>CM062804.1:288356755-289623990 GCA_031772625.1 Pinus tabuliformis | reverse complement strand
AAGGAGGGTCCAAGAAGAAATCAAAGGCTACTAATACATCATTGGACCTAATCACCCTCACGGAAGGTGATGTGCATGACATTGGTGACATAGTGCGAGATTTCACCACGGAGGCCCTACAACAGTTTGAGCAGTAGCAGCAAATAATCTTCGGGGTTATCTAGATAGGTTTGCAAGAGCTGAAGACTCGCGCATCATAGGCTGGCACGGTGTCTACTAGCCTTGCTATAGGCACTTCAGAAGCTGTCAAGATGTTGTGCGCGAAGGCCTCCAGTGCGATCATGCTACCTAATGGAGCACTGACCACAGAGAATGAAGCTGACTGGTCCACTGTAAGTGCCCTAAAGGGAGTAGGGTTGAATTTGGCAATGCTCCCTGATGAAGTGCTCCACCTCTTGCAGGATGGAGTGATTGCAGAGCTGAGGGCCCGTGACCACTGCGCCCTCTAGGTGATTAGTGAGCAATGGATCAACAATGAGAAGGTTTGTTACACTAAAAAATGTCACCTTGACTACTCACAGTTAGTATGGCTCAAATCAACAGTCATGCTACCCTCTTAGGCAAGTCTCATGCCTCTGTTATCCATCTCAAACTCAAAGAAGAGAGAAAGTCTTGTAAAAACTATGTTTATCTCTGGGGTCGCAGGTTCTCTCTAGCCTTACCTGCGGGGACGCTGACCATGTTCACAAAATCTGCGTCCATGGACGCTCTGTATGTTAAGGGACAGGTGCGTCCCTCTGTAAAAGGCAAAATGCGCGAGTTTTATCTTGAAAAAGTTACTTGTGGTTACTTCTAGAACATTCTAGAGGTCGGTTTGATGAAATGGATGCGCCTCCAGTTGGTTCATGTATCTCTATTAAGGGGGAACTTATCCCATCAATAAGGGAGCTATCCCACCTAAAGAGGGGGATGATCCCATTGATAGTGGACCTGAATAACCTCTTTACAGCACTATAAATAAAGGCATTGAGCCAGAAGGAGAAGAGGTTGGAGCTATACATTTTCTTTGGGTAAATGCTGCAGGATTTAGGTCTTCCATTAGAGCCTTTGTGAGGAGAGATTGTCTTCACTTGATTCTACTTGGGAGAGGGTGAGCTTTGTCAAAGTAGAGGAAAACCCTTGATGGACCCTGGGAGGAACTTGCACAACACCAAGGCCAGGTTGTAAGAGTTTCTTTGTTTCGTTATTAATACAAACTGGTTTATTTTTCTCAATAGCTTGTGTTAATGAGTTATTTCATGTGTTCCTTGGTCTGCATGTTGAATATATGTTTTATTATATGAAATGCAAGTGCTTGGTAATTGTTTGATTGTTTGTGGTTGCAGGAATTGACTTGAAGGAGGAGCTCATCCGGATCGTCAAGAACGGACTTCAACAACAGCGTTTTGGAATAAGGTAAGCCTAAACACTTGTAGTTTTCATGTTGTAAAAGGTGTATTTAGAGAAAGATCACTCCATTTTGTCTTGTTTGTCATTAGAATGTCTTAGACTTCTAGGAAGGTCAGTCGTGTCCGCACCCTTGACAGATTCCGTGTGACAAATTGGCGACTCCGCTGGGGATACCATTGTTGAGAAAAGTCTTTTCCTTTATGTGAACTTTGCTCTGAGAAAATCATTTTTATTTTTCTGGTTTTGGCTCTGTGATTCTGTCTCTGGGTGGGTTAGCTTAGGATTAGTTTTATTTTGGTTTTTCTTGAGTTTTTCAGACGGACGCACCCTCTGAGTGCTGCACAGTGCGTCCCTGGACGCACTTTTGCTGCGTGCACAGAGCGGGCCCGCACCTGTGCTAACGGGTTGCCTGCGTCCCTTGCCAAAATTTGAGAAAATTCCATTTTTTGCCTTTTTTGCTCTTAGATTTTGTTTTTTCTTAGTTTTTTCTGCCCAGATTCATTAGTCCCTTGTCCAGAATCTTCACCTAAGCTTGTTCCTGCTCTTAGCTTTCATCAATTGGGTGTTTTGAGTCTCTTTTTGAGAAATTCTTGATTTGATTTCCATTGGTCATTACTTGGCGGTTTGTCTCAGTCTTTTCACAATTTTGCATCTTTTTGCTTTTGTTTTTGCAAAAAAATTTCCCCCTCATTCGCCGGGGGGGGCTAAATTGTGTATGAGTGTTAATCGCCTTTGAGTGTTTTTATTTGATCTTTGGAACTCTCACCCAATTTTCTCAACTTGCACTTGATTGGTTCTTAGATCACATTAGAATCGTCTTGTGTTTGAGAATTCTCTTGCATAGATCACATTTGCACAATTAGAATTCTCATTTTCAGAATATTATTGAAAAATGTGCATAGATTACATTTGCATACTTTTCATGTGAATTGTGCATAGATTACAATTGCATAGTTTACATTCTGAAAAATCAATCGTAGATTTAGATCAGCTTTCTTTGATTTGAATTTACACAAAAATAAAAATAAAAAAAATTGGTTTGGAATTGATTTGCATTAGTTTTTCTTGATGAAATTAGTGCATTAGAGAATTTGTTAAATTTTCTCTTAATGATCAATTTTTTGCATTGTTGGAAGTGAATGGAAACTCTCTCCTTACTCTAGTTAGGATTCATCGAATTGAAAGGATTGCATTATCATATTTCGATTGCATTCAATTGAGTCGGGTCATAACACCATTGGTTTCATCTCCATTTACCCATTTGAGTAATAACAGCCTTAATAACACAGCGCTTAATTAAAATTCATCTAGTAATTTTCACATTTCTAGGGCTCTGAAACACCAACATAGCTTAGGCTAGCGTCTTGGAGTAGGTGAGTACTTAACTCTCCAAGACTACAAAACCAAACAGATAGTTTATCTTGAGTAGAATAAATCCAATTGTTTCAATTGCACTCTGGGAAAGCTCCTCTTAAAGGAGAAGCACGAGCTCGTGTCCGAACCAGTGAGGGGATCATTCCCCCCTCGTTGGGAATGACGCCAGACAGTACGTATTACAAACGGTAAACCTCGGATTAACCATTGTCGAGGAGCCAGGGGTCACTTATCGGTAAACCTTGGATTGTTGTCAAGGAGCCGGTAAGGGGATTGAGCTTGCTACTCTGCCCTTGCGTGCTGTCGGAGTTTAGACTGTTCCCCCAGGTGTATTTGTTACTGTTGGTGACCTTAGTGACCATAATCTTTAGGGTTCTACCGAGGTGACGGTGGAGGGAAGGTCCCACTGTACCTGGAGCAGACGTCGGTTATACTCACTTGGATTTTCCGGGGGGTTCACTTCACTTCGAGACGGTTAAAGTGGAGGAACTTGTGCCAGTCTATTCATTAAGCAGGTTGCCGGGGTAACTGTTCCACCCGCCATTTCTGTACTGAATTCTGCGATGTTGGGCTTCATCACCAACTAGTGTTTTCGGTCCGGAGAGCTTACTGTTTGTGTGTGGTTTGACTCCTAGATTTGATAGCGCGTGTTAATTTGTTTGTTTTTACTTTTAGAGACCATAGGTGTGAATTGTGAATTTTAGTTGTTAGGTGTGAATTGTTAATTGTTAATTTTAGTTTTAAATTGTTAATAAAATTCACTGAAGTTGAATATAATGGCAAATGTTCCGGAATTTATCAACCTAGGAACCCCTCCTAATGAGAATCCTAGTACTTTTCCTTACTTTGGAAATGTTGGTCCTCCTTATATGGCTACTTTGTCATTACCTGGATTTACAATAGGTTTACCGATATGGTTATTTTCAACTTCGTTGGCCCAAAATACTCCAATTGTTCCATCTCAACCGGATGCTTCACCTCAACAGAGTTCACCATCTCAACATCCCCAACCTTCTGTTGACCCTTTACCTTCTTCGCCTAATTTTTCTTCCTCCATTTCTTCCTCTTCGCCTGGTAAAAGCCTTGATGCTAGTAACCAGGAGGCTAAGAAGAAGAAGAAAGGGAAGAAGAAGAAGAAGAAGAAGAAGCAAGATAAGAAAGAAGTCAACCAACCAACCACGGCTGTAAGTGTTAGTTGTGTTGAGGAAAATTCCGACATGCATCGTAAACCCAAATACCCTTGCAGGCTTTGTAAGGGTGACCACTTCCTTGTCAATTGTCCTGGTATTCCAAAGGTCTTGGAAGTATGGTCAGAAAAATCTCATCAACTTTCCATTGATCCATCAACCAGTGATAGTCAGGTTCCTGGGAAAAAGGGTAAAGTTAGGTTTCCTTGTAAGTTATGCAAAGGGAGTCATCAAACTCACATTTGCCCTCACATGGATGAAGCCTCAACATTGTTGGAAAACCTTACTGTTCCACAGCAAGAATTTCCAACTGGTTACCGTAAACTTTCTCCCAACCTACCGTCAACTGACGGAGTGATTGATCTAAATTCAAGTACAGTCGATCACACTCTCCCATTGGAGAGTGAAACTCATGTCACTCAGGTTGATGATCCATTAGTTGATCAAGTGGTCGATTCAATTTCACATTCGGTCGATCACACTCTCCTTTTCGAGAGTAAATTTCATATCGCTGATGTTCTTCTTGTTACATCGGATTCTTCTATGCCGGGGGGCATTTCACCTGTTTCTACAGAACCCCCTCCAAGTACTGAGGTCTTTTCCTTTGATTGGAATAGACTGACAGAACCTCGTCTTCCTTCCTCCATCCCTTTCCAAATCATTGTCAAGGCTGGTGGTAGGGACATACATCGTACTCAGGTAGATGAAGGTGCTTCTGTTAGTATTTTATCCTCAGCTGTTTGGAAAGCTTTGGGTTCCCCTCAGCTTGCGCCTATTACGCAGAATTTGAAAGCTTTTAACAGAACAATTAGTGAACCTTTAGGGATCCTTCCTAAGTTTTCTATTACCTTGGAAGGTAAAACTGTTTGTGTTGATCTTATGGTAGTTCGAGGTCCCTTGGATTTCAATTTACTCCTTGGGCGAGACTATGTTTATGCAATGAAAGCTGTCGCATCGACACTCTTTCGCGTGATGTCTTTCCCTCACAATGGCAGTATTGTGACTGTAGACCAGCTTTCGTTCCCTAGTTTTTTTTCAACTACCAATAATATGACACCCCTAAATGTTCCTGATTCTAAAGTGGTATCTACCCTGCCACGGGTTAATTATGTGGCAACCGGTCCCATGATTTCAGTTACCGATGTAAGTGAGCCTCTCACTGTTTGCTCATCTTCCTTTGATTTAGTTCTGGTAATTGACATGGAAAAGTCTATGGGATTACTTGAACACGATGTTCTTATCCCTTTTGAGTCCCTTGACATGTGTTCCTTCCCAAGAAGTATTCTTCCTTCGGATGAAGACCTCTTGGAAGCCATGATCAAGGTGTGTCCATTGACATGTCTTTCCTCCAGTTGGAAACCATGATCAATGTTACGAGGAGAGTTTTTCCTGTATCAACCTCGTTAAAAAATGAAATAGGCTGTTACGAGGATAGTTTGTTCCTCTCTCAACCTCGTTAAAAAATGAAACTGGATGGTACGAGGAAAGTTCCTTTTACTGTGTCGACCTCGTTAAAAAATGAATCAGTGAGTACGAGGATAGTTTTTTCTTGTATCAACCTCGTTTAAAAATGAAATAGGCTAGCATGAGGACAGTTCTTTTACTGAGTCAACCTCATTAAAAAATGAATCAGCTAGATTTTAGGATATGTAGGTAGATTGTAGAAAGTAGGGTTTTGAGGACAGTTCCTGTTACTGAGTCAACCTCATTAAAAAATGAATCAGGTTTGAGGATAGTTCCTGTTACTGAGTCAACCTCGTTAAAAAATGAATCAGGTATGAGGATAGTTCTTTTCTTGTGTCAACCTCTTTAAAAATGAAACAACTCCCTTTTCAAGTTAAATATTGAAAGTAAACCTTCATTTCATCCAGCCGGTTGAATGCAATGAAGCCTGGGGGGCATGTACCTCATTTCGCATCATTATGCTGGGGGCATGCGAACTTTTTGAGCATAGTTCCTTGTCTTGTGTCAAGCTCGTTAAAAAATGAAACACGGGTAGGTTAAGTAGGTAGATTGTAGAGAGTAGTCATGAGCATAGTTCTTTGTCTTGTGTCAAGCTCGTTAAAAAATGAAACAAGGATTTTAGAGCATAGTTCCTTGTCTTGTGTCAAGCTCATTAAAAAATGAATCAAGGTTTTTTAGAGCACAGTTCCTTGTCTTGTGTCAAGCTCGTTAAACAATGAATCAAGGTTTTTTAGAGTATAGTTTTTTGTTAGGTAGATTGTAGAAAGTAGTTATGAGCATAGTTCCTCGTCTTGTGTCAAGCTCACTAAAAAATGAAACAACTCCCACGAGTCTTTCCAAGATTTTGAAAGTAAAGCTTCATTCCATCCACCTCATTGAATGCAATGAAGCTTGGGGGGCATGTACCTTGATTTGCATCATTATGCTGGGGGCATGTGAACTTGTAACAAGCATAGTTTTTCGTTTCAAGCTTGTGTAAACATGAAACCGAATCCGAGCATAGTTCTTTTCCTGTGTCAAGCTCATTAAAAAATGAAACAAATCCTCCTCTACTTGAGTCGAGAGATTGACTAGATCTCGTAAATGTTAAGTTGTATATTTAGGTTAGTTGTTTCGATGTTTTGCATAATTTTCTTACAGTTTTAGGTCAAAGTCTTTTAGATGATCTCGTCACTAAACCTTCATTTCATCCAAATGGTTGAATGAAATGAAGCTAGGGGGGCATGCACTCTAGCAGTTATGCTTAGGGGGCATCAAGCACATTTTTATCTCTGTTTCAAGCTTGTGTAAAAATGAAACTACTCTGAAGCATAGTTTTTCTCTATTTCAAGCTTTTGTAAAAATGAAACCTATCTCGAGTCAATTTCAGTTATTTTCAAGACTCGTTAAACTCATGAAAATACCGAGATTATTTTGCTATCTTTCATTCTCGTAAAACAAATGAAAATGCCGAGATCTTTCCGTCTTTTCCTACTCGTAAATTAAATTGAAAGTCGGCCATATGAGTACATTTTTATCATTTTTTCGAACTCGTTAAAACTTACGAAAAAGTGAAAACCATGAGTACATTTTTATCCCTTTTTCGAACTCGTTAAAACTTACGAAAAAGTGAAACCTTGGAGTTCTCTTTTAAGCCCTTTTCAGACTCTTAAAACATGAAAAGATTGCCGAGCATTTCTTTTACACTCGTTAAAACGGAATTAAAAGACGGTCCCCTTTTAGCTCTTCTCTGACTGTAAAAACAGGAAAAGATTGCCGGGTTTTTGTCGTTTCAAACTTGATACGGAAATAAAACGACGTGTCCTTGATCGCTTTTTACTTTTCAGGTCAGTGGCACTAATTATGAAAGTACTCCTTGGTCGCAAGATCAAGCGGTTCCCCCAGGTATTATTTTATACTTTTTCGGGCTTGAGGGACACAAATGTACGAAAAAGTTCAACGTGGAGTCTTCTTTAGTTTTTTCAGACTCTCTAAAATTGAAAAACGCCGAGTTTCTCCTATACTGGGCTCGTTAAAAACTTTTACAGTAGAGGACCTGTTCAATTACAAACAGGAACGAACCACTCCTTCCTAGGGTTCGAATTTAAAACTAGGTTGGACTCGTCCGAAGGATGAGCTTATAATCAAGCATATGTTATCCTCCTCAAGCTTGTTAAAAATAAAGAGGTACTTGCCAGAAATGGTGGGGGAAAAGAGAGAAGAATGAACCTGTTTGTCACCTTTTGTCTCAGAAGAAACTTTATTACCACTCTTGAACACGACACTTTTCATTCACCTGGGTTGGGAAATCTTTTACCTCACAGTTGACCAAATCACTTTGAAAGTCTTTAACCGGGTTTCGGGGATTAACTTTGAGTTATTCGTCACCAAGCCATCTGTTGTGTCGTTATGTGTTCAAGAGGTCTGCAAGCAAAACTTTCATCTGCAAAATACTTGTCATCCATTTGACCATCCCTGAGTCAGTCCTTACAGCAACATTTCTTCAACTTGAACAATGATTTCGTGTTGCGGGCTTGCCTGCAACGGGTCGCTTTCTATCGACATCGACACATTATCTAGAAAGATGACTTAGGAATCGACAGTACCTTGAAATCTGCATGCATCAATGGCAGGTTTCTCGCCTTTGACGTCAGTTTACATCATCGACTTTCGATCAAAGGATTCCGTGAAGTGTTCGACATCAAAACATCTATTCACATTTCACGGGTTGTGCTTGGTACTTTGAGAACCATTGACATTACTGGTGGTTTCTCTCACGCTTGTTAACAGTTTACATCATTGACTGGTAATCAAGTGGTTTCTACCATGTTCGACATCGAATCATTTAATCACATGGCTAGAATCGTACCAATTCGGGAAGTAGAAGTGAAGACCCTGGATCTAGTTTCTACCATCCAGGCTGCGAGGAGTTTTGTATTCATTATCTATGTAGACTAATCATAAACAGATGGCTGCGTCCATACTGTGTCTACAAAAGTCTATTAAAATGATGTACTGCAAGATCATTCCTGTATCAGAATAGTTAGTCCATTAGTTAAAGTTTTGAATCTGAGTATGGGAATGCCTACCTCAGTGATGATATAATCTTATCCATGTATTTTGTGTTGAAAATTGCAGGTTCCAACCAGGCCATCCACAAGACAATCCTTGAAATGATAAAGCGCTTCACCCTTCCTAGAATTACAAAACCCTATTCTATTCCAGGCTTCGCACTTTAGGGGGCAATCTGTTACACTAAAAAATGTCACCTTGACTACTCACAGTTAGTATGGCTCAAATCAACAGTCATGCTACCCTCTTAGGCAAGTCTCATGCCTCTGTTATCCATCTCAAACTCAAAGAAGAGAGAAAGTCTTGTAAAAACTATGTTTATCTCTGGGGTCGCAGGTTCTCTCTAGCCTTACCTGCGGGGACGCTGACCATGTTCACAAAATCTGCGTCCATGGACGCTCTGTATGTTAAGGGACAGGTGCGTCCCTCTGTAAAAGGCAAAATGCGCGAGTTTTATCTTGAAAAAGTTACTTGTGGTTACTTCTAGAACATTCTAGAGGTCGGTTTGATGAAATGGATGCGCCTCCAGTTGGTTCATGTCTATTAAGGGGGAACTTATCCCATCAATAAGGGAGCTATCCCACCCAAAGAGGGGGATGATCCCATTGATAGTGGACCTGAATAACCTCTTTACAACACTATAAATAAAGGCATTGAGCCAGAAGGAGAAGAGGTTGGAGCTATACATTTTCTTTGGGTAAATGCTGCAGGATTTAGGTCTTCCATTAGAGCCTTTGTGAGGAGAGATTGTCTTCACTTGATTCTACTTGGGAGAGGGTGAGCTTTGTCAAAGTAGAGGAAAACCCTTGATGGACCCTGGGAGGAACTTGCACAACACCAAGGCCAGGTTGTAAGAGTTTCTTTGTTTCGTTATTAATACAAACTGGTTTATTTTTCTCAATAGCTTGTGTTAATGAGTTATTTCATGTGTTCCTTGGTCTGCATGTTGAATATATGTTTTATTATATGAAATGCAAGTGCTTGGTAATTGTTTGATTGTTTGTGGTTGCAGGAATTGACTTGAAGGAGGAGCTCATCCGGATCGTCAAGAACGGACTTCAACAACAGCGTTTTGGAATAAGGTAAGCCTAAACACTTGTAGTTTTCATGTTGTAAAAGGTGTATTTAGAGAAATATCACTCCATTTTGTCTTGTTTGTCATTAGAATGTCTTAGACTTCTAGGAAGGTCAGTCGTGTCCGCACCCTTGACAGATTCCGTGTGACAAGGTTGCACTACAACAAGACTCTACCACCGCTGTTGTGACCGAGGGAACCAACTAGAACAAGAACATTATGCAGGTCATCAAAGAGGCATGCCCAATGGTCCTAGAGTTGGCCATTCCTAAGGAAGAACCAGTTGAGGTATGCATCCATAAGCTGGCCACAGGGGTGCGCGATGCTTGGACAGAAATGGTGAGGGTTCAGTTGGAGTTGAACCTGCAGATCAAAAAGTTGTAGTTGAAGGCCTAGCCTTCAACTCCACCAAAAGTAAAGGAGAAATGGGTGACCATTGTCTCAAAAGCAGTAGCGGTATTTGACAATGCAGTAGCAGACTGCACACAACTTTTTGAGCAGTTGTTCGAGGTCCTGACAAGCTTGTAGGATTACCCCAATGTACAATGACTAGAGACAGAAGCGCGTAAGCTACATAAGCACCATGATGAGGTCAAGGGCACAGCGTGAACCTTCGTGTTGAAACAAAGACTAGTAAAGCTGTAGGAGGCCAAGCAGCTAAAAGAATAGGTGGATGCAGAGTTGCACAAGGAAGCAATGCTAAAGGCACAACTGAAGCCCTAGCTAGATGAGGGTTACATGGTGACAGGCTCTATTGAAGGAAATCTTGCGACTCTGCAAGCACTTAGCAAAATCTTTAGGCTGACAGTTCAGGATCAGTGACCGAGTAGATGGTTAAAGACATGGAGCAAGCGGCCACACAATGCACTACTAAGGTTGCAGTCATATGAGTCGAACTGGAATGTCTTTGCGCTAAGATCTTTGCACCTGCCGAGTGACTCGAGGGTGAGTCACGATGTTTATGTTGGGGGCTTGTTGGGAACGGGATCCCCTAAGGACAATTTTGGGGCTAAAAGCCCATGTTTTGGGTCAAATTTTGTAGTAAAATTGTAAAGTCTCTGCATTTTTTGGTCGCAGAGTGCGAAGGTGTCATGGGTCATAAATGGTTGTCCGCCCTTATTTTTGTAAAGTAAAGTTGCCTATAAAAGATCTACCCATGGTCTGCACACCATAGGATTGTATAAAAAAGAGCTAAGTAGGTAAGCTCTAAGTAAGTTTTTGGGAGTTGAATAGTCATAGCTTTGAAGTAATAAGTCTAAGTTTCAGGTCATAGTGTAGGTAGAGGCTCTACAGCTAAGTGCACAGAGGCCTAGGGTGGAAGTCCATATCTGAGTGCACGAACCCCTGTAGCTATGTGCGTAGGGAGGATAAAGTCTGTAATCGTTTGAAGATATCAATAAAGAGAAGTATTCTACAAATTCTGTGCCTTTGTTTCCTGTTAATGCATCTTGTCATATTGTGTATGAATTTCATTTATAATACTTATGTGATGTGCAAATGTATGTAATTATGTTGGATAATTGAATGCAAATAAGGATATCTGTTTACACGGTGCTAACTGTGATTATCTAATAACATAAGTAATATTCTTAAGATAACTTGGGAATCTGTGCAATACGCTTTTTTAGCAGCGTGAAAGTATCTGAACCGAAGGTTAGGGCTATGTGAAGGTCAGTCATACCCTTTCGTGGAGGTATCGAAGGGAGGAATAAGAGGCTAGGTAGACAAAGCCCTAGAACTTAAACCTGTGTGAAAGCAGGAATAGAAGGAATAAACTGACATCACGACCATCTCAAGGTGCGGAAACTTGGTTCCAGCATCCCCCCATACTACTTCGGGTGAGACTTCGGTCCACGATCCATGGGCTTATGCCAAAAATACTAGTAGTGTGGGGATTTGTTTGGCTAACTAACGCTGAACCTAGGTCAGGTCCCACCAAGCCAACAATGCTCATGTTCTTTGGGAGAAAAAGCAAGTGAGACTAAAAGAGGAGTCTAGTGTAGACAAATGGAATTAATGATAGGGAGAAGACTAGGAGGCATCACAATGCCTGGAAGGTTATATAGAGGGAATCAATGGGTGGACCTTAAGAGTAGCCTAAGAGAGGCGAGAGAAGGGACTAAAATCTTGTCAAATGGAATAAGTCCTACTTTCTTGGAGGAAAAGGATATATCCCCTAAAGGTGTAATCATTGAACATCATTGTAATTGAAATAAGGGTAAGGAGGATGTAATACTCCAAGTAACCCAAGAGTACAAATAAATGTCTACTCACTATCTTGGTGCCTATAGATATGGGTGTCTCAAAAGCCTCAAGGGGATTGGTACCAAATGTTTTGAAACTATAGATGGTCCAAAGAGTAGGTGCTATAACCCTGTATGTTACCCTTAAGCTTAGCTAAGAAATATACAAGGATTAGTAGGCTAAGACATTGAGTTTGTACCTTAGGAAACTCTTTTTTATTCCTCCATCACTCCTACTTCTCTTGCAATAAGTGATGCAATCAATTTACACCTACATTCAATAAGTGATGGTATATTTAGGGACACTATAAAAAAGCATTGGTAGTGTTTCCAACATTCTAGATTCATTAGTTTCCTAGGAGAACAACTTGTGAAGGATAGGATGCTTTTTCATATGCCCTAGATGTTTGTGTTATTCTCTAAACTCTGTAGGACCTAGGTGTCGAAATTCATCCTTCTTTGGTATGAGTTACATTAATTTCACAAACCTCCATGAGTTGTACAGTGTTCCAAGTGTAGTGTGGCGGGGAAGGGGGGGTTGTGGGAGGATGAAGCCCCCCTGCAAAAAGAAAAAGAAAAAAGGGGTGGTATTTGGCATCTACTTTTGGTTGTTTTTGGCACATCATTTTCACCTTTAGTAATTTTTTGGTGCATAGTGGTTTAGGCCATGGTTTTATATATTTAGTTAAGGAAATATGGTTTTATTTTAATATAGGGTAATTTTGTTTGTGACTTATGGATGTTGTGGGACATATATATATTCTATTGTAATATTGTAAATATGAATATACTAAAAAAAAAATCTAATTTTACCAATTTGGGTTTCCTGGGAAAAAATTTGTGTTAATGTATGTGATTTCCATTACATATTTATTGTTTTATTAAGAATCTATTTATAGGAACTAACTATATAGGATTAAAACCTACATTTGGTATCAAAGTAGTTTTGGATTCAAGGGGATTCTTTTGTGGCTAAGTGGTTTTGCTTAGGTCTATGGTAGAACTTATTATAATCGGAAATTTGTGGAATCAATTCTTGTAGTGAAAGGAAATGGAAAGTAGTTCAAAAGTTCAAATAGAGAAATTAAATAGGCATATTTTTAGCTATGGGAGCTCAAAATGGAAGATCTATTCATGGATAACATCAATGGATCATTATGGACCTGAGTATTGTACTAATAGGGATGTTGACATAAGATTGGATTAAGTTGGATAGAAAGGAAAAGAGAATAATAATTTGTCTCTCAGGTTCATTATTACTAAAATTTTCAAGAGAATATATAGAAAAATATTATGGAACAAGTTATGGAATTTGTATCATTCTAAGTCACTGGTGAACAAATGCTCCTACAGAGAAAAGTTGTATAACCTGAGGATGAAGGATAGAGACTTAGTGGTAGAGCATCTAAATGCCTTCAATATTTTGTTAAGTCAACAATTATTTGGTGATAGTACTATTTAAGATTAATATAAGTGTATTTGTTTGTTGTGTTGTTTACCATATTCATGGGAAAGTTTGGTTGTTACCATAGGTAGTAATGCAACTACGTTAAGTTTTGACAATAGAATCCCATCCTTGTTATCAAAGGAGATGAGATAGAAAAATATGGAAAGTAAGAACATAGATGCCTTGTCTAGAAGAGGTCCTCCCAAAAAAGAAACAAAAATAATTCCTCTAGTGGGAAATCTAAATCTATATGAATATAATAATCTCTAGGAAAATTCGTAAAGATGTGTTTTAGATGAAAAAAATAAGAGCATTATAATAAAGATTGTAAATCTAAAATTGCTGAGAAAGGGAAGGGATATAATGATGATACTTCTATAGAAGTAAAATCCTCCATTGAAGAAGGGGGGGATGTGTATTTAGCTTCTTCAAGTACACGTTTAGATCATGAGACATGGTTGGTAGACTCAAGTGCATCCTTTCATATGGCTCCTCACAAGGAGTGGTTTTGGGAGTGTGAAAGATATGATGGTGGTGATGTCTTATAAGGAGATGACTGGACATCATGAATCATAGGATGAGGAAAATTCAAATTAAAGTTGATGGGTGGAAGGATTAGAACACTCCTTCATTTTGTGCACATCCCAAAATTGGCCAGAAACTTGATTTCACTAAGAAAGATGAGTGATGTAGGTGTAAAAACAATGTTTGAAAAGCACACCCACAGGATGGTTCGAGGAGAAATGGTATTGCTAAGGGGATTTTGGATTGGAACTATGTATAACTTGTTGGGAATAACTATAAGTGATTGGGGCAATAGTTACATTGTTCTTGAAAGTGGAACAAAAAGAAGGGAAAATTCCTACAACCTCTATAAAGATTATGTTGTGGTATTAAAGACTAAGATGGATTGGAATGAAGGGCCTTCAAGTACTACATGATAATGGTATTGTAGAAGGAATGTCAATTTTTTCTCTACTTTTTTTTTGTGAACATTACTATGGAAAGCATAATTGATTAGATTCTCCTCTAGTATTATGTCGTTAGAGGAAATATTATAGTTGGTGGATAGTGATGTGCTTGGACCTATGTTAATTCCATCATTGGTTAAATTATGTATTTTGTCTCATTTATATATGAATTCTAAAGGAATAAATGGATTTATTTCCTTACGAATAAATATGATGTCTTTGAAAATTTTGGAGTTTAAGACTCTTCTGGAAAATTAGACATGGAAGAAAATGAAGGTATTGAGGACAGATAATGGTGTAGAGATCTATAAGAATGAATTCAAAGAATTCTATAAGAAGTGTGTTATATCAAGGAAAAATAATACTCCATGCACACCTCAACAGAATGGAGTTGCAGAAAGGATGAACACGACACTTACAAAGAAAGCAAGGAACATGCTCAATGGTGCTAAGCTAGGACAATAATTTTGGGTAGACACAATGGAAAGTGTGTGTTACTTGGTAAATAGATCACCTCATTCGTGTTATATGGAAAAAATCCTCATGAGGTATGGACTAGTAAGAACCCTCTCTTCAACATCTCAAGATATTTGGATAAGATTCTTATTTACACATTGAAAAGGAGAATAGGAGTAACTTGGATAAAATACGTGGAAAGTATATCTTTATTAGATATAAAGATGGTCTGAAAGGTTATAAGCCTTGGAACCTAGAAACTAAGAAGGTTGTGTACAATAGGGATGTGGTATTTAGAGAAATCAAATATTTTTTCAAAAAGGAAATCCTACCAAGGGAGAAAGCACTAAACAAGATAGAACTTGAATTGAAGGATGATGAATTAGACTCTACAATAGAACAAGAATCAAAATAAGAAGAACTACATGATCTAGTATTGAGGAGATTGGTTTAGGAAAGAAGGCATCCAAAAATGTATATTCCACTTGATTTTTGTTCAAAATTTTCTTTGTTTATTATTGATGATTATCCTAGAACCATTAGGGAGGTGGTGGATTCAAAGGATGGAAAACTATAGAAAAAATGTGTGGTTAAAGAAATGGAATCCTTGGACAACAATGAGGCTTGCGATTTAGTGGAGTTTCAAACTAGAATAAATCCCATTGGCATCAAGTGGGTGTTTAAGAAGAAGTTTTTTTTCACAATGTGGTTCACAAACACTAGGTGGCCATTACATCCACAGGAAAATCTAGGCAGAACAACCCCAAAGGGAATATTTTGAACCCCGTCGGCCAAACTAATAGGGCCTAACCCCAAGGGCATTGAGGAGAATTGACCTTGTGACCTCCCGATCGAGGGGGCACTTAACAACAGGGACTCGACCAGTTGAGCTAACCCTTAGGGCTTGGTGTTTAAGAAGAAGTTTAATGCATAAGGAAGAAAGGATAAATACAAAGTTTGGTTAGTAGAAAAAGGTTATTCCCAAGTACAAGGAATTGACTCTGGTGAAATTTTTTCTCTTGTTTCCAAGTTAATTTATATTAGATTTCTTTATTTGTTCTTTCTAATTTTGATTTTGAAGTAGAGAAGATGGATGACATAAAGTTAGAATTCCTACATGGGGATCTAGAATAATAAATCTACATGAAGCAACTAGAAGGCTTTTGAGTGAAGGGAAAGAAAGAGTTGCTATGTAGGATGAAAAATACCTTATATGGGTTAAAACAGTAGCCAAGGATGTGGTATAAAAAATTGAATACTTATATATTGGGACTTGGATTTATAAAGAAAAAAGCATATCATTGTGTATATTTCAAATTAGTTGGTGATCATATTATTTATTTGGTATTTCATGTGGATGATATATTGTTGATTGGATGAGGCAAGGAAATCATCTAGGTAGTGAAAAATTGGTTTTCTTATAAATTTGACATGAAAGATATTGGTACTAAATATTTCATTTCAAGTATGGAAATTAGAAGAGATCAAGAAAATAGGAAATTGTGGTTAAATCAGAGGAAGTATGTGGATACATGATTGCATATGTTAATTTATAGGATTGCAAGCCAATAAAGGTGCCTATTTATATAGGTGTAAATTTATATGTAGATCAGAGTCCCAAGACACAAGAAAAGGAAGAGGACATGTCTCATGTCCCATATGCTAGTGTAGTTGGAAGTCTGATGCATGTAATGGTTTTTACTATACTAGACATTGCACATGCAATGGGAGTATTGAGTAGGTATATGTCTGTTGTAACGGCTACAACCACCCTCCAAATTTTTGCATATGCTTTGATTTGGGGCCTTCCTTCCTACCCACAAGAGCTAATCTTGCACTGATTCAGGTATTCATGCTTTGACTGACTTATCTTTGTCATTTGTTCTTATGCTTGATTTTTTCACACTTACTTGATCTTTCTAACTCATAAGATGATCTCTCGAATTGGTTTCATAGAATTTCTAAGCTTGCCTCCAACAACTACACAATCCTTGAGGGAAAACAACCTTGATGATTGGAATTGTGTAGTTTTGACTGGAAGTTAGCCATGAGTTCAGAAATTGCACAACCATGGAAGGTAGACTAGCACTGAGACCGGAAACTACACAATCCCTCACTGAGCTCATAAATTGGACATTGCACTGAGCCGAAAAGTTTCCCAGTTCCCCAAAATTGTGTAACCTTTCCCGGAAGTGTGCATGGAAAGTTTCCCTAAAAAGGAAAAAAACTAAAAAGAAAAAATCGTCCCTAACAAATAGTGATCTATTTTTAGTATCATGAAGGAGACACTTTCACTATTTTTAGAAACTTTCGTCGAGTGTCACTTTTTCTTTGATTTTAGGCATGCGTGTCATAAACCCTAATTCGCTCAAATCTATGTAATCGACACCTCTAGAGCTCATTCACACATTCAATCTTGGAGCTCTAGCATTCCTGAGGAGATCAAGGAACCTTTGATGTTGTCGTCGTCGCTTTTTCGAGTGAACTTCACTTTTTTGTCATCTTTTGCCTATTTTTCTGTCACTTTTTGTCATTTCACTTATGTGAGTATTGTTTTACTTATTTCTCTTCATGGTTGCTATGTTTCAAGTTATTTTAGCTTATAGAAGTGTTGTTATAAGTTTTCATTTGCCTTTCACAAGTGTCACATCATTTTTCGTATTTTTTCATTAATGGTCGTCACTACAGTGACCCTCCTCACATATTTGATTTCCCTTATGTTTGATTAGTTTCTATACTTGATCTGCATTGATTCACTCATACTTAGTAATTTTTCACTCAAGCTCCATAATCATTCACTTCTACATATTTTCCACACTTCCATTGGGCATATCTGCACCTCCTTTGCCAGATCTTGTCTTGCCCAGCTAGGCATTCCGAAATCCTAAGGCTCAAGCTAGAAGTTTGGCCTCTCGAACTGTGCAATGTGTAGTACAAGCTAGCTCCAACTACACATTGCATAGTTCCAAGGGTCAACCTATCACCTTGGCCACTCAAGCCTCAGTATTCATCCTTAGCTATCTCCAACTATGCATTGCATAGTCTCAAGCCTCAGTCTTCATCCTTGGCTGCTAGGACTGCGCAACACATAGTTCCCACAGTTAGGCAGTCTCCCTTATTGATAAAAAGTGTGCAATCCTTCTATCTAGTTGCCTAATTTACTGCTTAATCATGCTTTGAAGGTTTATTTGTTGAAGCTAATTTTTTATTTCCATGAGTGTCCTTTTTGTCCCATAGGTACCACACTTGTGAAGCACTCCTCTCGAGTAGTCATTGTTACCATGGCACTAAAGAGATTTGCTTCAAAAGATACCACTAAAAGCAGTACTGTGGAAGCAATTGAGAAAACATCAGTAGACTTTCCACTGTATGCAAACACTCAATTGTTTATAGAAAAAGGGTCAACACTAACATGGAAACAAGTTAATGAATCTCTTTTAGCAAAGAGCCTTGGAGTAGATCTAGAGGACTAGTAGGTCTATCTCACTATTCGGCAGTCATGACTACATAATCTTGCATGTAGATATCTAGACTTACCATGTGTAGATGTCATCAGCTAGATTGCCTCACATATTGATGAGAATACCATAACATTGCTCAGTGCCAATGAATAGAAGTTTTCTACCTTTCAGGCAGAAGATCATCAACGCATGTATCACTTTCTGAGCTAGTGAAGCTCATGGAATCCTTTTTCTATGCCACCAACAACTATGTGAATACAAAAGATATTTTCAAACGTTGGGTGAAAGGGCCATCAGAGTTTCGATAGAAACCCACACATTTATACAAGATAAAGTCCCTCTGGAATGCTTACCTGCTCTTGGTTATCTTATCTTGCAGGATCCATGGTCATCAGAGCATGGAGACCTTTCCCGAAGGGTGGGCAGTCTTATTGAACTAGGTTGCGAATGTGGGGAAGTCATTCAATTGGTCTGATATTTTGGCTCGACACTTGAGAGCCCATGTAGCACAGGCATGGATTCCTCCCAATGGTGACCAAGCAATGTTTTATATGTCTACATATTTACTAGATGCAATATGTAAACAACGTCAGTTTCCTGGCATTAACTGGACATGGACACCACGAGAAAATACCATGCATATTTACTGCAAGCTGCTTTAGGATTGAAATCATCAAGGAGTAATGGAACAACTAATTGATCACTTCATTATCCTGCTTTATAAGCTCATCTTTGAAGAAGATCCACCTTGCATGTATCAAGGAGAAATGGATGAACGAACAGACATCACATATTGGTATGCCTCACCAGGTGGCACCTTCCTTAGAGTGTTTGTGGGAGAGAATCCTCTGCATGTTTTACCCAAATATGCCACCAACAAGCTTGTCATGCAAGAAGTGTCATATCATCTCGACACATGGTTTTCAGTAGCTTTTCATATCAAGAAGAATGAACCATGGCCCACTCTTCCTTCGCAAATTGGATTATATGAGATAAAGAACTTGAAATTCATGGATACCGAGGGAAATCAAATAGTGAAGTTTGCATTCGATACTCAGGAATTTAATTCATATGATCCTCATGGTATTTGCAAAGACCACTATGTGAGAATTTACTTTTAGTGGATCAGGAGGGAATTTCATTGGCCATAGGAGGATCCATGGAGGAATTGCTACAATTCCTTTAGACTCCATGAGCCGGAAAATTTAGCAAGGAATTCAAAAGCTACTTCGCAGAGGGAAGCAATTCCGGAAGAAATATAAGCAAAAGGTAGCAATTCTATACTAGACAATGGAATGAGGAAGATTGTTGATAGTCCAGAGGGATAAAAAAGCTACAAGATAAAATCGGATCCTATTGTCATGAAAGAAGCTTTAGCAGTAGAATAAAAGACGAAGTAGAGGATACAAAGAGAAAAGTGGAGGAAGAGAGAAACGTAGAGGTTGCAGGAAGCAGAATTGAGGTTCTTGAAGCAAAACAAAAGTTGAAGTAAGAACAGAAGTAGAGGAGGAATGAATAAGAAGAGAAGCAGGAGTAGGAGGAAGAACAAAGGAAAGGTGCAATGAAAGAAGAAAAATGTAGATATAGGTTGAAGAGCAGGAATAGAACCAGCCAAAAATTGAGGAGGAAGGTGAACCGATGGAGGTTTAGGATCTCGCTCAACAAATTGAGCTCTTGATTGAAGTGACATACATGGAGATGGAATAGGAACCACAAAATGAAGATATTGATTTGATGTTGAGCACACCACATGTTATCCTTTAGTCTCCTCCACCTCCAATGGCAAAGCCAGCCATGAGCAAGGAAGGGGATGTTGTTGCTCTTGATGATGATTCGGTAATGGATGTGTACAATATGTCATTCGATAAGTTCCAAAAGAGGATTGTACAAGGACAGAGAAAAAAAATTTCATATGATCTTGAATCACCTGCATTCATTAGAGAAAGGGTGATAGTGGTGGACACTAGGAAGAATCCAAATGCCATTGTTGAAGCCAACTTGGCATTTGCAGAAGAAACGCAATCAAACATTCAATATTTGACGGCAGAGAATGAGAAATTGACACAAAACTTGCAGGTTGCTAGGCAAGAGGAAGAACAACTCTACGCAACAACACAAAGTGTAGTTTCTGCACAGGTTTACTTGGAGGAGATGAGAGCAGTGATACTTTCTGAAGTATCAACACTTGGGTAAACCATGTGGAAACTCTAGGAGGTGTTTATGAATGTACATAAATCAGTTTTCTGTTTACATGGATTATAGTAGTAGAACAAAGAGTTTGTTAAAACTCTCAAGAACATACAAGCTACCATCACCTATGTGAAACAGTGGACAATGCGATACAAAGGGGCACCCCTTAACTTAGTGAAGAAAATGAAGCCACTGGAAGAGATGGAGAAGGCGAGAATTCAAATGTTGATTCAAAACAAAAATCATATCACCTCATTTATTGGTAGCATTCATGCCTCATATGTATGGTTGTTCAGTAGTTTCGATGTTTTGGTGAAAACACACAAGATCCCATCTGTTGGTTCACTCACCAAAGCCAAACCCAGGAAGCAAGTTTGGTAGGAGATCGAAGAGTACTTGGAGCAACTGGGACATATTGCCACCATGAAAGATTTGGAGTTGAACAGAAAGAACATGAAAAACTACATTGGTGGTCCTGTCCAAATTTGAACAATGTTGCTCATGATTCAGAATGAACTTGAAACTGGTTCCAAGACATTGTACCTGGATTCCATGCAGGCTAGAGTCCGCTTCTAGCCAGACACCATCACGTAGTTTTGGGATGTCATCACATAGTGCCAAGATTGGCATCAATATGTGACTGAGAAGCATCAAGTGGAAGTTGTTGAGATATATTTTTCCCAAACTCACGCATCATAGTGTTGTGTCTTGTTAGGTTGTTAAGTTGTCTCTACCCTAATTTTTCTTATATGGTTACAAGTGTAAATTGTAATATTCTTTGTAATTATGATGTAAGTGAAATTCCAAGTGTCAATATTGGAATATGAAGAGTCATGATGTAATGTAATGAGTCATTTTGTAAAGAAGTTGAAGTGTCATGAGGGTAGTCCAAATGTCACAAAGGGGAGTTGAAGAGTCACCCCCTCTTATTATAAATAGAACCTCATAACTCACGTAAGCGGATTTTGGGAGCCATGATTTTAGCTAGGATTAACTTTAGAAGGAGCTTGGGAGTATTGTAAAGAGCCTTGTCTTCTTCATGGCGTTGAGCTCGTACACTTATTTGGAGGAGCAGGTGTTCTTGACTTTAATTTTCCACTATTGGGGCTAATGGTTTTTCAATGGTGTATGTATGAATGGAACTTTCACTTGAAATAAAATCAGACCCTGCAATCTTTCATGAATATATTATGAATATTGTAGGACTATTCTTGTTATATTTGTAATGTGTTATTTAACTTATGCTTAGGCTTATGAACTATTCCATTTACATTTGTATCAACCTTGTTGAATGTGTGTTTTTTATTAATTCATCACTTTAACTTCTGGACTATTCCACATCTTAGCATGTGATGTCATTACACTCGTGTGTTCCTTTCAGGTTGCATACTATTACAGGCTTCCACGGGGTGCACTTCCCTTTCCCTTCATGTGTTGGAACCTTCATGCATCACACTTGAATTTCTGAAAGGTCACACACTTTCTCTCACCAAAAGTTATCGTACTTCACTCTACACATTCTTGCAGTCAAGGCATAACATTACTACCCACTACTGGGACTCCTACTCCAAACGGTGTGAGGTCTAGTTAAGACATCATATTGGGGAGATCGCCTCAATGTTGGCAGGTCCAACACCATCAACATCTCTGGCACTAGAAGGAGGTCCAAATGATAAGATGAGCCCTTGAAGTCTATTTTGAATTTCTGCACACATTTAATGAATTCTCCCCATATCATAACCCCGACATGTTTTTCTAGACACACAAATTTGAAAGTGTCGGTGAGAATTATTGATGGCTTGTCAAATTTGAAATTCAATGGCAAGGGTGAAACAACCTTATTTGAGCACACCACACATTTTCCTGATTTTTGCATAAAGCACAACATCCATTGTTAGGATGTTCGTTGTAGGTTGTTCATTCTCACGTTCAAAGGGCATGTACAAGAATGGTGTAACACATTTCCTAATGACTCCATACACTCTTTCGAACACCTTGTCACAAAGTTGTTTTGTGCCTTTGATATGTATGATTGTAAAACTCTGTGCAAGAAAATTTTGAATTTGAAAAAAGCACCTGATGAATCTATTTAGGATTTTCATGATCGTTTTATTCATTTCTTCTTTGAATTTCTAGAAGATGATGTTGACTGGTCTTTCTTGGTAGAAAAATTTCTATACCTTATTCACATTTCAAAAAATACACACGAGCTTGAATCTTTTGAACCTCTCCCAACATATCTCAGTATTAGAGCTTCCAAATCTATGACAGATGAGGAGGTTGTTCCAAGTGAACCTTTGGCCCCTTCTCATCAAGCAACTCTAGTTATGCACGTTGAGCTGGGAGAAGTTGAAAATTCATTCGTTGATCTACCACCATCATTTCCCACCTCACATACTGATAATTTCAGTTCAGGTTTAGACTATGAGTCTAATGGTTGTGATGAAGTGTTATCTCATCGTCCTCCATCCTTTGGTCCCTCTGATCCTCTAGATTGTGATGTGTTGTGTTCATTGTTTTGAATCTCTCTTCTAATGTTCACAAGGATCAAGTTTTGGATGGATTTGGTGTTGAAAAGTGAACCTTTGATATGATTTTCAATGAGTATGTGTGGCCGTCTAAATTTGAACAAGAATCTGTGATGAAGGATGACCTCCTTCCTTCCGCACCTCTTCCATATTATCCTAACATTTTCCACGACTTTGTAATTCATATTGAATCTTGGAAAACTCAGTTTCTATTTATGTTACTACTTTTAATCATTCTCAGAACATGTGGAATGCTAGTTTTTCATTTGAGTGCAGAGAGGACAAATATTTTATGCTTGATCCTCCTAATCTCTCATATCATCTTTCTAGTAATATAGAGGGTGAAATTTCTCATTTTCCATCATCCCCTCTTTATGATTCTTTAGATCATAAGGATGCCTCTGTTTTTATTTTGAACTTTCTAATCATGGTTGTCATGATCTTTTCATTAATTCATTTGATCATAATTCTGATTTTTCTACTGTCAATCTTTCTAAGCCATCGATCTTCGATGATCCATCTTTTGGTGAATTGGAACTTCCCCAAGATGTCGAGTCACTTCATCCTAAGCTGATGGTTATGTTAGGTTCTCGTATTGTTGAGGTCAATTCCACTTCAGATCATAATTTTTTTGAATCTTTCCAATCTCCTCATCACTCTGTTGTACACATTGAAAATCAATTTGTCTTAGAATTTTCGCATCCTCCATCTGTATCACAGGATCTTATCACCCAATCATTGGAGGAGTCATAAGTGGCGAGAATGCTTGCAAAGTGAAAATTTTCTTCTTTATTTATGTTCACCTGTTTCCATAGTTTGTAAGTTTGTTCTTGCATGTCTTCAGGTCAAAGTGTGTCTAAACACCACAATGCACCTGCAGAATGTCTCCCATGTGTGTTTCTTTCTTTCTTTTTTGTGCATTCTTTCAAACTTCGAACGATTTGTTTGTACTACCTTATCTTTTTATTTTTATTTTGTTATGTTTTTATATCTTTCTTGAAATTCATTCCCTTCTATACATTGTCCATCTAATGCACCAGTGGCTACATTTGAAGTATCATTTCAGGTGAGCTTGGCCTATTCACTGTTAGGTTAAGAGTAGGAATAGTTGTTTTATTTTCTTTTTTGTTTCTTTGATTTTGTTTATTTTAATTTCCATTCGGCTTCTTTTCTTCTATTTATTTTCCTTTCATTCATAAGATAGCTTCCACATGAAACCATGTTTCGCTTCTAAGACAAGCTCGATGAAAAACAAGAGGAAATTGTACTACTGTCAACACTTGGCTTTCTGTTTGTTCCCTCCCTTTATGTCAGTCTTTCATTTCTTTTAGTTGATGATACTCTGATGGAAAATATGTTACTTTTGAAGAAATTCACAATGAAATCACAGTGCTTTCACTTTAACTAGTACCAACTACTCTAATTGGTCTTCTATTTTTGGCTAATCCTTGTCTACTAAGGCGAGTAGAGCAAGGAGGGGAGGAAAACCTTAACAAGTATGTTAGAGGTGTATATAAATATCCTTCTCTGAAGGGACAACCTCTTCTACTCTCAATAAGTTAGGATCCCTCTTCTACCCCATGAAATAAATAAGTGCCTATGGACAGTTCTTTGAACAAATAAAAATTGAAAATGTGAAATAAAGGGTGAAAGAAGAGAAAGGCTTGATGCACAGGGTGTTGAAGCAAGCAAGTTCGTCGAAATATTGTCTAGGCTCATTGGTAGTGGAGCAATGCTTGTGTTCCTGAAGTATCTCCATCAAGGTACCCTCTAGGCCTGCTTGCAACGGAGAAACACCAGAGATGAAAACTAAGACTGGAATTTTCTTTTACTTATGCATTTATATACTCCTCATCCCCAATCAAAACTTGTGACTTGGATTGGTATGTGTGTTTCCGATGAAGAGAATGGTAGGGGTTATATATTTAACTCAATCTAAGTGAGTAAGTTGTGACAACGATTGAACTGAACAATACTTATGGAAGAGTTAGACTTGTTTTTCATGAGACAATATCCATACAGAGAGGTGGAGTTGTGTCGCCAAATTTTGTAGTGGCTACAACCATAAATTTTGCCTATGATTTGATTTTGGAGCCTTTCTTCCTATCCACAAGAGCTAATATTGCACTGATTCAGGTATCCATGCTTTTCTTGAAACTTATCGTTGTCATTTTTCCTTTTTCTTTCTTGTTTTCACACTTGATATTTCTAACTCACAAGTTAATCTCTCGATTTGGTTTCACAGTAGTTCAGGGCTTGCCTCCAGTAATTGTGCAATCCTTTAGGGTAAGAAACCATGATAATGAGAATTGTGTAGTTTTGACTGGAAGTTAGCTTTGAGCTCAGAAATTGTGCAAACATAGAAGGTAGCTCAGCACTGAGCCCAAAAACTATGTAATCCCTCACTGAGCTCAGGAACTATGCAATGCACTCAGCCAAAAAGTTGCCCAGTTCCCCATAATTGTGCAACCTTTCTCGACTATGTGCATGGCAAGTTTCCTCGAAAAGGAAAAAACTACAAAAATAAAAAGGTATCCTTAAAAAATAGGGATCTATTTTTAGTATCCCAAGGGAGACACTTTCACTATTTTTAGAAACTTCCACCAAGTGTCTTTTTTTCCTTGATTTTAGATATGCGCATCATAAACCCTAATTCACTCAAAAATATTTAATTGAGACCTCTTGAGCTCAGTTGCACATTTGATCTTGGAGCTCTAGCATTCCTGAGGAGATCAAAGAACCTTTGGTGCAAATGTCGTTGCTTTTCCAGGTGATTTTTGCTTTTATCATCTTTTACCACTTTTTCTGTTGATTTTTGTCATTTCGCTTGTTTGAGTGTTTTTTTACTTATTTATATTTATGGTTTGTATAGTTTCAACTTATTTTAGCTTGTATACATTCTGTTCTAAGTTTTCGTTTTCCTTTCACAAGTGTCGCGTCAGTTTTCCTATTTTTGCATTAACAGTCATTGTTGCGGTGACTCTCCTTTCATATTTTATTTCCCTTATGTTTGATTAGTTTATGCACTTGATCTTCATTGATTCACTCATACTTAGTCATTTTTTCACTCGATCTCACATTATCATTCACTTCTGCTCATTTTTCACACTTACACCAGGTAGATCTGCACTTTCCTTGGCCAGATCTTACCTTGCCCAGCTGGGCACTCCACAATCCTAAGGCTCAAGCCACAAGATTGGCCTTTGGATCTGTACAATGCATAGTACAGGTTGGCTCCAACTGTGCATTGTGTAGTTCCAAGGGTCAGCCTATCACCTTTCCCACTGAGATTGTACAATGCATAGTCTCTTCCTGTCTCTTCGCAGACTGGGATTACACATTGTGTAGTCTCAAGCATCAGTCTTCATCCTTGGTTATTGCGACTGTGCAATGCACAATTCCCATAGTCAGGCAGTCTCCCTTGTTGATAAAATTTCACAATCCTTCTCTCCAGTTGCAGGATTTGCTGCTTAATAGTGCTTTGAAGGTACATTTGTTGAAGCTAATTTTTTCATGACATGAGTGTCCTAGAAAATGGGTTAACACTAACATGGTAGAAATTTAGTGAATCTCTTTCAACAAAGAGCCTTGAGGCATATCTGTAGGACTGGAAGGTGTATCTTAGTATCCTATAGTCAATACTACACAAGGTTACATGTAGATATCCAACCTTCCCATGTGAATATGTCATCAACGAGATTGCCTCTCATATTGATGAGAAGTCCATGACATTGAGCAGTTCCAACAGATAGAATCTTGCTACCTTTTGGACAAAATATTATCAACGCATGTATTACTTTCCCAAGCCAATGAAGCTCATGGAATCCTTTTTCTATCCCACCAACAACTATGTGGATACAAGAGATATTGTCAAAGACTGGGTGAAAGATCCATCAATGCTTCGATAGACACACACATTTATACAAGACAAAGTCCCTTAGGAAGGCCTACCAACTCTTCATTATCTTAGCTTGTAGGATCCATGGTTAGCAAAGCACCGAGACCTTTCCCGAAAGGTAGGTTGTCTTATTGAACCAAGTTATGAATGAGGGGAAGCCATTAAACTGGCCAGATCTGTTGGCTCAATAGTTGAGATCCCATGTAACACGGGTCCAGAGTCCTCCTGATGGTGATAAAGCAAGGTTTTATATGTCTTCATATTTACTGGATGTAATCTATGCACAACATCAGTTTGCTAACATGAACTAGACATGGACACCATGATAAACTGGAGTGCATACTTATTGCAAGCTTCTTCCGAATTGCAAACATTAAGGAGTAATGGAGCAACTAACTAACCACTTCATCATCCCACTTTACAAGCTCATATTCGAAGAAGATCCGCCTTGCATGTCTCTAGGAGTAATGGAGGCAATAGCGGACATCAAATAATTGTATGCCTCACCAGGTGGCACCTCCCTTAGAGTGTTCGTTGGAGAGAATCCTCTGCATGTTTTACCTAGGTATGCCACTGACAAGCTTGTCATGCAAGAAGTGTCATATCATCTGGCCATAGGTTTGTCAGCAACTTTTCATAGGAATAAGAAAGCACCATGGCCCGCTCTTCCTTTGAAAATTGGATTATATGAGATAATGAACTTGAAAGTTGTATATACTGAGGGAAAGGAGATATGAAGTTTGCATTCGATACTCAAGACTTTAATCCATATGATCCACACGGTATTTGTAGTAACCATTATGCAAGAATTTAATTTTAGTGGATCAGTAGGGTATTTCATTGGCTATAGGAGGATCCATGGAGGAATTTCTACAGTGCCTCCAAAATCCATGGGCCAGTCATTTTAGTAGGGACTTCATAGGCTACTTCACAAAGGGAAGCAATTGAGAAAGAAATAACAGCAGAAGGCAATAATCTTGTCTAGGACAAGGGAAAGAGGAATATTGTCGATGGTCTAGAGGGAGAAAGAAGTTGCAAGATGAAAGCAGATCCTATTATCATGAACGTGGCTTTAGCAGTAGAAGAAAAGAGGAAGTAGAGGATATAGAGAGAAAAGAAAAGAAATAGATAAAAGCATAGGTTGTAGGAAGTAGAGCTAAGGTTGCAGGAATAAAAAAAAAAACTAAAGGAAGAATAGGAGTTTGAGGAAGAGAGAACAAGATGAGAAGAAGAAGCAGAATCAGGAGTAATAATAAAGGCAAGGTGAAATGATAGAAGAAAAAACGTTGATACAGGTTGAAGATCAAGAAAAGAACCAACCAGTAGCTGAGGAGCAAGGTGAATAGATGTAGGATCAGGAGCTTGCTCAACAGATTGGGCACTTGATTGAAGTGACAGACATGGATATGGAATAGGAGCCACAGAATGAAGATATTGATCTGATGCCGAGCGCACCACAAATCATTTTTCAGTCTCCTCTCCCTCCAGTACCCTAAGTGAGGAAGGGGATGTTGCTCCTCTTGATGATGATCTGGTAATGGATGTGTAAAACCTATCATTCAATGAGTTCCAAAAGAGGATTTTACAAGCATGGAGAAAGCATTTTCTGGACGAGCATGCATCACTTGCATTTGTTAGAGAAAGGGCGATAATGGTGCACACTAGGAAGAATCCAAATGCCATTATCAGAGCCAACTTGGCCTTTACAAGAGAAACAAGTTCAAACATTTAGTATTTGACAACCGAGAATGAGCAATTGGCATAGAACTTGTAGGCTGCCAGGCAAGAGGTGGAACAACTCCCGTAGCAACACAGAGTGTAGTTTCCACATAGGTTTACTTGGAGGAGATGAGAGCAGAGATACTTTCTGAACTATCAAAACTTGGCGAACCCATATGGAAGCTCTATGAGGGGCTTTTTACTATACATAAAGAAATTGTCTATTTTCATGGCTTATAGTACCAGAGAAAAGAGTTTGTTAAATCTCTCAAAAACATACAAGTTTCCATCACCTATGTGCAAGAGTGAACAATGCGATACAAATGGGCACTGCTTGACTTAGTCAAGAAAATGAAGCCACATGCAAGATGGAGAAAGTGAGAGTTCGGATGTTGATTCAGAAAAACAAGTAGATTTCCTCGTTCATTGGTAGAATTTGGGCCTCATATGTATGATTGTTAAGTAGTTTGGATTTCCTGGTGAAAACACACAAGATCACATTTGTTGGTTCACTCACTAAAGCAAAACCCAAGAACCAAGTCTGGTAGGAGATTGAAGAGTACTTGGAGCAGCTGAGACAAATTTCCACCAAGGAAGATTTGGAGCTGAACAAACAGAACATGCAGAACTACATCAATGGTCATATCCAAATTGGAACAATGTTTCTCATTCTTCAGAATGAACTTGAAACCGGTTCCAATACATTGTAACCGGATGATATGGAGGAGAGAGAATGCTTTTAGCTAGAGACCATCATGTGGTTTGGGGACATCATCACACAGTACTGAGCTTGGCATCTATATGTGACTGAGAAGCATCAAGTGGAAGTTGCTGAGCTAGAGTTTTCCCAAACTCACACATCATAGTGTTGTCTTTTTAGGTTGTCAAGTTGTCTCTACCCTATTTTGCCCTATATGGGTAGAAGTGTAAATTGTAATATTATTTGTAATTATGTTGTAAGTGAAATTACAAGTGTCAATATTGGAATATGAAGAGTCATGATGTAATTTAATGAGTCAGTTTGTAAAGAAGTTGAAGAGTCATTAGGTTATTCTTAAGGTCACAAAGGGGAGTTGAAAAGTCACCCCCTCTTATTATAAATAGAACCTCATAACTCATGTAAGGGGCTTTTGGGAGCCAATATTTTGGCTAGGCTTAGGCTTAGAAGGAGCTTGGGACTATTGTGAAGAGCCTTGGCTTCTCGGTAGTGTAGAGCGAATATACTTCTTTGGAGGAGTAGGTATTCTTGACTTTAATGTTCCACTATTACGGCTACTGGTCCACCAATCGTGTATGTATGAATGGGATTTCACTTATAATAAAATTAGAGCCAACACGCTTTCATGTATATGTTGTGAATATAGTAGGACTATTCTTTTTGTACTTTCAATGTTGTTACACATCATTTTGTTGCACTAGGCAAATGACCATCGGTTTGGATATTTTTCTTCCAAAAATGTGTCCCAAAACATTCCCTTGCAAAGTTAGAATTCAAATTATCCCAAAGAAAGTGGAATTCTTGGATCCCATGGTACAGAAACATGTTTTTGGCTTCCTGCGCAGTTCCCTAGTCAATTTATCAACATATGCAAAGGAGTCTATTAGGAACTGTGCATAAGTACACATTATCTTACACTGCAACCTGTGAACATGAATTAATGCATGTAAAAATAAAAAGTAAAGTATAGAAGCATTGTTGGTAGTATCTATCACATAAAATAAGCTTTGAATGGTTGCCTACTCAGTTTTGATCCCTCCCACCATGGAGCAACTCCCTCACTTTGTGGAATCCCTATCCCACCATTAGTGGAACTCATCCCTTGGAAAATGGATCCCAAACTTCCTACTCTTGGCCTATAAAGCTAACCTAGGCATGAGGTTTGAGGAGGACTGTTGGAAGTAGGATTATGCTACAGGAATAAGATTGGAAGGTTATTCACTCAAGGAGAGGATTGGATATTGTGGGAAGGGACTTGCAATATCAAAGCTACATGGTTTTAAGGCTATTCTCCATTTTATGAATAGAAAGGCAATTGTTCTTTCTCAATTACATCTAAGTTGATATAATTTGTAGGATTCCTTAATCATCTACATAGATTGTGATTTCACATTGATCAATTTATGATACATGATCTCTCAATTAGTCCATTTATTTCTTATGTTATATACTAGACTTTGCTTTGATCTTGTGTTTGTTTCTGTTTGTGCAAATATCCTTTAGGATATCATGGAGAAGCTATGGGGAGTGATGAGCGGATATCTAAATCATCAAGGAGAGGATGGTCAAAAGCTTTGAAGGGGAATTCATCAATCATTTCCTTTAAATGGTAATTGGCTTCTATCATAGTATCTGTTTTAGTCAATCATAGTCTAGATAAAGGTAGCAGTTCCTGGTTGGTTGTTGCTAGGTTTCTTTGAAGTCTATGGAGATCGTTCTTATCCACAAGAGGAATAATTCCACATAACAAATGTATGTTATTTAACTTACACTTATGCTTATGAAATATCTCATTTTCATTTGTATGAATCTTGTTGAATGTGTGTTGTTATATTAATTCATCACTTTAACTTGTGGACTATCCACATCTTAGCTTGTGATGCCATTACGCTCGTGTGTTCCTTTCAAGCTGTGTACTATTATAGGTTTCCAAGGGGTGAAATTCCATTTCTCTTCATGTGTTGGAACCTTCATGCATCGCACTTGACTTTTCGCAGGGTCACACACTTTCTCTCACCCAAAGTTACCGTACTTCACTCTACGTGTTCTGGTAGTCAGGCATAACATTACCACCCACTGTTGGGACTCCTACTCCAAACTATGTGAGGTCTAGTTGGGATATCAGATTGGGAAGATCCCCTTAGCGTTGGTGGTTCCAACACTACCAACAATGTCAAAACTAGGGAATGAGTATTGGAAAATATTAAAGAGGGTTTTTTTTTTTTTTTCATGGAACTATTATCCATGGATTGTGCTACCAAGGAAGACCAAGATTGGGAAATACATGGATTTTTTTATGCAGACTAGGATACAGATTTCGATCACAAAATATATACAAGTGGGTATGTGTTTAACCTATTTGGAGGAGAAACCAATTAGATGAGCAAGATATAGTCTATATTGGCACTCTCAACTATGGAAGATGAATACATGGAAACCACTCATGCAAGCAAGGAATTAGTATTATTAGAAAGATTTTGTTTAGGAGTTGGGTCGGCACAATGGGTTGTGAGGATGAATTGTGACAGTTTGAGTGCAATCTTCTTAGAAAACCTAATTTATCATTTGAAGAAAAAGCATTATTGATATTCAATATCACTTTTTGAGAGATGTGATTGAAGAAATTAAGGTCCTCCTTCTAAAGGTGGGCACTTTAAAGAATGATACAACATCATTAATAAAATATGTGAGCATTGATAACTTCACTTGGTATGGAGAAACATGTATATATACTTTCTTTCCCTCTTTCCTTCCTCTTTTTCCCCTATTTACCACCATTCATATTTCCATGGATTGTTTATTACGTGCTCTTGTGACCCCATGTGTGCAAAGAAACCAAGTGGTAGAATTTTGGGTATGTGTTATATTCTTTACAGGACTACCTCAATGTGATATAATTTGTGTTAGGTATAGAAAGGGGGGTGGAGCCCCCTCTTACAAAATAGAAAAGGGCAATTTTGAGCATCCATTTTGGTAGTTTTTGGAACATGGTAGTTTTTTGAACTATGGTTGTATTTTAATCCAAGATAAATGGATAGGAAGTTTAAGGATGTTGTGGGATATATATATATATATATATATATATATATATATATATATATATATATATATATATATATATATATATATATATAGATAGATAGATAGATAGATATAGTATTGTAATACTATAAAGATTAATATACTAAAAAATATTTATGGTTTTACTAATTTGGGTTTCTAGGGAAAAATCTTTATGTTAATATGTGTGTTTTCCATTGCATATTTTTTGTTTTATTAAGGATATTTTTCAACAATTAACTATTTAGGGTTAAAATATACAATTCTCTCATATCCTAAGTATGTCTATATAATGAGGAAATTAATAAGTTAAAATAAGAGAAAGAGAGAGAGAGAGAATAATATTATAATGAAGCATTGTTGAAATACTAGGAGAGGAATCCATGTAGGTGAGTGTTTGCCCTGCTTTTATATATCAACCAAGGAGGATCTAGAGCCAAGATATTTGAATCGATTGCATACTTCTCAAAGGTATATGTTCTTGTATGTTGAAATTTCTATTCATAATATATAGATATTATATTTCCTCCCCCATATACAATTGCATGATGTTTCATTTGTATTGGATATGAACTAGTTTGAGAGGTTTATATTATATATCAATTTCTCTAACCCTTTACATTTCTTGGAAGAATATTTAGTTTTTGTGATCTTATGCAAATTTTGGGTAATGTAGGTTTTAGGTATTGGAGGAAGGAGTGGGAAATTTACGGGCTAAAGTGGGATATCCTTTAACCATCATTAGTAAAGATCACTATAACCATCACTAAAGAAATGTATGTTTCCTTTCCTTTTATTTTCCATATGATACATGAGAATGGATCAACGGATTAATCTAGTCTAGACAATAGTAAGTGTTTTATTAGTCGTTTTGTATAGATCATGTGAAGTGATGAAAAATTGACTAAACTGAGAGGTTGGGGGGGGGGGGGAGGTGTGTGTGTGAATCAGTTTAGTAAATTCATGGACATTAAATCGATTTTCTTTGAAATCATTAACTGAACCATCAAATGAGCATATTTACCTTCAACTTTAATGTGCAAACAACAAGTAATAATTAAACCAAAAACATCACATCAGCACATAAAAGCAACACATATGGACAACAAATATAAGTGGAAACCCATAAAGGGAGAAAACGATGATTTTTTTATTGTTTCGATGAAAAAGAAATCTCTTACTCCCTTATTACATCTTATTTTATGTAGACTCCAACCTACAAAATCTACTACCTTAATTTTTATGCAAGCTACAACATGCAAGGAAGCTCCAACTCCCATAATTTTTTTGCAAGCTACAACCCACATGAGGATCCTACCTCAATAGGCTCCAACCTATCATTTATCAAGATGCAACATGAAAGGAGACTACAATCCCATGATATATAAAGAAAACAATGTGTTAGGTAATTATTTATAATTCTGCATACCTCCATATTTCTCTTTGTTTCTCCTCCTCAATTCTGCTTCACATCATCTATTCTATGTGTCGAGTAATTAATGAAGAACACCTCAATCAACTCTCACACATTCTATAACTCTCTAACCATTTATCCTTGCAACCTCACACATTTTTATAAGCATGCTTTGATGGTTGTTAGTATTCCACACACATGAATCTGAAATGTCAAAGCTTATCTCTTTGGATTCCAAAAGTGTCTCTTCAATTCCAAAACTCTTGACATTAAAATGCATAAAAATAAATTGCATCATATCCAAATTTCATGTCACTAAAATAAATTTCAACAAATTCAAATATCATGCATTAATATAGCCTTGCACCACAATATTCTTCATGTATTTTCCTTTTCCTTTGCCTTTACCTTTGCCTTTTCCTTTGCCTTGCATCACAATATCTCAATCATCACAAACATATGAAAACACGATTTAACAATTTGTTCCCCAATGTATAACCAAATTCCATTAACACAAGCATGCCATAAACAATACCTGTTCAACTTTGCATACATTATTAACCTCTTCAACACTAATCTATGTTGCATAATGCATCTCATAATAACCACAAGCATCAAGCACCACAAGTATCAAACATACTACTTATTTGTTACTCCTTTTCCTTTGTTCCCTTTGCCTTTTCCTTGTTTCTCTTGTTGTTTCTTTGCCATCAATGAAAACAGCACCAACAATCTCCCCCTTTGGCATTGATGGAAAAACTTTACTCCTCCCCCTTTTGTCTTGACGAAACACTTCTCCTCTCCTTTTCTTACCCCCCCCGCCCCCCTTGGCATCAATGTAAAGGGGGTGCACATATTTCATATGATTTGATCGTTGATAACATTTTTCCTATTACAGACATAATAGATGAACTTCTGTGACTCGATAATGTGAAATATCACATAGCAATACTCCTTGAGATAACCCTTTATACCTGCCAAGAGAAGCTGAAAATTGCATGACTTACAATGTTTTGAAGCCACATATATAGTGTTCTATACACAACCTTTTTTGAATATAATTTGTAAGTCAAGCACTTGGACGAAGTTAGGGAAGCCACACTTTTGATAAATTAGAGAATAAAACCCTAAATTCTATATATATATATATATATATATATATATATATATATATATATATATCAATGCTTCAAAAGATCTTCAATAGCTGTAAAACTTATCTCCATTATATATTAATGAACAATATATAACATTGTCTAGATGATATGAATCTCCATTAATGAATGTTGCTCCATAGTTGAAGTTGCTCCATAATAAACCTTCTCCATTAATTCATTATATTTAATGCTTCACACACTACAAACAATATGCTAGTTCAAATATCAATGTTGCTACAAATACATTAAACATTTGCAATATGTGTCAAATCATTATTTCAATGCTCTCCATAATATGTTTGTTGCAAATTATCTCCATTTCAAACTCTCTCCAATGTATCAAATGAAGGCTTCCATTAAGTAAATAAATGTTTCCTTTAAATGAACACTACTCCAAAATGTTGAAAGTTACTCCAAACATTGATCACACTTACAAGAATGTGGTATTAATAACCAACATGTTGCCAAGAACTCTATTTGAAGAATGTGTTGGAAGATCCATGGAAAAAATTGTGTATATACTAAGTTAGGGCACAAAAACCTAATTTATAAAAGTAGCATCAATCATGGTCTCAATTCATAATGCATCTCAATTCATAATGCAAAAGCTGCTCCAAAGCAAAAGTCAATTCAATTAAAAAAGCTTTTCTCCATAATGTATCAAAGATGCATAAATATGGACATTGCATAAATAATGTATCAACGTTGGCTTGAATGTATTCACAATATTCAATGTTGTTCTTGTGCAATTCCTATTGTAAACACTGCTCTTCTAAATGTTTTTTTTGTACAATTCCTCTTGTAAATGATGCATAAATAATTGCTCTTGTAATTTCTCTTGTAGGCACTCCTCTTGTGCAATTCTCCTTGTAAAAACTGCATAAATAATGCAAAGAACGCTTTCTCAATGCATAATAATTTGGAGATTCAAAGCATTGTACTGAGCCATAATTATTGAGCCAACACATAATATTAAAGCACTACATTATATATATACCAATGCACTGTATTGAGCCAAAGTTGTAATAATTTTCTTGGTAGCACATATAATTATTATCTTAATTAAGGCATTATATTGTATATATACCAATGCACTGTATTGAGCTAAATTTGTAATAATTTTCTTCGCAGCACATATAATTAGGCCTTGAGAATATCTTGGATTTCATTGTCTTTGACACATCTGCAAATTATCTAATCAACCCTTGTGTCGAAAATGTAGTCATTTATCTATGAGAACCTGGTACTTTGCTAGATGATCTTCCATATTTCTCATGGAGAAAAATGGCTTGGAAATTTTCCTGCAGCGAAGTAGTTTTCAAAGTTTGCATATCATAACACATGGGTGCACACTGCAAACATATTTTCACCAGGAAATTTTTCATATATAGGAGAATTTTCACTATTCACAACAAGCCTAGATAAAATATACGCAACTACGCTATCTTTACCGGGTTTATCAATAATTTTAATATCAAATTCTTGAATTAATAACAACCATCTGATGACTCATGGACTGGTAATGGGTTTGTTAGCTGAATTCCTAACAGTTGAATGGTTTGTGTGCACAAATATGGGGTAACCAGTGTAATTCCTGAACTTGCTAATTAAAAACATGACAACAAGAAATTCTTTTTATGTTACTCTGTAATTCAATTTTGCAGGTGACAAGTTGTTGTTGGCATAGTAGTGATAAGCCTCATCATTTGGTAATTATATGGGCCTTAATTCACCTCCTAGCTTAGTCAAACCAACTATTCTCACAACTTATTGCATACTTTTGATTATATTTTGTTTATGAGATGAGTTAGAGTTGGATATTTTACTTTGTGGTCTAATGTGCATTTAATGCATGACTAAAGGATAAACGCAAGGAATTTTGGCAAAGACCTTGATCAAAACTCGAATGGGACAAGGGAGAGGAATTATAGGAGGAAAATCCTCCTCATTTACTACCCCTCCATTCAAATATTCCTCCATCATCTCAGTGTGAAAACAGCGAAATCATGAGGACTAGAAGGCAACCGAGCAAGTGAAGACAAAGCACCACTTTATCTTGAGTTTGGGAGTCGAGCCTCCCTAATTTTAAGGAAGTCGTTGGAGACTTCAAATGTATAAGTAGAGAGGCCTAAGACCTCAATAGGATTCAAATTTTTTATTTTAAAACTCTACTCCATTTTCAAGCTGCATGACTTGTGATAGTTTTTGATGTAATCCATTGTTTTGATAATAAGAGTGAGTTTTGTTTTGAGCCAACACTGAGTTAACTCAGAGGACTGAAGATCTTGGGTTAGGGCCCAACCCCAGCAGCCAAGGCTCCTTTTTATTGTACATGTATGCTAGCATAGATTCATAGTTTAATTGTTCATTTTCTTAAGTAGTAGCATTTCCATTACAACAGTGTAGATTAGATTGGTTGTATGTTAGTTTGCTTCCATATGTGCCTTATTTCAATTAGAAGGTTAGAAAGGAGAAAAAGGATCACCATAAGGTTGTAAGCAGGTGTCTCAGCCTCACTTACTCCATTTGGGATCATGACTTGAGGAAGAGACCCTTCAGCAACCCCAAAAACACAGATTTCTAGTTCTTGCATGAGATTTGGAGCTTGTTGTCTTGATTCAGTATTTGGTTTATTTCATTGTAATTTTTTTCCATTACTCTATTTTTGCAATAATTTATCACTCATGCATTCATTTCCTCCAGCACTTTCTTCATGCATAATATCGGCAATTGATTCATGCTTTTCTAGTTTATGAAGATGTATCTTGTTGCATAGTTCTTAGAAGACACACATGTTTTAAGAACAACAGGTACTTCAGGAGGAGACCCAAACTTCATCACCAGTAGCCACCTTCCACCTCATCCACCTTATCCATCTCTTGTTCCACCATCACCCTCACTAGTTTTTTTTGTCATTTTTCATTGAAATTCCCCTAGATACATTGAGTGAATCTAGCCATCTCTTCTCTTGGATATTGACTCCTGAGTGTTCCTAGACCTTCTAACACCCCATCCCACTCATCACACACCTTTTCCAAGATTCCCAACACCTCACAATTAGCTCTTGATTGTATCCTGTAGGTTTCCTGTAATTCCTATAGGATTATCCTATAGGTTTTTCTGAAATGGCCTGTTTTGAGGCCGAATTGATGGGGAACCTCTAGGAAGTCAAAAAAATCCTCCTAGGACCCTTCCACACCATCCAACCACTCCATAAGACTTTTAGCCATCCTTAATCACCTTCCATCCACCTGTCACATCCACAAGAACAATTAATTTTCATGCTTGATTTTGCCAAAAAACCAAAAAAAAGTGAAAACAGATTTAGTTTAAGTTTTCTTTCTTACACATTAGTATGGTTTGATGCTCTTTACTTTTGTAGCTTAGATAGCTGCATTAGGTTAGTGTTGATTTAACAATTCTTCTTAGCATAACTGTTTAAATGGTTAATTAGGATATGGTGTGATTTATCATTACATGTTGTTGTCTTCATTACTGCAGTAGAGTAGCTCTCTTAGAGTAGATTTGGTCTTCTTCCATCAAAGAATCAAGCTTCTTCTGACTCTATAGAAGTCCAGCTTGGAACCCCTTAGGTCTCTCGCCGGATGAACAGTGACAACAGGCAGGACCTTCAGTTTTGCTTGTGCATATAGCATTGTCACCTCCAAGTTTGTATGAACCTCGAGTTGATAAGTAAAGCTGGTAGCCCAGAAGTTGCAACATCCTTGCTGCAATACTAGCGCTCATCACTTTTTGGCATCATTGTTGAGGAGGTGTCTGAGTAGTGTAGGAATTTACAGGGTAAGTTCCTCAGAAAGAACACCAAAAGGACACCGCTCACAACCAGATCTCAAATCAATACACCAGTATTTTTGACGTGGTTAAAACCCTCAAAGAGGGAAACAGTCCACGGCCTGTCCCAACGTGGGTACTACAGGCAATTTATTAATCAAAGAATGAAAATTTACATAAGCTTCTCTCATGCGCGGATTACCCGAACAATGACCCTCCATGCGCTTTAAATAGAACTCATGGACCAATCGGGTGTCAAGCCACGGATCAAGTGTCGGTAATACCGAGGTGAGAGTGAACCGTCGGATCACTACATATCGTGACCGTTGGATTGTAAGTTACAAAATGTACAACGGTAAAGAAAGACACTTTACCTAACTCTATACCTAACTCTATACTAGACCAAGTTGAACTTAACTATATCCTATGTGTCGGAATATCCTAACATCCCCCCTTAAGAACAACTTGGGATAGGATTGAAGGATTTACAAATATGACACAATAGGAGAAGGAAGGAGGCACTAGAGCCTATCCCCCCTTAGTGACAACTTCCTGAACTCCAAGCATATATCGAAGTTTAGTGAACTTCGCCTCTGTGAGAGCCTTTGTGAAGATGTCTGCAACCTGATCATCTGTTGAACAATATCGCACTTCAAGAACATGGTCATGAATGAGCTTTCTGATGAAGTGCATGTGTAGTTCAATGTGTTTGCTGCGCTGATGCTGGACTGGATCTTTGCATAGCTGAATGGCACTTTGATTATCACACCAAAGTGTGGTTGGATGCTGCTGCTCAAAGCCAAACTCTGATAGGATCTGACGAAGCCACAAGGCTTCCTTACTAGCTTCCACGGCACCACGATACTCTGCTTCTGCTGATGAAAGAGAAATGGCAGCCTGTTTCTTACAAGCCCATGTAATAGGTCCTGAACCAAGAGTGAAGACATAACCGGCAGTAGACTTCCGATCATCAGGGTCACCAGCCCAATCAGAATCAGTGAAACCAACTAACAGAGGAGCTGCTTTGGCATTGTAATGAATCCCAAACTGTACTGTACCTCGAACATAACGAAGTATTCTTTTAGCTGCTTTCCAATGACTTTCACGGGGGTTTTGCATAAAACGAGCAACAAGGCCAACAACAAAGGAAAGATCAGGACGAGTATGGGTTAAATACAAGAGTTTTCCTACAAGTTGACGGTATAAGGTAGCATCAACTTCAGGAGAAGTACAAGAGACTGAAAGTTTGACTCCAGACTGAAAGGGAGAAGGGGCTGGCTTACAGTCTTCCATGTGAAAATGACGAAGAATATCACAAGCATACTTGGACTGGGAAAGGAAAATACCCTCCTTGGATTGCAAGACTTGAAGACCGAGAAAATAGTGTAAGTGTCCTAAGTCTGTCATTTCAAATTTCTTTTTAAGGCTGGACTTCACATGGTTTATAAGGTTGGGATCACTACCAGTAAGAATAAGATCATCAACATAAAGAACAAGGATGATAAGAGAGTTGCCCACTTTCTTGGTGTAGACAGTATTGTCAGAATGACACCTAGAAAAGCCAGATTCTAAAAGAAAGCTATCCATTTTGGCATACCAAGCCCGAGGAGCTTGCTTGAGGCCATAAAGGGATTTCTTAAGTCGACAAACAAGGCTGGAGTCTGTTTGTATGAAGCCAATGGGTTGTTCCATATAGATTTCTTCCTGCAAGTCCCCATGCAAGAAGGCAGATTTAACATCCATCTGATGGACTTCCCATTTTAAAGAGGCAGCAAGGGAAAGAACAAGGCGGATAGAGTTCATTTTGGCAACAGGGGAGAAGGTTTCAGTGTAGTCAATGCCTTCAACCTGTGAAAAGCCCTTAGCAACGAGACGAGCTTTATGTTTATCAACTTTCCCATCTGGTCCATACTTGGTTCTGTAAACCCATTTACATCTAACAAGTTTGCGTCCCTTTGGTAGAGGAACAAGATCCCATGTATCATTTGTCATCAATGAATGATATTCTTCATTCATAGCTGCTTCCCAATGTGGATGGCCTAAAGCTTCTGCAAAAGTTTCAGGATCATGATTTACTGGAGCTTGAGCCAGTAAAGAAGAGGCTCTTTCAAACTGAGAACGTGTACGTCGCTGATCTGTAGGATCACCGGCAAGATCACCTGCTGCATCCCGAGTAGCACGGACCCATCTTGGAAGTTGAGGATCCTGAGAAGGTGGGGGAGGATTATCATCCTCGCTTTCATCATCTGAAGAAGAAATGTTTTCAAAAGTAGAAGAGATAGGAAGAGGTGGCACATCCGCCGGACTAGGCTCGCAGGCCGATTTATTTTCATCAAATTTTACATCTCTTCTAATGATAACATTTTTGGACTTAAATGGAATAAGTCTATAACCTTTTACATCTTCAGAATATCCAACAAAAGTACATTTCTCACTCTTAGGTTCTAAAGCTTTATGCTTTTCATCTGGAATATGGGCCCATGCTTCACTTCCAAACACACGAAAGTGACTTACATCTGGTTTAATGGAACTCCAAGCTTCTTCTGGAGTGATATTCTCTAGAACCTTAGTAGGAGTGCGATTGATTATATAATTTGCACAATTAATTGCTTCGGCCCAAAAACTAAGACTAAGTCCTTTAGATTGCAGCATACAATTAGCCATTTCCTTTAAGGTGCGATTTTTCCTTTCAGCTACACCATTTTGTTGTGGAGTGTATGGAACAGTATGTTGCATTTGAATTCCATTTTCGGTGCAAAAGTTGATGAATGTGTTTTTAACATATTCTCCACCATTATCAGTTCTTAGCTTAAGAATTTGATGTCCAGATTGTTTTTCAACAAAGGCTTTGAAGGCCAAAAATGTGTTAAATACTTCGCTCTTGAGTTTTAAGAAGTATACCCAAGTGCGTCTGGAGAAATCATCAATGAAAGTTAAGAAGTACTTGCAGCCAGAGAATGAAGCAACAGGAAGAGGACCACATAAATCACTGTGCACAAGCTGTAAAGGGGCTGAGGCGTGCCAAGAGGCACGTTTGTCAAAACTGTCCCGATGATGTTTTCCGAGTACACATCCGGAACAAACACCATCTCTGCAAGATACCATAGGAAGACCTGTCACCATATTTTCTTTACATAGATGCTGAAGGGAGCGATAGTTTAAGTGACCAAATCGCTCATGCCAAAGTTTGCTCACTTCATCATTATGAGCAACAAATACTGAGGGAAGATTGGATGACCCAAAGTTGTGAAACTTATACAACCTTGTGGAATCATCAGCAAGACCAGTAGCTAGAATTTGTTTAGGATCTTTTAGATCCTTGATTACAACATCATGAGGTGAAAATTCAACAATTTTACCTTCACCTGAATGAGTTATCTGATAGACAGATAGAAGGTTGCAGGATAAGGTTGGAACACATAATACATCATTAAACTGACCATTGTCTAGATGAACAGTTCCAGTCCCTACAACATTAAGAGATCTATCATCACCAACATATATATTTTTGGTGTTACAATCATTTAAAGAAGAAAACATGGCTTGGTTTTTGGCCATGTGATAAGAGGCTCCAGAATCAATGAGCCACTCATGAGAATGAGAAGAAGAAGAAGATACATTTAATGCATAACCAGACTGAGATGATTGACAACGACATGCAGAAAGTGCCATTCCGGAAGTTGAAGTTGAAGTAGGCTCCACATGGATGTTATGTTTCTTCATTGCGGCTTCCAAGGCTTCCATCTTCTTAAAGCATTTAGATTCTAAGTGGCCATCTCGATTACAAAAGTTACAATGTCTATCAGTCTTCTTCCATTTGTTTTTATTGGTCTTATCATTTTGCTGAAATGATCTTTCATTTTGAGGCTGAGTTGGTTTAGGACCATTCTTTTGAGGATATGACTTCTTAGGATTCTTTGAATTTGGTTGCTGCTGGGCGGCTAACGCTTTCGTGGAAGAGTTTCCAAGATTAAGAAGACCAAGATGTAAGAGTTTTTCTTGTTCTCTTATTAAGGAATCACAAAAGGAGTCAAAGGAAGGGGCCTTGTAGTCTTTTCCTTGACAAATGAAAGCTTCCCTTGTAGAATGGAAAGTGGAAACAAATACAGAGTAGGCTGGTCCCAACTTAGTAAGGATGGAATAAATAAGGTTACCATCTTCTTTCTTAACTTTAACACCTTCCAAGAGATATCTAAGGGTCTTGAATTTGGACAAGAAATCTTCAATGCAAGAAAAATTATTAGGATCCAAAGTAAGCAACTCATTTTCAAGTTGATGGGCTCTAATTTCATTTTTAATCCCAAAAACTTTAGCGAGTTTTTCTAATGCTTCATGAGGAGTCTCAAGTTCTGCAATGTGGAATCTAAGATCAGGAGAAATAGACATCCCTATCAAACCACGTGCTTGATCTTGTCTATTTTCCCATTTTGCAGCCTTGTCTTCATCTTTTGGTTTCTTCTCTTGGTCTGTGGCTATTCTGAAGAGACCTTTACTTCTAAGTAAATCTTCCATGTAGGCTACCCATTGGAAGTAGTTAGTGCTGTCAAGAATGACTTGGCATGGACTTTCCATTTTTTTTTTTTTTAAACTGAAGCTGAAGATGCTGAAAGTAAGTGTTCCAATGGATAGATCTCGAAAAAATAGGCGGTTTTAAAAAAAACGGCTCTGAAAAAGGCTTCCGGATGAAGAAGTTATGGCTTTTTGAAAAAAAAAAAAATGTTGACGTTGCCGACAAAGTGCGCGAATGTGCGGGAATGAAAAAATCCGCCCCCACAAAATGGAGACTTGAACCCAAAATAGCTTTGAACCAATTGATCTATACAAAACATTTGAGAGAGAGAGACAGAGAGAGAGAGAGAGAGAGGGGGGGGGGGGCCTTGGTTTGCGTGCTTGCCTTGAGAAAGCTCTTTTTCCCTACAAAACACAAAACACAAAACCCAACACGAATATGCAAAGAAAAATGAACCTTACGGCTCGAAGTTAGCTTTAGCCAAAAAACTAGAAATTTTTAAAAAAAATCTCAAAGTTAGCTTTAGCCGAACAACTAAATATTTTTCTCAATGTTTCTGATTTTCCGAGATCACACTGAGGTGCAGGGAAAAGAGCATACGCATGAGAAAAATCCTTCCTTTCTATTTCTGATTTGCCCAGATCGCACAGAGTCGCAGGGCAAAGAGCATACGCAGAAATGAAAGGTATAGATCCGGTTAAAAAAAAAAGGCTAAATAAACCGAAACTGAAATAAGCAGAGAGAAAATAACAGTAAACTGCAAAAAACACTGTATACCTCCCGATCTGAAAAATGACGCAGCTAGGGCTACCGGAAACCTTTTCGCGTGAAACGAAAGGGGTTCCTCACTAGAACAGATGCTCCGAATGCAACAGAGTAGTCCTCTCGGCCCGAAAGCAGTCAGAAACAGCAGATCTAGGAAACGACAGCCGCATGCAGTTCTACCGGCCTTAGATTTGGATCACCAACGGACGCGGCCCTCAAATAGCTCTGATACCATGTAGGAATTTACAGGGTAAGTTCCTCAGAAAGAACACCAAAAGGACACCGCTCACAACCAGATCTCAAATCAATACACCAGTATTCTTGACGTGGTTAAAACCCTCAAAGAGGGAAACAGTCCACGGCCTATCCCAACGTGGGTACTACAGGCAATTTATTAATCAAAGAATGAAAATTTACATAAGCTTCTCTCATACACGGATTACCCGAACAATGACCCTCCATGCGCTTTAAATAGAACTCATGGACCAATCAGGTGTCAAGCCACGGATCAAGTGTCGGTAATACCGAGGTGAGAGTGAACCATCGGATCACTACATATCGTGACCGTTGGATTGTAAGTTACAAAATGTACAACGGTAAAGAAAGACACTTTACCTAACTCTATACCTAACTCTATACTAGACCAAGTTGAACTTAACTATATCCTATGTGTCGGAATATCCTAACAAGTAGAATGTGATTATCGCTTTCTTTTCTTCTACTTCTTGTTTTCAACTTTCTGCCATTAGTTTATTTCTACAAAAGTAATCTAGTAGCTTCCTTTCTTTCATTTTTCATTATCTGCTTTCCTTTCCATTCTGCAAGTAGAATTTCAATTCAACAAGTAGATTTTTCATTCTATCAGTGATTCTCATTCAATCATCAATTTCATTTCTGCAAATTATTTTTCAGCTTAAATTTTTTTTACAAAAACCAACCCAACAACATTTCCTTTCACGCCTTGTAGGAATAGGGACAATTTATGGAAATGTTTGCCAAATACCCCCACTACATCCAACAGCCAACCTTCTCTCTTCTTCGGTGGTTGTAAACTGGAGGAACCTTTAGGTGAGCAACCTGACATATTTGGAGAACCTACAAGAGAAGAAGAAGAAGAGGAACCCATTCCTACTGAACCAATGGCTAAAAAACGTAATGACAGAGGGAATAGAGAGAGAGTTGAGGGTACCTTCCTGATCAAGGAAACCAACAGGGACACTAAGATGAAGAATATAAGCCCCTCTATCCTACCTCATTTCCATGGCCTGACCATAGAGGACCCCGACACTTTCCTATTTGACTTTGTTGTTATATGCCAAACCTATGACTATATAGATGATGAGAAAAAGTTAAAACTATTTCCATCTACCCTCAAGGATGCAGCATTGCACTGGTTCATGGGTTTACCTGGAGATAGCATCACAAATTGGGCTCGGATGCAACAGGCTTTTAACAACAAATATCGGGACTGTTGTAGATCAAAGGATACTAAAGAAGAAATTTTTAGGATGACCATGGGTCAGGATGAATCCTTAGAAGACTATGAAGAAAGATTCCATCTCAGTTACAAAAGGGCCAGGTGCACACTTGGCCCCGAGTCACTAAAGTTGGTCCTGCTCAAAGGAGTAAGGGAAGATCTTATGGATACCTTACATTTGTTAGCAAGAGGATATATCTACCAATTACCCTATGAGGATATCAAGACTGTCTTTAGAAACCATTCTAGGGCAGCCAGGAAAAAAGGTAGGGGTAGTCAACCTATGGCCAGTACATCATCTTCCAACTCATCCATCAAGGGTTAAATTGGAAATATGCTGGAAGATTTCAAAAGTGAGATGCTGCAAACCCTTGCCTTGCAATTGGACACCATGAACATAAAAAGGAAGCAAGAGGAAGCAGAGAGAGCCTTGGCCATCTTTTGTCCTATATGCACCAGGAGGCATCCTAGGAACGAATGTCAATTGAACTGTATTGAAATTTTATCGATCTGTGAAGAAAACCACTCCACAGACAAGTGCCCTTCTTTACCCAGACTCAAAGCTGTATATCAAGGAGCTGAAGGGGTCACTGAGCAGCTTTTCTACATCAACCAAAGGAGACCCCCTAGGCCTAGACCATACCAATAGGGCATGCAAGGGTCATCCCATGCATATTACAACCCCAACCAAACCATAGCTATACCTTCTTGGGGACCCCCTGCTCATCCTTCCTGGTCTACACCCCCTCCTTGGTCCTATGCATCTCAGTATCATTCCCAGCTAGCCAGCCAGTCATTTCAACCTTATGCTCTGCCACAACCTTAATGGAATACACCACTCCAGGGGTAGAGGCCCCAATACAACAATGCTCCAGCTCTATTGCCTCCACCACCTACACAACCATAGCTCCTACACTCTGCTCCACCCAAGCAACCCCAAATGCTTGCCCAGCCAAATCTGAACCCAAACAATAGGCAAGCTCAACATGTATACAATGGAGAGACATCATATCCAGCTTATGTTGTAGAAATCTAGGAGATCAACCTAAGATCTGGGAGAGTCCTCCTAGATAACCAACCTCCCCCTCCACATAGGGAGGTTGAGGAAGAAAGAGAGGAAAGAAAAATTAAAGTAAATCCACCCTTTCCTAAGAGATTAGCCCAACCACTCCAGCGTACCCCAGAGGAAATTGAACTTCTGGGAGAATTGAAGAATCTATGTGTAAAGATCCTGCTTCTCTAGGAAATAAAAGATGTTCCCATTTACAATAAGTTGATTAAAGATAAATGCTTCAAGCATCCAGGAAGAAGAAAAAGGGATTCCCCTACCATTAATTTCATTGGGCAGCTGTCCAACTTAATGTTGGGGTAGGTAATATGTCTGAAATATTTGGACCCTGGAAGCCCTGTAGTAGATGTGCACATCAATGGCACCATCGTCCCACACACTTTGATCGATCTTGGGGCTGCCATTAATGTGATGAACAGGGACACCATGCTCAAGCTCAACCTCTAAGGGTCATTGAGGAAGACCACAACAGTTCTGCAACTTGCATACCATTCCACAGTCACCCCTGAGGGAATTGTGGAGGATGTGATGGTCTCCATTGACTCCTGGGAGTACCCTGCAGATTTTCTAGTTCTCCAACCTAAGGCTAAGCTTACTAGTTACCCTCTCATCCTTGGGAGGCCATGGTTGGCCATAACTGATGCTTACATTAGCTATAGAGCTGGGAATATGACCATCAAGAATGGGCATATGTCCAAGCAGTTAGTCCTATACCCTCCTGCTCAACCTTCTCTAGAGCATGATTTACCTTTATGGTTGGAGGAGGAGGAAGAAGATGAAGTTTATTCCGCCCAACTTTATGCTTTAGAAGTAACCATAGGAGGAGGACAACAAGATGAGGATGACTTGATTGAACACCTACTCCAAAGTCCAACTCCTGGTTCGTTACCATTAGAAGAAGAAGTAAGGGAAACTTAGAACAATCATCCAATTGACTTATGCTTAGCCGATTCCAACCCACTCCATGTCAAAATCATAGAATTCAGCCCAGAGAAAACCTTGAAAATTAATCCATCCCTTTTTGTTCTTAAAGAGGAAAAGCTATGCAACATGTTAAAATAAAACCTTGAGGCCTTTGCTTGGAGTTACAAGGAAATGAAGGGAGTACACCCCTCAGTGTGTACTCACCACATATACATCAAAGAAGGCTGCAAGCCAATCTGAAACCACAAAGGAGGATGAATCTAGCTCTTAAAGATATAGTCAAAGAAGAACTGCAAAAACTACTAGATGCAGGACTCATTTACCCTATCTCCGACAGTGAATGGGTCTCCCCTTTAGTGTTAGTTCCCAAGAAAAATTGTAAGTGGAGGATTTGTGTCGATCATAGGGAGATGAACAAAGCCACAAAGAAGGATCATTTTCCCCTACCCTTCATTTACCAAGTGCTATACGACCTGGAAGGGAAGAAGTTTTTTTCTTTCCTAGATGGATTCAGTGGGTACAACCAAATCCAAATCTGCCCAGAAGACCAGGATAAGACCACATTCACCTATCCTTGGGGTACTTTTTCCTATAGGATTCTTGCTTTTGGCCTATGCAATGCTCCTGCCACTTTCCAGAGAAATGTCTTGAATATTTTTTCTGAATTAGTACATGATGCGGTGGAAATGTATATGGATGATTTTACACATTATGGTTGTGATTTTCAAGAAGCCATGGCTAACCTAGGAATAGTACTGCACAAATGCATTGAAATGAACCTGTCTCTTAGTCCTGAAAAATGTGAATTATTAATGACTGAAGGGACCGTTCTATGTCATTCAATATCTCAGCAAGGATTGTAGGTGCACCCGAACAAAATAGCAATCATCTAAAGGGTCCCACCTCTGCAAAGGCAAAGATATGTCAAGAGTTTCTTGGGGTTAGCTGGATACTACCAAAGGTTCATAAAGGACTTTAGCAAGTTGGCTTCTCCTTTATTTGGGTTGTTTGCCAAAGATTTTGAGTTTATCTGGTCAAAAAGCTGTCAAGAGGCCTTAGACATTATAAAGGGTAAGTTAACCATTGCACCAATTCTCTGAGGCCCAAAATGGGCCCTCTGCTTTCATATTCATGTTGATGCCTCATACAAATCCATAGCAGCATCCCTAGGACAGGTAGAGGAGAAACTGCCCTATGCCATCTATTTTATCAGTGAGAACTTGTCAAAGGTTGAGCTAAATTGTACTGTGACCAAAAAGGAACTCCTGGCTGTTGTGCATTCATTGAACAAATTTAGGCATTACATTACAGGCTATCAAACATTTGTGCATACTGACCATGCTGCAATCAAATATTTAATGAAAAAACCAGATGTGAATGCTCGAATTATAAGATGGTTGCTTTTATTATAGTAGTTTGATCTAACCATTGTTGATAAGCCTGGTAAGGAAAATGTTGTTGTAGACTTTTTATCTAGGGTGAATCTGCCTGCAGGTGAAAGAGTGGTGGATGATCATTTACTAGATGAGCACTTGTTTGCTATTTCAATTCTCTCTCCATGGTTTGTTGATATAGAAAACTATTTGGTATTAGCATAGTTCCCACCAAACTTGCCCTCCAAGAAAAGAGCAAGATAGTCAGGAAAAGCGCCCCCTTCACCTGGATTGGGGGCAATCTTTTCAAACTTTGCCCATATCAAATCTTGAGAAGGTGTGTAAGGGAAGAGGAATTTTTTGACATCCTTATGATTTGTCATGATGGGCCTTGTGGAGGTCACTTTGCAGCAAAGAGGACAGCATTCAAAGTGTTACACGCAAGCTATTATTGGCCCACTCTTCATTAGGATGTGAAAAAGTACACTAGTCAGTGTGATCGATGCCAGAGGATGGGAAAGCCTACTCCAAGAGATGAAATTTCCCTATAGCCTCAAGTGACTTTTGAGCCATTTGACAAGTGGGGCATGGACTTCATTGGGTCTATCAACCCTCCTTCAAAGAAAAAATAGTACATTATTGTGTGCACTGATTATTTGACTATGTGGGCTGAAACCAAGGCAATTAAGGAAGTAACAGAAGAAAAGGTGGCTGAGTTCCTAAGGGAAAATGTATTCTACAAATTTGGGTACCCTAAAGAGTTAGTCAAAGACCAAGGTAGCCAGTTTTCCTCAACATGATTGAAGAAATACTCAGCCATCACAAAATCAAGTGTAGGACCTCCACTCCCTATCATCCACAAGTTATTGGGCAAGTGGAGGTGACCAACATGGCACTGGAGGGCATCTTAACCAAGGTAGTCAGTAGTAGCAAGAAGGATTGGGGCCACCTGGGCCTATAATATCACTTGGAAAACCACCATTGGATTTACACCCTATGAGCTGGTCTATGGGAAAAAGGACTTATTGTCCATTGAGCTTGAATATAACACATTGAGGATGGTAGCCCAACTAGATTTGGATCTTAGTCATGCACAGAAAGAGAGATTGTTCCAATTGAATGGCTTGGATGAATTCAAAGTGTAGGCCCTCCCACATATATAGATAGTTCAGCTTTAGAGGAAGATATGACATGATAAAAATATTAAGGAGAAGCAATTTCAGGAGGGCGATCGGGCATTGTTATATGATTCTAGGTATAAAGACTTCAAGGTCAAGCTGAGGACAAGATGGATCAAACCTTATGTTGTGGAAAGATGCCATGATAATGGTTTAGTGCAAATCAGAACTATAGATGAAGAAGTCATTATGTTGCTTGTTAATGGGAACCAAATGAAAATGTGCAAGATAACTTTATCAAAACAAGAGCTCATTGACAATATCAATAAAATAATGATGATGGTGGAGAGATTTTCAGCTCCTCCCTCATCAAGTCACTGAAAAAAAAAAAAAAGAGAGAAAAAATAATAAGGACTAAGGTGAAAACCTCCATGAGGCACCTGAGTCCCATCTTTGGGTTGAAAACCTTGTGAGGCGGCCCAATGATGAGAAAAATAGAAAGAATAATAAGGAGATACATGGGTGAAAACCTTCCTTGAGGTGCCCAGGGCAAGCATCTAGGGTGAAAACCTCTCTGAGGCAACCTAGGTGTTTTTCAAAAAAAAAGGAGAGAAAAAGATATAATTATTATTTGCAGGTGGATGAGAAAGATTGTTAAGGAGAAAAAAGAGGATCCAAAGAGAACCCTGCCTCACACATATCCATCTCCTCCACTCCTTACCATGCATCCCTCCATCATTTCTATTTTTTATCCACTCCATTGCTTCGATTTATGTGAAGATTGTATTTTCTACAAGATCCCCTATATTCCTAGATGAACCCTAAAAACCTACAAGATGATCTCATAGGAATTACAGTGGCCTGGAAAACCTACAGGAAGCAATCTGAGGGCACATGGTAGGTTTGTTAGTTCCCTAAAATTCATCATAGGCATGATCTAACACCTCGCCTCGTCCACCAACATCATCCCTGCACTCACTGTTATAGACATATTTGGGCACTGCAACCCCAATCTTATATGTTGATAAAATAGGGCTCTTTAACCCCTAAAAGTGTTGTTTCATACCCTAAAAGATCATGGTCAACTGATTACATCATTCCCCAAAAGTTCCACCTGAAAAACCATCCATAATTGGCCAAAACAGGAACATACTGACTACTCTACTGTCAGGGTGCGATGCATACTGACTCCTACAGTAGCTAGGTGCGATGCATACTGATGAGGCCTTCTGTAGGGTGCGATGAGCGAGGATGGACAAATGTCCGAGACAATTTTCTAAGTGGATGCTCATGGAATCTTCTAGAAACTTCTCCTATGACACTTGCCTCTCTGAATTCACCCAGGGATGAGTAAGAGATCCAAGAAATCTCCAAGTGGAACCAAAAACAACAAGTGGAATGACACTAATCAAAACCCTAGAGATGACTCACACCCTTGCACACATCTATAAATGGATCCCTCATCTGAGAGATCTAGAGGCTGGAATTTTGTAATTTGCAAGGAAGTGCTAATAGTTTTTGGTTGAGAAAGAGCATTGTATTGTTGGTGTGATCTTTCTTTTCATGAGGTGAAGAGGGCTTTGATGCTGGGAGGATGATGCTAGATCAGACAACTGGATTGTAATTCTCCCTTCTATTTAATAAAGTTCTTTGAGTTTTATTCCATACAACTGTGCAATTATGAATGTTATTATTTGTGAATGCCATTGTATGTTCATTGTATTTATGATTCTGCAATGCTTATGATATAATAGATCAAGATGCTTTGATGGTGTTTTGTTACTATGTTTCTACAGGTATTCTCTAAGCGAGATAAGTAGGAGAGGAATTGCAAGCTCTGTCAAGGGGGAGAGAGATCAAGCAAGGAGTTAAGCAGAAGATCCAGGTTCGTTCCTTTGTCTCTCTCTTATCTATTATGCATAGAAGAAATCTTGAATTTCTTTAAATTGTTTGTTTCTAGGATAGCTGCCAATCCTAGAGGCCTAGTCGATCGAAAAGACACTAGTTTTCCTGGAAACAAAATGGTGACTCCACTGGGGACCGAATAGATGTTTGTTTGTTATTGTTTTTTGCTTTATAAACTATAGACGGAGCCTGAAGTTAGCCAGATAGCCTTCGAACTACTCTTGCTCTGCAATTGCATAGTAGATGAATGCTGCTTCAGTCAATCTCCGGTTTAGTTTATGAATTGAACATTTGACTTACAAGCATTCTAGATGCCCTTTTCATAGCTCAGTAACCTCCCAAGATCATTCCTCTGTACTTTTCTCTTTACTGTCCATCATAGCTTAGCTTAAATCACTAAAATCAGCTGCAAATTTGAGCCAAAACCCACCTCAGTTGCGCTCCCTGGCCCATTGCACTATCTGTCACTGTCAACCAGTATGCATCGCACCTCTTGAGCCTAAAAAGTGTGATTCATCCCTGTTTCTGTGAAGCCCAGGTGCGATGACTGACTGAGCCTATTTCCCTTCTTGAAATTTGGGGTTTTTGTCCTTGTTTTCAGTTCTGTTTAGTTGATTTGTTGCTTATGAACAGTGCCTCATTACTGAAGCCTGCTTGCATTACATAGATCAGCCTCCATTGATTAGGATTAGTAAATGTTTTTATGTATTTTTCCATCATTTACAATCCTTTGTCGAAAAGTTGCTTAAATCGATCTGTCGTTTTGGTACAAAAAGTGTCATAACTGTCGTTTTGTGTCAAAAAAGAGAAGTGTCATGGAGTCTTCCTTCTCTAAATAGTCGATTGAAATTTTTGTCATGTATTTGATTTGATTTGTTGTTATTCGAAGTGTCGAAAGCATTCTCTATTCAAAATTGAAAAGTGTTGTTTAGTCTTCCTTTCTATTTTGAAAAATAAATTGTCGAAAATGTCGCTTTGAAAGAAATATTTCAGATCTTTGCTATACTTAGTTTTCCTTTTTGGCATTTTTCACATTAAGGGAATGAAAAAAAAATACATGCATTTGCATTTTCATTTAGCTTGTGTGCAAAAAATGATTTAGGAAAGTGCATTTAGTGTGTGCTCTTTGCTCTTTGTTTGAAAGAATCGTAATTTTCTTTCCCTAGTAGCTAGGATTTTCATTGATCGAAATAAACAACGATTGTTTATCATTGTAGATTTCATTTTTAGGAATTTCAAATCAACATCACGCGGTGAACCATTGAAAGGAAAACTTTTAAACAAGATAAACTCTAAAATAAATATCAATGAACCTAACAACACTTTGGAACCTAACGCAACACATCTAGAGGTCTAGGCTAGAGATGTGTTCTGACATCGTAAAAACTAGTAACTATAATTTTCATTGAAGGTTGGGTGATTCCTCCTCTTTGATACGACAAGTGCTAGCATGGACTTGTGCTCCCTGTACCATCGCATATATATTGGGAGACCACAATAGGCTTATATCCTTTATCCATAGGAAGTCATGTCTGCCACCCTATCAATTGCAATGCACCAAGCACAGCATTCAAGAAGATTTACTGCCATACATAAGTCCTTGGTAATTTCTCTTTAATTTATCACCAAGGTGTATATTGCAGTTTTGTGATTGGTTTGGTAATCCCTCTGTCTAGATTTCCAGAGTAGTCACTTTCGCTCCTTTTCAACTCTTTAAAAGAACAGGTCCATCTGAGCACTTGTCACTTCAGGCTCATTAAAAATCGAAGGGGACTAGAGTCATCTTTAGCTTTTTATCAACTCTTAAAAATTGAAAAGGCAAAGCTGTGTCAAAGCGTCACTAAAATTTATTTAATTCAGAATAACATCCTTGTTCCTTTGTTGATCTTAGGTTGAGATAATGGAGTCCACCAATCAAGGAATCCCTTTCAAGGGGAATCCTAGTCCATTTTCTTCTTGGGGAAATGTTGGTGCTCTGTATATGGCTACATTTTCCCTTCCAGGAATCACAATTGGCCTGCCAGTATGGCTATTCTCAACCTTTGTGGTTCAAAATACCTTGATTCCTCAGCAATCGAATCAACATCCAGTTAATACTGAAGTTGACCCTTCACCTTCTTCTTTGTTTTTTTCTCCCTCCCCTTCTTCCTCTTCACTTGGTGAAAGTAGTGATGCTAGTAACCAGTGGCTCAGAAGAAGAAGAAAGGGAAGGAGAAGAAGAAGAAGTCAATTCAGCAAGGTGGCAACCATACAGCATCTAGTGAAAATCTGCACACTAAACTTCCCAAACCCAGATCTCCATGCATAATTTGTAGAGGAGACCATTTTCATTGAGAATGTCCGTGCATTCCTTGGATCTTGAGAGAATGGTCCCCCCATTCGCACCAACAGGTGTCATCAACCTCTGGTGATCATGTTGACAGCACACCATCAACTAGTAATAGTGAAGTTCATGGACAGAAAGGAAAGGTCAAAATTCCATGTAGGTTATGTGAAGGGGACCATACCCTTCCCCATTGTCCTTTTTTGGATGAAGCCAAAAGAGTCTTGCATAGCTGTCCTGCTTCACTGCAGCGACTTCCATCTAGATATAGGAAACTCTCCCCAAGTCCTTTACTAGTTGAAAATCCGACTGACATAACTCAACCGTCGGTTGAAACATCTCTCGTTGAAAGTGAATCTTCTGAGTCCATACCGGACCAAAGTCAATAGGTCAAGATGGTAGTCAACCCTGTTTTACCTTCAGAAGATCATACCCTTCCGAAGAGAGTGAGAATGATACCGTTCAAATTCTTTTTATCACTTTAGAGTCCGATGAACTTGGGGGCAATCCACCCATTCCTTCACAATAGGAAGAGAATCCCCCAGTTCCTGCTACTCAAGGGGTTAATTCAACTGTTTATTTGGTACCCCCTCCAAGTAGTCTAGTCACTTCCTTTGATTGGAATCGACTAGCAAGATCCCACCTTCCTTCTAATGTACCATTCTGGATCATAGTACAAGTTTACAAAATGATCGTGTTTGGCACTATCATATATGAAGGGGCATTAGTGAGTATCCTTTCCTCAACTGCTTGGAAAGTGCTTGGTTTGCCATCACTTATGCCTATTACATAGAATTTGTCAGGCTTTAACAAAGGGACCAGTCGACCGTTAGGGATCCTTCCTAAGTTATCGATAACTTTGGGAAGGAAAACCGTTCACCTGAACGTGATGGTAGTCGCAGGACCGCTAGATTAAAATCTACTCCTTGGATGTGACTATGTTTATAACATGGAAGCTATTGTTTCAACACTCTTTTGAGTGATGTGTTTCCTGCATGAAAGCAAAACTGTCACCGTTGACTAGCTTTCATTCCCTGGTTCAAGCATAGCTCCAAGTCGATCATCATCCCTAAATGGTCCTTTTGTGTCAAGAGTGTCTCTTCAACCTTCATTCCATCCACCTAATTGCTAGGAGTAGTCTGTTGAATGTAACAAAGCTTAGGGGGCATGCACCCTTGTCTATTTGGTGGACGAACCCAGCTGAAAAGATAGGTTTCCCTGTAGGTTATGTGATTGGTCTGAAACACCATTCACCTTTGTCCACGCTGCGGACAAAACCAAGGAAGTGTTTTGTCTATTTGGCAGACGAAACCATCCTATCATATGAGTTTCCCTGTCATTTAAGTGATTGGTCTGACACACCATTCACCTTTGTCTATTTGGCAAACAAAACCAAGGAAGTGTTTTGTCTACTCTATGGACGAAACAATCCTACCATATGAATTTCCCTGTAAGTTAAGTGATTGGTCTGACACACCATTCACCTTTGTCTATTTGGTGGACAAAGCCAAGGAAGTGTTTTGTTTGCTCTGCGGACGAAACAATCCTACTTAACCATAATGATCTCCATATGGTTACTGGAGACTCTCCTTTTCACCATGCTAGGGGCATGCAAACCTTTTTCAACTTCATTTTTTAGCTTTTTAGCTTCTTAGGTTAGGTGATTGGTCTGATACACCATTCACCTTCATCTATCTTGCGGACAAAGCAAGGGAATTGTTTTGTCTAACCATAGATGAAACCATCCTAACTAACCTCGGTAGTTCCTTAACCTTTTAGTTTTTTTTTAGTTTTAGTTTTGTAAAACCCCAAAAGTTATACGAGTCTTTTGGAAAAAGGAGTACCCTTTCGCTGGGATCAGGTTGCGAAAACTTCCTTTGATGCCTTAAAGGTTCCCTGATAAAAGCATCATTAATGTATACCCCTGAAAGACTTTAAGACTTTTAGTTTTGTCTTTTCTAGCTTTTTAATTTTTTTCATTTCTAGCTTGCATAAAAGAAAAACTAAAACTAAGCATATGTTATCACATGGTTCAAGCTTGTTAAAGCTCGTTAAAATATGAACCCACCTTCGGTAAATAACCTTTGTGATTGTCATGCTATCAGCCTTTGAGCCTTGGTTGTGTTCTTGCCATCACCTCCATCCTTTTGGCTGATCATACGCTTCCACTTGATTGTTTACCCTTTTGAGGAACAACTGCGACGAGTGGTCCTATTAGCCAACCTCTTCACATCACTACGTTTTGAGAAGTTCCAAGCTTACCCGGAACTAGTTGCTACCCTAAACGCCACTCGTTCCTCAAAAACGAGTCTCCTTTAAACTCTTTTCAGACTCGTTAAATATGAAAAGATCGTCGAGCGCTTGTCTTTTTCGTCTCATTAAAGTGATCGAAAAGTCATCCCTTTCATATTATTTTATCCTTTTTCAGACTTAAGGGATTATGCTACGAAAAATAACTTCTGGAGTTTCCATTTTGTCCCTTTTCAAACTCTCTAAACATGAAAAGGACTAAGTTGTCTTTGTCATTAAACTCATCAAAACAATAGTGACAAACTTGTCCACCTAGACAAGAACGAGTTTCACTGTCGCTAAACTCGCTAAAACATAGCGACAGGTTTGCCGGAAGGGAAAATTATAGAACAATCATATTTTATCCTACTCAAGCTTGACAAAAATAAAGAGGTACTGGTCAGAAATGACTGGGGAAAAAAGGAAGAAAACTTGAGGAATTTTATGGTAGCAGGTCACTCTTGAACATGACACTTTCACTCCATCACCATGATTGAGTCGGGTTGGGTTAGTCCGTTCACCGGTCATTTCACCATTGGTATTCCACACCATCCATCTTTTGGGGTTAACACTACCAATCCATCTCAGTGTCGTCGATATGTTCAAGAGAAGTCATTCAGTTGAGAAACCACCATCCAGTTAATGCCTCATCCACTGCAATACCTTCACCCTCCATTTTTCATGATCGCCATTCCTGAACCTTGTGTCGTCAAATCATTTTCACCTCTAGAAGATCATTTGCTTCGTTTCATGTCATAGATGTGGGATACATTAAGGCCCTCCTACGACGGGTCACTTCTTGTTGACATCAGCTCGTTATCCAAGAAGTTGACTTAGAAACACCCCTTTTAGTACTTTGAAGCTTGCATGCCTCAATGGAAAGTTTCTCACTTCCAGCGACAGGTTGACATCAATGGCCTTCAACCGAAATATTTTACGTGGTGTTTGACATTGGATCATATATTCACACCACATGAAGTGTACTGTAGTACCTTGAGGGTCATCATCATTATCGGTGATTCCTCTCGCGTCTGTTAATAGCTCACATTATTGGCTGGTAATCAGGTGATGTCTTTCCATGTTCGACTTCAGAACATATCTTCACATGGATTGACTTGTACATCGGGCGAAGATTGAATGAGATTGAAGACCCCGGATCTAGTTTCATCCATCCGGGCTGCGACATATTCAGGGATGTAAAGACATCAAATGTACACAGAAGCTGCACAGATAGTCATCCAGGCTAGGGATGATGAATCTACATTTGAAGAATCACCAGTCTGCATATGCAGACAACTATCTTTTCTATGTACATGAAATGAATTTATAAAGTTGAGCATGGGAATGCCCACCTCAACTAGATCATGAAAATTATATTATGATGATGTATTGTATTGTATCTTATACAGGTCACCTTCCAGTTTTGAAAACCTCGGATCCTCATGATAAAGCATTTCACTCGACATCAAAGATTTACGACTTCATGCTTTAGGGGGAAACTGTTATAGACATATTTGGGAACTGCAACCCCAATCTTATATGTCAATAAATTAGGGCTCTTTAACCCCTAAAAGTGTTGTTTCATACCCTAAAAGATCATGGTCAACTGATTACATCATTCCCCAAAAGTTCCACCTGAAAAACCATCCAAAATCAACCAAAACAGGACCATACTGACTGCTCCATAGTCAGGGTACGATGCATACTGACTCCTACACTAGCCAGGTGCAATGCATACTGATGAGGCCTTCTGTAGGGTGCGACGAGCGAGGATGGAAAAATGTCTGAGACGGTTTGCTAAGTGGATGCTCATGGAATCTTCTAGAAACTTCTCCTATGACACTTGCCTCTCTGAATTCACCCAGGGATGAGTAAGAGATCCAAAATTTCTCCAAGTGGAACCAAAAACAACAAGTGGAATGACACTAATCAAAACCCCAAGATGACTCACACCCTTGCACACATCTATAAATGGATCCCTCATCTGAGAGATCTAGAGGCTGGAATTTTGTAATTTGCAAGGAAGTGCTGATAGTTTGTGGTTGAGAAAGAGCATTGTATTGTTGGTGTGATCTTGCTTTTCATGAGGTGAAGAGAGCTTTGATGCTAGGAGGATGATGCTGGGTCAGATAGCTGGGTTGTAATTCTCCATTCTATTTAATAAAGTTCTTTGATTTTTCTTCCATACAACTGTGCAATTGTGAATGTTATTATTTGTGAATGCCATTGTATGTTCATTATATTTCTAATTTTGCAATTCTTATGATATAATAGATCAAGATTCTTTGATGGTGTTTTGTAACTGTGTTTCTACAGGTATTCTCTAAGCGGGATAAGTAGGAGACGAGTTGCAAGCTCTGTCAAGGGGGAGGGAGATCAAGCAAGGAGTTAAGCGGTAGATCTAGGTTGGTTCCTTTGTCTCTCTCTTATCTATTATGCATAGAAGAAATCCTGAATTACTTTAAATTGTTTGTTTCTAGGATAGCTGCCAATCCTAGAGGGCTAGTCAATCGAAAAGACACTAGTTTTCCCAAAAACACTCACCATTAAAAACAAAAAGAGATCAGTTTCTACCAGTCATAGGAAAAAAGAAAAAATAAAAGAAAAATAGAGGGGAGTAAGAGAATTACCTATGTTTCCTTTGCTCTACACACACTCCTACTCACTCTGTCCATTCATATCACCATCCTCACAGCCCCAGCTAGCAGCATGACTAAAGAATTCTGAGGGAGAAGCAACGACAAGACATCCTGTAGGAAATCTTGTAGTAGCCTATGCCACAGAATGCCAATCACCAGCTATAGGTCTTCACTAGGATGATCGAGGAGCTCCACAGCAGCAACAACATTAGATCTTCACTCAAAGATACCCGCAAAAGCGAAGAAACCATTAGCAGACAACAAGAGGAGGAAGAAGAATGGCATGCAGCAAATAAACAACGCAGTAACTCTGATCTTCGACAACTGCAGCATGGCATCGAAACCACAGGTAAGTATCCTGCTCACTCACTCATATGCATCATTTAATCAAAAGTTGTAAGGGTTATGAGATATTTGGTTTATAAGTGAAAAGGTGGCCAGTTAACTTGGTTACCTTCATTCAATCAGCACATGAAAAACTGGGTGTCCTCTCACACGTGGCTACAGTCAACTCAAAGAAAAAGGAGGAGTAGGACAAGAAGTGGTTAACTGTGGATCTACGAGGTGGGAGCTGATCACAAGGAGTCGGAAATGATGAGGTGGTAGTGGGGACCAATAGTCAAAAAATGGAAATGTACCTCCACTTCCAGCACACCACCCCACCCCGAAACACCATAAAGGGAATTAAAACATCATTCGCATGCATTCATGCATTCCACTTCCTCAAAAATCCCTCACTCAAGTCGCTCTCATAACTCTGGCCACCCACTAGAAGCAAGGATCCATCATTCTGCACAGGAATTCTTATAGGAGCATGCACAAGAATTCCTACAGGATTGTTATCGGGAAATCTAGTGTCCACTCGAAGCTGCTAGTCCCACTAAGACTGGTAGCTATCTTAGAAACAAACAAACTAAAACCACTTTTGTTTTCCTTTATGAGAAGTAGATAAGACGGGAATGAAGGACACCAACCTCAGTCTTGCGCTTGGTTCCTTGCACGGTTCCTCTCCCTTCTGACAGATCTTTGCCGCTTCTCCTTCGTCTACCGAGCTTCAAAGAGCACCTGTGGGATCAAAGCAGCATAATACTATCAAAGAACAAAGATCTACAACCATAAACAATATAGGACCAGATATATATTGACCACACAAATGCATATATCATCAAACATACAAGTATGTGGAGGAAAACTTGAATAGCTTTATTAATAATCAAGAATAGCAAAGAGGATTACAACCAATTGTTCTGACCCAGTGTCATCCTCCAGCATGAAATCCCTTCTTTCACCTCATGAAAAGCTTAGATCACCCAACACTATGATATTCCAACAAGAAACCAACAGCACTTCCTTACAAGATACAAAATTCCAGCCTCTGGATCTCTGGGATGAGGGATCCATACATAGATGATTGCAGGGGGGTGAGTCAGCTTCTGGGATTCTGATTAGTGTCCTCTCTCTGATATTTCTTGATTCCACTTGGATATTGATGATCTCTTACTCATCCCTGGGCGAATTCAGAGAGGCAAGTGTCACAGGAGAAGTTTCTGGAAGATTCCATGATCATCCACCTCGCAAACTGCCTCTGCCATTTGTCCACTCTCGCCCATCGCACCCCATAGAAGGGATTTTCAGTATGCATTGCACCTCCCATGTGCATCAGGTGGGATGCATCGCACTTTGACCATGGAGCAGGTGAGATGGTCCAGTTTTGACTAGTTCTGAGCAGTTTTTCATGGAGAACTTCTGGGAGATGATGTAATTAGCTGACCTTGTTCTTTTAGGGTATGGAACAACACTTTTAGGGACTTAGAGCCCTTGGTTTATGGACATGTTTGATTGGGGTTGAAGTGCCCAAAAATGTCTATAACAGTTTCCCCCTAAAGCATGAGGTCGTTAATCTTTTGATGTCAAGTGAAATGCTTTATCATGAGGATCTGAAGTTTTTTCGAGCTGGAAGGCGACCTGTAATGAGATACAATACAATACATTATCTTCATAATATTTTTCATGATCTAGCTAAGGCGGACATTCCCATGCTCAGCTTTATAAATTCATTTTCATGTACATAAGACAGACAACCGCCTGTGCGGGAGACTGATGATTCTAATAGAGTCATCATCCTTTGATTCGGATGATCATCTGTGCAGCAACAATGTACATTTGATGTCTTTATTTTCCTTAATATATTGCAACCCGGATGGATGAAACTAGATCCGGGGTCTTCAAACTCATTCAATCTTCACTCGGAGTACAAGTCAATCCATGTGAAAGTTGTTCTGGATTCGAACATGGAAAGGCATCGCCTGATTACCAGCCAATGATGTAAGCTGTTAACAGACACGAGAGGAATCACCGATAATGATGATGACCCTCAAGGTACTACAGTACAATTCGCGTGGTGTGAATAAGGGACTTGGCGTCGAACACCATGCAAAATCTTTCGGTCGAAGGCCATTGATGTAAACCTGTCGCTGGAAGTGAGAAACTTGCCATTGAGGCATGCAAGCTTCAAAGTACTGAAAGGGTTGTTCCTAAGTCGACTTCTTGGATAATGAGTTGATGTCGAAAAGAAGTGACCTGTCATAGGAGGGCCTTAATGAATCCCACATCTACGACATGGAACAGAGTAAATGATTTTTGAGGTGAAAACGATCTGATGATACAGGGTTCAGGGTGGCGGTCATGAAAGAATGGAGCATGAATGTATTGCAGCAGATGAGACACAGGTGAATTCTCTGAGCGACTTCTCTTGAAAATACCGGCGACACTGACATGATGGATTGGTAGCATTAACCCCAAATGTGGATGGTGTGATGGACCAATGGTGATATGACCAGTGAACGGAACAACCCAGCCTGACTCGGATGTGGATTGAAAGTGTCATGTTCAAGAGCGACTTGCTACCAATAAAGTTTCTTCAAGTTTTCTTCCCAAATTTTCCCCAGTCATTGCTGACCAGTACCTCTTTATTTTTGTCAAGCTTGAGGAGGATAACATATGCTTGTTCTATAATTTTCCCTTCGGGCAAACCCGTCGCTATATTTTAACGAGCCTAGCGATAGTGAAACTCGTTCTTGTCTGTATGGACAAGTTTGTCGCTATTCGGTTTTAACGAGTTTAACGGCAAAGATAACTCGGTCCTTTTCAATTTTAGAGAGTCTGAAAGGGACGTAAAGAAAACTCCAATAATCCTTTTTCATCATGTAATCCCTTAAGTCCGAAAAAGTATAAAATAATACGAAAGGGATGAATTTTCGGTAATTTTAATGAGCCGAACAAGACAAGCGCTCAATCTTTTTGTGTAATAATCCCTCAGGTCCAAAAAGATTAAAATCTAGAGGAGGGATAGCACTTCCGATCGCTTTAACGAGCTGGAGAGGCCAATCGCTCGGCAATCTTTTCATATTTTATGAGTCAGGTGAAAAGAGCTTAAAGGAGACTCGTTTTTTAGGAACGAGTGATAATTTCAGGTAGCAACTGATTCCAGGTAAGGTTTGGAATTTTCCAATCACGGCAGTGTCACAAGGATGGCTAACAGGATCACTCTTTGCAGTTGTTCCTCAAAAGGGGTAAACAATCAAATGGAGGTGAATGATCGGCTAAAACAGAGTGGAGGTGATGATGAGAACACGACCAGGGCTCAAAAGCTGATGATAATGCATTCACAATGGTTATTTACTGGAAATTGGTTCATTTTTTAATGAGCTTAAACTCTGGGGGAACGTTTTCTCATTGCTTATGTTTAATTTTTAACGAGCTTGAACTCCACATAAAAACTGCTCGTGCCAGTCGTATAATAAGGATATCTCATCTAAGATGCCATTTTTTCTGGAGCTTGCACCTTACAAAGCTTTGCCCCGAATCCTTTCTTTATGCAAGTTAGGAACGACCAATCCTACGAGTTTAAAGGGTTTGAGAATCTACAAACTAAGAAAACAAATGGTCGCTCTTCACTTGTATGCAAAAAGGTTTGCATGCCCCCAGGTATAGTGAAAAAATTCCATGCTACCATATAGAAGTTCCTGCTTTCGCAAGATAATTTCCATCCACACCGCGGATAGAAACACTTCCTGGCTTAGTCCATCTGGACCAGGGTGGTTCTAAATCCCAACCTCCTAACCTTGATGAAGGAATCTTATTCCAGTCTAATCCCATTTTCCTAAATGGACGGGTGTGTCAGACTAGTTATATATCCTTCGCGGAAACCTACCCTATACCCAAGGTTTTCCTGCCGAAACAGACCAGGGTGCATGCCCCCCGGGTTTCAGTCATGTCCTCCCGAATCACTCGCGCTCATCAAGTGGATGGATTGGAGATTGATGAGACATTCCTTGCGTGAAAAGACCATTTAGGGATGGTATTTGACTATTAGCTATGTGTGAGCCGGGAAACGACAGCTGGTCTACGAGCTTGACCACTCTGCCTTCATGCAAAAAACACATTACTCTAAAGAGTGAGGAGACAATGGCTCCCATGCTATAAATATAGTCACGTCCAAAGAGTAGATTATAATCTATAGGTCCTCAGACTACCATTACGTTCATGTAAACGGTTTTCCTTCTCAACGTTATGGGCACATTGGGAAGGATCCCTGACAGTTGACTGGTTCCTTTGTCGAAGCCCGTTAGATTTCTCATCTCAAGTAGAGCGATGGCGAGCCAAGTGCTTCCCAAGCAATTGAGGAAAGGATACTCACAGAAGCCCCTTCATCTATGATGGTACCGACCATGATCATTTTGTAAGCTTGTACAATGATTCGGAATGGTACATTGGCTAGTACCCGGGGTTTGCCTAGTAGATTCCAATCAAAAGAAACGACTAGGTTGCTTGGAGGTGGGACTGAATAGACGGCTGGATATGAATCTGACGAACTTCCTTCCTGCGGTAAAGGAATGGGTAGACTGCCCCCATGTTCATCGAAGTCTGTGCTTATGAAAAGAATTTGGACGATGTCGTTCTCATTCTCTTCGGTGATTGTGTCATCTGAAAATGGACCTTCTGAAGACAAGACCGAGTCGACTGCTACCTCAACATTTTGACTTTCGTCTGGTATGGGTTCAGTGGGTTTATCTTCAATGACAGATGCTTCGACTGACCACGATCGCATGTCAGTCGGATTTTCAACTAGTGATGGACTGGCAAGAGTTTCTTATATCCAGGAGGAAGCCGTAACGGTGAAGCCGAACGGTCATCCAAAACTCTTTTAGCTTCGTCTAGGAAGGGAAAACGGTGGAGGGCATGATTGCCTTCACACAGTCTACAAGGGAATTTACATTTTCCTTTTTGTCCAGGGACTTCATTTTCACTAGTTTACGGTGTACACTCAACATGATCGTCAGAGGTCGATGACACCGAATTGTGCAAACGGGGAGACCAGTCCCTTAAGATCCGAGGGATGCAAGGACAATCTCGATGATAGTGGTCTCCTTTGCAAATGACACATGGCGATTTAGGCCTAGACGGTGCAGTGTGTGGATTTTCGCTAGACGATGCATGGTTGCCCCTTTTCACCTTTGGCTCCTTCTTCTTCTTCTCCTTCTTCTTCTTAGTTACTTGGTTTTGGGCCTTACCGGCTTTATCAAGTAAAGAGGAAGGAGGAGAGGGAGAATCAGATGAAGTAGAAGGTTGGGGGGTAACTTTAGTATCATCTAGTTGCTGACTTGATTGTTCAGGAATCATGGAGTTCTGAACGAATGAGGTCGAGAAGAGCCATATTGGCAAGCCAATCGTCAATCCTGGAAGTGACAATGTGGCCATATGAGGTGCACCAACATCTCCCCACGAGGAGAAAGGACTAGGATTTCCTCCAAGGGGAACTCCTTGGTTGGTGGACTCCATTTTCCTCAACCTAAGACCAACGCGGGAATGGTGATATTATTCCGATTAAAATAAATTTTATATGCTTTGACACAACATGTTTTTTCAATTTTTAAGAGTCAAGAAAAAACAAAAGATGACTCTAGTCGCCTTTGATTTTTAATGAGCCTGAAGTGACAAGTGCTCAGATAGACCTTTTCCTTTAAGGAGTCTGAAAAGGAAGAAAGAGACTACTTTGGAAATCTAGATAGAGGTATTACCAAACCAATCACAAAACTACAGAATACTTTTTACGGTACGGCAGTCAATCTTCCCGAATGCTGTGTTCAGTGCATTGCGATCGATAGGGCAGAAGACACGGCTTCCTATGGATAAAGGATATAGCCTATTGTGGTCTCCTAATATATACTCGACAGTACGTGGGAGCACAAGTCCGTACTGGCACTTGTCGTCTCAAAGAGGAGGAATCACCCAACCAACAGTGAAAGCGACAGTTACCAGGCTTTACGATGCCAGAATACATCTCTAGCCTAGACTTCTAGATGTTGTGCGTTAGGTTCCAAAGCGTTTTTAGGTTCATTAAATTTATTTTACAGTTGATCTTTCTTAAGAAATTTGCCTTTCAGGTTCACTATGTGATGTAGATGTACAATTCCTAAAATGCAATGTAAGATGATAAACAATCGTTTAATCTTCTTTTTGCAATGAAAATCCTAGCTACTAAAGAAAGAGAGATGATATTCTTTCAACATAGAGCAGAGAGCACACACTAGATGCACTGTCCTAAATCAAACCAACAAGCAGTATAAATGCAAATGCACATGCATGTATTTGTTTTCAGCTTTCTTAATGTGTGAATGACAAGAAGAATGCTAAGTACAAATCTGAATTATCTTTTAAAGCGACAGTACTAACAAATTTCTCTTCAAAACGAAAGGAAGATAATGATGACACTTTACTATTTTGAATTGAAAACTACTTTCGACACTTGAAAAACTACTAATTCAAATCAAATACAAGAGTAACTGTATAATCGACCATCAAGAACAATAGAATTCTTTTCTTTGACTGAAAACGACACTTGCGACACTTTCAAATCAAAAGACGACAGTTCGACTATGCTACTACTTTGTAAAAGAGAACTGAAAATGGTGGAAAATACATAAAAACATTCACAGTTCTTTGCACAATGGAGGTGGAATGATGGAAAGGAAGGGGGTTTCCATAGTGGTATACTGATCACAGACAACAAAACTCCAGAATAGAGCTAAAAAGAGTGAAGAAAAACCAAAACCTGGAGGCAAAATTAACCTTTTCTGATCATCGCACCTGTAACACAGGGAAATAGGGATGCATCCCACCTATAGCACATGGAAGGTGTGATGCATACTGGTTTCCTTGAAGAGAGGGTGCGATGGTACCAGGATGAGACTTTACTTGGCTCTTGGTCATAGTTTGCAGCTCAGTTCAGGGATTTAAGCCAAGCAAATGATGTACAGTAAATAGAAATCATAGGGGCTGATCTAATGAGGTTACTAGAGCCACCACTAGGGAACTTAGAGGGTTTGCAAATCGATTGTTCAGTTTATAAACAAAACCTGGAGATAGACTGAAGCAGCATTGATCTACTTTGCACTTGCATAGTGAATGCAGTTCGAAGGCTAGCTGGCTTGACTTCAGCTCCATCTGTAAGTTTATAAAACAAACAAATATAGACAAACAAACAATCTATTCGCTCCCCAGTGGAGTCGCCATTTTGTTATTGGGAAATCTAGTGTCCACTTAGAGCTGCTAGTCCCACTAAGACTGGTAGCTATCTTAGAAACAAACTAACTAAAACCACTTTCGTTTTCCTTTATGAGAAGTAGATAAGAGGGGAATGAAGGATACCAACCTCAGTCTTGCGCTTAGTTCCTTGCTCGGTTTGTCTCCCTTCTGACAGATCTTTGCCGCTTCTCCTTCATCTACCCAGCTTCAAAGAGCACCTGTGGAATCAAAGCAGCATAATACTATCAAAGAACAGAGATCTACAACCATAAACAATATAGGACCAGATATATATTGACCACACAAATGCATATATCATCAAACATACAAGAATGTGGAGGAAAACTTGAATAGCTTTATTAATAATCAAGAATAGCAAAGAGGATTACAACCAATTGTTCTGACCCAACGTCATCCTCCAGCATGAAAGCCCTTCTTTCACCTCATGAAAAGCTTAGATCACCCAACACTATGATATTCCAACAAGAAACCAACAGCACTTCCTTACAAGATACAAAATTCCAGCCTCTGGATCTCTGGGATGAGGGATCCATATATAGATGATTGCAGGGGGGTGAGTCAGCTTCAGGGATTCTTATTAGTGTCCTCTCACTGATAGTTCTTGATTCCACTTGGATATTGATGATCTCTTACTCATCCCTTGGTGAATTCAGAGAGGCAAGTGTCACAAGAGAAGTTTCTGGAAGATTCCATGATCATCCACCTCGCAAAATACCTCTGCCATTTTTCCACTCTCACCCATCGTACCCCATAGAAGGGATTTTCAATATGCATCACACCTCCTGTGTGCATTAGGTGGGATGCATTGCACTTTGATCATGGAGTAGGTGAGATGGTCCAGTTTTGACCAGTTCTGAGCAGTTTTTCATGGAGAACTTCTGGGAGATGATGTAATCAGCTGACCTTGTTCTTTTAGGGTATGGAACAACACTTTTAGGGACTTAGGAGCCCTTGGTTTATGGACATGTTTGATTGGGGTTGCAGTGCCCAAAAATGTCTATAACAAGGATACGATCTATAGGATCAGTGTGTGGGATACACAGAGGCAGTCTACAGATAGGCATGGAAGAGTTCAAGAGGGAATATCATGGTAATTGTCCACTGCCACCATTCTAAAGAGGTAGGCTCTATCATTCCATCCCCATTTACAAGAAAATGAACCAAAAATACTCTAAATCTAGTTAATTTAGCAACTATGAGAGGTGAATTACATACACAGTCAACTCTGTTTTCCTCCTGCATTTAAAAAAAAAAATTGTGTCAACCCTCTCATTTTCTCCTCAAGTTTCACAAGCAAGATGATAGGAGGGTTTAATAGGAGATAACCCAAAAACATTGTGAGGATACAACAACACCCCTATGTGCTTGAAATCTTTACAAGACACAACTGGATGGGGTTTTTCAAAAAATTCACAGTGTATGATGATGAGGTGGCTCAAGAATTTTCTCATTCCCTCACTCCACATAGCAGAATCCATGCCACTGTTTTAGTTAGAGGCCTCACTATAGATCTCACCCCAGAGCTCATTAGTAGGGTCACCACACTTCCCCTAGGAATTCCATGGAGAAAAGAAGACAAAGGAGAAAGTCAAGTGGCAAAAAGGAAATTCTTTTTAGAAGGTGAAGAACCTACTAAGGACGAAAATGGAGTAAGGAGGGACAATCTGCCATACCCATGGAGTGAGGTAGGCTACTAGCTCATCAAATATATCTCATGTGAGGGTATATATAGTGTTGTTTATGGCTACCATTTTAGGATCCTTGAAGAATTAAGATTTGGGGTAGAAACATGAGTTCACCAAAGACTTAGCCTACCCTATTTCTTGATGCAATCACTCATAGACTCCAGCAACAAAGTAAAGGAATGGAATTCCCAACAATTGGCTCACCATGGGTTGATTAGGATCCTCATTTACGATGCCCTCCAAAACCTTAGAATAACATGGTCAATCTTCAGGGACTTTCCAACACAGGAAGACATCAAAACCCTCACCTATGATGTTAGTCCTTCTATCAGTGAGGAGGAGGCAAAACAGGAAGAAGAAGATACAGAGCTAGATAAGGATGAGATGGATGAAGAAGAAGCTGACACAGAGGAACATGATGAAGCAGAAGAAGAAGATGGAGAAGGGAAGGACAATGATGATGAAACACAGGAGGAAACTAAGGAAGAAACTGATGGATATGATGAAGAGCCACAAGAGGAAGAAGACATGAAAAAAAAAGAGGAAGAAGGCATTGAAATAGAAAGGGAAGAACACAATGAGGAGTCACCTAGGGTGTCTCCAGAGACCACTGAGAGGGAGGCAGTAGCTGCCCTCACTGCTCTCAGTACCCCAGTCAAGAAAAGTGGAAAAAGGAGGCAAACCCCACTATATTTCAGAACAAGAAAGAGCACAAGAATCAAACAAGGGAAGCCACAAATATCAACAAAAATTTCAATTGAGATTGAAGATTCCCCTGCACCAAGAGACAAAATACCTTCCCCTAAGTCACCAATCACCTATGTAAGGAGGCATAGTACCAGATCAACTTCCTCAAAGGGTAAGGCCATCCTACAGGATCCACAACAAAACCTACAGGAAGCAAAAATAGTCCTACAGGATACTCTGCTGAAACTATAGGAAGCACAGAAATTGGAAAGAAAGGTAGGGGAGTAGCAAGAAATAAAAAAAGAAGACCCAGAGACAAAGGAACCAATCCCCCAACCTAACTTGGACTCCTACTACCGGTTTATTGAAGGAGGCAAGGTAATACCTCAAAAATTTTCCATCCCATTGTTTTTCGAACTTGAGAAGGAGAGGGCCAGAACCCACTGATGGATGCAAATCGCCAAGTCAAAATGGGTGGAAGACATTGGGCACATTGAAGAGAAACTCAAAGAAATGGGAAAAGAGCTAAGTGGCTTAAGGGATAGAGAATCAATAATGAGAGATCAACTTGAGAGGGAAAATATATGGCTGAGGGGACAACTACAGGAAAGGGAGAAACAACTAGCATGTATGGCCAGCCTCTCCTTAGAGGTCATCCATTATAGGATACCAGATAAATCCTATGCTCTTTACCTCAAAGAACAATGGTTGCAGTTTTAGATTAAAATGCTAGCACAAAGGTGCACCATGCCATTTCAGGACTATAGGTAGTTTATTGATCTTTGTGATCAAAGTACGCTAGAGGATAGGGCCAAAATGGCTAAGTTTTATTGTCACAACATGGCCCTCACAGACATGAATGTTTGGGATCCTAGTGCCAAGCTGGGAGATCTACAATTAATGTCTTTGGCATCATGGATGAACCATGAGGAGTCAAGGGCTACAGAGATGAAAATAATACTAGCTAGAGATCAAAATGAACCTCTTTTTATCAAAGCTAAACAATCAAATCTCATGGCCCTAATCAGTACCCATAATTTTATTACAAATGATCCTCAGCTGGCACCTAGATATCTTTCTGCCCAAGAGCAAGCAATTTCACATTTTGAGGATATGTCTAGGCTGCTAGGAGATGCTAGTATACATGCCTACCTAAGGAGATGGAACACACTGCCACACAGTTTGAAGATCAGAGAATATCACTCCCCTCAAAGGTTGAGAGAGGTGCTCAACAGGACACCTATGTATAAGCAATCAATGCAAAGATTGAAGGTCAATTGGATAGGCCTAAAACTCAGTCCATCACTACTCCTAAGGATGCTAGAAGGAAGAAAAGAAGAAGAAGAAAAGAGGCAGTGGGAAGAAGTAAAAAGAAAGCAGGCTTATATGAACAAGAAGAAGAGACCACAGCAGAGGCATGGGATGTCAAAGAGGCTACCAAAGCCAGGAATGACATAGACATTGACTAAGTTTCTCAGAGGATGAGCAACACTTTCAGTAGGGGGGTGATGATGAACCTCATAATTGGGTAATTATATGGGCCTTAATTCACCTCCTAGCTTAGTCAAACCAACTATTCTCACAACTTATTGCATACTTTTGATTATATTTTGTTTATGAGATGAGTTAGAGTTGCATATTTGTCTTTGTTGTCTAATGTGCATTTAATGCAGGATTAAAGGATAAAAGAAAGGAATTTTGGCAAAGACCTTGGTCAAAACTCAAATGGGACAAGGGAGAGGAATTATAGGAGGAAAATCCTCCTCATTTACTACCCCTCCATATGAATATTCCTCCATCAACTCGGAGTGCAAATAGCCAAATCATGAGGACTAGAAGGTAGCCAAAAAAGTGAATACAAAGCACCAATTTATCTTGAGTTTGGGAGCAGAGCCCCCCTAATTTTAAGGAAGTCGTTGGAGACTTCATATGTATAAGTAGAGAGGCCTAGGACCTCAGTAGGATTTGAATTTTTGATTGTAAAACTCTACTCTATTTTCGAGCTGCAAGACTTGTGACATTTTTTGATGTAATCCATTGTTTTGATAATAAGAATGAGTTTTGTTTTGAGCCAACATTGAGTTAACTCAGAGAGCTTAAGCCCTTGGGTTAGGGCCCAACCCTAGTAGCCAAGGCTCCTCTTTACGGTACATGTATGCTAGCATATATTCATAGTTTAATTGTTCATTTTCTTAAGTAGTTGCATTTCCATTATAGCAGTGTAGATTAGATTGGTTGTATGTTAGCTTGCTTCCATTTGTGCCTTCTTTCAATTAGCAGGTTAGCAAGGAGAAAAAGGATCACCATAAGGTTGTTAGCAAGTGTCTCAGCCTCACTTCCTCCCTCTGGGATCATGACTTGAGGAAGAGACCCTTCAGCAACCCCAAAAACATAGATTTCTAGTTCTTGCATGAGCTTTGGATTTTGTTGTCTTGATTCAGTATTTGGTGCATTTCATTGTCTTCTTTTTCCATTGCTCTATTTTTTCAATAATATCTCACTCATGCTTTCATTTCCTCTAGCACTTTCTTCATGCATAATATAGGCAATTGATTCATGCTTTTCTAGTTTATGAAGATGTATCTTGTTGCATAGTTCTTGGACGACACACATGTTTTAAGCACAACAGATACTTCAAGAGGAGACCCAAACTTCATCACCAATATCCACCTTCCACCTCATCCACCTTATCCATCTCTTGTTCCACCATGATCCTCAATAGTTTTTTTGTCATTTTTCATTGAAATTCCCCTAGATACATTGAACAAATCTAGCCATCTCTTCTCTTGGATATTGACTCTTGAGTGTTCTTGGACCTTCTAATACCCCATCCCACACATTTTCCAAGCTTCCCAACACCTCCAACACCTCACAATTAACTCTCGGTTGCATCCTGTAGGTTTCATGTAATTCCTACAGGATCATCCTGTAGGTTTCTAGTACATACTATAGGTTTTCCTGAAACGGCCTGTTTTGAGGCCGAATTCATGGGGAACATCTAGGAAGTCACAAACATTATCCTAGTACCCTTCCACACCATCCAACCACTCCATAATCCTTTTATCCATCCTCAATCACCTTCCATCCCCCTGTCACATCCATAAGAACAATTAATTTGCATGCTTGATTTTGCCAAAAAACCAAAAAAAGTGAAAACAAATTTAGTTTAAGTTTTCTTGCTTACACATTACTATGGTTTGATTCTCTTTACTTCTGTAGCTTATATAGCTGCATTCGGTTAGTGTTGATTTAACAATTCTGCTTAGCATAGCTATTTAAATGGTTAATTAGGATATGGTGTGATTTAGCATTACATGTTGTTGTCTTCATTACTGTAGTAGAGTAGCTCTCTTAGAGTAGATTTGCTCCTCTTCCATCAAAGAATCAAGCTTCTTCTAACTCTATAGAAGTTTGGCTTGGAACCCCTGGGGTCTCTCACCCAATGAACAGTGACAATAGGTAGGACCTTCACTTTTACTTGTGCATATAGCACTGTCACCTCCAAGTTTGTACAAACCCCGTGTCGATAAGTAAAGCTAGTAGCCCAGGAGTTGCAGGACCCTTGTTGCAATACTGGCGCTCATCAAGTAGATGGTATATGGATTCTTATATTCCTCTTGTCCCAACACAACTCCAACAATATTATCAAAAGCATCCGAGGGAATATGGAATGGCGATTTCCAGTTAATTCTGTGTAACATAGGGGTTGTAGACACAAGATTTTTTAACTTATCGAAAGAACCTTGACAATTGTTAGTCCATAGGAGTGATGCATCTTTCATAAGTAACACATACAAAGGGGGTGCGCTTTTCGAATAATTTTTAGTGAAACAACAATAAGATCATGTTTTTCCCAAAAATATGAATACCACTTTCTGCATTTTTTGAGGCAGCATGCTCAAAATTGCCTTAACCTTGGTTGATTTAACTTGAATACTAGAAATTGAGAGGAGATGTCCAAAAAATACTCCTTTTGTCACCATCATGTGGAATTTATACGTACTTAATGCAATATTATCTTATCTACATCGATGGAGTGTTTTTTCCAAATTGGATAATGCTTGATCAAATTCAGTTCCATATGGTGTGAAATTGTCCATACAAATTTCAAGGCTATCATTAATTAGGTCAGAAAATATGCCTAATATTTCCCATTGGAAGGTATTAGGTGTGTAGAAAAGGAAAAAAGGAAGAACATGATATGAAAATCTTGCCATGGGAAGGTGAAGTTCATCTTGTCCTAGTATTCTATGGATATTTGAATTTGATTATATTCGTTGAAACCATCAATGAAAGAGAAATACTTTCACCCAGATAGTGTATCCAGGACTAGAGAGATAAATGATAGAAGAAAATTATCTTTTGATGTTTCTTTATTGAATTCTTGGTAATCTAAACAGATTCATAACTTTCCATCCTTATTCAAGACAATCACAAGAGGGGGAACCCACTCACTATCGAATATTGGATAAATAAAATTAGCATCAAATAATTTCTTGAGCTCTTGTTTAAAAACATCCCTAAGAGTTAGATTCATCCTCCTCTAAGTCTATTGGATGGGAGTACATTCCTTCTTAATATAGATGTGATGTGTACAAAGACCAGGGTTTATACCCTTCATATCCTTGTAGTCCCAGGTGAAGACTTCCTTCTACTTCTATAGAACTTGTAATAACCAATTAGTCTATGTAGGGGTCAAATTCATATTAATATTTAGCGTTTTTCCTAGATTGACTTCAACAGGGATACAATTGTGAATAGTTGCAGTTTTTATTTCCTCCCTTTCTAGTTCTAGATTAGTATTATGTTGCCACTACTATAACACCCTCCAAAAATTTCACTACATTTGAATTTTGGAGCCTACTATCACCATTGTACCTAGTGTATCTTTGATCATCAAATGTCATCTCATGTTATTCTATGGTCTCAAGTGTCGTCACATTGATTAGAACATGTTTTGGTGCATTTCATGGTCGAAACATCTTTATTGTCGTAAAACGACATTTTGGGTCACAGTCATACACACCACTTGTTATACTTGGAAAATGTTTAGAAAGTGGTGTTTTGATGTGTATTCATTATTTTTCATGTTTGTCTATTTTTTTCGATGAGTTGGTATGTGCTACACATGGCTTTATGTTTAAACTCATCTCGTTCACACCTCGGCCTATGTCTTAGACTTAGACAAATTTTTGGTTTCAAAGAAAGCCCATTGATGCCAAGAGTGCATGAGTGCACTTTGGAGCATTGATGGGAAACACTTTGTTGTTTATAAGTGCACCATGTGCCCTACAAGGGTGCAAGGTGCACTCCTCAATCCTCTTTCCCCTTCCTTACTCCAAACTGCACCCTTCAAGAGACCAAGTCTTCCTTGAGCACACTCCTTCAATTCAAAGAAGTGCACCCTCCTTGAGTGCATATGTACACCTTAAAGGCCATAAGATTCACCCTTCAGCCTTCCCCAAAGCACACTGAACCCTCCAAACACTTTGAGCATATGATCACACTCAGAAGCCACAAATCTATTCCCTTCAGCCTTCAGACTTATGCCATGCACACTCTTGAGCTTCTTGAGTGCATGAGCACATCTCGAAGGCCTGAAGTCCTCATACTTCAGCCTTCAGGAGTGCACCTCTCTCCCTCCATACCTCCCTTGAGCACAAAATGCACTTCGGAAGCCTGACACCTTCCCTTTCATCCTTTAGACTTGTGCCATGTGCCCTACCTTGATTTTCTCCCACTCTTGATTACATGAGCACATTCCAAAACCTCAAACCCTTTCCCCCTTAGCCCTTCAGCCTTTCAAAGTTCACAAAATGGTAGAATAGTTGATTTTCAGGCTGATATTTTCTTGTTATGAGTGATTGCAGATACAAGTATTCCAGAAACAACATGGCAAGCATGCATGAGGAATATCAGACAAGGAGAAAAAATAAAGGAAGCGTGGAAATTGTTAGGGCCTAAATCTGCCTCAGGCTGAGAAAGGTAGGATCTAGGATAACATCAAACCATGCTTAACTTGGTAGCTAGCCCTACCAGGTTAAGAGAGGGCTCTCTCCTTGTCAATCTCAGCAAAATATGATCAATGAGGCTTGAGATGACTGATGTGAATATTGATCTTATGCTAGGTATGTGTTTGGAAGAGTTTGATTGAATTTGATGATGTTTTGCTGGCTCAAATGTGAAAGGCAGATTTGGGTCGAGGGAATGAGGCTCAGTTTTGCAGAGATCTCTATGGGGAGAGGTAGGAAAATGGTTTGGTACTTCAAATTGAGTAATATGGAGAGCTTATAGATATGTAAGGAGTTTAAGAGGGCATGAAAGTCTCAGGGATCCTCTTCAAACAACTGAAAACATAAATAACTAAACAAAACCCTAGGTAGAGCACTGCAAATCAATGAATTTTACCTATATCATTGTTTCATTTAGTTAAGATGAACAAAGATAGATAATGGCATACATAAAACACATGTAAACTTGCAATTACAAAAGGAAACACAATACCAAATCAAGTTTCCACAAGAATCCCATAAAGTGCTGCAAACCCTGGTCTATTCCTTTGCCAACTACTGAAATGAGTATACAAGAAAGCTCCAAGCTTTCCCAAAAGTCTAACCCTTGCCAATGACTGAAAAATTACAAGATATAGGAAACCAACAACTCATCCTACCCTCAAGGGGTTGAGCTCAGAAGTTTAGGAGCTGTTCCAACAAAGTCTAAACTGAGAACTAAAAAGTAGGCAGTGGAACAGCTTGCCTCTAAAAACTAGGGAACTGATTCATTCAGTTGCGAACTACCTTTTCATGGATGAATCTACCTATATGAGTGAAAATTTAGAATAATTACATCAAAATCCATCAAGCCACATTAAATCACATCATGAGTTTGACTATTAGAAAGAGAAAAGTCAAACTGTGAGGAAACTAGGCGAAAAACAGAGTTTTTTGGCCAAAATGAGCAAATTTCATCCTATGCGCCGTGCTGATTTCCCTATGCATGGTGCCTTTTTGAAGTTGATTTTGGAGGCCTTCACGTGCACCAAATTTACTCCAAGTGGGCTTTTTAGAAAGCTCTACCTGTCTACTTTCTAGAACAAGTGGAATTTCTACATTTGGCCTCCATTTCCCCCCTCCAAAACTAAGTTCTCCCAACACTGCTTCCTGTGTGTCCAAAAAGGGGCAGAAAGGTCATTTTTGAGGTGTTTTTAACCTTTTTGGAAGCTCAAAACCTGTCAAAATTTCTCGGCCATGTAAGGGCATTCATATTTTTCCATGAAAAATCCAAAAATGCTGAGTTTTCCTCAAGAGGAGGTATCTAGAAAAAGTGCGCGCCAAGTGACGCGGCGCATCAGGCAGAAAACCCTGTTTTTTAGACCAAAATTTTCAAAATTTCAAAAATTGTCCCAAATTTCTTGAAATTTGGGCTGAATGTCCTTAATTAAGTGCTGTGTTTGGCTAAGGAAGCTTCAGCCAAGATCTGGAGTCCATCTTGCTCTTTCTACTTCCCCGATGCTTTCTTCAACTTGGCCTTCAAAATCTTGATTCTTGCTTTGCACACCTTGTTTGTCACCAAGTAATGGTAGGCCATGTGCCTCAACATATTTTTCTCCCTGTTGGCCTTCTCTAGAATCCTTTCCAAGTGCATATTTTCCCTCTCAAGCCAAGATTCACGATCAGCATCAATTTCTTGTTCAAGTGGTGTCAGCTTGATTTTCCTCCTCTTTGCAGCTTCCTGGTTTTCTCGTATGTTTTGTAGCTCCATAATGGTTTTCTGATCCTCTAGATGTTTGTTTCTTTGCTCTAGATATTTGATTATCCATTTGGCTCTTTCTAGGTTGAGATACAAATCATGAATTTCAACTTGTTTCTCCTGAATGATCTCCTTGAGCTTTGAGCTTTGGGAGCCCAAATCAGTGTCATCATCCTGAATAAGAATGAAACCTGTCTCTTGTCCTCCTGAGGGCCCCTCATCATGTAATGGCTGCTTACCTTTGTCCTGTACCTGCTCTGCTGATGGAGGAAACAAGACCCTTTCCACCCCGGGTGGAGATAGTACCCATTTTGTTGTTGCAAACAACCTTCTAGTCCCTTTTGGTAGCTGACAAACACTGGCACACTAGTGGTTTGTGTCTCATGAATCTCCTGTTGATGTGAAGGCCCTGCTGCCTCATGTAAAACTGATGGGGGAACTTATGGACCTGTAAAGACCTCATGTGCAATGAAATCATCCCAAGAGATGTTCAGTAAACCAAGCTGATGTAACACCACTGTTGGAGAGGTAAATCCCCTCTACGGATAGAGGCGATCCCTACTAGCCCAGAGTGGGTCTAGCAACAATCAGTCAATGCTACTATGCAAGTTCCTAATTGCAATTAAACAAGAGGTAAAGAGCACCTACTTGGATTCCAGCGCTGCTGTTTGATGAAGAGATACCACCTTCGCTCCTTCGTTTTGGCTGGTCACGATCCTCTGCGATCTCCGCAAATAGATACCTGCACACACGAAGAGGAAACAAACACAAGCGTGAAATCTAATAAAAGCAACCATATATCAGTCAGAAAGCATGTAATTCACATTAACCATTGCATAGACAAATGAGAATGGAACAATAATAGTAGTCATCTATTATTAATCAAGCAGAGAAGAGTACAACCAAATGTTCTGATGTCGGTAACCTTCTCAGGAGGGGCCAGTCAGCAAGTGTCTCAAGCATTCACCTTTGGAAATGATTCTCCCAAGACAAGAAATCTCTCTCTCACACAAACAACACAAAACAACCTTCCCTAAGCTATCATGCACTTCCACACTTATCACACCCAATACCTATAGTAGCAGCAATCTGAGCACTATAAGCTCTACACAATCCAAGCTATTCCAAACTAGCTGCTCATGGTAATGGTGGAAGTTTATATAGGAGAAGGAGCCTCCTAAAAGGGTGGAAGGATGAGCTTATCCTTAACGGAAGTAGTTGCAAAGGGTTGAACAGACATGCCATAGAAGGGAGTCGATACTCACAAGGCCAACAACCAAGTCTGGAGTTATCTGGAAGGTTGGCTGTTGGAACAAATTCGCCAAAACTGGATCAGCGCGGGTGCATAACTGGTCTGGAGCGCTGACGTCGCAAAGACATAATGGAAAAGGCCATGTCAGCGTGGGTAGATAAAAACAGGGACTGCGCTGGTCTTGAAATTCGATCAGCGCGGAAAAGTCGTGTGCTTCCGCGCTGGCAGCGCACGTGGTCTGTTATGAAGCGCCAGTCATCGCGAATATTTTAGAAACAGACGCGCTGATGAGGAAAACTTTAGAAAATTGGGTTTTTGGCCAGTTCAGAAGGCATGAACTTGATTATTGTGAATTCTTGACACAGTAGGGTGACTGACAGGGAGACAGTGACAAATTATTGTGTAACAGATGCCCCCTAAAGCATGAAGACCGAGAGAGTGGGAGGGGTGAAATGCTTTACAACACCCGCCGAACTGGAACACCACCAGGAAGGACCGAATATCTCTGATAATCAAGTACATGCAGTCTGGGCATGGGCGCAGCCATCCGAAAGACATGCGAAAGGTCTGTGGAATGGACGCAGCCACCCAGCTAAAGAGACCAGAATAATGACAAGGTATGGTCGCAGCCATCCATGAAGACTCAGGTATGGGCGCAGCCATCCATCAACCAGTCATGTAATGATCATCCACAAAATCGCAGCCTGGACCGTAACAGACAGAGATCCAGGGTCTTGCGCTCCGTCCCGTCCCGAACAAAGTACAATTCCAAGAATGCGAATACATGAGCTGAAGTCGAACATACATGAACATCGTCTGATTACCAGTCAATGATGAAAACCGTTAACAGACGCGAGAGGTACCACCAATAATGACAATGGTCCTCAAGGTACTATAGGTACAATCTGCGGCATGTGAATCAATGAGCTGGTGTCGAACACCCGCAGAATCATCCGATCGGAGGCCAATGATGAAAACCTCGCGTCGAACACGAAGAACCTGCCATTGAGGCATGCAGGCTCTAAGGCACCTGAAGGGAGTCTCTAAGTCACCTTCCTGGATAATGAGCTGAAGTCGACAGGAAGTGACCTTGATCGAAGGTGGGCCATAATGTTTCCCACATCATCGACACGAGACAGAGGTAAAATGATTTGTGTGAGATAGCAGATGAGGTTGTATTATTGCAGAGGTCAACTTCTCTTGAACATATCGGCGGCACGACAGTGGATTTGGCAGTATTTGACATCAAATGAGCAGAGGGTATGATGACGATGGCAATGAGCAAATGAGAGGCCAAATAGGATAACCTGTACCCACGGAGGTCAGTGTGAAACAAAATGAGAAATTCCCACCCGACACGAATGCAGACCAGTGCCATGTTCAAGAGCGACATACTGCCGACGCAACAATTGCAGTTCCATTTTCCCCACCATTTCTGGCAGGTACCCCGGTTATTTTTGGATGACAAGCTTGACGGGGATAGCATATGCTTGAAGAGTGTCATTTCGACAATGCCCGATGTCATCAAGTGTTTAACGAGCCTGACAAAGGAAAAACTCGGCGTCTTTTCTTGTTTAGAGAGTCTGAAAAGACAGCGGAAAAGGAGACTCCAGGGGGGTCCTTTTTCGTACAGTTGTGTCTCTCGAGCCCGAAAAAGTATAAAACAATGCTCGAAAGAACCACCCGACCATTACAATCGAGGAGTACTTTTCGTAAATAGTGCCTTCGACCCGAAAAAGTAAAAAAGCGATCGGAAACACGTCGTTTTAGAGTCAATAACGAGTGCGAAACGACAAACACCCGGCAATCTTTTTAAGTTGCACGGTCGGAAAAAGAGCTTAAAACGACCGCCTCTCGTTCCTTTTAACGAGCTGAAAGGAAGCTCGGCCATCTTTTCTTGTTTCATGTCGGAAAAGAGCTCAAAGACGACATTTTTTGGGACCAAGTGATTTGAGCGATTCGGAGGACCTGCATAGTAAAAATACCCGCATAAATCCGTTCGACATGTTAAAAACACTTTAAAAACATGCATAAAGACATAAGACACTGACAGAAGTGCTAAATCCATGGTAAAAGCATGACAAAAACCCACATTCGCAAAATCTATAGTTAATTGAGCCATTTTTACTATAAATAGAAGGGTAAATAGTCATTTTTACCATTGTTACCATATTGAGCCTTCGAGAACGTTGTGAAGCTGTGAAGTTGACGGAGCAAATTCTTCCCCGTGCGGACACCATTCGTCGAACGGCTTGATCCAGGTAGGTTCCCCTTGCCATGCGCTCCATTTTGAGTCCTTTTGGTAGCATTTTAACGGTGGAATTCGCCCTTTTGGGCAAATTCTTTGAGCGTGGATGCGCTCTCGGTCAGCGCGGATTTCCCGCTCGGGGCCGCGCTGATCGATTTAAAATTACACGTACCACCTTTTGGGTCAGCGCGGAAAACACGTGTTCTTCCGCGCTGACCCAATGAAAAAACACAGGGGCGCCATTTTCAGCGCGACTGTTTCTAAAACAGTCGCGCTGGCGCGGAAAAAATTGATTTTTTACAAAATGAACGTACAATTTTCCACAAACAGCATTCTAATGTTTCTTCGTGGCTTTGCAGGGCACAATGGCTTTTGTATGGCAAGAGAGAGCCCATGATAACGAAGATATAGCCGCATATGCACTTGCCGAATGCCGGAATGCAATGCGGGCATGCGGTTTCCTAAAGTTCTTCCTGACCCCGCGCCTGAGGGCGCAACCTGACTTGCTGGAGTTCCTGATCAGAGCTTGGAACCCAATAGATGGGAAATTCACCATCCGCGGCCAAGACATCGAGTTCGATGCCTCGGATATCTATTTCTTGACTGGTTTGTCGCGCCGGGGCTGGAGGCCCATCCTGGAGGGACAGCGACCTAGCGGCGAGACTCTGGACCAGCTGATGGCTAGAGTATGCCTAGGAGCTGAAAAGACGCGGAGCGGGAAGGTTGCTATCCCGACTGTGCGGGACATGCCTCTCCGCACGATACTCTTCCTAGTGACACGGGCAGCGGGTTCCTTGGCCAATCATGAGGCCTCGAAGAACCAACTGTTGCTAGCTCTGGAGTGCCTACAACCCACCATCTTTGACTGGGTGACTGCTGTGACCACTAGCATGAAGAGGCAACTAAGCAACTGCCGTCGTGGAGAGACGAAGCAGTTTGCATATGGGTCGCTTCTCCTCCCGCTCATGCTGGAGCGGGTGCCAGCTTTACAGTTACAGACGATGGCTGTGGACCCACCTAGAGGTCCCCGGGAGACGAGGGCCAGCCGATGGGCCCGCGTCATGCCACGTGGAGGTGGTGGTTGCCCAGTATCTTGGGGAGTGTATTTCAGAGAGTGGCTGGACCGCCAGGTTGTCATCGTGGAGGACTGGCCATATGCTCTCATGGACTTCCGCAATGATCCTGACATGCCACTGCCCACAGGAGAGCATTGGGATGATGGAGGTATGTCACTTGATCTTATTTTAACATTTTTTGATGTTTTTGGTTTTTCATGTACATGTCTTAATAAATGTCACCGTATGCAGATGTGGGACCTGTGAGACCCATTGGCCTAGCCCTAACGGCACGGAAAGAGGGGCAAGGAGCTGGAGCCCTGGCCTTAGTTCCTCCAGGAGTGGATACGTCGGAGACTGTGGCCCGCAACCTTGAGGGTTTGCTGGAGGGAGTGCCGGATTACCAGGGGGTCGAGGAGGTCCCGATAGAGCATCAGATCCACATAGTGGGGGTGGCACCCAGGATGCACCGCCTTTTGAGGCGGGTGGCACGAGCAGCTGTATGCTACAGAGAGCATAACCCAGCACACTAGTCGCCTAGGTTTACTTCCACTGATGTTTTGAGAGACATATGTCTCGGATGTATTGAGGACAGTGACTCTATTTTTGACATACACACTTATTTTTGAGCGCCTTAGTGCACCACACGATATATATATATATAAACATACCGATTTTTGGATGGATCTTGTTACATATGATGATGTTTTGCTTATGCTATGCAAATGTTCAGTACAAATGTAATCTTATGTATGAATTGCACAACATATGACCCATATATTTTAATTTTTTAAATACAAGCTTAAAAGCACACACCGCACGCATGCAAACTATGCTTGGGAAATATCTTATTTACATATGCTTTACTCTATTATGCTTTCTATGTCTTCTTGTATGATGTTTATCTATTTCGCAAATGTCTATCTAACACATGGTTTGCCAATGCATCAGTCAACGTGTTTAATCGTCTCGGAATATGTTGATATGTGATATAGTCAACATTCCTTTCTAACAATCTGACACGTAGATATAACCTTAGGATACGCTGGTCTCTGACGGAATATCACCCGTTGAGTTGATGAATGACAAGCTGGGAGTCCAGGTTTACCATCATTGCTCGAATGCCGAGATCAACTGCTTCGGCTAGTAACTCAATTACGGCACTGTATTCGGCAACATTATTAGTGGTATGACCGAGGCAGACTCCTTGAAGGTCTAGCAACTCTCCGTGAGGATCATAGATTGCCCATGCCGCAGAGGACAAATTGCAAGTACTACGGCAGGCGCCATTAGCGAAACCAACATAAGGTGCACTAGACATCTGTACAAGAAGGAGAAAACACAATAAGAGGCAAACACGCCTTCACACCAAAGCAAAACATGAAATCATGCACACAAAACACACTAAACACGCGTATGTACAAACTGAGTGCACGAAGTCATGCATAATATTTCTTCAAATACAGCCCGTTGCGGGGCTTGTCAAGAGGATTTCCTTCGTAATCAATCAACTCATATGCGCCCTTTTGTAAAACTCTTTTCACGATATAGGGACCTAGCCACATGGATTCGAGTTTTCCTGCCCCCAGCTTATCTTTAGCTTGATCATAGAGCAGTACTAGATCTCCCTCAACGAAGGAACGAGGATGAATGTTCTGGTCAAAGTGAGCCTTGACTCTCTTCTTTTGCGCTTCGATAGCCAGAGAAGCTAAACGACGGGTCTCGTCTAACCGTTCTAGGTAAAGAAGCCATTCCTCCACCGGAGTGGTGTTGGGAAGCAACTCGATAGCTAATTTCAACGAAGGAATTTCACATTCGATGGGAAGGGTGGCCTCCAGTCCGTAAACCAACTGAAACGGAGTGAAACCGGTGGCGTCCTTCACAGAAGTCCGGTAGGCCCACAAGGCTGGGAACAGCATCAGATGCCAATTAGACTTGTGCGTATTGATGGTGCGTTGAAGCATAGTGATCAAAACTTTGTTCACTGCCTCAACTTGTCCGTTGGATTGTGGATAGTACGGTGTCGAACTATCTTGATGCAAGCCTAGTTGGGTCGTTAGTTCCGTCATCATGTGATTACGGAAATGCTTTCCGTGATCTGTGACAATAGCCTGAGGGACTCCGAAACGAGTAATGACATGATTGAATAAAAACTGCGCCGTTGTGTAACCGTCTTCGTTCAATGTAGGCATCGCTTCGGCCCACTTGGTGAAATAATCCATGTACCCATGCCCCCCGGCCGAACGAGGGTTACAGGACGTATAATCGATGCCCCATTTGGCAAATGGACCTACGGTGACAACAGGGTGCAGTGGTGCAGGAGGAGCACGCATTTTCTGGTGGTATACTTGGCATTCATGGCATGCGCGAACGACAAGAATGCAATCTTTGAAGATAGAAGGCCAAAAGTAACCAGCACGGAGAATTTTCTGGGCGGTAGCATATCCGGACATGTGACCGCCACAAGCACCAGAGTGGCAGTCATTCAACACCCGCTCAGCTTCCTCGAGAGTCAAACATCGGCGGAGAACAGAATCAACGCCGAGGCGGTACAGGGTATCGCCCAAAATGCGATAGGGTTGAGCTTGGTGACGAATTCGCCGTCGAGCATCTTTCGATACGTTTGGACGGAAGGAAGACGTCTGCAAATATACGATAATGTCCCCGTACCACGGGTCGAGGGTGCTGATGAGAAACAATGTTTCATCCGGGATATGCTCCTCCGGACGAGATGGTGCAGAGTGAGATGGTAAGGAACAGAGCAGTTCAGCAAAGACCAAAGATTTCTTAGACTTGGCCGCAGTGAATTCCAAGTCGAACTCTTGGAGGATTACAATCCACTTCGAGTATTTGCCCCCCAACAGCTGATGTGACAAAATGTAGGTCATGGGGTTGCAATCAAAGATCACGGTCGTTGTGCGCAACAGGATATAATGCCGGAATCGTTGGACGGCGTAGATAGTTGCCAATGCCAACTTCTCGACATATGCATAGCGATTTTCCATATCCAGAAGGTTGCGACTAAGATAATAGATAACGTGCTCGGTGCCGGCATCGTAATCCTGCACTAGAACCATGCCGATGGTGGTGTCAGCGGCAGCTAGATAGAGAGTGTAATCACGGTGGTAGTTCGGAGGTCTTAAGAGCGGAGCCGAGACAAGAAGGTCTTTAAGGCACTCGAAAGATTCCTGAGCGATAGCATCCCAATGAAAGGGTGTGTCTCGCTTTAATAACCGTGTGAAACCCTTAGCCACCTCGGCATAGTTCGGAATGAATCGTCTGAGAAAATTAGCTTTACCCTGCAAGCTCTGCAATTGCTGCAAAGAGGCAGGGGGAGGAAGATTCAAAATGGCCTCGACTTTGAGGGGATCCAGACGGATGCCTTCCCGGGAGACGATGAACCCGAGTAGTCGGCCAGATTCTACGCAGAAGACACACTTATGCGGATTGAGTCGAATACGGTAGTGTCGACAGCGGAGAAAGATTTCGCGTAGATGAGATGGATGGTCTTGACGCTTAGCTGAATGAGCTGGAAGGTCATCCAGGTAAGGTTGTACGATGTGTCGAATATCATGAAAAGCATAGGACATCGCACGCTGGAAAGTGGCCCCGGCATTTTTGAGACCGAAAGGAAGCTTCTTATAAGCGAAGGTGCCCCAAGGACAAATGAAAGCTGTCTTATGCTGGTCTGCAGGGGCTATGTTGATCTGATTATAACCAGAGAAGCCGTCCATAAATGAATAAATCTCACTTCCTGCGCAGTCATCAATAAGCTGATCAATGAAAGGCGTAGGAAAGTTATCTTTTGGACAGGCACGATTGATATCGCGGTAGTCAACACAGACCCGGATAGTGCCCTGCTTTTTATTCACAGGGACTATATTGGACACCCACTCCGTAAGGGGGATGGCATAGATGAAACCAGCTCGAAGAAGCTTTTCGACTTCGGCCTTGATGGCTGCAGCCTTTCGAGGGTGCACTGGACGTAAGCGCTGACGAACAGGCTTAGCGCCTGGATAAGTAGGTATTTCGTGCACCACAATACTAGGGTCGATGCCGGGCATTTCCTCGTAAGACCATGCGAAGACATCACGGAATTCACGAAATAAAGCGGTATAAAGTTGAACTTCCTCAGGAGTGCATGTGACTCCAATGAAAATATTCTCGACAATCCCTGGTTTGACAGAGATGTCGATAGGCTGGGTCTGCGTGATGTTACCCATATTGCCTTCCGAAGACACTTGATATAGCTGAACAGGTGTTTGGAGAGGCGGAGATGGGACACATGAAGCAAACCGCTCGAGACATGCGACCATTTCCGAATGTGGCGGGAGAAACGAAGAGCGATGGTGGTGATCTAACCAAGGGAGCTCTTCGAGAGACATAGTCTCTATGATGGCCTCATCGGAGGGAAATGTTTCCTTCAGGGGATCCGAAGTGGCCTCATCACCCAGCCAAGGGAAATGATCATATGAATCAGGAACACTGCTTAAAAAAGCAGGTTCAGGAGGGGGAGCCGATGCAGCGACAATCTCGATGTAGTTGAGCTCGGCAGGACTCAACGGCATCATATCACCCCAAGAGTCTTCCTGATTCAAAGGAGGAAGAACCCATGGATCAGAACGTACTGAAATCATGTTGACAGGGGCGAGATTCGGAGGTGGGAGGGGAAAGACTCCCATTAAGGAGGGATCTTTGAACAGTCCGGCACCCACACTCACTAACGATTTGGAGGTATGCTCCACGAATGGCACATTTCCTTCAGAAGAGGAAGCAAAAAAGGACAGCTGGTCCACCGTGACGATTCTTCCTTGATGGGGGAAGCGAACGACACGGAACAAGGAGGAAGCCACGGCTTGCATGGCGTATGTCCAGCTTCGTCCAAGGAGGAGGTTGTAAGTGAGATTAGCGTCAACAACTTCAACCTCTACCTCTACGGTTTTCCCTTCTAAAGAGATAGGCAATCGTGGGAGGATACCATATGGACGAGATTCTCTTCCATCGAAAGCTTCCAGGGTCGTAGGAGACTGGCTCAGAGCAGGAGAACCAATAGCCTTCCAGCAAGCAACTGACATGATGCAGGTTGAGGCACCCTCATCAATGACTGTACGATGAATCGTTTTGCCATTGATGAGGACCTGTATAAGGAAAGCCACCTGATGAGGCAGTCTCTGTGTGAAACCCTCGAGATCAAAAGAAATTAAATCCGAATCTGCCGGGTCTATGCCACCAATCGCTGATAGCAAGGACTTCCTCTGGGAGGGGCAGCTCTGGAGGACTTCTAACGCGGACATAGCAGACGGAGCCTGAGCTAAGTCCTCGACAATGCTATAGTGCTGGGCAGCACGAGCATTGGGGTTATAAGATGACTTCCTGAGTACACCTTTGGGAGGGGGTCGGGGGATCGTCTCAGTGCTGGGCCGTTCGATGTGAAGGGGACCAGAACTGGACAGAGGAGCGCTGGAGGGAACCTCCGGCTCTTTCCCGGCTTGAGATGGATAATCTTTCGCTCGAGTTGAAACATGGATGGGGATCGTTCCAGCCATGAACACTTGAGAACCGAACGAGGAAGAGGATTGAGAGGGATCTGCCACCATTTGGGTCTGCTGGGAAGGGAAGGGCTCTTTTAGCACAGCAGGAGGCCCCGAAGCACCTTTCAAAAGTCGACTAACCTCGGACCGCCTTGGGCAATCCTTGGTGTAGTGATCCTCATCGCAGATGAGACAAGGGTACTTAGGCTTTCGTTTAGCTCCTTCCTCGGAGGGAGGTTTAGGAGGGTCCTGCTTGGGCTGTCCAGATTTATCTTTAGCCTTCCCTTTCTTTTTCCCTTTCGAGGATTTGTCCGCCGCGGTGGACTGAACAGCGTTTACCTCAGAGGTACTCCCAGAAATTGATTGGCCCTGAGAAGCATTTTCATTAGAGGCGTTCTGTTTCTGCTTTCCAGGGTTCGCGGTTGATTTCTTTGATGACGAATTCACAGAACCAATGACTCCATCAACAGAAGGCTTTGGTGGAGCCTTGGGCTGTCCAGGCCTCGGGGCGTCTGGCAAATACTCATACAAAGTGCCCGACTGAGAGTACACTAAGTCGAGGTACTGAGCTCGCGCGATTGCTTGCTCTTCAGTTACACACGCTCCCATTGCAATATCTTTTGCAATCTTAGGGACAAAGGAAGTCGTGAACCAATCGGTCAGAAGTTGATCAGGAATCCAAAATTTGATCAAGCGACGACGCCTTCTCCATTCATGTATATGATCAGAGATATGCGTAGCCGTATCCTGTTTGAGAGACGTAAGGAGATGCGTCCCAGTCTCGTACCGAATGGGCAACTGAAAATGAGTCAAGAAGGCCATAGCCAACGAGTTGAAATCTTGAAACATGCCGCGATTCAGTTCGATGTACCACTTAGCGGCTGACCCAGTGAGAGTTCTCTGAAAGAGGCGAAGCCGGATAGAATCATCAAGCCATGAGTTCGATGAACACCAAAGGTGATAAGTCATTACATGGGCCTGAGGGTCTTCACCAGCCTTGCCATCAAACTTTGGACAATCACCTGGTATTTTGGTCGGAACCGGTGGCCAATACGGATTATGCAAAATAGGATCATTTGTTAACTTGGACACATCAGGCAGTTCCAACGTTGCTAAGAATGGTAGCTGCGGGTTAAAGGACATTTGTGGCTGCAGATTCGAGGCGACATTAGGGTTCCAACCAGATGGTGGTTGCCCCCACGAACTCTGTCCAGACGGGCCTGGCCCAAAAGGGCCTGGCGCGTAAGAATTTTGTCCCGATGGACCTGGCCCAAAAGGGCCCGGCGCATAGGGACCTTGTCCGTAGGGGTTCTGTCCATACGGATTCTGGCCATATGCGGACGGCTGTCCCTGTGTCTGCCCCCCAGCTCCCCATGTATTAGCAACTTGCCCCACAGGTGCACCATACTGATAATTTTGGTAAGGAGTGACCTGTGGTTGTTGATAATTTTGATAAGGAGCAAACTGAGTTTGCCCCTGGGGTTGCTGGTAGCCATATGGTTGTTGGGCCCCATATTGAGCCTGATAGGGAGGCTGCATCTGGTAAGAAGGTTGAGGCTGAGGCCCACCTTGCATTTGATAACCCGTTTGAGTTTGAGGCCCAGAGTAATGTCCTTGAACCGGCTGGGGTTGAATCATCTGTCCCGAAGGTTGACTTGGTTGGATTTGAGATGGACCTGGTTGGGTGCCAGGTTGTCCGTGGACCACCAAGGGTTGTCCTTGCGGAACGGATGACTGAGCTGGCTGAACAGCTGGTTGACCTTGAGGTTGGCCAGCTTGTCCAGATGGGTGATTAGGGCGGACAGCGGGTTGACCTTGCTGCATGGAAGGTTGGCCCGTCTGTCCCCCAGGGTGCGCAGACTGAGCAGAGGGCTGGCCTTGCTGTATAGCAGGCTGCCCCCCTTGGTGCATAGGCTGAGCAGTGGGTCGGCCTTGCTGTATAGCAGGCTGCCCCCCTTGCCCAGAAGGATGCATGGATTGAGCAGTGGGTTGACCCTGCTGAACGTAGGGCTGCCCACCCTGCCCAGAAAGATGACCAAACTGGGCAGTAGGTTGGCCCTGCTGTAAGTAGGGTTGCCCCCCCTGCCCAAGAGGATATCCCTGCTGGACTGCTGGTTGATTTTGAGGAGTATAAACTTGCCCAGTTTGTCCAGACGGGTACCCTTGCTGGAAACCGGGTTGGCCTTGTTGAATGTAAGGCTGCCCTGGTTGTCCAGTTGGGTAACCTTGCTGGGTACCAGGTTGCCCTGGATATCCAGTAGGTTGACTCTGATATGAATACGACAGACCTCCAACGGCCGAGGGTTGTCCCGGGTAGGGTTGTCCCTGTGGGCCCCCAGATTGTCCTGGGTAAGGCGGGCCATAAAGTGGTTGCCCTTGTGGGGTTTGCACATAAGGCAGCTGGCCTTGATTGGGTGGTCCTTTGGGCTATCCGAGAGGATTCCGGCGCCCATGAAAAACGTGAGTAACGGGATCATATGTAACGTCCAACGGTTCCGGGTTCTCCTCGAAAGGACGACGAGGCAGGGATGAAACGTTCTCGAGGTACTGACCGTTAGCATCATAATAAAAGAGTGGACCTTGGTAATCTGGGTCCACAATGGGCTGCCCATGGGCATCATACGGCCCTGCTCCTGGAACACCACCAGAAGAGGGCTGAGCACTTTGTGCAGGATTAATGACTCCAGACGAAACCCCTGGCTGGCCCTGACCGTAAGAGGGACCAGCCCCAGGGTTCGTAGATGAGGATGCTGTGACAGCACTGACGACCGGAGTCGAGTGCGCTACACAAACGGTTGGATTGGTGGGAACTGAGGTAACAGGCGTATTAAGACCTGAAGTAATAGGTGTATTAAGAGGTCGCGAAATAAAGGGCCCTGTGGTGGCAATAAGACTAGGATCCCATATAGTCGTAGAAGTAGTTCTAGCAGCTATCCTATCCCTCATTGACTGATATCGTGGAGGGAGTGGAGAGGAAGCCGGGATCGGAGTTTCAATGTCTGTCACCACGGGTGTCTCACCTGTGCTGGAAAATGTCTCATCCATGGGGGAAGTAGACATCGGAGACGACATACCGAGCGGGGTACGAGGGGTATAATCGCTGTCAGGCTCCCAGATAGGATTCCAATCTTCTATGTAATCTTCATCGCCCAGGGCACGTACGTTGATAGGCTGGATACTCGGGACAATGGGAAGAGTATCGCTTACAACTGGTACCTATGGAGCAACAGAAGATGGAGAACCTTGATCACCTGGACCGGGAGTCGACGGGTCAGCCAGGATGACAAGACCCCTTAGAAAACCTAAAGAAAACTAACGATAAAGACCCTACTCAAAACTAACGCACACAAGATCTAACCAGGTGATGTTATCGTGGTCGAATAGATTTTAAGACACAAGAACCAAACTTGACCTTTTCATGTTTCAAGAGTCGAGAAAAGGACGAAAAGATGACTCCAGTCTCCTTCGAATGTTTAATGAGCACGAAGTGACAAGACGCTCACAGGCACCTTTTCATTTAGGGAGTCCAAAAAGGATCAAAAGTGACTGCTCTGGAGACTCTAGGTATAGGGTTTACCAAGCAACCCGTAAAACTGCTTATACACCTTAGCAATCGTATGAGAGCCAAGGACTTTCCGTACTACAGTCAATCTTCCCGAATGCTGTGTTCGGTGCGTTACGGTTCACAAGGCGGCAAACTCGGCTTCCTATGGATAAAGGATAAAAGCCTAGTGGGGTCTCCCTATATACGCGACGGTACGTGGGAGCACAGTCCGTGTTAGACCACTATCGAGTCACAGAAGGAGGAATCACCCAACCATAATGTGAAACAACAGTGACTATGTTTAAAGACGCCGGAACACGTCTCTAACCTAGACCTCTAGATGTTTGCGTTTAGTTCCAATGCGTTTTTAGATTCATTCAGTTCATTTTATGGTTGATCTTGAAATTAAGTTTTGATTTCAGGCCCTATCGTATGGTCTCTCACAATTTCCTAGATGCAAGCTATATGCCAAAGAATACCATTTTGTTCGATGAATTCTAACTATGAGAAGGTTAAGAGCTTTTCACTCAAACAAAATGAAATCAAACCATCAAACAACCTAATGCAGCTAATGACAAAGAAATGAAATTTTTCCCCTTTTTTTAAAAAAAAAAACACAAATCACTAAAATGCTCTTCTTTTCATTAACTATTGAATGCAAAAGATTTAGTTCGATTCTCTTTCAATGGCACTAATGCACTTTAAAACGAATTTTGAGAGACAAGAACACCAAGCAAATCACTTAATGAAAGCACACAAAGTTCCCAAAACATCCAAAAAAGATCTCCAAATCAAAAGGAAAACCAAGTTCCGCACGAGCTATGTGATCTAAGCTCAGCAAAACAAACAAGGATTCAAACAAGGAAGAAGCACAAACCGCTCGGAAACACAACCAAAAATGCTTCAACAATCACTGAACAAGTGTAAAAACAAACAAATCTGAAGTTGGCTGGTCAAACAAGAGAACAAGATCCCTACGGAAGGCTTGACACACACACGGCCACTAGATGCCCTAGGGCTAGAGTGTGAAATCAATGGAGAAGAGCAAACAGCCGGAGGATGAGAGTTACAACCAGTCAATTAGAGATTCAATCACAATCCAGCAACTGTAAAAGTGATGGCCGAAATACAACCCAAGCAGCGAAGGCAAAGAGGAAGGTATTCGCAAAACCGAAAAAACGAGCAAAAACGAAACCCTGTGGAACAAGACTTCGCAAACAAGTAGCTCAGAGTTCAGGTAATGAAAAACAAGTCACAAACCAAGTGGAGAGAAGAGGGGAAAGTCAAAGCAACAGGTTCAGGAGGCTAATTTGGACAAAAATGAATTCTACAGGATCAGCGCGGGTGGCCTTCAGCAACTCGGCGCTGACAAGAGAAGGCCCGTAGCAACTTTGCGACGTCAGCGCGGAAGCACATGGATAAAGCGCGCTGTCTCAAAAACGAGGTCAGCGCGACTGTTAATCGTACAGGAGCGATGACAGGGAAAACAAAGAAGCAGGTGTGCGACGTCAACGCGTTTGTTTTGAATTAAACCGCGCTGAGTGTAAAAACCGAGTAGAATCAAAGCAAAAACTCCCAAACCAAAGGTAGAAACTCTTTTAACAATTAAGACACTTCCCAGATGGACCCAGGAAGGCTACAAGCAGAGAAACAATCCCCAAAACTTGAACAGAGAGGACAATCAAATTCAAGCACAAAGAACGGACAAGAGACAAAAGGCTGATCCCCAGCGGAGTCGCCAAATTGTTGGAGAGGTAAATCCCCTCTACGGATAGAGGCGATCCCTACTAGCCCAGAGTGGGTCTAGCAACAATCAGTCAATGCTACTATGCAAGTTCCTAATTGCAATTAAACAAGAGGTAAAGAGCACCTACTTGGATTCCAGCGCTGTTGTTTGATGAAGAGATACCACCTTCGCTCCTTCGCTTTGGCTGGTCACGATCCTCCGCGATCTCCGCGAATAGATACCTGCACACACGAAGAGGAAACAAACACAAGCGTGAAATCTAATAAAAGCAACCATACATCAGTCAGAAAGGATGTAATTCACATTAACCATTGCATAGACAAATGAGAATGGAACAATAATAGTAGTCATCTATTATTAATCAAGCAGAGAAGAGTACAACCAAATGTTCTGACGTCGGTAACCTTCTCAGGAGGGGCCAGTCAGCAAGTGTCTCAAGCATTCACCTTTGGAAATGATTCTCCCAAGACAAGAAATCTCTCTCTCACACAAACAACACAAAACAACCTTCCCTAAGCTATCATGCACTTCCACACTTATCACACCCAATACCTATAGTAGCAGCAATCTGAGCACTATAAGCTCTACACAATCCAAGCTATTCCAAACTAGCTGCTCATGGTAATGGTGGAAGTTTATATAGGAGAAGGAGCCTCCTAAAAGGGTGGAAGGATGAGCTTATCCTTAAGGGAAGTAGTTGCAAAGGGTCGAACAGACATGCCATAGAAGGGAGTCGATACTCACAAGGCCAACAACCAAGTCTGGAGTTATCTGGAAGGCTGGCTGTTGGAACAAATTCGCCAAAACTGGATCAGCGCGGGTGCATAACTGGTCTGGAGCGCTGACGTCGCAAAGACATAATGGAAAAGGCCATGTCAGCGCGGGTAGATACAAACAGGGACTGCACTGGTCTTGAAATTCGATCAGCGCGGAAAAGTCGTGTGCTTCCGCGCTGGCAGCGCACGTGGTCTGTTATGAAGCGCCAGTCATCGCGGATATTTTAGAAACAGACGCGCTGATGAGGAAAACTTTAGAAAAGTGGGTTTTTGGCCAGTTCAGAAGGCATGAACTTGATTATTGTGAATTCTTGACACAGTAGGGTGACTGACAGGGAGACAGTGACAAATTACTGTGTAACAACCACAATTTTGATTAGTGCAAAATGATATATGTTGTTATACCGCTACTGAGGAGGCTTCCTGTGCACTAAGGTGGTCATATTCTCAATATTCCAGCAAATAAAATAGGGGAGATTCATCATTCTCACCCTAGTGAAGTGCATCAGCAATCTGATGTGGTAGGCATACAGGCAAGAAAATTTCCCTCATAGCTGAAATATTTAATTATGAGTTTCATCAAGGGAGCATATGTGTCTTACAGATAGTTGAAAGGAAAAACTCTACTGATATGTCTCTGAAAACCAACCTTGATGTAAGGCTCATAATGCTTTCTTTCTATCAGCTGCCTTTTATTCCACTGCTCATCGACATTTGGAATGCCAGTTGCTTGAGAAATAATCTCAGGTGTCAAGGTGAATGTCACACCTGCGAAAGTGACTTGGCCATTATGAAGATGGAGCACAAACAATCTGGCCAACTCATGGTGGTACTTGACTCTCTCTACCATCTCACAGAACTGATAACAATATTGGTGTTGAAATCATGTAACAACAAGAGGATAGGCCAGCAGCTCGGCAAGTGAAGTAGGCTCCTCCCGGTTATGTTTTCCACCCCTGTGAGGCCTCCTTGGTGCATGCATTTCTCTAGAAGAATCACTCACTGTCTCCTCACTTCTATCATAGGAAGAATCTGACTCCATGTTTGCCAATTTTTGACTTTTCTTGGATGAGTATGAAGATATTTTATGATGTCTTTAAGTTTTTGCTGCCAAAGATATGAATGTATGAGGGACTATGGAGGGAATGTGTATGAGGGGTTTGGGAATGTTGCTATCAATTTTTTGGGGAATAGAAGGGTTTAAGGAATAATATTTATGCTTAGGGATAGCAATTAGGGTTTGGGAATATTTAACTAGGGTTTGGAATAGTGGGATTAGGGATTTAGGATTAGTAATTTTAGGGATATGGGGATTAGGGAGTGGGTAGATGAGAATGTAAAGAAAGGGAGAAAATGAAGTGAGGGAATGAGGGAATGAAGGAGTGAGGGAGTGAGAAATGCTTAGGAGTGGAATTAGCAAGAAATACAATTTATAAACCCTATGCAATTATTTTTGACAAGAAATGCAAGGAGGTATGGTTTCAATTTTTTCCCATTAAATCACCATAAGCACCAAGATAAACTCATTCATTGGTCATGGAGGAATGTTAACTTACTTGGACAAGTGAGGATTTAGCAATTTTGGAATTTTGGAAGAGGCTATGAGTGAAATCAGCCTCGTAGCCCTGTGCACCGCGCCACCTCACAGGTGCGCCGCGCCCTTTCAATTCGTTGCACCCGTTATGGATTTACACTGCAGAACGCTGCCCAATGCACCGCGCTCTATGAGTGTGCTGCGCTCTAAACCCAGTGTGTCGCGCTAGTGAGAATACTAGACTTGCTACGATTTTCCCTCTTTTGCTTCAACACGACCTTTCCATTACTCACTCTTTCTCCCTTGGATACAAATGAAATCTTTAAACATGAAAAATGGTTTATATACATATAGTTTTGATTTTTCATTTACGAAACCCATTATTCTAATGTTTGCCTTTGACTTGCTTTTAAAACTCTATTTTTGGGCAGTTTGCTTTATTTTTGCCTTTGATGGACTGAATGCTTTGACTTTTTGTTTCTTTTGTAGGTGGTGGAGTTGTAGAGGCTTGGAAAGGTGACCAGGGTTACCTCTGAAGTTATTACATATGGAAAAAAAAATGAAATTACATCAAATTTGTATATGAAAACATGAAAACTCTGTTTTTCCTCAAAACAGGGCTTTGAGGAAAAATCAATCACTGAGCATGTGATTATGGAAATTATTGTTGTTGAAACTTTATTTGACCTCCTCATGCACCTGCTGACCTTTATTGAGCATTTACAAGACCTTATTGACGAAACCTTAGACCTAATGATACCTAAAACTCTAAAAATGACTTTGGTAGATTTAAAGACAAAAAATGACTGCAGATGATCTAGATGTATGAAAATGGGCTAGTAGGTAAAGGACATGAGGGAAAATGTATGATATGCCCCTACCATCAGATGATCCATGATCCTAATGGAATGCAGCTGATCGAATGAGACGCCTAACATGCAATGCAACAAGAGAATTTGATCACTGATGGAGGGATGAAGATACCGACACTAACAGAAATAACGAAGAAAACACTTGAATCTTGATGATCAAAGCACCATAATGACTCCATTTGATCAAAGACCCTTTGGAGGGTAGAGACATCAATGATTGAATTTTCTTGAAGAATGAAGATACAAGTGGAAACCATGTCACCACTGGCTAAAGTCCATGTCATCAGTCACTATTGGTCCCAGTCATCAAAGATAGTGACATGTCACATTCTCATCACACGATGATGTGGAAGTCATGATGTATTTTTTTAATCATTGTAAACACAAATAAGTGGAAGACCAAGAGTCATGTATGAACTAAAGTGTCATGGAAGTCCAAAAGACATGTATTACCAATAGTCATATGTAATTCAGAAAGCCATTTGGAATTCCAAAGGTTGTAGAAGTCTAAAGGGAATTAGAAGTTGGAAAGGCAAGAGTCATGATGATGTGAAAGGGAATACCTCAAGTATTTCTAGCCTTTCTGAATACTGAGGAGTAACAAATTGTATGTTAGCTAGGCTAGAAGTAGCTACTTATGTTTCTCTTGCTACTCCAAGACTTATAGTGTGCATGGAGTCCTCTTTTTCTTCATAATTATGTCTCCCTTTAGAATGTGAGGGTTGATCCCACACTTCTTCTATGAATAATGGTGGGTTTCGTGGGTGAAGTATCTTCCTAGAACTAAGTTGTACATCATTACATGCAAAAGGGATAATTCTATAGGAAGGGAATTTTGACATTTTAGCTTGCTGAAACATCTTATTATTTGGATTTGGTGTGGATTTGTGATGATCACAAGTATTGCAAAAAGAATGTTGCAACTTTTGGGGCTACCAGCTTTACTTCATCAACCTGGGGTTCGTACAAACTTGGAGGTGACAGTATTGTATACATAGTAGATGCAATGGTATACTCTTGTCACTTTTCAACTGGGGCAATAGACCACTATGGTTTTTCAAACCAATCTTCTATTGACTAGAAGGAGCCTGACTACCAAATGGAAAAGGGAAAATTATCCTTAATGCAAAAAGGGAATGTTGCCTACTCTAGGGAATGAAAGACTGAATTGGAAGATGCTATAAAGTGACATGAAATCATCTAGCTACACATTTACACATTTTTCTTGCAAAAGAAACCTAGATTATCCTTGTTTATAACATGTAATGATCTAGACTAATGAAGCATGGAATCTGATCCAAGAAGCATTATGATTACTACATGCATGTTCTAATTTCGAAATTGTAGAAAAATCCTTTTTTGATGTTTAGTTTTATGAATGCAAATGCTAATTTTCACTTGTTCTTTGGCAGGGGAGATAGATATGGAGGAAAATATATGGACTAGTTTCAAGGGTATGGAAGCCAAGTGGAGGCCTAATCTAATCTAAGATGACAATTTTTGCAAAATTAGGGCTTAAAACAAGTTGTTATAGGGTTTCCTGTAGTACTACAGGATGTCCTAGTTCTACTACAGGATGCCCTGTTTTACTACAGGAAAGAGACCGAAAGCTTAGAAGATGGTAGGAAAGGTAGAATGAAGTGTGGGAGAGGTGTCTGATTGTGAAATAAGGCATGTAGGAGGTGCACACTATCCAAGCCTTATTTAGATGCTTCAAGATGGTTGGATTTTCTTAATGGAAATGACCACTTAGCTTACAAAACAAGAATTTGGATTTAGGGTTTGGTGGACCTTGGCAGCATAGGTTGATAGGACTTGGATGAGACACATGAGATGAGGTCTCCCTACAAATTAGAAGCTCTTTCAACAACATACACTCTTTTCTTCATTTATGCACAAATTCATTTATGCATGGAAAGATGAGTTGAATGGAGGAAAACAGAGTTATAATTAGCTAATGGCTATGTTCATGAATGGAAGTGCTTTTAAACCATAGAAAACTCAAGAGATCAAAATGAAAATTGAAAATACTTCTAATAAATTCAAAGACAGTGATCTATTCAATAAGAAACCCTAGATTAAGCAATAATCAAACAATAAATCAGTTTTTGGGTTGTGTGAATGGAACCCTCAAGTCATGATCCTATAAGGAAGATGAGGTGAAGGCCACTATCACAAGATTTTCTGAAGTGTTTACTATCACTATGATACCACTTATATAACTATCCCCAAATGGTAGAAAATGAATTAATCACCCAAATACTTGTTGATTAAAAAAACCAAAATCACTTCAGCAACTATCTATGGATGTAATCTAAGCATACATGTACAAAAAGAGGAACCTTTGCTACTAGGGTTGGGGGGCCTAACCCAAGAGATTCAGCCCTATGATTTAAATCAGTGCTGGATCAAGGGAATACTTCTCATTTTCATTAAAATATCAAAAATGCATAAGAGTCATCAGTCACAATGTCTTAGCTCAAAAATGCCTCTTGGTTATAACAAAAAAAGTCCAACCCTAATGAGCCTCAACTGCTTGTAACTCTGAGTTGATGAGATCTAGTGGAGGAATCTTTTAGTGAGTGAGGAGTTAAGGAGGGAGATCCAATCTCCTAAAATTCCTCTTTTCTTATCTACTATGAGTTCCTGCACTTTAATTAGCCAAATTGGCTCCAAAACCTACAATTAATGCAAATTAGACCACATGACATGGCATCTCATATTTACCCTTCTCACTAAGAAAAATATAACAAAACATGTAAAGTAATGTGAGCAAAGTTCATTTTAATAAGCTGGGGAGTGGCATTAAGATCCATATAATTTACCCATTGATAAGCCTCATCATCACCCCCCTACTAAAAGTGTTGCTCATCCTCTGAGCAACTCAATCTATGTCCATGTATTTCATTGCTTTGGTGGCCTCTCTGACATTCCAGGCTTCTGTTGTTGTATCCTCCTCTTATGGATAAAATCCTACATGCTTCTCTATTTCCTCCCACTACTTTATTTCTTCTTCTTCCTTTCTCCCTTCTAACATACCCAAGAGAAATGGTGGACTAGGTTTCAAGCCAATCAGTTGATTTTAAGTCTCTGTAGTGCCTTCTTATACAGTGGGGTCGTCTCTAGTTCAACCCTCATTATTTCAGGGGAATGATACTCCCTGATCTTTAGGTTGTAGGGTAAGGTGACCCATTTCCTTTGCCATGCTTGTTACCTTTCATCCCCTAGAAATCTCAAAGTGTCCTCAAAATGAGTGATCGGTTTCTCTTGTGTAGCTAGATATCTTGGTGCAAGTTGAGAATGATTGGCGATGAGGTTGTGGGTGCTAATGACAACCATAGAATTTCTCTATACTTCTCTAATGTAAAGGGGATTTGTTTCTTCTCTTTCCAATACTCCTTTTACTTCCTTAGCCATGGCCTTCTCTTGACTCATCCATGATGCCAATGCCATCAATTGTAAGTCCCCTAGTTTTGGATTGGGGTCCCACACACTCAAGTTTATTAAGGCCAAGTTATGTAAGTAGAATTCAAATATCTTGGCCCTATCTACCAGGACTCCTTGGTCACAGAGCTTAATGAACTGCCTATAGTCTTGGAAAGGAATAGTCCCTCGTTGTGCTAGGGTCTTTATCTAAAACTGCAACCATTGTTCTTTGAGGTACAAGGCATATGAATTTTTTGGCATCCTACACTAGAGTGCCTCCATGGAGAGACTTGCCATAGTGGGCAGTTGGCTCTCTTTTTCCTATACTTGCTTCCTCAACCATCTGTTCTCAACCTCTAGTTGAGATTTCATCACTCTTTCCCTATCTTTTATCTCACTAAACTCTCTACCCATCTCTAGAAGCTTCTCTTCCATATGGCCCACACCCTCTACAACTTTTGATTTATCAATTTGCATCCAGCGATGTGTCCTTTCTCTCTCCTTTTCAAGCTCAAAGAATAGAGGGATGGAAAAATTTTGGTATTACTGTACCTCCCTCAATGAATCTATAATAGGAATTGAGATTTGATTATGGGCTAGGTTCCTGTAGCTCTTGGGATTCTACCTTTACTATCTTTGGAGTAACTATCTCCCCTTATACTTTTGTTGCTGCTTCCTTTCCTTCCCTTTGTCCCTGTTGTCCTTCCTACTCCTTTTTCTATGTTTCCTATAGTTTTGATGGAGTTTCCTATTGTATTGTCTGTGTTTCTTGTAGGAGGCTTCTCCCTTTTTGAAAGGGGGTCAAATTTTATTTAATTTGCTTTGTTGAGGTTGACCTGGTGATAGGTCTCCTAAGATAGGTGATTGGTGACCTTGGGGAAGCCTATTTTGATGTGCCCTCTTCACCTCTCATTCCTAGGGAGACTAGCTTTTCTTGTTCTCTTGGTGAGTCTTCAATGATTATAGGATTATTGGTAGGTATTTTAGGTCTCCCTTGCTTTATCCTGGTTCTCCTCCTTGTTTTGAAGTATAGGGGAGTCTGCGTCTGCCTCTTTCCTATTGATTTTATGGGTGTACTTAGAGCACTCAAGGCAGCAGATACCTCCTTCTTTGTGGGTTATGGAGACACTCTTGGGGATTCCTTCCTTCCTTGCTTCATCCTTGTGTGCTTCTTCCCTACTATCCTTTTCTTCCTCTATTTCATTTATCTCTGCCTCCTCTTCTTCCTCTGGTTCTTCTTCTTCTTCTCCATGTTCTTCTTCTCCTCCTTCTAGCTCTTCTTCCTCTTCTTTAGGCACTTCTTCCTCTTCTTCTTCTGGTTCTTCTTGCTCTTCTTCTTCTGGTTCTTCTTCCTCTTCCTCACCCTTATATGATGGGTCTCTTTCATACTCAATGGCTTGAATTACATCTTCTCTATTCATATCTTCAACTGTTGACCACATAATAGAGATTCTTAATTGGATTAGGGCATATTCTAGTATGAGTTTGATCAGTCCATGATGTGCTAATTTATAATGCTTTCCTTCCTGTACTTTTATGTTCATGTCTATTATTGATTGCAATAAGAAGTAGGGCACACTATTTATTCTATGAGGAGGTAACTCTTCTCCAAATCTCAGTTCATGGAGGAGTCTAAATTGGTAACCATAGACTATACTAAGCCTTCCCTCACAAGAAATATACTTGAGAATGTGATATCTTACTTCATTTCAAGGATATGGAATTCTCTCCCTTCTAATACAATTTTTGTCCCCAATTGGTTCCTCACCTTCCAAGAAAAAGTTCTTCTTGGCATAAGTGGTGCTAGCTTTATCCTCTCTTCTCCATTTTAGACCTAGAGGAAGTGTAGTGATTATGCTAATGCTTTCACAGGTAATTATTACTGACAATCCTCTCACTACAATAGTGGCAACGACTCTAGCTTGAGGTATGAGTACATTGAAAATTCCCTAGCTACATCATCATCACATCCTCTAAGTATCTCAAAGAATCCCAGCGATTGATGCCTTCTAAAGATCTCTACCACAGGAGGATGTAGATGTATTCTAGTTGTTCTGGTGGGCTCCCTTCTGTTGAAACCCCTAGCCATCTTCTCTCTCTGTCAATCTGATTGTATAAATTTTGGTGACTATAGCTTAAGATCTTTCCCAGGTGATTGAGGGTTTATAGTTTAGGAGGGTGATGACTACAATTCTCCCTTTACTCTACACAATCCTCCACACAATTATCTCTATCTCTATGCACACTGTAATTACTAGAAAGAAATGCTAATATCTTTTCCTTTCCTATTTACAAATGAAATCATAGAGGATATGGGCACCTAACTTTCACTGCAATGCCTTGGTTGAGGAGAATTCTTGAATACACAGGCCTTACAAACCCCCTCATAGAATTTTTTCCAACTCTCACTATTTCTTGTAGTTTTCCTGTGTTTCTTGTAGGTGCTCAATGTAGGATGTCTAAGATTCGCTTTCCTCACTATTTCCTATAGTTTTCCTACATTTCCTATAGGTTCTCACTGTAGGATGGCTGAGACTAGATTTCTCCTTTGATGGTTCCTCCAAGTGGTCCTGACACTAAAAATATTGAAATGAACGACGTATTGCATGAAAGTTAGGTAATATTTCTATTTATGGTCAATTTCATTGAGTGATGTCCTCACTGGCTGGGTACGTAATTTCTCCTTTTGGACCGTTGGCCCACTATTAGTTATCATGTATCCCTTTCTCGTAATCATCACCCACTCATATACAATGTAACTTGATCACCTTTCTGATTTATTTCCTTTGATGAGACCTTGCCACGTGTTCAGTTGACTAGCACTTTAACTTTTTGTTATTGGGTTGAGGGTGGCCAAGTTAACGAGCCACCTTCAACTTATAAAACCAACTTTTTCATATTCCTACAGTTTTAAACATATTCATACTTAGGCGAGAGTGTGGATGAGGTGGCATACCTATGGCTTCCTTTGCTTCGTTGATTCATGTTGGAGGGTGGCTCTGTTGTGTTGCTTCTAGTACAGGTACATCTTCTCTTATCCTCTCATTTTGATTATTTTATTATGTTTATAGGTTGTCTTCTTGTTGTTATGTGCACATGCTGGCCTCTTCTGTTGTTGTTGAGTTTTGGAGAGGTTCCATAGTTCCTGCAGGTGTGTTGCTACTCTTCCAATGCATGGGTGCTTAAGGATGAGCCTGGAGACTGATGTTGTTTCAATATAAGCTACTACAAGGTTTCCCGTAGTACTACAAGAAATCCTGTAGCCGCTTCTTTTTGGATTTTTTTGGTCTTTATTTTGCTTGGAGGGTGAATAGATGGTGAAGTAGGAGTGGAAGTGGTGGAAATGGGGAGATGGAGTGGTAGGTGAGGTAAGCTACTAGTGGTATGCCCCTTTGATATTTCTTTGTTTCCTCTCTTTTTCTTTTTTCTTTTTTATACATTTTTTATAGTTTTTCCTTCTAAGTGGATTTCTTGATGCACACAAAGGGTGACATGGTTAGGAAATGGTGTTGGTTGAGATGTGCTGAAGTAAATGGCCTCCTTTTTCAATGCAAAGCAAACATGCATCATGATTTTTCAATCTCGTTCCTGTAGATTTTCAGGACTTCCTGTAGTACTACAGGAAACTCCTATGGTAACTACAAGAAACCCTCTAGAAGTCATAGAATCGCCTGAAAAATGGATTTTTGATAGTTGGAGATGAGTGTGGATGAATGAAACATGGTGGTCATGGATGAGATGAAATGAATTAAGGAAAAAATTGGTTTTTCATGGCTTGCTGCCCTTTGAACTTGGTGTCCATTATTTTCTTAAAAACCTTCAAAACCCATAACTGTTATAAGTGGGCAGGTTTGAGGTCCTGCCATTATTTTTGTGTTTTTTTTCTTCTTTTTTTTAAAGGCAACCAGGTTGCCTCAAAGGAGGTTTTCATCCTAGCTTCCTACCCTAGGTGCCTCAAAGTAGGTTTTCACCCAAGGGTCTTTTATTTTTCCCTTTTTTTATTTTTCACTCTTTGGCTACCTCAAGGAGGTTTTCAACCCAAAAGTAGGACTCGGGTGCCTCATCGAGGTTTCGCCCTAAGTCTCTTATTGTTTTTTTTTTTCAAAGATTCAACAGTCTTCAAGAATTTGGTGAGGTGGAAGTTGACACTCCTTCATTCACCACTACTTCCTTACCGATACTACTAACAAACGCCTCCTTTGACAGAGGATTTTTATAGGCTTTCAATCTATACCCATTGACAAGAAAGGGGATACCTTCTTCATCAATGGTTCTTATCTAAACAACCTCGTTGTCATGGAACTTTTATATCACATATGGGCCCAATCATCTATTCATCAACCTGCCTTTGAAATCCTTGAACATGGAGTCATACAACAGAGCCCAATCACCTTCTTGAAATAGTTTGTCTATAATATTTCTGTCATGCCATACCTTTCTTTATACTTGAGTCACCTCTATGTGTAGGAGGGCCTACATCCTAAATTTATCTAACCCATTGAAATGGAGAAACCTCTCTTTCTATGCCCTTGTAACATCTAGATCCAATTGTGTTGTCATTCTTAAAGTGTTGTACTCAAACTCAATGGAGAGTAGAGCCTTGTTCCCATAGACCAAATCATAAAGGGTGAAGCTAGTGGGTGTCTTCCAAGTTTTATTGTAGCCCCAAGTGGCATCCACTAGTCTATCATCCCAATCCTTCCTGCTACTGCTCAACACATTTTTCAGAATGCTTTCCAATGTTATGTTGGTAACTTCTACTTGTCCATTGGCCTGAGGGTGGTAAGGAGTGGACTTCCTGTGCTTGATCTTATGTTGACTTAACAGATTCTCAATCATGTGTGAGGTGAATTGAGTGCCCTGATTAGTGACTAGCTCTCTACGGTATACAAACTTGTAAAACACATTCTCCCTAAAGAACTCAACCACTTTCTCTTTTGTGGCTACCTTAACAGCTTTGGTTTCAACCTACTTTGTTAAGTAGTCAATGCACACAATGATGTACTTTTTCTGTCCTGGAGGAGGATCAATGGGCCCAATGAAATCCATGCCCCACTTGTCAAATGGCTCAAAAGTCACTTGAGGTTGCAAAGGAATTTCATCCCTGGGAGTAGGTTTCCTCATTCTTTGGTATAGGTCACATTGGTTGGTCTATCTTATTACATCTTGGTGGAGAGTGGGCCAATAGTAACCAGCTTGTAGTACCTTGAAGGTTGTCCTTTTAGCTACAAAGTGACCTCCAAAAGGCCCATCATGATAGGCCAGAAGGATTTCAAAAACTTCCTCCTCCATGACACATATTCTCAAAATTTGATCTGGGTCCAACTTGAATATATTGCCCCAATCCAAGTGAATGGGGTAATTTTCCTTACAATTCAGCTCTTTTTCTTGGACGACAGATTTGGAGGGAACTATGCAGCTACTAAGTAGTTGGATATGTCATAAAATCACAGAGAGAGAAATGAAATGGTGAATAAATGATCATCTAGCAACTTGTCATCAACCATTCCTTCCTCACCTACAGGCAAAGCCAATCTGGACCAAAAATCTGCCACTACATTTTCTCTACCAGGCTAATCAATGATAGTTAGATCAAACTATTGTAACAAAAGAAACCGTCTAATATTTCAGGCATTCACATCAGGTTTGTTCATCAAATATTTAATAGAAACATGGTCAGTATGTACAAAGGTCTGGTAACCCAGTGATGTAATGTCAAAAATTATTCAAGGAATGGACAATAGCTAGGAGTTCTTTTTTAGTCACATTGTAGTTCAATTCAGCTTTGGACGGAATTTTTTTGATGAAGTAAATGGCATAAGGTATCTTATCATATATCTAGACCAGAGCTGCTCCTATAGCTTTGTTTGAGGCATCAGCATGGATGTGGAAAGGAAGAGCCCAATTTTGGCCTCAGAGTATAGGTGCAGTAGTCAACTTTTCCTTTAAGGTTTCTAGGGCTTCTTAGCAGCTTTGTGACCATAAAAATTCAGAGTCCTTGGCCAATAGTGCAAACAAAGGTGAGGCTACCTTACTGAAGTATTTTATTAATCTCCTATAGTATCCAGCTAACCCAAAGAAACTTCTGACATCCCTCTGCTTCCGACGATTAGGGACCCTATTTATGTAGCTATCTTATTTGGGTCTACTTGCAGTCCTTCCTGAGATATTGAGTGACCTAGAACAGTCCCTATAGTCATCAAGAACTCACACTTCTTGGGACTAAGGGATAATTTCAATTTAATGCATTTGTTTAATACTTTTCCAAAGTTAGAGAGAACCTCCAGGAAATCACACCCATAGGGGGTGAAATCATCCATATAAATTTCCACAGAGTCATAGAATAGCTCTGCAAAGATGATTAGGACTACCCTCTAAAAAGTGGCAGGGGCATTTCATAACCCAAAAGGAAGGACCCTATAAGAAAAGGTACCCCAGGGATAGGTGAAGGTGGTTTTATCATGGTCCTCTGGGTTGATCTGTATTTGAATGTAACCACTGAATCCATCCAAGAAAGAGAAGAACTTCTTTCCTACCACACCATCTAATACTTGGTCAATGAAAGGTGGATGGAAATGGTCTTCTTTTGTGGCTTTGTTAAGCTCTCTATAGTCCACATAGATCCTCCACTTCCCATTTTTCTTTGGAACCAAAACCAGAGGTGACACCCACTCACTATTTGAGTTGGGATAAATGAACCCTGCATCCAACAACTTCTGCAGTTCTTCTTTGACTATATCCTTGAGGGTTGGTTTCATTCTCGTCTAAGGTTAGTGCACTAGATTGTAGCCTTCCTTGATGCAAATGTGGTCAGTGCACACCGAAGGGTGCACCCCCTTCATTTCCTTGTAACTCCAGTCAAACGCATTTAGATGCTTTCTTAGCATGTCACATAACTCCTCTTCCTGATGTACAGAGAGAGAGGGTTTAGTTTTCAATGTTCTTTTTGGGCCAAATTATATCATCTTGACATGAGTAGGACTTGAGTTAGCTAGGAACAAATTAGTCCAATGATTATCTTCATCTTTATTCACTAACACCTCAAGAGACATGGTGTTGGGGGGCTAATTCTAGAGGATTTGCTAAATCAGGTCGTCTTCATCAGGTTTCCCCCCTCCTATAGTAGCATCTAGGGTATAGATTTGGGATGAGTATACTTCATCTTCATCCTCCTCTTCTAACCATAAAGGTAATTCATGTCCAGAGATGGTTGAGCAGGAGGGTACAACACCAATTGTTTAAACAAATGCCCATTTCTAATGGTCATATTCCTAGCCCTGCAACTTATGTAAGCATCAGCAGTGGCTAACCATGGCCTTCGAAGGATGGGAGGATAACCATTGAATGTGATCTTAGGTTGGAGAACTAAGAAGCTAGCAGGGTATTTTTAGGAATCAATGGAGACCATCACATCCTTAATAACTCCCTAAAGAGCTAATCTGGACCTATCTGCAAGCTGCAAGACTATTGTGGTCTTTCTTAATGATCCTTGGAGATTTAGTTTAAGCATAATCTCCTTAGTCATCACATTGATGGCATCCCCAAGAGTGATTAAGATATGGGGGACAATGATGCCATCAATATGTACATCTACCATAGGACTTTCAAGATCTAGATACTTTGGAAAAATCACCCACCCCAGCATTAAGTTGGATAGTTGTCTAATGAAATTAATGGTAGGGATGTCTTTCTTTCACCTTCCAGGATGTTTAAAACATTTATCCTTGATTAGCTTGTTGTAGATGGGGACATCCTTGATAGCTTGGAGAAGCGGGATTTTAATACATAGGTTTTTTAATTCACCCAGAAGTTCAGTCTCTTCTAGGGTGTGCTGGACAGGATGGATTAATCTCTCAGGAAAAGGAGGTCAATTTTTTTTAGGGACACTCTCCTCATTTTCCTCCTCAAGCTCCTCAGGTGGAGATGGAGGTTGATTATTTGGAAGCACTCTTCTAGACCTGAGGTTAATTTCTTGAATTTTGTTGGGCAGCGGATCCCCCGCGTAATGGTTTTGGGGCTTAAAGCCCACATTTTTGGGTATTGGTAATGTAAAAGTTTCACGAAGTGCACCGAGCGTGAATTGTAATGGGTCAAGTCTAAGGGTAGTCTACCCTAAAATATTGTAAATTAATCTAGAATGTGTCAGCCTACCCATGGTCCGCGGACCATGGGAATGTATAAATAAGAGTGAGGTTCTAAGTGTAAAAGGTAGCTTTTTGTGATGTAAGAAGTAATATGGGTGTTTGAATCCGGTATTAGATCTAAGTCTGTAAGTCTGGGTTTTGGGTCGTAATAGGGGATAGAGGCTCCACAGCTGTGTGTGCAAAGACCTGGTAGAGTCCGCAGCTATGTGCATGGACCCCTGCAGCTATGTGCACAGGGCAGGAAGTGGATTGTACTGGAAAAAGGCATTAATAAAGATAAGTTTGTTTTGGAATATCGCATAGCTGTTCTATATTCTGGTTTATGCATTTGTTTATGGTTTATGATTGTGCATATGTCTATTTTGTTAATTGGTAACTGAAACATTGTGCCATCTTAAGTAATTCAAGATCTATAATAATATTAAGCACAGAAAAGGTAAACTGTACTCGCACTCGCCTTCTAAACCATGCAAAGGTAGATACTCTGAATAGACGGCTGCGCGGGAGTAGCGTAGCGCATAGGATCAGTTTATGAACTTCCAGACCTCATCAAGACATCCCTAGGGTGCGAAAACCTGGTTCTAGCACCCTCCCATACTACCTCAGGTGAGACCTCAATCCGCGCTCCACGGATTGTTGCCGAAAGGGCCGGTAGTTTCAGGATTTGTTTGGCTAAACATTTCTGAACCTGGGTCATGCCCCAATAAGCCAACAAATGGTTCCGTTGTCAGGACCGGGATCTGCTTAAGGAATGTTTGATGTCAGAACACTAGAACCCTACGAAGAAAGAAATTGAATATTGGTTGGATCAGAAGTTGTACGAGTTCGTAATACAGTAAAACAAAACCCTGCAAATATCCGAGAAGAGGTGGTTGGATCACTTCATATATATAGAGATCCATGAGATTTTCTTCGCGACCTTCTCTTCATAACTGTACGATTGGATCATGAGGCTAGCAGACAGCCAAGGAAGGTGCAAGCTCGATCAACCGATAATGTGGACTCCATAGTTGGTGCACAGGCTAGAGGCATCTGAAGATAAGATCACGCGGGCCGTAGACCATTGGCTGGATCGGATAATAGGAGGGTTTATCACTAAATTTGCGATAGACACAACTATCAGCTACAGCAAAGCAAAAAGATATTTTCTCAAGGGACCGCGAGGTAAGTACATCAAGTCTTTGAATACTTGTATTAAGATGTTGTTATGTGAAAAATGGGTGATGTTAATACATTAATGAGTGGAACGATGTGGAGTGGAAAGGTCTACAAAGGGATCAAAGGGGTAAGAAATGGTCCTTTAATTTCACCTCCACAAGCAAGTGAGGAAGAGAGCACTTGGGTTTATCTGAGGAGTACGATCAGTTTGATCAGGCAGCACATTTTGTAGTTATCATCCCCACTAACGCCACCACTCCCATCACCTTGTTCACCTCCAACTTTGCCCACTCTGCCTCCACCAAACCAACAGTTTAGCATGGCGAGTGCGATCAAGTTGCCCGTATTCAAAGGAGTAGGAAACAAAGACCTAGATCAGTTTTGGTTCATAGTAAGAGCAGTGTGGGAAGCACACAGGGTTAGGGATGATAACATTAAGAAGGCCACATTAGTAAGTGTGTTTCAGGATCGCGTGATAACTTGGTATATCAAGCACTTGAATGATCACCTGAATGCTGAAATAGTGGAGATTCAGATTGCATTGAACAAAGAATTTAGTCAACCGAAATCAGAGACATAGTTGATCATTAGATTCAAGGAGATCATGATGTTTCCAGGTGAAACCCCCTAGGATCTGGATCAGAGGCTGAAAAGGACAATTTGCAAGGCTAATATGACACTGATAGACACACAACACCGCGCATGGTTTGTGGCATCTTTAACACCACACCTCAGGATAGCACTGTCACAACAGAACATCACAACCCAGGCAGAGGCATTGGAGGTGGTGATGAGGTTGCACGAAACACTGATACAGGATCTGAGGTTGGGAGTCTAACAAATCCATGTGCAACTACAAAACCTATGTGTTATGCTTTTAACCTACAAGACGATACTGGAATACAGAATATGCGAAGTAATATACCCAGAACTTAGAATAGTGAGAAACAACAGCAAGTATTTTATTATTCAGAAAGCAATGTTCACTTGCCTCTTCGAGGGGGCAACCTCCAATAGAGCAGAGCTCGATTACAAAATAAGACATGATGCTCCTCGTAGGGAGTCTCTATCCTTTATATATGACTCATACATGCAATACCATGGATCAATACCATGGTTCTTATTAATACCATCTATCTAATACCATGGCCCATTTGCAACTAACTGTGGTCCTGTCATTAATTGTGGGTTAACCACTTACAATTATTAATATGGGCTTTATTGACTCCTTACTTAACTATAACTATGACTCGATCCTACTACATGAATAAGGGGGTTAGGGTGGGACCCTAACACTATGCTTGCAAAGTTTGAAGCAGGATAGAGCGCCCCGGCCAAAGGCGTGTGAAGAAGTGTGGTGTATAAATTGTAAAGACCAAGGTCACGATAAGGATCACTGTCCTGTATTCACAAACTATTTGGCAGGAGGGGGACTGATGCCATTGAGACTGGAGGCACAAGCAAGGCCGAGTGCGACACCTGCGCTCTGGTGCATGATTTTTCAAGTGGGAGGAAATCACGCGACAAACAACTATCACCTGTTGCAGAAGTATACCCAGACTCCGCAGAAACTGTACTGTAATTTCTGTAGATCAGTGGGCCATGATGAGAGAACATGTCGGAGCTATGATTTAATGATGGATAGGACCCCAACTTATCGAATGCAGACAGAATAGTGAGGCTTCGATCCAACCGGAGAAATAGCGCGAGGTGGATTTCAAGGGCGAGGTCAAGGTCGAGGAGGAATGGGGCTTGAAAGGGGCCGCAGACAGCTAATCTGTTACAATTGCAAAAGGCCTGGGCACTACGCTCATGATTCTACCAACCCAACGAGACTATCTTTCCCATACTGTGAATAGTTTGATCATGAAATGGTATATTTTCCGACGCTGATCACACAAATGCGTGAAAAAGGGGTGTTGTAGCCTACTCCAACGCAAAATATCCAAATGATGAGGTCTGAACCACGCGAAGAGGACCCCAACGTGAACATGATGCTCTAGAGTGGCATGATCACGAGGGAAGATAAGGGGAAGTAGCCTAAAGAGGATACCTGGGTACGTAAGGATCCTACAAAGAAACCTAAGTTTGACTTGGAACATGCAAAGGAAACATTTATAGAAGCTAAGAAGAGCTTCGCGGAGGTCTCTACTTCAGGTAGTAAGGATCAACCAGAGATGGGCCTGGATCCTTCTATGCTAACTACCTTTTTAGGGACATGTATGAAATTGCTGCACAACAATAAGGTAGTCAAAGGACTACAAGATCTGATCACTAGGTGCGCAGGGTCAGGGGAACCACACGTAGTTTGAAAAATGGGGAAGCATGCTTTACACACCGGAAGGGAAATGTGGTTGACGGTGAAAATCGGCGAATATGAGATGGATCAGGTAATCTTAGACTTGGGTTCGGACACAAATGTATTACCAAATCAGACTTGGGAACGCATGGGCAAGCCTGCATTACAGTGGTCTCCTATTAAATTATGAATGGCAAACCAACAAAAGATCTTGCCTATGGGAAGATTGCAAGAGGTAACAGTGGATATCGAAGGTGCGAGCATGCAAATGGACTTCGAGGTAATAGAGATTGTAGATGACAGTAATCCTTACCCCGCATTTCTAGGAATAAACTGGGCCATGAATATGAGTGGAGTCATCAACCTGAAAAAGTGGAAAATGATTTTCGAGAAAAAGTCCCTACATGTGGTAGTTCTACTAGATCCTGCTGAATAAGAACGCTACAATGAACTTGTGCATGACAATGGAGGTTATGAGGAGTTAGATTGTATCTACAAAATAATCGCACGAAACCAAGATTGGCTAAATATGACTGCAGATGGAAGGGTCTCATGGGAACGCGTAGAGTCTTGCCTTTTGGATTCAAACGAAGAAGATGAACGATGGCACAATCGGTTGAGTGAAGTGACGACGCTAAATTGTAATATGATGACCAAATCACTATGTTGCATAACCGCCCAGGCTTGAGATCTACCAACATATGATGGATTGACAGTGGTGGATGAATTCTTGAACAAGTTTGAGAGTGCAGTACTAGAGCACCAGAGGTTCGATGCATTAAAGTGCGTGTTGCACGCAACACCTGTGTGTTGGTGGGGGACACATGAAGGAAATTTTGAAAACTGGCGTGACTGCAAAAGGATGATGTAGCTAAGGTTTGGGAAGCCATAACTATGAATAATCGAGAAGCATGATGGACGCAATAACCCACGCATGCACCTCATAAAATGGATCAAAGCCTATGGCGAAGAGCCCCAGCCTGAATGGGTACACTTATTTTATCATACCCTGGATGTCATCCCAAGAAACTGGTATACCGAGACAGAACTCTGACATGGTATGGGCAAATGGGATATCTTGCGCGAGGGATTTTTATTAACATTCTTATTTGAAGACCAATGGGTGGATATTGTTGATGATGCACTGCAAGTTGTGAAAGCCACCATTTTCAAAATACCATAGGAACCAGAAGAAATATTTCAACCAGTATGGTCACATCAGTTAAGCCATGCCCTAGAATGTTATAACATGCAAGTGGAGGATGATGATGATGACCCTTGAAACATTAATATTCCAGAAATAGAAGGGAGTCGCAAAGTTTGAGGACCATCAATTGAGGACCCCGGCATCACTACGCCACTGAAAACGAAATAGGTGAACATTGGTACAGATGCGGAGCCAAAGTATGCAATGCTTGGGGACTATTGGGATGATGCCATGGTGGATAAGGTCATCAAGTTACTTCGCGAATATCAAGACTTATTCCCAACCAAAATAATAGAGTGAAAAGGGATCCTCGGTGACCTAGGGATGATGAAGATAACTCTAAAACTGGACGCAAAGCCAGTTAAGCAGTGTCCTTACCATTTGAATCCAAAGTATAAGGAAAAGGTTCGCGAAGAATTAGACAAAATTCTTGTAGCAGGAATTATTGAACCAATGGAAGAGTCTGACTGGGTGAGACCTATGATAGTGCAGGAGAAAAAGCAGAAGGGCAAAATTCAAATCTGCGTGGACCTTCAAAAACTAAATGATGCTTGTGTTCACAATCCATTCCTGACACCATTTACAAATGAAGTCCTGGAGAATGTTGGCGGATAGGAAGCATACTCATTCACGGATGGGTTCTCAGGGTACCATCAGATCAATATCGCACTAGAAGATAGGAGCAAGACAACCTTTGCGACCAAATGGGGATGTTTTCAGTACACTGTTATGCCATTTGGGTTGAAGAACACACCAGTGATATTTTCATGTGTAGTAGTGGCCACGTTCAAGGAATTCATCCATAAGTTTTTGGAGGTTTATTTTGACGATTGGACTGTATTTGGGCTAGTCAAGAAACATATAGCGAGATTATAGTTGATGTTGGATACATGTCGACGACACTAGATTGCATTGAATCTTAAGAAGTGCACCTTCCTCATCCCCTTTGGAAATTTGCTAGGCCATGTGGTTGTAGACAAGGCCTGATGGTGGACCCTGTAAAGATTGTTGTCATACTCAATCTGCAAGGGCCGCACAGTGTCAAACAACTCCGTACCACGTTGGGGCATATTGGCTACTATTGAAATTTTATTAAGGGCTATGCACAAATCACGGCACCAATGGAACAGTTGTTGAAAAAGGACGCTAAATATTGTTGGAATGATGACTGTAAGAAAATTCTGGAGATTCTCAAGGAAAAGATGGCATCCGCCCCCATTTTGGTTTTCCCAAAATGGGACATCGAGTTTCATGTACATGTTGATGCGTCATGTATCGTGCTAGGCATTGTACTCATGCAGGAAGGAGCAGAAGGAATTGATCACCCAATCACATTCACAAGTCGATGATTGTCCAAAGCTGAAAAGAACTACTCCATTACTAAGTGTGAGGGATTAGCAATGGTATACGCACTCCAGAAATACCGCCAATATCTACTCGGTGGGCACATCAAGATGTATACCAATCATTTCGCGTTGAAATACCTGGTGAACAAGCCTGTGTTGGGGGGGCGCATTTGTAGATGGTTGTTACTATTTCAAGAATATGACTTCGAGGTCATCGTAAAGCCGAGACGCCTAAACATAGGCCCAGATCACCTATCCCGAATTGAGAACAGTTAGGAACCAAAAAATTGGAGGAAGCAATACCTGATGCATAGCTCTATGCAGTGAGTGTCATGGATGGCCACTTCGAGGATATAATCCACTTCTTAACCATAGGGACTGCGCCACAGGGATATTCAATTCAGCGGAAGAAAGAATTGGTGGTACACGTGGCGAATTTTACTGTTATCGTAGGGCACCTCTACAAAATGGGAAACGATGAAATATTACGAAGATATGTACCTGAATTTGAATGAGGACAGATCCTCATAGAATCACATGGGGGGCTGCAGGAGGACATTATGCAGGACAGGCTACAACACAGAAGATTGTTCACGCCAGACTATGGTGTCCAACCCTACATCAAGACTCAAAAGCATACTGTCAGGCCTATGACGTATGTCAATGAACTGGGAAACCATTGCAAAGGAATGAGATGCCACTCAATCCACAGATGACACTCCAGCCATTCGAAAATGGGCCATAGACTTTGTGGGGCCTGTCACACCTCAAGGGAAGACGGGTGCATGCTACAACATCACTGCGACAAAGTATTTGAGTAGATGGACGAAAGCACAGCCGGTTAAGGACTACACGGCTGCTATAGCTGCAAAATTTTATTCGACGACGTCTTGACACGGTTTGGATGCCCGAAAATTTTAATGAGTGACCGCGGAACACACTTCCTAAATGAAACTATCAACACACTTACTAAGGAATTCTAGGTGTATCATCAGCAAAGCACATCGTACCATCCGCAAGTGAATGGGACTGTAGAAGAATTCAACAAGATTCTGGAGACTGTGCTGACCAAAGTATGTAACACGCAGCAAACCGATTGGGATTTACGCATACCTGCCATACTATGGGCATACAGAACCACATGTAAGAAATTGATGGGGCAGACACCATTCAGGTTAGTCTATGGCACGGAAGCCATCATGCCAATGGAATACATTGTACCCAGTTTGCGAATAGCAGCAATGACAGGCATGGTAGACCACAAAGCCTTGGAAGAAAGGCTCACACAACTGGAAGAACTAGAGGAAGAACAGTTTCTGGAAGGATTCCATTAGCAGGTATAGAAACAGCGCAAGAAAGCTTGGCACGATTACCACATCAAATTGCACACATTCAAAGTAAATGATTTAGTATTGTTGTATGATAGCAAGTTTGAGAAATTCCTTGGAAAACTCTGAATGCATTGGTTGGGACCATATGTAGTCAAAGAGGTCACAGATGGAGGCGCGGTCCAGCTCAGCAAGCTTAATGGAGAGCCCTTCCCAGGAAGAGTAAATGGCAGTCACCTGAAGCTCTACACAAGTGGACCAGCTGTCTGACTAACTGACCAAAGTATAGTATCAGCACTCCAAGTAGTTGAAAGAAGGCGCAGGACTATAAACGAGTCTACAAGGAAGCTGCACGAAAATAGGGTTCTGTGTAAGGAGCGTTTATTGTAGGAATCGAGGTCATGCATAACGGGCTACGCTGCTGCGTAGAAAGGCGAGAAAGTGACCATTGAGGTCACTGTTCATGACAAGATGGTCAATCTGAGACAATGAGGAGCGGACAGCGGGCATTTAAGACATGGAGTCAGAACTGGATTTGAAATGATCTCCTATCAGTATCGCATTAATAAACCAGAAAAGGAGGGAGTGGTTGAATTTGAATATCGGTCGGCCTATAAATCACATCTGGTCATCTACTGAACAAACCCTAACACTGCGAGACATAATTTATTGAGCTATCTGATAGATATGGACCCATCCAACTTCGATGTTTTGAGCATAAACCCAGTGGTTGCAACATTGGTAGAAGAGACGTGGGACCATCGGAACAGCGTAATGCCGAAAACCAAGGTCATTGTGCCAAGCCCAACACCAGTGGTGGGAGATATACCGCAAATTCCTAGATAGATAGCAGGACTAGTTCAGATGTCGCCGCGAAACCTGTGGTCGGGTAAGCGATCTATGAAAGATAAGGGTGAGATGGTGAATCTTGGGATAAAAGATAGAATTTCGATGAAAAATGTATCCCTAGGCCATGTTCCCATGACAAAACTTGAAGATTGGGACCTCGCAGACAGTAACATCTCTCTTGCAAAAATGCAACACAAGCTTCAGCAGACATTGAATATATGGGACCAGAGATCGCAAGCTTGTTGCTCTTACACAAAGAATTCATGGCTTTGGCATCCCAACTAGAGCTAAAATCCTATAAGTGATCGCTTTGTGTTAACCGAGTAGAGAAAAATGAGCATCATTGGTTACGTGAATTAGCAGGGGCAATGAAGCAAAAGCTTGAAGAAGTGTTGCAGGAGGCAAGGATGGATCAACGAATCATAGTGCATCACTCACAGGGATGGTGGACCATGAACCCTTGGTAGCATGTCTTGCCGCACCTACGAGTGACTCGAGACGAGTCACGATGATTGTGTTGGGGGCTTGTTGGGCAGTGGATGCCCTACGTAATGGTTTTGGGGCTTAAAGCCCACATTTTTGGGTATTGGTATTATAAAAGCTCCGTGAAGTGCGCGAAGCGCAAATTGTAATAGGTCAAGTCTAAGGGTAGTCCACCCTAAAATATGGTAAATTAATCTAGAATGTGCCAGCCTACTCATGGTCAGCGAACCACAGGAATGTATAAATAAGAGCAAGGTTCTAAGTGTAAAAGCCAGCTTTTTGTGATGTAAGAAGTGATATGGGTATTTGAATGTGGTATTAGATCTGAGTCTATAAGTCTAGGTTTTGGGTCGTAATAGGGGATAGAGGCTCCACAGCTATGTGCATGGAGGCTTGGTAGAGTCCGCAGCTGTGTACACAGACCCCTGCAACTGTGTGCATAGGGCAGGAAGTGGATTATACTGGAAAAAGGCACTAATAAAGATAAGTTGATTTTGGAATATCGCGTAGCTGTTCTATATTCTAGTTTACGTGTCTGTTTATGGTTTATGATTGTGCGTATGTATGTTATGTCAATTGGTAACTAAAACATTGTGTCATCTTAAGTAATTCAAGATCTATAATAATATTAAGCACAGAAAAGGTAAACTTCACTCACACTCGCCTTCCAAACACCGCGAAGGTAGATACTCTGAACAGACGGTTGCGCGGGAGTAGCGCAGCGCGTAGGATCGATTCACGAACTTCCAGACCTCATCAAGACATCCCTAGGGTGTAGAAACCTGGTTCCAACACCCTTCCATACTACCTCACTTGAGACCTTAGTCTGTGCTCCGCAGACTGTTGCTGAAAGGGCCGGTAGTTTCGGGATTTGTTTGGCTAAACATTTCTGAACCTGGGTCAAGCCCCAATAAGCCAAAAAATTTCCACAACATAGGCAGTGTAAGATGCTTCTCCACTATAGACCTATCATGCCTGTTTGTTGTTTGGGTTTGGATTTGGTTGAGCAGGAATCTAAGGTTTCTTAGGTGGAGTAAGGTGTAGGAGTTTTGGTTGAGATGGAGGTGGAGGCAGTAAAGCCCTAGACTGGTTGTATGGGAGCCTCCACCCCTGGATGGTGCATTCCACTGAGGTTTTGGCCGAGAATATGGCTGAAATGGTTGGTTGGTGGGTTGGGAATGGTATTGAGGTGAAAAAGACTAGGCAGAAGGTGCGGACCATGAAGGATGAGCGGGAGGAAACCAAGGGGGAATGGATGTATTCTGGTTAGGGTTTTGTTGACAGTGCTAGACCTGCCAACATTCAGGGGATCTCACCGGTATGAAGTCCCAACTAGACATCAAACCATTTTGTGTAGGAGTCCCATCTAGTATGATGACTCGGTTCCCATTATCTTAAAGATATGCCTTAGCTCTTGCTTGTCAGCACGTGAGAGTGGTCTTCTTTGTCTTTGAATAGAAAGGTTCACATGTGTGGTAAGTGCTAGTGTTACTTGTGTTAAGGTTCTTTAAATATAGAGGGAGAAGGTGGAAGTGAGCCTCTAGTTGAAAGGGAAGTGTCCCAACTCTATCAGAGACACACATTGCAGTAGGACATGTGCAGCTTCCAGCAAAGTAGTCCACACAGATGCAACAGTCACAAAAACACAATGAACAGATAGCACGTACAACACCCAGCGGAATAGTCCACCCGAGTGCGATGGTCGTTATAACATGTTTATGGAATGGTTATGTCTAGTGTCCGCCGAGGTAGCCCACACGGGAAAGGCATCCTTAACAACTTATAAAACACATTTTCATAATCATATGTATTAGAACAACCGAAATAGTTCAACTGTCTTAACACAAGTTAAAGAAAAATGCATTGCAAATGTTCAAAGAATAGTCTTACAAACAATTACAATACATGTGTGAAAACGTGATAGCCTGTTAACAGGCTTCTGAATTAAGCAAAAGTTCCAAGACACATCGGTACACCATACATCACTAACCCCGTAAGTGGGGCGTTGGAGCCATTTCTCGCTCCTTAAAAAAAGGACTACAGACTCTTGAGGTTATGTGGGAGGCGCAAAGGTGAAAAGTTCCTTGCATGTACAAATGAGGGGTATTTATAGCCAAGGGTAAAAATGGCCCTTCTGACTGTTTGACTTCCCTCATGACTATTTGACTTACATGGCTCTCCAAATTTACATGAATCTTTAGATTTACATATGGTCTCTTGGAATTCCACATTACAGAACATTTATTTACAACAGTATGGCCCACAGTAGTGATGTGGCTGAGATGACTCATAACATGACTTGACACGACAGTGTTGGTATGTTCATGCTCCTGGTCGTGTCCAAGTTGAGCCGCAGTGTCGCTGAGTGATGGATGTGTTCTTGGTATATCATAGCTTCACCTCCACATGACAAGGTGTGAGGAGTCTTCAATGGTCTTGGTGTTTGCTTGATGTTTTCACGTGCATGTGCCTTGTTTGCTTGTACTTTGACATGCTTCATGAGTTCGTTTGTTCATGAAAAAATATCCTCACATGCATTCCTTGTTCGTCCGTTCGTAAACAAATCTCCTTGAATGTGCCCTCCTTGTTCATCATGTTCTTCGTTGCGTCATGTCTCATCCATGTACCTGTAATTGCAATCACTCATGACGAGACAACATAAAATCTAGAAATCTCCTAGTCTACCATGATGCATTATCCTTCACTTTTAGATGCAGGTCACCGTGAGAGAGGATAAGGCTCTTGAAACTACGCAAGGTAGATTTCAAGCCGAGATGCAGGCTCCGGGAACTGCCAATGAATATTACACAGAGGTCACTAGGAGACTAGGATAGACAATCTGGATCTGGCTCGGCTGGAGGGCAGATCTACACAATTTTTTAGGGAAGCAGTTAAGGCAGCAGAGGGGTTGGCAACAAAAAATGCACAATTTCTCCAAGGAGCTAGCAGTGCGCTGCAGGAGGCTTGCTTGGAAAAATTGTTTAAATTTTCTTGGGAGCTAGTAGCGAGTTGCGGGAGTCTGCTAGAAAAAAATGTACAATTTCTAGGAAGCTGGCCTACTAAACATCCTTACATGGCTTCTGAGTTGAGCGGGATGCTGGGAAGCTAGGTGACTACTCATGAAAAATGCGCAATTTTTCAGGCAAGCAGCAGGCTAGCTACCTTAGTGACTTGCTGGAAAAAGTACGCAATTTTTTGAGGGAGATAGTAATGGACACAGGGTGTCTGTCTGGCATGTCTTCATAGTTTCTTCAGTTAGTGTAGCGGGCATGCTTTGCATCTTTTGTGTAATTTTTTAGGGGAGTGAATCCCAGGGCCACTACCTGGTCAAACTCTCCGGTTGACCAGTTAGAGGATTAGTTCATGTGTTTGTGGCTAAAACAGATTGAAATGGCTTGCTGGGAAACTTCTATGTTCATCTAGGTGACAGTTGGTGGAGTCTATTCCAGGGTTGTGCAATGCATACTACCTAGTAGGGAGCCTCAAGATCTGCCCAATTCTGGGTAGCAGTACATAATCACTGAGAGATGAAACTGCACAATGCAACTCAATGGATGTCTGACAATTGGAGGATGGTCCGATCAACATAAATTCAACAAAATGACCAAGTGTGTGAATGAGTGAACTTTTACATGCTTGACCTTGCGAACACACACTCAACATGACTCGATGACAAGACACCTCGAACCATCAAGACAAAAACACTCAGTGTGACTAACCGACAATGCGAGCGACAAGCGTGACACTTGTGATAGATCATTGAACGACCGCGACAACGCTTGCGCGACAGTGCATACAACATCGTGTGTGAGCACGATAGATGTGTACATAGCGAACACAACTCAAACACAACCTTTATCATCACCAGAACGAGGTCGTAAGCATGACGTGGAAATCAACATGTCGAAGACAATAGTTTGTCAAAAAATTGAAAAGGAAGCAAGACATGTAGAAGAAACACATGGGATGAATTTTTGTGTTTGCACACATGCATGTTACTAAGGATGGGATGATATGACAATGACAAGAAGTCTTGAAAACTCAACTAAGAGGTGTACTTTGAAAGGTGTTCTTTACTTACCATACTTACCCTCAAGATGATCATGCATCCGACAGAGTTTGCATGTGGTCCTGATCTTTTCCATTGATTGGTTCCTTGGTCCCTTTCTTCATCTCCTTGGAAGTGATTTCAGCATGTCACCCTTTCCTGTAGTCTCTGAGAGGTAGATCTGCACAATTTCAGTGGACAATGACTACTACCGAATTGATTCCCTGGGAGGCATGTCTCCGTAGGTTCTACATACAAGATAAATAAGACAACTTGGACAACACTGTGCAGTTTTGAGGCTCAGGGCACTGTAGAATATTAAACAAAATTAACACACATAAAAAAATACCGAAGACATAGAAATGGCAGAAAAGGCCTAAGACCCTCATTCAAGTTAATGACCACCACATCCATCAATGGATGTAAGGAGATGTTGGCTCGAAGGATCCTATCGGCATTTCCATCTCTGCCTTGATTCGTAATTAACACTTCTGATCCTAATGCGACAATTACAATTTTTCCCTTAGCTGCCAATATAAACTCGAGAAATTCGAAATCCTGGGAAAAATGAAAGTCGCATGAAATAAATTTTTCTCGAGCAAATTCGTCCTTTTTTTTATTCTTCAATTTGGCCCTTGCTCTGATACCACAATGTAGAATATCAAACAAAATTAACACACATAAAAAAATACTAGAGAGATAGAAATGGTGGGAAAGGCCTAAGAGCCTCACAGCGTTCCTTGCATTCTCATTATTAAAATAATGTTTATGATACATATAAATACATGAGGAGAATTTGTCTCAAGAAAGTGTGTCTATCTTGGACACTATGGTTGAGAAAATATCTCAACCAAACACTAATCTAGGAGCCTAACTAGTTGGAGAGAATCTCTCAAACAACTAGGCCTAAAACGACTCCTAACTATGAGGAACAAACTCAATCTAGAAAGGTAGGATTAAATCCAGCTTTATTGATTTTAACTAATTTAATTATTTTTGACTTATAATTGTTTTACACACATGAGAGTGAGGATAACAGGCACTGCTGCGGGGCAGGGGTCCTGGGAGAACACCTCTACGCAATAGATGAGTGTAGTGCAGCTGGATTTCTCTGTGCATTTCTGGAGAGTAGTGTTTGCTACTTGACTGCTTTGCGCACATTTGGAGAGCAATGTTGGCTAGGATCTCTGCGGGGTGCAGGGTTTCAGCAGGCAAGGGAGGTTGGTGTCTCTGCACACTGCGGGGTTTCGACAAGCAAGGGAGGAAGCTTTATGGTTGCAAAAGCAAAACACACAGTTCTATAAAAGTTGGATGAGGCTAGGTTTCTTTGGAAAATGGCTAAGTGTGAGATCGGTTAAACATATGTAAACATTGATAGGACTCGACTGTGATCACACACAAACACTTAGTGACACAACGTAGACCATCCATAATACATAAGACATACTTTTCTTGATGCAACAACCTTCGCGACGTGAGTGCGGGAGGTGACTATGAAACATGTCTATGTGATGACAACCACTCATACACACACAATTCCCTTGAAGCAAGACAACATTCCCTTTACATGACAAACAAAAACCCCAATGCTCAAATATGACACATGCTACATGAAGATGAGAACATGGACAAATCTTAAGATCAAGGAGGGCAGCTTGAAATCATCAACTTACCAATAAGTGACCAAGGATAATCAACCACAAGACTTTAGGTAGGCTCTGAAATTTTCATGCAAGCCAAAATGTTGTAGGCTGGTTGTAGGTGCTACAACAATTGGTGCAACACTAGTATAACTTCAGCTCTCTGAATGGACCTTCTTTCATGAGAAGTGAGTCTAACCCTTCCAAAATTATTTTTCGATTCATTAATCATGATGGCTTCGACAATAGCTTGTGTGAAAGATGTAGTCCCTACAATTCTCTTCATCGGTCAACACACATTCCAAGCCAAGTCAACTTAGTTACTTCGATTTGGCATGAGGGGTATTTTGGTGCACACGTAATATAACTGTCAAATTTTAAGTTTCATCTCTAGTGTTGCTCTGTTGCCAGCAGGCTTAGAGAGTACCCCAGTGGAGTCACATAGAAACATAAGCATCGCTCTGATGCCAACGAGCCTGGTTAGTACCCCAGCAAAGTTACTTGTATCACCTCTCTCCATAGGAAGCCTTTCTCTTGTTTTGCCTTATTCATTTTTCACTTCTTATTTTTTTCAAGAACTATGCATAGGCACTTATTTATTTCAAAGGCAGAAGAGGGATCTTGACATATTGAGAGCAAGAGAGGTTATTCCTTTAGAGAATTATGTTATGTATACCTCTGACATACTTACTAAGGTTTTCCCCCTCACCTTACTCTACTTGACTGAGTTGACAAGGGTTAACCCAAAAGAACCGATTAGAGTAGGTGGTACTAGTTAGATTGAAAGCGTTGTGTTTTCACCAAGACTCACTCTGAATAGAACATATTTTCCATCAAGGCATCATCAACTGAAGACAACAAGATCATCATAAAGATAGAGGACAAAAGATAGCTAGATGTTGATAGCTGTACAAATCCTCTTAGATTCGCCTGGCTTGTCTCAAGAGCCAAACATAGTTTCACAAGAGGCTAACCTATGTGTTGTTGGGAAAAGTATCTATTCAGAACGCCCCTATCCCACTCTAAGGTGTGACAGTGCCTTAGCAACAAACAAGGAAAACTATTTTCGTATTCTTCTTTATGAAATGTAAACGAAGAGGAAGGATGAACTAACCTGTGTCTTGCGCTAGTTTGTTGATCCAATCGCTCTCCTCTTTGTTTGTTTCCCGCTACCTGCTCCCTTACTCGTCTAGCTTCACCAAGTTCCTGCAAGATCACAGAAGAGGAAAACTACACAAAGACATAGATTTACATTCATAAATAGCTTAGGATCAGATTTAAGCTAAACATGCAAATATAACAAAACATCATTGATACACAAGCATGTAGGAGAAACTCAAATAGTTTTATTGATATAATAAGAAAGTCCAAGAGGAGATACAACCAAGTGAGTCCCGATCCAGCATCTACCTCCTAGCAAAGGAATCCCTTCCTCACCTCCAACAAAGCATAAATCACCCAATGCACTAATCTCAATCTCAAAACCAACAACAATTCTCTGCAAAGTACAAAATTCCAGCCCCTGGATCTCTGGGATGAGGGATCCATATATAGATGTAAGCAGAGAAGATGAGTCAGCTTATGTTTTGACTTGTGGCTTCTCTCTGTCAGTTCTTGCTTCCACTTGGAGACTGAGAGCCTCTTACTCATCACTGGTCGAATTCAGTGAGGCAAGTGTCATTGGAGAAGATTCTGGAAGCTTCCATTGTCTTTCCACCTCGCGGAATGTCACTGCCATTTGTCATTTCCCGCTCAGCGCACCTTGGTAGTGCATTCACCTGCATTGCAACGCACCTAGCCAGTGTCTTTGGGTGCTTTGCAACGCAGGCAGCTAGTGGAGCATCTGAATTGATCCTGATTTGACTAGTTTTGAGCAGTTTCTGGTGGAGAACTTCTGGGAGAAGCTGTAATTTGTTGACCTTGTTTCTTTAGGAGCTGGAACAACATCTTTAGGGACTTAGGATCCCTTGGTTTATGGACATTTTATGCTTATAGCTGTAAGGCACAAAAATGTCTATAACAGTTGCCCCCTAAAGTATGAGGCCGTTTATCGGGTGAAATGCTTTATTAGGAGGATCCGAAGTTCTTTCAATGCTGGGAGGAGACCTGTAATAAGATACAATACAATACATTATTTTCATACTGTTTTCATGATCTAGCTGAGGTGGCCATTCCCATGCTCAGCTTTATAAATTCATTTTCATGTACATAGGACAGACAATCGTCTGATGGTAGACTGATGATTCTGGTGAAGTCATCATCCCTTTTGGTAGGATGATTATCTGTGCTGCAATGTTGTATATTCCAATGTCTTTATTTTTCCTGAATATATATCGCAGCCCAGATGGATGAAACTAGATCTGGGGTCTTCAATCTCGTACGATCTTCACTCTAAGTACAAGTCGATCCATGTGAGAAATGTTTTGAAGTCGAACATGGAAAGACATCGCTTGATTACCAGCCAATGATGTAAACTGTTAACAAGCGCGAGAGGAATCACCGATAATGATAATGACCCTCAAGGTACTACAGTACAATTCACGTGGTGTGAATAAAGGACTTGGTATCGAACACTACGCAAAATCTTTCGGTCGAAGGTCATTGATGTATACCTGTCTCCGGAAGTGAGAAACTTGCCATTGAGGCATGCAAGCTTCAAAGTACTGAAAGGGTGTTCCTAGATCAATTTCTTGGATAATGAGCTGATGTCGACAAGAAGTGATCCGTCAAAGGAGGGCCTTGATGTATCCCACATCAATGACACGGAACGGAGCAAATGATTTTGATGGAGGTGAAAACGATCTGTTGATATATGGTTCAGGGTGGCGGTCATGAAAGAATGAAGTATAATGTATGGTAGTGGATGGGACACGGGTGACTTCTCTGGATGACTTCTCTTGAACATATCGGCGACACTTATGTGATGGATTGGTAGCATTTACCCCAAAGGTGGATGGTATGGTGAGACCATGGTGATGTGACCGGTGAATGAAACAACCCAACCCGACTTAGGCACGGAGTGGAAGTGTCATGTTCAAGAGCGACCTGCTACCAATAAAGGTTCTTTGAGTTTCTTCCCAATTTTTCCCCAGTCATTGCTGACCAGTACCTCTTTATTTTTGTCAAGCTTGAGGAGGATAACATACGCTTGTTCTATAATTTTCCCTTCGGGCAAACCCATCGCTATGTTTTAACGAGCCTAGCGATAGTGAAACTCGTTCTCGTCTAAAGACAAGTTTGTCGCTATTAATCTTTTTAACGAGTCTAACGACAAAGATAACTCGGTCCTTTTCATTTTTAGAGAGTCTGAAAAGGTACGTAAAGATAACTCCTAAAGTCCTTTTTTGTCATCTAATCCCTTAAGTCCGAAAAAGTATAAAATAATACAGAAGGGATGAATTTTCGATAGTTTTAACGAGCCGAACAAAACAAGCGCTCGATCTTTTTGTGCAATAATCCCTCAGGTCCAAAAAGATTAAAATCTAGAGGAGGGATAGCACTTCCGGTCGCTTTAACGAGCTGGAAGGCCAAAACTCGGCAATCTTTTCATATTTTACGAGTCAGATGAAAAGAGCTTAAAGAAGACTCGTCTTTTGAGGAACGAGTGATAGAATGGGTAGCAGCTGATTCCAGGTAAGGTTTGGAATTTTCCAATCACGGCAGTGTCACAAGGATGGCTAGTGAAATCACTCTTCGCAGCTGTTCCTCAAAATGGGTAAACAATCAAATGGAGGTGAATGATCGGCCAATGGAAAAGTGGAGGTGACGGTGCAAACACGACCAAGGCTTTAATGGCTGATAATGTTACATTCACGGTGGTTATTTACCGGAGGATAGTTCATTTTTTAACGAGCTTAAACGCGGATTGAAACACTTGCTCGGTCTTATGTTTATTTTTTAACGAGCATGAACTATGTGCTAAAACTGCTCGATCTTATGTTTATTTTTTAACGAGCATGAACTATGTGCTAAAACTGCTCGATTAATCCAGTCATATGATAAGAATGTCTCATATAAAAATGGAAACTTTTAGATTTTTTCCCCACATCCTTTCTTTATACAAGTTTGGTGACGACTAATCCTACGAGTTTAAAGGGTTAGCCTACAGGTTTAAAGGGAGGACCTAAAAATTTAAAAAATAAATAGCCGCCCCTTGCTTGCACTCCAAAAGGTTTGCATGCCCCCAGGTATAAAATAGAGTTTCAAAGTTACCCCTACTTTAGTCCGACAAAACATTTGTTTTAGTGAGAGAGGGCTACCTCTTACAGGTCACCCAAAGATTTTTCTATTCACACAGCAAACAAAACACTTCTTTGGCGATGTCTACTGAGATAAACAAAGGTGAGTGACTCAGTTCTGTCAACTCACATAACTTTGACAAGAGAATCTTATTCTAGAACAACCCCTCTTCCAATCACGGACGGGGTACGGACTAGTCATATTCTCCCGCGGAAACCTACTCTATACCCGAAGTTTTCCTGCCGAAGCAGACCAGGACGCATGCCCCCTGGGTTTCAGTCATATCCCTCCGAATTACTCGCGCTCATTGGGAGGACGGACTGGGACTTGAGACATTTCTTGCGTGAAGAGACCATTTAGGGATGGTATATGACTATTTGCGATGCGTGATCTGGGAAATGAAAGCTGGTCCACGAGCTTGACCACTCTTCCTTCGTGCGGAAAACACATTACTCTAAAGAGTGAGGAGACGATGGCTCCCATGCAATAAATATAGTCTCGTCCAAGGAGTAGGTTATAATCCAAGGGTCCTTGAACGACCATTACGTTCATTTGAACTGTCTTCCCTCTCAATGTTATAGGCACATTGGGAAGGATCCCTAAAGGTCGACTGGTTCCTTTATCAAAGCCTGTCAGATTTCTCATCTCAGGCAAAAGCGATGGCGAACCAAGCGCTTTCTAAGTAGTAGAGGAAAGGATACTCACAGAAGCCCCTTCATCAATGATGGTACCAGCCATGACCATTCTATATATTTGGACGATAATTCTGAATGGTATGCTTGCTGGCAAACAGGGTCTGCCTAGTTGGTTCCAGTCGAAGGATACAACTAGTTTGCTTGGAGGTGGGACCGAGTAGACGGCCGGGTATGGCTCTTATGAACTTCCTTCCTGCGATAAAGGAATGGGTGGATTTCCCCCATGTTCGTCAGAGTCTGTGTTGATGAAGAAAATTTGGACGGTGTCATCCTTATCCTCTTCAGTGACTGTATCATTCGAAGATAAAACCTCTGAAGGCAATACCGGGTCAACTGCCGCCTCGACCTTTTGACTTTCGTCTGGTATGGATTCAGATGGTTCATCCTCAATGATAGATGCTTCAGCTGACCACCTGAGCGGGCCAGCTGGATTCTCAACTAACGAAGGACTCGGCAAGAGTTTATTATATCCAGGAGGAAGTCGTAACGGTGAAACCGGACGATCATCCAAAACTCTTTTAGCTTCGTCTAAGAAGGGACAACGGTGGAGGGCATGATCGCCTTCGCACAGTCTACAGGGAAATCTAGCTTTCCCTTTTTGTCCTGGGGCTTCACTTTCGCTAGTTGACGGTGTGCTTTCAACATGATCACCAGAGGTTGACGACACCGGATTGTGCAAACGGGGAGACCAGTCCCTTAGTATCCGGGGGATGCAAGGACAATCTCTGTGAAAGTGGTCTCCCTTGCAAATGACACATGGCGATTTAGGCCTGGTCAGTGCAGTGTGTGGATTTTCATTAGACGACATTTGTTTCCCTCCATTCGCCTTTGGCTCCTTCTTCTTCTTCTCTTTCTTCTTCTTTCCCTTCTTCTCCTTAGGGACTTGACTTTTGGCTTTGCCAGCCCCATCAAGCGAAGAGGAAGGAGGAGAAGAAGAATTAGAGGAAGTAGAAGGTTGGTGGGTAACTCTGGATTCGTCTAATTGTCGATTCGATTGTTCAGGAATAGTGGTGTTCTGAACGACATTGGTTGAGAAGAGCCAGACTGGCAAGCCAATTGTCAGTCTTGGAAGCGACAATGTGGCCATATAGGGCGCACCAACATCTCCCCAAGAGGAGAAGGGACTAGGATTTCCACCAAGGGGAATTCCTTGGTTGGTAGGCTCCATTTTCTCAACCTAAAGATCAACGCAGGAAAAAGGGTATGAATATTCCGTTTAAAATAAATTTTAACGACGCTTGGACACAACTTATTTTTTCAATTTTAAAGAGTCGAGAAAAAACAAAAGATGACTCTAGTCGCCTTCGATGTTTTAATGAGCCCGAAGTGACAAATGCTCAGATGGAATTTTTCCATTATAGAGTCTGAAAAAGGCCGAAAGGAACTGCTCTGGAGATCTAGGAATAGAGGGTGTGCCAAACCAATCGCAAAACCGCAGAATACTTTTTAAGGTACGGGCAGTCAATCTTCCCGAATGCTGTGTTCAGTGCATTGCGATCAATAGGGCGGCCGACACGGCTTCCTATGGATAAAGGTTTTATGCCTATAGGGGTCTCCCAATATATACTCGATGGTACGTGGGAGCATAAGTCCGTACTGGCAGCTATCGACTCACCGTGGAGGAATCACCCAACCACTCATCAACAATTACCAGGTTTTATGACGCCGGAACACGTCTCTAGCCTAGACCTCTATGTTGTGCGTTAAGTTCCAAAGCGTTGTTAAGTTCATTCAATTTATTTTAGGTTGATCTTTCTTAGAAGTTTGTCTTTTGGGTTCACCACGAGATGTAGATGTAATTCCTAAATGCAGTCTAAAGATGATAAGCAAGCTTTTATCTCTTTTCAACAATGAAAATCCTAGCTACAAGGGGAAAAGAAAGACACAATCTTTTCTCAAAGAGCAAAGAGCACACTGTAAATGCACTTTTCCTAAATCAAGCCATACAAACTATCAATATGCAAATGCACAAGTGCATGTATTTGTTTTTCACTTTCTTAATATTGATGCCTAAAAAGAAAGTTGATGTACAAATTTGAATTCGCTTTCAAATGACAAATACAAACAAGCTTCTTTTCGAAATCAAAAGGTAGAAAAGATTACGACACTTTACGATTTTCGAAATAAACACTCGTTTCGACACTAGAAAGTGACAAATTCAAACCAAAGGCAAAAGTAAAAGCATAATCGACTGTCAACAGCAAATAAACTTTCTCCTAAGACCAAAATCGACAGTTACGATAGATCTAAATCAAAGGACGACAGTATGACTATTTCACTTTTGCAATGGAAAACTGTAAATGATGCCACAAACACACAAAAACACCTACAGTCTTTTTGTACAAAGGAGGCGGAATTAAGGCAGAGAAAAGGGGTTTTCAGATAGGTACACACACTGGTCACAGGCTGCAAAAAATAGAGATCAAAACTGGACAAAACAGAGCAAAGAACCTCAGCTGCACAGGGCAAAGGCTGATCAGCGCACCTGTTGCACAGAGAAACTGAATTGCAGCGCAGGTAGCCCTCTCGGGACCTGCGTTGAAATGCAGAGTCTCTTCACAAAGCCTGCGCTGGGGCAGAAACGAGACTTCTATCCGGGTTCTGGGTCACGGTTTGCAGTTTAATCTATGGTTTTTGGCCGAGTAAAAGCAATCAGTAAGGTACAATCAAAGGGATGATTTAAAGGAGGACTAAGAGCTATCACAAAGGGCAATCAGATCATCTGTGAATCCACTGTTCAGATCATAAACAGATCCAGTGAATGGATCGAAGTAGCAGGTGTCTACTTTGCATTTGAAAATGGCAAAAGCAGTTTGATTGCTACTTCTAAGTCTACGAAACAAACAGCAAGAGAAACACAAATAAACTAATTAGACACGTTCCCCAGCGGAGTCGCCATTTTGTTGTTGGGAAAAGTATCTATTCAGAATGCCCCTATCCCACTCTAAGGTGTGACAGTGCCTTAGCAACAAACAAGGAAAACTATTTTCGTATTCTTCTTTATGAAATGTAAACGAAGAGGAAGGATGAACTAACCTGTGTCTTGCGCTAGTTTGTTGATCCAATCGCTCTCCTCTTTGTTTGTTTCCCGCTACCTGCTCCCTTACTCGTCCAGCTTCACCAAGTTCCTGCAAGATCACAGAAGAGGAAAACTACACAAAGACATAGATTTACATTCATAAATAGCTTAGGATCAGATTTAAGCTAAACATGCAAATATAACAAAACATCATTGATACACAAGCATGTAGGAGAAACTCAAATAGTTTTATTGATATAATAAAAAAGTCCAAGAGGAGATACAACCAGGTGAGTCCCGATCCAGCATCTACCTCCCAGCAAAGGAATCCCTTCCTCACCTCCAACAAAGCATAAATCACCCAATCAACTAATCTCAATCTCAAAACCAACAACAATTCTCTGCAAAGTACAAAATTCCAGCCCCTGGATCTCTGGGATGAGGGATCCATATATAGATGTAAGCAGAGAAGATGAGTCAGCTTATGTTTTGACTTGTGGCTTCTCTCTGTCAGTTCTTGCTTCCACTTGGAGACTGAGAGCCTCTTACTCATCACTGGTCGAATTCAGTGAGGCAAGTGTCATTGGAGAAGATTCTGGAAGCTTCCATTATCTTTCCACCTCGCGGAATGTCACTGCCATTTGTCATTTCCCGATCAGCGCACCTTGGTAGTGCATTCACCTGCATTGCAATGCACCTAGCCAGTGTATTTGGGTGCTTTGCAATGCAGGCAGCTAGTGGAGCATCTGAATTCATCCTGATTTGACTAGTTTTGAGCAGTTTCTGGTGGAGAACTTTTGGGAGAAGCTGTAATTTGTTGACCTTGTTTCTTTAGGAGCTGGAACAACATCTTTAGGGACTTAGGATCCCTTGGTTTATGGACATTTTATGCTTATAGCTGTAAGGCACAAAAATGTCTATAACACTATGGGCACAAGAAAACAAAGAAAATAAAAAAGAAAAAAACAAATGTAAAGCAAGAGAAAAAAAGGCAATCAAGAAAAGAAACATGCAAACGATAAGGCAAAGCAAAGAAGCAAACACTACTCCTACTCCTATGCTAAACAATGCATGGGCCTACTCACGTGAAGTGATATTTCCAATGTAGCCGTTGATACATTGGCTGGCCCATGTTGGTGAAGGCATCATTAAGAAGAAAGATATGCATGTAAACTAGTGAACAAGAAATATGGATCAGCAAAGACCAACACACTCCGAGTTATAAAGCATCCACGAAAAGAGTGATTTCACAAAACAAACATTCTACAGATGTACCATGGTGTTGCAACACACTGCATGTAGACAATAAACATACACACTCTTTGTACTGTGACATACGAGCAAACATGATAAAGATCAATAGCTTATGCTTTACAAACACACTCGTTCTGTAAGATTCCTCCAAAGCTTGAGCGATAGGATAATGTGATTCGAGTGGAGGAAACAAAATCTGGGTGTTTTGTTGATCTTTAAAGTGAAGCAGAGAGTGATGAGGAACCTTGGGTGTCTTGAAAATTTTCCAATTGGAAATGGAACTAACCTCAAGATGGAGAGGTCCTCACATAACCATTAGCCCAGGCTGAAGTGCCTCGACAGCCTGCGAGCTTTCCACTCCATCAATAGGTAGATCATAAGAGACCAGTGGCTTAGACATATTAATAGCAAGTGAATCAACATCATGATCAAATGAAGAAGCACATAGATCATCACAACCACGATCAAAAAATTTGAGATGTTCTTTAACATCCTCATGATTTGATGAATCGCATAGAGGGGTAGATGAGAAGCAAGGATTTTCAAACTCTGTGTTTTCATAAATGATAGATGACAGATGGGACGGATTTTCAAAGGAAGATGTGTTCTCTCCACAATGTAATGACAGATTGACATCCGGTTTGTCTTGTGAATGATCGAAAGTAGAAACATTCGGAAATGAGTTTTCACAGGGAGAATCAAAAGTGGAAGAATCACAAAGGATGCCAGGATAGAGTAAATGAGATGCAGATTGAAGGGAGTCATCCTTCACCGTGGGTTCTTCTTTAGATTCTGCACACACTCATCATGCATGATAGCATAGGTTGGCTGCACAACACCAACTTCATCGACAACTTTATCCTCATTCACAACATGTGTGGAGTCTGGAATGGAAGAACACAAGATACTACAATCTAGAGGATCAATAGAATGTGGGGACGGAGGTTGAGGTAACAAGTCTACATGAAAACCAATAGGCTTGCAAGCCAAATTTTCCCAAATATCAAGAGCAGGTGGGGTAGGAGAATGTGACATTTCAACCAATGTGTGTGCATGTTCTCCCACATCACTCTATGGTGCTGGAGTTGTTTGATGAGGGGAAGGCAAATAATTACTTGTGACAACAACTCTGTCCGCTTGTCATTACACAGCTCCATCGCTGGAGTATGTTTGAGCGGGGTTCGAATGATTCTAAGAATCGTTGATTTTCAAATATGTAAAGAAGATACTTAAATCTTTTGTCGAGAAATTCCCAATCAATTTCATCTTCAAGAAACTAGTATGCAATATTACAAAAGTGTGTGTGAAATTGTTCAATGGATTCATCAGGTGCTTTCCGTAGTTTTAGAATTTCTTTATTGAGTGCTTTATGGTCAAAATGAATGAAAGCATGGTCTATCTCTGCAACCAAATGATGGGTGAGAGTGAATAGACTTTTCGGGCAGTGTGGCACACCAATGCAGTGGGTTCCCTCGAAGTGTGTATGTGAACAACACACAATTCATGTAATATTCAAAGATTTCATTCCTTTCACAAGATCCTACAATGCTAATCATGTGTTTGACCAAGGCTACTTGGCCCCCACCATCGAATGTTTTACATGAAAAGTTATTCCAAAGCTCTTCCAAGATTTCAAAGTCGTTTCCATAAGACATACACTCCGGAAGAGAAATTTTGTGTTTAATCATGATAAGTATGTAGAGATTCAAAACAAATTGTGAGGACTCAGCTTATCATTTGGCCCTCCTTCTAGCACCAAAAATGTTGACGATGTTGAACCCACCAACATTCAAGGGATCTCCCTCGTATGAAGTCCTAACTATACCTCACATTGTTTGGTGTAGGAATCTCATCCACTATGATGGCCTAGTTTCCATTATCTTAAATATATGCCTTAGCTCTTGCTTGTCAGCATATTAGAGTGGTCTTCTTTGTCTTCAAACAACAAGGTTCACATTCCTGGTGAGTGCTAGTGTTACTTGTGTCAAGGTTCTTTCACCGCAGAGGGAGAGGGTGGAAGTGAGTCTCTAGCCGAAAAGGAAGAATCCCAACTCTGTTAGGGACACACAACACAATAGGACATGTGTAGCTTCCACTGGAGTAGTCCACATGGATACGGCAGTCACAAACACACAATGAACAGATAGCATGTACAACACCCAGCGGAATAGTCCACGCGAGTGCGACGGACGTTATAACAAGTTTATGGGAATGGTTATGTCTAGTGTCAATCGAGGTACCCCACATGGGAAAGACAACGTTAACAACTTATACAATAAATTTTCAATAGTATATGTATTAGAAAAACCGAAATAGTTCAACTGTCTTAACACGGGCTAAAGAAACATGCATTACAAATGTTCAAAGAATAGTCTTACAAACAATTACAATACATGTGTGAAAATGTGTTGGCATGTTAACATGCTTCTGAATTAAGCGAAAGTTCCAAGAAACATCAATACACCATACATAACTAACCATGTAAGTGGGGCGTTGGAGCCACTTTTCACTTCTCAAAGAAAGGACTACAGACTCTCAAGGCTATGTGGGAGGAGCCAAGGTGAAAACTCCCTTGCATGTTCAAATGAGGGGTATTTATAGCCAAGGGTAAAACTAGCCCTTGTGACTATTCGACTCCCCTCACAAATACTTGACTTACATGACTCTTCAACTTTACATGACTCTTCATATTTACATGTGATTCTCTTGGACTTCCATGTTCAATTACATTGATTTACAATAGTATGGCCCATAGTATTGATGTGGCCGAGATGACTCATGACACGACTTGACACGATAGTGCTGGTATGTTCATGTTGATGGTGGTATCCATGTCGAACCACTACGCTGCTGAGTGATGGACTTGCTCTTGGTGTATCATAGCTTCACCAGTGGATGACAAGGCGTGTAGAGTCTTTAATTGTCATAGTGTTCACTTGATGTTTGTACGTGCATGTTACTCCTTTGCTTGTGCTTTGACATGCTTCATGTTTTCGTCCGTTTGCCAACAAAAATCCTTGCATGCATTTCTCATTCATCAGTTTGCAAAAAAATCTACTTGCATGCATTCCTTGTTTATCCGTTCATGAACAAATCTCCTTACATTTTCCCTTCTTGTTCATCCCATTCATCATTGATTCATGTCTCATCCATGTACCTGTATCTACAGTCACTCATGACGAGACGACATCAAATCCAGAAATGTCCTCGTCTACCATGATACATTATCCTTCGCTTCCAGAGAGGACAGTGCTCTTGAAACTGTGCAAGGCAAAATTCAAGACGAGATGCGGGTTCCGGGCATTGTCGGTGAATATTGTGCAGAGCTCACTAGGAGACTGCAATGGAAAATCCGGATCACCGGTGACTACCCGTGGGATCTAGCTCAGCTGGAGGGAAGATCTACGTAATTTTTTAGGGAAGCAATGCAGGCAGCAGAGGGGTTAGCAACAAAAATTGCACAATTTCTCCGGGGAGCTGGCAGTGGGCTATAGGATGCTTGCTTCAAAAAATTGCACAATTTTTCTAAGGAGTTGGCAGCAGGCTATGGGAGTTTGTTGGAAAAAACTATACAATTTCTGGGAGGCTGACCTTCTAAACATCCTTGCGTAGTTTTTGAGCTGAGGGGGATGTTGGGAAGCTGGGTGACTGGCTGGAAAAGATGCACAATTTTTTGAGGGAGATGGTGACAGACACAAGGTGTCTATCTGGCATGTCTGTGCAATTTCTTTGGTCAGTCAAGCAAGCATGCTTTGCAGCATTTGCACAATTTTTTGGGGGAGCGAGTCCCAGGGTCACTGCCTAGTCAAACTCTTTGGTTGACCATGTAGAGGTTGGGTTGATGTGCTTGCAGGTTGTACAGATTGAAATGTCTTGTTGGGAAGCTTATACATTGCTTTGGGTGACAGTCAGTCGAGTTGATTCCAGGTTTGCGTAGTGTAGACTTCCTGGGAGGCATCCTCAAGCTCTGCACAGTTCTGGGTAGTAGTACATAATCACTGAGAGTTGAAACTGTGTAATGCAGCTCATCAGATGTCAAATTGTTGGAGGATTTTCTGGTCAACAAAACGTCAACAAAATGACCAAGTGTGTGAATGAGTGAACTTGTGCATGTGTGACCTTTCGAACACACACTCAACATGACTCAATGACAAGACACCTTGAACCATCACAATAACAACACTCAGTGTGACTGACCGATGGTGTGAGCGACAAGCATGACACTTGTGATAGATAGTTGAATGACCACGATGACGCTTGCACGACAGTGCATACAACATCATGTGTGAGTGAAATATATGTGTACATAGTGAACACAACTCAAACACAACCTTCATCATCACCAGAATGAGGTCGCAAGGATGACATGGAAATCAACATGCCGAAGGGGACAGTTCGTCAAACAAGTGAAAAGGAAGTAAGACACGTAGAAGAAACACATGAGATGACTTTTTGTGTTTGCACACATGCATGTTACTAAGGACATGATGATATGAAAATGACATGCAGTCATGCAAACTCAACTCAGAGATGTATTTCAAAAGGTGTTCATTACTTACCATACTTACCCGCAATCATGCATCCAATGTAGTTTGCATGTGGTCCTGATGTTTTCCATTGATTTGTTCCTTGGTCCCTCTCCTCAACTCCTTGGAAGAGATTTCAGCATGTCACCCTTTCCTGTAGTCACTGAGAGGTAGGTGTGTACAATTTCAGCTGACAGTGACTGCTGCCGAAATGAGGTCTTAGGAGGCCCATCTATGCATTTTCTGCATGCAAGATAGACATGAAAACTTGGACAACACATCGCAGTTTTGAGGCTCAGGGCAATGCTACCAGGTAGGGGTCCTGGGATAAAACCTTTGTGCAATTTATGGTGTAGTGAAACTGGACTTCTCTATGCATTTCTAGAGAGAAATGTTGGCTAGTTGACTTCTCTACACATTTTTGGAGAGCAGTGTTGGTTGGGGTCTCTGCAGGCTGCAGGGTTTCAGCAGGCAAGGGAGGTTGGTGTTTCTATGCACTGCAGGGTTTGAGCAGGAAAGGGAGGAAGATTGATGGTTGTAGAAGCAAAGCACACAATTTCGGGAAGCTGGATTAGGCTAGGTTTCTTGGGAAAATGGCTAAGATTGAGATGAGTCAAACATATGTAAAAATTGATAGGACTTTACGGTGATCGCACACAAACACTTAGTGACACAACGTAGACCATCCAGAATACATAAGACATAATTTTCTTGATGCAACAATCTTTGTGACGTGAGTGCGTGAGGTGAGTGTGAAACATGTTATGTGATGACAACCACTCATCCGCACCAAATTCCCTTGAATCAAGACAACATTCTCTTTGCATGAAAAACAAAAACCCCTATGCCCAAATATGACACATGTTGCATGAAGATGAGAACATGGACAACTCTTAAGATCAAGTAGGGGAGCTTGAAATCATCATCTTACCAAGAAGTGACCAAGGATAATCAATCGCAAGATCCGAGGTAGGCTCCAAAATTTGCATGTGAGACAAAATTTTGGAGGGTGGTTGTAGCCACTACAACATGTTATAATATGAATAGGATGCCCCTTGCATGCCTTGCTCGTATGGTCAAGGTCCTTGAGGCCTCCTTTGGTTGATATAACAGAATTGTTCAGTCACCCCTTTAGTTCCCTGATATATAAATTTTAATAAAGGTAGAGAAGGGAACTTGTGTGTGGAGTGGTTCTCCTCACAGACCAAGCAGATTTCTATAAGATTCAATGGACATTCATCCCTAGGATGCCTCCTTGTGCATCTAGGGTAGAAGACAACTAAGGTTCTTTTTGGTTCCTCTCGCTTCCTCTTCATCTGCATGGTGTCCATTTGTAGAGAAAGGGTATGCATCGTTTCACTCTTAAATTCTTCCAACATGTTCCCAATTTCAATTTTTATAGATGTGTTGGAGGAGGATGAACTGGCCAAAGCTTGACTAGCCCTACCCTTCTTTCGAGCTTCCCTAGAATGATTTTGAAAACTATCTTGATATCATCATAGGGTAACTGATAGATGTCCCCTCCTAAAAACAGGTTTACGGTTTCCAGGAGATCTTCCCTGATCCCTCTAAGAAGGACTAGCTTAAGTGATTCAGGATCAAGGGTGCACCTGGCCCTTTTGTAACTGATTTGGAATTATTCCTCATAATCTTCTAAAGGTTCATCATGTCCCAAGGTCATTCTAAAAATTTCCTCTTTGGCATCTTTGGACTTGTAGTAGTCCCTATACTTATTGTTGAAGGCTTATTGCATCCGAGCCCAGGTGGTGATGTTGTCCCCAGGTAAACCCATGAACCAGTGAAAGGTTGCATCTTTGAGATTGGAAGGGAACAATTTCAACTTTTGGTCATCAGAGGTGTAATCATAAGTTCTACATATGATAGAAAATTAAAACAAAAAGGTATCTGGGTCCTCTGAGGTCAGGCCATGGAAGTGAGAAAGGAAATAGGGGCTTATGTTTTTCATCCTAGCATCCCCATTAGTTTTTCTGATGGGAAAAGTTGCCTCATCTCTAGTCTCATCTCCTTCTTTGTCTCCAATCCCATTTCTATTTTCAACCATGGTGTAGGTCAGTGGAATTGTCTCTTCTTCTTCCCCAATAGGCTCTTCAAAAATATCTAGATGTTTGTCTAATGGGTCCTCTAGATCACAACCACCGAAGAAGAGGGAAGGTTGGGTGTTCGATGTAGTGGGGGTATTTGGAAAAAATTTCCCTAAGTTCTCTATATTCCTACGAGGCACGAAAGAATTTTTCTTTTTTTAGGGTTTTTTTTGAATTACTTAAAGAATGTAAAGAGAGAAAAACAAAATTGAAACTACTTGCTAAATGGAACTACTTGCAGAATTGGAAAGAAAGAAAAAGATCGCAACTCTTTGTTGAATAGAACTATTTGTATAATTAGAAAGAAAGGAAAAAAAATAAATAGAAATCACATCTACTTAGACACCTCCCCAACAACAGTGCCAAAAGGTGATGAGCACCAATATTGCAGCAATAATGTTGCAACTACTGGGGCTAACATCTTTACTTCATAAACCTGAGGTTCATACAAAATTGGAGCTGACAATGTTGTATACACAGTAGATGTAATGGTGTACTCTTTTCACTTTTCAACTGGGGTGATAGACCACTAGGTGTTTCCAAACCAGTTTTCTATTAACTAGAAGGCGTCTGACTACCAAATGGAAAAGGGAAAATTATCCTTAATGAAAAAATGGAATGTTTCCTACTCTAGGGAATGAAAGACTGAATTGGACGATGTTATAAAGTGACATGAAATCATCTAGCTACACATTTTTCTTGAAAAAGAAACCTATCTTATCCTTGTTTATAACATGTAATGATCTATACTAACTAAGCATGGAATCTGATATAAGAATCATTATGACTACTGCATGCATGTGCTAATTTAGAAATTGCAGAAAAATCATTTTTTTGATGTTTAGTTTTATGAATGAAAATGCTAATTTTCACTTATTCTTTGGCAAGGAAGACAGATATGGAGGAAAAGGTATGGACTATTTTCAATGGTATGGAAGCCAAGTGGAGGCCTAATCTAAGCTCAGATGACAACTTTTGCCAAATTCGGGCATAAAACAGGTTGTTACAGGGTTTCCTGTAGTACTACAGGAAAGAGGTCGAAAGCTTAGAAGATTGTAGGAAAGGTATAATGAAGTGTGGGCAAGGTGTCTTATGGGGAAATAAGTCATGGAGGAGGTGCACAATATCCAAGGCTCAGTCAAATGCTTCAATATGGTAGTATTTTCTCATTGGAAATGACCACTTTTCTTACAAAATAAGAATTCAGATTTAGGATTTGGTGGACCTTGGAAACCTAGAGGATAAGACTTGGATGAGGTGAATGAGATGAGGTCTCCCTGGAAATTAGAAACTCCTACAACAAAATACACTCTTTTCTTAATTTATGCACAAATTCATCAATACATGGAAAAGATGAGTTTAATGGAGGAAAACAGAGTTATGATTAGCTAATGGCTACGTTCATGAATGGAAGTGCTTTTAAACCATAGAAAACCTAAGAGATGAAAATTCAAACTGCAAATACTTCTAAGAAATTCAAAGACAGTGATCTATTCAACAAGAAACCCGAGGTTATGCAATAATCAAAAAACAAAAGATTTGTTTTTGGGTTGTGTGAATGGAACCCTCAAGTCATGATCCTATAAGGAAGACGAGGTGAAAAACACTATCAAAATATTTTCTGAAGTGTTTATTGTCACTATGATACCACTAATCTAACTATCCACAAATGGAAGCAAACTAATTAATCACCCAAATACTTGTTAAATTAACAAAACCAAAATCACTTCAACATCTAGTTATGGATGTAATCTAAGGATACATGTACAAAAATAGGAACCTTTGTTGCTAGGGTTGGGCCCTAACCCAAGAGCTTCAACCCTTTGAGTCAACTCAGCATTGGATCAAGGGAATGCTTCTCATTTTCATTAAAATATCAAAAATACATAAGATTCGTCTGTCACAATGTCTTAGCTAGAAAATGCCTCTTGGATACAACAAAAAAAGTCCAATCATAATGAGGCTCTAGGCCTTCTTATTTATACAACTGAATCTACCAACAATTTCCTTAAATTTAGGGAGGCTTGGCTCCCAAATCGAGATCTACTGGTCTTCAACTATCACTAGCTTGGCTGCGAATGACCTTAATGACTAGTTGCTTGTAACTCTGAGCTGATAAGATCTGGTGGAGGAATCTTCGAGTGAGTGAGGAGTTAAGGAGGGAGATCCAATATTCTAAAATCCCTCTTGCTTGTCTAGTTCGAGTTCTTGCACTTTACTTAGCCAAAATTTTCTCCAAATCCTGCAATTAATGCACATTAGACCACAATACATGACATCTCATCTTTGCCCTTCTCAATAAGAAAATATAACAAAACATGTAAATAAATGTGAGAAATGTTTATTTTAATAAGTTGGGGAGTGGCATTAAGGTCCATATAATTTACCCATTGATGAGGCTCATCACTTTGATGGGTAATTGAGGTCTAATTTAGGACCATTTGTTGGAACATTCATTGGTGCATTTACAGGAATTCGTAATTGAGGCTATGGGGGTAACAATACGGTTAATTGTGGATGGGATGCTGGAAATTATTACCCGTGGAAAGGGGAATTTCACTAATTCAATGGCCAATATGGAATTTACACTAGTTTAGCTAGCCATTGTACCCAGGGTGAGGGATATTAGAATTGTTGAGGCTTTTTCCATTGAGGAGAAAACAATTTTTTCTATGGAGAATTATATTGTGCAGCCCAAGTATTCAAAATGTAGAAGAGTCATGATTCATACCTGATAGTCATGTCTGCGACAACTTCTTTGAGCCTAATAAGTATGATAGTTTTTCTTCTTCATTGGAACCCTAGTAGACGGCTTTCAATCTGGGTAGAGATGGAGATGATTTTGTAGAGTGATCATTGTCACATATTCCACACATCTCAATAAATTTCACTAAGAATTCTCTAGAAGAGTGTTTCATTCTACATTTTTGGTAGAAAATGGCAAGTGCCTTTTTGGCTTCCAATTGTTTTTGCTTAGCTTGAAACACATATAACTGAGAAGCCAGGGTCCCAAGAATGTTAGCCTGGAATTGTTCAAAAAATTCACAATTTCTACATGAGTTACTCCCCCATTGGTTAATTTTGTGACCTTTTTAGAAAGGTCTCTAATTCCTATTCTACCCCTAATTGTTACTCGTGAACAAATTATACATAGGTCACAAATGATTTCATAAGGTCCTTAGAGATGTAACCCTTTCCCATTAAATTCAACAAATTCAACAATTCCTCCTATATTCCTTTTTAATCAATTTTTTTTTAACAATATCACCTCCTAGTGTAGCATACATACATCTCTACATGTTATGCTAAAATCAGTCTACAAATCCTCTATATGTTCTTCCTCCTTTTATCATATTTTGAAGAAATCATCCTTGAGCTGTCATGTTTTTCAATATTATTGATATTTTCCAAGGAAGTCCTTCTTCATTTCATCCCATGAAGTTATTGTATTGCTACCTAGACTCATAAACCATCTCAAATATGCTCCCTTCAAAGTGATCAGGAATAATTTTAGCTTTTATAGATCATCAATGTAATCATAACTTCAACATAACACATTGAATTCAAATAAGGCTTCTGGATCTTCATTGATAATCCCATGAAAAATAGGAAGAGTTGCAAAGGATATTGGATTCAAAGGTGCATTTCCTTGAGTGTTATCAATAGGGAACTCAATTGTAGAAGTACACTACTGGCCATAACTTCCCAAATCTTCCAATAATATTCTAGGATTCCAAAGTTAGGAGGGAATCATTATAATACAATAGGAGAGGTCAGTTTCAGGATCATATATTTGACATCACTTCCTTGATCAAGATTAAGGGTACCAAGGGATGTTCCTCAAAGTAGACTACAAGATTCTAATATGAGGTCCCCTATTTCTCCTTTTCCTTCTGTAAGGTGTTGGAATTCATATTTGGATGTAGAATCCCCAATTCCTCTTGTCTTTAAGAAATATGTTTATATTCTGCCACCTCAGAAAGTTTTCTCTGAGGTTTTGATTTCCTTTTTGGTATAGCTTCAACTATCTCAATAGAATGACTAGTTTGGATTTCCTTGAGACTGAGCCCTGTAGCATTACAAGACCCTTCTTCTACCTTTTAGATAACATCTTGTATATACATTATCCTACCTAGGTACTATTTTTTTCGACCTCTTTTACCTATAGGTTTGTTTTTTTTCTATTGTTATTTCCTACCTCTAGTCATACAGTCCTATATGCTTGACACATGTAGCCCAAATGCTTTGGTACAGTTGAAATGAGAGGCTACCACATTCTATCCCCAAAGGGATATAGGTGGTTATTTGCATAGGTTGATTTCACTTCCATATTTATTTGTCAAGTCCTAGCAACACCAGAGACAATGTAGCGATCCAACACTAGATCATTCTTTCATGTCATTGTAACCTCCCTGACAGTGACACCAAAAATGTCAACTGTTGAAAATGTCTAATAGGATAACTAGAACACTTCACATTTAAATTTCAAACCTGGGGTTTTCTTTTATTTCAAGGCTATGTGCAAAGTATATCCAGGCAAGAGATCTCTTTCCAATTCTAGTGGTTCTAATGGTCGTGTATCTAGAGAGCTTACATTTGTATATTAAATCACACTTAAATAATCGAGGATAGGAACTCAATGCAATTCATCTCACTCAGAAATTAGAACCAAAGCTTTAATCAATCACAAGCTTCTACTGGGAAGTTAATACACATGCATTCTATAAAGGAGTCATCAGAAATCAGAACATCTAGAAAATGCTCCTATCTTAATAACAAACAAACCATTGCAAACAACATCATCCGAGCTACTTCTACAAAGGTAATAATTAAATCACTCTACAAACTAAGCTATGTTGCAAATATCAAAAGTAAATAAATGAAACCAATTGAATCATGCTACAAGTAATTAGGAAGTAAATAACATCGAGTGAATCACACTACAAGTAACAAGAAGTGAAAACCTATGTTAAGATATAAAGAGTAAACCAATTTGTGAATAAAACTAATCAAGCCTTCCTGCAAGTAACAACAGTTAAATCTTTAGAGAGAGAGAGAGAGAGAAAATTAATACAATAGTGATCTCACTATGCTTTGATCTCTAATACAATCCCCCTACCTCTTACTACTTGTTCAACAACTGAGAAACCTTGAAGGTCCCTTAATTTATACCAATTAGATGGAAAGTGAGCCAACAGAATGTCAAAACTGTAAAATGCATATTAATAAAAATATATGTTGTGTATATCTATTTCATTACATCAGTGGTTTAAATTATAACTCATTACATTACTTTCCAAATTATCATAACAAATTCAAACTCTATCTATTGTCGAGTTGGCTCTTTCGTTACTTTCTTTCTTAAGCATTAGTCAAAGACCAGATGCTCAACTACCAATGAATTTTTAGGAATGATATATCATGGCTTTGAGAGTAACAACATCGAAAGTAACAACACACCAAAGGAGATCATGTGATAATGGCCATCCCTTAAGCATTGACAACCAATCAAATGCACTTTTCCTATCCATTACATAAGTAATGCAAAGCTAGGTGGAAACTACTTAACAACCCTATATTATCACTTGAATAATATTATTTGTATACGAAGCCATTCTTGGTGAAAAATATGAATTATAAACAAGATATCTTCAGGAAAAAGATAACATAGGATAATTAGGACAGTTTCAAGATAAGGTAAATGGATAAGAAAAGGTGCAATTCATGGGCTCAAAAATTAATGTATTAGATTAGTTATAATCTATTGATATGAGGGTAATTGAAATTGGTTTAGGAATGTCCTAACAATAGTAGTGTGGTCATGATATAATGCTCAATCAAGTTAAATATACCACTTTGAAGCATCACTAGTTATAGTACAATGGAAGAGACAAACATAGATACTATCATCCATAAAATATTTAGATGGTCACCACAAATGGTAACTAGTGATATGTATGATAGGGTTCTCACCTAGGTTTCCACCTAATTTTATAGGCACAAGTGTCTAGTTTAGGTTATATCATATGGGATAATTTGTTAGCTTCTCCAAATATTGCAAATCAATTAATACTAGAAACGGTAACTAGTTCTGAGTAAATGGATTTGGGAAAGTGATTGCACCCCAAATGGACCTTGTGATCCTCCCATATATTGATTTCCAAGGGATCAATGGCTATCAAATGGATTTACTACTCCTATGGTTCTAGCGCCCTAGGGAAGAATCTATTAGTAAAAGGATTATTACCTCAGGGGGATTTCCCCGAGGGAAAAATGAAATCCCAAAGGTTGTCTACTAATGGGACCATATCTAGCTCTTAGACCTTAAGTCCAAGGTGGAAGCACTCTCAAATCTAGGTACACTTTTGAAATGAAAGGTATGGATGGGGAAGTTTCCCTTTGATATATGGGAACTCTTGAGGACATTAAGTTCTGCACGAAATAACATTCCTCCTAATGACTATCCCCATCGATTATTAAATCCTCCAAAAACATTAGTATTCGAAGAATTTCTAGGAATGGGCATAGACCCCACCTAAAGCCCCCAGAAAAATGATTTTCTCATGTTAAATAAATGTACATTTAGTGTTAATATAATAGAGCTAGGGGAGAATGACCAAATCCACGTTGCAAGATTTGGTTTTTGTTGGCTGTGTGTTATATTCTTTCCATGACTATTCACATGCGCAACGAGGTCACTGGGGGGGCGACAACCCCAACTTTTCGTTGCACCAAGCGTAGCAAGAGGCTCACGGGGGGGTGCAGCCCCCCCTATCATGGGGTTTTAGGGGGGCGATATTCCCCATGTAGAGGATTCGGGGTAATGCCTCGGGAATTTTTTTTTGGACCCTATATTAAGTGGGTAGACCTATCGATGGTTTTGTGAATGGGCTTTGCACATGGTTTTGGGCATGATGGTTTTTTTCCCATGGTATTTTGTAGATCCGGTCAAGGGAACTACGGTTATGCTCTAATCTAGGGTTAATGGATTGGGTTTTATGAATGCTTCAACATGTATATATATCTATTGTAACATCAAAAGGAATAATAATGAAAAATCAATCTGGTAGTCTCGATTTTGGGATCCAGGGGAAAATCTCGGTGTATTTTTTTTGTGTTTCTCTCCATTATATATTTTCTATTTTTAAGAATTCGTTTGCAGGTGATTTTTGTGCAGGGTTAAAACCTACAATTTTTCCCTTCACCAAAGATAAATCCAGTGGTGGGTAGTGACACTGAGACACTAGGGAGAATAACAGATTTTGTTAATACAAACAATAGTATATCCCACCAACAACATGTAGATGTGGTAGATGTTAAGTGAGTAGGTCTTATTCATTGATCAGTGATAATGAACAAATCATAGCGGAAATTCCTAAAAACCTCGATGAGGAGGATTCCATCTACCCCATTGAAAAGGTTTAAATCTCATCAAACATATGATGAAAATGTTTGAAGAGTGAAAAGTTTTCATGAAAGATATCACAAAACCTAAGGAGTACAAGTTTAAAATGATTAGTTAAAAGAGGATTGGTACATACTAGTGGAATTTTATCTACCCCTAAAGAGTGATTTGTTCATTCTCCTCTAAACTAAAAAAAAACTTTTGGGTTTTTTTATGTCCGAGTCCTCTAATAAAGGATCTATCTTATGTCTCTACAATGTGAACCTTCCCCTATTTGGGGAAGGTAGTTAATTATATGTGAACAAAAAATATTTTATTTTTAGATGGTGAATTGAGATGTTTAATAATAAACAAAAACACCCTATGGAAAAAAGACATGAACCAAAGAGAACACCCATAATAAAACTATGAGACACACCCAATGCATCTTTGATCCCAATAAGCATGCACATGAATCTATGAAAACTAGTTCACTTCTCAAGTTCCAACATCCCCCTTGTTATAGACATTTTTGGGCACTGCAACCCCAATCAAACATGTCCATAAACCAAGGGCTCCTAAGTCCCTAAAAGTGTTGTTCCATGCCCTAAAAGAACAAGGTTAGCTGATTACATCATCTCCCAGAAGTTCTCCATGAAAAACTGCTCAGAACTGGTCAAAACTGGACCATCTCACCTGCTCCATGGTCAAAGTGCGATGCATCCCACCTAAAGCACACGGGAGGTGCGATGCATACTAAAAATCCCTTCTATGGGGTACGATGGGCGAGAGTGGACAAATGGCAGAGGCATTTTGCGAGGTGGATGATCATGGAATCTTCCAGAAACTTCTCCTGTGACACTTGCCTCTTTGAATTTGCCCAGGGATGAGTAAGAGATCATCAATCTCCAAGTGGAATCAAGAACTATCAGAGAGAGGACACTAATCAGAATCCCAGAAGCTAACTCACCCCCCTGCAATCATCTATATATGGATCCCTCATCCCAGAGATCCGGAGGCTGGAATTTTGTATCTTGTAAGGAAGTGTTGTTGGTTTCTTGTTGGAATATCATAGTGTTGGGTGATCTAAGCTTTTCATGAGGTGAAAGAAGGGCTTTCATGCTGGAGGATGATGTTGGGTCAGAACAATTGGTTGTAATCCTCTTTGCTATTCTTGATTATTAATAAAGCTATTCAAGTTTTCCTCCACATTCTTGTATGTTTGATGATATATGCATTTGTGTGGTCAATATATATCTGGTCCTATATTATTTATGATTGTAGATATTTGTTCTTCGATAGTATTATGCTGCTTTGATCCCACAGGTGCTCTTTGAAGCTGGGTAGACAAAGGAGAAGTGGCAAGGATCTGTCAGAAAGGAGAGGAATCAAGCAAGGAACCAAGTGCAAGACTGAGGTTGGTGTCCTTCATTCCACTCTTATCTACTTTTCATAAAGGAAAACAAAAGTGGTTTTAGTTTGTTTGTTTCTAAGATAGCTACCAGTCTTAGTGGGACTAGCAGATCCAAGTGGACACTAGATTTCCGATAACAAAATGGTGACTCTGCTGGGGAGCGAATAGATTGTTTGTTTTTATATATTTGTTTGTTCTATAAACTTACAGACGGAGCCTGAAGTCAAGCTAGCTAGCCTTTGAACTGCATTTGCTATGCAAGTGCAAAGTAGATCAATGCTGCTTCAGTCTATCTCCGGGTTTTGTTTATAAACTGAACAATCGATTTAAGAACTTTCTAATTGCCCTAGTGGTGGCTCTAGTAACCTCATTAGATCAGCCCCTGTGATTTCTATTTACTGTTCATCATTTGCTCAGCCTAAATCCCTAAACTGAGTTGCAAACTGTGACCAAGAGCCAAGTAAAGTCTTGTCCTGGTACCATCACACCCTCTCTTCAAGGAAATCTGGATGCATCGCACTTCCCATGTGCAGTAGGTGGGATGCATCCTTGTTTCCCTGTGTTACAGGTGCGATGATCAGAAAAGGCTAATTTTGCCTCCAGGTCTTGGTTTTTCTTCACTCTTTTCAGCTCTATTCTGGAGTTTTGTTGTCTGTGATCAGTATACCATTGTGGAAACCCCCTTCCTTTCCATCATTCCGCCTCCATTGTGCAAATAACTGTGAATGTTTTATGTATTTTCCGCCATTTTCAATTCTCTTTTGCAAAGTAGTAGCATAGTCGAACTGTCGTCTTTTGATTTGAAAGTGTCGCAAGTGTCGTTTTCAGTCAAAGAAAGGAATTCTATTGTTCTTGAAGGTTGATTATACAGTTACTCTTGTATTTGATTTGAATTAGTATTTTTTAAAGTGTCAAAAGTAGTTTTCAATTCGAAATAGTAAAGTGTCGCCATTATCTTCCTTTCATTTTTGAGGAGAAATCTGTTAGTACTGTCGCTTAGAAAAGATAATTCAGATTTTTACTTCACATTCTTCCTATCATCCACACATTAAGGAAGCTGAAAACAAATACATGCATGTGAATTTGAATTTAGAATGCTTGTTGGTTTGATTTAGGACAGTGCATCTAATGTGTGCTCTCTGCTCTATGTTGAAAGAATACCGTCTCTCTTTCTTTAGTAGCTAGGATTTTCATTGCAAAAAGAAGATTAAATGATTGTTTATCATCTTAGATTGCATTTTAGGAATTTTACATCTACATCACACGGTGAACCTGAAAGGAAAATTTCTTAAGAAAGATCAACTGTAAAATAAATTTAATGAACCTAAAAACGCTTTGGAACCTAACGCACAACATCTAGAAGTCTAGGCTAGAGACGTATTCCGGCGTCGTAAAGCCTGGTAACTGTCGCTTTCACTGTTGGTTGGGTGATTCCTCCTCTTTGAGATGACAAGTGCTAGTACGGACTTGTGCTCCCACGTACCATCGAGTATATATTGGGAGACCACAATAGGCTATATCCTTTATCCATAGGAAGCCGTGTCTGCCGCCCTATCGATCGCAATGCACTGAACACAGCATTCGGGAAGATTGACTGCCGTACCGTAAAAAGTATTCTGCAATTTTGTGATTGGTTTGGTAATCCCTCTGTCTAGATTTCCATAGTAGTCTCTTTCATTCCTTTTTAGACTCCTTAAAGGAAAAGTTCCATCTGAGCACTTGTCACTTCAGGCTCATTAAAAATCGAAGGCGACTAGAGTCATCTTTTGTTTTTTCTCGACTCTTAAAAATTGAAAAAACAAGTTGTCTCAAAGCGTCTAAAATTTATTTTAATCGGAATAATATCACCATTCCCGCGTTGGTCTTAGGTTGAGAAAATGGAGTCCACCAACCAAGGAATTCCCCTTGGAGGAAATCCTAGTCCTTTCTCCTCTTAGGGAGATGTTCGTGCACCTCATATGGCCACATTGTCACTTCCAGGATTGACAATCGGCTTGCCTGTATGGCTCTTCTCGACCTCTGTCGTTCAAAACACCGTAATTCCTAAACAATCAAGTCAGCAACTAGATGATACTAAAGTTACCCCCCAACCTTCTACTTCATCCGATTCTCCCTCTCCTCTTTCCTCTTCGCTTGATACAGCCGATAAGGCCCAAAACCAAGTAACTAAGAATAAGAAGGAGAAGAAGAAGAAAGAGAAGAAGAAGAAGGAGCCAAAGACGAAAGGGGGAAACCATGCATCGTCTAGTGAAAATCCACACACTACACCATCCAGGCCTAAATCGCCATGTGTCATTTGCAAAGGAGACCACTACCACCAAGATTGTCCCTGCATCCCTCGGATCTTAAGGGACTGGTCTCCTCGTTTGCACAACCCGGTGTCATCAACCTCTGAGGACCATGTTGAAAGTACACCATTAACTAGTGAAAGCGAAGCACCTGGACAAAAAGGAAAATGTAAATTTCCTTGTAGACTGTGTGAAGGAAATCATGCCCTTCATCGTTGTCCCTTCCTAGATGAAGCTAAAAGAGTTTTGGATGACCGTCCGGTTTCACCATTACAGCTTCCTCCTGGATATAAGAAACTCTTGCCAAATCCATCACTGGTTGAAAATCTGACTGACACGCCATTGTGCTCGATCGAAGCATCTGTCATTGAAGATAAACCCGCCAAACCGATACCAGACGAAAGTCAAAAGGTTGAGGCGATAGTCAACCTGGTCTTGTCTTCGGAAGGTCCATCTTCAGATGACACAATCACCGAAGAGAATGAGAACGACACCGTCCAAATTATTTCGTAAACAAAGACTCTGATGAACATGGAGGCAGTCTACGTGTTCCTTTACCGCAGGAAGGAAGTTCGTCAGAGTCATATCCGACCATCTATTCGGTCCCACCTCCAAGCAACCTAGTTGTCTCCTTCGATTGGAACCTACTAGGCAGACCCCGTTTATCGGCTAGTGTACCATTCCGAATCATTACACAAATATACAGAATGGTCATGGCCAGTACCATCATAGATGAAGGGGCTTCTGTGAGTATCCTTTCCTCAACTGCTTGGAAAGCGCTTGGTTCGCCATCGCTTCTGCCTGAGATGAGAAATATGACAGGCTTCGACAAAGGAACCAGTCGACTGTTAGGGATCCTTCCCAATGTGCCGATAACATTGAGAAGGAAAACCGTTCACATGAACGTAATGGTAGTCCAAGGACCTCTGGATTATAATCTACTCCTTGGACGTGACTATATTTATTGCATGGGAGCCATTGTCTCCTCACTCTTTAGAGTAATGTGTTTTCCACATGAAGGCAGAGTGGTCAAGCTCGTAGACCAGCTGTCGTTTCCCGGCTCACACATAGCAAATAGTCAAATACCATCCCTAAATGGTCTTTTCACGCAAGGAATGTCTCATCAATCTCCAGTCGTCCACCTGATGAGCGTGAGTGATTCGGGAGGATATGACTGAAACCCAGGGGGCATGCACCCTGGTCTGTTTCGGCAGGAAAACCTTGGGTATAGGGTAGGTTTCCGCAGAGGATATATGACTAGCCTGACACACCCGTCTGTTTAGGAAAATGGGATTAGACTGGAATAAGATTCCCTCGTCAAAGTTATGTGAGTGGAGGCGACTACGCCACTCGCCTTTGTCTATTTCGGTAGACATCGCCAAGGAAGAATTTTGTCTGCAACGCGGATGGAGAGCTTTCATATGGTAACCTGGGAATTTTTCGCTATACCTGGGGGCATGCAAACCTCTTGTGAGCAAGCGAGAAATGACCAACTAACGTTAACTCTATGATTCCACTGACTTCAACTGCCTAGGTCGGGTGAGTGGACAAATCGACCATTCATCTTGGTAGTTAAGTAGAGGGTAGTGATCTTGGTAGTTAAGTAGAGGGGCGTAGTTGGTCATTCCTAACTTGCATACGAGAGGTGCCGGGGCAAAGCTTTGTAAGGTGCAAGCTCCATAAAAAATGGCATCTTAGTTGAGACATCCTTATTATATAACTGGCACGAGCAGTTTTTACGCAGAGTTCAAGCTCGTTAAAAATTAAACATAAGCAATGAGCAAACGTTCCCCCAGAGTTTAAGCTCATTAAAAAATGAACCAATTTCCGGTAAATAACCATTGTGAATGCATTATCATCAGCTTTTGAGCCTTGGTCGTGTTCTCATCATCACCTCCACTCTGTTTAGCCGATCATTCACCTCCATTGATTGTTTACCCCTTTTGAGGAATAGCTGCGGAGAGTGATCCTGTGAGCCATCCTTGTGACACTGCCGTGATTGGAAAATTCCAAACCTTACCTGGAATTAGTTGCTACCTGAAATTATCACTCGTTCCTCAAAAATGAGTCTCCTTTAAGCTCTTTTCACCTGACTCGTAAAATATGAAAAGATTGCCGAGCGATTGGCCTCTCCAGCTCGTTAAAGTGAACGAAAGTGCTATCCCCTTCTAGATTTTAATCTTTTTGGACCTGAGGGATTATTACACAAAAAGATTGAGCGCTTTTCTTGTTCGGCTCGTTAAAATTACCGAAAATTCACCCCTTTCATATTATTTTATACTTTTTCAGACTTAAGGGATTACATGACGAAAAAGGATTATTGGAGTTTCCTTTACGTCCCTTTTCAGACTCTCTAAAATTGAAAAGGACCGAGTTATCTTTGTCGTTAAACTTGTTAAAACCGAATAGTGACAAACTTGTCCACACAGACAAGAACGAGTTTCACTGTCGCTAGGCTCGTTAAAATATAGCGACAAGTTTTCCCGAAGGGAAAATTATAGAACAAGCATATGTTATCCTCCTCAAGCTTGACAAAAATAAAGAGGTACTAGTCAGCAATGACTGGGGAAAATTGGGAAGAAAACTTGAAGAAACTTTATTGGTAGCAAGTCGCTCTTGAACATGACACTTTCACTCCGCATCCGAATCGGGTTGGGTTGTTCCGTTCACTGGTCATACTACCATTGGTCCATCACACCATCCACATTTGGGGTTAACGCTACCAATCCATCATGTCAGTGTCGCTGGTATGTTCAAGAGAAGTCGCTCAGAGAATTCACCTGTGTCTCATCCACTGCAATACATTCACGCTCCATTCTTTCATGACCGCCACCCTGAACCCTGTATCATCAGATCGTTTTCACCTCCAAAATCATTTACTCCATTCTGTGTCATAGATGTGGGATTCATTAAGGCCCTCCTATGGCGAGTCACTTCTTGTCGACATCAGCTCATTATCCAAGAAGTCGACTTAGGAACAACCCTTTCAGTACTTTGAAGCTTGCATGCCTCAATGGCAAGTTTCTCACTTCCGGCGACAGGTTTACATCAATGGCCTTCGACCGAAATATTTTGCGTGGTGTTCGACGCCAAGTCCCTTATTCACACCACGTGAATTGTACTGTAGTACCTTGAGGATCATCATCATTATCGGTGATTCCTCTCGTGCCTGTTAACAGCTTACATCATTGGCTGGTAATCACGCGATGTCTTTCCATGTTCGACTCCAGAACATCTTTCACATGGATCGACTTGTACTCCAAGTAAAGATTAAAAAAGTTTGAAGATCCCGGATCTAGTTTCATCCATCCGGGCTATGATATATTCAGGAAAATAAAGACATCAAATGTACATTGTTGCTGCACAGATGATCATCCGAATCAAAGGATGATGGCTCTATCAGAATCATCAGTCTCCCGCACAAATGGTTCTCTGTCTTATGTACATGAAAATGGATTTATAAAGCTGAGCATGGGAATTCCTGCCTCAGCTAGATCATGAAAAATATTATGAAGATAATGTATTGTATTGTATCTTATTACAGGTCACCTTCCAGCTCGAAAAAACTTCAGATCCTCATGATAAAGCAGTTCACTCGACATCAAAGATTAACGACCTCATGCTTTAGGGGGCAACTGTTATAGACATTTTTGGGCACTGTAACCCCAATCAAACATGTCCATAAACCAAGGGTTCCTAAGTCCCTAAAAGTGTTGTTCCATACCCTAAAAGAACAAGGTCAGCTGATTACATCATCTCCCAGAAGTTCTCCATGAAAAATTGCTCAGAACTGGTCAAAACTGGACCATCTCACCTGCTCCATGGTCAAAGTGCAATGCATCCCACCTAAAGCACATGGGAGGTGCGATGCATACTGAGAAGCCCTTCTATGGGGTGCGATGGGTGAGAGTGGACAAATGGCAGAGGCATTTTGCGAGGTGGATGATCATGGAATCTTCCAGAAACTTCTCCTGTGACACTTGCCTCTCTGAATTCGCCCAGGGATGAGTAAGAGATCATCAATCTCCAAGTGGAATCAAGAACTATCAGAGAGAGGACACTAATCAGAATCCCAGAAACTGACTCACCCCCCTGCAATCATCTATATATGGATCCCTCATCCCAGAGATCCGGAGGCTGGAATTTTGTATCTTGTAAGGAAGTGCTGTTGGTTTCTTGTTGGAATATCATAGTGTTGGGTGATCTAAGCTTTTCATGAGGTGAAAGAAGGGCTTTCATGCTGGAGGATGACGCTGGGTCAGAACAATTGGTTGTAATCCTCTTTGCTATTCTTGATTATTAATAAAGCTATTCAAGTTTTCCTCCACATTCTTGTATGTTTGATGATATATGCATTTGTGTGGTCAATATATATCTGGTCCTATATTGTTTATGATTGTAGATCTTTGTTCTTCAATAGTATTATGCTGCTTTGATCCCACAGGTGCTCTTTGAAGCTGGGTAGACGAAGGAGAAGAGGCAAGGATCTATCAGAAAGGAGAGGAACCAAGCAAGGAACCAAGCACAAGACTGATGTTGGTGTCCTTCATTCCACTCTTATCTACTTTTCATAAAGGAAAACGAAAGTGGTTTTAGTTTGTTTGTTCTAAGATAGCTACCTGTCTTAGTGGGACTAGCAGATCCAAGTGGACACTAGATTTCCCGATAACACCCCTCTTTGCTTCACAATCCCTTGGGTGATATGTTTCCTCTTCCTTGCAATCACTCACCTTCCAAGTTCAAGTATCCCCTTCTCTATGCCACTAGTCCCTCGGTCGATCCATTCCTTTGAAGGGTTTCCTCGCACAAGAAGAGTTTTCACATCCAAGGCATCCCTTTGCCTTGCTTTAATAACACAACATTTTATTCATGGCATAAATCATGGCATTTGGTGCATGTCATAGGGTTCTTATGTCACCACAATGGCCTAGTTCCTAGAGTCTTCAGTTTTGTCAAGTTATTTTGAACTCTTATATCATTAACCTGATGTTGTTTTCCTTGCAGTCAAACTCATATACATGTGTTGGATATTGAATTGATTCTCCTACATCATAAACATATGATTTTTATGAGATTCATCATCATAAGAATTTTAAAACTAATTTAAATCATACTTTCATTAACATATTTATCCATGAGGTTAACCATAAAATTTAAATCATTTCATTCAAAACAGAGAAATTTTTCAAACTAGTAATTAATACTCATCTCTTTAGTTACTCTTTTATTCTTTGAATTGCAATCACTAAGTAGTTTTTCAAACTTGGAAAGCCCTCAGTGGTGTATACACCCCATAGTTCCATACATACTTTAGCTCCATTTTTACCAAACAAGATCCATGCAATCAATTTATAAGAATTACAATAATTTGAAGCATGTCTCCACATTTGTGCACTAGAGGAATCTGTAGCAGATCTCCACTTGTTGAAAACTATAAGAATATGGATCATGTCTCCACATGTTGCACGCTAATGAGTCAAATTCTCCACGAGGTTTCTAGCTAACTTCGTCTTTAAATCCAACTTGTAGGAATCCATAGGACTTCTCCACCTATTAAGCATGGAAGGAATCTAGATAATGTCTCCACCTATGGATATATTGCTCCACACAGTATTTTTGTATGACTCCCAAGTGGACTCCTGATGCTCAGATCCAAGACCTAGGTAACCCCTCATGTCGGGCAGTCTACCTGTCCCAAATCTTTCTTGTATGGGCCCCTATTATCTACTCATATATTCAAGCCTAAGAAACCATTAGACATGGTAGTATATCTATCCCAAGGCTTTCTTACATGAGGTATTCATTAGAGTGTAGCCATTTTGCATGCTCTAATGATTCATGCATGTATTCTTATGGTCAAGTAACCATATGGTGTGTTACATTGCAATACTCATGGAGTCTTATAGTCAAGGTCCTAGTTATGACTTGCTCACATGAGACAAATAAAGTGCCACAAGGCACAAATTTCTTCCCATAAATATTCTTCTTGAGATCCCAGCTCCATCATGCCACCTCTATCACAACATTTAACTTTGCATGAGACACTCAAAATTTTCAAACCATAAATTTTAAAATCCCAATTCTTGCTTCATCCAAAATCTTGATCTCATAAATGTGAGGCTTTTAATCATGTTGTTGGGCTCCTAACGGGTGGTGTTATTTGTCATGGTGGCTTTGATCCTCCACTCCATTCCAACACTCTGCTTGTAGTATGATTGTTCGGTAATCAAACACTTTGTCATTGCACACACACACACACACACATATGTAATAATTTACAATAGCCTAAAGTGATTTCAGAATTATTAAACTCATAATAATTACAACATTGTATTGAATTCAAATAAAATTGAAATGACATTAAAATTGCATGGTACATGCGCATCACCTTCATTTCAATAATTTCATAATGCAATCAAACACTTATTACAATAAACCAATAAGTTAGGAATGATAATTACATATTTCTAAGTTCATGAATAATGTAGTTCTCCCTTTCACTTGGCCTGCATTACAAAAATAATTTTAATATTATATACTAAAGCCTCCCTGCCTTCTCCATACCACTCCTAGTATCATAAAATTCAACTAAGGAATTCTCACCCAATTCATTTATGGTACCCCTATTTAACTTGGCCAACTACTTGTCGTATTTAATTGGTTGTCGTTACCATCACTTTCAACTAAATCCTTTTGATGCATCATGTTGTTACAATACTCAACAATTCTTGAAATAATATTAGCCTCAATCCTTAGTCACGGTCTCCTCATCTTAGCCATTCATAAATTTCAATGAAAATTACACAAAGGAATTTTTCATTTGTATTCCATCCTAGTAGGTTCACATCCATGTTAAGCACACACTGAAAACTTCCAATCTTTATCATTTCCATTCATGCTCATAACAAATATCTGGAGCATAAACATAACATCATAATAATAATAATAATAATAATAATAATAATAATAATCAGCGGTAGTTCATGTGTTCCCACTTACCTAATGAACATACCACACAACATGGGATCCATCAAATAACCTCACTGTGTTATTCAAAATATGGTAAATGAAAATTCCATTTTCATGCCATTTACATAGTCATAATATTTTTGAAGATTAATTACTTATCTTACTACTATGTTGGTTCTCAACTAATGACCTGTCAAACCCGGTAGGTCATTCATTCCCACTTACCCAATGAACATCCCACACAACATGGGATCCATCAAATAACCTCACTTTTTTATTCAAAATATGGTAAATGCAAATTCCATTTTCATGCCAATTACATAGTCATAATATTTTTGTAGATTAATTACTTATCTTACTACTATGTTGATTCTCAACTAATGACCTGTCAAACCAAACAACATCATTATTCCTTTATTTCATATTCTCTTATTCATAAAATTATATATATATATATATATATATATATATATATATATATATATATATATATATATATATATATATATAAGAGATATCCAAACCAAGGTAGAGGTAGAAAGGGTTACCTATTGTAGGCGAAAGTTGAAGGTCATACGTTGTGATAAGTCCCTGTTGAAGACCAGTTCAGGTCGTGTTTTGGGCGTGAAGGCGTTAGACCATGAATTGTAAAGTATTCTTGTGATTTTTCAGGTGTCTCTTACTTTCTCTCTTTGGATAATATGGATTCTAGGCAAAATTATCTATTTTCTAAATCCCATAAAGAAGCACATCAGAAAAAATGATCTTGGTTGTCTTGATTATTAAAAAAGGAAAATAAGGATGTATTGTATAATACACAAGTTATCACTCAAGAATTTGATCCTCAACCAAACTGGACTCTCCCAGATATTGATGTGGATAAGATATATAATATGCCCGTGTTTAAATTTAGAGTTGCTAGTCTCTTCCGATTTTCCTCTGTGAATATTCCCATTTTCTTGTCTCTGCAAGTCTACCATGTTCCTTTGATCCATAAGGAATATGTATACTGGGGTCTTGAAAATGGATTTGAATACATTCATATTGGGCTTATACAGTTCGGAATCAATCCTCTGGTGCAACCTGGACTAAATACTTCATGCTTAACTTGTGTCCTTGATTCCAGAGCTAATGATTTTAATGATGCATTAATAGGAGGTTTTCAAAGTCCTTTAAATAATGGTCTTGCATGGTCATCAATAATCCCTCGCTATCAGGTCTCATTGGCAGACCCTTACATTAATGAATTCTTGCAAGCCTTTATTAAATGCCATGGGTTTAACTTTGCTCCTAATACCCAGATAGCTCAACTGCATAGCACTTTTTGTATCTGTTTTGTCACATCAAGCATGCCCCATATAAATTCCAGACTGCATAAAAGAGCACTCAAAGAGGGAGTTATAGTCAGCCCAGGTAATGCAACTCCACTCCAGATTGGATTTAGTGAGCTAACTCTTCCTGAAGAATGGTCAAGTTCGTACCAACCTCTCTCTCAAAAGTATCCCCAATTAGCTAACACATCCCACCAATTGAGATTTGTACTAACACGAGATGGTCGAACTAGTCTCAAGTTCTAGAATCCTAATCCATTAAATCGAAGTTTGTCAGCGAGATTTGAAAAAGCACCTATTCCTTTGAGATTATCAGTTTCTACTATACCTACTACTAGTTTTGGTAGTCATGTACAAATGCATAAATCCATTTCTTCTCAGTCATGTGTGTATTGCCAAAATAACACAAAAAATACCAAAAAGAAATATCAAACTATTGATACTCCATCCAGTTCTCAGCCACACCATGGTCAACATTCAGATTGTCCTAATTGTGTCATGATTCCCACATCTGACATAAAAATGTATAGTCTTCCCAGAGAAAAACCTGGAAACAGAATCACACTTCCTGAGAGAAGCTTAGAGCCAACAAATATTGCCCCAAAATTCAAAAATGGTTCTGTTCAAAGTGATCTTTAGTTCTTGCATTATCGATCATCTTCAGAAGCTGAACCTACCAAGCCAGTCAAATTGCTCAATTACAATAATTATCAGTCTGTATGTTTGGCTCAAAACTTAGATGATTTAGCCAAAGACATTCTTGAAGTCAAAAATATTGTCAGAATGATCCATTAGACATATGATACTATGTATTCCCATCAGAATGTGCAACAGGAGCAATTAAAGGAAATCATAACTCAATTAGGAGTTATTAGTAAGGCAGTCTCTAGCTTTCAAGACTCTTTGACTAGACCCAAATCTCCTCCCAAATATGAAGAAGTTGAAGTTGAACACTCAAAGTTTTCTTACTTCAAAAATTCTAAGTTATCTTCTACCTTATCCTTGAAATCTATTTCTGATGAATTTGTAGATACTACAAGAATAACAAATGGAGCCAGATTAGCTAGAGAAAAGATAGATCTGATTAAGACCAAGTTAGAAAGATTCAAAACTTATGAAATCAAGATGGCGGGACAAGAAGACACTGGTGAGTCTTCTAAACATAAAAGAAATGAATCATTTCACTTCTCACATAAAGCTCTAAGAACTTCAGTTCCGATATTGGATCTTAGTTCCAAACGAGTCCATTTTCTAAATGGTCTCGTTTCATGTCATAAACATAAGCTCAAGAAGAAACTACTCCTACTCTCAGTAGCCAAGGATCAACCTTTTTTATTAATTTTGACTGTTTGAACAGAGATCAAACATTGATCTTACTGCAAAGGATTAATGCATGGGCCAGTAAGAGAAAAGCTGACCTCAAAGCCACATGGAGGGATGTTGTCATACAGGTGACATGGGCACTAACAAGTAATAAAAGAATTTGGTGGGAAACATTGAAAATATCTGAACAACTTGCAATCTTAGACAATGAAGATCCCCTTGAAGAAATGTTAATCGCAATATCCCATGAGTTTCTTGGTACTCTATCAACAAATTCAGGCCATTATGAACAAATGTTCATGAGTCAAAGGTTGTACATCCTAGATTTGTTAGATGAATACTATTACACCATGCAAAAGTTGTGCTATAAAATCCCAAACCACCAAAATATTGCATATTTGTGTCATTATATAGCATCAATGCCCAGCTAAATTCCAGAGCTTGTTCACCAGGCACTATCTTCTCAAAGTATCTCAATAGATACTCTATCCTTAGCTTCTTTATAATGACATATTCTTCAAATTCTTAGGAACGAGTGTGCAGCTTATAAAACCCAAAAGAATGTCAAGAAGCAGCTAAGTTTCAGTCCTAATCTTTGCAACTCTTTCTCATAAACTTACCACTTTGGATGCTTTAAGAACTCCTCCAGTAAGAGTTCTCATATATCCCAAAGACAAAAGTGTAAGTGCTCCAACCCATGATGTAGATTCCCTAACCATTCTAAATGAAAAGAGCATCAAGGAAGAAAATTCCCCAAGAATAGATATGTATTCAGAAGGAGATCAAAACTAGCTAGAGAATCAAAATGTTTCATCTATGGGAGAAAATATCACTAGGAAAATAAATGTCCAGAAAAGAACAAAAGAGGGATCTAGAACAAAGTTATGGAACTGTTCAACTCCTCACATAATCCAGCTGACTGGGATTTAGTCTCTGAATCAAATTCTGAGTTTGAATACTTTTCTGTAAATACTGACTCTGATAGTGACATTGAAAATGCATTTCAGAAAATTTCAGTAACAGATGATGCTACAAGTGAAGGTGATTGTACATATCTCTCTGATTGCCTTATGTTTTCTTTTAATAATACTCAACAATAGATAGCTAGTCTCTAGAGGCAGATGGATTCTCTCAATCCAAGCCTAGTTATCCCAAGGAGATGGATCCAAGAGAAAATTAATGCACTGACTATGGAATCCCAGCTTCATGAAGACCTTGATCCTACATAATGGTTTACAACAGAATCTGCACCAGAGCCCAACAGAGAATCAGGCCATGATGTTGTCCTAACAGACATCAAAATACTTGAAGAAAGTCTACGAAGAGACAAACAACAATTGGTCAACATAGCAGAACAAATTCAAATTAAATTTTAGAAACTAGATGAACTCAATTCCAAATTTGTATCATCTATCTTTGACAAAGCACACACAACAACTGGGTTGAATACAAAAGAAGAACCAGTGAAAGAAATCAATGGCATTGGAGACAGGATGGTCATTCAAAATACCAGGATTCAAAAGCTACTAGTTAGACACCCAAATTGATATAGGAGCCATGAGTAGTTGCTACAAATACAAAGCTATCCCAACTTATTATTGGAAACCAACAAAGGTACATTTCAAAGTTGTTAACAAACAACTCATGAAGATTTCTTATGTAGCTCCTGATTTTCCTATATATATTTCTTCAACAATTGTATATGTTACTCTGTATAATTACGACACTGGATCTGATATTCTTCTTGGTCAAGATTTTGTAAAGAGACACATGCCCATGATTGTTGATAAAGACCAGATCAAATTCAGTGTCCAAAATGAGAAAGTATCTGTCCTTGCGACAAATATATACTCTATCAGGATTCCTCCTGATAATGTGGATATAGTAATGGAATCTATTGAAGACCTATCAAAAATAAAAAAATATTGTCAAACATGCTGAGCTACATGCGCAAGAAGTTCTCAAATATATTGCATGTAAGCTTCAGAAAGAATTCATAGTGATGGGCCTCTAAATTAGACATAAATTGAGGCCCATGCATCTAAATTAAACATAAATTAAGGCCTATGACCATTTTTCAGCACATTAAACATCTCTTTTTGCATTAGATAATTTATTTTTAACTTTAATATATTCATTAGGAAGGTTTATGAATAATTGCATATTTGTGCTTAATATTATTTATTTTTGTGGAATATTATGAGAATATTGGGAAGATTATGAAGATTTTGAGGAGGAGATAATTTAGGTACTTGTTCCCTACTACAGGAGGATCAATAATAAATAATAAATCAATAAGATATTATGGAATTATGGCATAGATTGTGGAACTCCAATGTTTGATAAAATCTAGGAATGTGTTCCCTATCATTTAATGCAGATTCCTAGTATTGGGGACCAGATCCACTAATCAAGGGATTTTGGTGGGGAAATCTTCCTTCTTTCATGGGGAATGATTCCTAATCATTTTGTATAAGTACCAAGTCGAATTTTCCTCTAGGGGTAGATTTTTTCATTAGCGTTATTGTGGAGAGAACTTGTATTTCTGCAGCTCCATTGTATTTTCTTGCAGCGATGTGATTGCATTGATGAGAATAATGAAGATTGGTGTCATGTTCAGCTTCTAAATATTTTTCTCCTCCATAGGTCTCTAATTTTCCTTGGGCTTGGCCATCCTAGGAGCCTCAAAACCCTTTTGTATAATTTTCTTTCCTTCTTTTTACTTCTTATTCACATGAATCTCTTGTTTTTATTTCTTTCTACTTTTGCATTTTGTATTAATGATTTATTGTTATAGGATTGAGTTAAATGGTTGATGTAAGTTATTTTGAGGGTTCAAAAGCATTATTTCATCCTTGGAGAAGATTTGGAACTTCATAGTAATCATTGAGCTGCTTGGATTAGTCTTCTTATTCCCAAATCTAGATTTTTTGACTTCTTTGTGGCAAAGAACAATAAATTTCTGATATTTTTTTTAGCATGATAACGAGCTACCATCGAGTTGATTCCACTTGAATTATATCACAAAAACATTCTATTTCATAAAAAAAATTACCCCATTGCATTTTCACTTGATTAGGTTAGTCATTTTTTAGATTTACTATCTCACTAGTTCTCGAATTTCTAGATTTTAGACTAGTAATGTTTATCTATTTTTCAGCATGGGTTAACAGAGGTCTTTTTGAGTGATTCCACTTGGAGTGGGGACCTAAGACATCATAGTTAATAAAAAAAAATTCCCATCCAATTTGGATTTGATTTTCTTGGTCATTCGATGAATTATAGTTTTGTATAGTAAATCTATAACATCCTGTAGTAAATCAGAGGATCCTATAGGAAATCATTGTAGCATCCTATAGGAAATCTGCATCCTGTAGGAAAGCCTGTTTTGAGACCGAATTGAGAAAAATAATCATTGAATCTGGGATTAGGCCTGTATTTGACCTCCATGCCATAAAGACCATTTTAACCCTCTTGCTCCACACTTGTCTCCCCTGCCAAAGATCAAGGAAAGATTAGCATTTGCATCTATAAAGCAAAAAGATTTAAAAAAATGTGTTCTTTGATATTTACACATGCACACAATAGTTAGTACTCTCTAGATATGATTTCATGACATGTGATAAATAGGGTTAAACTAGGTTTCTTTCACATTTAGTTCATGATTTTTATGAAGTTAGAATAGGTTTCTTTCCTTGTACATTCTTTCTTGCAATAGGTTAAGGTTCCATTTCGAACATTTCATTTTCTGCAATTAGTTGATTTGACTTCAGTACACACACTCCATTGCATCATGATAGCAAAGGAAGGACACATTGTATGCTGCACATATAATGACGATACCTCTTAATTTTTTACGAACCTCGGGTTGATAATTAAAGTCAGTAGCCTTGGGAGTTGCAGCATTCTTGTTGCAATACCGAGGCTCATCACACAGCAGAGAATCCTGATGCATTTTGGTTCCGAGAAAAGTACTTTGTTTCACTTCCTTTCAGGACAGGGTCTGATCACAAACCACAAAAGGCCTCAACCAACCGCATGAGCCCTACATAGAAAAAGGACTGCCAACAAGAAATCAAACAACTCTTGGACAGGGAATTGATTGAACCTTGCAAAGTGCATGGGCTTGCCCAGCCTTCTACATCAACAAGAACTCAGAATAGAAAAGATGGAAAATAGGTTGGTGATCAATCACAAGGCATTAAATGAAGCACTAGAACCCATTAGGTATCCTCTACCCAGCAAAGACATACTCCTTGCAAAAATCTCAGGTTTTAATGTGTTTAGCAAATTTGATCTGAAAAGTGGTTTCTGGCAGATAGGCATAAATCCTCAAGATAGATATAAGACTGTCTTTGTTGTCCCAGGAGGAAAATACCAATGGATAGTTATGCCTTTTGGCCTGAAGAATGCGCCTTCTGAATTTCAGAAACACGTGGAGGATATTTTCCATGATTTTGATTTTGTTATTGTATATATTGATGATTTGTTAGTTTTTAGCAGAGACATACAACAACATAAAAAGCATTTGGAATCATTTTATCAAGTTGTTTTCAAGCACGGCTTAGTCCTATCTCCCACTCAGGATAAGTTTGTTATTGCTCAAACCAAGATCGAATATCTTGGATTATATATTTCCCAAGGGAAGATACAACTGCAACCTCGTGTTATGCAATCTCTGTTAATATTTCTAGACCAACTTCCAAAGATTCTTAGGATGTTTGAACTATATCTAGAAATTCTATCCAGAACAAGCTAAGGATACCAGAATTATTCAGCAAAGATTGAAAAAGGATATAGTATGTCTACCACAGATGACTAAAGCAGTCGAGTGCATCAAAGAAAAAGTAAAGAATTGGCCATCTTTATCCCTTCCAGAACAGGATTTACCTTTCATTATAGAAACTAATGCTTCTGACTCTTGTTGGGTTGTTATTCTTCTACAAAATCATCACAAGAGAGATGAGATTTGTGCTTATGCTTCAGAAACATTTTCGGTGACTGAGTTAAAATATCCATCCTCCCATAAAGGAGTACTAGCTGTCAAGAATGGGATTAAAATATTTTTCTTTTTCCTAAAAAGTGTGCATTTTACTGTCAAGACGGATCTCAAACATATGAAAGGTATGCTGCAAAATAAAAAATTATTAGAACAAGGGATTCCTAACTCCTACGATGGGCACTCTGGCTCGAAGGATTTGATTTTGATATTATCTACAATGTAGGGAAAGAAAACTATCTTGCTGATATGATGACCAGAGAAGGAAGAGGAGATCTAAAGGTTATATCCATCAAAAAGTTTGAGATAGGAGAAAGTTCTTCTAAAATCTAATCTCAAATCAATTTATGCCCATCATGCCATTATCAGTTCTACTGGGATTTTTTTTCTCAAAATATTTGATCACTGCCATCAGAGATCCAAAAAATGATTTTAGAAAAATGGTTCAATTCTGAGAATGGGAGACACAATTATAACATCAACTGGAGCCTCATTAATAATAATCACATCTATTTTGGTCAAGCCATGGCAAACCACCCAAAAAATATATATATATATATCTTTGATCCAAGTATAACTTGGATGGATTATTATGGAATTCTGCAATATGCCATGCTGATATATTCATTTGTTCCAAGGAAAGATGATCTTGGTAAAGTAGGCCCACATTGGACTTTATCTTTTCTTCATAAAGATATGAAAGAAGGCAGTCTAAGATATGATATCTTTGGATATGATCTTATTTATCAAGGTACAACAATATTGATCACCCTTGATAGCTCTCTGATAGGCCATCACTTCAAGATCGACATCGATTATTTTGGAGAAATTGGTATTCTACCAACCAATTGTGATCCTTTTATGGCATCTTCATCCTTTTCAGCATGCTTTGGACATGGGCCACCTTGGCTCACTCAAATTATACCTGGAATAAATCTTGATCCTCATCATGAAGTACCCACTTATTCTAATTATGAATATGATTTTGACATAAGTTAAAAAGGACAGGATTGGTAGACTCTCATTTCATCTTTCTCAACTTTCGACAGGTTCACTCGTGAAGAATCTCCTCTTTGTAGTATGGTGCACGATTTACTTGCTTTCGTGGGTTCCTCCTCAGGAATCTCCTTGAAATATATATATATATATATATATATATATATATATATATACATATTATATATAATATATTTTTATATTTATATATTATATTGTTGTCCATTTATCAGTCACACCAAGTCATTTTAGCTATAGGTCAATCTACCTCCTTACTACCATTTATCTCATGTACAAGGTTTAATTCAGGGTCTTGTACTTCTGGTTGGGTTTTACTTTAGCTCTTCTCTAGAGCTCATTTTTTTTTGTTTCTACACTCAACACACCAACAAAGACAAAAACACAAAAGGAAATAAGAAATAAGAAATTAAGAACAATGAAAATATCAGAATGAAAATACATAATAAGAACACAAGGTATCATGGCCATGCTCAAAGTCAAAAATCAAAAGAAAAAAATATTAAGTCAATAATAACAAAAAATATATGAAAACATTATCATCATCCATTAGTTCCCAACAAACTAAATCCATTGAGTTCTAGTGTTCAATGTGTCCACCAACATATGCACAAAATTCAAGGTCTAAATAGTTTAGGAAGGACTTTCCAACATTTTAGACAGCTTGAGGGGTTGATCCCTCATCTCTTTCTGTGTTATGGATTATTGGTTCATGATCTTGGGATTCACATGAACTTTTCTCCTTCTTCTTTCATTGTTTTTTAGGAAATTCATTTGTTAGATGTTCCTCTCCATAGTTTCAACATGAAAGTAACCTTAGTTTCTCTCCAGCCTTATTATGTTCCTCTTTGACCTTGTCGGCATGACATTCCTCTATATTTTCAGATGTTCATGCATGTTGCAACAACTCTTGCATTTCTAGTAGATGTTGTAGCAACACTATTTTTACTCTTTCCCACTCTTCTTATTTTCTAATGAGTCTTTCATTTTTGGCTTAGAGCTCTTCAGCCTAGCTTTTAAGCTCATGAAGGTTTATGCTCTATTAGGGGAACTTTACCTTTATTTCTCATGATGGAATTAATCCATGCTATGATACACCATATTATTGTCTTTGCTTTTACTTATTGCTATAATTGTATCTTCTTATGTGCTATCACACACACATATTTGTTAGTTACATTAGCATAAAAAATTGACTTGTTCCCTTTCCATGCCTACACCAAGCATGTTGATATGAAGCATGTTGATCTAATACCTTTCACACATCTAGAATTCATGTAAGCCACAAAAAATAGAAATCCAAATTGGAAATTACCTTTTACCAAAACTAGTAGCCAAAACAACTACAAGCTTAAAATTTAGTTAGAAAACAAGCTAACATATCTGAATCTACCGTTCCTATCCTTTCACAATTCTGATGACAACACTGATTGGTGGATTGAGGGGGCTTGACCCAGGTTCAACGTTAGTTAGCCAAACAAATCCCTACACTACTGGCGCTTTCGGCATTAGCCCATGGAGCGCGGACTGAAGTCTCACCCAAAGCAGTATGGGGGGATGTTGGAACCAAGTTTCCGTACCCTTGAGATGGATGTCATGTCGGTTTATTCTGGCTATACCTACCTTCATGCAGGTTGCTTAGCCCACTGTTCCACTCTTCAGTACCTTCGCGATAGGGTACAATTGGCTTTTGCGCAACTCTAACATGTGACTTAAGGACTTTCGTGCTGCTAAGGCAGCGAAATGTGATATCTCCCAAACTAGGTTATGTCTTACTTATCTTATCAATTGGTCTTAGTTTCTTCGTCTAAAAAGACATTCTTAATTGCATTCACTTAACCAACACATTTAAATACATTCGCACATCTTATAAGCACTATAAGTGAAATTCATACCCAATATAACAAATGTGTAAATAGGAAATAAAGACGCAGAAATTATAGATTACTTCTCTTTATTGATAATTCCAGGTGATTATAGACTTGACCCGCCCTGCGCACCCAGCTGCAGGGGTCCGCACACTCAGCTGCGGACTTCTAGGCCTCTACGCACTCAGCTGCAAAGCCTCTACCTACACTACGACCGAAGACTGAGACTTCTCCTTCAGATCTATCTCTCATACATCATATCTTCATTGATTATTGATTTTTTCCCTTAACTACTTAGAGCTTAGCTCTTTTTATACAATCCCATGGTCTGTGGACCATGGGTAGATCTTTTACATCTAAAATTACATTTCCAAAATAAGGGTGGACAACCCTATGACCCTTTAACATATACATGCTACACGACCACAAAATGCCGAGTCTTTACATTTGGATTAAAAAATTTGACCGAAATATGGACTTTTAGCCCCAAAACTACCCTTGGGGGATCTCACGCCCAATAGGCCGCCAACACAAACATCATGACTCACCCTAGAGTCACTCTGCAGGCATGGAGATCTTAGCGCGAAGACCTCCCAGGTCCATTTGGATCACTACAACTTCGGTAGTGCATTGAGCAGCCGCCTACTGTACTTCTTCCACTCATTGTTCAGTGACTGCTGCTGAGCTGCTACCCTGAATCTTCTACTGAGTTGCCTACAGTGTCATGAGCTTTCCTTTAATGCAAGCTATGATCGTATAAGCCTCATCTATCCATGGCTATAGGGGCACTTTTAAGACCGCTTCTTTGTGCCGAGCAGCATCCACCTGTTCCTTAAGCACCTTTGCCTCCTGCATCCATGAAAGCCTCTGTGTACAGGTGACTATTTGTGCAGTCCCTTTGACCTCATCATACCTTTGTTGTAGCTCACGTGCCTCTGTCTCCAGGCACTCTACATTCGGTCGTCCTACAAGGTGGTCAGGACCTCGAATGCTTGTTCAAAAAGTCGCGTGCAATCTGCTACTCCACTATTGACCGCCACTATTGTTTTTGTAACACCGGTGGTACACTGTTCCCTGACTTCGAATGGAGTTAAAGGTTGATCCCTCAATTATAATTCTATGATCTGCAGGTTTAGCTCCAGCTGAATCCTAGCCATCTCTGCTTGAGCGTCGAGCACCCCTGTGGCCAACTTGCGGACACGCGCCTCAACTGGTTCTTCTGCCTGAATGTCCAACTCCAGGACAATTCGGTAGGCTTCCTCCACTACCTACATGATCTTCTTGTTTAGTTCTACTTCCTCGTTGAGCTGTAGGCCCAACTGCTTGATGTTGATGTGCTACTCTCTCATCACCTGCATAGCGCGACTCTCTCGGGCCCTAACTTCCACGGTGACTCCATCCTGCAAGAGGTAGAGCATCTCTCAAGGGAACGTGGCCATATTCAGTCCCACCCCTTTCATACTGCCAACCGTGGGCCTGTCGGCCTCATTTTCTGTAGTGAGTGCCCCATGAGGTAGCAATACCGCATTGGTCACCCTTGTGTGCAACATCTCCTCGATAGCTAAAGTGCCAATCGCGAGGCTAGTGGACACTATGCCAACCTATGGAGTGTGAACCTACAACTCCTACAGCTCTGTTCGAAGAGCCCCTAATACTAACTGTTTCTTTGAACTTTTGAAGGGCCTCCACAATGACATCCCTCACCATTTCTCTGATGTCATGCAAATCCCCCTCAGTGAGCTTGATTTGGTCAAAGGATGTCTTTGATGCCTTGGTTTACTTTCGTGGTATTTCCTTCTCTTGTGGATGCTGATGCTTGAGTTGGGTGGACATTGTCTGTGGGTCCGTGCCACCTTGTTATGTTGGCTCCTCTTTTTTTGCTTCCGTCCCAGGCGAAGGTGACTTCTGTCCTTCACTCTCTTCTCCTCTTTTCTTCTACTGTTCGGCCAATTTCACAGCATCACGTGCTACCTGGGCCTTAGCCTCTGCTTCCTCTTTTCTTTACTTCTTAGCCAGTTGTGCTATTCTGAGCTTTGTTTCTTCCTTCTTACACTGCGTGATGGACTTGATTTTTTCCACCGCGGAGCCTGCTGGAGCGCGCCACTCCAGCGGCCAAGACTTGAGGACTACAAATATAACATCATCAGTTGCCAAATATGGTAAGTTATGCCATGTCTTCATGGGATCCTTCCGCGCCCTGATAAAGACATGGTGGAAATCCACTTTGAACTCTGCAAATATCTACAAACCGGCATATACTGTGGGCAACAACCACAGATTGTGATTGATCCCCATACAAATTCTCATCTCCATCAAGACCCAAAAGATCTTGCTTTATTTTATATGTTGCACATCCTTGGTACCCACAACGAAGCATACTTCACTGCCTCTGGGAGGTCCGGTGCGACCGAAGGGAATTGGCTGTCTTCTATCAGCTCCCTTGCCACCAGCACAATCGAGAGCAAGAGCCATGCATAGTGAAACATCTTGCCCTACTCCTATGCCTCGCTACAGTTCGTAAGGAACTCATTCCATAAATAATTCACCCAATTGAACTAGACTCCTTCAGCGCATTGGGCTGCTAGTGCAATCACAGGTGTGGGCAGCTCATATGCGCGACACTTTTGCGTCACCTTCCCTACTAGTATTTGCGTCGCTACCTTGACTGCAGGGTTGTTAAGACAGGAGATGGCATATCCTCACTTCTTCTTCTCCAAATTGAATTTCTTATTCATAGCTTCTGCGAGGGCCAACTCGCCACCTTTTCCTTCTGATATATTGGCTGGATCCTCCCCTGAGTAAGGCAACCATGTAATCTGATGGATCAAGTGGTCTGTGATGGGAATGGGCTCCTCCAGCCACAAACACCCATCATGCACCAAACAAAGCAGCTGCCTGATGAAGAAGATAGTCACTGGGGTGTAGTGGTAATGCGGCACCCAGAGCAGGTTAAGAAGCCCGACTTTCTCTACACCCTTGAGCCAGGTCCGCAACTCCAATTCAATTATTCTAGTAGTCACGTCAATCCGTCAGCGCATTAGCTGCTAAATCGATAAATGTGGGAATTTCTCATGATTTACGAGGTCCCAATCTTCAAATTTCAGTACATGAACTCGCCCTAACTGCGGCCCTCAAAAACAATGTCATATGGGAGCAATGGAGTTTGCAGGGAGCTCTTTCTCTCATCTATGTCCTTTGGCACCTTGGCTTTGCCCTTGCAAGGAGGAACATATTTTGGTAACCTAGTAATAGGGTCCACACCCTAGGTTTCAACTTCCATTTCCATGTCCTCCTCATCCACTAGGATTTCTTTAGATTCTTCCTTGTTGGCCTCCATATTAATGGCCTTCCCCTTTTCTTGCAAGGTGACCTTGGTCCTTTGTGGATTTCTTGGTGAGACACACACTGGGATCATATCCTGTTTATCCTTCTTTGGTCTCAGTATTCTGGGTGATTTAGGGACTTCGACTATCACTCTGACACTATCTGGGGCTTTTACTACCGCAATTTCCTGCACGCTTCCTCAGGTGTCAACATCATTCTATTTAGGAGGTCCTGTGTTTCATTCAGCAATCTCTCAAACGTTGACCTTGCTCTCAAAGCCTCAAAATTTGTAAGGTCCATACACACCTAGTAGTGCAACAACTGAATTTTCATAATGCCAAGTGTTTTTTTCTAGATAGCCACCTATGATTTATAGGGCTTTTTGAACTCAAACCTGACAGTTCCCCCCACATTTGGCCCATTAATGCTAGATTGGCAACAGATTTTCAAGAATCTGACCCATAATTTTTTGCCTAGAATGCCTGCCACCCGCTCCATTTGGCCATAATCTGACCATCAAATCATGAACAGTGACTTTAACTGTCACTTTCCGGTGGACCTGCGCACTATTTGCACGAGTAGCGCAGCTGCCTTCGCGTTGTTGCAGACCCTGTGACACTTTTCTGCTTCACGAAGTCTTTAAATCACGCAGCTCCCCAACCCAAGCAGTGTATTTTATAGTCTCGCACCTCCTTTTAGCTTCCTGGAGTGCTAATACTATGCTTCTTTCATTTAGGCACATGGTCGGGCCGCCGGTGTATGGCTTCAAGCAACTGCCATTCAACTTTCCTGGGAAGGGTTCTCCATTTAACTTGACCAACTGTACTGTGCCTCCATCGGTAATCTACTTAATAACATAGGGCCCTAACCAATGCATCCTAAACTTTCCTAGTAATTTATCAAACTTACTGTCATACAACAAAACCAAATCATTTACCTTGAATGTGTGCAGCTTGATGTGTCGATCGTGCCATGCCTTTTCACGCTGCTTTTGGACCTACTCATGAAATCTAGCCAAAAATCATTCTTCTTCAAGCTCATCCAGCTGCATGAGCTTCTCTTCGAGGGCTCTATGATCCATCATACCTGTGAGCACTACTATCCGTAGACTAGGCACAATGTATTCCATAGGCATTATGACTTCCACACCATAGACAAGGCTAAAAGGGGTTTGTCCCGTAAGCTTTTTGCGTGTTGTTCATTAAGCCCATAATACTGCAGGTATGTGTAGGTCCCAATCACTTCGCTGAGCATTGCAAACCTTGGTCAGCGTGGTTTCAAGAACTTTGTTGAACACCTCCACTATCCCATTAGCCTATAGGTGATAAGGTGTGCTCTTCTGGTGATACACCTAAAATTCCTCCGTTAGTGCATTGATCATCTCATTAAGGAAGTGCATACCACGATCACTCATCAAGATCCTTGGACATCCAAATTGTGTCAGTACATGCTCAAACAGAAACTTCACGGCAGTCGTGCCCATGCAATTCTTCACCAGCTAGGCTTCTTCCCAATGAGTCAAGTACTCCATCACAGTGATAATGTACCTCGCACCTGTCTTTACTTGGGGCTAAATAGCTCCTAAAAATCTATTGCCCACTTTTCGAAGGGTTGCAATGTTATTTGTGGATTCAAAGGCACTTCATCCCTCCATGACACCTTCTTGTTCTTTGACATACATCACACACCTTGCAATATGCTTTTGAATCGTGATGAAGGGTTGGCCACCACAACCTGGTGCATAGAATCTTCTACGCAGTTGCTCTCCCTACATAATGTCCTCCTGCGGTGCCCCCATGAGCATCTGTGAGGATGCTGCTTCATTCAAACTCAGGTACATACCTTCATAATATCTCATCAGTCCCCATCTTATATAGATTCCCAACAATGACAAAGAAATTTGTCACGCACACCACTAATTCCTTCTTTTACTGGACAGAGTATCCTTACGGTGCAATTCTTGTTGTTAGGAAGTGTATTATATCCTCGAAATGACCATCTGTGATGCGCACAGTAAAGAGCTACATGCTGGGTAATCCTTCCTCCAAGTTAGTAGGTTCCTCCCCTATTTCGATGCACGACAAATGATCTGGCCCCGCGTTCAATCTCCCAAGCTTCACAACAACTTCAAAATCGTAATCTTAGAACAATAATAATAATCTAAAAATTCCGCCCCCCAACACAGGCTTATTAACCAGATACTTCAGCGTGGAGTGATCCGTATACATCTTAAAGTGGCCTCCTATCAGGTAGTGTTGGTACTTCTGGAGCGCATACACCATAGCTAGCCCCTCGCGTTCAATGGTAGAATGGTTCTTCTCTGTTTTGGATAACTACACGCATGGATCATTCTACCCATCTTACTTGTCTTTCAGTCACATATTAGGCTTCCCAAATTGTGCTCTCATCATCCTCCTACATTCACACCAATCATCAAAGATTTCCTTGTGCATACCCAACCATCTTGTGAGCGTAGTGCATGCAGCGCCCAGTCCAAGGCCTGGAAGAGTTATTTCTCTAGCACCTCCCTTTCAAATGAATCCAAAAATACATCTATCTAATTTAGACCATCATAAATAGGAAGAGTTATTTCCTCTGATGACACACAGCACAGCGACCGGTCATCATGTTGCAATTCAGCTTAGTTATTTCATGTAACCGATTCTACCAGTGTTCTATTTCATCGTCAGAATCTAAAGTGCAGGAACTCTTGCACTCCCATGTAATCCATCCATCTGTAGTGGGATTCACCCAGTCTTTGTCTCGTGCTATTATCTTATAGATTTCATCTAGATCATCATCACTCTCATAGTCATGGACTGGTTCCGTATAGCACAATCCTTCAGCAAGATCCAGGGGTATTATTACGTGCAGTGATTTCTTCTCAAAGATCATCTTTCGCTTCTTCAGATTGATTACCCCATTCATATCATTAGCTCAGTCAAATCCTAGGAGTGCAGGGTAGGGATTGTTGTCTTCCACAATTTCTATTACTTCAAAATCTGCCAACGTGCTCGCTCCCTCAATATCCACGATCACTCCGTGTAGCTGCCCCATGGGTATGATTTTCTATTGATTCGCCATCTTTAGCTAAATCGAAGACCATTGTAGTGTGGGTATCCCCTTTCACTCCCAAGTCTGCTTTGGTAGGACATTCGTATCTAACCCTAGATCCAAAATGACCTGATCCATTTTACACTCTCGTGTTTGCGCAGTCAGTCTCATTTCCCATCCTGTCCTTGTATTATGCTTGCCAATCATTCGCACTACACGCAGTTCTAGCACATCTATTGCTGATTTCTTGTAGCCCTTTCATGACCTTACTATCGTGCAGTAACTTCATACAGGTTTCTAGGAAATTTGTGAGCATAGAGGGGTCCATCTCCAGCTCAGGCTTATCCTTGCTTCCTGAAGCGGAGGCCTCATCGAAGCTCTTCTTAGCTTCCATGAAGGCTTCACAAGTGCACTCCAAATCAAACTCAGCCTCTTTCATCGGGGCCTTGCGAACCCATGTACTGTCTGCCGGCTATTTCCCCTTCTCATCTCTCCTCGCGATTCCACTCCAGAGCACTATATTTACATTTGGATCTTCCTTGCACGGTTCCAATCTCATCGTTTGTAGGTTCTAAGTCGGGGGAGGTGGTAGCGCTCCTTTGTCACGTATCCTAGCTATTAGCGTAGGACAGTCTTATGTTTCATGATCAAATAGTGTGCAATACTTATACAATGGAAGCATTGGATTAGTGCAATCATGGGCATAGTGTCCTGGTCCTCTGCAATTGTAGCAAATCAACTATCCTTGACCTCTACCAGGCCCTCCTCCACCTTAGGCTTGTCCGTGCCCCTGAAATCCTGTCTGCGCCATCCTTGCATTCTGGTCAAGGGGCCGCGTTTCAACTTGAACCCTGTAGGCGGGAGTTCTATCCATCATCAATTCATAGCTACTGCAAGTACACTCATCATGTCCTACCAACCTACAAAAGTTACAGGAAAACTGTTGCGGTGCTTTTCCATACTTCTGTAACATGTCAGTTATCGGTGGCATGTTTTCCGGCTTCTTGACAGATAGCGCACCATAAAGGAGGCACCACGCTAGTTCCTGCTTGAGCTTCCGGCCTTAAAGGCTTCGATCCTTCTCTTGCAAGGTAATTTGTAAAGACCCAGCACTGGTGATTCTTGCATTTCAAGCACTGTATCTCCTCACATACCTCTGGTTGACCCATCCTGTCCTACTTTAGACGTTACATCTCAAGGTACAAATTTTTAACTATGCATGGATTTGCTGACTCTTAGATTAGGATCTTGCATTGGGGTCTCATGTAGCCTCATGGCAATCTCCAAGGCCTCTGCCTGAGTTGTTATCTTCTGCTGTGACAGCGCACTCCTTAAGTGTGGTAGTAGCAAAGCCACAAACCACTCGTGATGCTTTCCATCTGTCAAATTCATGTTGGCTTCATGAATTGTACTTTTCAGCCTCTAATCTAGCTCCCAAGGCATCTCGCCTGGTTGCATCACGATCACTTTAAATCCCACAATCAATTGTGCTTCAGATTTAGGCCTGCTAAATTCCCTATTTAGTGTTGCTTGGATGTCCGCTACTCTAGCGTTCAGGTTAACGTTGGAGTACTTAATATACCAAGTTATTGCGTAATCTTGCATGGTGTTAACCAGTGTCACTTTCTTTATATGATCATCTGTAACACCTTGAGCTTCCCATACAACCCTCACAATGAACCAGAATTGGTCCAGGTCCTCATTTCCCAAGCCTTTGAACAAAGGAAACTTCATAGTGTTTTCCATACTGAATCGCGGTGGAGGTGGAGGTGGTATGGGTGAAGTTGGAGGCGACGGTGGTGAAGCCAGTGGTGGCGTGGGTGGAGGTGTTATTCGCAGGAATCCTTATCTTATTAACTAAATAGTGCTTTGCGAAGAGTCCATCGTTATCCCCTCTTTGTCTCTTAGAAGAGGTGAAATCAAGGAGCTATAGTCCGGACCCTTATTTCCTTTGTTCCTGTAAGTTATTCTACTTCGAGTAGTCCTGAACATCAAGGTAGTTGCATAACCTGTTTTTCACACAACAACATCTTAATCCAAGTATTCAAAGATTTTAGGTACTTACCTCGCAGTCCTTTGAAAAAGCGTTGCTTCGCCTCACTATAGTTGACTAAGGTGTCAATGGCGAATTCAGTCACAAATCCTCCTATGGTGTGATCGAGCCAATGATCAATAGTGCCGATGATCTTATCTTCTAATGCTTTTAACCTTCGCACTAGCTCTGGGATCCACATAATAGGACCGTCAAGTTTCCACCTTCCTTGGCTATCTGCTAGCTTCGTAATCCACTCGTATAGCTCAGTAGGAAAGGAGGCGAAAAATATTTCATGGATCTCTGTATACAGGTACCTGTCTATCCACTATTCTTTTGAGAGTCACGGGTTTCTATTTTCCTGTGCTGTGAACTCGTGGATCCTTCTGTCCAACTAGCCTTTGATTTCTTTCTTAGTCGGATTCCAGTGATACGACATCGCACATCTCTTATGTAGATTCTGATCCTGGCAACAGAACCATTTGTTGGCTTGAGGGGGCCTAACCCAGGTTCAGTGTTAGTTAGCCAAACAAATCCCTACACTACTGGCCCTTTCGGCATCATCCTGTGGAGCACGGACTAAAGCCTCACTCGAAGCAGTATGGGGGGATGTTGGAACCAAGTTTCCGCACCCTTGAGATGGATGTGATGTCGGTTTATTCCAGCTATACCTACCTTCACATAGGTTTCTTAGCCCTCTGTTCCACTCTTTAGTACCTTCGCGAAAGGATACAATTGGCTTCCATGCAGCTCTAGCCTACGGCTTAGGGACTTTCGCGCTGCTAGGGTAGCAAACTGCGATATCTCCCAAACTAGGCTAAGTGTCTTACTTATCTTATCAACTTGTCTTAGTTAGCTTCGCATAAATAGATGTTCTTAATTGCGTTCACTTAACCAACACATTTACGTACATTCGCGCATCATATAAGCATTATAAGTGAAATTCATACCCAACATAACAAATGTGTAAATAGGAAATAAAGACACAAAAATTATAGAATACTTCTCTTTATTGATAATTCTGGATGATTACAGACTCAACCCGCCCTGCGCACTCAGCTGCAGGGGTCTGCACACTCAACTGTGGACTTCTAGGCCTCTGCGCACTTAGCTGTAGGGGCCTGCACACTCAACTGTGGACTTCTAGGCCTCTGCGCACTCAGCTGTAGAACCTTTACCTACACTACGACCCAAGACATATACTTTTACTTCAGATCTATTTCTCATACATCATATCTTCATTGATTATTGATTTTTTCCCTTAACTACTTAAAGCTTAGCTCTATTTATACAATCCCATGCTCTACGGACCATGGGTAGATATTTTACAATTGACATTACATTTCCAAAATAAGGGTGGACAACCTTATGACTCTTTAACATCTACACACTCCGTGACCACAAAAAGCAAACTCTTTACATTTGTATTACAAAATTTGACCAAAATATGGGCTTTTAGCCCCAAAACTGCCCTTGGGGGATCCTGCGCCCAACACTGATATGGATACAACATGTATTCCAGAATCAATACACAATCATAAGTTAAAGTGCTACAGCTAGCACCCACTTGCACACAATGAATAATCATACTTAAAATAACACATAGTGTGGTATTCCAAACTATAATTGGGGTATTAAATTTATCCTCTTATGCCCATTGAATCCAAGTGTTTAACCCAGTCACTTTAATACTCTATATCAAAACTCTAAATATTATCTCCAAAAGTCTAGTATAGAATATTCATTATTCATTTCATTTGTCTTGAGCCCATCTAGTCCAAGTGTTGAACCTGGATGTTGTGATGCCACTTTGTAAGTCTCCCTCCCACCCTCTTGGATTAATATCAACTGAATGGGAGGTGTTGCTTTCAATTAACCCAACCTCTATGGTATGTTATGAATATGGGGTTAAAAAATTCCTTCTTGAAAAAAGTGTGTGAAACTCCCTTTGGATAACACCATCGTGTTTAGGTCGTCAAGAGATTTTTGATGATATAAACATTTCCTCAATCCGACACGTGGATTGAAATCTATTCCCATTTCAATTTTTGGCCCTGTAACCCTTACCACTTCTGCAAGGATGAGCCATGTGGTACACATGTGGTACTTATATCTCACATGAGGTCCATCGTGGCACCTTCCATGTTATAGTGCCATATAACCACCATGGGCCATATCATTTCTTTAAAATATTGCCTCATTCAAGCCTCTACGACATGCCACACATTTCCACTTTAAATGACAACAACAATCTACATCATATGGCTATGTCTCCTCCATTAAATTCATCTACCCCACACCCCATGGTAGAAAGGTACTACAAAATACCTTTGAAATCTCAAGCTCCATAGTGATGTGGCTCCCAACCATGTGTGTTACCATGTCTACACCATGCAGCACCCCCATTCTAGGTGGCACCAAAAACCACTTCTATATGTCATTTATTTCCATGTCAACATAGGCCTCAATATTACCCACTTCTACCACGGCTTACTGATGCCATTTTAACACCAAGGTGATGGTATCTGCCACGTGGTATCCTTTATTGGTTCCATGTGTCATCCAAAAAATGGCCACTTAGCCATCAAAAAATTCCATACTTACCTTCCATGTGTCATGCTCGTAGTGTGCCATGTCAACAACCTTTCCACATCATAGGTACACTTCATCCATGTCTGATGTGGCATCTTCCACCTCAATTTAGGTCATGGGTCCCATCGAGTCCCTCAAATCTGTGCAAATCAATGTTCTCCCATATAACAATGGGAAGGACATTTTGTCCCACCCTCTATCAAGAGTGCCAAAACCCTTACATGGGGGTGAAGCCATCATCCTCCCTCCACAACGTGATAAAAAGTATTTGTGGTAGGTGACAGAAATTTTCCTGTCTCGTGCGCACTTCTTCTTGAAGTCTCTTAGCAACTCTAGCACAACATGACATGAATTATTCATGATAGATGATGGGAAACTTCCCATCCTATGCTCACATTAAATTTGTGCCTCCTATCCATTCATTACTTTGATCAATAACATCAATTTTCCTATCTTTTGGAGGCACATCTTTGTTCCCTAGGACTGTTATATACATTTTTGGGCACTGCAACCCCAATCATAAATTTCCATAAGCCAAGGGCTCTCAAGTCCCTAAAAGTGTTGTTCCGACCCCTAAAAGAACAAGGTCAATTGATTACATCTTCTCCCAGAAGTTCTCCATGAAAAACTACTCAGAACTGGTCAAAACTGGACTATTTCACTTGCTCCATGGTCAAAGTGCGTTGCATCCCACCTAAATACACATAGTAGGTGCGATGCATGTTGGAAAACCCTTCTATGGGGTGCGATGGGCGAGAGTGGACAAATGGCAGGGTCAATCTGCAAGGTGGAGAAGCAAAGAATCTTCTAGAAACTTCTCCTGTGACACTTGCCTCTCTTCATTTGCCCAGGAATGAGTAAGAGATCATCAATCTCCAAGTGGATTCAAGAACTATCAGAGAGAGGACACTAATCAAATCTCAAAAGCTGACTCACCCTCCTTGCAAACATCTATATATGGATCCCTCATCCCAGAGATCCAGAGGCTGGAATTTTGTATCTTGTAAGGAAGTGCTGCTGGTTTCTTGGTGCAATATCATAGTGTTGGGTGATCTAAGCTTTTCATGAGGTGAAGAAGGGCTTCTTGCTGAGAGGATGATGTTGGGTTAGAACAATTGGTTGTAATCCTCTTTGCTCTTTCTTGATTATCAATAAAGCTACTCAAGTTTTCCTCCACATTCTTGTATGATTGATGTTATATGCATTTGTGTGTTTAATATATATCTGGTCCTATATTGTTTATGATAATTGATCTATGTTCTCGTATAGTGTTATGCTACTTTGATTCTACAGGTTCTCTTTGAACCTGGGTGTACAAGGAAGAAAGTGGCAAAGCACTATCAGAAGGGAGAGGAATCAAGCAAGGAACCAAGCGCAAGACTGAGGTTGGTCTCCTTTATTCTTCTCTCGTCTATTTCTCATAAAGGAAAACGAAAGTGGTTTTAGTTTGTTTGTTTCTAAGGTAGCTACCAGCCTTAGTCGGACTAGCAGCTCTGCATAGACACTAGTTTTCCTGATAACAAAATGGCGACTCCACTGGGGAGCGAATAGATTGTTTGTTTATCTGCAATTGTTTACTTTATAAACTTACAGACGGAGCCTGAAGTCAAGCCAGCTAGCCTTCAAACTGCATTTGCTATGCAAGTGCAAAGTAGATCAATGCTGCTTCAGTCTATCTCCGGGTTTTGTTTATGAATTAAACAATTGATTTACAAGCTCTCTAATTGCCCTCGTGGTGGTTCTAGTAACCTCTTTAGATCTACCCCTGTGATTCATTTACTGATTACCACTTGCTCGGCCTAAATCCCTGAACTGAACTGCAAACTGTGACTCGGAACCCAGTCAAAGTCTCGTCCCTGGTCCAGCGCACTGTCTGTTCTGTGAACTCCAAATGCATCGCACTTCCCGAGTGTAGTAGGTGCGTTGCATTTCAGTTTCACTGTGTTACAGGTGCGCTGATCAAACAAGGCCTTGTTCCTAAATTTTGGTTTCTGTGTTCACTCTTTTCAGCTCTATTCAAGAATTTTGCTGCCTGTAGTCAGTACACCTCTGTTGAAACCCCCTTCCTTGCCATTATTCCACCTCTATTGTGCAAAGAACTGTAAATGTTTTTATGTATTTTTTGAGTCATTTTCAGTTCTCCTTTACAAAAAAGTAGCGTAATTGAACTGTCGTTTCTTGATTTGAAAGTGTCGCAAGTGTCGTTTTCAGTCATAGAAGAGAATCTGATTGTTCTTGATAGTCGATTACACTGTTACTCTTGTATTTGATTTGAATTAGTAGTTTTTCAAGTGTCGAAAGCAAGTTTTCAATTCTAAATAACAAAGTGTTGTCGTCGTCCTCATTTTTGTTTTGAAAAGAAGCTTGTTAGTAATTGTCGCTTTGAAAAATAATTCAGATTTGCACTTAGCTTTCTTTTTATCATTTACACATTAAGAAGGCTAAAAACAAATACATGCATGTGCATTTGCATTTAGACTGTTTGTTGGTTTGATTTAGGACATTGCATATAGTGTGTGCTCTCTGCTCTTTGTTGAAAGAACGTCATCTCTCTTTCCTTAGTAGCTAGGATTTTCATTGCAAAAAGAAGATTAAATGACTCTTTATCATCTTAGATTGCATTTTAGGAATTGTACATCTACATCACGTGGTGAACCTGAAAGGAAAATTTCTTAAGCAAGATCAACTATAAAATAAATTTAATGAATCTAAAAACGCTTTGGAACCTAACGCACAACATCTAGAAGTCTAGGCTAGAGACGTATTCCGGCGTCATAAAGCCTGGTAACCATTGTTTTCACTGTTGGTTGGTGATTCCTCCACTTTGAGACGACAAGTGTCAGTACGGACTTGTGCTCCCGTGTACTGTCGAGTATATTTTTGGAGACCACAATAGGCTATATCCTTTATCCATAGGAAGCTGTGTCTGCCGCCCTATCGATCGCAATGCACTGAACACAGCATTCGGGAAGATTGACTACTGTACCGTAAAAAGTATTCTGTAGTTTTGCGATTGGTTTGGTAATCCCTCTGTCTAGATTTCCAGAGCAGTCCCTTTCGTTCCTTTTCAGACTCCTTAACGGAAAAGGTCCATCTAAGCACTTGTCACTTGAGGCTCATTAAAAATCGAAGGCAACTAGAGTCATCTTTTGTTTTTTCTCGACTCTTAAAAATTGAAAAAGCAAGTTGTGTCAAAGCGTCTAAAATTCATCTAATTCGGAAACATACTTCCCCTTGATTTTTAGTTGATCGAGTAATCCGGAATCGTGGAAGAAAGTCAATTAAAACCCCATCGTTCGCGGAGGCTTACGAGTCAACCGTCTTTGTCTCCAGAGTCAAAACTGTTACAGACAAAGCGAACTCGTTTAACCGGTTCCAAATCCCCTGATAAAGTTAGAACAAGTGTTCCAACACCATCGGAGATTTCGGTTACTCCAAACATTTCTGGTATCCCTACCTTTACAGAAGAAGTTCAGCAGCAACCAAAGGATAGTAGAACCGATCCTAGTGTGAAGGTAAACACTTGTATTACTGAACCAGCTCCATCTACAGCTGATTTGGAAGGTGTTATTCCCCAAACATCTGTCGCTGCAGATTCTATACCTTCTTAGGCACCAGAAATATTTTACGAACGAGACGGTCTACCTCTTCCACCTGGTCTGATTGCTATAGAAGAGATTGTGGAGGATCCTCCATCTAGTACTCCATCGCGGTTTGGAGTAGCGATCACTTTGTATCCTTCTTCATCAGAAATTAGTCTACCGTCATCGGAAGTTCCTGTAGAATCGCTAGGAAATCTTTTGGATAGACTAGAAATGTCTGAACAACCGTTGACATCTAGGACTGTGTCATTTGACACAGCGACGGCGGAACTTCCTACTGTCACTCCAACAATGTTCGCCGGCATACCATCTATCCCAACTAGCTCTCAATCGCTAAAAGAAGCCCACTCAGGGGCTATTTCGACAGTATGGTCTGTTCCTCTTTGTTCATCCAGAATAGTATCCAGGAACTCTTATGTTGAGTCTCAGCAAATTGATCCTTTAGGGTGTCAATTTGGGCAGTCCGGTCCTCAAGGGCAAACAATTCCTTTAAGTACCGGATTACCGCCGTATGGGGGGCAGTATACCCTTTCATTGTCTCCTCCGGGAGGACAACCATACGAGAGTTCACAACAAAATTCAGGTTATGCTGGAGTTACATCTAGTGGTTGGGTTCCAATACTACCTCAACAACCAAGAGTTGTATATTCGATGCAACAATGTTTACCTATGTCAAATATACCAACTACGCCGACTATTGTGACAGTGTCGCAAGTACAAGCGCTCCCCGTTGTATGCCAACCTCAGGTTTCTCAGGTTGTAATGCAACAGCCTCTTGTCCCTGCGACTCAACCACAATCGCCAACTCATGGAATGACACAGGCCCAAACGGGTACAATTACCCCTCATCTTGGTCAAACAGTCAGTATTTGACAACAGCACATGGCTTCGCAACCATGGCTGGTGCAATACCAACAACCGCAATTCCAACAAGTATACCAAGGATCTGAGCAACAAATCTTTGCAAATAGTGGGTAGTCGTATATTCAAAACAGTCAAAATCAACCATTCTACAATGGTTATGCCCATCAACCTTACCAAAGTTACCAGCATCAAATGCATTATGCTGGTATGCAAAGACCAATCGCTCAGGCAATACCATCTTATCCTGGGTATGCTTCACCAAACCTGAGTCAACAGTTACCCTTCGTGGTGACTTTAGAGTTACCAAATCTAAATCGGCTAACGAACGATCCAATTGCTTACGCCCCTTGGTGGCCAACGATTCCGCATAAACTTCCGTCAGATATTCCTAAATTTAATGGAAATCCGGGTGAAGATCTGTCGAATCATGTGATGACATTTCATCTGTGGTGTTCATCGAACACCCTAAACGATGATTCGATTAGGCTTCGCCTTTTTCATAGGACGTTAACTCGTCCGGTAGCAAAATGGTATATCGAGTTACCCAGAGCTTCGTTTGACAACTTCAGTACCCTAGCCACAACCTTTTTAACCCATTTTCAGTTACCCATAAGATATGAAATAGGAACAGAACTTCTTACCAATTTCAAGCAAACAACGGCCACTCACATATCCGATCATATTCATGAGTGGCGACGTCGTCGTAGAATGGTAAAAACGTATGTTCCTGATCATCTTTTAGCTGAATGGTTTATTAAATCATTATTACCTTCCATTACAGAAGATGTGACAAAAGGAGGAGTCGTCACTGAAGAGAAAGTTAATGCTCGTGCACAATATTTAGACTTGATTTATACTCAGTCTGGCACGCTCTACGATAAAATCTCTGATGCTCCCAGACCAGAATTTTTCGTCCCCCCTCCTCCTAAATCAAACAATGACTCCCATGCCGGTGATGGCGTGATTGGCACGACAGACACGAAATCAACAAAGGCTACATCTAAAAAGGACCGTAAGATTTCCAGTCAAAATGCGAAAGAAGAACTTCTCGCCTCAGAAGTAAATGCCGTCTCGACTGATAAAGGCAAAGAAACCAAGCAACCAAGAGACAAGAAGAAAAATAAAGGGAAGAAGAAGAAACAGGGGGAATCATCACCTGAAAAATCTTCTGCAAATCCTCCTGGAGATAGGAAACCAAAAAATCCATGCTTAATATGTGATGAGGATCATTGGACAAGAGATTGTCCATATAAAGCTGAGCTTAAGAAATTATGCAAGAATTCAAAAACCTCGGCGGTATTAACTGATCCATTTCCAAATCTAGGAACAAATCTGGTTGCCAGTGGAAATGCTTCCCCGTCCCAAGTGCTGATGTTGTCGGTTTCGAAACAGCAAAATGATGCTTTGATATCGACAAGGAATAAAGATTATGGGAATCCACAGCTGTCGAACAACAAGGATAAAGATCAACCTAGTAGTTCGACAACAACTTCGACAGAAGTTGCGCCGCCCATCTGTTGTAGGGAAAAGTATCCAATACGGAATGACCCTATCCCACTCTAAGGGTGATAGTACCTCAGCAACAACCGAATGCAAAGCTATTCAAGATTACTTCTTTATGAGATGTAAGAGAGAGGAGGAAGAGATCCACTAACCGTTATCTTCCGCTAATGGTTGATCCAATCTTCCCTCTTTGCTGCTTGCTCCCAACTCCTTGCTCTTTCACTGGCCCAACTACACAAAGATCCTGCAAAAGCACAAGAAAGGGAAACTACAAGAAGCAAGCATCCATAATTGATTCAAGGATTAGAATAAATCAAATATACAAGCATCAATACACCACAAAGACACATGCATATAGAAGAACCTCAAATGCTTTATTAATGGAAGAAGTAAAGTTCTGAGAGTGTTACAACCATAAGAGGCCCAATCCAGCAACACCTCCCAGCAGAAAGGAATCTCCTCTTCACCTCCTTCAAAGCAATCACCCAATAGTTCTATACACAAACCAACAGCACTTCCTTACATTCACAAAATTCCAGCCTCCTTAGACCTCATGAGAGAGCTCTATATATAGGATATTTGGAGAAAGGATGAGTCAGCTTGAGACTGACATGAAGTTGACTTGTGTCCTCTCCCTCTTCAGTTATACTCCAGTTCTTGAGTCCACTTGGAGATCCTAGCTTCCACTTGGAGTTTAAGGACCTCTTACTCATCATAGGGCGAATTTGCTGATCCAAGTGTCATTTTAGAAGCTTCCTGGGCACCTGACACCTTGCAGAATGACTGTGCCACTTGGCCAATCTCGCCCAGCGCAGGTAGCCTTCATTAGATTTGACATTCAGCGCAGGTACAGAGTGGAGCAGTTGACATTCAGCGCAGATGCTCGGTGGAGCAGTTGGCATGATCCTGAAATTGCTTGTTTTTGAGTGTTTTCAGGTGGAGAACTGATCTGAAGTGCTGTGGTTTGCTGACCTTGTTCCTCTAGGGGTAAGAACAACATGTTTAGGGACTTTGGATCCCTTAGATTATTGACATTTCATGCTTCATGCTGTGAGGCACAAAAATGTCTATAACACCATCATTCCAGAATTGACAATAAAACCACCAAAGGGAGTAGTACACAAGTCGACATTTAATCCTCGTGCCAGAGCAGCACAACATTATAATATAGTGGAAGATCTGGCCCAATCGCCATCCGCTATGTCGACACTTGAGGTACTACAAAATTGCCCATCCCAAAAGCAGGCTTTATTATCAGCTATCGGTGGGATAGACCCAAAGGATTCCAATCTTGTGTCCTTTAATCATAAAGGATACGATCCTCAGTTACCAGCTCAACTAGCTTTCCTCATTCAAGTGAAAGCCCTCAACAAAATTGTTCATTGAACAATTATTGATGAGGGGGCATCTACATGTATTATGTCGATGAGTTGCTAAAAAACTTTAGGATCTCCAACCTTGTCGCGATCTTTGACAACATTAAAAGCATTTGACGGACAAACGTATACCCCATATGGTATTCTAAGTAACTTGCAAGTTGAACTAGGGGGGAAAACAATAGAAATAGATGTCGAAGTAATCGACGGAAACCTCGATTACAACATCCTACTGGGAAGACCATGGATATATGCTATGGCTGCCGTTGTGTCGACCTACTTTAGGAAGATTTGATTTCCCTTTCAAGGAGGGATTACAATCCTCGACCAACAAACTTTTCTCCCCAATGGTTCCCAAGTTACGGGAAGCATTCCGATGATCCATGGAAGCCCACATTCGCTTCAAAATATCAGAGTAGGCCTACTAAAAGACCCTATCTTAATGGGTACTTTTGCCCTCCCACCTCCAATCAATCTGGCGGAAGTGGCAGTGATAGGAACCTACAATATGATATCTTCTATTCACAAGATCTCAGAAAATGATATTAACATGGATCATCTATTGGTGTTGCCTCCAAGCCCAATAGAAATATTGTAGCAATCAATGTTTCTAGCATGGGAGGCAAACCCAAATCAACGCTCATCAAGCGTTTGGATAGATAGGTCTAAGGAATATGACACCCCTTTAGATCCTTGGTCGCAAGTGCATTACACCGACGAAGGAATTGTTCAGTCAATGATAACTGACAGGGCACCATGGGAAGACTACCACCATCGTTCCCATCTTCCGGATTGTCAAGAAGATACTCCTGATGACCTTCATCATCCTTCAGTTTTTGATTTCTTATCAAATACTGTAAACACGGTGGATTCAGAGTGAAACTTGTCCAATATTGAAGAGACTATCGCCATAAATATCTCGACCAAAACAGATGTTGTAGAGAATATTTATGTTGGCAAATGTTGCTCTCCTTCAGAACTTGAAATATATAACGCTCTTTTTCATGAATTCAGAGATGTCTTTGCTTGGTCATATGATGAAATGCCAGGCATTGACTCGATTATAGTTGAACACAAAATCAAGATGTATCTAGATGTCAAACCGGTACGACAACGGCTATGGCAGGTGCACCCCAAGAAAGCCGCTACCATCAAGGCAGAAGTTGAAAAGCTTCTCCATGATGGTTTCATTTACCCGGTTCCTCTAACCGATTGGGTATCGAACATTGTTCCTGTGATGAAAAAACAAGGAACGATTAGAGTGTGCGTCGATTATAGGGATGTGAATCAAGCTTGTCCAAAAGACAACTATCCTACACCCTTTATTGACCAAATAATTGATGAATGCGCAGGATGTGAAATCTTTTCATTCATGGATGGATTCTCCGGGTATAATCAAATAAATATCCACCCACAGGACCAGTCAAAGACTGCATTTATTTGTCCGTGGGGCACATTCGCATATCGCAAATTACCCTTTGGTTTAAAGAACGCAGGGGAAACATTTCAGAGGGCAATGAATTATGCCTTCCATGACATCAAAAACATCGTTCAACCATATCTCGACGACCTCCCGGCTCATTCACAAAAGCGGACCGATCATCCGCAGCATTTGAGAGCGATATTTCTGCGTTGCCGACACTACAAGATACGACTCAATCCACACAAATGTTTGTTCTGTGTCAGTTCTGGTCGTTTACTTGGCTTTGTAGTCTCAAAGGACAGGATTCGTCTCGACCCATGTAAGTTTCAGGCAATCATAAACTTGCCTCCACCTTCAAATTTGCTTCAGATTCAGAAACTCCAAGGGAAAGCAAACTTTCTAAGGAGGTTCATTCCAAATTACACCGAACTTGCTAAAGGTTATACACGTCTATTGAAAAAGGAAGTACCCTTCGTATGGGATCAGGTCACACAAGCTTCCTTTGATGCTTTAAAAGAATCCCTAATGAAAGCATCATAAATGTACGCTCCTGATTATCAAAAAGACTTTAACTTGTATCTGGCTGCAGCAGATACAACAATCGCAATGGTTTTAGTTCAAGAAGACAACGGAATTTAACATCCTATATATTATTTGAGCAGGAACTTAAATGATACAGAAAGCAAGTATTCCTATGTTGAAAAGCTGGCTCTCGCAGCTGTTCAAGCAATACAGAGATTTCGGCATTATGTCCTTTTTCGAAAAACTACCATTCTGTCATATTGCAACCCCATGACTTATATATTGTCGCGATAGTTGCTGGGGGGCAAATATTCAAAATGGATAGAAATTCTTCAAGAGTGTGATCTGGAATTTGTAAAATCCAAATCAAAGAAATCCCTAGTATTCGCGGAATTACTATGCGATCTCCCATCGTCGTCCAACGATGAAACATCCGAAGAAACCATCATGGATGAATCTTTGTTTCTGATATCTTCAAGCAATCCATGGTATGGAGATATAATCATCTATCTCCAAACCCAAAAATATAGGCCTAATACCTCCCGCTCGGAACAAAAACGTATTCGATACCAATCAAAAGACTACATGATCGTCGGTGATACACTTTACCGTCGTGGTGTCGATATAGTTCTAAGGAGGTGCCTCACCCATGAGGAGGCCGAAAAAGTCCTGAATGACTGCCATTCAGGTGCGTGTGGGGGGCATCAATCTAGTTACGCTACAGTACAAAAAATTTTACGAGCAAGATACTTCTGGCCAACAATGTTCAAAGATTGCATAACAGTAGTCAGAAGTTGCCATGCATGTCAAATTTTCGATAGCAAAACCAGAAAACCACCTGCACCACTACAGCCAATAGTTACTGTTGGGACATTCGCCAAATGGGGCATATATTTCATGACATGTAACCCCACCTCGACCGAGGGGCATGGGTATATCATAGTCGCAGTAGACTATTTTACCAAATGGACCGAGGCGATGCCTACATTAGATAACACTAGTGAAATAGTTGCCCTTTTCTTTTTCAATCATGTAGTCGCCAGATTCGGCGTTCCACAGGCTATAGTCACCAATCATAGATTGCATTTTCGCAATCACATGATGGTTGAATTGGCTGCCAAATTAGGGTTGTCCCATGACATCTCTACTCCATATTATCCACAGGCCAATGGACAAGTTGAAGCAATCAACAAAGTCCTGAAGCGGATGCTACAAAGGATGATTGGAGTCCACAAAAGGAGTTGGCACCTAATCCTGTACTCAGCCTTGTGGGCATACCAAACATCGGTAAGAAATGCAACCAGGTTTACACCTTTTCAACTGGTGTATGGCCTAGAAGCAATCTTACCAGTTCAGTGTGAAATCCCGTCCCTCAAACTTGCAGTCAACCTTCTCCCCGGAACTTCAGAAGAGGAGGCTCGTTTCTTGAAACTAATCCAATTGGATGAAACCCGTCGTGATGTCGCTTTGGCTAACAAAGCCCATAAGAAACAAGTCAAGGTGTAGTTCGACAAGAATGTCAAACCTCGTGTCTTCTCAGAAGGTGACTTGGTCTTACTTTATGACCAGGAATCCGATAAATTGGGAGCAGGTAAGTTCAAGTCTTTATGGATGGACCCCTATATTGTTAAGCATGTATTAGCAAAAGGGGCCTACGAGTTAATGGATTACGATGGAATTCCACTGGCACAACCCCGTAACGGGTTGTACCTTAAGTGTTACTACGCATGATTCAGCGTGGTAACCCATATGCTTTTGTTACATTTTTGTTTTCGCTAAGAGTAATTGTTTTGGTCAAGTAATCCACCTTTTACATTTGTCGCAGATGTCAAACCTATTGGAATCTTTTGTTGGATATGCCGACGAAGCGAGTCGTAGTTCGCGGAACCTATCTTCTACGGCCTGGGCCATTTTTTATCCAAGCGGCGAGTTAGTAAGTTTCAGAGGGGTATGTATTGGTCGGTCAACAAATAACATCGCTGAATATAGCGCGTTGATAGAACTTCTCTCTGATGCCATCACACATGGCATACGCTGACTTGTTATCAGGCTAGATTCACAGCTCGTCATACTACAACTCACTGGTATCTACTCCGTTCGAAATCCAGCTATCTATCGCATGTTCCTAAGGGTCAAGATTTTGGAAAGGCAATTTGATTTTATTCAATATCAGCATATTTCCAGAAACTTAAACACATTAATAGACTCATTGGAAAATTATGTGTTAGATAGACATTTGCAACATTTATAAAAAGAGGCATTTCATCAATATTTGCATTAGGATCATGTAACTTAACCAAAATAAAACTCCGAAAATCAAAAATATATATATAACTATTTATGGTTTACACATAATGTTCTGTAACCAAGACAAAAATTGGTCAAATGACCCAAAACTCAAAACGCTAGGGGGCACCCTAGTCTAATGATGCTGGTGATAACAAGTCACCGCCTGTGCAATCATGCGTAAAAGCCTAGTCCATCGACTCGGCATGCCAGTAGTAGGTCGCTGCAACCTCAAAGGCAGCTCGTCAGTCCTCACATCTGGAATACCAAGAGTGAGGCCCTTGACCTAATCCTGTAATGCTGAAAGAGTCTCGGCCACATCAAGGTCGCAAAGGATAGCCCTTCCCACAGCCTCTCCTGCTAGAGTGGCAGCTGGCACTCTCAAGCATACTACTGGCCGAACTGGTCCAACATCTGCATGAGCACATGAGTTCTGATTAGTCTTGATAGAATAAAGCACAATAACATTATAAAGAGAAACAATAAACAGAGATATGGTCAACATTTTTACCAATGGCGCCCCACTGCTCGCCAGCTGGTAGTACCAAATTCGGGTCACCCCGGAAATCCATACCAGCATATGGATACTCGGAAAAAACCATCTCCTGACGATCGAACCACCCAAAGAAGGTATCAGAAAAGGAAACCTGAGACTGACCAGCATGTCTGGACATATGGTCGACCCATCTTTGCATCCATGGTTCAGTCGGTGGAGGTAAACCAAGTGAAATATACTGTGGCTGCATCAGCGAGATCTTTTCCAAGGCAAAAGCGGTCAAAATAGAACCATATCCAAAGTTCTTCAATCTTCCATTTTTTACCTTGGTCAATTGTTCTTTCATCACAAAGAATACTGTGTCACACCAGTTGAACACCTTTGGTTCAAGGCATTCTAAGGCATACTGCATATAAGATCGGTTGGCCACATGAAGAGCCACACTACCAGCCATCCTAGCAAAAGTGAACAGAATGGTCCTCAAGGGCCTATCAGTGACATCTTAAATGTTGATCTTGTCGTCCTTACTCGGTTGAGATCCCTCTCTGCAATACCTGCGAATGTAATCTCTCATAGATTCACCCCCACGGGCCGAACCTAATAATGAGACAGGGGCACCCCGCCTCGATAAGTCGGTCAAAAAATAGATGTCCACGACAGTCAAGGGGATAGATTTGCCCCTAATCTGGAACACCTGGCTGGTTGGATCCCATGGATCGAGAAAATATTGCAACAAGTTGATTTGTTGTCTCATGCTAGAGATGCGGAAAAACTTGAACAGGCCACAGTTCCGCAGTGCATTTACCGTAACTGGATCATGCAAAGAAAGCATGTCCTCTTCTTCATGCTCACGTTCTCACCATGTAACAGGAATTTTGCTCGAATGAATCTCTGAAAACAAACAAGAGAAGAGTTAGATCCTGATTTGGTGAAAAACAGGCAAAAATTTCCATGAAAAACTGTGCACAATTTTCCCTCCTTACACCCATCGCATCCCCAGCAGTGTTCTGGGTGCGTTGCATGCTAACTGGCCAATAGCCAGGTCAACATGCAATGCACCTTTCGATATAGAAAGGGTGCGATGGAGCCAGGACGAGTTTTTCAAACCCCAGAGGCTCAGAAAAACCGGAAAACATGCTCAGAATGCAAAATGGAAAGGATGAAATGAAAGACCTCAAGTTTAGCTCCTACCTGGTCCAGACGGTGCCAAAAATCGTCCACAGAATCTCCCGGAATCAGCTAGTGAAAATCAAGGGGGAAAGCACCTCCAAAGCTCCAACAAACCAAAGTTCAAATGAAATGGTAAAATGAGTGGTAAAAGCACTTTTTAATTACTTTTTACGTAATTCAAGTAAAATATTAGTGTCTTAACTCATTTTTCAGACATATATTGTTCATTTCTAACTAGTTTGATGAAGCGATTGAGTAGGCAGTAAAACCTTTAAAGGAACAAAGTTATTAATGGTAAAATCAAGAAAATCAATGACCATTATATCGAGCAGTTTTAACGCGGAATTCAAGCTCGTTAAAAAATAAACATAAGCAATGAGCAAATGTTCCTCCAGAGTTTAAGCTGATTTTAAAATAAAAAATGAACCAATTTCTGGTAAATAACCGTCATGAATGTAGTACTTCAGCCTTTGAAGCCTTGGTCGTGTTCTCATCATCACCTCCACTCTGTATTGGCCGATCATTCACCTCCACTTGATTGTTTACCCCTTTTGAGGGACAGCTGCGAAGAGTGATCCTATTAGCCATCCTTGTGACACTGTCGTGATTGGAAAATTCCAAACCTTACCTGGAATCAGCTGCTACCCGAATCTATCACTCGTTCCTCAAAAAACGAGTCTCCTTTAAGCTCTTTTCAACTGACTCGTAAAATATGAAAAGATTGCCGAGCCATTGGCCTCTCCAGCTCGTTAAAGTGACCGGAAGTGCTATCCCTCCTTTAGATTTTAATCTTTTTGGACCTGAGGGATTATTACACAAAAAGATCGAGCGCTTGTTTTGTTCAACTCGTTAAAAATACCGAAAACTCATCCCCTTTGTATTGTTTTATACTTTTTCGGACTCAAGGGATTATGTGACAAAAAAGGATTTCTGGAGTTTCCTTTACGTCCCTTTTCAGACTCTGTAAAATTGAAAAGGACCGAGTTATCTTTGTCGTTAAACTCGTTAAAACCGAATAGCGACAAACTTGTCCATAACAGACAAGAACGAGTTTCACTATCGCTAGGCTCGTTAAAACATAGCGATGGGTTTGCCTGAAGGGAAAATTATAGAACAAGCATATGTTATCCTCCTCAAGCTTGACAAAAATAAAGAGGTACTGGTCAGCAATGACTGGGGAAAATTGGGAAGAAAACTTGAAGAAACTTTGTTGGTAGCAAGTCGCTCTTGAACATGACACTTTCACTCCGCATCCGAGTCAGGTTGGGTTGTTCCATTCACTGGTCACATCACCATGGTTCCGTCACACCATCCATATTTGGGGTTAATGCTACCGATCCATCATGTCAGTGTCGCCGATATGTTCAAAAGAAGTCGCTCGGAGAATTCACCTGTGTCTCACCCACTGCAATACATTTACGCTCCATTCTTTGATGATCGCCACTCTGAACCTTATATCACCAGATCGTTTTCACCTCCATTAAAATCATTTGCTCCGTTCTGTGTCATTGATGTGGGATTCACTAAGGCCCTCCCATGATGGATCGCTTCTTGTCGACATCAGCTCATTATCCAAGAAATCGATCTAGGAACAACCCTTTCAGTACTTTGAAGCTTGCATGCCTCAATGGCAAGTTTCTCACTTCCGGCGACAGGTTTACATTAATGGCCTTCGACCGAAAGATTTTGTGTGGTGTTCGACGCCAAGTGCCTTATTCACACCACATGAATTGTACTGCAGTACCTTGAGGGTCATCATCATTATCGGTGATTCCTCTCGCACCTGTTAACAGCTTACATCATTGGCTGGTAATCAGGCGATGTCTTTCCATGTTCGACTCCAGAACATCTCTCACATGGATAGACTTGTACTTTGAGTGAAGATCGAACGAGATTGAAGACCCTGGATCTAGTTTCATCCATCCGGGCTGCGATATATATTGAGGAAAGTAAAGACATCAAATGTACATCATTGCTGCACAGATAATCATCCAATCTAAGCAATGATGGCTCTACTAGAATCATCAGTCTACACTCAGACGACTGTCTATCTCATGTACATGAAAATGAATTTATAAAGATGAGCATGGGAATGCCCGCCTCAGCTAGATCATGAAAATATTATGAAGATAATGTATTGTATTGTATCTTATTATAGGTCTCCTTCCAGCTTGAAAGAACTTCAGATCCTCATGATAAAGCATTTCACCCGACATCGACAAATTAACGACCTCATGCTTTAGGGGGCAACTGTTATAGACATTTTTGGGCACTGCAATCCCAATCATAAATGTCCATAAGCTAAGGGCTCTTAAGTCCCTAAAAGTGTTGTTCCGACCCCTAAAAGAATAAGGTCAACTGATTACATCTTCTCCCAGAAGTTCTCCATGAAAAACTACTCAAAACTGGTCAAAGCTGGACCATTTCACCTGCTCCATGGTCAAAGTGCATTGCATCCCACATAAATACACATAGTAGGTGCGATGCATGTTGGAAAACCCTTCTATGGGGTGCGATGGGCGAGAGTGGACAAATGGCAGGGTCAATCTGCAAGGTGGAGAAGCAAAGAATCTTCTAGAAACTTCTCCTGTGACACTTGCCTCTCTGCATTCGCCCAGGAATGAGTAAGAGATCATCAATCTCCAAGTGGATTCAAGAACTATCAGAGAGAGGACACTAATCAAATCTCAAAAGCTGACTCACCCTCCTTGCAAATATCTATATATGGATCCCTCATCCCAGAGATCCAGAGGATGGAATTTTGTATCTTGTAAGGAAGTGTTGCTGGTTTCTTGGTGCAATATCATAGTGTTGGGTGATCTAAGATTTTCATGAGGTGAAGAAGGGCTTCTTGCTGAGAGGATGATGCTGGGTCAGAACAATTGGTTGTAATCCTCTTTTCTCTTTCTTGATTATCAATAAAGCTACTCAAGTTTTCCTCCACATTCTTGTATGATTGATGTTATATGCATTTGTGTGGTTAATATATATCTGGTCCTATATTGTTTATGATAATAGATCTATGTTCTTGTATAGTGTTATGCTGCTTTGATTCTACAAGTGCTCTTTGAAGCTGGGTGTACAAGGAAGCAAGTGGCAAAGGACTATCATAAGGGAGAGGAATCAAGCAAGGAACCAAGCGCAAGACTGAGGTTGGTATCCTTTATTCTTCTCTCGTCTATTTCTCATAAAGGAAAACGAAAGTGGTTTTAGTTTGCTTGTTTCTAAGGTAGCTACCAGCCTTAGTGGTACTAGTAGCTCTGCATAGACACTAGTTTTCCCGATAACAAGGACATAAAGATATCCATCTCTGGATGAACATTCCCTTGTCTCCATAGCCTCTGACTCTGTTGAAAGTCTAGCAAGGATGAATCATCTCAAACACAAACCTATTGATCAGTGACAACTATGCTTAGAAGTCTGAAGGACTCCAATGTTTACAAAAATCCATTCTCACTTATGAGAAATGCACAAAACCATTATTACAATAGGGATGAATCCCTCATCCCATGCAAAAATTCCAAATATTAACATGGTCATGGGAGCGAAATAAAATCTGTCAGCATACCTATTATCACATTTATTTAAGTTTGAAATTTTTTAATGCTGACAATTATAGTACCAACGAAATATTTGTAATAAACAGGAAAAATGTTGATAATGGGACTATCAGCACTTTTCTAAGTTCAATAAATTTTAAAATGCATTGAAAATGGGGGTGTCGGCATTATTGTGTGTTTAAAAATAAAAAATAAAGAAGGAAAATGTGCTAACAATGGGAGTAGCAGCGCATTTTTGTAAAAATGGAAAATTAACACTCTTTTTTTCCTGTACAGCATAGTAATTTCAGGCACGATTTCGAAAAAATGAGAACAAAATTTTCAAAACTGAAAGAGGTTTTTGTCCGAAATGGGCCCATTTAAAAAAACGTATTTCAGTTCTCTAACATATATCATGGTTTTATATTTTCGAAGGGATCCCTAGACCCTATTTTTTAGAATTTCCTGAGGAAAAAGCTCATGGGCAATTGTTGACTTGGATGCCAACTCATCAAATTTGACTTGTTGATCTTTATCTCTAGCCATGACTCTAGCAACAACATGATCTTTAGATTCATATAGGTTTGGAAAGTTTCATATGCATGTAACTAAGAGATTTATACTTCTATTATTGGATTACTGTAATTATTTTTGAGCTACAAACCTGTTTCAGTTATTGTATTTTTTATATAAGAAAAGCCTGTAGAAGAAGAAAGGGTTGTTGTTTATTTGATATTTAGAATCCTTTTGCATTTTTAAGTAGAGTCTTTATAATAATTTGAAGAAATTTTTGTGATGTATTTCCCTATCTGTTTTTTTCTTTGCTTTATATTTCCTCATGCCTGAAAAATAGAGTATGAGATTGGGATTCATATTTTATGTTCCTTTTTTTATTTCTCAGACATTAATAATTGTCATTCACTTAATCCTTACACTAATTTCCTTCATCTTCCTCTAAATTACTTAAGTGTCAAAGGAATTACTACTACCCTGCTTTTCTATTTTGCTCATCGAAACTGTGTTTGTATAAAACCTGATTGGGTTAGACTCCATGCCCAATGGTGGAACTTTCACATAGCCCAACCAAATTTCATTCATTCTTCGATAAATCTAACCATAGGACTCAATTGCAAACCTTCTACTATAGTAACCTTGAGTATTTGAGTTTTAGGGAGAGATCCATCTTGAGGTTGAAGGGCCAACCTTCAACCTCAAAGAGGTTCGACATTACCTCAGTTATTTCCTTCCATAGCCAGGGAAATTTCTGAGCGATAACATTTTGGCGTCGTTGCTAGGGAGATAAAGGAACATTTTCCCCAAATTATTTTATTGTTTAAGATTAGATCTCTGAGGGAAAACAAAGATTTGGATATCAGTTTTGGTTGTAAGGTGTTTGCATTGGTGACGCCATTTTCAATAATCCGGAGTTAGAAGCTTCCATGGTGACTCCATTGTCAGAAGGATCCATAGCTAAATTGATTCAATGGTTATTTCACTAGGCCAATTAATAACTCATATGTTTCTACTATTGTTTTAAGGTATGAAATTTTATATTTTACAGTTATTCGTCATTTTCCTAATTATCTACCCAAAGATGAATATTTTCTGAGAAATGGACCAAAATTTAGTGGTGATGTTTTGAGCCAACTTTGAAACATATCACAAATTTTCATGACTTTATAGATCATCTTAAAGTGAAGTGCGAATATGTATACATGAGATTATTTTATGATTCATTCCAAAGGAAGTGCAAAAATTGGATTCATTCCATAACAAGATTTTAGGTTATCTTCTTGTAAACATGGATGGAGAAAAAAGAATCTGTAGTAGATCATGTTTCCATTCAAGGTTTTATAGAATGGAATGATGGGTATACTAATGGTGAAGTGGATAAAAATACAAGATATTCTAAAGCCAACATTTATCTCTGATACCAAATGTAGGTTTTAACCAGAGAGATAATTAAAATATTTATTGTGGAGATAAACTTACTGAGAGAAAAACATTAACACAACAATAATAATAACACATAACAATGAAAAAACTATTTATCCTAGGAAAACTCCAACTTCGGGGAAAAACCCAACCTAATTAAATTTCATTATCCTTGGCCAGAACCCTACCCCAACCAGCCATGTGAGCCTTCCCTGCTCACCTCCTTGGCCTACATTACAATGGAGTATTCCTAGACTTTTATAGGCTACATTACATGAAATACCATGGGCATAAAACCATGGGTACATAATACCTTGTGCCCAAAAACCACTACTATTAGACTTGGTCAATTTTGAATCTATCTCCAAGTCAAGTTTACCTAACACCTTCTGTGCCATCCGTCCTCAATTCATACTTTCCAAGTCATACTTGACCCTACCTATACTTATTCCTTCCTAGGTAACTAGCACCTAGCCCATGCTGCTTATTTATTTGCAAATATGGCAAGCCCTACAGTATAACTACATTCACTTCTACCTATTTTTCCTAAGCTCTAGCGATCTTCTCATTATTAGCCTTACAGCTTTTTAGTTATACCCTCAAACTTCTAAGGGTTTCCATCTAGTTATGGAAGTCTTCCTCTCTTCTCTTTCCTATTGACTCTTCCTCATGACCATGTCAGGACCTATCAGTGTTGTACTACACCATTCTAATGCTCATGCCTTTATTTTCCTCCTATTCCTTAGTGTCTTCTTATGTGTTGCTACAAACACATAATTGTTAGCCAACCAAATATACAAATAATAATATTTACCCATCACCGTGGCTTATCTAAAATAATCATGTTGATGTGAGGATATTTGAAGCATCAATTCTCAAGTCAGTATACCAGATAGAAAAAAAAATAATAGAACGACAACCTATCCTACCAATCATCTATCATGTTAAAATTATGTTATGAACATGTAAGAATACAACACACAATCTACAATCAACACACATTTGTGCATGGAAAACAATCATCCCTTAAATAACACAAAGTGTGGTATTCCACACCGTAATGAAAATCAATCTTATTTTCCATGGGTTTGGTATTGAACCATTTATCTAATTTTTGTTAGAAATATCAATTCATGAATGGGAAAGGAAAAGAAGATAATGGGATATTTTTATAAATATGTTGTCATTGATGGCAAAGGTAAAGAAGATGATGGGATATTTTTAGAATATGTTGTCAAAGGAGGTGCTCATTGATGTCAAGTATTGATATGTTGTTACTATCAAAGGTGTCGTTGGCATAAGGAAGATGTTTCCATAAGGAGAATGTCATAGGTGTGAATGGTGTTGTATCTAGATCAAAGGTAAAGAAATGGAAAAGGTAGAGAAGATTGCAAGAATAAGGAAGATCAACACATGTATGGCAAAGGAAAAGCTCATATGTTCCCAAGAATATTGGTGAATAATTGTGGTGTAGCTAATTGGTTAAGGTGGAGATAATTTGAAGCCATTTCTAGAATAGTAGATCACCTCAAATGTAGTTGGAAACCACTTAGATGGGTAGAGCTCTGAAAGAGATTTCTAGAGGTATATAGAAGTCCAAAATTGCCTCCTAGATCATAAGTTATTTCTAGTTAAAGTTTAAGTACACAAAAATCAAAGTTGTAGCCCTAAATGTGTAGCAGGGTTAAATTTGGGATAGTTTGCCACTTTTTCAAACTCATCAGAGCTTTTGGTGGAGCCGCTAAAGGAGATTTGGGCGAACGTGGTAGGACAACATTGCAGTGGAAATCTTTTTTTATTGGTTGATGTTGGAGCCTCTTATAACATCTTGCCCCAATGGAAGTTCCCCAGATGGTATCAAATTTTCATGCAAAGGGAACAATTGAGATGACGTAAACCCAGGTATAGGTGGATAGTCCACAAAATGGTGGCAAAGGCTCTCATTAGCGAAGTGTTTAACCATGGAGGTCCCCACAAGACAGCTCATCTCGGGAGGACTTCCCTAGAAGACCAAAGGTGCATGCAAAATTTGAAATGACGGAGATAATGTAAGGATGGGTAGACATGGTAGAGCGGAAACATAGGACCAATATATAGGAAAATAGGCATTCATGGTAGTTAATGTTGTAAAAATATTGAATATGGTGGTTTAAGCTTTGAAAAATTTAACAAAAAATGTGACAACCCACCTAAGGTTCTCATATGAGCCACATTGTAAATATGATGTAAATATTATGCAATGTTTGAAACCAAAGAAAAGTGGACTAAGTCTAAGGGACACGGATTCCAGACTTGGGTGTGGAGAATTACTACTTAGGTTGAGTAGATTCTTGTGCCAAGGAGAAACCTAGTTTGAAAAGGAATCCATTGATGGATAGCTAGTGCAAGTATTTAATGAACAGGTTCCTGAAATTAAATGAGCTGAAGAAAACTACTCAAACCCATGCTTGCTTGAGAGAACACAACAAGCAAAGAGGAAAAAATTTATGAATAGGTGCAAAAAAACAAGGATGCAACAGTAATGAAGGTGGATAGAAAGACAGACTAGGAAGAAAAAAAAGGAGAAAACTATTCGAGAAGTGGAACAAGAAAAAAGGGAGTGTGAACAGTAAGAGGGAACATTCAAGAAAAGGGGAACCCTTCGAACTCCTCACAGCAAGGGAGAAGATATCTCTTTTTGGAGGCAGATGTATAAGGGACCTAGATTCAGTCTCTAGCAGAAGATTTTAGTAGGTAGTGTTGAAGAGAAGAGAAGAGAAGGGGATTGACTCTCTATCCCTGAAGGTTTTGGGTTCAGTGCTAGTCTCTAGAGACATGTAACAGCTTAGGTTCCCTAGAGGCTGTGGGTTGAGATAGGATTCTTGAAACCCTGTAACAGCTTGGGTCCCTAGAGGCTTTGGGTTGAGACAAGAGGTCTTTGGAGCCCTATAAGAGCTTGGGTTCCTAGACTTTATGGGTGGAACAAAATCTCTCAAGCCTTGTAACAGCTTGGGTTCCTTGGAGGCTCTGGGTTGAGATAACTAGTTTGGATCCCTATAACATCTTTGGAAGAGACCATCCTAAATCAGAAGTAGAGGAAGACTTGATCAAATTCCTTTAGACCATGCCCTGTTGGCATAGTGACTTATGGACTCCCTAGAAGGGGGTGAATCAGTGTGTGTGCACTTAGGGGTGAGGTGGAGCACCTCTGCACTCCCTGTGCTAACAAAGGAAGAAGTCATCAACTTGTGGGATTAAGGAAGATGTCCTATGGAGTCCCTGTTGCAATTGGAAGTCGATGTGCAATACTAAAAGAAAGCATTCTCCCCCTCAGCCTCTAGAAAGAGTGGTGAGATCTTCAATGAGGTCTAAAGGCTGACCAAACCTTTGAGACCAAGCTACGATCGAGAATACTAGTTCAAGGAAGCCTGCATAGTGGTAGATCCAACCTTCAGGGAGAGTGCAAAGATCATTGTCGAAGGAATTACATGAGGCAGAGTCGAAGTCCCTTGACCGATCCATCATATAATGGTATGGGAAAAGAATTTGTTGCATCACAATGGAGTGAAGATCAAAACCTCAAGAAGGAAGGCTTCCAATTGGATAGTCAAAATCTCCTATTACGTGATTGATCAGAGAAAATTGATGTGGAATTTCTGTTGGACCTATTCAACTAGACATACCCTAGAGGATCATTCAAATCCCGCATGTCAGAGGTTGGGACCAATGGCTCGATGGTAAAAAAAAGCTATGGAATGCCAACCCTGACTAGTCAGAGGTTGGACAGCTTGCCAGCAAAAGGAGGCATCGTAGTAAGGCACGGTGTGCTGACCCAACTAGGTCGAAATTTAGATTTTGGGAAGTCGAGATGAAGGTGAGCCCCGAGCTCAAGGAATGGGTCGACCTTGAATCAATCAGAGGTCAAGGATTGGGATTCGATATTCCAACTTGGTTAGGTCAGAAGTTGAGGGGGTTGGGCAGTCAGGATGTAGGCGATGTTTGTGAGTGGAGAAAATCACTCGTCCCGACTCGCCTGCTTAACTGACTATATGGTGAGCCTATGGTAGAATTCCGCATGGAAAATTGAGATAAGAAACCATCATTTCCTACATGTTAGAGAAACAAAATATAATTCAATAAAAAAAGGAAAAAATAGATAAAGAGAGAAAAAGGAGAAGTTCACCCAAGACAACAGGACTTCGAACTTCACAGTCTCGTCTCCATGACTATACTATGGGGATGGGATCTGTTGGTGATGACCCCCTTACTCTAGGTGGGAAAAGAGGGTATGTTACATAGTGGCATCAGATCTATGCATGTTCAAAGTTGGATTGGATAGGATTCTTCGTGTGCAAGTAAAGATATAAAAAAAATGGAGAGAATAATGTTGACTAATTAACTATCTAATGTTACAAGTCGATTTAATCTACTAATCCATGTTTTGTGGGTGAACTGGCACTAACGAAAGTGTTTTGAGAATAATACCTTGGTCATGTTGTTTGTTTGGTGGTCATAGGTCATAGATACGTTGTTGTTTTGATTATCATGATGAAGAGACTGAATGATTTATGCATATGATTTATAAATGTGTTGGCACGCTAACATAAATTGTTTGTCACAACAAAAGTCTCCATGGTAAATCATGACCCTGATTTTGTGTTATCTATTATTTTGAAATGTCTAAAAATGTGTATGACTGATAGCACATCACAAGCAAAATTAAAAAAATAAATTCATAGTGATGAGGATCAGAATGGTTGAATACAATTCCGATCAGTCACAACATGGAAGTGATGGGGTCATAACTAATGAAGAAGAGAGATCAGTTGGCCAAGGGGGAAGGAGTCATTCCCTAGATTGGATGGACACCTTGAGAAGCCTAAGGGATGAGGTGAGAGCCTTTAAGGCTGGTAAGAGCCCAAGAAAGGAAAGAAGATATCAATGAATTCATCTTGCAAACTATCTCAGATTGGCAGAGGCAAAGGAAATCTGAGACGAGGGCGAGTCATAGAAATAGAAAAAACCTTTAGGAATCAAAAGAAAAAACCAATGGAGTAGATGGTGATAGGTCCAAGAAAAGGCACAGGCATGGAAATGAGGACATTTTTCCAGGAGGTATAATTTTGAGTACTCCAATAGAAGGGACTAGCATGCAGGTGCAACATTCAAGTAGACCATCTAAATCAGTTTCCCGGAGGCATCACCATTATCAACATCAAAATCACTCAGTAAGAAAGGAAAAGGAAAAGGAGCATATTCCTAAAGAGTTTAAGAAAGAAAATCCACCTGCATTTGATGGGGATATGAAGAAAGTAGAGGATGCAGAAGCATGGTTGCTAGGAATGAAGAAATTTTTTAGAATACACGAATTTTCCACGAATAGGAAGGTTAGATTTGTTGCATATGGCTTGAACGGAAGAGATGTCATATCATTGTTATAGACATATTTGGGCACTTCAACCCCAAACTTATATGTCGATAAACTAGGGCTCTTCAACCCTTAAAAGAGTTGTTTTATACCCTAAAATAACATGGTCATCCGATTACATCATTCCGCAAAAGTTCCACTTGAGAAACCATCCAGAAATGGCCTAAACTGAACCACATTGACTACTACACTAGCCAGGTGCGATGCATACTGAGTGGTACACTGCTCAGGTGTGATGCATACTAATTAGGCCTTCTATAGGGTGCGATGGGCGAGGATGGACAAATGTCTGAGATAGTTTTCTAGGTGATTGCTCATGGAATCTTCTAGAAACTTCTCCTATGACACTTGCCTCTTTAAATTCGCCCAAGGATGAGTACGAGATCCAAGAAATATCCAAGTGGAATGACACTAATCAAAACCCAGAGATGACTCACACCCTTGCACACATCTATAAATGGATCCCTCATCTAAGAGATCCAGAGGGCTGGAAAATTGTGAATTGTAACGAAGTGTTGATAGTTTGTAATTGAGGAAAAGAGCATTGTATTATTGGTGTGATCTTGTTATTTCATGAGGTGAAAAGGGATTGATGCTGTGAGGATGATGCTAGATCAGACAATTGAGTTGTAATTCTCCCTTCTATTTAATAAAGTCCTTCAAGTTTTCTTCCATATGATTGTGAAATTGTGAATGTTATCATTTGTGAATGCTAGTGTATGTTCATTACATATCTGATTTTGTAATGTTTATGTTGTAATAGATCAAGATGCTTTGACGGTTCTCTGTTATTGTGTTTCTGCAGGTACTCTCCAAGCAGGTTAAGTACGGGGAGGAGTTGCAAGCTCTATCAAGAGGGGAGAGAGATCAAGCAATGGATTAAGCGAAAGTTCCAGGTTGGTCCCCTAATATTTCTCTTATATATTGCACATAGAAGAAATCGATGAATTGCTTTAAGCTGTTGTTTCTAGGCTAGCTGCCAAACCTAGAGGGCTAGTCGTTCGAAAAGACACTAGTTTTCCCAGAAACAAATTGGCGACTCCACTAGGGAACGAATAGATGTTTGTTTGTTGTTATTGTTTGTTTTATAAACTATAGACAGAGCCTGAAGTCAACCAGGTAGCCTTCGAACTGCTCTTGCTCTGCAATTGCATAGTAGATGAATGTTGCTTCAGTCAATCTTTGGTTTAGTTTATGAATTAAACATTGGACTTACAAGCATTCTAGATGCCCTTTTGGTAGCTCAGTAACCTCTCAAGTCATTCCTATGTACTTTGTTCTTTACTGTTCATCATAGCTCAGCCTAACTCATTGAAAATAGCTTCATGACCCGGATTATCCACAGTTTCTTGTTCATTCTGCCAACGTTTCAAACCCCAAAGGGGTCCATCATCATTGAAAATAGCTGCACATCTGAGCCAAAACCCACTTGAGTTGCTCTCCCTAGCCCATCGCATTGTCTGTCACTGTAACCCAGTATGCATCGCACCTCCCAAGTGTGTAAAATGTGATGCATCCCTGTTACTGTGAAGCCCGGATGCGATGACTGACTAAACCTATTTCCATTATGGAAATTGGGGGTTTTTTACCTTGTTTTCAGTTTTGTTTAGGTGTTTTGCTGCTTATGAACAATGCCTCATTACTAAAGCCTATTTGCATCACATAGATCAGCCTCCATTAGATTAGGATTAGTGAATGTTTTTTGTATTTGTTCATCATTTGCAATCCTTTGTCAAAAAGTTGTTTAAATCGATTTTTCGCTTTGATACAAAAGTGTCGTAATTGTCGTTTTGTGTCGAAAAGAGAAGTGTTGTGGATTCTTCCTTCCCTGGATAGTCGGTTGCACTTTTCGTTATGTATTTGGTTTTATTTGTTGTTATTCGAAGTTTCAAAAGCATTTTTTTATTCGAAATTGAAAATTGTCGTTTAGTCTTCCTTTCTCTTTTGAAAAAGAGATTGTCGAAAATTTCGCTTTGAGTAAAATATGTCAGATCTTTGCTACATTTAGTTTTCCTTTTTGGCATTTTTCACATTAAGGGGAATGAAAACAAATACATGCATTTGCATTTAGCATTTTGTAGTTTGTGTGCGAAATATGGTTTAGGAAAATGCACTAGTGTGTGCTCTTTGCTCTTTGTTTGAAAGAATTGTAATCTTCTTTCCCTAGTAGCTAGGATTTTCATTGCTCAAAATAAACAAAGATTGTTTATCATTGTAGATTTCATTTTAGGAATTTCAAAATCAACATCACGCAGTGAACCATTGAAAGGCAAACTTTAAACAAGATCAACTCTAAAATAAATTTCAATGAACCTAACAACGCTTTGGAACTTAACGCAACACATCTAGAGGTCTAGGCTAGAGACATGTTCCGACGTCGAAAAAACTAGTAACTATCGTTTTCATTGAAGGTTGGGTGATTCCTCCTCCTTGATACAACAAGTGCTAGCACAGACTTGTACTCCCCATACCGTCGAGTATATATTGGGAGACCACAATAGGCTGATATCCTTTATCCATAGGAAGTCGAGTCTACCACCTTATTGATCGCAATGCACTGAACACAGCATTCGAGAAGATTGACTGCCGTACATAAGACCTTGGTAATTTCTCTTTAATTTATCACCAAGGTGTATATTGCAGTTTTGTGATTGGTTTGGTAATCCCTCTGTCTAGATTTTCCAGAGTAGTCACTTTCGTTCCTTTTCAACTCTTTAAAAGAAAAGGTCCATCTGAGCAGTTATCACTTCAGGCTCATTAAAAGTCAAAGGATACTAGAGTCATCTTTATCTTTTTCTCGATTCTTAAAAACTAAAAAAGCAAAGTTGTGTCAAAGCATCTTTAAAATTAATTGAATTCAGAATAACATCCCTTTTCCTTAGTTGATCTTAGGTTGAGATATATGGAGACAAATCCGAGATCCACCAATCAAGGAATCCCTTTTGAGGGAAATCCTAGTCCTTTTTCTTCTTGGGGAAATATTGGTGCTCCATATATGGCTACATTGTCCCTTCCAGGAATTACCATTGGCCTGCCAGTATGGCTATTTTCAATGTTTGTGGTTCAAAATGTTTTGATTCCTCTGCAATCGAATCAACCTCCAGTTGATACTGAAGTTGACCCTTCGCCTTCTTATTCGTTTGTTTCTCCCTCCCCTTCTTCCTCTCCGCTTGGTGAAAGTAGTGATGCTAGTAACCAGGTGGCTGAGAAGAAGAAGAAAGGGAAGGAAAAGAAGAAGAAGCCAATTTAGCAAGGGGGCAACCAAGCAACCATTACTTTGAATGCATCACCTGGTGAAAATCTGCACATTAAACTTCCCAAAACCAAATTTCAATTCGTAATTTGTGCGGGTGACCATTTTTCTCGAGACTGTCCTTGCTTTCCTCGGATCTTGAGAGAATGGTCTCCCCATTCGCACCATCCTGTGTCATCAACTTCTGGAGATCATGTTGATAACACACCTTCAACAAGTGATAGTAAAATTCATGGGCATATGAGAAAGGTTAGGTTTCCATGTAGGTTATGTGAAGGGAACCATACCCTTCACCTTTGTCATTTTTTGGATGAAGCCAAAAGAGTGTTGGATAACTGTCCTACTTCATCGCAGCGACTTCCATCTAGCTACAAGAAACTCTTCCAAATTCCTTTACTAGTTGAAAAACCGACTGACTTAAATCAACCATCGGTCGAAACCACTCTCTCTGAAAGTGAATCTTTTGAGTCCATAACTGACCAAAATCAATAGGTCGAGGTAACAGTTGACCCAGTTACACTTTCAGATAATCATACCTTTCCTGAAGAGAGTGGAAATGATATCGTTCAAATTCTCTTTGTTACTTCAGATTCTCACGAACTTGAGGGCAATCCACCTGTTCTATCTAGACAAAAGTAAAACCCTCCAGTTCTCGTAACTCAAGGGGTTAATTCACCCATTTATTCAGTACCCCTCCAAGTAGTCTAGTCACTTCCTTTGATTGGAATCAACTAGCAAGATTCTGCCTTCCTTCTTATGTGCCTTTCAAGATCATAGTACAAGTTCATAAAATAATCATGTCTAGCACTATTATAGATGGAGGGGCATCAGTGAGTATCCCTTCCTCAACTGCTTGGAAAGCGCTTGTTTCACCATCGCTTATGCCTGTTACACAGAATCTGTTAGGCATTAACAAAGGAATCAGTCGACTGTTAGAGATCCTTCCTAAGTTATCAATCACTTTGGGAAGGAATACCATTCATCTGAATGTGATGGTAGTCCCAGGACTGTTAGATTACAATTTACTCCTTGGACGTGACTATGTTTATAACATGGAGGCTATTGTTTCAACACTCTTCCGAGTGATGTGTTTCCCGCATGAAGGCAAGATTGTCACCATTGACCAGCTTTCATTTCCCAGTTCAAGCATAGCTCCAAGTCAATCATCATCCCTAAATGGTCCTTTTACATCAGCAGTATCTCTTGAACCTTCATTCCATCCACTTGATTTCCATGAGTAGTCTAGTAGATGTAACGAAGCTTGGGGGCATGCACCCTTGTCTATTCTAGATGCACCCAGTTGTAAAGATAAGTTCCCCTGAAGGTTACGTGATTGGTCTGTCATACCAATATGACACACCATTCACCTTTGTCTATGCTAGACAAAGCCAAGGAAGTGTTTTGTCTTCTGGACGAAACCATCCTACCTAACCTCAGTAGTTTCCATATGGTTACAGGAGACTCTCCTTTTCATCATGTTGGGGGCATGCAAACTTTTTTCCCATTTTCAATTTTCATTTTCAATTTTTATCTTTGTCGTTTCTAGCTTGTGTAAAAATGAAACTAAAACCAAGCATAGTTTCCCCATGGTTCAAGCTTGTAAAAAAATGAACCCACCCTCGTGTAACTAACCTTTCTGATTGCCATTCTATTAGCCTTTTGAGCCTTGGTTGTGTACCTCTCATCACCTCCATTCTTTTGGTCGATCATACGCTTCCACTTGGTTGTTTACCCTTTTTGAGGAACAATTGCGATGAGTGGTCTTGTTAGCCAACCTCTTCACAGAATTCACCATGTTTTGAGAAGTTCCAAGATTACCTGGAACCATTTACTACCCTAGACACCACTCGTTCCTCAAATCGAGTCTCCTTTAAACCCTTTTCAGACTCGTTAAATATGAAAATATTGTTGAGCAATTGGCCTTTCCAGCTCATTAAAGTGCTTGGAAATGTCATCCCTCCTGTATAATTTTATACTTTTTCAGACCCGAGGGATTATCCTATGAAAAAGTGCGAGTGCTTGTCTTTTTCGGCTCGTTAAAGTGATCGGAAAAGTCATCCCTTTTGTATTATTTTATCCTTTTTCAGACCTAAGGGATTATTTTACGAAAAAGAACTTCTGGTGTTCTTTTCATCCCTTTTCAAACTCTCTAAACATGAAAAGGACTGAGTTATCCTTGTCATTAAACTCATTAAAACAATAGTGAGAAACTTGTCCATTCTAGACAAGACCGAGTTTCACTGTCGCTAGACTCGTTAAAACATAGCGACAGGTTTTCCCGAAGGGCGAATTATAGAACAAGCATATGTTATCCTCCTCAAGCTTGACAAAAATAAAGAGGTACTGGTAAGCAATGACTGGGGAAAAAGGGAAGAAAACTTGAAGAAATTTATAGTAGCAGGTCACTCTTGAACATGACACTTTCACTCCAGCACCATTATTGAGTCGGGTTGGGTTATTCCATTCACCGGTCATCTCACCATTGGTCTTCTACACCATCCATCTTTTGAGGTTAATGCTACCAATTCATCTCAACGTCACCGACATGTTCAAGAGAAATCATTCAATTGAGAAACCACAATCCAATTAATGCCTCATCCACTGCAATACCTTCAACTTCATTTTTTCATGACTGGCATTCCTGAGCCTTATGTCGTCAGATTGTTTTCACCTCCAGAAATCATTTGCTTCATTTCATGTCGTAGATTTGGGATACATCAAGGCCCTCCTAAGATGAGTCACTTCTTGTCGACATCAGCTCATTATCCAAGAAGTTGACTTAGAAACACCCCTTTCAGTGCTTTAGAGCTTGCATGCATCAATGGCAAGTTTCTCACCTTCGGTGATAGGTTGACATCAATGGCCTTCGACCGAAAGATTTTGCGTGGTGTTTGACATCGGATCATATATTCACACCATGTGAATTGTACTGTAGTACCTTGAGGGTCATTATCATTATCAGTGATTCCTCTCGCACCTATTAACAGCTCACATTATTGGCTGGTAATCGGGTGATGTCTCTCCATGTTCAACTTCAGAACATCTCTTCACATGGATTGACTTGTACATCGGGTGAAGATTGAATGAGTTTTAAGACCCTGTATCTAGTTTCATCCATCCAGGCTGTGATATATTCAAGGATATAAAAACATCAAATGTACAAAGGCACTGCACAAATAGTCCTTTGAACCAAGGATAATGAATCTACATCTAAAGAATCACCAGTCTGCATCTACAGACAACTGTCTGATATATGTACATGAAATGAATTTATAAAGCTGAGCATGGGAATGCCTACCTCAACTAGATCATGAAAATTATATTATGATGATGTATTGTATTGTAACCTATGCAAGTCACCTTCCAGTTCGAAACCTCGGATCCTCATGATAAAGCATTTCACCTTACATCAAGATTTACGATTTCATGCTTTAGGGGTCAACCATTATAGACATATTTGGGCACTTCAACCCCAAACTTATATGTCGATAAACTAGGGCTCTTCAACCCCTAAAAGAGTTGTTTTATACCCTAAAAGAACATGGTCATCTAATTACATCATTCTCCAAAAGTTCCACCTGAGAAACCATCCAAAAATGGCCTAAACTGAACTATACTGACTGCTACACTAGCCAGGTGTGATGCATACTGAGTGGTACACTGCTCAGGTGTGATGCATACTGATTAGGCCTTCTATAGGGTACGATGGGTGAGGATGGACAAATGTCCGAGACAGTTTGCTAGGTGGTTGCTCATGGAATCTTCTAGAAACTTCTCCTATGACACTTGCCTCTCTGAATTTGCCGAGGTATGAGTAAGAGATCCAAGAAATCTCCAAGTGGAACCAATTGTAACAAGTGGAATGACACTAATCAAAACCCAGAGATGACTCACACCCTTGCACACATCTATAAATGGATCCCTCATCTAAGAGATCCAGAGGGCTAGAATATTGTGAATTGTAAGGAAGTGCTAATAGTTTGTAATTGAGGAAAAGAGCATTGTATTTTTGGTGTGATCTTGTTATTTAATGAGGTGAAGAGGGATTGATGTTGGGAGGATGATGCTGGGTCAGACAACTGGGTTGTAATTCTCCCTTCTATTTAATAAAGTTCTTCAAGTTTTCTTCCATATGATTGTGCAACTGTGAATGTTATCATTTGTGTTCGTGCTATTGTATGTTCATTACATATCTGATTCTATAATGTTTATGTTGTAATAGATCAAGATGCTTCGACGGTTCTTTGTTACTGTGTTTCTGTAGGTACTCTCCAAGCAGGTTAAGTACGGGGAGGGGTTGCAAGCTCTGTCAAGGGGGAGAGAGATCAAACAAGGGATTAAGTGGAAGTTCCAGGTTGGTCCCCTCATCTTTCTCTTATCTATTGCACATAGAATAAATCATTGAATTGCTTTAAGCTGTTGTTTCTAGGCTAGCTGCCAAACCTAGAGGGCTAGTCGTTCGAAAAGACACTAGTTTTCCCAGAAAGAATCGTGCAAAGACTTGAAGAATGTTAGAGCCACTGCTAAGAAGGAGCTGACCTATAAGGAGTTTAAGAAGTTCTTAAGAGAATAATACATTTCTAAACAATACTATGATAATAAAGCGAAAGATTTCTATGAACTCAAAATGGGTCAGTTAACTAGTGATGAGTGTGTCACCAAGTTCTTGGAGATATTGAGGTATGTACCATATTTCAAGGATGAGAAAGCCAAGATTCATAGGTTTATCAATGGGCTTCCTATGGAATTGAGAGATAAAATCAAACTCCTACAACCCCAAACCTTGAAGGATGTTATCAAGAAATTAGATCACTACTATGAACAAGCAAATCACAACCCTGAAATCAGGATGAACTCGCCAATTAAGAGCAATGCTAGATGTGATAATAATTTACCCAAAAGAAACCCAAATAGGAGGGAAGTGAGGCACCCAGCTCAGGCACAATGTTTCAAAAAAGACACATTGTTGTTACCAAGAAAAAATTATAGCGACTAGTGTCAGTACAGCCCGAGCTTGAAAGTTGAGAACCACTCGAGTCTTGTACCTGTGGTGGGGACCACAAAAGAAGAGATTTCCCACATCAGCAGAATGTTGGACCAAAGATTTACAACACTGAAGAGGCAAGCACAGTGGGTGAAGTTTCTCGGAGTATGCCTAGATTTTATGCAACAGTGGACAATCGCCAAGCAAATCATCAAGCATCCATCATTACGATGGAAGGTAAGCTACAATAACAAGTCATTTCCATTTTGATTGATCTAGTTTCTAATTATAGCTATATCATCCTGGAACCCTTTTAAGAAGTGTGGATTGGACAAGGAGTTGCATCAAGAACCCTGGCTCGTTCAATTGGAAACAGGCACAAGGAGAAGAATCAGCCATTGGGTAAGGCCATGTGCAATTGAGCTTAGTACCATGGCCATAAAATCCCACTTGAATGTGTTACCATTGGGTGGGTATGACTTATTATTTGGAATGGATTAGTTTTACCTACACCACACCAAGGTGGATTTCTATGAGAGATAAATAGAATGCTTGGGTGAGAAAGGAAAGCAGAGAGTATTTCGAGGCAAGAAGAATCCCATATCGTTGAGGCAGTGATCACTTCTATGCAAGCCAAATGCAGCAACAGGAAAATATGCATGTTGTTTGTAGTACAAGTTTCCAAGAAGGAGGAAGTTGATAGAGAAACAAAAGATAAGGGAATTGAATTTCTTCAAAAGTACATTGTTTTGCAACAATTTGCAGATGTTTTTCCAGTGGAGGTTCCTAGATTACCTCCTCACAGAGACGCATATTTCTCTATCAAGTTGGTACAAGGAGCAACTCTAGCATCCAAGGCTCCATATAGAATGTGCACCCCAGAGTTGGTCGAGCTAAAATTAGAACTGAAAGAAATGCTTGAAAAGGGTTACATAAGGCCATGTATGTCTCCTTAGGGAGTGCAAGTATTATTTGTAAAGAAAAAGGAGGAAACCCTTAGATTTTGCATTGATTACAGATAGTGGAATAAGGTAACCATCAAGAATAGGTACCCATTGTCAAGGATTGATGATCTCTCTGACCAGTTAAGAGGAGCATCGGTTTTCTCTAAAATTGACTTGAGGTCAGGATACCACCAAGTGAGGATCAAAGAGGAGGATATACATAAGACTACTTTCATAACAAGATATGGGCACTATGAATTCGGAGTGGTACCCTTTGGCCTCACTAATTCCCAGGTCATGTTCATGTGCTTGATGAATAGAATATTGTCATTACTTGGACAAGTTTGTCATAGTGTTTGTTGATGACATAATATTTTACTAAAAAATGAAGGAAGAACATGAGAAACATTTTGTTTTAGTGTTAGAGCTATTGAGAGAACACAAACTCTACGCAAAACTTAGCAAGTGTGACTTTTTTCAGTCACAAATACACTACCTAGGGCACGTTGTCTTTAAGGAAAGCGTATCAGTTGACCCTAAAAAGATCAAATCCATAAAGGAGTGACCAAGTACAAAAAGCATAGATGGGGTTAGATCATTGATTTGGTTGGAAGGATACTACAGGAGATTTATTCAGAATTTCTCCAAAATTGTTTATCCCATTATAGCCTTCCAAAATAAAGGGAGAAGATTTGAGTGGATTGTACAATGTGCATAAAACTTTGAATAGTTAAAATAATTACTCACACATATGCTAGTGTTGAGAATCATAGATCCTGAAAAGGATTTTGTGGTGTGCACAAATGCATGTAAAGAGGGACTTGGTGGAGTCTTAATGTAGGAATGGAAAGTAGTGTGCTAATCCAAAAAGTTGAATGAGCATGAGGAAAATTATCTGACATGTGATTTAGAATTGGTTTCTATAGTTCATGTTTTAAAAATGTGGAGGCACTACCTCCTTGGCAAGAAGTTCACGCTCATGTCAAGCCACAGTGGACTTAAATATTTTTTTGGACAACCGAATTTGAATGTTGGGAAAGCAAGATTACTGGCCATGTTCAATGAGTTTGACTATGAGATTAAGTACATAAAAGGTAAGGAAAACAAGGTTATTGACACCTTGAGTAGAAGAATCCAAGTAAGTCACTTGGAAGCGGTAAGTTTGTATGAAAAATATCTAGAAGAAAGAATCAAAAGCATTGGATAGTTGGAAGAAAATTACTAGCAACTAAAAGAAAATTTGCATCAAAGCAATGAGGATGAAGGATATCATCTCACTAAGGACGTCTTAGTCAGGTTTAAAGGTAGAATTTATGTGCCCAACAGTGATGAAATAAAAAGGCTAATAAAGAAAGAGTTCCATGTTAAGCCTTACTCAGGCCAACCAAGGTATCAAAATAACCCTCACGACCATTAAAATGTACTATCATTGGCCAAATTTGAAGAAAGAAGTGGAAAATTTCATAGCAAGATGCATGGAATTCTAGTAGGTAAAGGCTGAATGCAAACACCTAGTAGGATTGTTGTAGCCTATCCCTTTTCTAGAATGGAAAGGGGGGTAATTTCTGTAGATTTCATTACAAGATTGCTCAAGACATCTAGGCAGCATGATGCAATAATGGTAGTGGTGGATAAACTTTGTAAGGTATCTCACTTTTGTGGAAGTCAAATCCACCAATTCCGCTAGTGATATAACACAAATATTCATAAAGGAGATTGTGAGGTTACATGCCATTCCCAAGAAGATTGTGTCAAGGAACTTTTTGCAGGATTGGGAATAGAATTAGCATTTATTACAACCTATCATCCACAAACCAATTGGAAATAGATAGGATCAATTAGATCCTTGAAGACATGTTAAGGATGTATGTGATGCATCAGCGCAAGAAGTGGGAATAATATCTTATACTTGTGGAATTTGCATACAATAATGGACACCAAGAGTCCATAAAGATGAGCCCCTTTGAGGAATTGTATGGCAGGAGATGTAATACTCCTATTAGCTGGAGTGATCCAGTTAACAAAGTTCATGTAGGACCTAATATGCTTAAGTATATGGAACAACATGTTCAGATCATAAAGAAAAACATGAAAGTAGCACAGGATAGACAAAAAAGCTATGTATATAAGAATAGGGTGTATAAAGAGTTCCAAGTAGGAGAACATGTTTACCTGAGAATTAAACCCAAGAAAATTTCCCTAAAAATGGGTACATGTGCCAAGTTGGCACCATGGTATTGTGGTCCATTTGAAATTATTGAGAGGATTGGACCAATAGCATATAGACTGCAATACCTCTATAAGTTAGAGTTCATGATGTTTTCCATGTTTCTTTACTTAAAATATATGTACAGGATTCTAATCATGTGATTGATGTGTTTGAGCTATAGGTGGAACCAAAGGGAGAGTTCCAACCAAAACCAATGTGAATTTTATACTTGTCTCATGCTTCATAATTGAGCTATAGAGAAAGTCAAAGTGCAATGGAAGCACTTTGGGCCAGAGGAGGTCACATGGGAAATGGTTGATACCATGAAAGCTAATTATCCCTTCTTGTTTGATGATTAAAGCCAGTGTGTGTAATTGTAAATATTTTATAGAGATGTGTATAAATCTCCATGAAGGAGTATGTGTCTTGTTCTAATGTTGGCATTAGGTATGTGTAAAATAAAATTGTGGGCAACATCCCATTAAGGGGGATGGGACTATGAAATCCCACCCAAGGTTATCATATGATCCACATTGTAAATATGATGTGAATATTATGTGTTATGAAACCAGCTCAAGAAAATATAGAAAAGATAGATCAACGCCTTAGAATTCAGCCTCTTCGAGGGGGCAACCTCCTTTACATTACATAAATGAACAATTCTTGGATGATTCAAATGACAAAACCTCCTTTCTATATATAGGAGTCTAAGGAGTCATAATATAACCCAGCCAACCTAACAATAATAATATAAAGCCACAAAAATAACAATAGAGGGATTCTATGGGGCATAGTAATAATAATATGGGGATAATAGGGGCACAACAATATTAATAAGGGATGCAACTATAATAGTAATGGGGTAATCACTAGTATTATAGGGACCCAACATGCCCCTCTCCTTAAAAAAAGTGTTGTCCTCAACGCTTGAATAGTTCTGGATGCTTCTGTATAAAATTCTCATCCTCCCATGTGGAATCTTCAGTGGATAAGTCCTTCCACTTGATAAGATACTCCGAAATTGATCGATTTCGTAGCTGTCGAGTTCTTGTTTCTGTGACTGCTTCTGGTTCCAATATAATTTTTCCTTCCTCGTCAAGTTCTGGCAATATTGTTTGAACTAGGAGCTTGTCACCTATAACCTTCTTTAAAAATGAAACATGGAAAAATGAGTGCAATCGAGAAGCTCCAATTTGTATGCCATAGTACCAATCTTTTGCAACACCTTATACAGACCATAATACTTTGGTGATAATTTATTATCCTTCTTAGCTTGCTTGAGGGGAATTTGGTTCTATGGTTGTAGCAGTAGGAATACCCAATCACCTACATCAAAACTTCTTTCTCTGCGATGTTCATTTGCTTGTTGTTTCATTCTATTATGTGCCAACACGAGGTTATCCTTTAAGAGTTGGAGGACTTGTTGTTGATGTTCGATGTGATGTTCCACTGCTTGAATCTTAGAATTTTCTCTTAAATATGATGTGATGGATGGTGGCTGATATCCATAAAGTGCCATAAATGGGGTCATTTTTGTTGTTGTATGGAAGGAAGTGTTATACCACCATTCAGCCAGAGGCAACCATTTGACCCATTGTGTCTGTTTATCAAATACAAAGCAATGAAAATATCCTTCCAAACATTTGTTTACTATCTCAGTTTGCCCATCAAATTGAGGATGATAAGATGAGCTATGAGCTAACTGAGTACCAAGATAAGAAAATAATTCTGTCCAAAAATTTCCAGTGAAAATGGGATCTCTGTCACTTACAATAATCTTTGAGTTTCCATGTAGCTTTTGAATTGTTTCCATAAATGCAGTAGAAACTGTACTGGCTTTAAATGGATGTGATAATGCACAAAAGTGTGCATACATGGTAAGTCTGTCAACTACCACCATGATGACACTCTTTCCCTCAGACTTGGGTAAACCTGTGATAAAATCCATTGAAACCTCCTCCCAACATTGGCTTGGAATGGATAAAGGTTGTAATAGACCCGGTGTCTTAATTGTTTCAACTTTATTTTGTTGGCAAACCAAACATTCAGCCACAAATTTTTGAATATCCGATTTAAGGCCATCCCAAAAAAATTCCTTCTTAATCCTATGGTAAGTTTTTAAAAATCCTGAGTGCCCTCCTAAGGGAGAAGTGTGCAATTCCATAAGAATCTTTTCTTTTAGTTGGGAATTCTTACATAGGTATAAGCGATCTTTGTACCATAAAGAATCATTTTTCCAGCTAAATGTATCAGACTTATTGGAATCTTGTTGTAACTTTCGAATAAGTGCCCACACTTCTTCGTCATTCTTCCATTCCTCCCTTGCTTCATTTATCCAATCTAGTTGGATAATAGAAATGGCACACAACACTGCTTCCACATCCTCATCCTTTCTTGAGAGTGCATCTGCCACCACATTTTGCTTCCCTTTTTTGTAGATTATTTCAAAGTCATAACCCAACGTCTTTGTGACCCACTTTTGTTGCTCTTCAAAGGATAATCTTTGTTCTAAAAAGTATTTAAGGCTATCATGATCCATTTTTACCTTGAAGTGTCTTCCCATTAGGTAGGGTCGCCATTTCTTAAGTGCATGGAGAATTGCCAACATTTCCTTCTCATAAATAGCTTTGTGTAAAAACTTTCCCTTGATTGGAAGACTTTCAAAAGCAATGGGTCTTTCATCTTGCATTAAAATAGCACCAATTCCATTTCCTGAAGCATCACATTCCACAATAAAGGTTTTTGTGAAGTCCGGTGTAGCTAAGACCGGTGCTTGGCACATTGCCTCTTTAAGATGTTCGAAGGCCTTTGTTGCTTCTGGAGTCCATGAAAATGCATCTTTCTTCAATAATGTTGTTAGAGGTGCTGCTATTCTCCCATAATTCTTAACAAACTTGCGATAATACCTTGTCAACCCGAGAAATCCTCGCAGATGCTTTATGGATGTGGGGATTTTCCATTCCTTAATGGCTTTAATTTTTCTAGGGTCTACCTTAACTCCTTCATGAGATACAATATGACCCAGATATTCCACCTCTTGTACTCCAAAGAAATATTTGGATCTTTTTGCATATAATTGTTTCTCCTCCAATAGTTGTAGCACCCTGTCAACATGTTCAACATGATCCTTCCAAGACTTGCTGTAGATTAGTATATCATCAAAAAATACTAACACAAATTTTCTAAGGAATGGTTTGAAAATGGAATTCATCAAACCTTGAAATGTTGAAGGTGCATTGGTAAGGCCAAAAGGTGTTAGCTACCTATACCAATAGGTTTCATATTTCATGATTGGCTATGGAAGGTCTAAATATGCTCTGCTTTGATGATTCAAAGATCACATATTTCCCAGAGAATCTGATCTGTCCTTCTAGCTTGGTATGGACTTAAAATTTTGATGGATGGTCCAACAGTCTAATATGGATCATTCCATGGTTTAAATTTGCAGTTGTAGAATAGAGAAAGGAAGTCTGTCCAAACTGTTTAATCTTGGCAGACAAATAGTTCAGGTAGAGAAGAAAAGGCTCCCAACAGCTTAATCTGGGACCTTGGAAGGGATAAGGGTAGAAGTAGATAGGAAAAACAAAGAAAAAAAGGCCAAAGAAAAGAAAAGGCAAGTAAGGGTTTGCAAGTCCAAGTGCACCCTCCAAGGAGAAATAAAAAATGCTAGGTAAGTAGCTGGGTAAGTAGTTGGGGTTGCAGAAAGGTTGTCTTTACCATTGCACATATGTTAACTGTGCTTACCAGAGTAAAGTCAATTAATTGACAAGGTGTTCACCTCCATCAAGTTACAGCAAGGAGCATGACTAACCTCCCCCTTTCCCCCTTCCATTTCATTCCTAACATCCCCTCATCAGCTGAGATTCATAGAAGAAGATCATGGTTTCATGGTGGTTCTTGCTCATTCAAAAGCCACATTTCTTGTCTAAAAATCTTTTCATTTTGATCTACTCTCTAAACTAAGTAAATTGCAAATAAACTTAGTGATATCCCCTTCATTTGCCTTCCTCATCCATATTAACATCTAATTTTACTATATAACTCCTCTATCATACCTTTCCCCTACTAGTATTAAACACCATGGTGTATAAATCCCAGCATTATCTACATATTCTCCTTTTGGCATTATAGCCAAATAAAGTTCTAAGGGGACTTCAGTCCATCTGGGACTGTGGTCAACCTTGTCTTGGATGTACTCTAACCTCTGGTTATGAGCAGAAATCCTTCCCCCCAACCCTCACCGTCCCTCTGCTAAAAAACACACAAAAACCCCTTTTTCTTGTATAAACCCTTGCAAAAAACCCAGAAAACCCAAAACACTACGAAAAACCCATTTTTTTATAGTCCTCCGCCCCAAATATTAAATTGAATATTTTATGGTGCCGGCGGGACCCCCCCCCCAACCTGCTCGATCCGTCGGAGAGCCCGCCAGACGTCCGATCTCCACCGCCCAGATCTAAAGGTGGGCGGTCATTCTCACTCCCCGACCTGCCGACCTTTAGCGTCCGGGGAAAGTGGTTTTGGCCATCCCGTACAGGGGACGCGTGGCAGGCGGTGGGGTTGTTCGGAGCCCCCCTCCCCGTTACCGCCTTTGCCCAAAGGTGGTGCGGGGAACCCGCTTACCGCCACCCCTGTTACCGCCCTCCCTCCTACATCATTAGGCACGTCACCCTGACGTCACCTCACCAGTGCCCGCCCCAGCGTCCCGTGGCCCTCCACGCGGACCTGCCACCGCATCCGCCCGCCACCATGTCCTGCCACCCTGGCAGACACCTCTGCTGCCACGTCACCTCCGTACCCGGGTCCCGCCATGACGTCATGCTGACGTCATCGGCGGAAAAGCGCCAAATGCACACTTTTGCTAAAATTAACGTTTTAAAACGACTAAATAAGCCGTTTTCAGTCATTTTCATGCAAAAGAGAAACTATCCGTTGCCAACAGCTGCCGCGAATTTTCTCAGCCAGCCATCAAATTCGACGATTCAACCGCTGAAAGTTCGGAATTTGACGGCACTAAGTTTCCACAGCCCGGCCCGCGAGCTTCCAAGGCATTTTTTCCAGGTATTTTGCCAGTTTTCCCACTTTGCCCCTGCATTCCAATTATCTGTAAAAATCACCATTAAAGGACTGGTAAAACCACTTAATTCAGTTTTGCCTGATTACCCAAACTAAACCCAAGCAATCTGCACCACCCCTAAACCACAATTCGACATTGGAGCGATCAGTCCGCGGGCTAAAACTGTAAAATTGCCCCCGAGGTGCTCGACATTGTTCCCTTTTGCCGAGTACAGGCCACCTGCATTCTTTATAAAAAGAAACATCAATATCTCTGCAACTTATCTATTAGCAATTCACATCCCTGTGAATCTTGCAGCAACTTACAAACCTGTTTGCCTTTATTCACTAAAAGAGGACACCAGACGGTGTTTACAGTTCACCTGCTACTTAAGTCTTTATAGACTTGTCAAGCCAGTACCCCTACCTGCACAAATTCAGATTATAGCATGGCTGCTTCTGCTTCCTCGTCCCTCAGTGCAGCTCCATTAAATCAAACCAACAAGCAACTGGAGGCCTTGCCATTCATTGACAAAGATTGTCTCATTGAGGACTTTGAGGGAGACAGGGACTTCTTGAAGATCTTCACTCAACTAAGGGAAGATTATAAGGATGGGCATGGTACACATGGGATATGGGAGTCAAACTTGCCCTATTACTGTCTCCCAGCTGTGAATGTTTTCCCTGAAATCATTCGCCTATGTGCTGAACACTATGATGTCCAGCACAGAGCTGTCAATACTCCATCAGGGAGGATCCTCTTCTATATAAATGCTGACTCCATCAACAATATGTTACAGTTTGATCAGACAGAGTTGCTGATCCCGTTCTCCACAACTTATTTGCTGGAAACTGGTGATAAGATGACCAGTGAGGAGCTGCAAAAGGTCACCCAGAACTTCATGAGACCTGAATGCCAACCTACAGGGCCACCTCCCTATCTGAGGGAGCATTTCGATGATATAGGCAGGCTATTACTAGACATGATAGCCTATGTATTGGGATACCAAAACAGTGAGCATGTGGATAAATCCATGCTAGTGTTGCTGTCTGCTTACAGCCCGCGTCAACCCCCTGCCCGAAAGTATAACTTTGCTAAGTTTATAGCCAATAAGATTCATGATCAATTAAGCAAAGTGGACAGACAGGGGGTCTTCAGATACTCAGCTTACATCTACCATCTGTTCATGTTTCATCATTCTGAAGCCTTCCCATGCTACATCAGAAGGCTGGATAATAAAGGGGAGAGAAGATCTGTCATCTTCTGGACCTCAGTTTATTATAAAGTCACAAATTCACCCTATACCTACTGTGAGTTTGTTGACCAGTTTGTATACCCAGTCTCTTGCATGCTGATGAGGTCCCCTCCACCTAGAATATCTAATGAGATCAAGAAAGCTATGCAGCTATCTAAGAAGTACAAAATAGGTGACTGGTACCTATATGAACACCACACTGTGTTCAGAGTATATGGCTGTGAGCTCTGTCCATTCAGGCTCCCCAAGTATGTACCTATGAGATTATTTGCCTTGGAGTATTACAGGCAATTAATTCAGTCAGACCTCACCCATTTCCACAGCTCCAAGAAAAAGGCCCACCTTAATTTCAAAAATGAGTTGGGCCCCTTCATTATGAACAAGAAGGAAGGATGGGAATCTGCAGACTTGATCCTCAAAGACAAATATAAGTTGTCCTATAGTTTTCGATGGGTCCCTTATGACCCTCAAGGTTTCATCACTGCTAGGAGAAACAAGTATAGACTCCTAGGTATTAAGCACTGCCACTACCCACACATAGAAAAGTATGCCAACTTGCAAGAATGGCAGCTGGACACTCTAGTGGAGAGTTTAACTGATGAAGAAAGAATGCTTAAAAACATGAAAGAGCTTGAGAAGACTATTGACCTGGATTATGTGCAGCAGGTACCTTTTAGGCTGCCTCACTCAGCGGGAGAAGGGACCTCAGTGAAAAGGACAGCACCACAGGCACCCTCTACATCGGCAGCAGCAGTGGATAAAGGCAAAGGCATAATGGATGCAGAACATGAAACACTGAAAGAGAAGGCATCCCCCTCAACTGAACAGCAAAATAAGCAGCAAAATGAGCTGCAGAGGGAGGAACAAGCAGAGCAGCAAAAAGATCAAACTCCTCCTCTACAAACTGAGACTCCTACAGCACCTATTTTGCAAACCCCAGCCCATGAGGAGAGGGGTTTTAAAAGAGAAAGAGAAGTGTCCACTCCTATTAGTGGACCTTCCCATCAGCCAGAGGCCAAAAGACAAAGGGCAGTTTCCCCTGAGGTGGAAGACATTACTGAAGATGTCTTAAACAGCACAGGAAAGGACAGGGAGGGAAGCCAACATATAGGGACAAGCTCCTTTCAGCAGGAGCAGACTTTACAGCTTGGTTTGGAGGTGTCATCCTCATCTCAGCAAAGCTAGAAGTCTAAAAGCACTAAGGCATCTTTTAAACAGATCAAGGCAGCAAATGAGTTATTAAGGGCTGAGGTTTACAAACAGTTCATAGATGCTACACCAACCCAGCAGGAAAGATTGATGTCGGTCTATGACTTCGAGGAAGAAAAAATGATATTCAGCCATTTCAAACCCAAGGGGCCACAGCCAATGACAACTACAGATTTCATCAAAACAAGGGTGGAGGTCCTAGCTAAAGACATACATCCTATGGACCAGATTGAACTCCACAAGCAGACTGGGGAGATGGTCTATGCCACATTGGTAGAGAAGGCCACACTGGCCCATGAGCTGAAAGATTCCTTGAAGAACACAAACACTCAGCTAGATTTCGAGAGGATGTCCTCTAAGGCCAAGGATAATAGAATAAAGTCACTGGAGGAGATTATTATTGATCTAGGGCATGATCCTAGTGATCCAACAGGTGTAAAGGCCCTCATAAAGAAGAAAGATGATGATCTGAATGCAATGAAGAAGAGGTTGGGGCTGTTACCTACAGAACACCCTCAGACAACAGAACTACAAAAAGAAAAACAGCTTAATGAACAACTTGACCTCCTTCTACAGCAAGATCAGAGGATCAAAGAATTGGAGAAAGAGCTGGAAGGAACGTTACAAGACAAACAGGGAGAATCTACACTCCAGGCTCCTCCAAAAGCTTCAACAACAGCAACAACTTCAGGGGCAACAGTGGCCCCCACAACAGAAGCAGCAGGCACAACAGCAGCTCCAGATGCACACCCGAGCGTAGAAGAATTGACCAAGGCTGTCAAGGCAATGGAGCTCCAGGCGGATGAAATAAAGAAAGCAAAAGAAAAATTGGCAGAGATAGATGCCAAATATGATAAATCAAAGGTAACAGTAGCAGAGCAGAGCAGAGAAATTAAGGCCCTGAAGGATAAAATTAAGGCCCTGGAAAAGGAGCTCAATCTGGAAAGTACCATGGCCGACATAAAAAGAATTTTGTGGGGTAAGATTACCCAAGCTATCACCAAGCAATGGAAATCCATCAAAACAATCCATGAGTACATGGATTTAATTGGCCAAGCACAGACAGAAATCCAGAGGGCCAAAACAGTGCTGGGAAACAGACCTGAGCAGGCAAACCAACTGATAGATTTTTTGAACAGGCAAGACAAAGAGGAGCTGGCAGCCATTGGCATCGTCAACAGAACAGAGGCCATCCTCACAACTAAAAAGGTGCTAACTCTCAGAAGTTATGTACAGACTGTAGAAAGAAAATGCTATGAAATACAGGCTGAGGTGGAGGAGTATAAACTCAAAATGGGAATGCTGCAAGCAAAGGGATTGCCTGGCCTGCTGAATAGCACAGGGAAATTGATTTCCAGAGATCAATTCACCAACAGGATGTCTACTTACATTGAAAATCAAATCACTGCATCTGGCAGTACTCCTGAGGAAACAGGGCCCCCAACAGGACAGAGCTTGTACACTAAACTTGAAGGCCTATTCTTCATTGAAAGTGAGGCAAATCATTTGTTTGAAACTCCTCCTAACTTTTGGCGGTATACAGAGGCCGATGAGACTCTAATAAAAATTCGGAGACATCAAATGCCTAAGGAGGACTGGTGGCAGGCCATGCTCCAAATTTTGCCACGATAGCTTCAAGTCATTCGGCCGCTGACAGCTCCAGGTCACCAGAAGACAGACAGCAAAAAGGTTAGCGTTTAAAGAGCGGCCAAAAAGTGACTCATCACATAGACAATGACGGCTAGCCAAGTTTTGAACAGCGCGTCGCCAACCGACGCCAATTGCCACCAAGTCAACAGTCTCTGACCATTTTTGACAGCTAAGGGACTAAAAGTTATTACAACATTTACTCTTTCAGCTGCTGCACTCCAGCAGTTGGTAGGACATTTATGGAGCATTTACTCTTCATTCAGATATTTTCTAATGTAAATTTGTATATATACCCCCCTTAGTAACGCATAAGGGGTTGGTAAATTTTACTCTGAGGCATGTATACTCTGTACTTTCAGAAAAGTTTAATACAAAGAGCAATTCCAGCTCAGTGATTTCCTGGAACTATGGTGTCTTGTTGATAATCTAAGTGCTGTTGCAGAAACCCTGCGTTGTCTGGTGGAATGATATGTTTTCTTTAAACTCTGTTTTGTTTCCCTGTATTATTTCATTTTCACGTTTTCATCATATCTAGCAATAAAGAAAAGGAATAGTTCAGGACATGTTTCTTCACACCCTGTGCTCAATCTTATATTGCTGCAAATGTTTTCTTCAGAATTAAAACAGACATGAATTCTTAAATGCTCATGTTATATTTAATTCCATATAGTGAAAGTTATCTAGAAATTCTTCAATGCTTCCAGGTAACAATCGCTTTCTTTCATATCAGATTACAGAAAGAATCTTAATTGCCTTTCTTATCTTGACCATATCACACCCAAACTCAATTCCAAAGCATTGTTTCCCAGACAATTATCCTGCTCTGCAGTTTCATTACGGTATCAACACAGCACACCGAACCAAAGGACCACCGGCTCCATTGCCCAATGTTATATAAGATTTGGTAAGAGCATACTAGTTTAGACTGAACCTTTTCCAACCAAACAATTAAACCAAAACCTGAGCATAATAGCTAGCCTAAAACACCATCATAACAGAGACAAATCATTAAGAGAGAGCCCTCTCTGATCATAGTTTGGCTAGAAGCTGTGATCCAAAGATTGGTTAGTGGTTACCCCGGCCGTATTCCCTTGGGAGTCATACGGAACAACCTGGGTGATAACATAAATGGCGACTCCACTGGGGACTTTTAAGTTTTTTCAATTACTATCTATCTTCCAAAGCTACCATCAAGCCTGAAACCAGCCAAGAGGCCTTAGAACTGTTTCTGTACCACAGTGACAGCTTTAGGGAAGAGCTAGATAGGGAATCTTCATCTTAGCTTTGAAACATATATAGCCATTCCAAAATCTTCATCCAGTCCTTGCATATATAAAAACTTCCTATAAAAAGTCCTGAAAAACAGTTAGAAACTGGCTCCTAAGAAAAATCCTCGACATACTAGGGCTAATCCTGACCCTAATCCACCCATCATTGTTGATAATCCAAATACCATCCCTAGAAATATTAGGAGGCAGCAAAGGCAGGACCAACCTGCTGATTTAACCCCTCGTACAGTTCATCCCAACCCCATTTCTACTCCAATAAAAGTTCTTTTCCGGTCCACCCCTAGTTCCCCTAGTTCACCATCCACTTCTCACAGTCCTCCTCTCACATCTTCATCCACTGCACATATCCCCTTGAACCACACTTTAGGTTCAGCTTCACCAGTTACCCCTGTGGTACCCATCGTTCCTATTATCCCAGCTGCACCTGTTAATCCTCTAAATCCTGTAAATATGGCTAACAGATATGCACCCTTGCAGATACCAGCTAATGCTGCAGCTTTACCTCAAGATTACCAAAGCAAAATATCATATTTTGACTCCAATGGCTCTCTAATAGCTGTCCAGCATGCCAAGAAGATGCAAGACCATTTTGAGACCTATGAAATAGATGATGACAGCGTCAGAATGAGGATGTTTGTTCAAAGCCTAACCGGGGATGTAAGAACTTGGTTTAGATCTCTGAATGCAAACTCCATTGCAACTCCCAATGATCTGTATCAAGCCTTTACTACCAGATGGGAGAAGAAGAAAGATCCCCTGCACATACTTGCAGAATATGAAACAATCAAGAGAGGTCCGCAAGAGACCGTCCTGGAGTATTGTGCTAGATTCAACAATGTGTACAATGCAATACCACAAAACCTAAGACCTCCTCCTGATTTAGCCTTGTACAAATTCCCTGATGGATTTGATCCTGACATGGCATATCAGTTGAAGGAAAGAGAACCTGAAACCCTTGAAGACGCTCAAAAGGCTGCCGTCACTGTGGAGGCAAACCTGATTGCCAAAAGAAACAGGGCAAGGTTAGAAAAGAGAAGCATATACAAAGAAGAGCCTACAGCCCTTGATCAAAAACTTGATGCAATACTTAATGGTATGAAGAGATTGGGTGATAGGGTAGAATCGGTTGAGAGAAAAGCATCATGGGAAGCACCACAAAACAATCCTCCTAGGAATCCAAATTTTAGGAGAAACCCAAACCCAAATATTGGCAAGGCCAGTACTGACCAAGACATAAGACCCCCTTTCCAAGAAAATTATGCGGAAACTTCAACATCAACTGAGCCCAATGAAGATCCTGAGATTAATTTAATGGGTCTGGATGGTGAGAGTCAAGTTTTCTTAACACAAGAGGATCATGAGGATGATGAAATCAAATTGTTCCAAACTAAATCAGGTGAGTCCTTTGACTTCAAACAAGGCTATGACACTGTTGTTTATGAAGTCCATAAACAATACAAGCTGAGGAGCAGAACTGTAAATGTTAACCGGCCTGAAAAGAAAAAGGATAATCAGCAGCCCGAAAGAGTCACAGGCACAGAACCCAATGACAAAGTAAATTCACATACACAAGAAGTGATTGTTGAAGAGATCACTGAGCCACTGTCCTTAAGGCAGCAGTCTCTGGACACTTCGTCTTCTCACCCTAATTTAAATATCGCTCCTCAAGAGATGAGTAAAAGGGATAAATCTCAAAGTCAAGACAAAAATCTAGAAGGAGACTTAATGAACAAGCAAAGAACTGTCACCTACAACCCCAGGACCCAATCTGAAAAATCCTTTGATCTAGAAACTGAAATTGGCAAAATAAAGATAGCTATTCCTCTCGTGGAACTAGCCAAGCATGACATCTATAAACTACAGATCAAAAAGTCCCTTCAACTCACCAGCAACATAGATGATGTCAATGTGCTGGATGACACCCCAGAATTGTTATTTGGCCCAGAAGTGGATGGAAAAACAATAGTCACAGGGGTACTACCGTTTTATGTCAGCCTACATATTCATGACAAAATACTACACAATGCAATGTTTGATTCAGGCGCTTCTCACAACCTTATGCCAAAAGCAGTCATGGAAAGACTGAATTTGGACATAACAAGACCATACAAAGACCTGTTTTCCTTTGATTCCATCCAAGTCAAGTGCCTAGGTCTCATAAAAGATTTATGTGTGTCTTTGGTTCAATACCCAAACAAAACAATCCTAATGGATGTGGTAGTTTCTGATATCCCACCCAAGTATGGGATGCTGTTATCAAGATCATGGGGAGCTAAACTCCAAGGTTCCCTACAATTAGACATGTCATATGCCACCATCTCTGTTTTTGGGCAACCAAAAAGACTGTACAGAGAAACACTAATGAAATACATGGTCAGCAATGAGGAAAAGCCTCAAAACTTTCCCATATATGCTATCCATTCAGACATAGACTCATACATTCTTTTCAATGACACCACAACTCCCTCAAAAGGTGAAGTTGAAACCAAAACACTCATACAAGAAGAAAACGTTAATGAAGGAAGTACCATCCATGAAACTTCAATCAAACATACACTAGACACTGCTCCTGCTCTAGTTATGAAAGATTTTCAATCAAATGATGAAACTGCCCTAGAATACAAGCTAGAGAATAAACCCCAACTCCTGCTTACATTACCATCTCATGAACAAATCATGAAATCTTCGTCCCAACAGGACATTCTATGGTTCCTTGAATTTGACGGTGCAGTTAACAAATTAGGAGCAGGGGCTGGAGTTTGGATACACAATAAAGAAAACAGCCATGCAGAAGGCAGGGCTTATAGATTAAACTTCAGGTGCACCAATAACATGGCAGAGTATGAAGCCCTTCTACTAGGTCTGAAGCTAGTAAAGTCATTACAAGCTGCTAGGGTTTCAATCATGGGAGATTCTGACCTGGTCATTCAACAAGTGAAAGGAAACTTTGTCACCAATGATAAAAGATTGAGGTCTTATAGGTCTGCTGTTGCAGATGTACTAAACTCCTTCTTTGAATTCCAAATCACTAAGATTTCTAGGACCCACAATCTCCATGCACATAGTTTGGCAACATTCGCTAGCACTTGCAAATTGCCACTGGAACCCAACAACCGTTTTACAGCTGAAATTAAACACAGACCCTCTGTCCCAAACAATGTCAATGATTGGCAAGTGTTTGATGATGACAAGCAAATAAACAATTTCTTGACTTTGCAGCAAGAATTTTCAGGACTAAATATTGACAATGACAAAGCAAGTCAATCACAAATACAGTTTCAGGAGATTACTCACCCAATATCACTCATGACAGCAAAACAAATGCTAAATCCAACTATTTTCGACAAGGCCAGCATTCAGCAAATTCAATCAATCAATTGTGAGGAAGTGGCCAATGCTGAAACTGAAATCATAGCGCTGAAAGACAACTTTCTACCAACAGGCCTGACTCCCCTAGAGGACATCTTTGATTCAAATGATATTCCTAGAAAACCAAAAATGCAGCCCTTAAATGCAACCATTGAAGAATACAACATAGGTACAATTGACAAACCCAAAATAATTAAATTGTCTGCATCTTTACCTCCTGATCAAAAGCCAAAATACATTGACCTTTTTAAAGAGTTCCAGGATGTCTTTGCATGGAGTTATGAGGACCTAAAGTCCTATGACACCTCTGTTATCCAGCATACTATCCCCTCAAGCCTGATCAAAAGCCCTTTAAACAAAAATTGAGGAGAATCAATCCTATGCTTCTCCCAGCAATGGAACAAGAAGTACAAAAAATGTTTAAGGCAGGCATCATAGCACCAATCAGATTCTCTGAATGGATCTCCAACTTAGTCCCTACAAGAAAGAAGACCGGTGAAATTAGGCTGTGTGTGGACTTAAGGAATCTGAACCAAGTATCCCTCAAAGACAACTATCCCTTACCTAAGATGGATCATATTCTCCAAAGAGTGGTAGGGGCCTCAAGGATCTCATTACTTGATGGATTCTCGGGTTTCAACCAAATCCTAGTACACCCTGATGATCAAGACAAAACTGCATTTACAACCCCATGGGGAACTTTCAAGTATGTTAAGATGCCTTTTGGGTTGAAGAATGCCGGGGCAACATTTCAAAGAGCGATGGATATTGCTTTCGCGAAGGAGATTCATGATTTCCTTGTCATTTATTTAGATGACCTCACACCTTTTTCCAAGTCTGACCAAGAACATTTGAAACATTTGAGACAGATCTTCCTAACATGTAGGAAATATGGAATTTCGTTGAATCCCAAAAAATCCTTGTTTGGTTTAGAGGAAGGTAAACTATTGGGCCACATCATCTCTAAAGATGGCATAAGAATTGATCCAGATAGGATACGAGCTATCCTACAAATGCCCCACCCAAGAAATATAAAAGAATTGCAAGGATTTTTGGGAAAAATCAATTTCTTAAGGAGATTTATCCCAAATCTGGCCGAGTTGATCAGATTGCTTAATAATATGCTAAAGAAAGATTCAAAGGTCAAATGGACTGTTGAAGCCAAGCAAGCCTTTGAAGGTATAAAACTGGCCCTTACCCAAACCCCAGTGTTGACTAATCCACAGTTTGACAGAGAATTTATCATTTTCTCTTTTGCCTCCCAACATACTATTGCTGTTGTTTTATTACAAAAGGATGACCAAGGAAATGAGAAGCCTATTGCCTTCTTCAGCAGGGCTCTTAGAGATGCACCTCTAAAATATCAAATTATGGAGAAACAATCCTATGCTTTGGTCAAGGCCATTAAAGACTTTAGGATTTACATCCTTTATTCCCATGTTGTGGCTTATGTACCAAGTCCTATTGTCAAAGACATTCTCACCCAAGAAAATTTAGAGGGCAGAAGAGGAAAATGGATTGCCAGCATACTAGAATTTGACATTGAAATAAAACCTACAAAGCTAATAAAAGGGCAAGGCTTGGCCAAATTAATGACAGAAACAAATTTCCAAGCCCTAGATATCAATCAGCTGGACAGTGAAACAGAGCTGGCGACTCCAAAGATCAATGTAGCCTTTGAACAATCTCCTTGGTACTCTGATATCTGTTATATCTTACAAAACCTGTGTGCTCCCCCAGGACTGTCCAGAACTAAGTGTAGGTTCTTAAAAATGAAAACATCAAGATTTTGTGTGATGGATGGCAATTTGCTTTGGAAAAACCATGAAGGTATATTGCTGCACTGTTTAATTGAAAATGAAACTAACAAAATCATGGAAGAATTTCATGCAGGTCACTGCGGTGGACACTTGTACTGGAAGTCCACTGTGGATAAGATACTAAGGGCTGGATACTACTGGCCCACCATGTTCTCTGATATCAAGAAATTCTCAACCTCATGTCATAAATGCCAAGTGTTTGAGGGAAAAAGAAAGCTACTGCCTCTTCCCTTAAAGCCCATTGCAACGGACAGACCTTTTCAACAATGGGGCTTGGATTTCATTGGGGAAATTCATCCCTCATCTTCAAGACAACACAGATGGATTTTGACAGCCATAGACTACTTCACCAAGTGGATTGAAGCTGCCCCATGTAGACAAGCAAATGATTCAATAATCATTCAGTTCTTGGAAAACAACATACTTGCTAGATTTGGCTGCCCTGATAAGATAATTACAGACAATGCTGCTGCTTTCAGATCCAAAAAGATGGTGAATTTCTGCCACAAATTTCACATTATCCTGGGTCACTCTACTGCATACTATCCCCGAGGAAATGGCCTTGTTGAATCATCAAACAAAAGCTTGGTAAACATCATAAAGAAGGTGTTGGAAGAAAATAAAAAGAATTGGCATAAGAAGTTAGTCAATGCCTTATGGGCAGATAGACTGACAACCAAAAGATCAATTGGGACCAGCCCTTATGAGTTGGTTTATGGATTAGAGGCCAAGTTCCCCTCATCCTTAGGAGTGTCTGTTATGAAGCTTCTTCAAGAAAGCCAAGCTGAACCAAATGATATGCAAAGAAGGATTAATCAGATCATATGTCTGCAGCAAACCAAAGATCAAGTTTTCAGCAGAGTTCAAGTATTAAAAGAAAAATTGAAGAAGGCCTTTGATAGAAGAACCAAAGCAGAAGATTTTAATGTTGGTGACAAAGTCCTCAAGTGGGATGCAAGAAGAGAAGAAAAAGGAAAACATGGAAAGTTTGATTCCTTATGGAGAGGACCATTTGCTGTCCAAGCAGTACAAGGTAATAATACCTATTTCCTTAAAAGTCTAACTGAAGCTGACTTGGATGAAGGTCCTGTCAATGGCAGGATGCTGAAGCACTATTTTGACTATTTCCCATAAGTGCAACCTGAGGTTCCCTTGTTTATATGCAGATGTATATATTATTTTTTGTTTAGATTGTAAAAATGCGGTTTTTTGAAGATTATTGACTATCAGCAAAAGGTAAATAGAATCAGAGGTCTACCAAGAAGAGAAGCACACAATTTGGCACTTCAAAGCAACAAAGTTCAAGAATGATATGGGCAGCTAAAGAGCAAGGCAATCTGACCTGCTGTTCTTGGTCTTTCAAATGAAAAACCATCCCCATGTGGAGCCACTGTTAGCTACCTATACCAATAGGTTTCATATTTCATGATTGGCTATGGAAGGTCTAAATATGCTCTGCTTTGATGATTCAAAGATCACATATTTCCCAGAGAATCTGATCTGTCCTTCTAGCTTGGTATGGACTTAAAATTTTGATGGATGGTCCAACAGTCTAATATGGATCATTCCATGGTTTAAATTTGCAGTTGTAGAATAGAGAAAGGAAGTCTGTCCAAACTGTTTAATCTTGGCAGACAAATAGTTCAGGTAGAGAAGAAAAGGCTCCCAACAGCTTAATCTGGGACCTTGGAAGGGATAAGGGTAGAAGTAGATAGGAAAAACAAAGAAAAAAAGGCCAAAGAAAAGAAAAGGCAAGTAAGGGTTTGCAAGTCCAAGTGCACCCTCCAAGGAGAAATAAAAAATGCTAGGTAAGTAGCTGGGTAAGTAGTTGGGGTTGCAGAAAGGTTGTCTTTACCATCGCACATATGTTAACTGTGCTTACCAGAGTAAAGTCAATTAATTGACAAGGTGTTCACCTCCATCAAGTTACAGCAAGGAGCATGACTAACCTCCCCCTTTCCCCCTTCCATTTCATTCCTAACATCCCCTCATCAGCTGAGATTCATAGAAGAAGATCATGGTTTCATGATGGTTCTTGCTCATTCAAAAGCCACATTTCCTGTCTAAAAATCTTTTCATTTTGATCTACTCTCTAAACTAAGTAAATTGCAAATAAACTTAGTGATATCCCCTTCATTTGCCTTCCTCATCCATATTAACATCTAATTTTACTATATAACTCCTCTATCATACCTTTCCCCTACTAGTATTAAACACCATGGTGTATAAATCCCAGCATTATCTACATATTCTCCTTTTGGCATTATAGCCAAATAAAGTTCTAAGGGGACTTCAGTCCATCTGGGACTGTTGTCAACCTTGTCTTGGATGTACTCTAACCTCTGGTTATGAGCAGAAATCCTTCCCCCCAACCCTCACTGTCCCTCTGCTAAAAAACACACAAAAACCCCTTTTTCTTGTATAAACCCTTGCAAAAAACCCAGAAAACCCAAAACACTACGAAAAACCCATTTTTTTATAGTCCTCCGCCCCAAATATTAAATTGAATATTTAATGGTGCCGGCGGGACCCCCCCCCCAACTTGCTCGATCCGTCGGAGAGCCCGCCAGACGTCCGATCTCCACCGCCCAGATCTAAAGGTGGGCGGTCATTCTCACTCCCCGACCTGCCGACCTTTAGCGTCCGGGGAAAGTGGTTTTGGCCATCCCGTACAGGGGACGCGTGGCAGGCGGTGGGGTTGTTCGGAGCCCCCCTCCCCGTTACCGCCTTTGCCCAAAGGTGGTGCGGGGAACCCGCTTACCGCCACCCCTGTTACCGCCCTCCCTCCTACGTCATTGGCACGTCACCCTGACGTCACCTCACCAGTGCCCGCCCCAGCGTCCCGTGGCCCTCCACGCGGACCTGCCACCGCATCCGCCCGCCACCATGTCCTGCCACCCTGGCAGACACCTCCGCTGCCACGTCACCTCCGTACCCGGGTCCCGCCATGACGTCATGCTGACGTCATCGGCGGAAAAGCGCCAAATGCACACTTTTGCCAAAATTAACGTTTTAAACGACTAAATGAGCCGTTTTCAGTCATTTTCATGCAAAAGAGAAACTATCCGTTGCCAACAGCTGCCGCGAATTTTCTCAGCCAGCCATCAAATTCGACGATTCAACCGCTGAAAGTTCGGAATTTGACGGCACTAAGTCTCCACAGCCCGGCCCGCGAGCTTCCAAGGCAGTTTTCCAGGTATTTTGCCAGTTTTCCCACTTTGCCCCTGCATTCCAATTATCTGTAAAAATCACCATTAAAGGACTGGTAAAACCACTTAATTCAGTTTTGCCTGATTACCCAAACTAAACCCAAGCAATCTGCACCACCCCTAAACCACAATTCGACATTGGAGCGATCAGTCCGCGGGCTAAAACTGTAAAATTGCCCCCGAGGTGCTCGGCATTGTTCCCTTTTGCCGAGTACAGGCCACCTGCATTCTTTATAAAAAGAAACATCAATATCTCTGCAACTTATCTATTAGCAATTCACATCCCTATGAATCTTGCAGCAACTTACAAACCTGTTTGCCTTTATTCACTAAAAGAGGACACCAGACGGTGTTTACAGTTCACCTGCTACTTAAGTCTTTATAGACTTGTCAAGCCAGTACCCCTACCTGCACAAATTCAGATTATAGCATGGCTGCTTCTGCTTCCTCGTCCCTCAGTGCAGCGCCATTAAATCAAACCAACAAGCAACTGGAGGCCTTGCCATTCATTGACAAAGATTGTCTCATTGAGGACTTTGAGGGAGACAGGGACTTCTTGAAGATCTTCACTCAACTAAGGGAAGATTATAAGGATGGGCATGGTACACATGGGATATGGGAGTCAAACTTGCCCTATTACTGTCTCCCAGCTGTGAATGTTTTCCCTGAAATCATTCGCCTATGTGCTGAACACTATGATGTCCAGCACAGAGCTGTCAATACTCCATCAGGGAGGATCCTCTTCTATATAAATGCTGACTCCATCAACAATATGTTACAGTTTGATCAGACAGAGTTGCTGATCCCATTCTCCATGAGTTATTTGCTGGAAGCTGGTGATAAGATGACCAGTGAGGAGCTGCAAAAGGTCACCCTGAACTTCATGAGACCTGAATGCCAACCTACAGGGCCACCTCCCTATCTGAGGGAGCATTTCGATGATATAGGCAGGCTATTACTAGACATGATAGCCTATGTATTGGGATACCAAAACAGTGAGCATGTGGATAAATCCATGCTAGTGTTGCTGTCTGTTTACAGCCCGCGTCAACCCCCTGCCCGAAAGTATAACTTTGCTAAGTTTATAGCCAATAAGATTCATGATCAATTAAGCAAAGTGGACAGACAGGGGGTCTTCAGATACTCAGCTTACATCTACCATCTGTTCATGTTTCATCATTCTGAAGCCTTCCCATGCTACATCAGAAGGCTGGATAATAAAGGGGAGAGAAGATTTGTCATCTTCTGGACCTCAGTTTATTATAAAGTCACAAATTCACCCTATACCTACTGTGAGTTTGTTGACCAGTTTGTATACCCAGTCTCTTGCATGCTGATGAGGTCCCCTCCACCTAGAATATCTAATGAGATCAAGAAAGCTATGCAGCTATCTAAGAAGTACAAAATAGGTGACTGGTACCTATATGAACACCATACTGTGTTCAGAGTATATGGCTGTGAGCTCTGTCCATTCAGGCTCCCCAAGTATGTACCTATGAGATTATTTGCCTTGGAGTATTACAGGCAATTAATTCAGTCAGACCTCACCCATTTCCACAGCTCCAAGAAAAAGGCCCACCTTAATTTCAAAAATGAGTTGGGCCCCTTCATTATGAACAAGAAGGAAGGATGGGAATCTGCAGACTTGATCCTCAAAGACAAATATAAGTTGTCCTATAGTTTTCGATGGGTCCCTTATGACCCTCAAGGTTTCATCACTGCTAGGAGAAACAAGTATAGACTCCTAGGTATTAAGCACTGCCACTACCAACACATAGAAAAGTATGCCAACTTGCAAGAATGGCAGCTGGACCCTCTAGTGGAGAGTTTAACTGATGAAGAAAGAATGCTTAAAAACATGAAAGAGCTTGAGAAGACTATTGACCTGGATTATGTGCAGCAGGTACCTTTTAGGCTGCCTCACTCAGCGGGAGAAGGGACCTCAGTGAAAAGGACAGCACCACAGGCACCCTCTACATCGGCAGCAGCAGTGGATAAAGGCAAAGGCATAATGGATGCAGAACATGAAACACTGAAAGAGAAGGCAGCCCCCTCAACTGAACAGCAAAATAAGCAGCAAAATGAGCTGCAGAGGGAGGAACAAGCAGAGCAGCAGAAAGATCAAACTCCTCCTCTGCAAACTGAGACTCCTACAGCACCTATTTTGCAAACCCCAGCCCATGAGGAGAGGGGTTCTAAAAGAGAAAGAGAAGTGTCCACTCCTATTAGTGGACCTTCCCATCAGCCAGAGGCCAAAAGACAAAGGGCAGTTTCCCCTGAGGTGGAAGACATTACTGAAGATGTCTTAAATAGCACAGGAAAGGACAGGGAGGGAAGCCAACATATAGGGACAAGCTCCTTTCAGCAGGAGCAGACTTTACATCTTGGTTTGGAGGTGTCATCCTCATCTCAGCAAAGCCAGAAGCCTAAAAGCACTAAGGCATCTTTTAAACAGATCAAGGCAGCAAATGAGTTATTAAGGGCTGAGGTATACAAACAGTTCATAGATGCTACACCAGCCCAGCAGGAAAGATTGATGTCGGTCTATGACTTCGAGGAAGAAAAAATGATATTCAGCCATTTCAAACCCAAGGGGCCACAGCCAATGACAACTGCAGATTTCATCAAAACAAGGGTGGAGGTCCTAGCTAAAGACATACATCCTATGGACCAGATTGAACTCCACAAGCAGACTGGGGAGATGGTCTATGCCACATTGGTAGAGAAGGCCACACTGGCCCATGAGCTGAAAGATTCCTTGAAGAACACAAACACTCAGCTAGATTTTGAGAGGATGTCCTCTAAGGCCAAGGATAATAGAATAAAGTCGCTGGAGGAGATTATTATTGATCTAGGGCATGATCCTAGTGATCCAACAGGTGTAAAGGCCCTCATAAAGAAGAAAGATGATGATCTGAATGCAATGAAGAAGAGGTTGGGGCTGTTACCTACAGAACACCCTCAGACAACAGAACTACAAAAAGAAAAACAGCTTAATGAACAACTTGACCTCCTTCTACAGCAAGATCAGAGGATCAAAGAATTGGAGAAAGAGCTGGAAGGAACGTACAAGACAAACAGGGAGAATCTACACTCCAGGCTCCTCCAAAAGCTTCAACAACAGCAACAACTTCAGGGGCAACAGTGGCCCCCACAACAGAAGCAGCAGGCACAACAGCAGCTCCAGATGCACACCCGAGCGTAGAAGAATTGACCAAGGCTGTCAAGGCAATGGAGCTCCAGGCGGATGAAATAAAGAAAGCAAAAGAAAAATTGGCAGAGATAGATGCCAAATATGATAAATCAAAGGTAACAGTAGCAGAGCAGAGCAGAGAAATTAAGGCCCTGAAGGATAAAATTAAGGCCCTGGAAAAGGAGCTCAATCTGGAAAGTACCATGGCCGACATAAAAAGAATTTTGTGGGGTAAGATTACCCAAGCTATCACCAAGCAATGGAAATCCATCAAAACAATCCATGAGTACATGGATTTAATTGGCCAAGCACAGACAGAAATCCAGAGGGCCAAAACAGTGCTGGGAAACAGACCTGAGCAGGCAAACCAACTGATAGATTTTTTGAACAGGCAAGACAAAGAGGAGCTGGCAGCCATTGGCATCGTCAACAGAACAGAGGCCATCCTCACAACTAAAAAGGTGCTAACTCTCAGAAGTTATGTACAGACTGTAGAAAGAAAATGCTATGAAATACAGGCTGAGGTGGAGGAGTATAAACTCAAAATGGGAATGCTGCAAGCAAAGGGATTGCCTGGCCTGCTGAATAGCACAGGGAAATTGATTTCCAGAGATCAATTCACCAACAGGATGTCTACTTACATTGAAAATCAAATCACTGCATCTGGCAGTACTCCTGAGGAAACAGGGCCCCCAACAGGATAGAGCTTGTACACTAAACTTGAAGGCCTATTCTTCATTGAAAGTGAGGCAAATCATTTGTTTGAAACTCCTCCTAACTTTTGGCGGTATACAGAGGCCGATGAGACTCTAATAAAAATTCGAAGACATCAAATGCCTAAGGAGGACTGGTGGCAGGCCATGCTCCAAATTTTGCCACGATAGCTTCAAGTCATTCGGCCGCTGACAGCTCCAGGTCACCAGAAGACAGACAGCAAAAAGGTTAGCGTTTAAAGAGCGGCCAAAAAGTGACTCATCACATAGACAATGACGGCTAGCCAAGTTTTGAACAGCGCGTCGCCAACCGACGCCAATTGCCACCAAGTCAACAGTCTCTGACCATTTTTGACAGCTAAGGGACTAAAAGTTATTACAACATTTACTCTTTCAGCTGCTGCACTCCAGCAGTTGGTAGGACATTTATGGAGCATTTACTCTTCATTCAGATATTTTCTAATGTAAATTTGTATATATACCCCCCTTAGTAACGCATAAGGGGTTGGTAAATTTTACTCTGAGGCATGTATACTCTGTACTTTCAGAAAAGTTTAATACAAAGAGCAATTCCAGCTCAGTGATTTCCTGGAACTATGGTGTCTTGTTGATAATCTAAGTGTTGTTGCAGAAACCCTGCGTTGTCTGGTGGAATGATATGTTTTCTTTAAACTTTGTTTTGTTTCCCTGTATTATTTCATTTTCACGTTTTCATCATATCTAGCAATAAAGAAAAGGAATAGTTCAGGACATGTTTCTTCACACCCTGTGCTCAATCTTATATTGCTGCAAATGTTTTCTTCAGAATTAAAATAGACATGAATTCTTAAATGCTCATGTTATATTTAATTCCATATAGTGAAAGTTATCTAGAAATTCTTCAATGCTTCCAGGTAACAATCGCTTTCTTTCATATCAGATTACAGAAAGATTCTTAATTGCCTTTCTTATCCTGACCATATCACACCCAAACTCAATTCCAAAGCATTGTTTCCCAGACAATTATCCTGCTCTGCAGTTTCATTACGGTATCAACACAGCACACCGAACCAAAGGACCACCGACTCCATTGCCCAATGTTATATAAGATTTGGTAAGAGCATACTAGTTTAGACTGAACCTTTTCCAACCAAACAATTAAACCAAAACCTGAGCATAATAGCTAGCCTAAAACACCATCATAACAGAGACAAATCATTAAGAGAGAGCCCTCTCTGATCATAGTTTGGCTAGATGCTGTGATCCAAAGATTGGTTAGTGGTTACCCCGGCCGTATTCCCTTGGGAGTCATAGGGAACAACCTGGGTGATAACAAAAGGCATGACCAAAAATTCATAATGACCCTCATGAGTTATAAACGTTGTTTTCGGAATGTCTTCATTCTTCATTCTAATTTGATGACATCTGAACGAAGATCCAACTTGGTGAAGTAAATTGATCCATGCAATTCATCCAGTAATTCATCAATGATGGGAATGGGAAACTTATCTTTAATAGTGAGCTTGTTCAGCTCCCTATAATCTGGACACATGCACCATGATCCATCCTTCTTGTGCACTAATACTACTGGAGCAGAGAAAGAACTTTGACTCGATTGAATTATACCATTCTCTAGCATTTCTACAACCATACGTTCAGTTTCACTCTTTTGGGCATAGGGATATTTGTATGGCTTGATGGTTGGAGGAACACTTCTTGGAATCAGATGAATAGAATGATCATGATCACGAATAGGTGGGAGACCTTTGGGAGTCTCAAATACCTTGGAATGATTGTCCAAGACTTTTTGGAGATCTGGAGAAATAGATGATTCCAATGTGGAAACATCTAGCGAACATAATTGTGGAATTACACCACTTTGTTCCTTTTTTAGAAGCTTTGTCATACTGTTAGAGCTTATTATCTTTCCCGATTTCCTTGCAATACCCCTTAATTCAACTTCCTTTCCTTCCACAAAAAATTTCATGAAAATTTCTTGAAAATTAAAAGCTATTGTACCCAAGGATTGTAGCCATTGGACTCCTAGTACAACATCAGCACCTCCCATTGGAATGGAAAGCATTGGGCTAGTCAATACATATTCTCCCATCGATAGCTTGATGTTATGGCACTTTCCAGAGAAATTTATTGTTCCTCCATTTGCAACCATCACTTGACACTCTGGTGCTGGATATAAGAAGCAATTCAATTCTTTTGCTACCTTACAATGAATAAAATTGTGGGTACTTCCTGAATCAATCAACACTATTACCTTTTTCTTCTTGATTTCTCCTTCTATCTTGATGGTTTGAGGAGTGGTAATTCCCGTCAATGCATTAGAAGATATGGTCATATTCATTTCTTCTTTATCTAGGCTTTTTTCCTGGAGTATATCCTCTTCTTTTGACCTTTCTTCCTCCTTTTCTTCTTCCTCTTCGCAATCTATGTAGAATAATTTCTTCTCAGCACACTTATGACTTTTAGTGTATTTGCTATCACGACTGTAACAAAGCCCTTTTGCTCTTTTTTCTTCCAATTGTTGTGGTGTCAACCTTATAGGTTGTGGAAGACTAGGGGCAACAACACTTCCATCTTTATAGTTGTGAGTGGTATGCTTCCTGGTTGCCATAATTTTGCTTTCCATTTTTCTTGCTAACCTGAATGCCTTCTCTAATGAATCAAGTTCCAAAAGGTGAACATCATGTTGGATATTATCCTTTAAAGTCCCTATGAACACATCAATCCTATGCTCCTCTGGAATATTTTTTACCCCTATGTTCAATTTTTGGAACTCCTCAATGTGCTCCATTATTGAACCCTTTTGTTTGAGACTTATCAATTGGCTAAAAAAAGTGTTGCTTTTTGTATCCTCATAATGTGTTGTCAATTCTTCCATAAAATTTGCCCAAGTGATAATTTTTTTACAAGAGAAAAGCCATTGATACCATACAAACTGATTTGGTTCCAAATATAAAGTTGCAATACGTACCTTTTGTGTGTTTTGCACATTATTGAGATCGAAAAATTGCTCCATCTATAATATCCATGTTGCGAGATCCTTGCCATCAAACTTCCTCATATCGATTTTTGGAATATGGTGGGTCTTCGATCCCACATTTGAGTCTATGAAATCATGATTAACATTTCTTTTGTTCGCATCATGAGTTTCCTTTACTACCCTTTCACCACTAGTAAGTATTTCTTGTAGAAAATTTGTCAAATTTGTCTTCAAATCTATCTTCAAATCATCAATCTTTGCTTCCACGCCATTCATCTTAGCTTCCATACCCTTTATCTTAGATTCCACACCATCTATCTTAGCTTCTGTTAGCTTTTGTGAGAGTGACATTTGTTGCACTTGTTCTTGTAATTTTGATATATCATGTAGCATTTCTTCCTCTTCTTCATGAGTCATGCTAGAGCTTTCAGGTTGCTTACTAGGTGTTTTCATTTTCTTTCCTCGGGGCATCAGTTACCGATAGTAATGCTCTACTATGCCCTTTGAATTCCTTCAAAATAAATTTTCAAACCAATCTTAAGCAAAAATTTAAAAGAATCTACACACCTTTTTTCACTTTGTAGGAGCTCGATATTGTCTCTGATGTATCTCTGTACTTTCGAATCATCCAGTTCTGAAATTGTGATCTGTAGTAACCCTCTATATCCTCTTTCCAATGCCACCAGTCTAATCTAAATTGGATTCTCCAAGGAAGAGTTATACGAAATCTCCCACAGTGACCTGATTATAGACTAGTTCAGTAGAGCAAACTTGTACGACATGCCACGAGTCACTGTTTCGACCTTTGGCTCTAAAAAATATATACAAGAAACTATAGTCTGTCTTTTTTCTGTACCTTCTTATGAAATTTAAATCCGATGCTCAGAGAGAAAGTTATGACGGTTTTCCCCAGGTCACCTGTTTGGAATGTAATTCAGGAGTCTGCAAAAAGACCAACTTTCTCAGATCATATCTCCGCAAATATAGTGCAAAAAGCTCTAAAATTCGGGCCCGAGGTTCAGCGCGCTTTCTTCTGAAATGGGTTTTTTCTTTAGCTTCTAAAACATCACAAAAAAAATGTTATAGCGAAAATTCCACGATGACCTATTTGGAGTAGTGAAACCCTAGAATCCAAAGCTCTGATACCAAATGTTATGAAACCAGCTCAAGAAAAGATAGGAAAGATAGATCAACGCCTTAGAATTCACCCTCTTCGAGGGGGCAACCTCCTTTACATTACATAAATGAACAATTCTTGGATGATTCAAATGACAAAACCTCCTTTCTATATATAGGAGTCTAAGGAGTCACAATATAACCCAGCCGACCTAACAATAATAATATAAAGCCACAAAAATAACAATAGAGGGATTCTATGGGGCATGGTAATAACAATATGGGGATAATAGGGGCACAAAAATATTAATAAAGGATGCAACTACAATAGTAATGGGGTAATCACTAGTATTATAGGGACCCAACATTATGCAATGTTTGAAATCAAAGAAAATGGAACTAGGTCAAAGGTACATGGATTCCAGAGGAGAGGGTGGAGAATTACTTCTTGGGATGTGTGGTTTCTTGTGCCAAGGAGAAACCCATTTTGAAAAGGTAGTCATTGATGGATGGCTAGTGCATGGAGTTAATGAACTAGCTCCTGAAATTAAATGGGTTGAAGAAAAGTACTCAGGGCCGTGCTTGCTTGAGAGAACACAACAAGCAAAGAGGACAAAATTTATGAAGGGTTGCAACACAAGAAGGACGTAGTAGTAATGAAGGTGGACGGAAAGATAGACCATGGAGAGAAATAAAAGGAGAAAATCATTCTAGGAGGGGAAGAAGAAAAAAATGGAGTGTGGATAGAAAGAGGGAGCATTCGAGAAAGGGGGGGACCCTTTGAACTCCTCACAGCAAGGGAGCATAAACCTAGTTTTGGAGGAAGACCGAGAAGGGAACTAGAGTTAATCTTTAGAAGAAACTTTCAACAAATAGCGTTGAAGAGAAGAGAAGACAATGGGAATGGTTCTCTATCCCTAGAGACTATGGGTTGAGTGCTAGTCTCTAGAGACTTGTAACAACTTGTGTTCCCTAGAGGTTGTAACACCCTCCAGGGTAAATGTGCATATAACGACATAATAGGAACATAAATACAACAAACATATCAGCCATCAAAATTCATATATACATCAGTACATTTTCACATGAAAATCACAGGAATGAATTTTTTATTTAATAAATGCAATGAACCAATTGGTGATGGGGCTACCACGTTCCACTCGATCATAGATTGGTTGATCCAAGTCTCTCTTCAGCCAATCACCCTCATGACATATTCCAAGCATGAACGTGGGATCTCAGAGACTACATCAATAAAAAATCTTATAGGGTTTCCAGAGGCCACCCACCTCAACCCATCAAACAATGATTCCACCTCACAGTCAGACATCACCAAAAACCATCATCAGATTGGTCTCCATCCAAGCCTTTCAAGGCTTCCAGAACTAATAACTCAACCCAAGCTAAGGAAACATGAGAACCAACCAAAAGAAAGCAATGAAAGTAAACCCACAATCACCATGGCGATCAAGGAAATGGAAAGGCTAGGCAATCCACTATCAATCCCAACCATCCTCCATGCTAATGACAGATCATAACCAAGAAACCACATGCATGTGCCATGCATGCCCAAACTAGTGAAGAAGTCATACATGTAGCTTGACACCTGCAAGTAATCTGATGTAGATGCTAATGTTGATGCCCTCTTGTGCTTTCTTGCTCTTCCTTTTCCTTCTTGCTCCAAGAATCCAAGTATGCCACACCCTCCAAGAGTGCTCCAAGAAAACTCTAAGTATCCAAGAGTATGAGAAAGAGAGAGAATAATGAGAGAGCTCCAAAACTGAACTGACCAAGTCCCCCAACTGATCCTCATGTGCCTTTTTATTAATGAGGCCTCTACTTTCTTCATTTTCCATTATTTTCCTTAAATTCCTCCTCACATGCAACCTATGACCTTTCACCTTCCTTTTCTCCTAATTTCCATTATTTTCATAAATAATTGTGCCAAAATACCTTTTTGCCTCTTTAGCCATTGCCTTTGCCAATTTCCTTAGCCATAAACAACCAAATGAACACCGCCTAGGATGTTTGCCCACTATTCATCTTGGAATACGTGTCCCATCATCCATGGTATTTATATATTTTTACATGGAATTTTCATCAAGGCTATTATAGAACCCTCCCCCTTGGCGGAACACTGTCTTTGGTGTTCAATGACACCTATAACCAACAAGACTACTAAAAACAAAACATACTACCCATGGAGATTTATAACATAACTTGTTGCAGTATTTACAATGAAAGACCTGCTCAAAATCAAAACCTCATGACAACATGATAACATACCACATACAGGATCTTTATAACATAGATCATTACGGTATTTCCAATAACCACATATACACATGTACACGTATGCACATTTTCTCAATAAGAAAATAAAAGAATACGATGCATGTATCTGTAATAAGGAAATCTAGAGGCTCACACCTCCATCCTTAAAGTAATACCAAGATTCACCTCCTTCCCAGGAAGTCTAGAATCCACTGCGAAGTCAAATCTACATCCAATGTCCAGTGCTATAATATTGCACCACTTTTCCTCTCAATGAACAGTTGCCAACTCATTGTTCCAAGGCGCACTCCCAATGTGTATCTAATTCCATCTGGCAATGCTAATGACCAAAACAAATCCATCTATTACCTTCCCTTCTTTGCTACACAGTCCCTCGGGAATCCGATCACCCTTCCATGCAATCACTCACCTCCCAAGTCCCGTTGGCACCCCCATCCCGGGCATTCCAACACTTGGAAAGGCTTTTTCGCATCAAAGATACAACAACCAAGGAATATCCCTACCTTAAAACCATAATACCAGCCATAGCATGCTCACGAAAATCAATGGGAACAATTGGGTACCAATGTCCCACAATGGCCCTGCTTCTAAAGTGCTCTACCAGTATATTGTTGCATGTTCCAAATTCTTTTGTTGCTCCAATTCTTGCAGCCAATTTCAATCACCCAACTAGGCATTTCATGCATTCTTGTACCAAACACATAACTTCCATTAGATTTGAAATAAATTCAAATAACTTCAAATCATACCTCATTGGTAGTTTGTCAAAAAGGTACACTTGGAATCTTGTTCACTTCCTACCACAAGAAGTCAAACAAGCATCTTTGACCAAATCAACGTGTATAAAAATATCACATCAGGTTAGCTCAAAACACAACCATCATAGATCAAAATCATAAATCATATGTAACCATCGTAAACCAGAATCATAGATCATAAGTCAGAATCATAGATCATAAATCAGAATGATAGATCATAAACCAGAATCATAATTCACATGTAATCATCATACACCAGAATCATAAGTCACATGCATAGTAAAATTTAAATACAATACCAATACCTATCCTTCATCGATCCTTACTTCTGCCTTTGTTCTTTTGTATAGACACCAGATTAGTTGCCACACCCAGCAAACACTTAGTGCCTTCTCCTCTACCAAGTGCACATACGCATAGTGTTCATCACACACATACAACCACACCTGACACACAACACCATGCAATACATGCACCTACTGTTATAGCTCCATTTACCACGCTTGGTATTTGTGATGCTTGGTTTATGGCCTAGGGCAAGCCCTCCTTCCAAACTTGGTCCAAATATTTTAAAAATAGTGTTTTATTCCCTGTACACTACTTTTCCCTGAGATAAAAGTGTGTACATGTGAGTTAGTTAGTACCCAACCTGTGTATATGTGTTAAAGCACTTTAAAAAATTAAATTTCCTTAATTATGGGTGGATTTCACGAGTTTTACCTATTGATTGCCTCCTAGTGCCCATGGCCCAACTGTTTCCCAACTAAAAAACTAATTGGGAGAAGTATAAATAGACGTCTATGGGGAGGCCTTAAGGAGGAGAAGAGATAGAATTATTATACTGAGATTATCCCTGACTAAGTCTAAAGTATCCCTATGCTTCAAGCACTTCCCCAAGATTTAGGAAACCCTTGTTTCCTTGAGTGTTGATATTCTCCCACTTGCTTGAGATATCATGGTATTTGTTATGGAAGGAGGCTGTTGAAGACTAGGATAGGACGGATCTGGAGGATGGTTCCACTTGGAGCCTGAAGAAGAAGACTCAGGTGAATTCTCTCCGTGTTAGTTATAGCTTTCTACAATAAAAAGAAGCGTTGTCTTGTTCCTGATATTAACTTTGTTTATGCATCAAATACTGTTGTAATTCATGTATGAATTTTATTTTGATGTATAACTAACCATTTGCTTATATGATATAAAGTTAGTTTCATTAAAATGCTTTATCTATATGCTATTATGTATGTTCGAATTGGTTGATTTCCAGATTCGAAGATCATTAGGAGTTTCAGAAGGTCTGAACCCTGTTGGAACTACCCAAACGAAGGACATCCGGGTATGTTCGCTATCACATAGTTTGTTTATATAAGCATGTTACCTGAGTTGTATGAGTGTTTCTTACTGTAGTTTTCTCTTAATCTATTGGGGTTCCAACCCAAAGCCCTAGGGTACTTATTCCCGTAACAGAATTGGCGACTCCACTGGGGATAACAATCTTGTTATTCCTAGTTTGGGTTTTTCAGTGTCAATTAGGGCTCGGTTCTTGGTTTGCTTGCTGTGACAGTGTTAATTGGTCCAGTAGAATCTCAGACCTTAAGTCTGATCTTTTTGATCTGGCTTTATTTTTTATTTTTATTGCAAAGCTTTGTATACGCACTTTAGTCTATTTACAGTAGCATACACACACTTGTTTCTGTGAAGTGAACCCACGTATACGTGAGTTTCCTTTATCAGAAGCGCATGTACACACCTCTGTGCTTGAACACAGTCACGTATACCATTTTTTGCATTGTTTTTTTCAAATCTCTCTGCCCAGAAAGATTTGTTTCTTGGTCTGTTTGGTTTCTGAGTGGTCAATTTCTATCTATAGAATTTTGTTATTCTGCGAGCTTACTGTTTTGAAATCTCTTTTGCTTTGAAAAGTTTTGCCTAAGTTTTCTTTTGAGTGAGTTTTATGATTTGTGTTTTGGCACACAAGACTTATTACAAAGCTTCTTTATTGATCTGGTCCTCCTAGACAGTAGATTGTTTTCAATCTTGGTGTTAAGCTTGGTTATTAGTCTAGTTGCTTTGCTTTATGTCATTTTGTGGCCTTACACCTTTTCTTGCTTTTTGAAAGTTTCTTTTTGACAAATTTCAAAGTGTTTCTTTCCTGACTTCTTGGTTAGTTTGTCAAAGCTCTTTGCTTCTGTTTGGATCATTTGGTACAAGTTGAAGCCCTTTTTGTTCAAGTTTTCATTTGTTGTCGAATTTGTGACTTGCAAAGTTTCTTTGTGCTCTTCTTTCAGTCTTTGAGTCAAAGTGGAATTTAGAGTGCTTTCGAAAGGTTGTTTTCATTGCTTCTTGAAAAAGAAAAGATCTTAAAAAACATTGTTTTTGTCTTCTTTTTCCAAGTTTGATTTTGGTTTCTTTTGATTTTTTGAAAGCGAATTGTGATCTTTTGCGATCTGTCCTTCTTGTTTGGAGAGAATTTTTTCATTCAAAATTTATATTATCTTCAATACTTAAGTTGGCTTATTAATGGTTATAAACAATTGCTTTCATTTTTTAGAGTGATTTAGAATCTTGCATCTTCATTACACCTTGCATTAGGATAGTTTGCATTGTTAAAGCATTAGTAGTCTTTTTAGTTTTTGCGTGTGTGAAGTGTGTTGCAAGAAAAGAAAAGAAAAAGTATTTTTCTTTATAGAAGTTTCGTAGAACCCATGTAGAGATCTCTTTTCATCGAAGAAAAAATGATTGCATTCATGTAGTTAATTTTTTATTGATTTCAGTTGAGTCATACACACATCATTGGTTTCACTCCCATCTATACCCTTGACTTAAAAGAACAGCCATCTAAAATCAAGTGCTAATTAAAATAAACTAGAAATTTTGTATTGTCATCAGAATGCACCAACAAGTTTAGGTTTATTAGGGCGTTGGATTAGGCAAGAGGAGAGTTAACTCTCCAAGGCTGCTGTAAATTACAAAACGTAGAAGTTTGATTAAAGAGCGAAATCCAATAGCATTAGGAAGACCGGGAAAGCTCCATGACTGGAAGTCAAGCATGAGGGTTAGTGAATATAAGGATGAGAGATATCCCCTCTCTTACTTGTCGGATCCTACATCACGACTGTTCTACCCGGATTCCGATACGAGTTGGTGACCATAGTTGCCTATCCTAGGTATCACACAGGTGGCTGCAGAGGGGAATCCCATGGCACCTAAGGTTGACGTTTCATAATGTTCAACAGTACTTTTGGAGGGTACGCTTGCGAAACTTGGGTGCTTGCACCAGCAAAGGCTATTATCTGGAGGTCAACGTAACTACTTCTGATACCTTCGTTGGTAGACCTGGGCCGTCATTATCCCAGACTATCTTCGGAAGGCCCCTTACATCACTTTCTTGTATTTTGGTGTCCAGTCCTCATTACCCAGAGTGGAAATACTTGGAAGTTCATTGATTGGTTGTATCTTTAGGGACTTTATAGTTGAGTGCTATTTTCTCCTTATATATAGTTCTCTTTAGGTATTTTTGTCTAATCACTTTTGGACTTTAGATTCTGAGTGACTGACCTACCACTCCACTGATCTTGAAAGGCTTTTGATCTTTCTTTCGAAAGTTGTGGAGTTGACTCCTCAAGGGCAAAGGTTTTGATTGTGCATCTATCTTCCTTGAAAATTCGTTTGTACATTCCCATAAGGGAAGGATCTACGAATAAGTTAGATATGGCCAATATTCCCGTGGAAACCAACCAAAGTACCCTCCCAAAAGGGGATCCTTGTGCTTTTCCTTTCTTTGGAAACATTGGCACCCCCTTGATGGCCACTTTGAATATTCCTGGATTGAATGTTGGACTACCAGTTTGGTTGTGGTCCACTCTAAATATTCTTGATGTTCTTAAAGCTTCTCAGATGAATGCTTTATTTCAGGGGCATCACATGGATGTTAATTGTTCATCTTCTTTCAAAGAGAAATCTAGGATTCCTCTTTCTCCTCCTTCTTGTAATAAGAGATATAAAAAGAGGAGAAAGAGGAAGACGAAGAAAAATAATAATTATATCCATTCACCATCAACCTCTGCTAGTAATGTTGGAGATGAGCCTTCAACCGTTACAAGTCATGCTAGGGACAAAAGTCTAGCCACTATGAGTCATACTAGCAATTCATCACCAACCTCTGCTAGTCATGTTGGAGATGAGCCTTCAACCACTGCAAGTCATGCTGGGGGCACAATTCTAGTCACTGCGGGTCATACTAGCAATTCATCATCAACCTCTGCTAGTAATGTTGAAGATGAGCCTTCAGCCACTGCAGGTCATGCTGGGGGCACAAGTCTAGTCACTGCAAGTCATACTAGCAATTCACCATCAACCTCTGCAAATCATGTTGAAGATGAGTCGTCAGCTACTACAAGTCATGTTGGGGGCATAAGTCTAGTCACTGCAAGTCATACTAGCAAAGAGTCACTGACCTCTGCAAGTCATGTTTAGGACTCTTCGCAAACCACTACTAGTCATGTTGGTGGAATGGATGTTGATAAGAAACTTAGGCGTGGAAGTGTTAAACCTAAGTTCCTTTGTAAGATATGTAAGGGAGACCATCTTACTCATTTGTGCCCTGGTATTTCAGAGGTACAAAGGATATGGTCTGAGTCTGAAAGTTCTTCTACTCCTAGATCTAATATGGTTTCTCTTTAGTCTCATTAACCATTGGTTGATAATGTGGTTGAGCCAGTGCAATCTTTGGCTGATTACACTCCTCTTTTGGTGGGTGAAGTGCCTAACAACAGAGTCTATTTGATTTCTAGTACAGATTATTCTGGTATAGGGGGCATTCTAGTTTCTTCGAATGTTTTCCCTCCAAGTTCTAGGAGTGTATCTTTTGATTGGGATAGTCTTGTCAAGCCTCGTCTTCCTGTCGCTGCACCTTTCCAAATGAAGGTCAGAGTTAATTCCACAAATTTCTATCAATGTATGGTGGATGAAGGATCCTCTGCAAGTATTATATCCTCTTTGACTTGGAAAGCTTTGGGTTCCCCAAAGTTGTTGACAGCTCAAAGTCAGTTGTTAACCTATGATAGAAGACCTAGTGAATCTATGGATGTTCTTCCTCAATTATCTATTACTTTAGGTGGGAAGACTGTCTTAATCAATGTGATGGTGATTGACCACCCTTTAGACTTTAATATGCTACTGGGGCGTGATTATGTCTATGCTATGAATTTTGTGGTATCTTCACTCTTTCGAGTGATGTGTTTCCCTCATAAAGGGAATATTGTCACTATTGATCAACTTGCATCTTATAATCACCATCCTAATTTGAATTTACTGCAGAATACCCCTTAGTTTGTTCCAAGTGTTCAAGTAGACTCTACCCCGCCACGGATGAATTATGTGGCATTGAATCCTCAATGTTCAATCGCTTCTGAGAAGGATCCTTTCACCTATTATTCTCCTTCTTGGGACTTGATCCCAGCAATTGACCAAGAGATTCTTCCTATAGGGACATGGGACCCCTTAATTCCCTCTTTTTATCCTTATAGTTCTCATGATTTCTCATAACTTGATTTTCCTTCACATGAGGAACTCTTTAAAGCCATGAGTTTTTACTACCAAAGGAGTCCTTGGCCTGAGCCCTGCAAGGGGTTTGTCCAGAAGAACTATTATGTGTAAGCCGCAAGGTTGTGTGGTTCCTTGTACCATATTGTACATATAAGGTATGCATTTTCAAGTTTTGTATTCTATAACATAAGATTTTATCTTAAGTTTATATGTGGGATGTATTAACTTCTTGTCTAGTGTTCCTATCGATGTCTACAGAGCTTGGAAGACTCCTCCTTTGGAATTTTTTGTGGTTGTTCCATTATGATAGGTATCATTCACTCACTGGCATATAGGTTAGGGAAAACCATTTTTTCCATTGCATCTTGCATACTAGCCTCCCTTCAGTAATACATTATCCATAGGGTAAACCCCATCGTGTCTTGGTTAGCAAACCATGTTCACTCACCGATTTTTAAAATCATGATGTGATGGTAGAGCCATCCTTTACATGGGCATCGTAGTTAGAACCTCACTGACATTGGTTGCCCATGTTGTTATACTGAGTAGGCTTGGGAGTCCTCTATAGTCTCACCATGACTTGTGCATTGAAGACACATTCTCCTTACTTCTATGCTTATTTCTAGCCTTATACCCTAGAGGCTTCTTTGTGTTCAATTGTACTGTTGCATTGCATTTTGACTATTTGCACCTTTTGGCCTTACGCTGGCTTCACTTGGACTCATGTTTAAGCCACTTATTTGACCATCTCTTCTGCAAAATCAACCATGCAATCACTTAGCTTCTGCAACTTGGCACATCCTTTGATCCGTGGAAGGAACATCCCTTTGAGTGTCCTTGACCAGTTTCACCTCCCTACAATGAGCATAGGATTGTTCCCATCCCAGGAACTAGATCATATGTTTCTCTGACACTCATTCTTTCCACTATATTATAGCATTCTTTTATTCTTTTTCCAACTTAAATAAAAAGACAAAAAAAATTATATATTCCAAAAAGAGCGGGAACAGGACAACATTTCCGTATATTGTTGGTAGCTACAGTCAGTTGTGTCACCCTTGAACAAAGCACTCAAAATAAAGTATCTCCTCCATTTTGGGAGGGATTTAGTTTGACTTAGGTATGCCTTAACCTTGTTATTGAGTCAATTCTCCCCTAATTGGTTACCTCTTCCAATCATATGGAGAGTTCGCTCATGCCTCCTGCATGACGAACTTATATGAAGTTATCATATGCTGCCATATAGTCATCATTGAGTCATGCTTTTGTTCAAGGGAAGTAAGCCTAAGACGGCCTCTCTGCGGTGTCGCTTGACCTATTTTTCAGTCAGCCATCCCTGGTTGTCAACGTCATGTTTTTCATCACATTATTTATATTGGTCCTTTGCTCGTGTCGGTTTCAGAAGGTCTCCATTGACTTCTTGCTAGCAGGTCTTGTCCTTATCGACAACGACATATTGCTCTAAGGGTAGGCCTAGAGCCACACCTTGACCCTATTTCCATTATTGATAGGTCACCTTGTGCTCAGCATCGATCAGTATCATGGGTCTTTAACTGAGTGGTTTCCCTTATGTTCGACATCAGCTTTCATTATCACACATTGGGATTCATGCAATGCCTTGGTTTCCATTTGACCCTATTGGTGGATTCCTTGCCTCTGTGTCAGCTTTCATTATTGGTTGGTTCAGAGGGTTTCTATCGTGTTCTAGCTACATCTTGTGTATGTCGAAAATGTGCCTCGGTTGGGTTACTACATCTTTTTCATCTGATTTCTTCCACATTATTGGCCTATGGGTTACACTCACGCTATATTGATGAAGGATGCCTTAATGCCTTCCTACGAGAAGATATTTTCCTATCGACTACAACTCATTGCTCTGGGACAAAGATCTAGAGTCCATTTGGCAATACCTTGGGGTTTGCAGTCATTAGTGGCATATTCCTTCACTGTCAACAGTGGGAAACCATCATTATCCCCTGATTGATAGATTCTTCTAGGTGTTCGACTTCAGCTCATTCATTCGCACTTGTTAGATTGTACTGGGTACCTTGACTCTCATTATCATTATCGGTGAGTAGTCTCGCGTTTGTTAACGGCATACATCAATGACCGGTAATCAAAAAATTTGTCACGTGGTCGACCTCGGATCATTTAATCCCATTGTGTAGAAATTTACCACGGTGGTCAGTGAAGACCTCGGATTGCATCAGTATGTTTTGGTTCACTTGTCAGTTGCTCCTGTTACTGCTAGTTGACACCATCCACCCTATATGTTGCAGTCCTTCACAGCGACATCTTATATGCTGGCATCTGAGTTGCGATGTAATATCATTTTATTCCATTATGTTCATTTGGTACTATTGGGATCAGTTTTTGACATCAGTTATCAGCTTCATCTTTCAACTTCATTAATCATCTTCTTATATGTGATATTCAGACATGTACTTTTTTATCACGATCAGATGATCCATTATGTACTTTCAGTTCTTTATACTTGTATACATAGTGGATCCACTTGTACTTGATATGCAGACATGCTTAACTTTCTCTGAGCATGGGTATGCCCACCGTAGACAGTAGTTTCTTTCTGATCTCTTTTTGATGGCTTAGCAGGTTGAATTTTGGTGAAGTCCTTCTCAGTCTCGGCAGGATTATTTCCATATACTTAATACATTTCAGCCATCATGTACCCCTTATGACCTCATATATTAGGAGGCATCTATTATAGCTCCATTTACCACCCTTTGTATTTGTGATTCTTCGTTTATGGCCTAGGGCAACCCCTCCTTCCAAACTTGGTCCAAATATTTTAAAAACAGTGTTTTATTCCCTGTACACTACTTTGCCCTGAGATAAAAGCATGTACACATGGGTTAGTTAGTACCCAACCCACGTATATGTGTTAAAACACTTAAAAAAAAAAAATTTCCTTGATTATGGGCGGAGTTCATGGGTTTTACCTGTTGATTACCTCCTAGTGCCCGTGGCCCAACTATTTCCCAACTGTTTCCCAACTAAAAAACTAATTGGGAGAAGTATAAATAGACTTCAATGGGAAGGCCTTAAGGAGGAGAAGAGGTAGAATTATTATACTGAGATTATCCCTGACTGAGTTTGAAGTATCTATGTGCTTCAAGCACTTCCCCAAGTTTCAGGAAACCCTTTTTTCCTTGAGTGTTGATATTCTCCCACTTGCTTGAGATATCATGGTATTGGTTATGGAAGGAGGCTGTTGAAGACTAGGACTGGACAATCTAGAGGACAGTTCCGCTTGGAGCCGGAAGAAGAAGACTCGGGTGAATTCTCTCCATGTTAGTTATAGCTTTCTACAATAAAAAGTAGCATTGTCTTTTTCCTGAGATTAAATTTGTTTATGCATCAAATACTATTGTAATTCATGTATGAATGTTATTTTGATGTATAACTAACCATTTTATTATATGGTATAAAGTTAGTTTCATTAAAATTCTTTATCTATATGTTGTTATGTATGTTTGAATTGGTTGATTTGCAGATTCGAAGAACATCAGGAGTTGCAGAAGGTCTGAACCCTGCTGGAACTACCCAAATGAAGGACATCTGGGTATGGTCGTTATCGCATAGTTTGTTTATATAAGCATGTTTCCTGAGTTGTATGAGTGTTTCTTACTGTATTTTTCTCTTTCTCTATTGGGATTCCAACCCAAAGCCCTAGGGTACTTATTCCCATAACACCTACACCTAACATATAACTCATACACCTACAACTAGTGTACAACACAATGCATCCATCTATACCCGATGTGCAATACCACCCAATACATGTACCTACACAAAGTACAACACAATGAGTACACACACCACAATACCATGACTACATGATGCACATGTACATAATACTACATGTCCTCAATGCAGCATGTATGACATGCACACAATACCACACGTGCACTAGTACCATATGTACAACGTGTACACAGTACCATCACTACACCGCACCACTTACACAACATGTGCACAACGTCACATGTACACAGCGCCACCTGCACAACATGTACACAATGCCACATTACACCACACCACTTGTACAACATGTACACAATAACACATGTACACAGTACCACATGCACGACATGTACGTGACGCCACATGTACACAACACCACCTGCACACAGTGCCACTTGTACAACATGTACACAACACCACATGCATACAACATCACTTGTATAATAATGCACATCACACCATATGTAGATAGCACCACATGTACAACATGCATGCAACACCACTTGTGCATAGAATTGCATTCCCAACATGTACATAGCATTATTTGTACACAACACTGCATATCCAACATGCACATAGTACCATATGCACACACGCCACATATACTTCATGAAGACAGTACAATATGTATACAACACCCCATATGCAATATTCCCACAACCCTGTTTGTATCATCCTGTACATAACATTACATAAATAACATGTACACATGCTATGTATACACAACACCACAGGTGCACACATCATAGATGAAACATGTACAACATATGCATAATAGTAGTACCACACATCCAGAACCACACTGACTCTACTAAGAAACCCTGCTTCCGGTGTCTTATCCATGCTTGTCTTAGCATGTCGCAGACCACACTACTTTCATTCTGCTAGTGTATCCCTTCGTATAACCTATCCATAACATAGACATAATATAATCACATAATATCAACTCATAACCACATGATATTGACCTCGTATATTTGTCATGACTACTCTTCCCACTTGATTCCTCATGAACCAAGAACCTCTTCATGCCATTCAGTTGTGTAAGCAATTATTCCTTCACAAGAATGATCCTTGACAATACCTATCAGACAATGACATAGATACATAGATACATACATATATAATCATTAGCATAAAACATTCATTACCTTGTCAAACAACAACATACATACATTCATGTATACATATATAAACATCAGCATAATCAGGATCATAACATAATTACCAGATAATATAAGGTCTAGGTTAAAAGAAATTCCTTTATTCATGCAACGCATGCCCAACATTGAGAACAACAGTTCCCAACATAGCCAAGGCATATGACACCTCAAATCCATTTACTTTACCTTTTCATCTTACCTTTCTCATGACTATACTGCTACCGTACATTTACCACAATGGACCCAACCAATCCAACCAACTGGAATAGCCTTACCTTCTGCTGCGCTTCCTCATGCACCGAGCTTCATCTAAATCTTACATTACCTTTTGGGTACCACACAGCTCTCCCTAAGCTCCATCAACTTTCCTCTTTCCCAACTAATTCCCAAGACTCGGAACAATAAAAGAGAAGACAAGAAAAAACGAAGAAGAAGACCATGAAATCCAATAACGATATGACACTACATCAAAGTGGCAAGGCCTTGCACCAGATATAAACAAAACCTCAAATCAAGCTCAAAAGATGAAAAGTACAAAGCTGACACCATGACTCAATCCCCATGGTTCCCAAGGAAAGATCAACCTGAACCATCTTCAAGATTTCATGGCAACTTGTCTTGCCATGCAACTCCCTACATCATGTTGCCATAAACACATAACTGTCAGTGTATAATTAAGCATAATAATACACCAGTTACCTCATCTAATTGTGACAAGCATACTGGTTGCAACCGAACACATCCACGCTATCTCTCAAGGGATTTCAATCCTTTAACAAATCCACCTATAGCTAAAGACTAGCTAATATACCTGTCAAGTGCATGTTCATGAATATAGCACATATCCACATAATGTCAAACAAAATCAAGGTTAAGAAGACTTCTTGTGTGCAAAGCACTCATTCATTCGAAATTAGGGTTTCCAAACATAGCCAAAGGAATTCTTGCCCAATTCCTTTCTTTTACCATTTTACCTTGTTGGAATTGAGGCTTACTATATCCTGTCACACCACCCAACTGTTAGTTATATAGACACATCAACTATTACCTTATCATGTTAATACCAAGCATGTTACCCTGTAACTTCTCACACATGTCAACCACATGTTCGAAATATCAAGACAATCATACCTATTAATTTGAAATCAATCGTTACCAAGACTAACAATCATGTCATAATCCATAGTCAACTCATAGTCATCAATGATAATACTACAACTATCACCTACTATACTCAAGTACATATCAACTATCTCAACACAAATATTTTAGTACAATCATTTTAAAACAAGATCATTTGAACACATACTCATATTATGCAATTAATCAAACATTCATACCATGTTAAATAAATCAACTAGATGACATAATCAACAGTAAAGCACCAAATATATAACATAAGCAACTAATACCTTAATGTATCTCAGGGGAGGTGATCTTGTCTGCACAATCAATCTAGCTAGCACGATATAACTTTACAACACATCAGCTCAAGCACTCATAATATCATGATATCCATAACAATATCAAACTAACATGTTCACATTGTAAACTCATACACATATGAAAATTCAATCTAGATTAGTATGACACCATCTCACAAATATGTCGGTTCATACCTGAATGTTGCAACCATAACCATCTGCATAGGTCAAACCAGGTTAACACAATACATATAACATCAAGATCTTCAAGGCAGTGAACATAACCATCATGCATATGACCAATCCAAATTATAACATCAATATCTCAACGAAATGACCATAATCATCAAGTTAATAGCATATAACAACAATAATATATATATCATACACATCAACAACATACAACATAATCATTGGGTTATCTAATATAAAACAACAATAGTAATGCATACAACTATAAGTTACTATCATTCTTGACTATCTAACACATGTGCATATAACCACACTACTTATCTAACATCTATCATGAATGTAACCATAACATCAAATACATGTTATTAACCTAATGTATATAACCCTAATGCATATAATAATCCTTAACTTACATACCTACATGCCAAACATACACTACCTGTATGACAATCTGCTCTTATCCCAAAGTCTAATGATGCAACCTCATTATGATGATTTGCATCCCTTGCTCTATCTTAACTAGCTCATTAGCATCATAACAACCAATAGCATCATGATGACCTAAATTGCATACAATGACTTCACAAGGCATGTTTGACCCACTATACATGCATAGTCATAGCCACGACCACACATGCATAACAACAACCATTACTCCATTGTACACATTGCCTCATGCAACCAACAGTATGCATAAGCAATGCCAAATCAACTATACCTACACATAAATGCATGTATTCGAACATAAGCGATCAATTCTTGTAATCAACCAAAAAGACTGATACATATAATCAAAATATTCAAAAATGTAACTCCCTACAAGGATGTAAGTAGGTATCATGAAATCAACATGTAAGTGGCATATAATTCATACACAGTCAGTCACATGTTCCAAAAATAAAGACATCGTGTCTATTAATTTGAAATCATCATTCACCAATACTAACAACCTATAAGTGTACCCCCTTACTATCCATGGTCCACACTAAGGTAGAAGGAGGAAGCTACTATAATGGCCTAATCTCCAATGTCCAATTATGGAAATGAAATCTCCAAAGCTCTACTAAATTTAACCACACTTGAAAAGAAATTGATTTTTATTTTGCATACATTTGTATGAGACTAAGTCAAAAACATTGCACTTATTCCACTTGTAACATAATAACTAAAAATATGCCACTTTTCCATTTCCTTACATGCAACTTTTCCAATTCCTTGCATGCAACCTTTCAAATTCCCTACATGCAACTCTTCAAATTATTTTCATGCAAATAGGCATAGATTAGCTACATCCATATTATTATGCTACAATACTATCCCATCAAAAAAATAACATTTTCTTCAAACAATTACCATACTTTTACATTTTCTTCTAACAACTACTATACTATTACATTTGCATGTAAGTATTTCTTCAAACACTTTACATGCAAACTAATATAGCAAATTATTTTCATAGAAGTAAGCATATATCAACTACAAGAATACTATTACACATCAATACTATCCCCAACCACAAACAACATACCCATTGGGGCATTTTATCAAATAGTTTGTATGCAATTAATCATTGAACCATTTATGCATTTCATTAAACACTTTGCATGCAAACTAATATAGTGAATGATTCAACACATATATCATAAACTGTAGTAGTAAAAGTTATGGAAACTAAACGATATGATCAGTGGTATTTTTCCTCACTATGGTTCAAGTTTCAACTTCTGGGATTTCATAGATAAAAAGTTATAACAAAAATATCAACACAATCATATTTGGTGCACAATTCTAGGAGTATCCATAAATCTCGACTTCCACTGGTCATATATCCTAAAATATAGCGAATAAATGTCTTACATTCTTATCAAAATATCAATGGATTTCCCCTCATTGAGGAAAAAAATTCAGCTCTTGAGAATGCCCATAAGAAAAGTTATAACAAAAATGTCAGCGTGACCTGTTTGAGGCTTGATTTTAGGAGCATTCAGAGGGATCCGCTCCCTCTACTCATATCTCCTAAAATATTGCGACCCAATGTCTAAAATTTCTACCACATAATCAGTGGTATGTCCCCTCAATGTGGATAAATTTTTAACTTCTGGAAGCCTATAGAAGATGAGTTAGTGCATGAATTCCAACTTGACCTGTTTAAAGGTGCATTTAGGAAGGTCATCTTCCTTATATCATAATTCCTAAAGTATTGTGAACCAATACCTGAAATTTTTACCACATTATAAGTGGGATTTACCTTAAATATGGAAAAAATTTCAACTTTTAATATGCCACAGAAGAAAATTTATAACATATATGAGAAAACGGTCTAAAATTTAACCTTTGTTCTTCATTCCACCTATGATAGAGCCCATCCAATCCAAGTGTTTGAACCATGCTCTGATACCACTCTGTAACACCTTCCAGGGTAAATGTGCATATAACAACATAATAGGAATAGAAATACAATAAACATGTCATCCATCAAAATTCATATATACATCAATACATTTGCACATCAAAATAGAGGGAATGAATTTTTCCATTAATAAATGCAATGAACCAACCAGTGATGGGACTACCATGTTCCACCCGACCATAGATTGGCTAAGCCAAGTCTCTCTTTAGACCCCCAAGAATGAATGTGGGATCCCAGAGAACACATCAATCAAAGCTCATCTAGGGATTCCAAAGGACACCCACCTCGACCCATCAAACATTGATTCCACCTCACAGTCGGACATCACCAAAAACCATCATCAGATTGGTCTCCATCCAAGCCTTCCAGGGCTTCCAAAGTGTTTTTCCAACCAAGGATTCTAGACCTAATAACCCAACCCAAGCTAAGCAAACATGAGAACCAACCAAAACAAAGCAATGAAAGTAAACCCATAATCACCATGGCTATCCAGGAAATGTCAAGGCTAGGAAATCCACTGTCAATCTCAGCCATCCTCCATGCCAATGATAGATCATAATCAAGAAACCACATGCATGTGACATGCATGCCCAAACTAGTAAAGAAATCATGCATGCAACTTGGTACCTACAAGCAATCTGATGTAGCTGTTGATGTTGATGTCGTCTTCTGCTTTCTTGTTGTTCCTTTGCCTTCTTGCTCTAAGAATCCAAGTATGCCACACCCTCCAAGAGTGCTCCAAGAAAAATCCAAGTATCCAAGAGTATGAGAGAGAGAGAATAATGAGAGAGCTCCAAAACTAAACTGACCAAGTCCCCCAATTGATCCTCATAAGCCTTTTTATTAAAGAGGCCTCATTTTTCTTCATTTTCCATTATTTTCCTTCAATTTCCTCCTCACATGCAACCTGTGACCTTTCACCTTCCTTTTCTCCTAATTTCCATTATTTTCATAAATAATTGTGCCAAAATACCTTTTTGCCTCTTTAATGCCTTAGCCCTTGCCTTTGCCAATTTCCTTGACATAAACAATCAAATGAACACCCCCCAGGATGTTTTCCCACCATTTAGCTTGGAAGACATGTCCCATCATCCATGGTACTTATATATTTTTACATGGAATTTTCACAAGGGATGTTATAGAGGTTATGGGTTGAGATAGGATTCTTGGAACTCTATAACAGCTTGGGTCCCTAGAGGTTGTGGGTTTAGACATGATATCTTTGGAGCCCTGTAACAACTTGGGTCCCTAGAGGCTTTGGGAGGAATGAAATCTTTGGAGCCCTGTAACAACTTGGGTGCCATGGAGGTTGTGGGTTGAGATAACTACTCTGGAGCCCTGTAACAGCTTCGGAAGAGACCATACTAAAGTAGAAGTAGAGGAAGACTTGATAAAATGCATTTTGACCTTTCCCTATTGGCAGAGTGGATTTTTGACTCCTTAGAATGGGGTGAATCACTATGTGTGCATTTGGGGGTGAGGTGGGGCACCTCTAGACTACTTGTGCTAACAAAGGAAGAATCCATCAACTGATGGGAATGATGAAAATGTCCTCTAGAATCCCTGGTTCAGTTGGCAGTTGGTTTGTAGTACCAAAAGCAAGAATTCTCCCCCTTAGCCTCCAGAATCTAGCTCGGGGGTGACAGCTACAAGTGAAAGTGGTTGTAGTTGTCTATTGTTTGGTGGAGATTCATAGTCCCAAACTCAATTTCCTTGCAGACTAAAATATAAGTATTTGTGAATACTTCTTATATTTAATAGATTATGTTGCATTGTCATTTGTAATAGATATGGAAAGATGGACTACAATGATGTTGTTTTGTGTACACATGTGGTGCAACTGTGAAGGTACATTCCCCTAAATTGTATGTTGAATATGTCTATCTATATGTATGTGTACATGTGTTCTTATGTTTTCACTTGAAATTAAATATGTTTAATAGCCTAACTATTGGTGACCACAAAGTATCTGATGCTTAAGACATGAAAAGAGATCCATGACAATGATGCCTAATCTTTAGAGATGAGGCTTAATCCTAATCTAAATGTAATGCTTAACTATGTTGAAGATAATATTGCAATTTAAAAAGAAAGAATTGCATGATAAGCTATAGGCCATAAAAACGTCTAAGAGAGCTTGAAATGATCCTTGAAAAATAATAGGTTTTGATACCCTTTCATTATGTACAACTTACATAGAAGACCCTCTGCTAACAAGGTCTACATTTGGTTACATGTTAGGTATTTCGTTGCAAGCTGTTGTGCGGGAAGGAAAACAATGTATGAAGAATAAAGGGAGTTCCCCAAGCCCTCTCATGCTCAATGACCTTACCACTCTGGCCTTTAACCTTGTGTGTGGAAAAAATTCCATTCCTATCATAGGGATTCTAGCGATGAGGACTACAGGGCCCTTCCAATAGCCAAATTCCCGGGAAACCCCTGAGTGGCACCAGGGAACTTCTTGTAAAGTCTATGTAGTCTCTAGAATTGTTGGTGTGTAGTAGGATAGGTGGGATCCTCCTAGAATCTTGCACAAGGCATATGGTATATATTAGATGTATGAGCACCTATGTTGTCATGCAAGGAATTTCCTACCTGAAAGCAAGAAAGGCCCGCGGGATAGGAATTCCTCAATGTAGCTATAACCCAAGCTTGAGAGGGGTAACATCATGGAACACTTTAATTTGGATCTAATGGAGTGGTGAGATATTGAAGGAGGTCTAGAGGCCAACCATACCTTTGAGATTAACTCGTGGTTGAGAATACTAGTTCGAGGAAGCCTGCACAGTGGTAGATCTGACCTTCGGGGAGAGTGTGGAGATCACAGTCAAATGCATTACATGAGGCGAAGCCAAAGACCCTTAACTGAGCCATCATATAATGGTAAGGGAAAAGAATTTTTTGTAGCACAAGGGATTGAATCCCTAACCTTATAGGAAATATTGGATAGTTGTATCCCCTTGTAGATCAAAACCTCAAGTGGGAAGGCTTCTAATTAGAGTAGTTGAATTCTCCTCTTATGCAATTGGTCGGAGGAAACTAATGTGGACTTTATACTAGACCCATTCAGCTAGATGTATAACCTAGAGGATCATTCAAGTCCCAGAGGTTGGAGGTCAGTACCGATGCCTCAATGGTAACAAAAGCAGATGGAATGTCAACTCTAAGGTCAGGTAGCTTGCCAGCAGAAGGAGGCACGGTGTGTCAACCTGACTAGGTCAGAAGTCAAAGGTCGGACAGTCGGGATGAAGGAAATCATCGACCTCACGGAATGGGCTGACCCTGACTCAGTCGTAGGTTGGGAGTCAAGATTCGATATACCGACCTACCTAGGTCAGAAAGCAAGCAGTCAAGAAGTCGGGCCGTAGGTGGTTTTTTTGAGTGGAGAAACACACTTGCCTCGACTCTTCTACTTAATCGAATATTGGGTGAGCCTATGGAATATTGTCACATGGAAAAGCGGTATAAGCTGCCATTGTTTCCTATGTGTGAGAGAAAGAAAATATAATTCAATAAAAAAAAAAGATAATGAGAGAAAAAGGAGAAGTTCACTGTTATAGGGGATTTATGACTGTAGACAGAAATATCTCCCCTAGGTCTAGTGGCTAACCTAGAACAACAGAATGAAAAAGGACCTAATTTTTTTCCTTAAAGTAAGTAGATGAGAGGATGAAACCTACTTGGAATCTATCATATTTTTTTCTCCTTTGGATTGAATGCTCCAATCCTAGCTCCAGCTACCAAAATTACAACCTGCACAACCATAAAACATAAGCCAAGAAACTACGAGATCTATGTAGCATCACCTATCTACTTTATTCAATAGATCAACATGGTATTGAAATATATGAAATAACGACATCACATATAGGAAAACAAATGAACTCTTTGTATTGATATAAATGGAGTGAGTTACAACCATAAATAGGTGTTGATATTGTAGAAGATCTCCTCCAAGTTGTTGACTTGTCCTTCCTTTGTCACAAAGTGTACCTCCAACCACACCAAATGCATGAAAGGATAACTGTCACAACAAAAAAATAAGGGTAGAATCACTCTCTAAAAGCCAACCCCTTTCATACGAAATGTTGTAAATATGTAGAGGAGTGAGAGAAACCACTGATGATGTTAATGGCCCTCAAGGCACTCAAGTACAATCTTTATGATGTGACTAAAGGAGTTGATTTCGAACACCACAAAGAATATTTTGGTCAAAGGCCAATGATGTAAACATGTCACCAATAGTGAGGACACTTTCCATTGATGTATGCAAGCACTAAGGTACCTATTGTCACTCACTACTTTATAAGGTTATTGGTTGCCCAGAGTCCAGAAAAAGTAGTGAAGGTTGAAGTCGTTTCCCAAGCCAGTAGAGCTATCAAAGCTTAATCAGACCCTCTCCATTGCATAGTGATCAGTAAGATCTTTCCAACGGTATATGGATGTCTGAAAATGGACCTCTAGATCATATGATACAGCATGTTGAAGTTACCCATAGAAAGCCATAAGACAAGGAGGAAAGGACCAAATCAAAGGAAAATCACATATCGCAAGACCATGAGACAATCTCAATCGCAAATCAGCTATTGGCGAGTCCAGGTAGAGCTGTTTATCACATATGAGAGGTTAGGGTTAGTCCCGCATCCCGCAATCCCGTATCCCTTAGGTCCAGCATACCGCATCCCACAATATCGCTATATCACGTCGTCCCACAGTCCTGCATTCCGTAACATCGCAGTCTCGCAATACCAAAAAATTGGTGATCGGCATGGTGGATGAGTTCTAACTTAAAAAATCTTTTGATCTTGCTAATTTGCAATATAGTATTAAATCATCGGGAAGGGGCCGCCTTTTTTTAATAAAGGAATTCACGAAAAAAACCAAGGTCAGACAGGCCATTTTCTCTCTCCTCCAAAGGGCCACGTGGCAGGATATGATTGGCCCTTATAGCTAACATGGAATCTGACATCACCAATGACATGGCAGTGATGACATCACCCCCCAAAGATCAGCAATCGGCAGTCGCACAGGTCAAAGCACTCCTACATCAAATTCTCCCTGGATTTCGATTGCGATATGTAGGGGTTTACCTCCCGGACATGATATATTGTGTGATCCGGCCTATAAAGCTCCTACGTCTGGATAGTCCACCAGTGCTAAGAAAGAATGTAAAAGGCCCCCCTCTCCAGGGTTGTTATTGCGATATCTTTGGTGGGCTCAATCCCACTGATCAATGATCGCAAGTTAGAAAGGGAGATGCCAAAGGTAAACTGTATCAAGCTCTGGGATGTGGTATTTTGTGTTACAAAGGAAAAGGGCCCCCGGACACAGGTCTAAAGATCTTAGCACCTGAAGGCTAAGCCTCAGGTTGCAACGCCTAGTCATATGAAGAAAACAATAGTATGAGGGGCTAAACTAAAGGAGGCTAAGGAACATTGAAACTCGCCATTCTACAGTCCCTGCAAGAGTAAGCTGGGGCATTGAAGGAAGTATGGCGCAACGTTGAAACGAGTATGGGGGGCTCTGTAAAGACTTAATGGTTCAACATGTTAGTATCAGTCAGTTCTGTCGGTCACCAGTGATCAAATATGCTTTTACCAAGTTTTGTCAGGGGTCTCAAAGTCAAATTTTATCATGTCGCTAGATTTTTAGAATAAAATTTAGTCATTGGTTAGTGTGTCTAAGGTTATTTCTACTCTCTCAAGAATTTCACATGCCGGTCACTTTCATCACTTAGCTAAGTGTATCATCATTAAGAGACTATCATCATCATGTTAGTCATCACCATCATGATTTCATTCAGTTCAGTGTCTCCATTAGGTCATTAGGGTTTCAAGGTCACTAAAACTTTCAATTCATGCATAAAATCCGACAAAGGAGGAGTGGTAATAAGAAATTTTCTTCAATAAATTTTGATTTCAAATGTAATTTTATGTTTTTATATGTAATAAGTACTTCAAAGTCCCAAAGGCTGTAGTTCAGAGTTCCAAAAAGATCCAATGTTTCAAGAAAGCCAATAAAGTTACAAAGGTTCAAATTTCAAAGGTTATAAAGTGTCAAGGTTCCAAATTCGAGTTTAAAAGGGTAAGATGAGTTCTTTTTAACAAGTTTTCACTCTTAAAAATCTCAAGATCTCTCATCCATCATCGTGCAAACTCAAAAAGGAGAAAAATTTGTGAAAATTTTGGGAGGTGCGACCTTTTTTGCGACCTTTCAGAGGAGGTGCGACCTTTTTTGCAACCTTTCTGAGGAGGTGCAACCTATTTTCTGGCCTTTCTGAGGAGGTGCGGCCTTTTTTGCGACCTTTCTGAGGAGGTACAGCCCTTTTTCTATCTGGTGCAACCCTTTTGGTCCTGGTGTGACCCATCTGGACACACCTTGGGAGAATGAGTTTTTGGAGGCCTTTCCATGGGTCATTTTCAAAAATTCAAGATGTTCTGGAAACTAGAAATACAAGGCTAGCTTACTGTTGTTTCATATTTCAATTTTGACTTCAGGAAATCACCTAAAAATGGCATCAAACTTGGTGCTATGCTTCTGCAATTTTCTGAGATTTTAATTAAAATTTTCACTATGTAATTTTTCAGAGTTTCTAGTTTGACTTTTGTAAAAGTCAAAAGGTGAAAGTGGATGAATGTAAATGGTAAAATTTAAATGTAAATGGGTTACTATATGGGTAAATAGGTTTATTATCCTCCATTTAATGATTTGGATAAATATCTTGTGATAGTTAGATAAAAGAGGAAATGGTTGAGTAACCTCCCTAGTATGTAGCATTGATCAAATAGGTGCATGTATTTGACTTTCTTTGCTAGAAATTTGACCTCCTAGGGAGGATTTCGACTTCAATGCCTATATGAGACCTTTTGTAATCATTTTCAAGGGTTATATGCAATGGAATTAAGCCTTGAATGCTAGTGTAATTGAGAATTTGGCAAGAACTAATAGACAGAGTTTACAGTTATTATAGTGGGATTCCTGTGGTATGTGTTTTAGCAGTGCTTTTCCTTCTGTGATCATAATTTTGAATGTATTGTATCTTTCATTTCCATTTTGATGTTTCATGTGCTTTTTTCCTAAGATAATAAATATAATTCATTCATGTAATTCTCTATTTTGGAGAAGCTTTCACATTATTGATCATTTTTCTTCTGATATAAACGAATTCATGAGACTCATGCTCATTTGGAAACCCTACCTATCTCCCATATACACAATGTCAACCCTAAAGTACTAAAGTGTGTGCCTACCTTTCCCCATTACATCTCTGCAAATCTGATTCTCAAAGCCTAGACCTAGTTCCCTAGACCTAAGCCATCATCTAGCAAACAATCAAAATCAAATCAAACCCTAATCTAAACATATTTAGCCTAAAATGCTTTATATCTTAGTCGTATTTTGACTATAATTTCATAGAGAGAGCCCTCTCTAGTTTGGTAGGGCTAGCTACCAAAATAAAATCTTAGTATGTGGTTAGCTCTGTCGATTCCTCTCAGCTTGGGACATTATGGGGGATAACATTTTGGTGTCATTACCAGGGATACGAGAGATCATATCATCCCTGCAAAAGAAGGACAAGGATCAGATATGATTTGCTGATGGTGGATAGTGATCAGACACATATGAAGGTTGAAATCATTCACCTAGTGACTCAAAATCAGTTTCAAAATTAATTCGAAGACTCCACTAGAGGATGAACCTTACCAATAGAAAAATGAAAGGAAAATATGGGAAGATTAGGTATTCAAATTGGAATTTCATCCAAGACTTCATGTTCTTTATTGTAAATTATTTCTTCTCTTTTCCTGATGTCAAGAAGGTTTTCCAAAATATATTGTATTTGAGAAAAGATGCCAAACTTTGATTTGATTCCTCTCCTTCGAAAATTGTGAATACAAATTTTGGTTTTGATCAAGACCCTTCTTCTGAATCTTATGAGGACCATCTTCAACTTGATGACCCTCAAGATATCAAGACTAATCCTATAGCCTCTATACATACTCCTACACCTTGTAAAATTCCAGATAGATACAAGCCACTCATCTTACCTCCTATACTAGATTATTTCCCTGAAAATTATTACAAATATCTTCCCAGGTTTGATGGAGAATATGGTAACACCACTGCTAAGAAACACATTCAGAATTTTGAGAATTTTCTTGACCTTTTTGAGGTTGAAGAAGATGATGTCAGTATCAGAATTTTTGCTTTATCTTTGCAAGGTGAAGCTAAGAAATGGTTTAGGAACTTGTCAGTTGCATGCATTTTCGGTTTTCATCAGCTTGTGAAAGTGTTCCTTGATAGATGAGTGATATAGGGAAATCCTTTTCTAATTTTAGAAGAATATAATCATTTGGAAAGGTGACCAGGAGAAACAGTGCAACACTTTTCAGCGAGGTTCAATCAAGTATACCATTCAATTCCTGCTAATATAAAACCACCTCCCAGTTTAGCTCTCTTACACTACCCAGATGCCTTTGACCCGGCAATGGCATTTCAATTGAGAGAAAGGGATCCTACCACACTCAAATAAATGTAGGATAGTGCAATAGCTGTGGAAGCTAATCTGCTGGTCAAAAGGTCAAAGTTGAAAGAAGAAGCAAGGGAGAACATAGAGAAGGAACATCTAACATCTCCAGAAGTGAAGCTCAACATTTTGGCGAGTACAATGGAAGAAATGATGCAAAATGTCACCATGAGAGATGAAATTCTTATTCAAAGACCCCATGTCCCAATTATTGTAGAAGAAGAGGAGGTTGTTGACCTTAACCATTTTGCTACTAATCTCAGTTATCATAGATCAGAAAATGATTGTTTTATGTATTTGCTTGAGGACAATCCTGAAACTGGATTTATAGATCAACATGAAGGAAAACAATCTTCTTTATCAACATTCATGTTTGATGGCATTTCTCCTGAACCTGATTTTCCTAACTACGATGAATATGATGATGATTTCGATGAGAAACCAGCAACATGTTTTCAACACTTTAAGGAAGACAGTCAGCTTGCACATGTGGTTTATGACAGAGAGGAGGAGTTTGATGAAAACTCTAAATTAGGTAAGCAGTTTTATAGCTTGGACAGTGAACACAAAGAGAGTAATGAAATGGATGATAGTAACTCTTTACCTTTATGTTATGCTGCATTTGAATTAATAAAGGAAGATCATAAACTCACCAAAGCAGAGAAGTAGTCTAAAGCTAGTTTAAAATGGCAACAACCTTCTTTGATTTTGAATGATTTGATATTTGATTATTTGGATGGGTTCTGCAACCCTAGTGATCCTCCTTTAGTTGTTTGTGAAACTAAAAACAAGGGTGAGGAGGTTTAATTAAGAAATCTTTTAGTTTTGATATGGAGCACGGAGAAGATCATGAAATTCTTGACCAGGGCTCCTTACCTTTGTGTTTCTCTTCATTTGAAATAATAAAAGAAAACTATAAGGTTACCAAGGAAGCAAATAAGAAAGTTGAAAGAAGTCGGAAACCTTCTCCTAAAGTAGTTCAGAATGTTGTTTGTAATATAGAACCTTTTTTCAATCCACAATCATCATTACCAAGTAGTATTCAGTTTGAAAATACAGTCGAAAGTGTGGAAATTGAAGTGTTTATAGAATATCATGTAACCTTATTGGAAACAATGTATGACAAGTTGCAGCAATCTTCTCAAGTTCTCCTTCATCCAATAGCTGATGTTGTGGATGGTATCTGTAGTCAAATTCCTTCTCCATTAGTTAACTATGAGCTTCGAAACAAAGATGACATGAATTTGATCAGGCAATTGGCTTCATTGTCTTGTTCAGCAAGATTCTCATTACAAAGTTCATCCAAAAATTTGCAGTCTACATCTGTGTTTCTTGAGAATGAAAAATTTCATTTTATAAAACAACCAATGTCTAAAAGGGAAGAAGATTCTTGTCTCGTTGTTTATCATCAAGAAAATTTAGTCATTCATGAGTTTCAAGATCCTTTTGTTAAGTTGTTACAGTCATCAAGGAAGATGAGTTTTATTATATTTATGGATCATGTACACATGTTCAGTGGACACTTGGAGTGGCCTAGCTTTTGTTTTTTCTTCCTGCTCAAAGAAAGTACGAGAAGAATTCAAATAAGTAGCCATTTGTTGGATTGGTTACATTGGAGGGATCATTACACATGATTGTATATACATCTTCAGCAGGTTGGCAGTTATCATCAGAAGTTTGAAGCCCGAGGAGAAGGCCATAAGGCTTCTATGATCAGCTGATGTTTTCTTTTTGTTAAAAAGTTGTAAAGTCAGTTTTTCAGTCAGTATGTTTTTTATAGTCAATTCAGTTAGTTTTCAGTTTGAGTTTAGTCTTTGCATTTTGACTCCATGCCCAATGAACAAGGCTACTAGGTCTACGATGTTCTTGACACCTCCAAGGAGCTTCCATCCCCAACTGGAGCCAATGTTAGTGTCAGTTAGTTCTGCCTGTCACCCGTGATCAAATATAATTTTACCAAGTTTTTTTAGGGGTCTCAAAGTCAAATTTTATCATGTCACTAGGTTTTCAAAATAAAATTTGGTCACTGGTTAGTGTGTCTAGGATTATTTCTACTCTCTTAAGAATTTCACATGCTAGTCACTTTCATCACTCAACTAAGTGTATCATCATTAGGATACTATCATCATGATCATGATTTCATTCATTTGAGTATCTCCATTAGGTCATTAGGGTTTCAAGGTCACTAAAATTTTCAATTCATGCATAAAATCCAGCAAAGGAGGAGTGGTAATAAGCAAGTTTCTTCAATAAATTTTGATTTCAAATGTAATTTTATGTTTTTATATGTAATAAGTACTTCAAATTCCCAAAGGTTGCAGTTCAGAGTTCCAAAAGGATCCAATGTTTCAAGAAAGCCAATAAAGTTACAAAGGTTCAAATTTCAAAGGTTATAAAGTGTCAACGTTCCAAATTCGAGTTTAAAAGGGTAAGATGAGTTCTTTTTAACTAGTTTTCACTCTTAAAAATCTCAAGATCTCTCATCCATCATCGTGCAAACTCAAAAAGGAGAAAAATTTGTGAAAAAACTAGGGTTTTGTTGCATTTTGTGAGGTCCCACCTTTTTGGCAATCTTTCTAAGGAGGTGTGACTCTTTTGCTGGCTAGTACGACCCTTCTAGTCCAGGTGCGACCAATCTGAAGACACCTTGGGAGAATGAGTTTTTGGAGGTCTTCCCACGGGTCATTTTCAAAAATTCAACATGTTCTAGAAACTAGACAGACAAGGATAGTTTACCATTCTTTCATATTTCAATTCTAACTTAAGGAAGGCACATGAAAATGGCCTCAAACGTGGCACTATGCTTTTGTAATTTTCTGAGATTTTAATTAAAATTTCCACTATGTAATTTTTCAAAGTTTCTAGTTTGACTTTTGTAAAGGTTAAAAGGTGAAAGTGGATGAATGTAACTAATCAAATGTAAATTTAAATGGGTTACTATATGGGTAAATAGGTGTCTTATCCTCCATTTAATGCTTTGGATAAATATCTTGTGATAGTTAGATAAAAGAGGAAATGGTTGAGTGCCCTCCCTAGTATGTAGCAGTGATCAAATAGGTGCATGTATTTGAATTTATTTACTGGAAATTAGACCTCCTAGGGAGGATTTCGACTTCAAAGCCTATATGAGGCATTCTATAATCATTTTCAAGGGTTGGATGCAGTGGAATTAAGCCTTGAATGCTAGTGTAATTGAGAATTTGGCAAGAACTAATAGATAAAGTTTGCAGCTATTATAGTGGGATTCTTGTGGTATGTGTTTTAGTAGTGTTTTTCCTTCTGTGATCATAAGTTTGAATGTATTTTATCTTTCATTTCCATTTCCATGTTTCATGTGCTTTTTTCCTAAGATAATAAACAAAATTCATTCATGTAATGCTCTGTTTTGGAGAAGCTTTCACATTATTGTTCATTTTTATTCTGATATAAATGAATTCATAAGACTCATGCTCGATTAGAAACCCTAACTATCTCCCATATACACAATCACAACCCTAAAGTGATAAAGTGTGTGCCTACCTTTCCCCATTACATCTCTGCAAATCTGATTCTCAAATCCTAGACCTAGCTCCCTAGACCTAAGCCATCATCCAACAAACAATCAAAATCAAATCAAACCCTGATCTAAACATATCTAGCCTAAAATCCTTTATATCTCAGTCATATTTTTACTGTAATATCATAGAGAGAACCCTTTTTGGTTTGGTATGGCTAGCTACCAAACTAAAATCTTGGTATGTGGTTACCTCTGTTGATTCCTCTTAGCCTTGGGCATTGTGGGCGACAACACAGCACAGGGCTCCACTCCGGCACATAGCAAAAGACTGCCTAGATAGGAACTTATAGTCGACCCACTCCCTACTCAGAAGAATGATTCATTCACATAGGAATGGAAGAAGAACCCCTTCCTCCATCATCCTCCAGTTTTCTTTTTAGTTTTGCAAGTTCCATTTATTTCCAAGAAGGGATCGAGTCCCAATTGTAATCATTTTGGGCAAAAGCGCCTTACATTACCAAGACAACTAGTCAAGCAGGACATTTGGAGCTCTGGCTAGGACATTTTTGTAACTGTAACCCAAGCTCCCCCCTCTTCTTATAAATAGGGGGGAGAAACACTTATTAAAGGTTCCAAAATTTTGCACCCGCAAAGTTTGAATTCTAAGATGCCACTTTTGGTTCTATTTTCGTATTCATGGGGGACTTGACTGATGTTGTGTTGAATGTTATGGACTGGTTATTTGGACCCTCTAAGTATTAATGAAACTTCCCTGGTGATTCCAAGCATGATCAATGTGCAACATATTTCCTCTTGGTAAATCTCATTTAATTTGTGTCTTCCCATTTTTGAAATAGTATAATGAAGCTGTTGGTTTCTCCCTGATCTATGGATTTATCTAGGCTGCTACATAGAAGAATAGTACCTGAGTTATATTACAGACTTACTTGTGTTATTCAATATCCTAAAATACCTGTATTAATTGCATATTTATTTTTATTATTGGATTAACCTACAGTACCTGTGTGAGCCTAGATTTACTCATGCTATTTGGTGCTAATGATACCCATGTTATATCTGACATGAAACCTTAATTAGCATATCATTGTTTCTAACATTTCACCTCCTTACTCTTACATATTTCTTCTTGAACATGGTTTTTGAGGATTCTATTTGTTTACATCCCTATGCATCTATTTCCCTCCTTCCTCTCCTTCTTTCCATCATCACCAGAACTTCAATATTAAGTTATCTCATTGTTATGTGTTGGTCACCAGAAGAAGACATTTCTCCTTGAGATTGCCCCAATATACCCCCCGCATTTGGATCCATGTGTTGCCCTGAGTCTACCTTAATGAAGGCTTATTGAACCAAGCCCCTTTTATTATCTTTTTGTTATGTGACAATTGGAGTGCTGCAAAAACCCCCTCATACATAATCTTCCATGCACTCCTCTATTTAAGATGTCCTAGGGACTAGTCTGCAATCAACCCAGCGGTTGTCTCTAGGAAGCTTTCTCTGTCCCCCGAAGCACTTGTGCTCCAGGTGCCATTTGAAGCCACAACATCTTTCTGGTGTCATTACCAGGGAATGGATTAGAATACATTTCCCTGGGTACAATAAAATTTTACATGTGCTCTGTTAGGTGAGCAAGGGAAGCGTGGGTTGAATATCTCTCACCTTGGCGACTCCACTGTCAATTTTATGGTAAGCATCATGGCAACTCCACTGTCCATATCTCTACTTGATCATCCTGGCTTTCAAGTAGCCCCATACTCACTATGTTGTTGTAGCAACCAAAAACTTTCCCTACCTTTGAACCGACAATCGCTCATATAGGGGGGTTTTTGAGATGGCCATTCCTGCATTCCTGGCCAACAAATTTACCCCACTAGATTTCTCTTCTATTGCTAGTTACCCCAATCATGTCCCTGCATTTCATGAATGGAATACCTATTTGGATAGATTCAGTGGGAGCACATATAGAAGGTCTCACCAACACCTCAAAGAATTTCATGCATGCATGGAACAACAAGCAATTTTCCTTGAAGATGTACAAATGAAATTGTTCATGTATTCTTTAGAGGAGGGTTCTAGAGTCTGGTACAGAACAATACCTCGTGGCAGTATATCTTCCCTAAGAAGTTTTCATATAGCATTCAATCACTATTGTAAAGAATTATATCCACCGAATTCTCAATTTAAAAATTGTTGCACAAATTTTAATTATGAAGTCATTCCTGAGGTCAACGACCCTACTGAAGATGTTTGTGGAGCTCCACTCCAAGAAAAAATCATCTTGCATCAATAAGCATGAATCAATGAGAAAGAAAGAGAAGAAGGGAATGTCATCAAGCTACCAACAAACCCTTAGGGGTCTGATTCAGCCGAATGTGATGTTTCCCCTTCCTATTATAAATACGACTCTGGTGAAGATTCAAGTGATGTAGAGACACCACGCTCCCAGTCATGGGAAGCTGTGCAAGAAGAGGAAGCCCACCAGGAAGTCACTAAAGAGGCTCTAGTCCATGATGCACATCTTTCACCTAGAGAACATGATCAAGAAACTCCTCCTATTTGTGATTCTTATTATTCAGAGGAGGATGAGGTGGTCGTGGAGGTTCAGAAGAAGATGTTTATCAACAAGTGGGGAGAAGGCTCCCAGCAACAAATTTTTCAAGAAGAGCCCGAAGTTGAAGGACCAAGTAGTGTCTATGATTATTTATCATAGAAAGATTCCTACTAAGAATTCTTAAGGGGCCCTCCAATATATGACTCTTACAGTTTAGAAGTTGAAGACTCCATTGCAGATTTCCAAGAGGGTTGGCCCATTGAAAAATGGGTAGTAAAAGATCAACAACAAGTTTTTCTTGAAAAAGTTAAAGTTGAGGAGCTAGATAGTGTTTGTGGCTACCCTAGCCAAGAGGATATTGGTCAGCAGACTGCTCATGAAAAAGAGACAGCTGAAAAATTTTATTGTCCATTCCATGACCCTGTGGCTGAGTACATGAGCCTATTCTTAAGCCAGCAACAGAGGTTGTATCAGTAGCATGTATCAAGTTCTTTATTTGAAGAATTTTCCTGGTGCATGTTTGTTTTAATTTTTATTTTTCAATAGCATGAAGGCACTAATTACAGCACCCAAATGCTTGCCTAGCTCCATTGGAGGGTTGAACTCACTCAGGTGAATTGAACCCTATGCATAAGTAGGATTGTATATAAATAAGCTCACTCAATGAGCATTTCATTTTCTAGTGGTTAGAATTTTTATTTATGCATTTCAGTTTGAGGAAGAAGTGACTCCCTACAAACAAAGGTTCACGAAGATCCTATGTAAGTTCATATATTTATGACTCCATTCCCAAGGGTGAAGGATATCGTTATGCATGTTCTCAGCACATTGCCAGCAAGGAATTGTCCGCAGTTGGAGTCAATGTTGTCACTCGTTTCTTTATAAGGTTATCAGTTTCCCAGAGTGTAGAAAAGAACTGAAGGTTGAAGCCATTTCCCAAGCCACCATAGTTATTAGAGCTTAACCATACCCTCTCCATTGCATAGTTCTCAGAATGATCTTTCCAACGGTATATGGAAGTCTAAAAATTAACCTCTGGATCATAAGATATGGCATGTTGAATTTACCCATGGAAAGCCGAAAGACAAGGAGGAAAGGACCAAATCAAAGGTAAATCCCATATCGCAGGACCATGAGCCAATCGCAATCGAAAATCATCTATTGGCGGGTCCAAGCATAGATGTTTATCACATATCGTAGGACCATGAGCCAATCACAATTGCAAATCATCTATCGGTGGGCCCAGGCAGAGCTATTATGCAATATCAGAGATCAAGGGCAGTCCCACATACCACATCCCGCAATATTGCTATATCCTATAGTCCCACAGTCCCGTGATCCTACATCCCGCAACATCGCAGTCCTATAATACTGGAAAATCGGCAATCGGCGTGGCAGAGGGGTTCAAACTTAAAAGCTTGTGATTTTTCCGATTTACGATATAGTGTTAAATCGTTGGGAAGGAACCGATTATTTTTAACAAAGGAATTCATGAGAAAAACCAAGGTTCCGTGGGCCATTTTCTCTCTCCTCCAGAGGGCCACGTTGTAGTATATGATTGGCCCTTACAGTTTACATGGCATATGACGTCATCAATGACGTGGCAGTACGAGTGACATGTGGCACATAGATTCTGCATTTTTAGGGTCCTATGGGGGGGTTTCCAAGTGATACATGTCACCAATCACAAGGTGACACGTGGTAGTGATGATGTAACCCCCCACAGATCGGCAATCAGTGGTCGCACAAGTCAAAGCACTCCTACATCAAAGTCTCCTCAACTTGTGATTGTGATATTGGGGGTTTGCCTCCCAGATGTAATGTATTATGTGATCTGGCCTATAAAGCTCTCGAATCCAAACAATCAGTCGGCATTGAGAAAGAAGGTAAAAGGTCCCCCTCTTCGGGGTTGTGATTGTGATATCCTTAGTGGGCCAGATCCCACTGATCGATGTTCGCAAGTTAGAAAGGGAGAATCCAAAGGTAAAACATATCAAGCTTCGGGAGGCAGTATTTTGTGTTACAAAGGAGAAAGGCCCCCGGACATAGGTCTAAAGGTATTATCACCCGAAGGCTAAGCCCCGGGTTGTAGCCCCTAGTCATATGAAGAAAACAACAGTATGAGGGGCTAAACTAAAGGGGGCTAAGAAACATTGAAACTCGTCGTTCCGCAATGTCAGCAAGAGTAAAAGTCTTGTTTCCTTACAACCCCAATAACATGGTACAATGCTTTTAAAGGTGGATGGGTCGGCTGCTGGGGCATTGAAGAAAATATGGTGTAGCCTTGAAACCAGTATGGGGGTTCCATAAAGACTTAATGGTTCAGCACAGGGCTCCACTCCAACATAGAACAAAGGACTTCCTAGACAGGCACTTACAGTCAACCCATTCCCTACTCCATATAACGAGTCATTCACACAGGAATGGCAGAAGGACCTCTTTCTCCATCATCCTCCAGTTTTGTTTTTAGTTTTGCAATTTCCATTTATTTCCGAGAGGGGATCGAGTCCCAATTGTAATTGCTTTGGGCAACAACACCTTACATAGGCTGAGACAACTAGTCAAGCAGGACAGTTGGAGCTCTTGCCAAGACATTTTTGTAACTATAACCCAAGTTTCCCCCTCTTCTTATAAATAGGGGGGATAAACACTTATTAAAGATTCCAGAATTTCGCACCCGTAGGGTCTTAAGTCTGAGATGCCACTTCTTGTTCTATTTGCTTATTCATGGGGGACTTGATTGATGTTGTGCTGAATGTTATGGACTGTTTATTTGGACCCTCTAAGTATTAATGAAACTTCCCTAGTGATTCTAGGCATGATCAATGTGCAGCATGTTTCCTCTCGGTAAATCTCATTTCATTTTTGTTTTCCCATTTCTGAAATAGTGTAATGAAGTTGTTGGTTCCTCCCTGATTTATGGATTTATCTAGGTTGCTAAATAGAGAACAATACCTGAATTATATTACAGATTTACTTGTGTTATTCAATAGCCTACAATACCTGTATTAATTTCATATTTATTTGTGTTATTGGATTAACCTACAATACCTGTGTGAGCCTAGATTTACTCATGTTATTTGGTGCTAATGATACCCATGTTATATCTGGCATGAAACCTTAATTAGCATACTAATGTTTCTACCATTTCACCTCCTTCCTCTTACATATTTATGTTGGAACATGGTTGTTGGGGATTCTATTTGTTTACAGCCCTATGCATCTATTTCCCTCCATCCTCTCCTCCTTTCCACCATCACTACAACTTCAGTATTAAGTTTTCTCATTGTTGTGTGTTGGCCACTAGAAGAACGCATTTATCTTTGATATTTCCCTGATATACCCCATGTATTTGGATCCTTGTGTTGGCTTGAGTCTACCTTAATGAAGGCCTATTGAACCAATCCCCTTCTATTATCATTTTATTACGTGAAAATTGGAGTGCTGCAAAAACCCCCTCATAGATAATCTTCCATGCACTCCTCTATTTAAGATGTCCTAGGCATTGGTCTACAATCAACCCAGAGGTTGTCTCTAGGAAGCTTTCTTTGTCCCCCAAAGCACTTGTGCTCCAGGTGCCATTTGAAGCCACAACATATTTATGGTGTCATTTCCGGGTATTGGATTAGAATACATTTCCCTGGGTATGATAAAATTTTACATTTTCTCTGTTAGGTGAGTAAGGGAAGTGTGGGTTGAAGATCTCTCACCTTAGGGACTCCACCGTCAATTTTTTGGTAAACATCCTGGTGACTCCACTATCCATATCTCTATTTCATCATCTTGGCTTTCAAGTAGCCCCATACTCACTATGTTGTTGTAGCAACCAAAAACTTTCCCTACCTTTGAGCCTGCAATCACTCATATAGGGAGGTTTTTGAGATGGCCATTCTTGCATTCCTGGCCAACAAATTTGCCCTATTGGATTTCTCTTCTATTGTTGGTTACCCCAATCATGTCCCTGCATTTCATGAATGGAATACCTATTTGGCTAGATTCAGTGGGAGCACATATAGAAGGCCTCACCAACACCTCAAATAATTTCATTCATGCATGGAACAACAAGGAATTTTCCTTGAAGATGTACAATTGAAATTTTTCATGTATTCTTTAGAGGAGTGTGCTAGAGTCTAGTACAGAACAATACCTCGTGGCAGTACATCTTCCCTAAGAAGTTTTCATATATCATTCAATCACTATTGTAAAGAATTATATCCACCGAATTCTCAATTTAAAGATTGTTGTGTGCATTTTAACGATGAATTCATTCCCGAGGTCGACGACCCTACTGAAGATGTTTGTGGAGAACCACTCCAAGAAAACATCCTCTCGCATCAATAAGCATCACCCAATGAGAAAGAAAGAGCAGAAGGGAATGTCATCGAGCTGCCAACAAACCCTCAGGGGTCTGATTCGGCCGAATTTGATTTTTCCCCTTCCTATTATGAATATGACTCTGGTGAAGAGTCAAGTGATGTAGAGACACCACACTCCCAGTCATGGGAAGTTGCGCAAGAGGAGGAAGCCCACCAGGAAGTCACTAAAGAGGCTCTAGTCCATGATGCACATCTATCACCTAGAGAACATGATCAAGAACCTCCTCCTATTTTTGATTCTTATTATTCAGAGGAGGACAAGGTGATCATGGAGGTACAGAAGAAGATGTTTATCAATAGGTGGGGAGAAGATTCCCAGCAAAAAAAAATTTCAAGAAGAGCCCAAAGTTGAAGGACCAAGTAGTGTTTGTGATTATTTATCACAGAAAGATTCCTACTGGGAATTCTCAAGGGACCCTCCAGTCTATGACTCTTATAGTTTAGAAGTTGAAGACTCCATTGCAGATTTCCAAGAGGGTTGGCCCATTGAAAAATAGGTAGTAAAAGATCAACAACAAGTTTTTGTTGAAAAAGTTAAAGTTGAGGAGCTAGACAGTGTTTGTGGCTGCCCTAGCCAAGAGGATATAGGTCAGTAGACCACTCATGAAAAAGAGGCAGCTGCAAACTTTTATTGTCCATTCCATGACCCTATGGCTGAGTACATGAGCCTAATCTTAAGCCAGCAACAAAGGTTGTATCAGCAGCATGTATCAGGTTCTTTATCTGAAGACTTTTCATGGTGCATGTTTGTTTTAATTTTTATATTTTAGCAGCATGAAGGCACTAAGTCTAGCACCCAAATGCTAGCCTGGCTCCATTGGAGGGTTAAACTCACTAAGGTGAATTGAGCCCTATGCATAAGTAGGATTGTATATAAATAAGCTCACTCAATGAGCATTTCATTTTCTAGTGGTTAGAATTTTTATTTATGCATTTTAGTTTGAGGAGGAAGTGACTCCCTACAAACAAAGGTTCACGGAGATCCTATGTAAATTCATATATTTATGACTCCATTCCCAAGGGTGAAGGATATTGGTCTGCATGTTCTCAGCACCTTTCTAGCAAGGCACTATCCCCAGTTGGAGCCAATGTTGTCACTCGTTGCTTTACAAGGTTATCAGATTCCCGGAGTGCAGAAAAAAAGTGAAGGTTGAAGCCATTCCCAAGCCACCAGAGCTATTAGAGCTTAATCGTACCCTCTCCATTGCATATTTCTTAGAAAGATCTTTCCAACGGTATATGGAAGTCTGAAAATGAACCTTTGGATCATAAGATATGGCATGTTGAATTTACCCATGGAAAGCTAGAGGACAAGGAGGAAAGGACCAAATCAAAGGTAAATCGCATATCGCAAAACCATGAGCCAATCGCAATTGCAAATCATCTATCAGCGGGTCCAAGTAAAGATGTTTATCACATATCGTAGGACCATGAGCCAATCGCAATCACAAATCATCTATCGGTGGGCCCAGGCGAAGCTATTTATCGCATATCAGAGAGCAGGGGTAGTCCCGCATACCACATCCCACAATATCGCTACACCCTATAGTCCCACAGTCTCGCGATCCTGCATCCCGCAACATCGTAGTCTTGCAATATTGGTAAATCAACGATCGGCGTGGAAGAGGGGTTCTAACTTAAAAAAGCTTGTGATTTTTCTGATTTGCAATATAGTGTTAAATTTCCGGGAAGGAACCGATTCTTTTTAACAAAGGAATTCATGAAAAAAACCAAGGTTGCATAGGCCATTTTCTCTCTCCTCCAGAGGGCCATGTGGCAGTATATGATTCGCCCTTACAGTTGACATGGCATCTGATGTCATCAATGACGTGGCAGTACGGGTGACACGTGGCATGTAGATTCCGCGTTTTTAGGGTCCTATGGGGGGATTTCCAAGTGATACGTGTCACCAATCACAAGGTGACACGTGGTAGTGATGACGTAACACCCCACAGATCGGCGATCAATGGTCGCACAGGTCAAAGAGCTCCTACATCAAAGTATCCCGAGCTTGTGATTGCAATATTGGGAGTTTACCTCCCGGACGCAATATATTAAGTGATCTGGCCTATAAATCTCCCACATCCGAAAAATCAGTCAGCACTGAGAAAGAAGGTAAAATTCCCCCCTCTTCAGGGTTGTGATTGTGATATCCTTGATGGGCCAGATCCCACTGATCGATGATCGCAAGTTAGAAAGGGAGAATCCAAAGGTAAAACATATCAAGCTTCGAGAGGCGGTATTTTGTGTTACAAAGGAAAAAGGCCCCCAGACACAAGTCTAAAGGTCTTATCACCCGAAGGCTAAGCCTCGGGTTGTAACCCCTAGTCATATGAAGAAAACAACACTATGAGGGGTTAATCTAAAGGGCTAAGGAATATTGAAAATCGTCATTCTGCAGTATCTGCAAGAGTAAAATTCTTGTTTCCTTACAACCCCAATAGCATGGTACAGTGCTTTTAAAGGTAGATGAGTCGGTGGCTGGGGCATTGAATAAAGTATGGTTCAGCACAGGGCTCCACTCCTACACACAACAAAGGACTACCTAGATAGGCACTTACAGTTGACCCAATCTCTACTCCATATATTGAGTCATTCACACAGGAATGGCAGAAGGACCCCTTCCTCCATCATCCTCCAGTTTTCTTTTTAGTTCTACAATTTCCATTTACTTCCAGGAAGGGATCGAGTCCCAATTGTAATTGTTTTGGGCAACAGCACCTTACATAGGCCGAGACAGCTAGTCAAGTAGGATAGTTGGAGCTCTTGCTAAGACATTTTTGTAACTATAACCCAAGATCCCCCCTCTTCTTATAAATAAGGGGGAGAAACACTTATTAAAGATTCCAGAATTTCGCACCCGTAGGATCTGAAGTCTAAGATGCCACTTTTGGTTCTATTTGCTTATTCATGGGGGACTTGACTGATGTTGTGCTGAATGTTATGGACTGGTTATTTGGACCCTCTAAGTATTAATGAAACTTCCCTGGTGATTCCAAGCATGATCAATGTGTAGCATGTTTCCTCTCGGTAAATCTCATTTCATTTTTGTTTTCCCATTTCTGAAATAGTGTAATGAAGCTGTTGGTTTCTCCCTGGTTTATGGATTTATCTAGGTTGCTAAATAGAGAAAAATACCTGATTTATATTACAGATTTACTTGTGTTATTCAATAGCCTACAATACCTGTATTAAGTTCATATTTATTTGTGTTATTGGATTAACCTACAGTACCTGTGTGAGCCTAGATTTACTCATGCTATTTGGTGCTAATGATACCCATGTTATATCTGGCATGAAACCTTAATTAGCATATCGATGCTTCTACCATTTCACCTCCTTCCTCTTACATATTTCTATTGGAACATGGTTGTTGGGTATTCTGCTTGTTTACAGCCCTATGCTTCTATTACCCTCCATCCTCTCCTCCTTTCCACCATCATTACAACTTTAGTATTAAGTTGTCTCATTGTTCTATGTCAGCCACTAGAAGAAGACATTTCTCTCTGATATTGCCCTGATATACCCCCTGCATTTGGATCCATGTGTTGGCTTGAGTCTACCTTGATGAAGGCTTTTTGAACCAATCCCCTTTTATTATCATTACGTGAAAATTGGAGTGCTGCAAAAACCCCCTCATAAATAATCTTCCATGCACTCCTCTATTTAAGATGTCCTAGGCACTGGTCTACAATCAACCCAGAGGTTGTCTCTATGAAGCTTTCTCTGTCTCCCAAACCACTTGTGCTCCAGGTTCCATTTGAAGCCACAATAGTACTGATGGGTGTTTCTAAGTCAACTTCCTCGATAATGTGTTGATGTCGACAAGAAACAACCCGTTGCGGGAGGGCCTTGATGTATCCCCCATCAATGACACGAAACAGGTATCATGATTGAAATAGAATGATGTTGATATGGAACTAGATCAAGAAAGGAAACCATGGAATGAAGGCTTAAGAGTATTGTAATGGAGCTAAACTAAAATTACTTCTCTTGAAAATACCGGCGATACTGAAATGGAGTTGCAAGCATTGACCCAAAAACCAAAATGGAGTTTCTGTGAAGGTGTGATGAACCAAAAGTCAAGAAGATTACCCAAGACAACAACCACGTAGATGAAGTGGAAGAGTTTCGTGTTCAAGGGTGGCTCACTGCCATTAGCAAATGGAGTACCCTATTTTCCCAATTTCCAAAACCATACTAGTCAGTACCTCTGTATTTTTTAACAAACATGAGGAGAGTCACATATGTTTGATTTGTAATTCCATCCTTCGAATAAATCCCTCTGAGTATATTTAACAAACTCTAAGAAGGAGTGGTTAGGTCTTTTCATGTTCGACAAGTCCATCGTTGTTTTATTTTTTAACAAGTCCAACGAAGGTATAACTTGACTTCTTTTTCATGTTTAGAGAGTTTGAAAAAGAGGCGAAAAAGAAAACTCCAGATGTCCCTTTTCGTAGGTAGTCTCTCAAGTCCGAAAAGGTAGAAAACAATACTCAAGATAACCTCTTAGCCATGTTTGACTAAGGTATTCCTTTTTCATAATTAGTCTATCTCAGTCTAAAAAAGGGTTAAACTTATACTGAGTAGATGTATTTTCATTTACTTTTACGAGTTCGAAAAGACAAGTTCTTGACAATATTTTCATATTTTGGGAGTTTGAAAATAGCTGAAAGAGGACTCCTCCTTGAGGAATTAGTGGTTTAAAGTGTAGAAACTGGTTCTAGTCATGATGGAACTACTCAAAATGGAAAGCTCAAGAGGCTGGCTAATAATACCACTCATCGTAGTGATTCCTCAGGCAAGGGTAAAAACCAAGTGAAAGCATATGATTGGCCAAGCAGATAGTGATGATGGAATGAAGAAACCAAGGCTCATCTAGCATAATTAGGATGATAAAATGGAAATCACAAGAATAGGATGAGAATGGTTTCATTTTTACACAACCTTGAAATGTGGGAAACTATGCTTGAGAATATTTGAAGCTGGTTTCATTTTTTCACAAGCTTGAAACATGGGAAACTATGCTTGAAAGTGGTTTCATTTTTACACAAGCTTGAAATAGAGAAAAACTATGCTTGAAATAAGCTTGCATGCCCCCAGCATAATGGCTCATTTAGAGGTACATGCCCCCCAAGCTTCATTTCATGCACCTAAGTAGACTACTGGGTACTAATAGGTGGATGAAATGAAGGTTCATTTATGAGATCAAGTGAAAGACTTGACTAGGAATTTATGAGATCTAATCAAAGACTCGAATTGAAAGGGGATTTGTTTCATTTTTTAATGAGCTTGACATAGGAAAATAACTATGCTCATAGGAACCTATTTCATTTTTTAACAAGGTTGACATAGTAAAATAATTATCCTCATAAGAGCTTGTTTCATTTTTTAACGAGCTTGACACAAGAAAAGGAACTCTTCTCCGAGCACCTTGTTTCATTTTTTAAGGAGCTTGACACAAGAAAAAGAACTTTGCTCCGAGGACCTTGTTTCATTTTTTAACGAGATTTACACATGAAAAGGAACTATGCTCCAAGGACACTTGTTTCATTTTTTAAGGAGCTTGACACAAGAAAAGGAACTCTACTCTGGGAACCTTGATCATTAAAACCAAGATACCATGGCTTCCAAGAGGTTCTCATCAGTTATGAGAACAATGCTTTGGAATGGATCAAAGGATTCAATGGAAATATCATACTCCAATTCCCCCAGTAAATGATTCACTAGATCACCTACTAGATTATCAGTAGATGCGGGCATGGAACAGGTTGACATTTAATTAACCTATGGTGGGGGGTATACCACTTGCATATAAGGCCATTTATGGAAGTTTGTTGATTGGGAGAAAATTAGGGCCAACGAACAAAAGATGGTCAATAGTCACAATTCTTCCTTCATGTGGGAAACACATCACATAAAAGAGTGAAGAGACAAGAGATCCCATGACATAAACATAGCCGCACCCAAGGAGTAAATTAAAATCCAAAGGGCCTTGGACCACAATCACATCGATATAAATAATCTTTCCTCCCAAATTAATAGGAAACTTGGGAAGGTTGATTTTTTCCTCTGTTAAAAGCCAACATATTTTGGGTAACGGGCACAAGTTGTTGAGAGCCTAAAGCTTTCTAAGTAGTTGAGGATAGAATACTAACATATGCGTCATCATATATGATTGTTCTAGGTATGACCACATTATAAGATTATATGGAAGGGTACGTAAGGAGAAAGACAATATCTTGTTAGTCGACTCCAATCAAAGGAAGTGACCATACTACTTGGAGGGGATGTCATGGGAATGGGATAATTTCCCCCTTGTGTTATGGGAATGGGAGGATTTACCCCCTGTGTCGTGGGAATGGGAGTGTTAGAAAAGTATATATTACAGAGCAATGGAACACATAGAATATAGAATAAATATAAACACAAAACGCATAAAACCAAAGAGACACAGATATACGTGGTTCACCGAGTTTGGGCTACGTCAACACTGAATAGCCAATCCTTCCTTTCTATTATCTAGCAAAATGAAGAGACACAACCTAGAACAAATCCGCTGTAATGTCCTCTGTTTTCTCTCACAGTCTCACCTCTCTGTTTCTCGCTTAGAGAATACACATATATTACACAGCCTCAATATAATGCCCTCATACAAAGAGAGGGGTTTCCTTCTAGGGCAAAAAACCCTAAACTAAACATAATTTCTATCATCAAATCATCTGCCTAATGAACAGCCCATATTGACTAGAAATTACTATACTTTTACAAGGCAATTTTACATTTGTTTTTAGCTTCGGGGGCATTGCCCCCAAAACCGGACCGCTAGCCCCCGGACCCCCGCGGGGGGGACATGTCCCCCCCACACCCCCCCGCATGGAGGGGTGTACAAAGTTCTTGGGGTATACATCCGGCTAAAACAAAGACCTCTAAATAATCATGCTCCACACCCAAAAATCTCCCACTTGGAGAATGATTGTAGCAACTCCACCGCTGCTTCATTTGCTGGACAATGACTCCTCTTTGGACCTAGCTGTTTCTCATCTTCATCGTCATCCTTGAAGGCCAATTTAAATTGAGCATATTCTCAGTTTCTCCCTGGTTACAACTTTTGTTAGCATATCTGCAGGACTCTGGCTAGTGTGTATCTTTTGCAACTTCAACTCTCCATCTTCCAACATTGATCGTATGAAATGGTACTTGAGTTGTATGTGTTTAGCCCTGGAATGAAATGCTGAGTTCTTTGCAAGATGAATGGAACTTTGGCTATCACTGTATAACGTGCCCATATCATGCTTCTTACCCAATTCACCCATAAACCTTTGTAACCAAATCATTTCTTTACTAACCTCTATAGCAGCAACATACTCTGCTTCTGTTGTTCAAAGTGCAACAATACTTTGGTTTTTTGAAACCCAACTGACAGTTGTTCCACCTATAGTAAATACATATCCTATAGTGCTCCTCCTGTTATCTCTGTCACCTGCCATATCTGCATCAACATATCCCTGTAGAGAAATGTTTGAACCACCAAAGCATAATGCTTGATTTGTGGTACCTTTCAAATATCTAAGAATCCATTTCACTGCCATCCAATGTTCCTTTCCTGGATTGTTCATGTACCTGCTTACAACTCCCATTGCATGTGCAATATCAGGCCTTGTGCAAACCATTGCATACATTCAGCTTCCAACTAATGATGCATATGGAACTTTAGACATATAATCCATGTCTTCTTGGGTCTTTGGGCACATTTCCTTACTAAGTTTGAAATGGCTAGCAAAAGGTGTACTAACTGGTTTTGTATTGTGCATATTAAATCTTTTCAACACCTTTTGTATGTACTCATTCTGAGACAATGTTAATTTGTGATTTTTCCTATCTCTAGTTATTCTCATACCAAAGATTTTTTTTGCAACTCCCAAATCCTTCATTGCAAATGAATTTGCTAATTTTATTTTGAGCACATTTATTTCCTACATGTTAGACCCTGCAACAAGCATGTCATCCACATACAATAACAATATAATATAGCTGCCATCATTTTGCTTTTTTAGATAAACACAATGATCAGAGTGACATCTAGTATAACCTTGTTCAGACAAAAACTTGTCAAATTTTAGATACCACTGCCTTGGAGCCTGTTTTAAGCCATACAAGTTCTTCTTCAACCTGCACACTAGTTTCTCCTTCCCTTTTACCTCATATCCTTGTGGTTGCTACATATATATCTCTTTCTCCAAATCCCCATGGAGAAAGGCTGTCTTTACATCTAACTGCTCAAGATGCAAATCTTCAACTGCTACTAGACTTAAAATAGTTCTGATTGAAGTCATTTTAACAATAGGAGAAAGTATTTCATCAAAATCAATACCTTTCTTCTGTGCAAACCCCTTCACCACAAGTCTAGCTTTGTACTTTGTTTTCCTCCATCTTCTTCCTTTAGCCTGTAAACCCATTTATTCTGCAATGTAGTTTTACCTGCAGGCAACCTGACTAAGTCCCAAGTCTGGTTATGAATTAAGGAGTCCATCTCTTCTTCCATGGCTAGCTCCCACTTCTTCCTGCTTTCAACCTGCATTGCTTCTTCATAACATTCGGGTTCACCAGAATCAGTCAACAATAAATAATATAATGAAGGAGAGTATAGTTCAAGGGGTAAACTTATACTGGTAGATATTTTAACACCACTTTTAGGTGTTTGGGGTGCCTGTTGCTGTTGTGGTGGTTGTTGTTGTTGTGGTTGTTGATTATTATTATTTTCAAGCACCTTTACTTTTTCAGTGATCTCATCAAGAACTATGTATTCCTTGTTTTCTTTTTCCTATTTCTTTTCCTACAACTGATTCTTATACAAGACCTTTTCATTGAATATTACATCTTTGCTCCTAATGATTTTGTGATTTTCATAATCATATAAGCGATAACCAAAATCATTAACACCATATCCAATAAAGGTACATTTCTTTGATTTTGCCTCAAGCTTTGTTCTGTTTTCTTTATTAATATGGAAAAAGGCCTCACAACCAAAAGGCCTTAAAAAAGAGTAGTTTACCTTTTTACCTTTCCATGCTTCCTCTGGAACACCACCATCCAAGGAACTTGAAGGCCCTCTGTTTATTAGATAAACAACAGTATCTACAGCATCTGTCCAAAATTGTAAAGGCAATCCTGCATGCAATCTCATGCACCTTCCACGTTCCATGATTGTTCTGTTCATTCTTTCTGACACACCATTTTCTTGTGGTGTTCTTGGAACTGTCTTCTCTCTGGGAATTCCATGCTCTGAACATTACCTATCAAACTCTTTGCTGCAATATTCACCTCCATTGTCTGATCTAAGACACTTCAATTTCTTTCCTGTCTCAATCTCAACCAAAACTTTCCATTTCTTGAAAGTGTCAAATACATCAGATTTATTCTTAATATAATAAATCCAAGATTTTCTAGTTGCATCATCAATAAAAATAACATAATAATGAGAGCCACCGAGAGATGATACCTGAGCAGGTCCCCATACATCTGTATGCACAAGCTCTAATTTTTCGCTCTTCTTTTCTTTCCCAACTCTCATAAATCTGACTCTCTTCTGTTTTCCATAAATGCAATTCTCACAGAAGTCCAAATCAACATTCTTCAAACCCGGCAACAAATTCCTTGAGTGAAGAGTCTTCATCCCATTCTCACTCATGTGTCCGAGCCTATGATGCCATAATGCTGCATCTGCTCCTCTGGAAGTTAAAGCATTAACAGAGTTAGAAATACCATTGCATAAATACAATGTACCAACCTTTTCTCCTTTTGCTATTACCAGGGCTCTGTTGGTGACCTTCCAAGATTTATCTGTGAAAGTTGTCACACAACCTTCACCGCCTAACTGCCCTATTGAAATCAGATTTTTCTTCAGATATAGAACATGCCTTACCTCCTTTAGTAGCCATTGGTTTCCATTCTGCTGTTTTACAAGAACCTTACCCATTCCAACAATTTTACAGGGTTTATCATCACCCAAATGGACTTGTACACAATCTCCTTGAACATAGTCATGAAAGTATTTCTTATCAGGTGTGGCATGGAATGAGGCCCCTGAATCTACCACCCAAGAATCAGTAATATTTTCGAAAGAAAGAATCAAAGCATCTTGTAACACCTCACTTGTCACATTTGCTCATGATTGTTTTCTTGCTGTGCATCTCCTTCTTTTCCCTTCCGAGATCTACAGTCTTTCTTTAGGTGTCCTTTCTTTCCGCATTTCCAGCACACTATCCCCAATCTGGACTTGGATCTGCCTTTCCTTGATTTACTGCGATATCTTGAGCTCTTTCCTCTTTCCATTTTTATTCCCCTAGACTCTGCACTCAAAGCATTACCCAATGTCTCACCAGAGCTTTTCTGCCACATTTCCTCACTAAGGATAGCGCCGACAACATCATCAAACTTTAAAGTACTAGATCCAGAAACAGAGTTACTAATGGCCATTACTAAACCATTCCAACTTTCTGGCAGTGAGCACAAGAATAACAGAGCTCTAACTTCATCATCAAAGTTTACCCCTATAGAACTTAACTGACTTGTAACAGTATTAAAATCATTTAAATGGTCTGCAATAGATCCACCTTCCAACATCTTCATATTAAATAACCGTTTCATAAGAAATACCTTGTTTTTCATATAGTTTCTCCAACGCCTATATCAAACCCTCTGTCGTTGTTTCCTTCGAAATGTTGAAGGCGACTGACACTGCGAAGCACAACCGTACTGTTCCGAGTGCCTTTCTATCAAGAAGGTTCCATTCTTTATCTGTCATACGAATCACAACCGTACTGTTCCATCTGCATCTTCCACAGCGAGAAGTTTTGACCATTAAATTTCTTGACCCTAAACTTACCATCTTTTGCCATTGCTCCTACTCGAACCAGGAACCCTTCTCTCCTGCGAGTTTGTCAGCCAAATAGACCTTTGGCTCTAATACTAGTTGTTAGAAAATTATATATTACAGAGCAATGGAACACATACAATATAGCATAAATATAAACACAAAATGCATAAAACTAGAGAGACACAGATATACGTGGTTCACCCAGCTTGGGCTACGTCCACACTGAACAGCCAGTCCTTCCTTTCTATTATCCAGCAAAATGAAGAGACACATCCTACAATAGATCCACTGTAATATCCTCTGTTTTCTCTCATAGTCTCACCTCTTTGTTTCTCGCTCAAAGAATACACATATATTACACAAACTCAATACAATGCCCTCATACAAAGAGAGGGGTTACCTTCTACGGCAAAAAACCCTAAATTAAACATAAGTTCTATCGTCAGATCATCCGCCTAATGAACGGCCCAGATTGACTAGAAATTACTATACTTTTACAGGGCAATTTTACATCTATTTTTAGCTTCAGGGGCGTTGCCCCCAAAACCCCCGCTGGGGGACCGCTGGCCCCCGGACCCCCCAGCCGGGGGAGATTAGCCCCCCTGGACCCCCACGGGGGGGACAAGTCCCCCCCGCATGGAGGGGTGTACAAATTTCCTGGGGTATACATCCAGCTGAAACAAAGACCTCTAAATAATCATGCTCCACACCCAACAGGGAGAACCATCCCCCATTGGAATCTAAAGAAACGAGAAGAATTTGAGCAGCATGAAGTTCACTCTCTACGGGAAAGGTATGATCAACTAAAGGTGGAATCGAGTCAACCATTTTCTCAACCAATGGTTGGTCGGGAATGAACTCATGGGATTCACGTTCAGAGAGAGTGGTATTGATTGGATTCAGATTCTAATATATCAATTCATCAACTAGTGAAGGATTAGGAGAAAGCTTATGGTAACCAGCTAGAAGTCACGGCTGAGAAGTTGTAAGGTTTTCCAACACTTTTGAGGCTTCATCCATATAAGGACAAAGTTGAATAGGATGATTCCCTTCACATAACTTATAGGGAAATTTGACTTTACCCTTTTACCAATGGACCTTACTATCACTAGTTGAGGGTTTGTCACCATCACAATCTCTAGAAGCTGATGAAAAAGGCCGATGTGATCCTGTGGTAACACTTCGAATACCTTATAAATATAAGGAAAATATCTAAGAAGGTGGTCACCCTTACATAACATGCAAGGGAATTTAACTTTATGGGGATGTTTGGAAGATTTGTCCATACTAGTTGCGTCCATAGCAATGGTTGTTTGGTTCCCCCTGCTTATTTTTCTTCTTCTTAATCTTCCTTTTCTTCTTCTTATTATCCACCTGGTTACTAACATTGAGTATTTCACCAAACAAAGAGGAAGAAGAGGAAGAAGACCGAACAATTGAAGACAGTAAAGGGTCAATTTTAGGATCAACTTGAGGTTCATATTTTTCAGATGGAGGAGAACCTGGTTGATTGGAAGTTTGGATATTTAGAACCATAGGGGTCAAAAATAACCAAATTGGAAAACCAATGGTAAATCTAGAAAGGGACATCATTGACATATAGGGAGCACCAATATTTCCAAAAGAAGGAAAAGGACCAAGATTCCCGTCAAAGGGGTTCCCTTGATTGGTATACTTTGGAACTATTTCCATTAGTATCAACCTAATATCCACTAAGGAGTTTTTTCATGAAGAGGGTGTTATTTTACTGTCAATTAATTGATTTTAAAAATTAACAACACAAAATAAAACAAAGGGGTAAACCATGCAAAATGTTTACCAAGCAAGCGTGAACTGGAATATACACCTTGGAGAACCAAGGACTTAATGTACATGCAATAAATCTCCCCAAATGTTGTGTTCGGTGTATCACGGTGTACAAGGCGGCTGACTCAGTTACCTTTGGACGGAAAGAAACCTATAAGGGGTTCCCAAAATATACTCAATGGTACGTGGGAGTGCAGTCCGTAGTAGTGTTGTCTAATGCGTAATCGTTCAATGAGAACGTTCCCATATAATTTTCATGCATGGAGCATTGTCAATATACCCAAAGGTTTATGGAGTATGATCCTATACACTTACATACGTGGAACGAGATATCACCCCTAGGATGCAACACTGGAAAACAACGAAAACTCCTACGTTTTACGATGTCGGAATACGTCTCTAGCCTAGACCTCTAAGTGTTTGTGTTAATGTTACAAATGCTCCTTAGGTTGATTCAATAAATTTTAAGTTGATATTGAATTAAGTTTTAGTTTTATGGCTCACCACAAATTCACCTCAATTCCCTAAAATCCAAATCTAGAATGAGGAAATGGAATCTTTCTCTTCAATGAAAATCTAGCTAAGGAAGGGAAGAGATAAACAATATGCAGCATAGGAAATGCAGAAAACAATATGCTCAATGCAATTCCCTTTTCATGCAACTGTTCCAAAAATTAATGTAGATGAAAAACCCTAAATTCCAATGCAATATTTTTCTTTTCACCACACGTAATTTTCAAAAATGAGGAAAATTAAGATGTAAAGGATAATCACTGGTTTGAATGCATTTTTCATAATGAGGACTAGAACAACAATTCATCCAAGAGATCAATGATCAAACGAAACAAGTTTGCAAGCTACCTAATGATAAGAACAAAGAAAAATTGAAACTGATTCTTACCAAAGGAAATCACACATAAATCAAAACCAAATGGAGCCTTCAGAGAGACCACAAGACACTCAAGACTCTGGGAAGGTCAGCTGGAAGTAGGTTGATCAAAGAAACATTGAGGAAACAAGGAAACTTTTGTACAAAAATAGGGATCAATGCAAGTGTAGAAGAGGCACCAGTTCTTTGCAACACAGGCACAGAGAGGTCCCAGGTGGGGTGCAATGCTCTGGCAGCAGACCAGAGGGTGCGTTGGTCCTGGGAAAGAGGATTTTGACACAAAAATTGAAAACAAGACTCAATGCAATCACTTCCTAGGTCTATCCTTGGCTGATTAAAGTAGGAAAGGTATATGAAAGAGGTAAAGAAAAAACAATGGACAAACAAACCACCAAGGGAATACATTGTTCCCCAACGAAGTCGCTAATTTGTTGTGCGAGATTTATAACTATGGGCATAAATATCTTTCCTAGGTCTAGTGGCTAACCTAAAACAACATAATTGCAAATGACCCAATGTTTTCCTTAAAGTAAGTAGATGAGGGGATGAAACCTACTTAGAATCTTTCGTATGTTTTGCTCCTTCTTTGGCTTGAATGCTCCAATCCTAGCTGCAATTGCCAAAACTATATTCAAATATATGAAATAACAACATCACATATAGGAAAACAAAAGAACTCTTTGTCTTGATATAAATGGAGTGAGTTACAACCATAAATAAGTGTTGATCTTGTAGAAGAGATCCTCCAAGTTGTTGACTTTTCCTTCCTTTGTCACAAAGTGTACCTCCAACCACACCAAATTCATGAAAGGATAACTCTCACAACAACATAAGGGTAGAATCACTCTCCAAAAGTCAACCCCTTGCATATGGAATATTGTAAATATATAGAGGAGTTAGGTAAGTTGGGAGTTCTTATCCTTTTACCAATCCCGGGATTAAGATCCACTCTTGATGGGAGGATGAGATCTAAGGATAAGGGATGGAAACTCCAAGGTAGGATAGGATAGGATTTGAAATTTTTATTTGAGGTAAATGGTTAAAACAAATCCTAGAAGCTTCTAAAAATGGAGGCTTCAAGATTCTCTCTTTTTTTCCCAAATTTCTAGAACCAACACAAGTGAAAAGGGGAGAAAACTATAGGTGATCAACGCATGCCACAATGGATAAACCTGTAGGTGAATGTTATTCAGCAAGAGGCCATGGTGCTTTGGTCCTAAAAATGGCTCAGATGATGCAGTTTAAGGGAAAAACTCTAGGGAATGAGAGAGTCATGCATAGGGCTTTGTGCAATGATGATGTAAAGGGGGAATAGGATGTTGATGATCCCATTAGGAGGTTAATTGATCATATGAGACAAAATAACCAATAACATTCACCCAAGAGAATAGGGGTTCAAAATTTACAGTGTCGTCTCCATGATCATACTATGGGGATTGGATCTGCCAATGATGACCCCCTTACTCTAGGCAGACAAAGGGGGTAAGTTACAAAAAAAGTATGAAAAAAACAAAAGCTAGAGGCCCATTCTCCCTCTTTAATGATGACACATAGCAGTCTTTTACTAGAGAAGAATGACATCAGGATGACATTCGTACAGGGGACATGTGGCATGCATTTTCAACTTTTTTGGGTGGTTAAGTGGGCCAAATATTAGTGACACATGTCACCATTAAGATGGAACCACGTGGCATCAACGATGTGAGCATTATGTCACCCCATAAGGTTTATAAAGAATGCAATATGAAGAGCTCTGGGCTGGCTAGGCATCTATCATATGTAGAAGGTGTCAGAAATAGATCACCCCATCTTATCGTTGATTGGCTCATAGTACGATGGTGGTACCCACCAAGACACATCATCCTAGTCCCCAAACCCTGTAAGATTTTAAGAAAGTGCAAAGGAGGTTTCTTCGAGTTGATAGAGCTCCAGATATGACAGTACACAGATAAGAAGAGTGTAGAACCAATTGAAAAAGGCATAGGGTGGACCCACTAGATATGTAATCCTGAAAGTAAATATAGCTTGGGAGCTAAAGTTGGCACTAGGATCAGTTTCGTGAAACAGTGTGACCAAAGGCACCAAGAAACTTGCAAAATAAGTTAAGCCTTTGGGGTTATAACATAAAAGGCCTAGCAGAGTTATAATGTGGAATTTGTTAAGAGGTTTGGGCCATGATTAAGTGCCTTGTTTGAATGAGTTTCCAGTACAATTTAAAGCCCTTTGGGGCTAAAAATAAATCACTTTTGGTCAAGATCTGAAAGGCTCAATGCATGAACTAGTCATCAGCTTTATTCTAGTGCTTATGCCATGTACAACGGAGGAGAGCTAAAGCTTTAAAGTAGGAATGAATGGGTTAGTGGTAGTGTTTACAGGAATGGATATATTTAACAATAAATTTGGTGGTTTTTCTAAATTTAGAGATGCTCCAAAATTAGAAACACTTGGCTACATTCTAAAAAATTCTAGAAGAGAAAAAATGACCAATTAAGTACAATTTTTCTTGTAGAGACAGATAAGCAGTGGTTGATGACTTGAAGAGCACTTTCAAAAGACTTAATTGGAGCAAGGCAAAGACAAAAATAAAGATTCATGGAAGCAAAGAGTTGAACATAACTAAAGATAAAAGAACCATTAGAGGAAATTTTAGCCTAAAAGTGCCCATGAAATTTTCACGTACATAATATGTAAAGCAATCAAAATACTTTAAATTTAAAAAGAGGTACATGTAAATATTTTGGAGGGAAAATTGAAAAAAAAAACCTATTTTTTTAAATGTATTCTTGGTTTATCTCCTTATAGGTTTACTCAAATTTTATGTGTAGTCACTCATTGGATGTCGAATTAAATTTTGCATCCAATGAGTACTCATTATGTGTAATTTTGAGAAGACCCACATTGATAAAAATTGAACATACATTAAAAAGGCTTGTTCAACACACTTTTTTAATGTATCTTCATTTTTTATCAATGTGGTTCTTCTCAAAAGTATGCATAATGGGTACTTATTGGATGCATAATTTAATTTCACATCCAATGAGTGCCTACACTTGAAATTTGAGTAGACCTATAAGGAGATAAGCCAAAAATACATTAAAAAAAAATAGTTTTCTTATTTTCCCCCCAAAATTCATAACTCTTATTTTATTATTTTTCTATTATTTTATTATTTTTCCTTAGGAGGCGACTTTTAGGTTGAAATTTCCTCTAATGAAAATATCAGACAAATTATTTTATAAGCACATTTGAACAACCAAGAAGAGGAGGTCATTGGTGCAACGAGATGCACAATATTAGTATGCATTAGAGGTGAATCAAAGATGAATTTTGGTGTTTGAAAGGTGTTTGATAAGGCACAAAATGAATTGGTGAATTTTTTTTTGATGTATTTAGCAAAGATGTTTTTATGGTGAAATTTGTAATTGCTAAGGATTGATGATGTTGGTGTGTTTTGTGGAGTTATTTTCTATAGTAGCCCTAAGATGAAAAACCTCGGGTGATTGAAAACGCGCACGCAGAAAAACGCGCGGGGGAAAAATCGAACAACCAGGGTTTCGACTTGCGGCGGGAAGCTTTATCTATGGAAGGATGCGGAGGAGGGAGCTCTTCTCCCTCCTACAAGGAGGTCGTGGCCAACAAGGGCAAGAAGCCCCCAGAAAAAGTCAGAAGACTTGTGGAAGAAGGAAGGAGTAACATGGAAAAGGAAGAAGAGGTGGCCAAAATAAGGGAGAACAGCAGCACTAAAGACAAGGAGGAAGATGACAAAAAACAGGAAACAAAAGAGAAAAAACAAAAGGGACCTTGTAAACCCAAAGCTGAAATAACACCCAGAGTAGTTTTAAATGATCCTGTGCTGCAAGCGCACAGGGAGCACATGCAAAACTATGCAATCATTTGCAAATTCATGGGACTACGGCCCACAGAAAAATCTTTACAAACATGGATCAAGTACCATTGGAAACCCAAAGGGAGCATTGATCTACACCTTGGGTCAAAGGGTTTCTTTACCGTGGTGTTCACAAGTATTGAGGATAAAGACAAAGTGTTTGAAGGAGGGCCCTACTTCTATGCAGCAGCAGGTCTCTATATGAGGCCATGGAAGATGAACTTTGTCCCGGAACGTGAAACTTTCACATCGGTCCCGGTCTGGGTAAGACTCTATTCTCTACCTCTTGATTATTGGCAACCTGAATCGTTAGCTGCCATAGGCAATAAGTTAGGTAGGTTTGTCAAAGCTTCAGAAGCTACTAGAAGAGGAAAATATACTTCCTTTGCTAGGATATGTGTTGAGATGGATCTATCAAGAGCTCTTCCGGATGAGGTGATACTGGAAGTTTTTTATGAAGAGTGGGTTCAAACGGTGGACTATGAGCATATTCCGTTCAGATGTCATAGATGTCATGAACATGGGCATCTTCTCAGAGACTTCCCTCTTGGTAAAATGGAGAATAAAAGCAAAACTAATACAATGAAAGACCCGAACAGCTTTCACAAGGTGGTCCATAAAGGAAAAGGTGGTAAAAGAGGGCAAAAGCTACAACAAAAGGAGGGACAACAAGTTAGGCAGAACCAGTTCCAAGTTCTGGAAGAGGACGAAGAAAGAACAACAGAAAATCAAGCAAATGAAGGGAGTACGAGAGAGAAGGAGAAAGAAGGAAACCGTGAACAAACACAGGAAAATGATAAGCAGAAAGGAATAATGATGAGTGATACAGAACCAGAGATGGACCAAGAAATGACCCAGAGTGAAATGGAACTGGAGGAAACTGAGCTACAGGAGATTCTAGAAAGAGAACACCTAGATCTGGAAGGGTTCTTAATTTAGGGAACATCTGGTGGGGTAGAATCGTTACCCCAGGAAGAACTCAATAGAATACAGCAGTTGTATTTATGGAAAACTCAAGAAAAGGGTTCGGAGGGGGGAAAAAACAGGAACAGGCTGAGTAGCGAAGGAGTGAAAATGATAAAATCTACTCCAGGATTAGCACCCAGAAACCCAAGAAAAAAGAGAGGCCCTAAAAAGCAGAATGAGCTATTGATGGAGTGTGGAAAGCTCATGATAGATTCAAGTAAGATGAAAGATCTTACCAGCTACTCCTTCACAAATATTTAATTATGAAGTTTATTTCTTGGAATATTAGAGGTCTAGGCAGTAAAAGAAAGCAGAGATTGCTTAGCAATAGAATGAAACAAGCTGCTCCGGATATAATTTTTATCCAAGAAATGAAATGTTCCATTCAAAAGTTAAGACAACTTCATAGAAAGTGGCTCAATAAATTTGAATATCTAGAAGTTAAAGCAGAGAATACAGCAGGAGGTATTCTCACTCTTTGGAACCCCCAAAGAATTGATATAATTGATGCCGAAGCTACAAGGAATTATTTATCAGTAGTGATTCAGCCTGTAGGGGATAGGAGTACCTATCTAGTCACGAATGTGTATGGCCCTCAAAGAATAGAGGACAAACTCAAGTTTACAGAATCCCTAGCGAATCTCAAGGAGAGACATGCCAGAATACCCTGGATCATGGGAGGGGATTTCAATATGATAAAATCACTTTTGGAAAAAAAAGGTGGAACCAGAGCACTAAGTAAAGACTCTTTAGCTTTTCAAATCTTTACAGATAATATGAAACTAGTGGATGTTGAAACAAATAATGGCCTCTTCACCTGGAACAACAAGAGAGGAGGAGAGTCTCAGGTAGCATCCAAGTTGGATAGATTCATTATCTCTGAGGATCTCATGCTTTTAGATAAGGAAATAATAGCTAGTGTTCTTCCTGTGGGAGGCTCAGATCACTGGCCAATACAAATGGAAATCCAGGGTATAGGTACCCCCCGGAATAGACCTTTCAGATTTGAGAATATTTGGCTTTCACACCCAGATTTCATCAGTAATATTGAAAAATGGTGGGCAGAAGATCTACAGATTCAGGGAACTAGAATGTTCCTGCTTCATAAAAGATTAAAGCACATAAAAATGAGGCTCAAAGATTGGAATAAGAAGAATTTTGGCAATATTTTCACAGAAAAGAAATTGGTTGAAAATAAAATGTAGGAACTCAACCAAGCTATGATCTCGGAAGGTTTTAATAAAGACAAAAATGATCTAATGGAGAAATATCATCAAGATTTGGAGAACTGGTGTAAACGAGAGGAAAAATTTTGGAGACAAAAATCTAGAGTCCAATGGCTAAAAGAAGGGGTGTTGAAAATGCAACAAGATGATGGAGCTTAGTGAAAAGAAGTCGCCTTCACTAAGTGAGCCCGCAGGCTATTTTTGGCGCAAAGTCTATTTTTAGACTATGTCTATTTTTAGACATATGAATCATGGTCTATGAGTTGCAGGATGCTATTTATGGATGATTGGTCATGTTGGTAAAAATAGATGGACCTCTATTTTTAGACATATGGGCAGAGTCTATTTTTAGACTGCCAGTCAAAAAATAGAACAATCGAATATTATTAGCTCTTAATAATATTTGGACTATAAACATTATCTTATCCTCTTGCAGCACTTCAGTTCGAGCTACGGATGTGGCACATGCAACTGCCAGAAGGAAATATGCTTTTCCTATGGGTTAGTTGAGCTATTGCATGATGGACTTCAGTTAGAACTCAAGTGATTGAGTTTGGTGGAGTTGATTGAGGAGTTGATGGAGTTGTGTTCAGTTTGACTTAGTTGAACTAGTTGTATTTAGTCTAACTGCGAAATACACTAGTGATGAGTGATGTGAATTAATTATTAATTAATTCACTAATTATTAACTCATAAATCAACTAAAGAATACATCAGTTAACTCAGTGCATGGACAGTTCAGTGGAGACAAGTGTTAGAGTTGGGTGAAAGGGTGAGACTACTATCAGTTGTGACTATAGTTGTGCGTGAGATTTGTACAATCATTGATTGAGATTGCCAATGAGGATTGCGCAGTACAAGCCAAGGGAATTCAAACTTGGATCTGATCTATTCTCAACTTGGATTGTGCAATAGAGTCAGGCAAACAGTGGAGGAGATTTGAACCCGTGACTTGCTCAGATCTGAGCTAGTTTGTGTGTAGCATGTGGAGATAGTACTGAGTACTTGTGAGGAGTATTGTACTATGTATTGTTACATGTTCTCTATCAATATAATATACAGATAGTTGGGGGTTTTCCACTGTATGCTTTCCCCATTACATACTGTGTTGATATGTGTGATTGATGTTTCAATGTGCGCATGCGATTGTTTTTCTTAATTCCGCAAATTGATGATCAATGGTAGAGGAGGTTATGTATTATGCATGCATTCCGCAAATAGTGTATAATCAGGATAATCTTTGTGAATAAGTGTTATATTATTCAAAATTTCTACATGGTATCAGAGCGAAGTCGATCATCAGATCTATTATTCAGAAAGTGATTACATTTTATTTCCTCTGGCAGAGTCTGTAATCGGGCCAGGTAGCCTCTAGATTCATCCTTCTTTTGGAAGGTGAGATATCTGATAAATTCCCATACAATCAATCTTTGTATGAGAAATACTTTGTTCTCACGAATTTTAGATCAGAAGCGGTTGAGTTTTGAGCTGGTGGAATTCGAATTTGTAGCAGTGTTTTCTTGGTGTCGAAGTTGAAATGTCTTTCAACGGATTGATATTGGAGTATGCCCTTGAAGGCAGCTCAAATTATATTGCATGGAAAGACAGGATGGAGGCAGTGTTAGATGAAAATGGGTTGAAGGAGTTCATAGATGCTGAGGTCCCAAAGCCTACTGATGCTGCTCACGTTGAGGCTTGGCAAAAGAAGACAGCAAAGTGTCAAAGGATTCTGTTGGAGGGCGTGAAGGATCACATTGTATCCAGCCTGCATGGAAAAGCTTCTCCATACTTGATGTGGAAAGTGTTGATAGATTTATTCCAAAGCAAGAGTGACAAAAGGAAGTTGGCGCTCAAGGATAAACTCAGAAACATTAAGTGTGAGAAAGGAGACAGTATGCCCAAGTATCTCACGAAGTTCACCCAATGCCGGGATGAGCTGGGAAGTGTGGGGGTGACTGTCGATGATGAGAACTTGTTGAGCTTCGCTCTCCTTAGTCTTTCAAAGAGTTGGCATTCCTATCAGGACTCTGTCAATGGTCGGGAGAAATTGCCAGGATGGGAGAGACTTTGGTCTGATCTTGTGCAAGAGAAGATCAGGCAGAATACCAAGGACAGATCTTCATCAAAGGCATCTGATGAAGAAAATTGCACTTTGGCTACCAAAGCAAAGAAGGGGAAGAATAAGAAAGCTTCTCATTCCAGTGCGAAAGGCAAGAAGCAGGACATGTCCAAGGTGAAGTGCTTTCACTGTCACCAACACGGACATTATGCCACAAATTGTCCGCAGAAGAAGAAAAATAAGCAAGTTGTTGGATCTGCAGTGGGAGAGGCCTTAGCCTCACAGTTTGAGCTGGATTTTTCACTGATTGCATGCTTGGTATCAAGTGTGATGGGATCGGTATGGTTCTTGGATAGTGGTGCGTCTTTCACATGACAGGGGATCGAGATTTGTTTTCTGATCTGGATGAGAAAGATCTTGGAGTGCACATCGAGATGGGCGATGATGGTAGATACAGTGCGACCGGTATCAGTACCATTTCCTTTGAGAGGGAGTCTGGTAAACCCTTCATATTGAAGGAAGTGATGCATGTTCCAGGATTGAAGAAGAATCTTATCTCTGTGGCAATGTTAGAAGGCAAGGGATATGATGTTGTCTTCAGCGAGGGAAAGGATTTCCTGTGCAGTAAGACAAGTGGAGAAACCCGGAAGATAGGGGTTCGAGTCAAGAACCTTTATCAATTGCATGTAGATGGCTGCGTAGCAATGGCATGCAAGGTAGGAGGATTGGTGAGCCGGGATGATGGCGAACTGTGGCACCGGAGATTGGGCCACCTTCACCATGGAGCCTTGAAGATACTGCAGCAGATTTCTACTGGGCTTCCTAAAGGCACTCTTGCGTAGTCAAATCAGTGCAAGGGGTGTACTTTGGGAAAATTTGTGAAAGCCACCTTTCATGAGAAGGATAGTCATTCCACGACGATCCTTGAGAGAATTCACACAGACATGTGTGGACCTTTCTCAGTAGCTTCAACAGCAAAGCACAAGTACTATGTGATCTTTGTTGATGATTTCTCTCGAAAGTGTTGGATCTTCTTCATGCAGAAGAAGAGCGAGACATACTCAAAGTTCTGTGAGTTCAAAGCACTGGTCGAGAAGGAATCGGGGAAGAAGGTGAAGGCTCTTAGGAGCAACAATGGTGGTGAATTCATCTCTGGCGAGTTCAAGGACTTCTGCAGCACAGAAGGGATTTGAAGAGAGCTCATAGCTCCCCATAACCCACAACAGAATGGGGTTGCTGAGCGGAAGAACGGAACGATCGTGGGTGCTGCACGGGTGATGTTGCATGATCAGGGCCTACCCCTTCACTTGTGGGTAGAGGCATGCAATACTGTAGTATATGTGCAGAATTGTCGTCCTCACAAGATACTTGGCATGAGTACACCCGAGGAGGCTTATTCTGGTAAGAGGCCTGATATTTCCCATTTGAGGATTTTTGGTTCTCCTGTTTACATGAATGTGACGAAGGATGCCAGGAAGAAGCTGGAGCAGACCGCAGAGGTTGGGATATTTGTGGGGTACACTGATACGCCCCATAACTATCATGTGTATTTGCCAGACAGTCACAAGACTGTTGTGCGACGGGATATCAAATTTTAGGAGGAGAAAGCCATGAAGTTTTCGCTTGAGAGGGAGCCACACTTGCATGCAAATGAGGAGCTATTAGTTCCTAAGGATGAGCTTCAGGATGTGGATCAGCCACAAGATGAAGTTCATGGAGTGGAAGAGACCACTCATGTAGCGCCAACCATCAGAGGGAGAAAGTGCACTACAGAAGCTGAGCGACTGGCTCAAGATGTAGAGAAGGTTGTAAGACCACCTACAGCACAGCGCAGACAGAGACAGTCACCTGATTGGTACACTGGATACATGGCTCTTGTGAGCAAATGTGTCACGACTGAGCCATCCTCTTTTGAGGAAGCTATGGAGGATCCCGCATGGGTAGATGCCATGGTGGAAGAGTATGATTCGATTGTCAGAAACAGTGCATGGGAGATTGTCCCAAGACCGGAGGGGAAATCAGTGGTGGGTTCGAGATGGATCTACAAAGTGAAGCAGGTAGCTGACAGGAGTGTGGAGAAGTACAAGGCAAGATTTGTTGCCCAAGGCTTCTCACAGATAGAGGGGATCGATTATGAGGAGACCTTTGCACCTGTCGCAAGGTATTATTCCATATGGACGATTCTTGCTCTCTCAGCACAGATGGGGTGGCACATCCATCAGATGGATGTGAAGACTGTGTTCCTCAACGGAGTCTTTGAGGAGGAGGTGTACATAGAGCAGCCCGAAGGTTTCGAGATCTTCAGCAGCGAGTCGCATGTGTGCAAGCTCAAGAGAGTGCTATATGGGTTGAAACAAGCACCTCGTGCTTGGTACACATGGATAGACAGTTATTTCACCGGACTTGGATTCTCCAAGAGTGAGGTGGATCCTAACCTATACCAGATTGTGGTGGAAGGTAAGTTGCTGATCATTGTACTTTATGTAGATGATTTGATTTTGACGGGAGATGAGCTGTTGATACTTTCATGCAAGGAGGATCTTGTTAGAGAGTTTGAGATGAAGGACTTGGGCCTCCTTCATTATTTCCTGGGATTGGAAATTTGGCAGCGCAGTGATGGACTATTTGTTTCTCACGGTAAGTATGCCCAGGAGATACTGGAGAAGTTCAACATGCATGGCTACAAGCCTATTGATACTCCTCTTCCTGGAGGTTGGAGGAAGGAGGATGCTACTTCAGCGGAGGTAGTGGATGCCACTGTTTATCGACAGTTGGTGGGGTCGCTTATGTATCTGGTCAATACACGACCTGATATATGCTATGCTGTTAACTAGCTTTCACAAGCTATGGTTAAGCCAACCAAGCTCTTTTGGAAGGCAGGAAAGCATGTATTGCGTTATCTCAGAGGCACATCGGGATATGGATTGTGGTACAGACAGGAGGATGAGGTGAAGCTATGTGATTCATGGATGCAGATTGGGCAGGGAGCCCAATGGATAGAAAGAGCACATCTAGAGGGATCTTCAGTATTGGGTCGATAGTAGTTTCTTGGTATAGAAGGAAGCAGAGATCCGTGGCACTCAGTTCAGCAGAGGCCGAGTATATGGCAGCAAGTTTGGCTGCATGCAAGGCTATATGGATGAGGAAGATCCTGGTCGGGTTGTTCGGGTCACACTTGGAGCCTACTATGATTTATTGTGATAACCAGAGTTGCATTAAACTCTCGGCTAATGCAGTATTTCATGATAGATCCAAGCACATCGACATCAGGTACCATCATATTAGATATTGTGTGCAACGGAGAATCATGTTACTTTCATACATTCCCACAGAGGATCAGGATGTTGATATCTTGACGAAGGCACTCACCAGGAGAAAATTCCAATACCACAGAGGCAGGATAGGGGTTGCAGATAATCCATATCTTGTTGAGAGGGAGTGTTGAAAATGCAACAAGATGATGGAGCTTAGTGAAAAGAAGTCCCCTTCACTAAGTGAGCCCGCAAGCTATTTTTGGCGCAAAGTCTATTTTTAGACTATGTCTATTTTTAGACATATGGATCATGGTCTATGAGTTGCAGGATGTTATTTATGGATGATTGGTCATGTTGGTAAAAGTAGATGGACCTCTATTTTTAGACATATGGGCGGAGTCTATTTTTAGGCTGCCAGTCAAAAAATAGAACAGTCGAATATTATTAGCTCTTAATAATATTTGGACTATAAACATTATCTTATCCTCTTGCAACACTTCAATTCGAGCTATGGATGTGGCACATGCAACTGCCAGAAGGAAATATGCTTTTCCTATGGGTTAGTTGAGCTATTGCATGATGGACTTCAGTTAAAACTCAAGTGATTGAGTTTGGTGGAGTTGATTGAGGAGTTGATGGAGTTGTGTTCAGTTTGACTTAATTGAACTAGTTGTATTTAGTCTAACTGCCAAATACACTATTGATGAGTGATGTGAATTAATTATTAATTAATTCACTAATTATTAACTCATAAATCAACTAAAGAATACATCAGTTAACTCAGTGCATGGACAGTTCAGTGGAGACAAGTGTTAGAGGTGGGTGAAAGGGTGAGACTACTATCAGTTGTGACTATAGCTGTGCATGAGATTTGCACAATCATTGATTGAGATTGCCAATGAGGATTTCGCAGTACAAGCCAAGGGAATTCGAACTTGGATCTGATCTATTCTCAACTTGGATTGTGCAGTAGAGGCAGGCAAACAGTGGAGGAGATTTGAACCCGTGACTTGTTCAGATCTGAGCTAGTTTGTGTGTAGCATGTGGAGATAGTACTGAGTACTTGTGAGGAGTATTGTACTATGTATTGTTACATGTTCTCTATCATTATAATATATAGATAGTTGGGGGTTTTCAGTTGTATGCTTTCCCCATTACATACTGTGTTGATATGTGTGATTGATGTTTCAATGTGCGCATGCGATTGTTTTTCTTAATTTCGAAAATTGATGATCAATGGTAGAGGAGGTTATGTATTATGCATGCATTCCGCAAATAGTGTATAATGAGGATAATCTCTGTGAATAAGTGTTATATTATTCAAAATTTCTACAAGGGGAGCGTAATACTAGATTTTTTCACAGATCCACCATGGCGAATAGAGCACACAACAGAATCTCTTCAATAAAAAAGGAGGACGGACAACTTCTTCAATCCCATGAAGATATAGAGGTGGTGTTGGTTCAACACTTCCATGAAATAGCCCAGGAAAATAATCCAGAAAGAGAACATTACATCAGGGACTTAACTAAGCATATACCTAAGCTGGTGACTAGAGAGGACAATTTCAATCTCAACAGACCAGTGACTGAAGAAGAGGTCAGTGAGGTTCTCAAAGACATGCAGAATGGCAAAGCACCAGGCCCGGATGGCTTCAATGTAGATTTCTTTAAAGCTTACTGGAAGATTGTAAAAGAGGATATTTTGAATATTGTGGAAGACTCCAGGAGGAGCAGAACCATCTTGAGAGCACTCAACACCTCCTTCATCTCCCTGATCCCTAAACAGGAAAATGCACAAACACCAGATAAGTATAGACCCATAGACACAAAATAATATCCAAGGTAGTGGCCAACAGACTCAAACCTCTGCTTCCTTCTCTGATTTCGAGGGAACAATCAAGTTATGTTGAAGGTAGACAAATTCTGGATAACATTATTCAAGTGCATGAAGTGGTTCACTCTTTAACTAGCACAAGGAGACCTGGTATGATCTTGCAACTAGACATAGCAAAGGCTTATGACAAAGTGAACTGGACCTATATTAGAAAAATGCTAAAGGCATTTGGTTTTGATCACATCTGGGTAGGATGGGACATGGCCTTGGTTACCTCTTCCAGCGTTTCAATATTGGTTAATGGCTCTCCTTTTGAGATTTTTCTTCCTTCCAGAGGGCTAAGGCAGGGAGATCCGCTTTCTCCCTTTCTCTTCATACTCATGATGGAAGGACTTGTCAAGCAGAAAGAGTCGATAGTGCGGACACAAATCAACCTCCCTAGGAGCCTAAGACTCTCTAGTGACAAACAAGACAAACAAGAGCAATCCTTCTCTAAACATGCATTTACTATATGGGAAATCAAGTGTTTAGATCCTACCTGTAATCCAACGCTGTTGTAGCAGTCCAGCTCCGCTGATCCGGATGAGCTCCTCCTTCACTTTGAAACCTGCATACACTAACAATCAAACGATTAAATAGCACTTGATAATCTCATAGAATAAAACATATTTAACACATAGACCAAGGAGTACATGAAACAACTCATAAATAACAAGTTATTGAGAAGAATGGACTCATTTGCATTAATAGGTAACAAAAGGAACAAATACAACCTGAGCCTTGGTGTTGTGCAAGTCCCTCCCAGGGTCCATCAAGAGTTCTCCTTTACTTTGACAAAGCTCACCCACTTCCAAATAGAACAAGCAAAGATGGCAATCTCTCCTCACAAGCTTCTAAATGGGAGTCCTAATTCCTGCAGCATTTACCCTTAGAAATGTATAGCTTCCAACCTCTCCTCCTTCTGGCCCAATGCCTGTATTTATAGTGCTCAAGAGGAGGTTAATCAGGTCCACCATCAATGGGATAATCCCCTCTTTGGATGGGATAGCTCCCTTATTGATGGGATAAGTTCCTCTTTGGTAGGGGTGCATGAACCATCTGGAGGCGCTCAATACACGTCGAACAACCTTCTAGAATGCTCTAGAAATGACTACAAGTAACTTTTTAAAGATGAAACTTGCGCATTTTAACCTTTACAGGGGGACGCACCTGCCCCTTTACATACAGAGCGTCCAAAGACGCAGCTTTTGTGAACATTGGGTGTGTCCCCGCAGGTAAGTTTGAGAGAACCTGCGTACCCAGAGATAAATACATTTATAAAGACTTTCTCTCTTTTTTGGAGTTTGACATGGAGAGCAGAGGTATAAGACTTGCCTAAGAGGATAGCATGACTGTTGATAGAGCCATACTAACTGTAAATAGTCATGGTGACATTTTTTAGTGTAACAGATTGCCCCCTAAAGTGCGAAGCCTGTAATAGATTAGGGTTTTGTATTATCTAGGAAGGGTGAAGCGCTTTATCATTTCAAGGATTATCTCGTGGAGAGCCTGGTCAGAACCTGCAATTTTCAACACAAAATACATGTATAAGATTATATCATCGCTGAGGTAGGCATTCCCATACTCAGATCAAATCTTTAACTAACAGACTAACTATTCTGATATAGGAATGATCTTGCAGTACATCATAATCATAGACTTTTTTGTAGACACAGTATGGACGCAGCCATCTGTTTATAATTAGTCTACTTAGATAATGAATACAAAACTCCTCGCAGCCTGGATGGTGGAAACTAGATCCAGGGTCTTCTTTTCTACTTCTCGAATTGGTACGATTCTAGCCATGTGAATAAATGAGTTGATGTCGAACATGGTAGAAACCACTTGATTACCAGTCAATGATGTAAACTGTTAACAAGTGTGAGAGAAACCACCAGTAATGTCAATGGTTCTCAAAGTACCCAGTACAATCCATAAGATGTGAATGAATGAGTTGATGTCGAACATTTCACGGAATCCTTCGATCGAAAGTCAATGATGTAAACTGTCGTCAAAGGCGAGAAACCTGCCATTGATGCATGCAGACTTCAAGGTACTAACGATCTCTAAGTCATCTTTCTAGATAATGTGTTGATGTCGATAGAAAGCGACCCGTTGCAGGCAAGCCCACAACATGAAATCATTGTTCAAGTTGAAGAAATGTTGCTGTAAGGACTGACTCAGGGATGGTCAAATGGATGACAAGTATTTTGCAGATGAAAGTTTTGCTTGCAGACCTCTTGAACACATAACGACACAACAGATGGCTTGGTGACGAATGACTGAAAGTTAATCCCCGGAACCCGGCTGAAAACTTTCAATGTGGTTTGATCAACTGTGAAGCAAAGGATTTCCCAACCCAGGTGAATGGAAAGTGTCGTGTTCAAGAGTGGTAATAAGGTTTCTTCTGAGACAAAGGATAACAAATAGGCTCATTCTTCTCTCTTTTCCCCCACCATTTCTGGCAAGTACCTCTTTATTTTTTACAAGCTTGAGGAGGATAACATATGCTTGATTATAAGCTCATCCTTCGGATGAGTCCAACCTAGTTTTGATTCGAACCCTAGGAAGGAGTGGTTCGTTCCTGTTTGTAATTGAACAGGTCCTTTACTGTGAAATTTTAACGAGCCCAGTATAGGAGAAACTCGGCGTTTTTCAATTTTAGAGAGTCTGAAAAACTTAAGAAGACTCCAGGTTGAACTTTTTCGTAAATTTGTGTCTCCCAAGCCCGAAAAAGTATAAAATAATACCTGAGAGAACCGCTTGATCTTGCGACCAAGGAGTGCTTTCATAATTAGTGCCACTGACCTGAAAAGTAAAAAGCGATCAAGGACACGTCGTTTTATTTCCAGTATCGAGTTTGAAACGACAAAAACCCGGCAACCTTTTCCTGTTTTTACGGTCAGAAAAGGGCTATAAGGGGACCGTCTTTTAATTCCATTTTAACGAGTGTAAAAGAAACACTCGGCAATCTTTTCATGTTTTAGGAGTCAGAAAAGGGCTTAAAAGATGACTCTGAGGTTTCACTTTTTCGTAAATTTTAACGAGTTCGAAAAAATGATAAAAATGTACTCATGGTTTTCACTTTTTCGTAAGTTTTAATGAGTTCGAAAAAATGATAAAAATATACTCATATGGCCGACTTTCAATTTAATTTACGAGCAGGAAAAGACGGAAAGAACTCGGCATTTTCATTTGTTTTACGAGAATGAAAGATAGCAAAATAATCTCGGGATTTTCATGAGTTTAACGAGTCTTGAAAATAACTGAAATTGACTCGAGATAGGTTTCATTTTTACAAAAGCTTGAAACAGAGAAAAACTATGCTTCAAAGTAGTTTCATTTTTTCACAAGCTTGAAACAGAGAGAAAACTGTGCTTGATGCCCCCTAAGCATAACTGCTAGAGCGCATGCCCCCCAGCTTCATTTCATTCAATTGGTTGGATGAAATGAAGGTTCAGTTACGAGATCATTTGAAAGACTCGACCTAAAACTGCAAAAAACTGAAAAAACTAACCCAAATATACAACTTAACATTTGAGACCTAGTCAAACTCTCGACTCAAGTAGAGGAGGATTTGTTTCATTTTTTAACGAGCTTGACACAGGAAAAGAACTATGCTCGGATTCGGTTTCATGTTTACGCAAGCTTGAAACGAAAAACTATGCTTGTTATAAGTTCACATGCCCCCAGCATAATGATGCAAAACGAGGTACATGCCCCCCAAGCTTCATTGCATTTAATGAAGTGGATGGAATGAAGCTTTACTTTCAAGATCTTGGAAAGACTTGTGGGAGTTGTTTCATTTTTTAGTGAGGTTGACACAGGAAAGGAACTATCCTCAAAACCCTTGTTTCATTTTTTAAACGAGCTTGACACAAGATAAGGAACTATGCTCATAACTACTCGCTACAATCTACCTAACAAAAAACTCTACTCTAAAAACCTTGATTCATTTTTTAACGAGCTTGACACAAGACAAGGAACTATGCTCTAAAAACCTTGATTCATTTTTTAATGAGCTTGACACAAGACAAGGAACTATGCTCATGACTACTCTCTACAATCTACCTACTTAACCTACCCTTGTTTCATTTTTTAACGAGCTTGACACAAGACAAGGAACTATGCTCAAGACTCCTTGTTTCATTTTTTAACGAGCTTGACACAAGACAAGGAACTATGCTCCAAAAGTTCGCATGCCCCCAGGATAATGATGTAAAGCGAGGTACATGCCCCCCAGGCTTCATTGCACTCAACCAGATGGATGGAAAGAAGGTTAACTTTCAATATTTAACTTGAAAAGGGAGTTGTTTCATTTTTTAAAGAGGTTGACACAAGAAAAGAACTATCCTCATACCTGATTCATTTTTTAACGAGGTTGACTCAGTAACAGGAACTATCCTCAAAACCCTACTTTCTATAATCTAGCTGATTCATTTTTTAATGAGGTTGACTAAGTAAAAGAACTATCCTCATACTAGCCTGTTTCATTTTTTAACGAGGTTGATACAGGAAAAAACATTCCTCACTCACACTGATTCATTTTTTAACGAGGTTGACACAGTAAAAGGAACTTTCCTCACAGCCTGTTTCATTTTTTAACGAGGTTGATACAGGAAAAAACTATCCTCGCACACCCTGTTTCATTTTTTTAAGGAGGTTGACACAGGAACTGTCCTCAAACCTGATTCATTTTTTAATGAGGTTGACTCAGTAACAGGAACTGTCCTCGCACCTGATTCATTTTTTAATGAGGTTGACTCAGTAACAGGAACTGTCCTCGCAAAATCCTATTTTCTACAATCTACCTACATATCCTAAAATCTATCTGATTCATTTTTTAATGAGGTTGACTCAGTAAAAGAACTATCCTCATGCTCACTGATTCATTTTTAAACAAGGTTGACTCAGTAAAAGGAACTGTCCTCATACTCCTTGTTTCATTTTTTAACGAGGTTGATACAAGAAAAAACTATCCTCGCTCCTGATTCATTTTTTAACGAGGTTGAGACGGGAACAAACTATCCTCGCTCCCACTGATCATGGCTTCCAACTGGAAGAAAGACATGTCAATGGACACACCTTGATCATGGCTTCCAAGAGGTCTTCATCAAAAGGAAGAATAGTTCTCTGGAAGGAACACAGGTCAGGGGACTCAAAAGGGATAAGAACATCGTGTTCAAGTAATCCCATAGAATTTTCCATGTCAATTACCGGATCTAAATCAAAAGAAGATGAGCAAACAGTGAGAGGCTCACTTACATCGGTAACTGAAAACATGGGACCGGTTGCCACATAATTAACCCGTGGCAGGGTAGATACCACTTTAGAATCAGGAACATTTAGGGGTGTCATATTATTGGTAGTTGAAACAAGACTAGGGAACGAAAGCTGGTCTACAGTCACAATACTGCCATTGTGAGGGAAAGACATCACGCGAAAGAGTGTCGATACGACAGCTTTCATTGCATAAACATAGTCTCGCCCAAGGAGTAAATTGAAATCCAAGGGACCTCAAACTACCATAAGATCAATACAGACAGTTTTACCTTCCAAGGTAATAGAAAACTTAGGAAGGATTCCTAAAGGTTCACTAATGGTTATGTTAAAAGCTTGCAGATTCTGCGTAATAGGCGCAAGCTGAGGGGAACCCAAAGCTTTCCAAACAGTTGAGGGTAAAATACTAATAGAAGCACCTTCATCTACCTGAGTACGATGTATGTCCCTACCACCAGCCTTGACAATGATTTAGAAAGGGATGGAGGAAGGAAGACGAGGTTCTCTCAGTCTATTCCAATCAAAGGAAAAGACCTCAATGCTTGGAGGGGGTTCTGTAGAAACAGGTGAAATGCCCCTCGGCATAGAAGAATCTGAAGTAACAAGAAGAACCTGAGTGGTATGAAGTTCACTCTCTAAAGGGAAAGCGGGATCGACCGAATGTGAAATTGAATCGACCACTTGATCAACTAATGGATCATCAACCTGAGTGACATGAGTCTCACTCTCCAATGGGAGAGTGTGATCGACTGTACTTGGATTTAGATCAATCACTCCGTCAGTTGACGGTAGGTTGGGAGAAAGTTTACGGTAACCAGTCGGAAATTCTTGCTGTGGAACAGTAAGGTTTTCCAACAATGTTGAGGCTTCATCCATGTGAGGGCAAATGTGAGTTTGATGACTCCCTTTGCATAACTTACAAGGAAACCTAACTTTACCCTTTTTCCCAGGAACCTGACTATCACTGGTTGATGGATCAATGGAAAGTTGATGAGATTTTTCTGACCATACTTCCAAGACCTTTGGAATACCAGGACAATTGACAAGGAAGTGGTCACCCTTACAAAGCCTGCAAGGGTATTTGGGTTTACGGTGCATGTTGGAATTTTCCTCAACACAACTAACACTTATAGCCATGGTTGGTTGGTTGACTTCTTTCTTATCTTGCTTCTTCTTCTTCTTCTTCTTCTTCCCTTTCTTCTTCTTCTTAGCCTCCTGGTTACTAGAATCAAGGCTTTTACCAGGCGAAGAGGAAGAAATGGAGGAAGAAAAAATAGGCGAAGAAGGTAAAGGGTCAACAGAAGGTTGGTGATGTTGAGATGGTGAACTCTGTTGAGGTGAAGCATCCGGTTGAGGTGGAACAATTGGAGTACTTTGGGCCAACGAAGTTGAAAATAACCATATCAGTAATCCTATTGTGAATCCAGGTAATGACAAAGTAGCCATATAAGGAGGACCAACATTTCCAAAGTAAGGAAAAGTACTAGGATTCTCGTTAGGAGGGGTTCCTAGGTTGGTAAATTCCGGAACATTTGCCATTATATTCAACTTCAGTGAATTTTATTAACAATTTAAAACTAAAATTAACAATCCAAAATTCACACCTAACAATTAAAATTCACAATTCACACCTATGGTCTCTAAAAGTAAAAACAAACAAATTAACACGCGCTATCAAATCTAGGAGTCAAATCATACACAAACAGTAGCCTTCCGGACCGAAAACACTAGTTGGTGATGAAGCCCAACATCGTCGAATTCAGTACAGAAGTGGTGGGTGGAACAGTTACCCCGGCAACCTGCTTAATGAATAGACCGGCACAAGTTCCTCCACTTTAACCGTCTCGAGTGAAGTGAACCCCCCGGAAAATCCAAGTGAGTCTAGCTGACGTCTGCTCCAGGTATAGTGGGATCTTCCCTCCACCGTCACCTCGGTAGAATCCTAAAGATAATGGTCACTAAGGTTACCAACAGCAACAAATATACCTGGGGGAACAGTCTACGACCCGATAGCACGCAAGGGCAGAGTAACAAGCTCAATCCCCTTGCCGGCTCCTTGACAATAATCCAAGGTTTACCGACAAGTGACCCCAGGCTCCTCGACAATAATCCGAGGTTTACCATTTGTAGTACGTGCGTATCTGGCGTCTTTCCCAATGAAGGAGGATTGATCCCCTCACTGGTTCGGACACGGTCTCGTGCTTCTCCTTTAAGAGGAGCTTTCCCAGAGTACAAATGAAACAGTTGGATTTATCCTACCACAAGATAAGCTACTTGTTTGGTTTTGCTGTCTTGGAGAGTTAATTACTCTCCTACTCCAAGACACTAGCCTGATCTATGTTGGTGATTCAGAGCCCTAGAAATGTAAAAATTACTAGATGAATTTTAATTAAGCGTTGTGTTATTAAGGCTGTTATTACTCAAAGGGGTAAATGGAGATGAAACCAATGGTGTTATGACCCGACTCAACTGAATGCAATCGAATATGATAATGTAATCTTTTCAATTCGATGAATCCTAACTAAAGTAAGGAGAGAGTTTCCATTCACTTCCAACAATGCAAGAAATTGATCACTAAGAGAAAATTCAACAAATTCTCTAATGCACTAATTTTATCAAGAAAAACTAATGCAAATCAATTCCAAACCCTTTTTTTTAGTTTTATTTTTATGTAAATTCAAATCAAAGAAAACTGATCTAAATCTATGATTGATTTTTCAGAATGTAAACTATGCAATTGTAATCTATGCACAATTCACTTGAAAAGTATGCCAATGTAATCTATGCACATTTTTCATCCATATTCTGAAAATGAGAATTCTAATTATGCAAATGTGATCTATGCAAGAGAATTCTCAAACACAAGACGATTCTAGTGTAATCTAAGAACCAATCAAGTGCAAGTCGAGAAAATTGGGTGAGAGTTCCAAAGATCAAATAATAAAAACACTCAAAGGCGATTAACACTCATACGCAATTTAGCCCCCCCCGGCGAATGAGGGGGAAATTTTTTTTTGCAAAAACAGAAGCAAAAAGATGCAAAATTGTGAAAAGACTGAGAGAAACCTCCAAGTAATGACCAAAGGAAAATAAATCAAGAATTTCTCAAGAAAGAGACTCAAAACACCCAATTGATGAAAGCTTAGAGTAGGAATGCTAATGAAACAAGTTCAGGTGAAGATCTTTGACAAGAGACTAATGGATCTGGGCAGTAAAAACTAAGAAAAAGCAAAATCTAAGAGAAAAAATGCAAAAAATGGAATTTTCTTAAATTTTAGCAGGGGACGCAGGCAACCCGTTAAGACAGGTGCGGGCTCGCTCTGTGCACACAGCGACAGTGCGTCCAGGGACGCACTGTGCAATACTCAGAGGGTGCATCCTACTGGAAAATTCAAGAAAAACTAAATTGAATCTAACCCTAAGCTAACCCACCCAAAAACAAAGTCACAGAGCCAAAAACCAGAAAATAAATGACCTTTCTCAGATCAAAGTTACATACAAAGGAAAAGACTTTCACATCAATGGATTCCCCAGCGGAGTCGCCATTTTGTCAGGCGGAAAGAGTCGATAGTGCGGACACAAATCAACCTCCCTAGGAGCCTAAGACTCTCTAGTGACAAACAAGACAAACAAGAGCAATCCTTCTCTAAACATGCATTTACTATATGGGAAATCAAGTGTTTAGATCCTACCTGTAATCCAACGCTGTTGTAGCAGTCCAGCTCCACTGATCCGGATGAGCTCCTCCTTCACTTTGAAACCTGCATACACTAACAATCAAACGATTAAATAGCACTTGATAATCTCATAGAATAAAACATATTTAACACATAGACCAAGGAGTACATGAAACAACTCATAAATAACAAGTTATTGAGAAGAATGGACTCATTTGCATTAATAGGTAACAAAAGGAACAAATACAACCTGAGCCTTGGTGTTGTGCAAGTCCCTCCCAGGGTCCATCAAGAGTTCTCCTTTACTTTGACAAAGCTCACCCACTTCCAAATAGAACAAGCAAAGATGGCAATCTCTCCTCACAAGCTTCTAAATGGGAGTCCTAATTCCTGCAGCATTTACCCTTAGAAATGTATAGCTTCCAACCTCTCCTCCTTCTGGCCCAATGCCTGTATTTATAGTGCTCAAGAGGAGGTTAATCAGGTCCACCATCAATGGGATAATCCCCTCTTTGGATGGGATAGCTCCCTTATTGATGGGATAAGTTCCTCTTTGGTAGGGGTGCATGAACCATCTGGAGGCGCTCAATACACGTCGAACAACCTTCTAGAATGCTCTAGAAATGACTACAAGTAACTTTTTAAAGATGAAACTTGCGCATTTTAACCTTTACAGGGGGACGCACCTGCCCCTTTACATACAGAGCGTCCAAAGACACAGCTTTTGTGAACATTGGGTGCGTCCCCACAGGTAAGTTTGAGAGAACCTGCGTACCCAGAGATAAATACATTTATAAAGACTTTTTCTCTTTTTTGGAGTTTGACATGGAGAGCAGAGGTATAAGACTTGCCTAAGAGGATAGCATGACTGTTGATAGAGCCATACTAACTGTAAATAGTCATGGTGACATTTTTTAGTGTAACAGGACTTGGTCAGTCTATCAAGCATGCCAGAGCAATGGGAAAAATTCAAGGTCTTACACTAAAGGAGAATGGTCAGGCTTTGACACATCAACAATTTGTAGATGATACCATGTTACAAGGTATCCCCACTGTCAAAGAGGCTCGGGTGTACAAACAAATACTGAATGACTTTGCCATGGCCTCAGGTATGGAAGTTAACCTCTCCAAATCCAAAATATTTTTCTTTAATACCAATATTGCTATTCAGAGAAATATCTCCAGAATTTTAGGCTTTCAGAGGGATTCCCTCCCTTCAAAGTATTTAGGAGTTCCTCTAACTGTGAAACCCTTGCACAAGAGCATTTGGGAACCGTTGATCAACAAAATGCAGGACAAAGTTAGAAAATGGACGAGTAGATCTTTAAATCTGGCAGGAAGACTCGTGCTGACAAAGGTGGTGCTCCAATCAATTCCAATTTTCATGCTATCAGCACTACCTACCCCTAAAGGAGTCTTGCAGCAATTCAGAAACATCCAAAGAGACTTTCTTTGGGGCAGGGAGGAGGCTAGGAAGAAATGGGCCTTGGTCTCTTGGGAAAAGATCTGTAAACCCAAGAATCATGGGGGCCTAGGCTTAGATGACCAGGAGATCCTAAGTAATGTTCTAGGGGCCAAACTCTGGTGGCGTTGGGTTAAAAATCCCAAGGCGCAATGGGAAAGCATATGGAAAGAAAAATATGCTAGCTCTTGGCATCACACTGATCTCATAAGGATGTCTGGAAATATAAAGGGCTCTGCTATCTAGAACAAAGCCTGGGAGAATAGAGGTTTAGTACAAAGAAACAGCTTTTGGGAAATCAGAGAAGGAGACCTTTCTCTTTTAAGGGAGGAGAAATGGAAACAAGAACCAAGACTATTAAAAGAGGATTTTTCGAACCTAAAGCATGAAACTGACACCCAAGGTTTGACAAGAGTGAAATATTTTTGGGATTATACCCACAATACTGGAAAATGGAGGATATGGAAGAATATAGATTGCAGGAATGATAGAATACTGAAAACAAAAGTAGAGGCTCTTGGAAAAATGTTGGAACAAAGGATGATCTTGGTTTCTGGAGGGCAGGACCAACTCAGATGGGGAAACAACAACGAAGGCATCTTCAATATCAAGGAAGCAAAAAGTATTCTCCTTGAGCTGGTTTCCCAGGCTCCGAACCGAACCTGGCAGAACCTTTGGAGACATCAAGGTTGGATGAAGATCAAACTCTTCATGTGGTTGGTTCATCACAGGAAAATCTTGACTTGGGACAACATTAGAAAGAGGGGCATGCTAGGACCTTCCATCTGCTAGCTCTGTGAAGCCCAAGAGGAAACTATGGAACATCTTCTCAACAACTGTAATTTCACTTCCAGGCTATGGGATGCTTTTGCCAACATTTTTCAACAGTCTGATAGGGACAAAGAGAGTATTACTAACACCCTAAACAGATGGAGGAGAAACTTTTTGGATAATGAAGTTCTCAACCGATCCTCGGCTCTCATGCCAAGTTTTATTATTTGGAATATATGGAAAGAAGTTCAAAAATGAAAAGAATCCCGCTCTTAGCCTGTTTGATCAGATCTTAAAACAAATTAAGGAAACAGTCAGCTCAACAATCAGGAATCTTCCCAAAAATCCTCCCTCAGGAGTAGACTTACGAACTCTCAGGCTGTTAGGTATGCAGGGGATCATCCCACCAGGCTAGAACAGAACAGTAAACAAAAAGGAATTTGAAAAGGAGTATTGGCAACCTCCTCCAAGAGGTTTTTTGAAATACAACATAGATGGAGCCTCAAAAGGCAACCCCAGAATAGCTAGCTTTGGTGGGGTTCTGAGGGATGAAGCAGGTAACATCCTCTCCCTCTTCCACTGTCATTTAGGAAGAGCCACCAATAACATGGCCGAATTAATGGCGATGGAGCAATGCTTAGATTTTTTGAAGCAGGAGAACTGCCACAATGTGATCATTGAAGCCGACTCTGAGTTAGTTATTAACTCGGTAAAAAGAATCAATTGCGGATCAGAGCCGGAGAAAGTCTCTCAGCACTGGAAGTTAATCTGGGTTTTCCAGAGAATTCAGGGTCACCTTCAGGGGCTTAACTCAGTCAAGTTCAATCATGTACGCAGAAAGGCTAACAAACTGGTAGATTTCTTGGCCAACCAAGGTGTTAGCTGCAAGGAAAGCAGAGTTTCGACAGGGTGGCAAGCAATGCCACAAAGCATTTTGAAAACTCTTAGTCATAACCTAGCGGAAAAGGACAAAGAAGTGTTTTGGAATAAAACTAAAAAGGACAGGTCTCAATGATCAATTCTCAGTCGGATTCTTTCATTTGGGTCAAACAAGTGGGAGGCTGGCCTCAGTTGGTAATGGCAAACATGATAATCTCAACCCCAAAAATCTCCAGTGTTTGGCGAAAGTTTTTCTCAGTCCAGCGAAAGGTTTTGACAAAAAACTGATGGAAACTTATAAGGTGGCAACATTTTCCAAATTTCCATAGTCTGGAGATAAAACCGTTGGCCAAGTGGTTTTTAGGTGATCGCACCGCTTTCAAGAAAAAAGTGGTTTTGGAGATTGGGCTATGATGCCATACGAAGCCTGACACGTGGAGGAGGGTCGGGACCGAAAACCACCCTCATCGCACATTAAAGTTCGAGGGCATCTGGCCGTGCGATATTCAGCTCAACCGTCCATTCTCGCAAGGCCGATCAATGATCAGGATTTATCGTGTAGTTTAGTGGGGTCAGGGAGTTAAACTTCATGCATCTTCTAGGAGCGATTTTCATCTTTGTCGTCAGATTGAGAAAGAAGTTTAGACGGCAGCGATCAAAGAGACAGGTTAAAGGATCGTTTACGCGGGAATTGATGGGGAAGGCTCACGTTCCCTGCTTTTCCCGTTGCATAATTCTTGAATGTACTCTAAAGGGTTTGGAGGGTAAATTTTTAGGGTGGATGGGTTTTATTACAGTCGGGCAACTTTCTGTTTTGCCTTGGCCCACAGAGTTTGGTGGATGTTTGTACATATTGTAAAAATCCCTGATTCAATGAAATAGAAGGTTTTTCTCTTGCTTAAGCAAAAAAGATGTTGGTGTGTTTTGTGTTTTATTTAGTAATTAAAGATTCTTGAAGGTGTTTTGTGGTGTTTGTGGTGAGTGGTTGAGGTGAAAATTTTATTTGTTTATGAAAGTAAGTGGCTTATTGATTTGAGTTTGAAAATGGTTGAAATATGGATCAACGCAACTAGCAACTGATAGCTTTCATGTCAGGGGCAATACTCCCTTTCAATAGTAGTTGATAAAAGAGCAAGGGAAGTAGCCCCTTTCAGCAATGGTTGATAAATGAGTAGGGTGAGTAATCCCTTTCAGCAGTGGATGACAAACAAGCAAGGGAAATACTCCCTTTCTGTGAAAATTGATAAAATAGTATGGAAAATAGTCCCTTTCTATGAAAACTGATAAACGTGTAGGGGAAATAGTCCCTTTAAGTGGTAGAAAATGAATGAGCATGGATAGAAGTTCCTTTTAGTAGTACTTGATAAACCTACAAGTGGAATCTTGTGGGGTAGTGATGTAATAGCAAGTTGAAGCTTTTATTTGTCAAAGTAATAAAAAGAAAGAATAATGTCTTGAACATGTGTATGGTAATGGTTATGATGTTATTTTTTATGTGATTGAGTTATGATGTTGATTACATGAGTGTTTTCTAAAGTGTTTGAAAAGTATAAATTTTCAAGAGTTTTATATTTTGGCCACGCCATTGATTCACCACCCCTCTCGGTAGTGTCCTAGTTTCCATTGTTTCTAACAATTTCATAACACTCCATAATGCTCCCTCCCACCTGCTCGACTTCCCAGAATAATGGGATATGTTACTTTTAATTAACCCAACCTCCAAGGTCCCATTATGGAAATAGGGTTACAAAATCCCCTTCCTACTAGGGTTGATTCAACTGTATTTCATGCTTGATAGAAGGAATAGACATAAAACTTTCCCATCTATAGATGCCAATATTTGACATCACACTCTCTATTATACATGCTAATAGAGATTGTAGAAAATCATGGATCTTTAGATAGGCACAGTCCAGGATGAGATGGTGCTTCATGTGGCATCACTTGGCACTCATGTGTCCATGTAGATTCTACATCGCCCTACCTTCACAATGTAATGTTTACATCACATTGATGTAAGGGTGATGTCATCCTACCACATGGCATCCCTTGTCGAAGCCACGTGTGATCCAAAAACCAACCACTTGTCCCACCAAAAGGGTAATTTTCACTTTTCATGTGTCACACTGCCACATCGCTAACCTTACCATGTCATACTATGTGCATGGCATCCACATACACCTACCTAGAATTCGTAGTGTCTACCATCTTAGCCTATTTTGAGGCCCACAAGGTCGAGCCCTTCTTACAATCTCATGCTTTATCATTTAAAGACAAAATATAATTCCATCACACTCTCTATTAACTACACTCGGGTCCAAAATGGTTCAACTAATCCTAGTGCTTGTTGGAAATAATACTGAGAGGGGGGGGTGAATCAGTATTATTAGAACTATAAAACTTTTTCAATGCTCAGAAACATATACGCTACTTCAGTTAAGTGAACCCGCGTGTACACGCTACTGTGTCTAAAGAAACTTGCGTATATCTAGAAATCTTATGATTCAGTTAGCTTAGTCTTCAGTAAATACATCAGATCATTATTAAGCATATTAACAGTAACCAGGTGCAAAATAACAGAACAGAACATCACACAAGAGCCACACACATGAACACAAAGATATAAGGTGGAAACCCAATGTGGGTGAAAACCACCTGCTGCAAGTCATCTCAATCTTCTTCTTAATAAGAAAATCCTTTTACAATGTTTGTACTGGTGCAGTCTTATACCAGTACGGGAGCTACAACCCCCTTTGCTCTTGTACTAGCCGATCCATTTACTAGTACATAGGCTGCTACCTGCTACAATGCTCCAAAGATCTCCTTTAGCTTTTGTACTAGCTTAGATACTAGTACGTAGGTGCTTGCCTACAATCTTCTCTCCTCCAGGTACCACGTTTCATCAATTTTCAGACTGGATACACTGAAGCACAACACATAATCTGTAAGGCCACTTTTCATCCAATTTTCATACTAGACCCATAACTATCATTGAAGCTCAAAACAATCATCAAACTCTGAATCACTGAAACCCTGTTAACAACAGTCACCAGAACACAGAGCAGACACAGAACTCTGTAGTAACCATCAGATCCATCTGCAACTTCAAATATCAAGCTTTACAATGTATACGCTATTTCGATGAATCAAACCCGCGTGTATACGCGCTTTTACCAAAGACAACCCGCGTACAGATCTAAAAATAATTTCTCATAACTTGCAGCTGTACCAGACATCAGTCATACTCATAACACTTATAGAACAATACATGCGTCAGTATGTAGATCTAGAATAAGCATCATAAAGATAGTTCATTTCAAACCATTTGACCCCGATCTCTCCTTAGATCTAGTTCTCCATCAACCGGTGAGATCTCTCCTTAGCTCAGATCAAGCAATGCATCATCAACCCATAACCCTGCATACTGGATCTAATGCTTCATCAGATATTCAAGACATTTCAGATACACTTGCCTAATGATTTCCTTCTCCTTATATAGCTTTAGGCCTTGTTCAATACCAAGGGCCACAACCATAGAAATCCAATACCATCAACTTCAAAACTAGGGATCAACACGTCCGTCGAGACACCAAGGTCCAAAACCATAGGCACAACTTCCAAGGACTAACCGCCATGGACCAAAGGTACGTTTTCTCATACATGCGCTTTTACTGAAGCCAACCTGCGTGTACACGCGACTTGGGCTTAACGAACCTGCGTGTATGAACTTTCTCTTCTTCTTATAGTCTGATCATCAATTCCTTGCTGCTGTCCTTCTGCACTAAGATTTCTCATCAGTGTGGTTTGCCATCAAGGACAACACTTGTCTCATAATGCCAACAGTGCTAACGAATGACATAATGTGAACTTTCCTGTTATAGTCAACATAGGTAAAAAAAAAATGAAGAGGATTGTCACTATAGATTTCAAATCTCTTTCTTCTTCCCTTTTCACATGTGATATTCTTCTTCTTTTTAGAATCAAATGAGTGATATGGATGGATGCTAAATGAGGTCAAAACAAACTCCAATTTATATGAGTGCTAGGAGGTGTGTTTTTACCTTAGGGTCAAACAAATTCACATGGCGGGGCTAAATTTTGCAAGTGAGGCCAACTTGGTCAAACGAAAAATATAAAATTTCTCCTTTGATTTTCCAATGAAAATACTAACCAAAGCTACCAATTTTTAACACTCCCTCTTAGCTAAGGAGGTACTTTTCATTGTCTCTCTCTCAACATTGATCTCCCCAACCAATCCATTGGTATCTCAATAATAACCCAAGGGAGATATCAGATGTATACTTCTCATCATAATGAAAGATACATAGCATCAAACTCATCCCATAAGCCAAAACCCAATGGCATCAAGGATAGTGCCAAACTAACCATGGGATCAACGAGGCCGACGTATATAACCATATGAAATGGTTTCTCAATCAAACACAATGACCCAAGAGAATACAGAAAATCAATCTTCTCGACCAAGTCCACTTGGTCTCGCATTCAACACAATGACTCAAGGAAAAGAACTCAACATCAATATCCATGACAAACCTAATGGTCTCTCAGTCAAACATAATGAATCAAGGGAGTAATCAGGATCAAACTCCCTGACCATTGTTGTAGGGAAAAGTATCCAATAAGGAATGACCCTATCCCACTCTAAGGGTGATAGTACCTCAGCAACAACCGAAGCAAAGCTATCTAAGATTTCTTCTTTATGAAAGTAAAACAGGGGAGAAAGGGATCCACTAACCGATGTCTTTCGCTAATGATTGATCCGATCTTCTCTCCTTGCTGCTTGCTCCCAGCTCCTTGCTCTTTCACTGTTCTAGCTACAAAAAGATCCTGCAAAAAGGCAAGAGAGGGAAACTACAAGAAGCATACATTCATAATTGATTCAAGGATTAGAATAAATCAAATACACAAGTATAACAATACACCATTGAGACACATGCATATAGAAGAACCTCAAATGCTTTATTAATGGAAGAAGTAAAGTTCAAGGAGTGTTACAACCATAAGAGGCCCAATCCAGCAACACCTCCCAGCAGAAAGAAATCTCCTCTTCACCTCCTTCAAAGCAATCACCCAATAGCTCTAAACTAAAACCAACAGCACTTCCTTACATTCACAAAATTCCAGCCTCCCTAGACCTCATGAGAGAGCTCTATATATAGGAGTTTTGGAGAAAGGATGAGTCAGCTTGAGGCTGGCTTCAAGCTGACTAGTGTCCTCTCTCACTTCAGTTATACTTCAGTTCTTGAGTCCACTTGGAGATCCTTGCTTCCACTTGGAGTTTAAGAACCTCTTACTCATCACTAGGCGAATTCCCTGATCCAAGTGTCATTTTGGAAGCTTCCTGGGCATTGACACCTTGAGGAATGACTGTGCCACTTGTCCAATCTCGCTCAGCGCAGGTAGCCTTTGTTGGATTTGACATTCAATGCAGGTACAGAGAGGGGCAGTTGACATTCAGCGCAGATGCTCAGTGGAGCAGTTGACATGATCCAGAAATTGCTTGTTTTTGAGTGTTTTCAGGTGGAGAACTGATATTCAGTGCTGTGGTTTGCTGACCTTGTTCCTCTAGGGGTAGGAACAACATGTTTAGGGACTTTGGATCCCTTAGATTATGGACATTTCATGCTTCATGCTACAAGGCACAAAAATGTCTATAACAGTTGCCCCCTAAAGCATGAGGTCGTTTATCGGGTGAAATGCTTTATCAGGAGGATCCGAAGTTCATTCAATCGCTGAGAGGTGACCTGTAATAAGATACAATACAATACATTATTTTTCATTCTGCTTTCACGATCTATCTGAGGTGGGCATTCCCATGCTCAGCTTTATAAATTCATTTTGGTACATAGAACAGACAATCGTCTGATGGTAGACTGATAATTCTCTGCTGAAATTATCATCCTTTGAGTAGGATGATCATCTGCTGCAATGATGTACACGACAAATGTCTTTATATCTCCTGAATATATATCGCAGCCCGGATGGATGAAACTAGATCCGGGGTCTTCAAACTCGTTCGATCTTCACTCTAAGTACAAGTCGATCCATGTGAGAATTGCGCTGAAGTCGAACATGGAAAGACATTGCTTGATTACCTGTCAATGATGTAAACCGTTAACAAGCGCGAGAGGAATCACCGATAATGATAATGATCCTCAAGGTACTACAGTACAATTCACGTGGTGTGAATAAAGGACTTGGCGTCGAACACCACGCAAAATCTTCTGGTCGAAGGTCATTGATGTATACCTGTCGCCGGAAGTGAGAAACTTGCCATTGAGGCATGCAAGCTTCAAAGTACTGAGGGGGTTGTTCCTAGATCTACTTCTTGGATAATGAGCTGAAGTCGACAAGAAGCGATCCGTCAAAGGAGGGCCTTAATGAATCCCACATCAGTGACACGGAACGGAGCTAATGATTTTAGTGGAGGTGAATACAATCTGTGACATATGATTCAGGGTGGCGATCATGAATGGATGAAGGATAATGTATGGTAGTGGATGGGACACGGTTGACTCTTTCTGAACAACATCTCTTGAACATATAACGACACTGATGCGATGGATCGGTAGCATTACCCCAAATGTGGATGGTTTGGCGAAGACCATGGTGATGAGACCGGTGAATGAAACAACCCAACCCGATGTGGTACGGAGGAAAAGTGTCATGTTCAAGAGCGACTTGCTACCATTAAAGCTTTGAGGTTCTCCCAATTTTTCCCCAGTCATTTCTGACCAGTACCTCTTTATTTTTGTCAAGCTTGAGGAGGATAACATATGCTTGTTCTATAACCTGCCCTTCGGGCAAGCCCATCGCTATATTTTAACGAGCCTAGCGATAGGGAAACTCGTTCTCGTCTAAAGACAAGTTTGTCGCTATTTAATCATTTTAACGAGTCTAACGACAAGGAAAACTCGGTCCTTTTCATTTTTAGAGAGTCTGAAAAGGTACAGAAAGTTAACTCCAAAATTCCTTTTTCGTCATCTAATCCCTTAAGTCCGAAAAAGTATAAAACAATACAGAAGGGATGAGTTTTCGGTACTTTTAACGAGCCGAACAAAACAAGCGCTCGATCTTTTTGTGCAATAATCCCTCAGGTCCAAAAAAGATTAAAATCTAGAGGGGGGATAGCTCTTCCGGTCATTTAACGAGCTGGAAGGCCAAAACTCGGCAAACTTTTCATATTTTACGAGTCAGGTGAAAAGAGCTCAAAGAAGACTCGTCTTTTGAGGAACGAGTGATAAACAGGGATAGCAGCAGATTCCAGGTACAGGTTGGAATTTTCCAATCACGGCAGTGTCACAAGGATGGCTAGGTGAAATCACTATTCGCAGCTGTTCCTCAAAATGGGTAAACAATCATATGGAGGTGAACGATCGGCCAAATGACGGTGGAGGTGACAGGTGCAAACACGACCAAGGCTTTTTATGGCTGATGAATTTACGATCACAATGGTTATTTACCGGAAATAGGTTCATTTTTTATTTAAAAATGAGCTTAAACTCTGGGGGAAACATTGCTCACTGCTTTTATTTATTTTTTAATGAGCATGAAGACCACGTTAAAACTGCTCGGATCTTGCGTTTATTTTTTAACGAGCATGAACTTTATGCTAAAACTGCTCGATTATACCAGTCATAAGATAAGAAATGTCTCCTGTGAGATCTCTATTTTTTAAGGAGTTTCATCTTCACTAAGCTTTACTCCATCTCATCCTTTCTTTATGCAAGTTCGGAAACGACCAATCTAAAAAACAGATAAATAACCGCTCTTTGCTTGCACTCCAAAAGGTTTGCATGCCCCCAGGTATAAAATACAATTTCAAGGTTGCCCCTACTTATCCGATAAAACATTTGTTTTAAAGGGTGAGGCTTACCTCTTTCTGGTTACCCAAAGATTGTCTCGTTAATCTTTCAAACAAAACACTTCCTCGGCAATGTCTATTGAAATAGACAGGGGTGAATGACTGTTGTCAAACACGTAGCTTTGACAAAAGAATCCTATTCTAGAACAACCCCTCTTCCAAATACGGACGGGGTACGGACTAGTCATATTCTTTCGCGGAAATTCTACCTTATACCCAGGGTTTCTTCTGCCTGAAGCAGACCAGGATGCATGCCCCCTGGGTTCCAGTCCCATCTTTCCGAATCACTCGCATTCATCGGGAAGGAGGACTGGGGGTGGAGACATTTCTTGATTGAATAGACCATTCAGGGTTGGTATTTGACTATTTGCGATGCGTGATCCTGGAAATGAAAGTTGGTCTACGAGCTTGACCACTCTTCCTTCGTGTGGAAAACACATTACTCTAAAGAGTGAGGAGACTATTGCCCCCATGCAATATATATAGTCTCGTCCAAGGAGTAGGTTATAATCCAAGGGTCCTTGAACGACCATCACGTTCATTTGAACGGTCTTCCCTTTCAATGTAACAGGCACATTGGGGAGGATCCCTAATGGTCGACTGGTTCCTTTATCAAAACCCGAGAGATTTCTTATCTCAGGCAAAAGCGCCGGGGAACCCAGTGCTTTCCAAGCAATAGAGGAAAGGATACTCACAGATGCCCCTTCATCAATGATAGTGCCAGCCATTATCATTCTGTATATTTGGACAATGATTCTGAATGGTATACCGGCTGGCAACCGGGGTCTGCCTAGTTGGTTCCAATCAAAGGATACAACCAGGTTGCTTGGTGGTGGGACCGAATATACGGCCGGATATGACCCTGACGATGTTCCTTCCTGCGATAAAGGAATGGGCGCATTGCCCTGATGCTCATCAGAGTCTGTGTTGATGAAAAGAATCTGGATGGTGTCATCCTTATTCTCTTCAGTGAGGGTGTCATTTGAAGATGAATCTTCAATGACGGTGTCATCTGAAGATGAAACTTCTGAAGGGAGAACCGGGTCAACTGCCGTTTCGACCTTTGGACTTTCGTCCAGTCTGGATTCAGTAGGTTCATTTTCAGTGACTGACGCTTCAGCCGACCACTTGAGCGGGCCAGCTGTATTTTCAACCAACGAAGGACTTGGCACGAGTTTTTTGTATCCAGGAGGAAGTTTCAACGGTGAAACCGGACGATCTTCCAAAACTCTTTTCGCTTCGTCTAAGAAGGGACAACGGTGGATGGCGTGATCGCCTTCACACAGTCTGCAGGGAGATCTTACTCCCCCTCTTTGTCTTGAACCTTCACTTTCGCTGGTTGACGGTAAGCATTCAACATGGCTATCAGAGGTTGATGCTCCCGAATTGTGCAAACGAGGGGACCAGTCCCTTAGTATCCGGGGAATACAGGGACAATCTCTATGGAAGTGGTCTCCTCTACATATGACACATGGCGATTTAGGCCCGGTCTGTGCTGTGTGTGGATTTTTGTCAGATGTCTTTTGCTTGCCCCCAGTCGCCTTAGGCTCCTTCTTCTTCTTCTCTCTCTTCTTCTTTTCCTTCTTCTCCATGGGAGCTTGGCTTTTTCCGGCTCTACCTTGCGAAGATGAAGGATTGGAGGAAGAGTTATAGGAAGTAGAAGGCTGGTGGGCAGCTCTGGACTGATCTAACTGTTGACTCGACTGTTCAGGAACCATGGTGTTCTGAACTACATTGGTTGAGAATAGCCAAATTGGCAGGCCAATTGTCAGTCCTGGAAGCGACAATGTGACCATGTGGGGTGCACCAACTTCTCCCCAAGAGGAGAAAGGACTAGGATTTCCATCATGGGGAATTCCTTGGTTGGGGTGTTCCATGTTCTCAACCTACAGATCAACGCAGGAATAGGAGGTGATTATGTTCCGTTTAAAATAAATTTTATAACGACGCTTTAGACACAACTTGCTTTTTCACTTTTTAAGAGTCGAGAAAAAGCTAAAGATGACTCTAGTCTCCTTCGATGTTTTAACGAGCCCGAAGTGACAAATGCTCGGTTGGACTTTTTCAGTTATAGAGTTTGAAAAAGGCCAAAAGAAACTGCTCTGGAGATCTAGGTAGAGGGTGTGCCAAACCTTTCGCGAAACCACAGAATACGTTTTACGATACGGGTGGTCGATCTTCGTGAATGCTGTGTTCACTGCATCGCGATCAGTAGGGCGGTCGACACGGCTTCCTAAGGATAAAGGCTTTGTTCCTATAGGGGTCTCCCAATATATACGCGACGGTACGTGGGAGCACAAGTCCGTATTGATACTTATCGCTTCACCATGGAGGAATCACCCAACCACTCAACGCTAAGATATCACGTTTAACGACGCCGGAACACGTCTCTAGCTTAGACCTCTATGTGTTTGCGTTATGTTTCAAAGCGTTGTTATGTAAATTCAATTCATTTTAAGTTGATCTTGTTTAGCAGTTTGCCTTTATGGATCACCACGAGATGTATATACAACTTCCTAAATGCAGTCTAAGATGATAAGCAAGCTTTTCAATCTTTCAACTTTGAAAATCTTAACTACTGAGGGAAAAGAAAAACATCATCTTTTCACACAGATCATAGAGCACACACTAATGCACTTTTCCCTAAATCAACATGCAAGCTGTCAAAATGTACATGCACAATGCAGGTATTTCTTTTCTCTTTCTTAATGTCGATGTATTACAAAAAGAAAGCTGTTGTATAATTTTGAATTCAATTTCAAGTGAAAGCAAACAAGCTTGTCCAAAATCAAAAGACACCTTAAGATTTACTTGTTTCGACACTAGAAATATATAAATTCAAACCATATGACGAAAGCAAAAGCTCAATCAGCTATGAACAGCAAACAAACTAACTCTTAAGATCACTACGACACTTATCACAGTTCTGGATCTAAGAGGCCACAGCAAGACTAGTTCGCTTTTCGTTATGGGAAACTGTAAATGATGTAAGAAATACACAAAGAACAAACACAGTTTCTTTATACAACCGAGGCGGAATAGTGGCAAGGAAAGTTGGTTTCAGATAGGTATATTGACTGGTAACAGGCTGCAAAAACAAGGGTGAAAACAGGGCAAGAAACAGCAGGGAACCCCAGTAGCACAAGGCAAGACTGGTTTAGCGCAGGTAGTACACTGTCAGTTTGACATTCAGCGCAGGTAGCCCCTTCAGGAACTGCGCTGAAATGCAGACTGCCTTCACAGTGCCTGCACTGAAGAACGAAACTTTCGTTTCTCTTGGTTTTCGGGTCACAGATTGCTCAAAAATTCACAGTTTTTGGCCAAATCAGAAGCTATCAATCAAGTACACACTAAAGGGTAATTAGGAGGATGAAAAGCTATCACTAAGAGCTGTTCAGAGTCCTTGTGGATCAGCTCTTCAAATCATAAACATGCCCAGAAACTGAGCTAGAGTAGCTGCCCTCTACTTTGCATTTGAAAGATCCAAATGCAGTTCGATTCGGTACTCCCTGTGTTTATGAAATGAATAGCAAAAACACAAACAACCAACAAGATACGATCCCCAGCGGAGTCGCCAATTTGTTGTAGGGAAAAGTATCCAATACGGAATGACCCTATCCCACTCTAAGGGTGATAGTACCTCAGCAACAACCGAAGCAAAGCTATCTAAGATTTCTTCTTTATGAAAGTAAAACAGGGGAGAAAGGGATCCACTAACCGATTTCTTTCGCTAATGATTGATCCGATCTTCTCTCCTTGCTGCTTGCTCCCAGCTCCTTGCTCTTTCACTGGTCCCGCTACAAAAAGATCCTGCAAAAAGGCAAGAGAGGGAAACTACAAGAAGCATACATTCATAATTGATTCAAGGATTAGAATGAATCAAATACACAAGTATAACAATACACCATTGAGACACATGCATATAGAAGAACCTCAAATGCTTTATTAATGGAAGAAGTAAAGTTCAAGGAGTGTTACAACCATAAGAGGCCCAATCCAGCAACACCTCCCAGCAGAAAGAAATCTCCTCTTCACCTCCTTCAAAGCAATCACCCAATAGCTCTAAACTCAAACCAACAGCACTTCCTTACATTCACAAAATTCCAGCCTCCCTAGACCTCATGAGAGAGCTCTATATATAGGAGTTTTGGAGAAAGGATGAGTCAGCTTGAGGCTGGCTTCAAGCTGACTAGTGTCCTCTCTCACTTCAGTTATACTTCAGTTCTTGAGTCCACTTGGAGATCCTTGCTTCCACTTGGAGTTTAAGAACCTCTTACTCATCACTAGGCGAATTCCCTGATCCAAGTGTCATTTTGGAAGCTTCCTGGGCATTGACACCTTGAGGAATGACTGTGCCACTTGTCCAATCTCGCTCAGCGCAGGTAGCCTTTGTTGGATTTGACATTCAACGCAGGTACAGAGAGGGGCAGTTGACATTCAGCGCAGATGCTCAGTGGAGCAGTTGACATGATCCAGAAATTGCTTGTTTTTTAGTGTTTTCAAGTGGAGAACTGATATTCAGTGCTGTGGTTTGCTGACCTTGTTCCTCTAGGGGTAGGAACAACATGTTTAGGGACTTTGGATCCCTTAGATTATGGACATTTCATGCTTCATGCTACAAGGCACAAAAATGTCTATAACAACCATACCAATGGTATCCTATCCAAATCCAACGACTTAATAGAGTACACAAGGTCTATCTCCCTGACCATAAATAAGGGTCTCTTGGTCAAGCTCAATGACATAAGGTAGGAATCCCTATCTCAATATCAAACTCCCTGAATATATAGTCTCTTGGTCCACAAACTAAGGGAGGAATCCTGATCTCCATGTTAAATGAGTCAAACTCCTCGACCATATGGTCTCTCAGCCAAATACAATGACCCAAGGGATCATAATCAAAATTAGTGTACCCAATCAAGCCTACAGGCCTCTCGGTTAAACACAATGACCTAAGGCATCACTCCAGACCTCAAAACCAAACTCCCCAACCATATTTGTTTCTCGATCAATCTCAATGACCCAAGGGAGTAACCAAGAAAATATTCCCAACCATGAATCTTGGTCTCTCAGCAAAGACCAAGGAAGATTTTTAATCTCATGATGACATACATCAATGAATCTTTTATTTCTTCAAGAGGAATTCTCAGCCACTCTAGGATTCTCACAAAAGCAAGTAAAATTCATCGGGAACAATGGCTTAGTCAAAACATCATATTCCAGCATCACAACTCCACACAGGACAACATCCCGGATATAGTGATACTTGATCTCAATGTTCTTCGACCTTTTATGAAAAACTGGGTTCTCAGAAAGCTTTGCACAACCTTGAATATCAAAATATACAATGGTTGATTCCAACACTTGATCAAACAAACTAGAAAATAGCTTATGAAGCCACACAACTTCACAATAGGTTAAAAATGCAACTATATGTTGAAATTTAGCTATACCAACAGAAATATAAGTGTTCTTCTTAATTGACCATGAGATCAGAGTAGAGCCCAACCAAAAAATACAAACGAGAAGTGTTATTTTTATCATTAGTGCATCGGTCCCAATCACCATTAGTAAAACCATGCAACTAGCATTTTTCCATTAAAAACATATCTCAAACCATAATCAATGGTGTTATGTCGATATCTCAATATTTGCTACAACCCAATGCACATGTCATGACTCAACCAAGAATTGGCTCAACGTGTTCACAACATAGAAAATATTAGGTCTAATGTCCATCAGATAGTTCAATGAGAAATCAATTTGTGATATATAGAGGGATCAACCAGATAAGAATCATAATATCACAACTTCTTCAAATTTATCATCATGGGAGTGTCCATGGATTCGCAAACCATCATGCCAAACTTTTGAAGGATCTCAACAAATATTTTATCAGTGTTTTGTTACACTTATAACTTTAGGTAGTCATGCATTAGATCAAGATCCTTTAAACATCTCCCTCTTACACTGGACAAAGAGGTCCTCAGCCCTAGTCAAAAATACAAATCATGAGCTCACCTTCAACAATGAATCAACTTCACTTTCTTGTAGAGCCAAATAACCATCAACTATGCATGAGGTGTCTATCTACATATTCTTAGTCGTATTACTAAGGTAATCCTTCACTTAGAACTTTTATCCATCTTCATTTTGTAAGTCACAACTAACTTGTTTTCGACATAGATCTAAATAGGCTTTAATCAGCCTAATTTTTTTTCTCCCTCTGAGTCTAGGGCTCATCTAATACAATATCTATCAACACAAGTCTTTTTGTCCGTAGCTTTTTCCTTCCAATATTTTCATTTATTTCCATAACCTTGGCAGGCTTTATCATGAACCTACAATCCTCACTAGGAGGCAAAGTGTTGCACTAAAAATTGTCACCTTGACATTCTGCAATCTGTGTGAGTCCATTACCACTCATACTTTCCTCCTTTGCAAGTCTTAAGCCTCAGTTCTTCATATCAAGCCTTGAAAATAAGAGAAAGCCCTCAAAAGTCTATAAAACTCTGGTTCCGCACTTTCTCTTAGCATTACCTGCAGTCCCGCACCTAAAGGTCATGTCCCCTGCGCACCAGACCGCTTTGTCTTTGTGTAATGGGTGCGGACCCCTGTAAAAGTCAAAAAGGCGCAAGTATATTCTTAAAAACTCACTTTGAGTCATTTCTAGAAGCTTCTGGAAGGAATCTTGAGGTGGCAAGTTCGCTCCTTTAAGGTTCATGCATCCCATACCTTAAGGAGCTAACCCCTTGATGTGAGGAGCTTATCCCTTTGAAGGAGGACTCTATCCCTTCATAGGTGGACCTGTAACCTCCTTCCTTTGCACTATAAAATGAAGCATTGGGCTGGTTACTGGGGGAGGTTGAAAGCTGAATATTTTTGAGGTGAAATGCTGCTGGAACTTAGTCTTCCTAATTGAGCTTTTGTGAGGAAAGATTACATACCTCTTTGATCTCATTTGGAAGAGTGTGAGGCTTGTCAAAGTAGAGGAGATTCTTATTTCAGACCCTGGGAAGAGCTTGTACAACATCAAGGCACCAAAGGTTGTAAAGTTCTTCTATTTTCAAAGTTAATACAATCAAGTTTATTTTTCTCAATAAGCTGTGTTTTATGGTTTATTTTATGGATTCCTTGATCACCATGATGAACATGATTTATTATATTAGCTATGCCGGTGTTATTTGATGTGTGCTTGTTTGCGATTGCAGGTTCTCAAAAGAAAACTCTTTCAAATGGTTGAAGGATGGCTACTACAAACTAGCGTTGGACTTAAGGTAGGGTCTAAACACATCTATAGTTTTTATTAATGAATCGCAATATGTTTAGAGAAAGGTAGATTTGCTTGTCCTGCTTGTTGCTAGATATCTTTTGATACTAGGGAGATCGGCCTTGTCTGCAAGATCAATTTATCCGGCCAACAAATTGGCGACTCCGCTGGGGACTTGAATTTGGTTTTTGGTTTTCCTTTTTCTTTGACTTGAGAAACTTGTTCTTGTTTCTGGTTTTGCTTGATGTGTGTGGGATTGGGTAGTTTTTAGGATCTGGATTATTTTTTGTTTTCCAAAGTTTTCAGAGGACCGCACTTTCTTTTTACAGACAGTGCGGGCATCTCCGCACTTTTCCTTTAGTACACAGAACGGTACCGCATCTAGTTCTTATGGAAGCCTGCGGACCCTGTCAAAATTTTTGAAAAACTTAAAATGTTTTCTTCCAGTTAAGTTTAGGTTTTATTTACGGCTTTTAGTGTCTACCTAGATCTACATGTGTTCTGTCAAAATCTCTTGCAAGTAAGTTCCATTGGTATTTTTGTTTTCGGTTATTTTCTAGAAGTTTTGCATGCCTGGATTGGTTTTCACTTGGTCTCTATAGTGACTTAGAGATTAGAAGCCTAAGAAACCTTAGATTACCCTGGTCTCTTTTGTGTTCTTGATGAGTCTGACTGGTTTGTGAAATTTGTCCTTGTTGAGAAATAGATTTATTTTTCTCTTTGCAAATCTTTGAACGAACTTGGTATAAGTTTTGAATTTCATTTTTATAAAAGAAAACACATTTGGATGTTTTTTGATTGATTTGTTATTCTGAACGAATTAATCCTTAGTTTACTAAATAACTAAGTGTCCTCGAAAAGAATTGAAGCTTTTATACATTAGGTTTTTTCAAGCTTTTAGATCTCAAAATTAGTTTTTGTAGTTTTGAGTGTTTTCTAGAAATTGTAGAATCTCTTTTGAAAGAAATTGTTTTTGTAGTTTTTTGGGTGTTGAAAAAGAAAGGGATTTATTGTGAGCATAATTAGTAGCCTTGTTTTGAGTTCTTATTTAAAAAGACAAAAGATTTTCTTTTTATTTCTATGTTGAAAGAAGGATTTGTTTCTTAAAGAATTGCATTTTCGAACTCTTTCTTTTAGCTAGCAATTTATTGAAGGAAAAACGAATTGTTTATCATTTTAGGTGCATTTTTAGTGTTTTTGGAGTCAAGTCTTCACACCATCAAAGTTTCACTTCCATACCTATTGACTTAAGAAACAACCCATAAAAGTAACGCTTAATTAAAATTGATCTAGCAATCTTTTTATTTCTAGGGCTCTTATCACCAATATAGCTTAGGCTAGTATCTTGGAGTAGGGAGTAATTAACTCTCCAAGATAGTTAAAACAAACAAGTAGCTATATCTTGTGGTAGGAAATAAATCCAATTTTAATTGATATAATCTGGGAAGCTTCTCTTAAAGGAGTCAATCACGAGATCATGTCTGAACCTTTGAGACAATCAAGTCTGTCTCATTGGGAAAGATAGAAGATTTGCGCATATTAAAAACGGTAAACCTCGGATTAACCATTGTCGAGGAGCCTGGGGTCACTTGTTGGTAAACCTTGGATTGATCATGTCGAGGAGCCTTCAAGGGGATTGAGCTTTGTTACTCTGCCCTTACGCGTATATCAGATTGTAGACTGTTCCCCCAGTTGTATTTGTTGTTGTTGGTAACCTTAGTGTCCATAAACTTAAGATTATTTCCTAAGGTGACGGTGAAGGACGGGTCTCACTGTACCTAGAGCAGACGTCGACTAGACTCACTTGGACTCTCTGGGGGATTCTCTTCACTCAAGACGGTTTTGTGAAGAAACTTGTGCCAGTCTATTTCATTAAGCAGGTTGTCGGGGTAACTGTTCCAACCGCCCTTTCTGTATTAAATTCTACGACGTTGGATTTCATCACCAACTAGTACTTTTAGCACGGGAAGTTACTGTTTGTGTGTGGTTTGAACTCTTAGATTTTTTAGGCGTGTGATTCAGTTGTTTGTTTCTTTAGAGACTTTAGGTGCTTTTATTGAAATTTTCTTTGTTTGCGTGTGATTATTTTCATCCTACACCCAGAGATTATTATCCTTGATCAATCATGTCAAGATAGTCATCCATGTTTTCCCAATCACCGAAAACATTTTTATATGGCGGTCCTACTGTTCCTTTGGGGTACCAGTCACTTTCTGGTACCTTTTCAAAAGCAACTCCTCGACCGACTGAAAATCAGTTATCACCTGGTAATAATGGAACTAAAATGTTGAACGTAGAATAGATCTTTATGATGTCTGGTAGTATTCCAAACCCTCAACCTCAAGGTAGTCAGTTACCGCCTGGGGGGCAAGGTAGTCAGTTACCGCCTGGGGGGCAACCTCAAGGTAGTCAATTATCACCTGGGGGGCAACCCCAAGGTAGTCAGTTTCCGCTTGGAGGGCCACCTCAAGGTTTTCAACCTTCAGGAAAGTCCTTACCCCAAGGTCAACCCCATATTCCTCAGGATGCTTATCAACCCTAGAATCAGTACGTGCCTCAGGGTTATCAACCTCAAGGTCAATACCCAACTCAAGGTTTCCAACTGCCTTCTGGTCAATCATTCTTACAAGGAGCTAGAAATGTACCTCCTAATTATCTGCCCTACGTTAAACCAGGTTATGGTTCTCCATATGTACAACCTTTTATGGGTCTCGGAATGAACATGGTGTGGGATCCATCTCAAACTCAACAGACTTTGCAACCTAATGTGCAGTTAACTAATCAAACTAGACAACCTTTGGTTTCTGGTCCAACCCAGCAACCTGTCCAACCTACGGTTCAAACCTCTGCACCTAGCTCAGTTCAGCAGCCTGGGCCTAGCTCACCTCAGACTCCGCCTTGAACAACTGCTGCAACTGCTGCATTTTCTGTTCAATCTACCACACTTGTTTCTAGATTATTTGTAGCTCCGGTTTCTACTATCCCTACATCAGTGCAAACTCCTCAAGTCTCTGTACCCCAGTCAGGACCTACAGTTTAGACTTCGGTCTAGATACCTGTAGGACAAGCTGGTCCAAGTACAATTGCCACAAGTCAACCATACCAGGGACAGTATCAATCCGGTCCTACTGTACAAAATCCAGTTTATCAGTATCAACCATACCCTGGCTATACTTATCAATAGCCTCAACAACCCCAGTTTGGTTCGGTTAATCCTGGTTTCCTAGGAGGTTATAACATTCCTAATGCAAATCCGATTCCAGGTTATCCTGGATATCCTCCTCCTAGAGCTGGTCTCATTACACAAGGTTTTCGTGAACCTAACCGTCAGTTACCATTTATTGCAACTTTGGATTTACCTGATTTGTCGCGCCTTACGAACGATCCAATTTATTATCTTCCATACTGGCCGCCAATGCCTAATAAGTTGCCCAGTGATATCCCAAAATTCGAGGGTAAGTCAGGTGAGGATCCGTCAAATCATGTTATGACTTATCACCTCTGGTGTGCATCTAATTCCATCGTTGATGATTCAATTCGATTGCGTCTTTTTCAAAGAACTCTTATTGGTCTTGCTGCCAAATGGTACATTGAGTTACCACGAGGCTCTTTTTATAATTTCAGTCAGTTAGCTACTTCTTTTTTAACTCATTTTCAGTTGCCTATCAGATACGACAATGGCACGAAATTGTTAACTTCACTAAAACAATCCATGTCCACATATATTTCTAATCATATTCATGAATGGCGACGTAGAAGGCGTTTAGTGAAAGTTTTCATTCCAGATCAAATTTTAGCAGAATGGTTCATTAAATCATTGTTACCTAAAATCATTGAAGATGTAGCTAAGGCAGGAGTTGTCACTGAAGAGCAAGTCATTGCTCAGGCACAGTACCTTGACCTCGTCTATACGTAGTCAGGTACTTTACATGAAAAAATCCCTAATATTCTAAAAACTACAGCTCCTTCAAGGTCTCATGCTGCTGATGGTATGATTGGTTCAGTTAGTATTAAAAGCAAGAAGAAATCTTCAAAGAATTCTTCTCCTACAATAACTTTACCTGATTCCCTGAAAGGAGATTCTTCCATTGAAGTTTCTGCCAACGTCCATGTCGTAGATTCATCTACGACCAAATCTGGTAGTAAAGAGAAGGGGAAGAACAAAAACAATCAAAATTCAAAAGATAAAACAAATAAAAATGAATCTATCGACGAAAAACGAAAACCTCGCTATCCTTGTTTCATTTGCGACGAGGATCACTTTACTAAAGAATGCCCCTATCAAGCAGAGTTTTCAAAATTCGTTAAAGGTTCTCAAATGCCGGCTGTCTTGAAGGATCCTTCTCCTACTCAAGATAGTAAAGTGGTTGCTTCTCCCTCGAATACCTCAGAAGAACCCAATATGATGATGTCTCATGTCAGGATTGCGACACAATCATAAGATTATGGTAGTAAAAATCTTGTTGATGGTAAAGAAGTAGAATCTTCTAATTCAAACCCATCAACTACACCTCCTCCTAGGTCTGCTCCACTACAGATTGAGAAACCCAACCCAGACTTAGTAACCAAACTGCCTGCTAAAGGTATATTTCGGAAATCAGCTTTCAATCCATATGCGAGAGCTGCTCAGAATTATAACATTGTTGAAGACTTGGCCATTGCCCCTTCAGCAATGTTGGCTTTGGATGTGCTGCAATCATGCCCAACACAGCGTAAATTACTATTGTCTGCTATAGGAGCTGTCGATATTCAGGATTCGAACCTAATAATCTTCGATTTAGAGAATGGTACACCCCGCCTTCCTCATCAAATGGCTTTCCAGATGCCAATGTTAGTCAAAAACAGACCTTGCTTTAAGACTGTGATTGATGAGGGAGATTCTATGTGTATTATGTCGATCCAGTGTTGGAGATCTCTTGGTTCTCCTACACTCAATCAGTCTCCAACAATTCTAAAGGCTTTTGATGGCCGAGGGTTCCATCCTTTTGGTATTTTGGAAGATTTACCTATAGGGGTCGAAGGAAAAACTGTAAATCTAGATGTGGAAGTGGTTGATGCCCCTCTAGATTACAACCTTCTCCTAGGTCACAGTTGGTCTTATGCTATGACTGCTATTGTTTCATCGGTCTTTCAGCTTGTTAAGTTTCCTCATAATGGAAAGATCGTTACGATAGACCAGCTGAGTTATTTCTCATCTGACCCAGCCTCTACTGATAGTGTTCAGCATGTCAGTAAAACAACTATCCCTTACAAGGATGTTGGGGTAGGTTTGATTAAAGATTCTGGTTTACTAGGAACTTTTTCCTTCCCTCCTCCTAATGTATCGCCTTCTATTGCAACTATTCATATGATTTCATCGAACACTATTGCTTTTGATGATCCTTGGATCGTACCTTCCGATTCCGAGGTGGATTCATTTGATGGCGTGATGCCTTTGAATCCCTTTGAAATTGCATATCAGGTTGTACAGTTGTTTTCTGATTCCTGACCTATCGCGAGGATAGTTTGTTCCTGTCTCAACCTCGTTAAAAAATGAAACAAGGAGTGGCGAGGATAGTTTGTTCCCGTGTCAACCTCGTTAAAAAATGAAACCGGATGTCTAGAGCATAGTTCCTTGTCTTGTGTCAAGCTTGTTAAAAAATGAAACAAGGAGTCATGAGCATAGTTCCTTGTCTTGTGTCAAGCTCGTTAAAAAATGAAACAAGGAGTCATGAGCATAGTTCCTTGTCTTGTGTCAAGCTCGTTAAAAAATGAAACAAGGGTTTTGAGGATAGTTCTTTTCATGTGTCAACCTCATTAAAAAATGAAACAACTCCCTTTCCAAGTCAAGTCTTTCCAAGATCTCAAAAGTGAACCTTCATTCCATCCACCTGGTTGAATGCAATGAAGCTTGGGGGGCATGTACCTCGATTTGCGTCATTATGCTGGGGGCATGCGAACTTATAACAAGCATAGTTTTTCGTTTCAAGCTTGCATAAACATGAAACCGAATCCAAGCAGAGTTCTCTATGGTTGAAGCTTGTGTAAAAATGAACCTATACCCGATCTACATCTCGTGATTGTCGTTTTGATCCGCTAAATTTTTGTTAGATGAGCCTTAGTTGTTTTCATTCCATCACCACCATCTCTTTAGTTGACCATATGCTTTCACTTGGTTGTTTACCCTTCCTGAGGGACCACATCTATGAGTGGTTTTATTAGTCGGCCTCTTAACCATTACATGTTTTGAGCAGTTCCTCCATTGTCGGAACCAATTGCTACCCTTTATACCACTCATTCCTCTAGGACGAGTCTTCTTTAAGCTCTTTTCCGACTCGTAAAATATGAAAAGATTGCCGAGTTTTTCCTTTTTAAACTCGTTAAAATGGAATAAAAAGGCGGTCCACTTACAGCTCTTTTCTGACCATATAAACATGAAAAGATCACCGAACTTTTGTCATTTCAAGTTCGATATTGGTTATAAAACGACGTATCTTCGATCGCTTTTTTACTTTTTCGAATCGAAGCCACTAATTATGAAAAGTACTCCTTGATCGTAATGGTCAAGCAGTTCTCTCAAGTATTATTTTATACTTTTTCGGGCTTGGGAGACACAAATTTACAAAAAAGGACATCCATGGAGTTTTCTTAAGTTTTTCCTCTAACTCCCTAAAATTGAAAAACACCGAGTTTTTCCTATACTGGACTCGTTAAAATTTAACAGTAAAGTACCTGTTCAATTTTAAACAGGAACAAACCACTCCTTCTTAGGGTTCGAATCTTAAACTAAGTTGGACTCATCCTAAGGGTAAGCTTATAGACAAGCAAATGTTATCCTCCTCAAGCTTGTCAAAAATGAAGAGGTACTTGCCAAAAATGGTGGGGGAAAAGAGAGAAAAATGAACTTGTTTGTTATACTTTGTGTTTTAGAAAAGCAATCAACCACTCTTGAACATGACACTTTTTGTTTACCTGGGTTGGGAAATCCTTTGCCTAACAGTTAGTCAAACCATATTGAAAGTCTTCAGCCGGTTTCTAGGTATTAGCTTTGGGTCAATTGTCACCAAACCATCTACAGTGTCGTTATGTGTTCAAGAGGTCAGTTCAAATAAACCATTCATCTGCAAAATATCTGTCATCCATTTTGACCATCCCTGAGTTAGTCCTTGCCAAATATATTTCTTCAAACTTGATCTATGATTTCGTGTTGTGGGCTTGCCTACGACAGATCGCTTTCTATCGACTTCAGCTCATTATCTAGGAAGATGATCTAGGAATCGTCAGTACCTTGGAATCTACATGCCCTAATGGAAGGTTTCTCGCCTTCGACGATAGGTTGCATCATTGACCTTCGATCAAAGGATTCTATGACATGTTCGACATCAGCTCATTTATTCACATTTCATGGATTATACTGAGTACTTTGAGAGCCATTGACATTACTGGTGGTTTCTCTCACACTTGTTAACAGTTCACATCATTGACTGGTAATCAAGTGGTTTCTACCATGTTCGACTTCAACACATTCATTCGCATGGATAGAATCGTACTAGTTCGGGAAGCAGAAATCAAGACCCTAGATCTAGTTTCCACCATCCAGGCTGCGAGGAATTTTGTTATTCATTATACAGTGGACTATTCATAAACAGGTGGTTGCGTCCATACTGTGTCTACATATGTCTATACTCGTGATGTATTACAAAATCATTCCTATATCAGAACAGTTTAGTTAGTTTTCTAGTCAGTATCTGAGTATGGGAATTCCTACCTCAGCGATGATATGTTCATATATATATATAGATATATATATATATATATATATATATATATATATATATATATATATATATATATATATATATATATATATATATATATATTGCATTGAATATTTTTATAGGCTCCGACTAGGGTGTCCACAGGATGATCCTTGAAATCATAAAGTACTTCACTCTTCATACATGAAAGACTTCATTTTCATCTATTACAGACTTCGCACTTTAGGGGGCAATCTGTTGCACTAAAAATTGTCACCTTGACATTCTGCGATCTGTGTGAGTCCATTACCACTCATACTTTCCTCCTTTGCAAGTCTTAATCCTCAGTTCTTCATATCAAGCCTTGAAAATAAGAGAAAGCCCTCAAAATTCTATAAAACTCTGGTTCCGCACTTTCTCTTAGCATTACCTGCGGTCCCGCACCTAAAGGTCATGTCCTCCGTGCACCAGACTGCTCTGTCTTTGTGTAATGGGTGTGGACCCCTGTAAAAGTCAAAAAAGCACAAGTATATTCTTAAAAACTCACTTTGAGTCATTTCTAGAAGCTTCTGGAAGGAATCTTGAGGTGGCAAGTTCATTCCTTTAAGGTTCATGCATCCCATACCTTAAGGAGCTAACCCCTTCATGTGAGGAGCTTATCCCTTTGAAGGAGGAATCTATCCCTTCATAGGTGGACCTGTAACCTCCTTCCTTTGCACTATAAAATGAAGCATTGGGCTGGTTACTAGGGAGGTTGAAAGCTGAATATTTTTGAGGTGAAATGCTGCTGGAACTTAGTCTTCCTAATTGAGATTTTGTGAGGAAATATTACATACCTCTTTGATCTCATTTGGAAGAGTGTGAGGCTTGTCAAAGTAGAGGAGATTCCTGTTTCATACCCTGGGAAGAGCTTGTACAACACAAAGGAAGAAATAATATATACAAGGACAAGAATAATAACAACAGTTGTAAAAAAAATAAGAGAGATACAAGATACTTAGATTTTGAGAATATCTCAACTCCATCTTGATCTTTAGCCTTCTTGAAAATCAACCTCATCCACATCATCACCATGATGTCCTTCTTTTCTGGAGTTATGGTTTTTTCTATTAGCGGAAGCAATCAATCCTAGGGTTTGGTCCATAAATTGTAACAGCCCTGGTCAAAATCCATGTACTAAAGTTAATAAAGAAAAAGTAATAACGAAGGTTATGGGACACGTATTTGAATCTGAATGTTGGGAAAAAAACCTAGTGGGTGTTCATTTAGTTTATTATGGCTAAGGAAATTGACAAAGAAAATGGAAAAGGCTTTGGAAATTAAAAGTGGCATTAATTAGAATTTTCTTTATGAAAATAAAGAAAATTAGGATAAAAGGAAGGTGAAAGGTCACAGGTTTCATATGAGGAAAATGAAGGAAAAATAATGGAAAAAAAAAGAAGAAAATAGAGGCCTCATTAATAAAAAGGCTTCTGAGAATCAATTTTTGTCAGTTTAGTTTTGGAGCTCTCTCTATTCTCTCTACTATCTTATATACTTAGAGTATTCTTGGAGCACTCTAGCATTGGAGGAAAGAAGGCAAAGGAAGGACAATAAAGAAAGAGGAAGCAAGGATCAAGCAAGGAAGAGAGGGAACCAAGAGGCTAGAGTGGAATTACTTGCAGGTATCTAGTTGCATGTATGATTTATTTACTAGTTTTGGCATGCATGTGTGTTTTGGGTTATCTTGTTGTCATTGGCATGGGTCTTGCTAGGTGTGACGGTGGTTTTCAGCCTTGCCTTGCCATTTTTAGATAGACATGGTGTGATGGGGTTCTCTTGTTTTGGTTGAGCTAGATTATTGGATGGATTCGAAGTGAAGTGGGATGGTCTCGGGATTAATCTCAAGGCCTAGGAATACTTTTATGGGATATAAGATAAAGTCTGGTTATGAATACCCTTGATTGGGCCTAGGAATCCCTTAACTCGGAATGGTAGGATACACAGTATATCCTAGAGTTTGGGGAATTCGTAGGCCTAGGAATCTCTTGAAAGGTAATGGCGAGATACATGGTAAATCCGAGAGGTGAGACAGACAAATTCCTCACGGTTTAGGTGGAGAGATCTAAAGGTATCCATGCTTATTTAGGGCCTAGTAATCTAATGAGATTGTGGTAAAGCTTGGTTATCGATGAGGGTTTCAGGCCTAAGAATCCCTTAGTGGATATATGGTAAACCCCAAGGAAGCCTTGATTGGTTTTGTTGTGAGTCCCACATTCATTCTTGGAATATGTCACAGGGGTAATTGGATGAAAGAAATATTTGGTTCAGCCTAATATATAGTTGAGTGGTACATGGAAGTCCCTAGCTTGGTTGGCTTTTGCATATGTTAATAAGAGCTCCTTTCCACGTGTGTTCTATGTTAGTAAATGAATGAATAATGAATGTTGACCTAATAGATGATAATGTAGCTATTTTGACAAGGCATCAATTCTTCTTAACAATTCTTATATAAGTATGAGGCCCCTATGTTCATATATGTGGTTATGACCTATAGATTAAATGTTTCTGATATGTTTAATGAAATGCTTGTCATGGATAGTAGGGGTCAGGTCAAGTCCTTGCACCAATGTTTCCATTAGTAGCTTTAATTCATCATTATTTATCATTTATGTGAGTTTCATGAAGTTTTGGGCAGAGGCTGGAGACCTTGCCCTAAAAACATTGCACAGATTTTGGGGTTGTTGGCTCAGAACTGCCTAAAGAAGGCCAAAATCGTACACATCCCTTGTTGTGGGAACAACTGGAGAGTCTCAGCCACATGCATGGCTTTTCATGTGAGAAACTAGGGGCCTAGCTCAGCAAAATGACAAGTTATCTCAGGGATTGGGCACCTGGAAGGGTTGGTTGTCTCATGAAGGTTTTATATCTCCTGAGAAAGGCCAGGTTGGTTTTATTTTGTCAATTCCACTTCCTTAATTGTGCATGGGGAGTTGAGTCACATCATAGTAACTCTTCATCACATATTCACCCCAGTGGACTAGTTAGCTTAGGTAAATGTGGGAGGAGGGTGTTACAGGGTGGTATTAGAGCATAGTTCACCCCTTGGACTGGATGGGCAAAATGTGTTTGCCATGAACACATGTTGATTACCTATGTATTCTTTATGCTTGTGGTCTATGTGCTTGTTGTGTATGAATGGTGGTGGTAATTGTTGCAGTTGTGCCACCATGTGAAAGTCGATGGTGTTGGTGTAGATGTATTTGTCGTGAGTGCGTGTTAGTTATGCACTTGATATGCATGTCATTGTTTATACATCATTATGCATACATTGACATGGTTATAGTTGTCGTGCATGAGGTCATCGTATGTAGTTGGTATAGTCATGCACGGTAATTGGTTGATGGTTGAAATGATGTTTATGTACTGATATGATTACGATTATACATGTATTGCGCTAATCTGGTTGATCTCACATACGAGATATCCTCCCCTAAACTATATTGAGGTATGTTGATTATGTTATGTTTTGGTTTAAGATGACATTGTATACTTACAGGAAGAAGATCAAAGATGACTAGCAAGATTGTAGACTACAATTCACGAGACTCACCCTATGGATCAGATGAGCAACATGGTGGTGGGCCCTCTTCTAAATTAGCAGACACATTGAGAAGTTTGAAGCAAGAAATAATAATTTGCAAAGAAGATAATGACAGAATCATTTAGGCATAGGAGAAATAAGCAGAAGTTAATGTAGTTATCGTTCATATTTTATTAGACTTGCAGAGACAAGGACCGCTTAGGATCACTCATGGATAGGAAGAAAGGAATAATGGGGCATATGGAAGTAAATCTCATGGTGGGAAAAAGTTGGATAGGTATGACACAATCAAATATGGAAGGTTATTGGATACGCGAGATAAGAGAGGTGATGGACACAGGTTCTATTCTAGTTTTGGTTCTGACAGGTACCATGGTTATCATCATTATCATCCTTACAAGAGGAGTGACAGGGGATATTTTCCAGGTGAGTTCAAGAAAGCCTTTGATGGGGATTTGAAGAACTTGGAGGATGAAAATGCATGGTTACTTGGGATGAAGAAGTTCTTTGAGCTGCATGATTACATGGAGAACACAAAGGCCAGAATAGTTATCTTCAACCTCAAAAGGAAGTCAAACATCTGGTGGGAAGATGTGAAGTGGGTTAGAGACATCAGGACGTAGAAGTTGAGTTGGCATGAACTCAAGATACCTTTCAGGAAGAAATATATGTCAGAGAGGTACTACGACAAAAAATCTAAGGAATTCTATGAGATAAATATGGGTTCAATGACAGATGAGGACAATACGACCATGTTCTTGGAGTTGTTGAGGTATGTATCGTATCTTAAGGATGAAAAAGCCAAAGTTCAGATATTTTTTAGTGGATTTCAATTAGCATTTAGGGATCATATTGAGTATGATGAGCCTTGGTCACTTTGTTAGTTCCCTATACTACTAGTGGAACCCCTTATTGTTATTAATGCAACCCCTTATTTTATTGTTGTGCCCATGTAGTCCCCATATTGTTATTATTGTGCCCCATAGAAGCCCACTATTTTTATTGTTATGCCCTTACATTATTATTGTTATGTCAACTCTGATTATATTATGACCCCTTAAACTCATATATATAGAAAGGAGGTCTTGTCATTCATATCATCCAAGAATTGTTCATTTATGTAATGTAAAGGAGGTTTCCCCTTGAAGAGGTTGATTTTGAAGTCGTTGATCTATATTTTCTTTTGTTTTGTGAGCTGGTTTCATAACATTTAGTATCAGAGCTTTGGATTCTAGGGTTTTGTTGCTCCAAATAGGTCATCATGGAATTTTCACTATAACATTTTCTCTACGAAGTTTCAGAAGCTAAAAAACAAACCCATTTGAGCCGAAATCTTTCTGAACCTCGGGTCCAAATTTCAGATCTTTTCTCTTTATATCTTTGGATATAAGATCTAAGGAAGTTAGGGTTTTTGCAAGCTCTAGAATTCCATCTCAAATAGGTCATCAAAGAATTTTCATTATAAAGTTTTCTCTACAAAGTTTCAGAAGCTAAGAAGAAAAATGCATTTGAGCTGAAATCCTGGTAAAATCCTGAATTACATCCCAAACAAGTGACCTTGGGAAAATCATCATAACTTTATCTCTGAGCATCATATTGAAATTGCGTAAAAAGTTACAGAAAGAGGACGGACTGTACTTTTCTTTGTATTGTTTTTAGTGTATAATTAGGTCATCGTGGGAGATTTGATATAACTCTTTATTGAAGAATCCAATATTGATCACACTAGTAGGGTTAGAAAGAGGACTCAGAGGGCTATGATAGGCCAAAATTTCAGAACTTGAAGATCTTAAATTACAGAGATACAGTTGTTTAAATATCAAGCTCCTAAAAGAAAGAAAAATAATGACTCGAATCAAGAAAATAGAAACACCTAGTAAGCAAAATTGGATGGATGATTTTAAGAATGCAGTCGAAGCTAAGATAAATAGCTTTATATGTGCTATGGAAGCAAATTTGAAGAAAGGCATAGAATATTTGAAGAAAGACATGGAAGGTTTGAAGGAAGGTGGGACAAAGCTGCTACAAGAAAGGCCTCCTAATGATGAAAAGATAGTAGAGGAAACTCATGCTGAGAAAAAAATAAATGTTAATCATTATTTCATAGAATCTAACATTTGATTGAAGACCCAACATATTCCAAAGATTGATATGAGGAAGTTTTATGGAAAGGATCCCATAACATGGATATTACAGATGGAAAAATATTTTGATCTACATGATGTGCAACTGTTACAAAAGGTACGTATTGCATCTTTATATTTAGAACCAAATCAATTTTTATGGTATAAAGGGTTCTATTCTCATAAACCATGTCAATTTTCATAGAGGAAATGATAGCACATTATGAGGATACAAAGAGAAACACCTTCTTTATCCAATTGATAAATCTCAAACAAAAGGGTTCAATGGCAGAGCACATTGAGGACTTCCAAAAATTGAATATAAGGGTAAATGATATTCCAGAGAAATAAAGGATTGATGTCTTCATATGGACATTAAAGGATAACATTCAAGATGAGCTTCATCTTTGGGAACCTGATTCATTGGAGAAGGAATTTAGGCTAGAAAGAAAAATTGAAAGCAAAATTATGGCAACAAGAAGTCATACCACTCACAATTATAAAGATGGAAGTGTTGTTTCCCCTAGCCTTCCACAACCTACAAGGTTGACGCCACAACAATTGGAAGAAAAAGGGGAAAACGAATTTTGTTACAATTGTGATATAAAATACACTAAAGGTCATAAGTGTGTTGAGAATAAATTATTTTACATTGATTGTGAAGAGGAGGAAGAAAAGGATCAACAAACGTCAAAAGAAGAGGATATACACCAAGAACCAACCCCAGAGAAAGAAGAAATGAATCTGACCATATCTTGTAATGCATTGGTAGGAATTACCACTCCTCAAACTCTCAACATAGAAGGACATATCAAGAATAAAAAGGGTAACCTCACTTTCACACAAAATCGAATGAAACAACAGGTAGATCAACATCGCAGCGAAAGAAGTTTTGATATAGGCGACTGGGTATTTTTATGAATACAACCATACAAACAAATGTCCCTCAAGCAAGCTAAGAAGGATAATAAATTATCACCAATGTACTATGGTCCTTACAAGTTGCTGCAAAAGATTGGTATTATGGCATACAAATGGGAGCTTCCTGCATCTTCTCAAGTGCTCCCAGTTTTCCATATTTCATGCTTAAAGAAGGTTATAGGTGACAAGCTCCCAGTTCAAACAATATTGTTAGAACTTAACAAGGAAGGAAAATTCATATTGGAACTTGAAGCAATCACAGCAACAAGAACCCAACAGCTACGAAATCGATCAATTTCAAAGTATCTCATCAAGTGGAAGAACTTACCCGCTGAAGATTCCACATGGGAGGACGAGAATTTTATACAGAAGCATCCATAACTACTCAAGCGTTGAGGAAAACACTTTTTGAAGGAGATGGGCATGTTAGGTCCCTATACTAGTAGTGTAACTCCTTATTGTTATTAGTGCAACCCCCTTATTATATTGTTGTGCCCATTTAGTCCCCATATTGTTATTATTGTGCCCCATAGAAGCTCACTATTGTTATTGTTGTGCCCTTACATTATTATTGTTATGTCAACTCTAATTATATTATGACCCCTTAGACTCCTATATATAGAAAGGAGATCTTGTCATTTGTATCATCCAAGAATTGTTCATTTGTGTAATGTAAACGAGGTTGCCCTCTCGAAGAGTCTGATTTTGAATTTGTTGATCTATATTTTCTATCTTTTTGTGAGTTGGTTTCATAACACACTTGAAGAAGTCATTGGGAAATTGAAGCATTGTTATGAGTAATCAAATCGTAAGACAAAATCTCAGCAGGTTTGGAAAGGGAAAGACAAAGCTAAATGTAAATGGAAGTTGAAGCGAACAAGACCTCGGAATGCAGGTGAGAGAGAAAATGTTGCACCTTACAAGAAGTTTAATGGGTCATAGCTTGGAGGGAAGCAAAATAAAGGTGATGGGAAGAGACAGTTGCAGTGTTGGATATGTGGCAAGGAGCATCTCAATAAGGATTTTCCATAGAATTGGGGTGGTAGGCTTCATATTTATAGTGCATGGGATCCACATATAGTTGGGGATGTTGGGTAGAGCATTCCACGGATTTATGCAGTGTTGGATAAGAAGTAGGCGGGTCACCAGGCATCTATTATCGAGATGGATGATGGATTTGTTTCTATTTTGATTGAACCTAAATCTAATTATAGTTATGTAAGTCCTGACTTAGTGGATACATGTGTTTTGAATAAAGAATTACATGTAGAATCTTGGTCAATGGTTGGCTAAAGGTACAAAGAATCGAGTTCATCATTGGGTAAGATCTTATGCATTCAAGTTAAATGGTATTCATACCTTAGCACATTTGAATGTATTGTTGTTGGGATCATATAGTATGCTTTTGGGTATGAACTATTTGTATCTTCACGAGACTAAGGTAGAATGCTATGGAAAAACTATTAAATGCCTGGATGACAATAGGGCAAAGAGAATCTTGCAGGGTAAGAAGAAAGCTACATCAATTATAATGGTGACCGCTATGCGGGAAAAGTGTAGCCATAGAAAAGGGTGTGTGTTGTTTGTAGTGCATATTTCTAGTGATAAAGGTAAGGATGTTGAGGATGCAGAAGTTATGAAAAGGTACCTGATCTTATAGAAATTTCAGGATGTTTTTCCAACAAGTATTTTAGAGTTGTCACCTCACAAAGAAGTGGACTTCTCTATTGAGTTGGTACCAGGGGTAGCAGTAACATCAAAGGCACCATACAGGATGAGCACACCAGATTTAGTAGAGTTGAAGATACAGTTGAAGGAAATGCTTGACAAGGGATACATTAGGCCAAGTGTATCACCTTGGGGTGCACTAGTGTTGCTTGTGAAGAAGAAGGATGGTACTCTCAGGTTATGCATTGATTATAGGAAATTGAACAAGGTGACCATCAATAACATTTATCCATTGTTGAGGTTTGATGACTTGGTCAACCAGTTGAATGGAGTAGTAGTGTTCTCGAAGATTGACTTGAGATCCAGACATAATCAGGTACACATTAAAGAAGAGGACATCTAAAAGACTACTTTCCAGACCAGGTATTGCCATTATGAGTTTGTTTTACTTCCATTTGGTTTGACTAATTCTCCAACTACTTTCGTGTTCCTGATGAACAGTGTGTTGTGCCCTTATCTAGGCAAGTTTGTCATTGTATTCATTGACGATATATTGATATATTCTAAGAATGAGGAAGGGAATATTGAACACCTAGCAGCAGTGTAGAGATTTCTAAGAGAGCATCTGTTGTACGCCAAGCTTAGAAAATGTTGTTTGTTTTAGACAGAGGTACATTACTTGGGACATGTTGTTTCTAAGGAATGCATAACAGTGGACTCTGAGAAAATAAGAGCTATCATGGAGTGGGCAGATCCTAGGAATGGGGATGAGGTAAGATCATTTATGGGGCTAGCAAGTTATTATAGGAGGTTCATTAGGAAATTATCTCAAGTTGCATATCTTATTATGTCATTGTAGAGGCAATGTAATAAATTTGAATGGACAGAAGAATGTGTAGCAAGATTTAAGAAATCGAAGCAGTTGTTGACAAATGATCCAGCCTTAAAGATTGCAGATCCAGACAAAGAATTTACGGCGTGTACATATGCCTGCAAAAGAGGAGTTGATAAAGTCTTAATGTAGGAAGGACAAGTAGTGTGCTATGAGTCATGGAAGTTGAATGAGAATGAGTAAAATTGTCCAACACATGATCTTGAATTGGCAGTGATCATCCATGCATTTAATATGTGGAGGCACTATCTTCTTGGTAGGAAGTTTGTATTGATGAGAAATCATGGTGCATTGAGGTATCTATTTGACTAACTAAATCTAAATTCCAAATAAGCTAGATGGTTAGCCACGATCAGTGAGTTGGACTTTGAGATCATGTACATTAAGGGAAAAGAGAATATCGTTGCAGATGCTCTTAGCGGGAGAGTGTAGGTGAATGATACAGTTGCTATGAGTTATTATCGGATAGACTTATATAATTAGATTTTACAATAAGGACAACATGATGACAGGTACATGGATCATAGGCACAAGTTATAGCAGGGTACAAGAATGTGGACTATCATTTCACAATGGATGGTTTGGTCAGATTTAGGGACAAGATCTATGTGTTGAATAAAAGTGAGCTCAAGAAGATTATCTTGCGAGAATTTCATGAAAAACTATATTCAGGGCACCCGGGATAATAGAAGACATTGACAATAGTGAATAATTTCTATTATTGGCTGAATCTGAAGAATGAAGTGATAGGTTTTGTGGCTAGATGCTTAGATTGTCAACAGGTAAAAGTAGAATGTAAGCACCCAGGTTGATTACTACAACCGATTCTTATTCTAGAGTGGAAATGGGAGGTCATTTCCATGGATTTCATAACAGGTTTGTCGAGGACATCTAGAAAACATGATACCATCATGGTTGTGGTGGAAAAGTTGACAAAGGTAACGCACTTCATTCTAGTGAAGTCTACCTATTCAGCTAATGATGTAGCATAGGTATTCATCTGAGATGTAGTGAGATTGCATGGTGTTTCGAGGAATATTGTGTCAGACATGGATGTTAAGTTCACTTCTATATTCTGGAAGGAGTAGTTTGTAGGTTTGGGCACAGAGTTTGCCTTCAGCACACCTTATCGTCTGCGGACCTATGGACGGATAAAGAGGGTCAACAGGATATTGGAGAACATGTTGAGGATATATGTTATGTACTAAAAGAGGAGACGGGAGGATTACCTTCCATTGGTTTATTTTTCTTACAACAATGGGTATCATGAGTCACTGAGGATGAGTCTATTTGAGGTACTGCATGGGCAAAGTTGTAATACTCCCATCAATTGGAGTGATCCAGTGAACAGGGTGTTGATAGGACCAAACATGTTGGCAGAGATGGAACAAGAAATGCAGGTAATCAAGAAGAATCTGAAGGCAGCATAGGACAGATAGAAAATTTATGCATATCAGAACAAGATATTTAAGGAGTTTCAGGTTGGGGAATAGGTGTACTTGCGCATCAAACCCAAGAAGAGCTCCTTGAGGATTGGATCATGTGCCAAGTTGGCACCTCGGTTTTGTGGACCTTTGAATATTCTTGAAAGGATTGGACCAGTAGCCTATTGACTTGCGCTACCTCCAACAGTGAAATTCATGATGTTTTCCATGTGTCATTTCTTAAGATATTAAAGATGTTGATCATGTGATTGACTAATTTGTATTGCAAGTGGATCCAGAAGGATAATTCTAGATGGAACCTCAGTGTATTTTGTAGAGAAATATGCTCATGCTCTGGAACCGAGAAATCAAGCAGGTTAAAGTGCAGTGGAAGCACTTTAGGTCCAATGAAGCTACATGGAAGATGGCTAATCATATGCAGGCTATGTATCCTTCTTTATTTGCTAGTTGAGTGAATGTTTTTTGCATATGTTTTGGTGTGATGTTTTGGTATATGTATATATGTATATATGTATATGGATGTAAGTACCACCATTAGTTGCGTTATAAAGATCCAATAAGTGGCATAGGTGTCATGATGTTATGGTTATCATGTTGTTATGTTCCTCATGATGGTTCTCTTCTGAGCAGGATGATCATTATAAATACTACATTGAGCTAATTTATAAATCTCCATGGGCAGAATGTTTTGCTTACAACAGTATTGTTGGTTGTAGGTTTCATTAAACATTGAGGACAGTGTTCTCCCAAGGGGGAGAGTTATGTAACAACCCTAGTCAAAATCCATGTAATAAATTTAATAAAGGAAAAATAATAACCAAGGTCATTGGACACATATTCTAAGCTGAATGTTAGGAAAAACATCCTAGTGAGTATTCATTTGGTTTATTATGGCAAAGGAAATTGGCAAAGGCAATGGAAAAGGATTTGGAAATGCAAAGTGGCATTAATTGGCATTTTATTTATGAAAATACTAAATTAGTAGAAAAGGAAGTTCAAAGGTCACAGGTTGTATGCGAGGAAGAAAATGAAGGAAAAATAATGGAAAAAGGAAGAAAATAGAGGTTGCATTAATAAAAAGGCTTCTGAGGATCAGTTCACAACCTTCTGCCAGTTCATTTTTGGATCTCTCCCTATTCTCTCTACTTTCTTGGACACTTAGACTATTCTTGGAGCACTCTAGCAATGGAGGAAAGAAGGCAAAGGAAGGACAAGAACGCAAGAGGAAGCAAGGATCAAGCAAGAAAGAGTGGGAATCAAACAGTTAGAGTGGAATTACTTGCAGGAATCGAGTTGCATGTATGATTTCCTTACTAGATTTGGCATGCATGGTACATGCATGTGTGTTTTTGGTTATCTTGTTGTAATTGGCATGGGTCTTACCAGGTGTGACAATGGTTTTCAACCTTGCCTTTCCATTTCTGAATAGCCATGGTATGATGGGGTTCTCTTTCTCTGGTTGGGGTGGATTTCCGGATGGATTTGAAGCTTAGTGGGGTGGTCTCAAGATTAAGCACAAGGCTTAGGAATCGTTTGGTGAGATATACGGTAAATCCTAGTTGTGAATACCCTTGATTGGGCCTAGGAATCCTTTGGTGAGATATACGGTAAATATTGGTTGTGAATACCCTTGATTGGGCCTAGGAATCCCTTGACCAGTAATGGTGGGATACATGGTAAAACCCAAAGGGTTGAGACCTCATAGGACTAGGAATCCTTTGACTGGTAATGGTGGGATACACGGTAAAGCCAAGAGGTGAGATGGATAAATTCCTCACCGTTTAGGTGGAGAGATTCAAAGGCATCCACGCTTGTTTAGGGTCCAGTGATCCGGTGGGATTGCAGTAAAGCCTTGTTGTATTGATGAGGATTTTGGGCCTAGGAATCCCTTGGTGGAAATATGGTAAAGCTCGAGGAATCCTTGATTTGTTCTATTGTGAATCCCACATTCATGCTTGGAATATGGAACGGGGGTGATTGGCTAAAAGAAAGATTTGGTTCAACCCAATCTATGGTCGAGTGGTACATGGAAGTCCCTGGCTTGGTTGTCTTTTGCATATGTTAATAAGAGCTCATTTCCTCTTATGTTCTGTGTAAATAAACTTGTTAATATGTGGTTTTAATGGTTTTTCTATCATTGCTATTCTACTAGTTATATGTTGTTGGTTCTATGATTGCTATTATATTGGTTATATGTTGGTTATAGGCATGGTTTTATGACATATCTTAGTCATGGATTTCATCATGTTTTGATTAGTAAATGAATGAATAATGAATGTATGACCTAATAAATGATAATGTAGCTATTGTGATAAGGCATCAATTCTTCTTGATGATTCTCAGATAAGTATGAGACCCCTATGCTCAGATTTGTTGTTATGACCTATAGATTACATGTTTATGATATGTTTGATGAAATGCATGTCATGGCTAGTAGGGGTCAGGTCAAGTCCTTGTACCAATGTTTGCATTAGTAGCTTTAATTAATTGTTATTTATCATTTCTGGAAGTTTCATGAAGTTCTAGGCAGAGGCCTGAGACCTGACCCTAAAAAAGTGGCACAAAATCTAGGGTCACTGGCTCAGAACTGCCTGAAGAAGGCCACAGTCGCATGCATGCCTTACTATGGGAGTGACTAGAGGGTCTTAGTCACATGCATGGCTTGTCATGGGAGCGACTAGGGGTCTAGCTCAACAAAATGACAAGTTGTCTTAGGGGTTGGCCACCTAGAAGGGTTGGTTGTCTCCTGAAGGTTCTTTAGCTCCTAAGAAAGGTTAGGTTGGTTTTCTTTTGTTGTTTCCACTTCCTTAACTATACATGGGGAGTTGAATCACATCATAGTAACTCTTCGTCACATGTTTACCCCGGTGGACCAGTTAACTTGGGTAAATGTGGGAGGAGGGTGTTACATAAAACCAAGGTTTTTACTTATCCAATCCATGACACCTACTAGGGTTTGCAAACCTTAGAAATTCAAATGTCTAATCCCAATGTCATTGATGATGATTCTTGATCATTCCAAATTCGATTACCCAAACTCATTATAGCAACATCTTCATATTAATAGATTATATTGTCTACAAACTTACAACATCTTTGATTCTTCCAAAGTAGCATATTAATTAGGAATCTTTGCCATCAACATATTTATCCAATATCCTTGGTCACAACAAATAAGGTAGTTTGGCTTCTTCAAATTATGTAGCAATGGATTTCATCAAGGAAGATATTTATCACTCAATTCATTTAATTCATACATTGCATTAATATATATATATATATATATATATAGATAGATATAGATATAGATATAGATATAGATATAGATATAGATATAGATATAGATATATATATATATATATATATATATATATATATATATATATATATATATATATATATATATATATATATATAGATATATATATATATATATATATATATATATATATATATATATATATATATATATATATATATATATATGTATATATGTATATATGTATATATGTATATATATATATATCTGCAAGAGATTTTTATCTTCATCCTTGAAGAGGATCTCGACCTCTTTTCTACTGTAATCAAGATTTTTTCTTTAAGAATGTGTTATGACAATGATTTCCTCTTGATCATCCAACACTCATAAAATAGACATTGTTTTTCAAATATCCTTCTTTGCAACTCAAATTTTAGTATTGTTATTTCTTCTTATTGTATCAAGACAACTTTCATGTCACAACATTTCCTTGAGGACTTATTCATGGAGGGACTTCATCCCTGTCTCCTTCAAAGGTTTCTACAGGTATACCCCTTGGTTTTATTTTAATCTCCAAGATAGATTGACCTCAATAAATTCTACATGTCTATACTTGGCCATGTTGGACGAGGTTCCTTAACAATAGAATATTGAGATGAAGGAAAAACACACAAAGATCAATGATGCATACCTCTTAAATATTGGCTTCCTGGATTTCTTGTAGGTATATATTTCCAAAAATGATTCATCGCTGCAATACATTTTAATTGCAACATCAAATCTTCAGTTTTAGCAGTCATAAGAGAAAATCACCTCCAATTTGAAGATCTTCTTTCCTTTGATATGCAATAGAATAAATGTCGATGACCCTCAAAATCCAGACTTCACATTATATCAATCATCAATAGATGACTGTGTTTTATATATTAGAGGTTCTATGAAATATGAAACTTCATACTTAATTTCTTGAACTAGAGACTTCTTCAATTCCTTTTCCAAAGTGAAAATGTCAAAAAACTTCAAGACATTTCGAAATCCTCCTTCTTTATACTTTTAACCTTGAAAGGGGACTCGACCTTTCTTCAATGAAGCAGAATTTTAGTGACAGTAATCTCCTTTAAAAGGAACTGAGTGTCTTTTCCTTAACATGTTATAATACAACATCATCAAATTTTGATTGTCATATCAATTCATCTAAGTATGGATGTTTGTCCTCAAGGGTTTCTCACTGATCTAGTGAGTTCCTTCAATCTTCAAGAGATAAAAATCTTGTACAAATCATGTCAAGACAGAGCCAAGAAAATAATATCACTAAGAATTTATAATTAGTGACAATGCATACCTCACATGTTAGACTTCATATTTTTATTTCAGTACAGAGGTCTTCTTCAAAAAAAAAATTGAGCTTCCTTCTTCAATGAAATCCTAGGCCAAATATTTGTATAGGTATCTTTCACTATGTATAGAACAAGGATCTCTTAAGATAACATCAGATTTACTTCTAAATGGATTTGAAAATTCAGCTTTTATATCCTTGAGATGAATTTTTGTTACAGAGATCATAGGCCTCGAACATGTCACCTTCCAAAGAGGCTTAGTCTTGACTCCTTCTAAAGAGACATACAAGCTCAAACTTAGTCAATGATTTGGATCATGATTCGGACTCAAATATGCAGTCGTATCATTATCAAGGAGCTTGGATTATTATCTCATAGGTCACATAAATTTTCACTTATCATGGAGATAACTTTCATGTGCTTTGAACAATACCACAAATTTGTCGCTTTAAGTTTCTTTCAGGACATGACTTTAATCATAGATGCAAATTGGATGCCACAGAGAGTTTGGATGCCACATAAATGGAGCTCAAACTTCTTAGGATATTTCACACACAAAACTCTAATATTTCACATATACAAACTTGGAATTTTATGTGGCTTATTTGATCATTATCCTTAGGATTTCGGCTAGAGAGCTAAAATTTGGAGTGTATTAGGGCTTCCAAGGTAACTAGAAATGACTCTATCTGTATGGTTTCCTCAATTGTAGATAAGCAGTCTTATTTGAAATTTAGAATAGGGTCTCTTCAAGAGTGATCTCATGCTTTTTTCTTCTTCCATAGCTCTAAAACCATGTTGATTTTCTAGTGCAATCAAGACTAGTACAATGTTTCAAACTGATAACTACTTCCAATGATAAAATATTATTTATTTAGAGCATTCCAATCATCAATAAGTTATGCATCAAAATTTTCAGCCATTAAGAATAAATAAGTAGCATATATCACAATAAACAATAAGATAAGAGACACAAAAATTTATGCCAGCTACCAGGGGGAAATCCTAGAAAATATTTCCTTATGAGAGATATTTCATTTTATCAAAATGTATATCAAAATATTCCAAGAAAAATTTCAATCCTATGACCTCAATAAATTCCAAGTCAAACCAGTCAAATGAGAAAAAAGACAATCAACGTTAATCCAAATCCAAGTCTGCAACAAAGGGGTTGAATGTCGGCCTGAGCTAGCTAGTTATAGGGGGTTGAAATTTGGTTTGTAATCCCATAGTCAAATCACAGAAACTGATCGCGGGTCAACTCTCTATTAACAAGCCCATAATAAAGAAAAGTCTCAGTCAAACATAGTCAAAGAACCATGAGGAATGTCAGCCTCTAAAACTAGTGAAGAGCTTGGTCAAAGAGAGAGGGACAAACCATATTCAACACAGCTCAAACAAATGTCAAGAGGATTGTCAATGTAGAAGCCAAATCTCCTTATTCTTCCCTTCCCATGTGTGCCTTCCTCTTCTTGTTTCAGATCGAATGAGTGAGATGGATGGATGCCATATGAGGTCAAACAAACTCCAATTTATATGAGTTCTAGGAAGTGGGTTTTGACCTTGGGGTCAAACCCATTCAAATGGTGGGGCCAACTTCTTCAAGTGAGGCTGAATTGGTCACCATGAACAACAAAAAATTTCTCCTTTGATTTTCCAATGAAAATACCGACCATAGCTTCCAATTTTTAACATTTGGAATGACACCAACTTCAAAAACAATGGTAATTCATTGGGAAAAAATATTAATTGATCCAAGCCACGTGAGGGGTTATTTGCCTTTGCAAGGATCTATGTGGAAGTGGATCTAGATAAGGAACTTCCAACAACCATAAATATGAACTTGGATAGCTAGTCTCACATACAAAAGGTGTACTATGAAAAACTTCCATTTAAATGCAAGGCATGTCAGGAATATGGCCACCTTGTGAGAATCTACAAAAAAAATAGGATAAGCAATAGAAACAAGTCAAGGAGGGGGACCGAGGGAAGAAATCCAAAAGAAGAATATCCCTGGTAACGAAAAACAACAACTAGCCTAGGCAACCTGATTAGAACAATAACAAAGGGAAAGGGCTAGCTTCCCCAAAAAAAGGTTGGTCGAGTAAATGGAGAAGGGACTAGAAAAATAAATGGGAAGAAAGAGAGAAGTAATGGTTATGAGGCATTGAATATTATGAATGAAGAAGGGGAAATCCTATAGACTAATCCTCCATCCCCATAGAGAATCGACCCCATATAAAAAAAATAAATCCAATCATGGAATAGACTGATGAGAACATGTGCCCCCTTGAGGATGATCCAATCCTTGTGAAACCTGAGAAAGAGTCTTCCTTGAAGGATGAAGAGTTGCTCTCTGCCAGAAATATTAAGTCAAGGCCTACATTTTCTAGCTCTGTTGATAAGAAATTAAAGGTATGGAAAGAAAAAGAGAAATATTAGCTTCACAAGAAGGTTGAAAGGAAGAGTAATGGAGAGGTATACATAAAGGAACTAAAAAAATACAAAGAAAGTAGGAAACTCAAAGGGTATGGGAACACAAGGAAAGTAGGAAACTCAACCCCTTCACAAGGAGCTACTTACACTAGTGGTAAATAATGAAGGTTATCTCCTGGAATTGTAGGGGATGGGGTTAGAAAAAATAATGGAAGAAGTGAAATCCTTAATAAATAAAGAGAAACCCTCATTTCTCCTACATCCAGGCATCAAGAGATCCTTCAAAAATAGCATGAAATATGGCATGGTAGTAAGATCCTCTCGATGAGCTCCCGTGGGGCCTCTAGTGGAGTTTACACATATGGGCTCAATCTTGTCAAACTATTGGACTAGTGATAATCCATTCATTTTCTAGCAACAAAGGTTCTGCATATTCCTTCAAACCAGGTGTGTACTATATCTATATATATATATATATATAGAGAGAGAGAGAGAGAGAGTCCGAGTAGTGTTGTAGTCTGAGTGAAGTCTCCCTGCTCTGCATCTGCGAGAAGTTTTCTCGATTTGCTTGCACCATGGAGTTTAACTCAATAGTCTGTATTGTGAGTCTGATTTCTTTGAGTTTTAGACGAGACGAGATCTCCCTGCTCTGCATCTACGAGAAGTTTTCTCGATCTGCTTGCATCACGGAGCGCTAGTCTCATATCTGGATTCTGTAATTATCTGAGAAGCTAATATAACTTTGCACATCTTTGCTGCACGTCTTTTATATGGTATCAGAGCCATCTGGTTCTTTGTCCAAGAGCTGTTTTAAATTGTCTGGTTCTTCCATTGAGTAGTATTTGTCTGAGCTACTGTCCACGAGTCTAAGTTTGCGATAAGGCGCTGGTAGAGAGTTGTGAAGGCGAAGGACTGCCGTGTTTGCTTTCCTGGTGCACAAAAGCTTTGATTCTCCTCTGTTCAGGTGCTTACTCATACTTTCTTTCAATGGCTGGTTATGTGAATGAGTTTTCTCTTCAGAAGCCCGAAGACAGAAAGATAGCTCATAAGAATCGATGGTCTTTTATGAATAAGTTTTTAAATAAAACCAGAAATGAAGATGTTCTCTATGATGAAAAAGTATTAGTGCAAGAGTTTGAACCACAGCCTAACTGGACATTGCCAGAGATTGATATTGATAAGCTTTATAAAATGCCTGTTTTCCAGTTTCGAGCTGCTCAGTTATTTAGATTTACATCTGTGAATATTCCTATTTCCACTGGCCAGTCTGTATATCAAATTCCACTAATACAGCCAGAAAATATCAAATGGGGGTTAGAAAATGGTTATAGATATATCCATATCGGTATCATACAATTTGGAATTAATCCTCTAGTCCGTCCTGGTTTAAACACTTCATGCTTGACATGTGTCCTTGATACAAGAATGAATAACTTCGACGACGCTTTATTGGGAGGATTCCAAAGTCCCCTCAATAATGGCCCTGTTTGGTCATCAGTTATCCCCAGGTATCAAGTTTCATTGACAGACCCTTATATCAATGAATTCTTGAATGCTTATATTCAGTTTTATGGTTTTGACGTTGCCCCACAGTCACAGATTGCTCAGCTCCATGCTTCTATATGCCTGAGATTTGTCTCCACCTCCATGCCTCCTCTGAATCCAAAGTTAGCTGGTAGAGCTTTAAAAGAAGGTGTTATTGTTGGCCCTGGTAACACTGCTCCCCTTCAGATTGGTTTTGCAGAATGTACTCTTCCAGATGAATGGAATAGTACTTATATTCCACTTTCACAGAAATATCCTCAACTGCAAACATCTAAAGTTCCTCCGAAATTGTCTCTCGTCCATCATCCTGACGGATCCTCTGGTCTTAAATTTACCACTCCTTCACTCACCAGATCTATGTCATCCTTCCCTAGATCTACAATTTTGGGTGGTAGAAATCCACATATACCCTCTGTTCCCAGAAGTTTATCATCAAGACATTCTGCTCCAAGAGAGGATCATAGAAAATCCACCTCTCATAAACCTGATGATTGTCAGTTCTGTGTTCCATCTTCATCTTCTACATTCCAGACTGATGAATCCCCTAGCTCTGAAGTCTTTATACCTGATATCAAAAGCTTCTCACTTCCTAGAGCTCAGTCAGAAGTTACTGCAAAAATACCAGAAAGATATTTAGAATCTGGAAATTCTAGAAGGACATTTAGCAATGGAACAAAGAAAGCAGATTTCCAATGGTTATCTATGAGAGCAACTTCTGATCCAGATCAGAATGAAAATGAAAAGTTGCATAATTATACAAACTACCAAATAGTTTGTATGCTTCAGAATATTGATGATATAGCCCGGGATGTTTTGGAAATTAAAGAGCACATCAAAAAGATGCATACTGGTTATATTGAGACATTGGGAATCCAAGATACACACACACAAAAGTTAAATAATATTCAGTCAAACATGGGTATCATCTCCAAGTCTTTGGAACATCTTACAAATGCACTCCCCACTCCTGCTTCTCCACCTCATTATAGAGAAGTAGATGTCTTAAGTTCAAAGCTGAAATTCTCCTCCAATTCTGATGAATCAAAGCAAATCTTTTTTAAAGGGGTAGAGAATATAGATAAATCCAGACTTGAGAAGATCCAGAAAGGAATCAATCTAGCTAGAGAAAAGACAGAGTTGATGAAGAATAGACTAGCTGATCTTCCTTCTGTTGAAAGTCTAAGACTGCCAAAGAACTATGTCAGCCTTAGTTCTTTGATCAAACAAAATGGCCAACCATCTGCTCCTACAATAATGGCCATGTCAGGATTAACTGGTGAGCAAACACAAGGGGAATCAAGTTCTAAAAGAGATAGAAGTGATTCTTTTTTCCATTCCAACAAAGGGAAAAGAGGTGCTGGTGATACCAATGCACATGAAGCATCAGCATCTAGCCCGTTCAGCAGATATACTGAAAATCTGCAATCTATACCTATAAGGCTAGACAATCCTGCTTCCAGAGGATATGGAAATTCATTATTAGTAAATATTGATTGCCTTGATTACAATGAAGTAATTGTTGTTTTGCATAATGTCCATGCTTGGGCATTACAAAGGAAAGCTGAAGCCAAAGTATCATGGTCTGATGTAGTTACTCAAATTGTATGGTCTTTTACTGGCATACTAAAGCAATGGTGGGAAAGGCTTGCAGAGGAAGAGAAAGATCAAATAGTTGAACATAGTACTGATCCATTAAGAGCACTATTTGAAGCTTTAAAACATGAATTTGTTGGATTAGTCCCTGAAGATTCAGCCCATCATTCACAGTTATTTCTCTCCCAGAAGTTATGCGACATTGATTACTTGCAAGAGTATTTTTGTGTTATGCAAAAACTTCTGTATCAGGCTAGTGATCCACATAATGTTGCCTATCTGAGATATTACATCCAGTCTATGCCTGGTAAAATTCCTGATCTAATTAACCAGTACATAGCAGATCATAAAGTGAATTTGGAAGGACAATCATTTGCAGCTATTCACCAATTGATTGTCACAATATTGCAGAAAGAATGTGCAGAGAGCAAAGCCAAGAAGAATTTTTCAAAACAGATGCACTTTAGCACAAAGCTTTGCAATAATTTCAAGGAAACCTATAATTTTGGTTGTCACAAGAAAAGTGAAAGAAAGGTTTCTAAAAAGGCAAAGTTTGATAACTCTTGCTCCTGCAAGGCTGATAAATACTTTCCTAAAAAGAAAAAATACTTTCCTTCCAAAAGATCATTTAAGGGACGAAGGGTAGTATTTAGGAAAAGATCAAAACCTTCTAAAAAAGGTGTGTGTTTTATTTGTGGCAAAGAAGGTCATTATGCTAACGCTTGCAGAGAAAGAAAAGATAAAAAGCAGATGAAGATAATGAATATCTTTTCTACAATACATGATCCACAAGATTGGGATCTCATATCCCACTCTGATGGAGAATACTTTGAAGTTTCAAGTTCTTCTTCAGAATCTTCAGATAATGAAATTCCTGAAATCAGGAAATTAACAATTGATTCAGAATCATCTGATTCTGATGAAACATTCATTCCTGATATTAAAATGTTCAGTTTGAATTCCTCAGGAGAAATACAAGCAAAGATTGCAGCAGTCAAAGCTGATCTAGCACAGTTAGATCCAGTTCAGTTCACGGCAAGAAGAAGATTGACTGAAAAACTTGAGAATCTTGAGAAACAATTGCCATCCAAAAGGAAAGAAAGATTTTCAGAGGAAGAAAGAGATGATGATGACTTCATCGAGAAAGAGTTCGATTCAATGTTCAGACCTTTGCAGATTTCAGTATCTCCAGGTATGAATCAAATTGATGCTCTTAAAAAGAAGATCACAGATTTGGAATCTTCAATTCATCATACAAGGTCAGAAATGATACAGTTGTCATCCAAACTTCAAACACTTATTTCTGATTATGATGATTGTAATTCTAAATTAACAAGCCTACTGATGAAAAGTGTGCCAGTTATTGAAGAAATATCCCCAAAGAAAAATGTTGAGCTTTTTAATGTTATGGGCATCGGAGATAGAGTAGTGATTCCAATAAGAATTAAAGTCCCTAGCATTAAACCATATACTTTGGATGCTCAAATAGATTCTGGTGCTATGAGTAGTTGCTGCAAATATAAAGCCATTCCTCATTATTATTGGCAGCCTACTAAACTTCAATTCAGGGCTATCACTGGTGACTTAATGGAAATAAGTCATATAGCTCCTGAATTTCCTATTTTCTTGAATGATGTCCAGGTTTTTGTCACTTTGTATAGTTTTGATACTGGTGCTGATGTTCTGTTAGGACAAGATTTTCTGAAGAAATATTTGCCAGTCACTTTTGGACAAGATTATGTTATATTCTCCACCACTACTGGTCCTATCACAGTCCCTGCTTCCAGTGATTACAAAATTAATGTGCAGCCTGAAGATCAGGATCCTCTCCAGTATAGTCTGCAAGATCTGACCAAGATTAATAAGATCGTAAAAAATGCAGAGTTACATGGTCCCAAAACTTTGCAACAAATTTCTGATAAACTTCGTGCAGATTGTACTTCCAGTAGGCCAGATGCCTTTTGGGCAAGAGAAAAGTATTTTGTTGCACTACCTTACCGAGAAGGATATATTCCTAGGCCACAAAAAGCCAGTGCAAAACATATGAGTCCAAAAGAGCAAGAATTATGCAAAGAAGAAATTGAACAATTGTTAGAACAAAAGCTTATTGAACCCTGCAAGAGCCCTTGGGCCTGCCCGGCTTTTTATGTCAATAAGCATAATGAGCAAAAAACAGGCAAGAAAAGGCTTGTGATTAATTATAAGGCTTTGAATGATGCTCTTCTTCCTATTCGATATCCTCTGCCTAACAAAGAATTGTTACTTGCTAAGATTACTAATGCTAATGTGTTTAGCAAGTTTGATCTTAAAAGTGGATTTTGGCAGATTGGTATTATTCCTGCTGACAGGTATAAAACAGCCTTCACTGTTCCTCATGGCCAATATCAATGGACTGTGATGCCCTTTGGTTTGAAAAATGCTCCATCTGAATTCCAAAAAAGGATGGAAGACATTTTTGGTGGGGTAGAGTACATTATTGTATATATTGATGATTTGCTTGTATTTAGCAGAGATGTAAATATGCACAAGATCCATTTAGAACAATTCTACCAACTTGTATATAAGCATGGATTAGTACTTTCAGATTCAGAAGAGAAGTTTCAGATTGGAAAAGTCAAGATTGATTACTTGGGTTTACACATAGAAAAAGGACATGTAGAACTTCAGCCACATGTGCTAACCCATCTATTAAAGTTTCCTGATATAATTGTCGATGTAAAGACCCTGCAGAGATTTCTTGGATGTCTGAATTATATAAGAAAATTTTATGCTAAACAATCAGAGGATACAAATATACTGCAGAACAGACTAAAGAAGAAAGGTGTCAGTTGGACAGATGAAATGACAGCAGCAGTAATTAGTATTAAGAGTAAGCTTAATGATTTGCCAAAACTCAAGCTTCCTGATACTAATCTTCCTTTTATACTTGAAACAGATGCTTCTTATCACACTTGGGCTGCAGTTTTGTTACAAAAGCATGGAAGAAAAGAATTGGTTTGTGCCTATTCCTCAGGATCTTTTGATGATACAGAGAAAAAGTATCCTTCTTCTCATAAAGAAATACTTGCAGTAAAGAGAGGAATAAAGAGATTTCACTTGTTCTTGAAAAGTGTTAAATTTATTGTCAGAACAGATCTAAAGCATATGAAACAGATGTTGGCAAACAAAAGATTGTTAGAAGAAGGTAGTACCAGAGTACTAAGATGGGCACTATGGCTAGAAGGTTTTGATTTTGATATTGTTTACAAATCTGGTGCAGAAAATTATCTTGCTGACATGCTTACCAGAGAAGGTGCTCAAGAAACCAAGGAGATCAAGATGTTCAGACCACTTAATCAGCACGAAGCTTCTACAAGTCAGTCGAGTCATGTCGAGTCTAAAAGAGTTAAGTCTGTTACAGTCTGTAGTAACTGTCATTATGAGTTTTGTCCAGAATGTCTATCAAAACAGGTCCGAGTCTTGCCATTATGCTTAAGACAAATCATTTTGCAAAAATGGTTTGATTCTGAGGAGTCTAGGTGGTCATATACAAAAGAGTTACCATATAGGATTAGGCCATGGCGTGTTTATTATGCATTGTCTAGGGAACCAGATCCTGTTTATTTTGGGTGTATTCAAAATACTGACTGGACATGGTCAGACTACTTTTCTATTCACCAAAGAGCTAGGATACATGGTTCGGTTAAGGTCATATTTTATGCTAACGCTATAGATCCCTCTAACAATTGGTGGAGTCCATGGTTTAAGCTATTCATGTTTAGATATTTGCCTAGAGCTAAAAGCATTTTTGATAGGACTTTTGTTGACTTTGTCAGAATCTTCCATTGGGAAATGCATGTAGCTGTCCAGAATGATTACGTCTTAGAGTTTGAATTCATCCACAAACACACAATTGTCATTCCTAATGAAGAAGATGAGTCCTTTAAGCTTTCTGTCAAATTCAGAGGATTGATATCAGTGGACCCACATGACAGGCCAACATTCATGTTCACATTCCCATTCTTTTGTTGTACCAGAGAAGCAGCACCATATTGGCTAGATGAGTCTATCCCATACGAAGTGCTGGCTCCAAACAATGAAGAACTAATTGAAGAATTGATAGAACAAGACCAAATCAGACTTGGCCATAATAATCCAGCTGTTCCTGATACTCATGCACATGATTACGATGACAGGGCTAACAGCGACTGATTGAAAGGATCAATCAAATGAAATCCTTTCATATCCTGCTTTATTTGTACATATACTGCTCTTTGGTTTCCGTGGGATTTAGTCCAAATAAAATCTCCACTGTGTAATTACTTTATCCTGTTGTTCTTTGGTTTCCGTGGGATTTAGTCCGAATAAAATCTCCACTGTGTAATTACTTTTGTATAAAGAGCCGATGTCCTAGATTCCGGCCATCTTTTCACTTCAGAGATGTCATGATTCGGTCCCCATATGGCTTAGCCTCCAAGGGACGAGATAACAAGTGGTTGTCCCCACTTGCCCGAATCTTCAGAACTGTTCATTACTTTTGTACAAAGTTCTTTCGTGATAGACATCTTGCATGATGTTCTAGCGAAAGTTTGATTCTTTTGGTTTCAAGTTCCCGGTAAAACCTTTCACCGGATGACCTGCTAGGATATTATAAATACTAGCATTGTAAGCTCATGAGGGGCATTAGAGTCTTGAGAGTTTGGAGAGAGTCCGAGTAGTGTTGTAGTCTGAGTGAAGTCTCCCTGCTCTGCATCTGCGAGAAGTTTTCTCGATCTGCTTGCACCACGGAGTTTAACTCAATAGTCTGTATTGTGAGTCTGAGTTCTTTGAGTTTTAGACGAGACGAGATCTCCCTGCTCTGCATCTGCGAGAAGTTTTCTCGATCTGCTTGCATCACGGAGCGCTAGTCTCATATCTGGATTCTGTAATTATCTGAGAAGCTAATATAACTTTGCACATCTTTGCTGCACGTCTTTTATATATATATATATATATCAATCCATTTTCAAAATAAAAAATATAGCATTGGGCTTCTTCATTGCATTTGGGAGACTCTCCTTTTGGTTCAAAGTGTATTTTTGGAGGGGATTTTAACACTACTCTACATCAATGGGAGAAGAAAAGTAGATCTCTAGTAAGATATCAATTTCAAGAAACTATGGAAGACATCATGCACTGCCAAAACTTGTTGGATCTTAAACCAATATCCAACAAGTTTACTTGGAATAACAAGACATATATCCCAATCCATATCGCCGCCAGACTAGACCACTTCATAATTGTTGATTCATTTCTAACAAAAAATATTAAGGTATCCTCATCCATTCTCCATTAGAAAAATTATGATCATCGCCCTATTAGACTGTAAATTTTAGAAGATGATGATTATGGCCTTATTCTTTTCTGCTATAATCCACTTTCCCATTGAAAAGAAGGTTTCAGACTTGGTAAAACAAATGGAGAGTATGGGTCCTACACAATCTTATTTAAAATTTGGGAGAAGAAGATAAAGAACCTCAAGGAAGCCTTAAAGCAGTGGGCTCGCGAGTAGATGATGGATAGGCAATTTTCTATACAAGCACATCAAATGGTAATGGAGTCCCTTCAATCAAAAATAGAGGAATATCATATTACTTATAAGAGTCTAATAGAGGAAAAGAAATAATTTGGAGCCTTTCATAAGGCTTTGAAAGAATAGGAAGAAGAATGGAGATTAAAATCTAGGAGTCTATGCCTCCAGGAAGGAAATATGAATTCAAAGTTTTTTCATAATCAAGTAAGGAAGAGGATATGTAAAAATAGCATCAAGGAGTTAGTGAACAATGGTAATAAAATTTTGGGATTTAAGAAAATCAAAGAAGAGGCAGTCTACCACTATGCTAAGTACAATATTGCTAGTCTTGCTAGCATTGAGGTAGAATAATATATGCTAGAACATGTCCCTAAAATTCTTTCTCATGTGGAAAATCTAATGATCGTGAAGGAAATTTCAGAGGAAGAAATCCAAAAAATGGTTTTCTCATTTAATTTAGATAAATATCCCAAATCATTTTTATCATAAGTATTGGTAGGTAATAAAATATGATTTTTGTAGAGTGATTGACTAATCATTTAAACACAATTGCATGGGTGGAGGAATCAATACTTATTCGCTAAAATTTATCCCAAAGAAAGAAAATCCACCTTCTTTGTTAGTTTTAGACCAATCTTGTTGTTTAATGTTTATTATAACTTCATTTTAAAAATTTTGGCCTCAAGATTGAAATTTCTTCTTCCAAAATTAATCTTTGAGAACCAGAGTGGATTTGCGCATAAAAGACAAATATTTGATAACATTATCCTATTCCAAGAAGCAATTCATTCTAGTCAAGAAAGATAAGACCAAGGCATGATCATCAATCTTGATATGGATAATGCCTTTAACAGATTTAGACATGATTATTTATTCAAGTTATGCCAAATTTTGGCTTTGATGAAAGGTTTATAGATTGGGTTTCCCTCTACATTAAATCGCCTTAGATATCGACATCAGTAAATGAAAGGGAAGCATGATTCTTTCATGCTTCTCATGCCCTTCATCAATGATTCCATTTTTTCCTCCTTTTTATGTATCATAATGGTTATCTCCCTTAGCAGAAGTTTAGAGTTTGAAAGAAATACTTAGCATATACTTGGTCTCAGGTTTTTTCATGGAATAATATATAAATCAGTCTCAATTTGTTTATGATACCCTCGTTTTAGGAGGGGATTGTACAATAATTGTACAAATATTTAAATTGGTCCTTGATAAATTTTTGGATGCCTCTAGAGGTCTAAAAAATTCAGGAAAATCATACATTTTTTTCTAGAATGCCTCATCTCACAACCAAAAACAAATAGGAAGTATTATGGGCTTCCACCATATGGAATATTGGAAATAATTTAAATATTTATGGGTTCTTATTTGTTTGAAATCACATTCCTTTCTATCATGGGACAGTGTCATTTCTAAATTTGAAATGAAATTTGTTGCTTGGGGAGCTTGTTGGCTCAACTTAGCTAGATGCATTGTGTTGATCAAAGCCTTTATTTCTTCTTTCCATTTCTACCAATTCACTTCCTTCCTTTCCAGAAAAATTTCTCTCTATGTGATGGCTAAGTATATATTCAAGTTTCTTTATGAAGGGGGGTATTCTAGCACAAAACATTCATTTAATAAAATATGTAACAGTCATGTATACAAAAACCCATGGAGGCCTTGACATTAGAGACCCTATGCTTATAAACAAAGCAATAGGAGAAAAGTTAGTATGGAGGTTTATCACTTAGGAAGAAGATTGGTGGAAGGAAGTCCTTAAGGAAAAATATCTTCGGATAGAACGAGTTCGATGCTTCGAGTCAATCTAAGGCCCCAAAGGAGGCTCAATGGTTTTGAAACTACTCGCTTCAACATCCCCTCTTATCAACTCAGATGTCTTTTGGAAACCTGGAAATGGAAGATATTAATTTATGGAGGGACAAAATAATGGATAAGAAACCCTTGGAACACAATTATGAGTTTCTACCTATGAGGGAATTCTTTTGTGCTCAAGGAAAATCAACACTAGTAGACATTTCAGATTGGGACAATGAAGGCAATTGGATAGGCTAGAACCTTAGAGGGTTCGCTAAAAATGTGCAACATTTGGCTTACAAACTTTGAGACAATCTAGTTGGTTGTGTTATGTGGCAGCCAAAGGAGGCGGATCAGCTTGGATGAAAGCATTCTTCGTACTTGATGAAGGAAGTTTATGAAACCTTTCTATTCCCCCAAAAAACTCCCCTTAGATCAAGTACTTAGACGAATATATGGAGAACTAATGCCAATCCAAAGGTAAATTCCTTTTATTGGCTCCTAGTGCATAAAAAAATGATTACTGAGAATTTGAGAAAATGGGGCATTCAAGGTCCTTCAATTTGTCAGCTTTGCAAGCAGTGAGAGAAATATATCCAATGTATTTTTCTAGAGTTTTCATATACAAAAGCAACCTGGTTAGATGTGTGTACTCTTCTTTCAAGCTATTTAAAATGGCTAACTTCCCTTCGGGAGTATTTGACATAGGGGTCAACAAATTACTCTGTGAGTATCTCTCATAAATCCTTTTTTAGAAATTATTGGGAAGCACTTCCAAAATTAATTTGTTGTAAGGCATGGATAGCTAGAAGCAATGCAGTCTTCAATAATTTGGAAAATTTTCCACACTTTATATCCATGGAAGCTATTATTTTGTGCTCTAAGTATGGGGCTTTAAAGTTTGCTAATGAGTCCTCTCAGTAGGGATTAGACACACTTGAAAGGAAATGGTTTTCAAAATTTTCCAATTTGGACAAACTACCTATAGTTATGGAATGGATTAACAAAATTTCTCAGGATGTTTGGAAGCTAAGATTGATAGAGGCAGAATTACGATCTTAGAAGTGACAGTGAGAAGGACTAATCCTCAAGTTTGATGGGGCTTCAGAAAGGAATCTAGGGGTGGTAGGAGGGGGAGGGTTTCTCTATAGCCCCAAGGAAGGTAAAGTTTTAGAGTATTCATGGGGCTTAAGATGCATGAAAAATAATGAAGCTGAAGCTTATGCCCACTACCAAGGGATTCATTTAGCCAAAAAAAAATAGGTAACTTTTCTCACTGTTTTTGTAGACTCCTTCCTCTTATTCAATATTTGGTGAAGGGATCCTCTCCCAGGGATAAAACATTATAAATTCTTATGAAAAGAATTAGGATATCAGTGGAAGGGTTCAATAGCATATTTATATGTTCTTTGTGATCTCAATAAAAATGCAGACTCATGTGTTAATGAAGAGTGTTAATGTGTAGACATTTAGGAAGTCAAAAACCCATGTAGCAACAGGTGGGAACTAAGGTTTGAGATCACGAATTCTACAGCAACCTAAGTACTAACTCTGGAGAAGAATAGGGTTAGAGCAGCAGAGCTTCATATAAGGGGGAAAAAAACTGACCCGACAGATGGAAAACGCGGGGTCCATTGGGACCCCATCTTTCAAACAAATAATGATGCACAAGAAGACAGCACAAGATGGGGTGTAGATATCGGGGTATGAGAAGTCAGACCAGGAGAATCCATCTAGCAAGGGGAAGAGAAGTAATGAAGGTAAAAACACCAGAAAACTGAAGGAAAATGATGAGAGCAAAAACACAAAGCACAGAGATAGCAAGAATCCCTCCCAAGGACAGTTTTCTCAAGGAAACAAAACAAAAAAGGAATAGGCAGTGATAGAGGAAGAGGTTCTAAATCAAGATAAAGAGGAACAGGGGGGAACAACATCAGCACTCAATGGGAAGAAAAACCAAGGACCGTGCAAGCCTAAAGCCACAGAAACCCTAAGGGTTGTGATTTCTAATCCAGAAATTTAGTCGTACCGAGAGCACATGGTCGAACATGCAGTAATCTGGAGGTTCATGGGGTTCTGGCCAACAGAGAGAGCATTGTGCCAATGGATAAAGCAACAATGGAAACCCAGAGGTGATGTAAGGTTACACTTAGGAGCCAAGGGTTTCTTTACTGTTGTTTTCTCCAATCTGGAAGAGAAGGATCGAATATTCGATGGAGGGCCGTATTTCTTTGCCTCTATGGGCCTTTACATAAGGCCATGGAAACCCAAATTTGGACCAGAAAAGGAAACCTTCAAGCAGATACCAGTTTCGATACGCCTTTTTTCTCTTCCAATTGATTATTGGGGACATGCAACTCTGGAACAGATAGGTAACAAGCTAGGGACCTTCATCAAGGCCTCAGAAGCGACATTACAAAAAAGGTATACCTCTTGTGCTAGAATCTGCGTGGAGATGGATGTTTCGGGAGCATTGCATGAGGGCCTATGGCTGGAATACAGAGACGAAGATTATTTCCAAGCCATTGACTATGAGAAAATCCCATTCCGTTGCAGAAAATGTCATGAACATGGTCATTTAATCAGAGAATGCCCACTGAACAAAGCAGTAGGGGAAAACAAGGAAAATAAGGGAGAAAAGAACAAGGAAAGCTTCACAAGACGGAAAGCCAAACAGAGAGCAAATAAAAAATTCCATACCAAGGTGAGTACTTCACAGAGAAAGATAAGAAATCCATTTGAAGTATTAGAAATAGAAACGGAATCAAAAGACAACAACAAAGAACAAGAAACCAAGAAAATAGGCAGATCTACAGCAACACCAGAAATAAAAGAACGGGAGGAGAACCCTTTAAGTATCATCCATCAGGTTCTCGAAGTACCGGAGGAAGTAGAAGAAGATTCGGAGATTCTCACCAGTGAAATCGGGCTCGAAGATATGGATTTAAGCGACATACTAGAGCAAGAGGGTATGGATCTACCAACCATGGTGGAGAACTAGAAGAAGAAGGGAATGGAACATGTATCAAGAGAGGAGGTAAATAGAATCAATGACCTATTCATAGCACGACAACGGGCAGAGATGGAGCTGTAGAGTAAGTGCTTAGGAACAGCTAAGGGGCTAGGGGTCCACACACAGGGATTGCATCAAACCTCCATCAACTCCAAGCACTGGAAAAAGAGAGGAAGAAGGACTAACAATGAGGCATTACAAGAACTAGGACAAATGCTTTTAAATTCAGGTAAGATGAAAGCCCTTGAGGCTTTCTCACTAACCTCCTAAACTCTGTTTAAAATGAAAGTTCTTTCTTGGAATGCTAGAGGGCTAAATAGCCAAACAAAACAGCGTCTATTAAAGAAGAAGGTCCAAAAGGAACAACCAGACATAGTGTTTGTGTAGGAAACTAAGTGCTCAAGCAACACGGTAGTTAATATCAGCAAAAAACTAGGTAAACGCATGGAATACTTGGAGACAGCAAGCAATGGATGGGAGGGAGGCTTGGTCATTTTGTGGAATCCACAGGTTATCCAGCTCCTTTCCTCTGAAGCAGCCAGATCCTACATAGCTTTAGAAGTCCAAGTAGTAGGGAACTCAGAGACTTATCTTTGCACCAATGTCTATGGTCCCCAGAATCTAGAGGCGAAACTTATATTTCTAAGAACACTTTTCAACCTGAAGCAAAGATATCCTCAAGCTAAGGCGATCTTTGGAGGTGATTTCAACATGATCACTTCACTCACGGAAAAGAGAGGAGGTATTAGAAAACTCAACAGAGACTCTGAAGCTTTCCTAGACTTCATTAAATCAGCCAATTTGGTTGATGTTCTCCCCAAGAGCGGCGCTTTCACGTGGAACAACAAAAGGGGAGGTGAAAGGCAAATAGCCTCTCGTCTGGATAGATTTTTAGTAACAGAAAGCATTCTTCTGGATGGAATTAGTGTTGAATCAGACATTCTTCCCAGTGGAGGGTCAGACCACTGGCCCATCACAATGACTGCTGCAATCCAAGGCACTCCTAGAAATAAACCTTTCAGATTTGAAAAGTTCTGGCTCACTCATCCTAAGTTCATTCAGAAAATTGAACAATGGTGGAAAGAACCGTTTGGCTTAAGAGGTACCAAAATGTATCTATTGCAGGCTAAGATAAAACATATCAAAGCCAAAATCAAAGTCTGGAATCATGAAGTCTTTGGGAATATATTCAAGGAAAAAAAGAAACTGGAGGAGCAAATGGAACATATTCATGAAGGATGGATTCAAGGTATCATAGACCAAGACACTGTGGACAGGGAAAAGAAGCTAATGCAGGACTGGCAACTACGATGCCAACAGGAGGAAACACTTTGGAAGCAAAAATCTTGAATCCAATGGCTTAAGGAAGGTGAACAAAACACGAAATTCTTCCATAGATCTGCCATTGACCACAGAGGGGCTAACAAAATTCTAAGCCTTAAAGATGAACAGGGAGCCACAGTACAGACACATCAAGAAATCTCCAACCTACTTATATCCCACTTCAGCAGAATTGCTCAAGAACCTGGGATCAATAGAGAGGAGGCCATTGAGGAACTTACATCCTCCATCCCCAAGCTAATTACGGAGGAGCAAAACATAGCTTTAATTCGAGAAATCTCCCTGGAAGAGGTGGAAGAGGCCGTAAAAGAGATGCCAAATGGTAAAGCACCTGGGCCTGATGGATTTACCATCGACTTTTACAAAGCTTGTTGGGAGATAGTCAAGACAGAAGTATGGGAAGCAGTGGAGGATTCTCTGCACTCCTCCTCAATCCTCAAGTCCCTCAATTCTACTTTCCTTGCCCTTATTCCAAAGGAGGAGGAAGCTAACACTCCCTCAAAGTTTCGTCCAATTGCGCTCTGCAATGTCCTGTATAAGATTATCTCCAAAGTCATAGCCAACAGAATGAAACCTATCCTTCTAGGTATTATTTCGGAAGAGCAGTCAGGCTATGTGGAGAGGAGACAGATTATGGACAATATCTTACTAGCACAAGAGATGATTCACACACTCCAAACACAAAAGAAAGCAAGTATGATGATGCAACTAGACCTGTCAAAGGCGTATGACAAGGTAAACCGGCACTATTTGAAAACTATTTTGGAATCCTTTGGTTTTTCCAAGCAATGGATTAAGTGGATCCTAGCTCTGGTCAAATCCACAAGATTTTCAATACTAGTTAGTGGAGCCCCAACTAACCAGTTCTCTCCTTCACGTGGTTTGAGGTAGGGTGATCCCTTATCCCCCTTCCTCTTCGTGATTTTGATGGAAGCTTTAAGCAAACTAATCAGAAAGGCTAAAGAGGAAGGAATCATTGAAGGACTTTAGCCCTTACCCTCAAATCCAACCACTACTCATCAACAGTTTGTAGATGATACAATGTTGTATGGCATTCCATCAGTTAAAGAAGCTTTGGGATACAAAAGAATTCTTAATATCTTTAGCAAAGCATCAGGTATGGAGCTAAATCTCTCAAAATCATCTATCTTATTTTTTAATACACATCAAGCTGTTCAAAAAAATCTCTCTACCATCCTAGGCTTCGAAATATGTAAACTCCCCTCGAGATACCTTGGGGTTCCACTAACCGACAAGCCCTGGCAAAAATTGCACTGGGAAAAGCTCTTAACTAGCCTGGAAAAAAGATGTCAGCATTGGACACACAGAGCCCTTAACTTCGCAAGTCGTCTGGTCCTCACCAAAGAAGTCCTCCAGGCCATCCCACAATACATGCTCTCCATTCTGCTAGCTCCCAAGGGAGTTTTGCAGAAGATAAGGGTCATCCAAAGAGCTTTTCTCTGGTCGGGCAATTCAGAGAAGAAGAAATGGTCGCTAATGGCGTGGAATAAGCTTTGCAAACCCAAACATCTAGGAGGGTTGAACCTGCAGGACCCATTCACGGTTAACTGTGCCTGTGGAGAAAAATTATGGTGGAGGTGGCTAAAGGAACCCAAATTACCATGGGCCAAACATTGGAAGGAGAAGTATGCTAAAAATTACAGGCTGCAGAACTTAATTTGCATGCAAGATACCCCGGAAGGCTCTCCAATTTGGAACCTGGCGAGAACCAACTGGCATATAATTCAAGAGCAAAGTTTTTGGGAAATTCGAGATGGAAAGACAGCCCTTTTTTGGGAAGATGCATGGCAACAACTCCCTAAACTGGAAAGTCCTGAATTCTTAGATATCCAAAGAAGAAACCAGGAACTAGGAAGAAACACGGTGAATCAATAATGGAAGCCCAACGGAAATGACTAGGGGTGGAGAATATGGATATTCAATGAAACAAAACCTCTGGAAGAAGAAAATGATAGTTTAAAGGACCTAAGAACACAGCTGGACAAAAGAAGAATAAGGAAAGCAGGGGATAAGGACCAATTACGCTGGGGAAAGCTTGAAGGAGGCAATTTCACACTCAAAGAAGCAAGAACACATGTAGAAGGTACTGAGCATGAAGAGAAAGTCAAGTGGCACAACAAAGTTTGGGAAGCCCAACTATGGCCGAAGATTAAAATGTTCCTCTGGCTCCTGATGCACAGAAGAACTCTTACTTGGGAGAATCTCCGGAGAAAAGGATTCATTGGTCCTTCTCGCTGCCCCATGTGTGGAATTGAGGAGGAAACCATGAATCATCTCCTCAACACCTATGAATGGGCAGACAACATATGGAATTGGGCGGAAACTACTCTTAAAAGGACGGATAGCATAAGGAATTCAATTCAAGAGACAACAGAGAATTGTGGTGCTAATTTCTCCAATACTCAATCGGTTAATATAATATGGAAACTTATACCAGGGTTCATAGCATGGACAATTTGGAAAGAAAGAAACAGGCGAGTATTCCTCAATGAAACAAGAAGCATAAACTACACAAAAGACACAATTCTTCAAAATATCAAGCAAACAATTCTCTCCAAAGGGAGAATGGAATAGGACAAGAACATCTCTGCTTCAGACTTACAGATTCTGAAAGATTTTGGCATTAACATGGGAACCTTCTCGACTTCTTCGATTCATCAACAGGATCCAATTTCCAATGTGAATTCTTGAATTCCTCCGCCAACAAGTTTCCTCAAACTCAATTTTAACGGAGCCTCCAAGGGAAATCCGGGACCTGCAAGCATTGGAGGTGTTCTCAGGGATAGAAAAGGGGAAATTCTGCATATTTATAGTCAAGAGCTGGGTGTAGGGACTAATAACGAAATGGAATTTGCAGCGCTTGAACAGGGTTTGAGAATTCTCAGAAGATTGAAAGCTGGAGCCACCGTGGTGGAAGGGGACTCTCAACTGGTGGTCACTGCAGCAAGAAGAATGTATACAGGAACTAAACCAAGTAAAGTCACACAGCACTGGAGGCTTGCCAAGGTAACAGAACTTATCGCAGAACATCTATCATGCCTGGACAGATTAATCCTTCATGCAGTCAGACGTAAGGCGAATACAGTGGCAGATCATTTGGAAAATTACGGAATCGATAATCCCTCATCCCACTTGGACACCTATTGGCAGGAGATCACATGCACAGAGCTAAAGAACAGGTGCACTCTTCTTTTGAGGCAGGACATTATTTAACGAAAGAAGTGGCGACGAAGTACGGAAAATTTTTCCCCATATAAGAAGAATGAATGCAACCAATCGACGAGACATTAGGATAAGTGGATGGCAGGCTCAGGTAGTACAAGAAAGGAAGTGGCAATTAATTCACAAGAATGTAGGGCTAGTACCAAGGAGCACAGCGAACAAAAAATATGGGCAGCGCCGGCATCAAACCACAAAGGGAGACACTTGGCAATCCGCGAATTGGTTCAAGCGTGGCAAAGTTAATAATAAGGATTCGTATCATCAACAAAAATGTGGGGATCGGAGCAGCAGTTATTATGACTAGACATGCGATCATCAGTCGAAAAAGTGGGTAGGCTTAGGCCATTCAGGGTCTCCATTCACTATAACTATGGTCTCCCACCGCGAGAGTAATGCACTGTTTTCCCACAGCACTCAGCATAGTATCAGTTGCGTTCTCATAAATCTTAGAATTTCTGCTCTCTGTCATAGGAACATGGCATGTGAGGGTATTCGTAATGCCTCAGCCAATAGAGACCTGTAGAGTGCTCGGGACTCTTATGAAACACGAACCTCCCTTAAGGAAAAGTGCAAGATTGAGGAACTTGAAGCGATTGTTGCAGAGGAGGAAGAGCACCTGGAGGAACAGGATTTGGAGAAGGAGGTGGAGTGGGTTTAGGATCCCAGAACGGCAACCACTCGGGCTACTCAATTTGTGTAGACTCAGGCGGAGATGTGGAGAATGAAGACCATGTTAGCAAAGGCAATCAGTATGCAAGGGGAATACATTACTCAAGCTCATCAAGCTATTTCTGTTATCTCCACGGATCACATGGCGAAACCGGAAGCCTTGGATTTCAAGATTAGTGCTCTGTTGCAGCAAGTTGACAATCTCTCCCAAAAAATGAGTGTTTTAATTAGCCTTCTCAGGCACACCATTCGCCAGGATTCCTCTGCTGTGGGGGAGGGTGCAGAGGAGGCCACAGGAACTAGCTAGGGGAAGCGAGCTTCTCAGCGCTCTCCTCTGCCTGGTAATTCTACTGCTTCTGCCAACCCGGGTACCACCACCAAATATTCTGTCATCCTCAAGCTGTAATGGCTTGTTTTGGCAGCTTCAGTTGGCTCTTGCTGCTCAGAACTTATTTTGTCTCTGTTTCTCTGGTTTACTGGTCACCTATCTATTTTAACTCTTACTGTTTCGGATGTCCATTTGGTCTGTTCTCTTTATGTTTTTCAGTTGCCGGAAAGGGCACTCGGTTTTGCAGGCCCCAACGTTTCTCTGTGCTACCCTGCGTGGTAAGCCTTGGGGTCATTTCAGCAGAATTTTAAGGTTCTTAAGCGCTGTAAACGAGCAAGGTTGTCTCTCTATAGTTTGTGCGAGAAAACCTTTTTGTACTCTATGTATCTTATGAATTAATACAAGCATGCTGATTTACAAAAAAAAAAAGAGTGTAAATTAAGATTGGGAGATTTAAAAATCGATGGTGGAATTAGGGCTTCTGCTATTCCTTAGAAATAAATGGATTAGCATTGCAATATTATGAAGGACTACATTATCAATAAGTTATAATATGATATGTAAATTTTATTTTTTGGTGGGTCAATTTTGTAAGGTATATACCTACAAAATCCCCTTTTTTGTTGTCTAGTTTGGAATCCCTCTACAAAAATTTGTAGTTTTTCTCAAAAAGAGGGCTCGAGAATTAGAACTAAATGGATTGGCATTACACAATTATTAAGGGCTACATTATTATTAAGTTGTAGTATGATTTGTAAAAAATAAATTGGTGGGTCAGTTTTATAAGCTATATACCTACAAAATTCCCTTTTTTGTTTTCCAATTTCGAGTCCCTCTTGAAAAGGTTTTAGTTTTGCTGAAAAGGATGACTCAGAATTTTTTTTTTTGAGGATATAGTTATGTACTACCTGATGTTGAAAAATGGCAACAAGAAATTCCAATTTAATTTGTCCTTGAATAAAATTGAGAATTAAAATCGAATTCTATTCTCATAACAGCTTGTAAATAGTTAATTAAGTTTAATTAACTTAATTAGCTTAGGAATTTTGAGTTGGAATTCTTTCTATAGTCATGTATATGTTCTCCCTAAGTTTTATGGGTCCAGTATGAGTTTAAATTGAGTTGTAAATTAGATAACTCAATTTACTGAGTTATGTTCAGTCAAATTAGTTCCAAACTATTTGTGGAACTAATAGAGAGTTAAACAGTCAGTTGGTGCACTAGTGCATCCATAAGTGTCACTCTAGTTAACTGAAGATTCCTTCATCAGAAACTCATGCATGTCGATTATGAGAAAGACCTAGTTGAGACTAGAGTGCAGGGACAATGTATTATCAGTTGTGTGATTTACTGAGTTGTAAATATCATGCATGAAATTAGAGAAGAACCTATGTATGGATTGCACAGTTTTGGAAGCATGAATTCCCTTTAAATATGGGCTATTCATCATAGGAATTACACAAGATATTATGGGCTTGGAGTGCAGTAGAATAGGCTAAGGATTTAGCTTGATCTAGCTTGTGATCTAAGAGAGTTGAGCATACTTGTACGAAATTGTTCTAGTAAGAACAAGCTTTGTATATTCACTCATATTTCTGATATATGCAATACAGATAGCGGGGTTTTGAGAAGTGGATTTGACATCTTGTATTATGTGCCATTGATTTATCTTCTTCTTGTTCATATTGTTTTCATCAGTCTATTGGCTTCTGCTGGTTGAAAATAGAAGTAGATTCTAGTCTTGTGCTTTAGTACATTGCATGAGCTTGTGAATCTACAAGAATTTCTACATGGTATCGGAGCTAAGAATAGTATACTATAGGAGATTTTGAATTTTTGAGTTCTGGGTTATAGGTGAAATTCAAATTTGCAATACATACTTCAGGATCGACAGATGGCGTTCTACAGTTTGCAACTCGAATATGCCTTAGAAGGCAGCTTGAATTTTATAGCCTGGAGGGAAATAATGGAGGTTGATCTAGAGGATGATGGCTTGAACGAATTCGTTGATCAATAAATTCATAAGCCAGCAACATCAAATGCACAAATTTTGGCCAAATGGAAGAAGTGTGTGGCGAAAGCGAGGCGGATAATCCTTGAGGGAGTTCAAGACCACATTGTCTCGAGTCTCCATGGCAAGGAAACTTTGTATGTTATGTGGAAAATATTGACGGACTTGTATTAGAAGAGCAATGACCAAAGGAAATTGGCACTAACAGACAAACTTCAAAAAATCAAAATTAAGAAAGGTGAGACGATTCCAAAATACTTGACCAAGTTCACTCAGTGTCATGGTGAACTTGGAAGTGTTTGAATCACGGTTGTCGAGGATGATATGGTGAGTCTTTCTCTTCTAGGACTCCCAAAAAGTTGGAACAGTTATCAGGACTCTGTCAATGGCCAGGAGAAGTTACCGGATTGGAAATGACTATGGTCAGATTTGATGCAGGAGGAGATCAGGAGGAACACCAGGGATGGCTCTTCATCAAAGATTGATAATGAAGAGAGTTGTGCCTTAGCAATTAAGGCGGAGAAGGGGAAGGGAAAGCTTCCCATTCCAAATCAGATTCTTATCATAGAGATAAGAAGAAATACATGACGAAAGTTAAGTGCTTTCATTGTCATGAGCTAGGTCATTTTTCTACAAATTGTCCACTCAAGAAGTCCAAGAATAAGTCCTTGGGAGGAGCGGTGGGTGAGGCATTGACCTCTCAATTCGAATTGGACTTTTCCCACATTGCATGCATGGTTTCATCAATGATGGGAAGTGTATGGTACTTAGATAGTGGAGCTTCATTCCACATGACTCGTGACAAACAGTTATTCAATGACTTGGAGGAGAAATATCTCCAGATGCATATTGAGATGGGTGATGACAGGAAGTATAGTGTTACTAGATTGGACACGATTACTTTTCAAAGGGAGAATGAGGCTCCACTCACCTTGACGAATGTTATGTATGTGCCCGGGCTGAATAAGAACTTGGTATCTATTACCATGCTTGAGGATAGAGGCTATGATATGATCTTCTCGAAAGGAAATGCGTTCCTTCGACACATAGCCATGGGTCAAGTAAAGAAGATAGGGGTTCGGGTGAAGAATCTCTATAAGCTGGATGTAGAGGAGTGTGTTGCTTTGAGCACAAAAGAAGAAAAGGTGCAGAGCCGAGACATTGGCAAGTTGTAGTACATGCAATTGGGCCACTTGCATCATGGGGCTTTGAAGATATTGCAACAGATTTCTACTGCCCTTCCCAAAGGCACACTTGAGCAAGTTGATACATGAAAGGGGTGTACTTTGGGAAAATACACCAAGTCTTCCTTTCACCACAGAGATAATCGAGCAGAGGATATTCTAGAGAGAGTCCATTCATATGTGTGTGGACCATTCTCGACAACATCCATGGACAAACATAGGTATTATGTTATATTTGTTGATGACTTTTCTCGAAATTGTTGGATATTTTTCATGCAGAAAAAAGATCAAACTTTCACAAAGTTTTGTGAGTTTAAAGCACTGGTGGAGAAAGAGACGGGAAAGAAGGTTAAATATCTACAGAGTGAAAACAGTGGTGAGTATGTCTCAAATGAGTTTAAGAACTTATGTGCAGTGGAAGGGATTAAACGGGAGTTGATGGCACCTCATAACCCTCAGCAGAATGGGGTGGCCAAGAGGAAGAACAAAAGTATAGTAGGGGTAGCAAGGGTGATGTTGCATGATCAGGGCCTACCACTACACTTATGGTCTGAGGCATGCAACACAATGGCTTATGTTCAAAACTGTAGCTCACGTCAGATACTCACGATGAAGACACTAGAGGAGGCCTATTCCGGTAAGAGGCCAGATGTTGGTCACTTCAAGATCTTTGGGTCATCGGTATATTTCCATGTGACCAAATATGCACAGAAGAAGCTTGAGCCAACAACAAAGTTGGGGATATTTTTGGGGTACACTGATACACCTCACAACTATCAGGTGTACTTTCCAACCAGCAAGATGACAGTGGTTCGCAAGGATGTCAGATTTTATGACAAGAAGGCCATGCGAGTTTCCCTTGAGAGGGAGCTTGAGCTACATGTGGATGAGGAGCGTTTAGCTCCTAAGGTTGAGGAGGCTTAGATTGATGTGGAGCAGCCACATGTACAGGATCCGGGAGTGGAGACATCCACTCAGGTAGAGTCTTCCATAGAGGGAAGAAAGAGCACCAGAGAGGCTGACAGATTGTTGGATGATGCACGGAAGAATGTGGGAGCACCCACTTCTCCGTGCAAGCAGAGGAGGCCACCTAAGAGGTACACTAGATGCACGGTTCTTATGGGTGAATGTGTTGTGAGAAAACCATCTTTCTTTAAGGAATAAGTGCAACAATCGTTTGGGTTGATGCCATGGTGGAGTATGACTCCATAGTTCGTAACAGTGTTTGGGATGTGGTCCCGAGACCGTAGGACAAGTGACTGGTCAGCTCCCATTGGCTTTACAAGGTAAATCAAGCTGCAGATGGTAGTGTGGAGAATCATAAGGCTAGATTTGTGTCCCGTGGCTTTTCACAGGTAGAGGGGATTGACAATGATGAGACCTTTGCTCTTGTTGCAAGGTACTCATCGATCATATCTATATTGGCACTATCAGCACAAATGGGTTGGAAGATACATCAGATGGATGTGAAAACAACCTTCCTTAATGTCATTATTGAGGAAGAGGTGTACATAGAACAACCCGAAGGTTTTTATACCTTTGACCATGAGTCGCATGCGTGTCGGCTTAAGAGAGTATTGTATGGGCTAAAGAAAGCACCCTGTGCTTGGTACACCAAGATAGATAACTACTTCACCGAGTTGGGCTTCACGAATAGTGAAGCGGATGCGAACCTATACCACATAGTGGTGGAGGGTAGGTTGTTGATCATTGTACTTTATGTTGATGATCTCATACTAATAGGTGATGATCAACTTATCAAGTCTTACAAGGAGGACCTTGCAAGAGAGTTTGAGATAAAGGACATGCGGCTCATGCATTACTTTCTTGGCATGGAGGTATGATAGGGAGATGGGGAGTTGTTTGTGTCTCAGGGAAAGTATGCCAATGAGATACTCAAGATATTCTACATGGAGAGCAACAAACCCATGGAGTCAACTTTAGTAGGTAACTGGAGGAAGGAGGATGCTACTTCAGGGGAATTAGTGGAAGCTACTATTTATAGGCATCTTGTGGGTTCACTCATGTAATTAGTGAGCACACAACCGGATATGTGCTATGCAGTTAACTAGCTTAGTCAAGCGATGGTTAGGCCTACCAAGATGTATTGGAAGGCAACAAAGCATGTGTTGAGATACCTCAGGGGCACTTCTCAGTATGGATTATGGTATAGATGGACAAAGGGAGTGATGCTTCAAGGCTTCACCAATGCTAATTGTGTAGGGATTCCATCCAACCAGAAGAGCACATCGGGAGGGATCTTCAGTATTTGGTCAACGAAGATTTTTTAGTACAATAGGAAACAGAGATCAGTTGCACTTAGATTGGCAGAGGCAGAGTACATGGCTACTGTTGAAGAGTGTGCAACAAGAAATGCTAAATTTAGAATGTGCTAAAAATAGCATGTCTAAAAATAGCAGTTTGGCCAGTGAGGTCATTGGCCACATTAGGTGAGAGATGAAACTGCTAAAAATAGAAAGTTCTAAAAATAGCATTTTTGGGTCCCTTCCTATTTATAGCAGTCCCTAGTCTATCCATAGGAAGTAAATTAATTTTGGTCTTAACAGCAGTTGGAAATATTAATTAATTAATTCAGTTGAGTTAATTAATTAAGGAAATTCGAATTTGAAGTCTTTGTGAGCATGCACATGAGTTGTCCCACTGATTGAGGAATTTATCCTTAATTTCCTCCACTGATTGAGGGAATAATTATGATTTCTATAATGAGAGAATCAGTTGACTTAGTTTAAACTAGTCAAGTCCAGTTAGATTAATTGTTAGATTAAGAAGAAACAGTTTGTTAATGCTTGCATGCATGTGACAACTATTATTTTTAGTTAACTGAGTATTCTCTCGTGGATAACCAGTGCATGTCAGTTCTGTCAGAGATCCAATTGAGATCAGATGTGGGACAGTGTACTATCATATGCTTGACTATTTCTAGTAAGTAGTTTTTGCATGATTGAGGAACTAGTGTCCTCAAAGATTGCGTAGTTGGACCATAGGTTGACTTGGTATGTTTGGAATTAATTGCATATGCTTTTGCTATTATTTCCTAAGCAAACTGCGTAAGGAAAAATGGATTGGACCATAGGTAAAGCCTTTATATACAGGGCTTGGTTGGTTCATGAGATATATCTTCATAGTTCATTGAGAACTGGATAGCTTGAGCACTGATTCTTTTTGTATTGTGAAGAGGATTTCCACTTGATTGATAATACATGGTTCGGGTTTTATGCTGGTGCTTTCCCCTAGATATATCTTGTGTTGTGTGCGATTATTTCTCTTGATCAATTATCCATGTTTCTACTTTTATGCTTCCGCTTAATGTTTTGTAGAAGTAGAACAAGTATTATGCTTTAGGACATTGCATATATCGGTTTGTTCTACAGGTGAAATTTTTACATGGTATCAGAGCACAGGTGATCAAGCAAGAATAGTATACAAGTAGGAGGAATTCAAAGTTTCTTATTCTTGATATAGGTCTCAAGTTCTTATCACATCTATTTCATCGATGGTGTTCAATGGTTTGAGGCTTGAGTATGCCCTTGATGGCAACTCAAACTATATAGCTTGGAAGGATCACATGGAGGTAGTTTTGGAAGATAATGGTCTTAAGGATTTCATTGATCAAGAAGTCCCTAAGCCTACTGACAAGACTGAGCTGGTGGAATGGGGTAAGTGTGTGGCTAGAGCTAGGAGAATTCTCTTGGAGGGTGTTCGAGATCACATAGTCTCAAGCCTCCATGGGAAGGAGTCTCCATTTGCAATGTGGAAAACATTGAAAGATTTATATCAGAATAGCAGTGATCAAAGGAAGTTGGCACTGAAGGACAAGCTTCGAAAGATCAAGTGTGAGAAGGGTGACTCTATTTCTACATTCTTTAACAAGCTCACCACCTGTAGAGATGAGCTTGCAAGCGTAGGATTCACTACAACTGATGAGGATATGGTGAGTCTAGCACTCTTTGGCCTTCCTAGGAGCTGGCATAGCTACCAAGAATCACTGAATGGAAGGGACAAACTGCCAACTGGGAATGACTATGGTCGAATTTGATGCAAGAGGAGATCAGATGGAGCACCAAGGATGGATCTTCATCAAAACATGATGATGAAGAGAACTTGGCTTTAGCTTCTAAAGCTAAGAAGGGGAAAGGGAAGGCATACCAATCCAAGTCTTCTCAAGGAGGGAAGAAGTTTGAAAAGTCGAAGGTGAGATGCTTTCATTGTCATGAGTTGGGTCATTATGCTAATAATTGCCCAAAGAAGAAGTCCAAGAAAGGTTCCTCCAAGGAATCTGATGGTGATGCACTAGCTTCATAGTTTGATATGGATTTCTCACTTATTGCATGCATGGTTTCATCTAGCATGGGATGTTTTTGGTATTTGGATAGTGGAGCTTCTTTCCACATGTCAGGTGACAAGAATCTTTTCAGCACTTTGGAGGAGAAGGATCTCCAGATACGGATCGAGATGGGTGATGACAGAAAGTACTGTGTCTCAGGTAGAGGTACGGTTATGTTTCAGAGGGAGCATGGTTCTCCCCTCACTCTTTCTAATGTTATGTATGTACCAGGGCTAAAAAAGAATCTTGTGTCTATTGCTATGCTTGAGGATAAAGGCTATGATGTAGTCTTTAGTTTGGGAAAGGTTTTCCTAAGGCATATCGGCACTGGACAGACCAAACAGATTGGGATTCAAATTAAGAATCTCTACAAGTTACAGGTAGAAGATTGTGCTGCTCTAAGTTCCAAGGCAAAGTTGGTGCATGGCCAAGATATTGGCGAGTTATGGCATATGAGACTGGGCCACTTGCATCATGGGGCCTTGAAGATCATGCAACAAATTTCTATCGAATTACCCAAGTGCTAGCTGGAGCAGACAAGCACATGCAAAGGTTGTACTTTGGGTAAGTATGCGAAGGCTTCCTTTCATGATCGGGATGGTAGAGTAGGAGCAGTCCTGGATCGATTTCAGTCAGATGTATGTGGGCCCTTCTCTATAGCCTCCACCATGAAGCAAAGGTACTTTGTTATTTTTATAGATGATTTTTCTCATAGATGTTGGATCTACTTCATGCAAAAGAAGGATCAAACCTTCTTGAAGTTTTGTGAGTTCAAAGCTTTGGTAGAGAAAGCATCGGGGAGGAAGATAAAGGCCTTGTGGAGTGATAACGGTGGAGAGTATGTTTCCCAGCAGTTTAAGGACTTCTGTGCTTCAGAAGGAATTAAATGGGAACTCACGGCACCTCATAACCCACAACAGAATGGGGTGGCCGAAAGGAAGAACAAATCTATTGTGGGAGCAACTCAAGCGATGCTGCATGACCAAGGCCTACCACTTCATCTGTGGGCTGAGGCATGCAATACAGAAGTGTATCTTCAGAACAGAAGTCCTCATCGTATTTTGGGAATGAAGACACCTATAGAGGATTTTTCAGGGAAGTGGCCAGATGTGAGTCACTTTCGTATCTTTGGATCACCAGTTTACTGTCATGTGACCAAAGATGCTCAGAAGAAGCTAGACCCAACAACTGAGTTGGGAATACTTGTGGGGTACACATATACACCTCACAACTATCGTGTGTTTCTGCCTACCGTCAGAGGACAGTAGTGTGCAAGGATTTGAAGTTCGATGAGCAGTGAGCCATGCGAGTATCACTTGAGAGGGAGGTCAAGTTGCATGGTGATGATGAGGAACTATTAGTTTTTACGGAGGAGGAGCCTCCTGATGATGTGGATCAACCACATGTAGAGATTCCAGTAGTGGAGATCACCATTGCTGGAGAGTCTTCCAGAGATGGGCGGAAACACTCATGAGAAGCTGACAGATTGATGCAGGATGCGAGAGAGAATGTGGGGCAGCCATCCTCTCAGCGCAGACGAAAGAGATCTCTTGATAGTTACACTGGCTACATGGCCCTGGTTGGGGAGTGTGTAGAAACTGAGCCTTCTTCTTTTGAGGAGGCAGTGTAGCAGCCAGTTTGGGTGGATGTGATGGTAGAGGAGTATGATTCTATCATGCAGAATAGTGTATGGGATGTTGTTCCTAGACCGGGGGACAAGTTAGTGGTTACTTCCATATGGCTTTACAAGGTAAAGCAAGCAGCTGATGGTAGTATTAAGAAACACAAGGCAAGGTTTGTTGCCTGTGGTTTCTCATAGGTTGATGGGATTGACTATGATGAGACCTTTTCTCCTGTTGCAAGGTACTTATCGATTAGATCGATTCTAGCACTATCAACATAGATGGGTTGAAAGAACCATCAGATGGATGTGAAGACAGCTTTCCTCAATGGGGAGATTGAGGAAGAGGTATACATTGAGCAGCTCGAGGGATTTGAGACCTTCAATTGTGAGTCACATGTGTGTCAACTCAAGCAAGCATTGTATGAGCTGAAGCAAGCACCCCATGCTTGGTATACCAGGATCGACAACTATTTCACCAGATTGGGCTTCACCAAGAGTGAAGCAGATGTGAACCTCTACCACATCATTATAGATAGAAAGTTATTGATTATTGTACTTTATGTCGATGATCTGATTTTGATAAGTGATGATCAGTTGATCAAGTCTTGCAAGGAGGATCTTGCAAGAGAGTTTGAGATGAAGGACATGGGCCTCATGCACTACTTTCTAGGCATGTAGGTGTGGCAGAGAGATGGGGGAGTATTTGTTTCTCAAGGCAAGTATGCCAATGAGATACTGAGGCGCTTCCACATGGATATGTGCAAGCCCATGGAGACTCCTCTAGCAAGTAACTAGAGGAAGGAGGATGCTACTTCAGGTGAGGTAGTAGCTACTACAGTTTATCAATAGCTTGTGGGTTCACTCATGTATCTAGTGAACACACGACCAGATTTTTGCTTTGCGGTGAACCAGCTGAGTCAAGCTATGGTTCATCCAACCAAGTTATTTTGGAAGGTGGCAAAACATGTGCTGAGATATCTCAGAGGCACTACACGGTATGGATTATGGTATAGGCGGATAGAGGGAGTGAAGCTCCAAGGATTCACAAATGCAAATTGGGTAGGTAGTCCATCAAACAGGAAAAGCACTTCTGGAGGGATCTTCAACCTTGGGTCAGCTGCAATTGCTTGGTATAGCCAGAAATAGAGATCAGTTGCACTTAGCTTAGTGGAGGCAGAGTACATGGCAGCGAGTCAGGCTGCATGTGAGGCCATCTAGATGCGGAAGATCCTAGTGGGATTGTTTGGTCAGATGATGGATCCGATGGTGATATATTGTGATAATCAGAGTTGCATTAAACTCTTTGAGAATCCAGTGTTTCATGACAGGTCCAAGCATATAGATATCTGCTATCATCATCTATGGGATTGTGTGGTCAAGAGGATCATGATGTGGCAATATATTTCGATCGAGGAATAGGATGCAGATATTTTGACAAAGGCATTGTCAAAGGGCAATTTTGAGTTCCATAGAGACAGGATCGAGGTTGTTGATAATCCCTTTCTTGTTGAGAGGGAGTGTTGAAAAGTGTGCAATAAGAAATGCTAAATTTAGAATGTGCTAAAAATAGACCTGCTAAAAATAGCATGTCTAAAAATAGCAGTTTGGCCAGTGAGGTCATTGGCCACATTGGGTGAGAGGTGAAACTGCTAAAAATAGAAAGTTCTAAAAATAGCATTTCTGGGTCCCTTCTTATTTATAGCAGTCCCTAGTCTATCTATAGAAAGTAAAATTAATTTTGGTCTTAACAACAGTTGGAAATATTAATTAATTAAGTCAGTTGAGTTAATTAGTTAAGGAAATTCGAATTTGAAGTCTTTGTGAGCATGCACATGAGTTGTCCCACTGATTGAGGAATTTATCCTTAATTTCCTCCACTGATTGATGGAATAAGTATGAGTTCTATAATGAGAGAATCAGTTGACTTAGTTTAAACTAGTCAAGTCTAGTTAGATTAATTTAACAAGTTGTTAGATTAAGAAGAAATAGTTTGTTAATGCTTGCATGCATGTGACAACTATTACTTTCAGTTAACTGAGTATTCTCTCATGGATAACTAGTGCATGTCAGTTCTGTCAGAGACCCAATTGAGATCAGATGTGGGACAATGTACTATCAGATGCTTGACTATTTCTAGTAAGTATTTTTTGCATGATTGAGGAACTAGTGTCCTCAAAGATTGCGTAGTTGGACCATAGGTAAAGCCTTTATATACAGGGCTTGGTTGGTTCATGAGATATATCTTCATAGTTCATTGAGAACTGGATAGCTTGAGAGCTAATTCTTTTTGTATTGTGAAGAGGATTTCCACTTGATTGATAATACATGGTTGAGGTTTTATGCTGGTGCATTCCCCTGGATATATCTTGTGTTATGTGTGATTATTTCTCTTGATCAGTTATGCATGTTTCTACTTGATGTTGCTCATGAATTCGATTATGCTTCTGCTTAATGTTTTGTAGAAGTAGAACAAGTATTATGCTTTAGGACATTGCATATATCAGTTTGTTCTACAGGTGAAATTTTTACAGCTACGAGTCAGGCAGCATGTGAGGCCATCTGGATGAGGAAGATCCTGGTTGGTTTTTTTGGTCAATAGATGGATCCAACTATGATTTACTACGATAATCAGAGTTGTATCAAACTCTATGAAAATTCAGTTTTTCATGATCAATCCAAGCATATTGATATCTTATATCATCATCTCAGAGATTGTGTATTAAGGTAGATTATGTTGTTAGAGTACATTCCCATGGAGGAGCAAGATGTTGACATTTGGACAAAGGAATTGTCAAGATGTAAATTCAAGTTTCACAGAGAAAGGATCGGGTTAGCCGATAATCCCTTTCTTATTGAGAGGGAGTGTTGAGAAATGGCAACAAGAAATTTCAGTTTAATTTTTCATTGAATTAAACCGAGAATTAAAATCGAATTATATTCTCATAGCAACTTGTAAATAGTTAATTAAGTTTAATTAACCTAATTAGCTTAGGAATTTATAGTTGGAAGTATTTTTGTAGTCATGTATATGTTCTCCCTAAGTTTTAGGGGTCCAGTATGAGTTTAAATTGAGTTGTAAATTAGATAACTCAGTTTACTGAGTTTTGTTCAGTTAAATTAGTTCCAAACTATTTGTGGAACTAATAGAGAGTTAAACAGTCATTTGGTGCACTAGTGCATCCACAAGTGTCACTCTAGTTAACTGAAGATTCCATCATCAGAAAATCATGCATGTCGATTCTGAGAAAGACCCAGTTGAGACTAGAGTGCAAGGAAAAAATGTACTATCAGTTGTGTGATTTACTGAGTTGTAAATATCATGCATGCAACTAGAGAAGAACCTATGTTTGGATTGCACAATTTTGAAAGCATGCATTCCCTCTAAATATGAGCTATTCATCCTAGGAATTACGTAAGAGATTAGGGGCTTGGAGAGCAACAGAATAGGCTAAGGTTTTTGCTTGTGCTAGCTTGTGAGCTGAGAGACTTGAGCATACTTGTGCAGAATTGTTCTAGTGAGAACAAGCTTTGTATCTTCACTCATATTTCTGATATATGCAATACAGATAGCAGGGTTTTGAGATCTTGTGTTGTTGCCATTGATTTATCTTCTTCTTGTTCATATTGTTTTAATAGATCTATTGGCTTCCACTGGTTGAAAGTAGAAGTATATTCTTGTATTGTGCTTTAGTACATTGCAAGAGCTTGTGAATCTACAGAAAATTCTACACCTTATATGTTTGCTTCGATCGAGATGCAAAGTTGCATATAAATACAAAATTCTCATATTATATATATATATATATTATATATATATATATATTTAAAGTAAAATTTAGGTTTTTTTTCTTTTTTCTTTTATTTATTTATTTGTATTTGAAGAGTTAAAAAAAAACTTATTTAAAAAAAGAAGTGTTTTCTTTAATACAAAAATGTGGTTTTTTTTTTTCTTAATTGATTTTCACGACACCTGTGAATAAATAAAAATAAATCAATATATACACACTCAACCTTTTTCTCGATTTAATTTTTTTTTTAATATTAATTATTAAAAAAGTCCAATTAATGCTAAAAAAACAAATCATGTAATACCACTTTTGGATTTAAGCTTTTTCTAGACTTATTTTTTTCTTTTAATGTTAATTATTAAAAGAATCCAATAATGATATATTAAAAAAAAAAATCATGTAATACCACTTTTGGATTTAAAGTCCATTTTATGTTTTATTTTTATTTTTTTAAGGGTACCACTCATCACGTCGATATTGTCTATTAATTCTTAATTTTAACCCAAAAAATAAAATAAAAAGTATAAGAATTTGAAAATTGTTTAAAATACCAAAATTTAAATAAATAAAACAATAAAATGAAGGTACACAAAAGCCAATATTTTGAAGGAAAAAAAATAGAAAAAGTGATGGTACATTACCACTTTTCAAAATTAGCATGAAAATCATGATTTGATGAGACCACTTTTCAAAATTAGCGTGAAAATCATGATTTGATGAGACCCTGAAAAACCATGAACTCAATAAAGCTTTAGTTAAGTTTATAACATTATTTTTAGTTATTAATATTTATTGAGAAATATTTTTTTATTACTTTATTTACTAGAACTATCTATTTTTATGATTAAATTGCATTCATTAAGTTTTTTATATTTTGACTTTTATTTCTACCTTATTTTAGTTATTTCAATAATATATCTCCAATATTGGAACATTCTGTTAGTCATAACATATGATTCATGTTACTGGAACATTGTATTAGTCATAACATATGATTGATGTTGAAATTAATTTGAATGAGGAAAATGTGGATTTCATTAATTAAAATTTAAAGTGATTTATATTGAGAGTCGTTTAGACATTGAAATGTATAACTTTAAGAATTATTTGATGACTAAAGTTTTGAGAATCAAATATCTCCACCTCACCCTCAAACTCTCAAATATTAAAATATATGTGACTTCAATTTCAAATTAACACATTTGATTTCTCATTAAAAACCCTATCTTAATTCAGATTTTTTTGAACATTGAAATGTATAACTTTAAGAATCATTGATGACTAAAGTTTTGAGAATCAAATATCTCCACCTAACCCTCAAATATTAGAATACATGTGACTTCTCCACCTAACCCTCAAATATTAGAATACATGTGACTTCAATTTCAAATTAGCACATTTTCTTTTTCATTGAAAACCATGTCTTAATTGAATCCAATGGGAGATTTACTTCTTAGTCAACACATACTCATGTTTCTCCAAAAAGAAAATGACAAATGACCAGCCAAAAGCATGTGGTTGTTTTTTCTTTTAAATGCATTGATACTATGAAACATGCGCATAATTTTGAAGATACCATGTTGTTCATGGGATGAAAAATAAGTTGATGCAACATGGGATGAAAAATAAGTAAAATTGATCCAACATGATGCATGAGTACATAACAAAAGTACGTTTGAAAGTAGGTACGTAGGTTGTCTTTTCGTGAATTACAAAGGTATGTTTTCACTTTACAGGTTATCACATAGAGCTAATTTTAAAATAGAGCCAATTTTTAAAATAATATTGTTGTGTTAAGAGGTGCAGATGTGTATGCTTTAGATGTAACGTTTGAAAAATTATATGTCCTTTTTTTAATGTTTTATTTTAATTTAATTTTATAATATTTTTTAAATTAAATTTAGTGTGTTTAAATATTTTATTTTAATTTAATTTTATAATATTTTTAAATTAAATTTAGTGTAAGGCAAATGTAGTGGTGTAAAATAATGATTACTTAATCATATTTAAATTTAATTAATAAATAAATAAAAACTTATTAGTTATGAAAAATTTACAATATAACAATATTTTTAACTATCGATATTCACCTTATTTTACCATGCATATTATTAATTTGTAAATAAGTTTTGTTACAATACCATATACCAATATTATGGCTTATCAATTTACCATATTCTCAAAAACCATAACTCATTTCAAAATCAAAATATTTTATAAATATTTTATTTTATAATATTTTTAAAATTAAATTTAAAAGCAAAAAAGTATGGGAGATGTTGTAATATGTCCCAAACATTTTGACTTTGTCAAAATAAAATAAAAATTAAATTAAAAAAAAAATAAACTAATAATTATAATTATCAATCAAACATTTTGATTTGGTCAAATTACATAAAATTGAAAATAAAGAAAAATAAAATAAAAAACATAAAATTAATAATAATATTTATATTTATAATTATAACTATATTTGATTATGATTAACAGTAAAACTAGTCAAGATCCATTTTAACTTTGAATCTACCAATAGGCTAAAGGGATCAAATCTATACAAAGTATATTCTAGATAAATCACATAGTTATTTTAATGTTGTCAGCATTAAAACAACTATGTGATTTATCCCAAAGATATTTTATATTAAACATGGATTACATAAGCTTGCATTATGAGGTATCAAATCTCTTGAGATGCAAACCACTTTTAGAGTGAAAAGAGGTTTGATCTCTAAATTCAATGACCCACCACAACCCACATGATCACAACCTACGTTATTAGAATGAACAACCATCCAGTATTATTAATAACATTTCATACTTATCATTAGTCAATGATGTAAAAATTTAGGAATATGGATAGGACATATGGACAAAATAAGGATTTGAAAAGAATCTCAGCCCAAGGAAAGTCTAAGAAGACCTTTTTTTTTCTTTCCTTATTTTAATTGTGTTGAGAGATGCTCTCCAACCCTGTATAGTAGAGATGTTGTAATGTAATGTTTTAACATTTTGACTAAGTCAACTTAAGTGAAAAATTAAATTAAATTAAATAGAAAGATTAATGTAATGAAATGTAAATATTTTAAATCAGTCAAAAAAAACCTATAAAAATAAAATAAACATAAAAATAAAAAAAAAAAAAAAATAAAAAATAAAAAATAAAAATAAAATAAAAAAAAAAAAAATGGTCCATGGTATTGACCTATGGTATTCATGTGGAACAATAACCTATTTAAAGTGGGCAATTAAACCAGTCTAGAGTTGTCTTAACTCCCGGATCTACCTAGTGTCGAGAGAGATCAAGTCCCTTGATATACAAACTTGTTTTAGAATCAAAAGATATTTAACCCCTCGTGGAACGTAGATCGAGAATTAGAATAGATCTAAGTTGGTTTAATTAGAATTCACTACTAAATTTAAGATCTTTGTGAAATAAAGATATCATGCTCCCAACAAAAAAAAAAATGTTTCCAGATGAAAAAAAATAATACATGAAATATGGATATAGGGCTAATTTTTTTCTATAATAACTATTAATCTAATATATATTTTTTTATATTATGCAGATTATAGTAAAAGAAATTTATGTAAATTTAAATTTAATTAATATATTGATAATATTTAGTTACCAAAATAGTTGGTGAATGAGTTTACTTTTAGGGTTTTTTTTCTTAGTTATTATTGGCTTAAAATATTGTGGGCATCACATTTGCTTAACTTCCAACTAAAAATCTATGAGTGTCCGACTTGTCCAACCTCCAACTCACAATTATAGTACTAGTAAATCAACCCATATCACACTAATATAAAACCTACCTAATTATCAATTCCTTATTTATTTACATTTAAACATAAATCATTTTTATTTAACTTTACAATATTCATTAATATTTATATTTAACTTTACCATGTATATCATTATTATTATTATTTAACTTAACAACATTTATATACCTAGTGAATATTATAGGTCAATTTACAAACAAATTTATCATAATAAACCATTAGTAATGTTTTACCTTTAAAAAAACCTGAAATAAACTAAGACAATGCAAGGTTTCAACTAAAAGCAAGACAACTATTTATAAAATGACATGTTTTTTTTTTTTCTCAGCAACACTAACTAATTTATATTAATATATACAGGTGAACTTTACATCCAAAAAGACTGTCTGCCCAGGGCCAACTGTGGCTCCTTGGGTGACTCTATCATTCTCAAACTCCTGCCTCGCAGGGCGATATATCCAGACTAGATCAATATTCATGACTCGGTGATATTTCAATGTTGCACCAAAACTGCCCACGCAGGGGCATCCCACAGAAGACACACAACCCAGAAAGCCTATAGACGCAGAGAACATAACACAGAACAGACAAGAAACAAGCATAGACATAAGACGTATACCAGGCATGAGACGCCAAACCCAACAAGACTATAGTAGCCGATACCATGACTCAGAATAGGAAGGAAACAAACCAAAACATAAGACGAAAACCTGATATTAACCAAGACCCCGTACCCAGCCTGAGCGAAGGAAGCCAATGCGAGGGCGTGCCGTTGTGCGTTAGTCCTCTGGTTTTTCTTCCAGAATTCTACACCATCCTTGTCCCTCTGGGATGCCATCCCGCACAGCCATGGGATCCTGCGCAGGGGCTGGCAACTCTTGTTCTCGAGCTCGGAAGGGGGCTTGCTGAGGCTCCCTCTCTGAATTGTCCTCTGCATTCGATGGCTCCCCCATTGGGCGCTTCCCCTTGTTGCTCTCTGAACGATCCTCAGCAGGTACCAGTGGCGGTTCTTCCTCATTCTCCTCAGGAATTTTGGTGAAAAGCACTGAGATGTGTGCATTGTTTCCAGCATTGTCCCTGGAGCTACCCAGTGTAAAAATGACTGAGCCAAATGCTGGGAGCATGGGTGCTCCATCATTGGAGCTACCAGCTTCCAGAAACTGACTAGTTGGAATTGGGGTGGCTCCTGCCCTTCTGTAACAATAGCAGCAGCAGTAGTGATGGTGAACATCCGCTGCGGGGGGACGAGAGGATTCTCCACGCCCTGAGCCTCTTCTGCAAGGCATCCTTTCTCGCAGCCGTACCATGGAATCCTCAAATTCCTTATCCTGTTCCAGAGCAGAGGAGGGCCTGCTGTTGTTGCCTTCCCTTCCTGAAGCCTGTTGTCCCCAAATTGGGTCGAGGCTGAGCTCAATTGAGCATAGACAAAGACCAGTAAAAACAAGCATGGAGCGGACCGCGTCCGAGCTCTCAGCAACCAAATCACAGCATCTACGCTCAGAGTTTTGAGTATCCTTCTCGTCACACTGAATTCCGCTCCCCAACATTCCATCATTCTTAAACCCATTATCATTCCCTCGGAACTTGCCCGCATTGAATGCGCTCTGCTGGTTTGCCATCGCCACCAGCGCCCTCATTAAGACTGCCCTTATGCTTCTCCCGGCCTGCAGTCTCGGCGGCGAGAGGCATTGAAGGCCCTTGATCCTCACGTGGCAGCCCGTGCTGGGCATGTGGCTCACCATTGTCTAACTTAATGACACCCGCATCCGGGGGATAAAATGACATGTTAATATTATATGCATTATAAATTATGTATATTCCTAAAAATATTTTATATTTATATAACTTATTTTTTTATTAAATTCATCCAGATAGTATAATTGTAATTGGTCTTTGTTGTGTCATAAAATATTATATAAATTATGAGATTCAAGGTTAAAATTCATATGGGTTTTTAAGCTACCAAACAAACCCATAATTTTTTATTTAATAATAAATTTTCACTTTTTCATAAGAATAATTTATTTTTTGTATTTTTGTATTTTTTAATTATAAATATGAATGTGAAGATTTAACCATTGGATAATCGAGAACATTTATAAAACATTATTTACTATAGAGTTTAGTCTTCTGTGATCCATAATAACATTATAAGAAATTATTTCATAAATAATCACATCTAAGGAGAATAGTGTGGTTCATCATTAGGACAAGATGAAGAATCATCAAGGCAGTGGGTTAAAAAGATGGACAGATCCTTCCAAGGGCTAAAAGAAGAGTGGCATGTGCATCCAACTACTAAACATGTGCATTTAGAACAAGCGAGGGCACCTTATTCCTTGTCATAAAAATTGCAAATTGATATATGAGGTGGCAAAATTAATTGCATATTAATTGACAAGGACTTGCATAAATTTTGGTGGGTAGCAACCACTAATAAATTTGCACATTTAGTTTTTTATAGTACTTGTTAAAGTGTTGAAGAACACATAAATAATGGTGAGTAGTAACTCTTTGTAATTATATTTATTTGATGATGATGATGATGATGGTTAATGTCCACTGAGACCAAACTTTGGTCTATCGGACCTAAAGAAACAAATTATTTGGTTTGATTTAAGATTTTATTTCTATGATCAAAAGGCTTGGAGAGAAGCCTCCCAAGCTCACTATAATTTTGAATTCGTAAAAGGCTAGGAAGGTCAGTATTGCGACAAAGATTATGAAACTGAGATATAATGTGGTTGTACGCGGGGCACTCTAAGAGGAAGTGGTTTTCATCCTCAATGTTCCTATTATCACAGAGATGGCAGATTCTTTCTATCCATGGTGTTTTAGGAACTGCCCAATGACCTGTTTCACTACGGCATTCATGAGAGTTCGTTCTAAACTTTGCTAAATTAATTTTCTTCTTTGAGCTAGCTAAAACAGAGAGATACTTTTGATCTTCTAAGGTGGGGTTGATGACCTTCTTATAATAACTTAATTTTCTTTTAGCCGTTAAATCTTTCTCACACCACATTTTTTCTTTGAACTTAGAAGTAACAATATTTTTAATGTTATTAATGTTTTGCAGTGCATCATTCTCGTTGATCTCCCAATGGTTTATCCAGGCCCTTGTGTCTTTATACCACCCCCGTTTGAGCCTTAGATGGTTTTGGCTGGAATTTAAAGCTAGCTTGGGAAGTCTATGATCTCCTATGTTATTGAGCTTGTGCTTGTACAACAGAAGCCCAGTCATAGCTAGGCTTTCGATAGGGGAAAGACCTACTTTAAGGAGAATAGGGTAGGGCGTATTGCTTTTAATTTTCAGGTTATACGTTATAAAGCGCTTCTGGATTTTCTCAATCTTTCTCCAGGATTCTCTAGAGATGCTGCAACCCCAAACCTCACATCCATATAAGATAACAAGAGTGACTAAAGTTTCAAAGAGGAACTTCTTTTTATCCCACATTACGAGGTTTGTCGTTTTACAATTATTTTCAAGACCAAAGTAAGCTTTCCACCCCCCATTAATCCTTTTCTCAATGCTATAGTTCTAGTTGAGCTTGTGATGAATATCAATTCCTAGGTACTTGTAAAAATATACTCCCTCCAAGTTATTATTGTCATACATAAAATTAGCGTAGGTGTCCTTCTTGGATTTGATAATCATAACTTTTGTTTTGTCAGTGTTAACAGTCATACCCATGGTAGAGCAGAAATCCTTAAGAAGGCTAAGTTGCTTATCAAGATCAAATGGACACCTTGCAAGGACAACAATATCATCAGCATAGAGAAGAAGGATGACGACTAGCCCAACTAAGATTGTGCCAGCACATCCTGCTTCCTCTAAATAACCTTCGAGCTTGTCAATGTAAATGCCAAATAGGGTAGGGGAGAGGGGGCAACCTTGTTTAACTCCGATATTACACTTAATATCTTTTGACCACCCCTCATTGCTTTTTAGCTTGGCAATTACATTCTCGTATAATCTAATAGCGGCAACTCTCAACTCGAAAGGAACCTTTAGCTCTTCTAATATATTCCAAAGGTTGTTTCTAGGAACCATATCGAAAGCCTTTCTAAAGTCCACAAAGCAACAAAAGAGATTGGATTTATCATTACGACATTCCTCCACAATGATTCTAAGCGTAACGAGGTGGTCTGTTGTTGAGTGATGCCTTCTAAAACCTGCTTGGCCTTTAGCCCGCTTATCTTCACTTTCAAGCCATATGCTCAACTTCTTTTCCAAAATATTACCATATAACTTAGCTAAGAGAGGGCTGATCATAATTGTCTGATAATTAGAGGGATTATTTGTATCCCCATTTTTAAAAATAGGGATAATGAGGCTCTCAGTCCATAACTTAGGGAACCCTTGCTTGACTGCTTGATTGAAAAGCTTGTGGATGTGGGGGATGAGGACAGGGCCTCCAATTTTTAAGATTTCTACCTGGTAACCTTCAATGTCCTTAGCTTTCCCATTAGCCAAGCGTTTAACCCCAAAATCAATGTCTTCTAGAGAGAATACTTCTTTCGTTGTGGGCAGAGTTTCAAAGTTATTCATGATATTTGGAGATTCATAGAGCTTTTTAAGATAGGAATTCCAATCGTGTAAAGCAATTTTATTATTATCTTTAGATTTCCTGGTCAGGATCTGCCTCCAAAATTTCTTAGGAGCTACCTTAGATAGGTGTAAGAGATTCTCTTGTCTTTTACGAATGTACTGCCTCTTTTTTCTTTTAGTTAGGGCTTTGTATATTTTTATCTTGTCCATTTTAATAGATTCATCAACAACTTCCTTAATAGCTCTCCTCGTATTTTTACAGTCTTTGTCATACCATGGGTTGGTTTTGCTATTTCTTTTATTCTTTGAAACTTCAATTGAGAACTTATTAATAGAATATGAGAGGGTTTTAGTAAAATTATGGTAGAGATCTTCTATGTTGCCTATGCTAAATAAAGGAAGCAAATTAGTTTTTAATTCTTTTAGAAAGAGATCGTTTTTATTTCTATCAAATATTAAATTCTTTTGGCTATAAGTATTATTTTCTATGGGATCCCTATGCATGACAAATTTCAGAGTTATAAGTAAAGGCCTATGATCAGAGTCAGGCTCGTGGTCGTTTAAGATGTCAAGATTTATTATTTCGTTGTATAAAGGGAGATCAGAAATAACATAGTCTACCACGCTGCTACCAAGCCCATGGATGCAGGTCATGTAGCTAGAATTGGGCCACTTCTTTAGACCATTGCAGATTATGAGATCCTAAGCACTACAAAGCTTGACTAGCTCCAACCCAAAAAGATTCTCCCTGAGGTCTTCAGAGCTTCTTTTGTACCTAGTAGCCAAAGTAGGTCTTTGTCCAACCAAAGAGGATTAGGGTTTGAATGATTGCTTAGAATAATAGCTTTTTTTCTTGAAGTTCGAGCATTAAAGTCACCTATAAAAAGGATATTACCTTCATTCCTTAGGCTAGAAATATCATTCTCCAAACCAATGTAAGGACTATATTTATCTAGATTCTCCTTCTTATAGAAGTTAGAATTGATAGGAGGAAAATAACATATTGCTATGTAGGTCTTTTTATTATTAATGTTGGTGATCTCTATCCAACTATATTGGTTGTAAGGGTTGTTTTTATAAATCCTAGCATGGGGGGAGATGTTATTTTTAATGTAACAAGCTATTCCCCCAATGCCTCTACGGGAGGATCGCTTGTTCTAGGTAGACAATAGCGTAAAGCCATTTATGTTAGGGACCTTACATTCTTCATGCTCCCAAGTTTCAACAAGCAAAATAATATCAACATCATTTGAGATCCAGCTTAGCTTGGCGCCTTTGTTCCATGGAAAGCCCCGGTAGTTCCAAGAAAGAATCCAGAGCATGTTGAATTGCTATTTAGTACTATCTTTTTGGTTTCTATCTCGAATAAAGGCTTTTCTATTTCTGATTATTGCCCATTTTCCTTCCTTTCTAGCTTCTTTTACCCTTTGAACCTCCTTTCTTAATTCCGCTTGATCTTCTGGAATGAGATCTTCATTTATAAATATTCCTTGCTAAGTATGTCATACTTATGATCAGTAGAGCTCACCTTTATTTGGATTAGTCTTCCTTTATTTTCAGTTAATTTCCCCAACCTTGTTGCTTCTGTGAGACACGTTGTTTCAATTTGTAATTTATTATGTAGTTATGTCTTGGCTATGGCTAAAGTATCCTCATTTACCTCCTCTTTTAAATCGAAGATTATAAGGTTCAAGGCCCTTTTGTTATGCTCATGGTCTAATTCTATTAATTTGTTCATTTCATCCTTAATTGGTTTGATATCTAATTTATCTACCACATTATTTAGGGTGAGGTAGCTATTAACTTTTTCTTCTAGATCTTTAATCATGTCCTTCATTTTAAGGCTCTCTAAAGCATCTCCTTACTGGGATGTTTGGTTAGTATCTTGGTTTTGTTTTTCTATAACCTGCAACCTACTCTCTATTGCCACCATTTTATTCTCCAATAGTTCTATTTTATTTTCTATTTGTTTTTGGATTGTGTCTTCAAGAGATGCAAATTTATTTGCCAGCATGGCTTCTAACTCTATTTGTATCTTGACTTCTCTACGTTTCTCTACAGATTCTATATACTCATAGAGGCCTTGTAGAGTAACTGTGCTAGGTCTGCCTTTGGTAATCTTTGGTAGCTGTGGTAAAATATTCATACTTGAAAATATATGAGCAAATATGTATTAGAAAAAGATAAGGAAAGGAAAGTGTGCACCTAATATCAACCTTTGTCTGTAGATCGCACGTGCCCACCATAGCCTGTAGACCTGATTAGATTGAGTTCAGAAGATGCCGCCGACGGACCCAAGATCATGAAAGAGACCCTTATTATTTGAATGCAAGCCTTAGAACCAAGATCACCGAAGGGCGAGCAAGCCTCAGAACCAAGATCACCAAATGCGTTTATATATGCAAGCCTCACAACCAAGATCACCAAATGCGAGGATTTATATATACAGTTTAGCGAGGGTTTATTTATGCGAGCCAAGATCACCAAGCTTTGGATTTATATATGCGAGCCTGAGAACCAAGATCACCGAGCTTTGGATTTATGTGACCCTCAAGATCACTGAATGCGTTTATATATGCGAGCCCTAGAACCAAGATCACCGAATGCGAGAGCGGAGCCTCAGAACCGAAGCAAGGAAGATCACCGATCTTTAGATTTATGCGAGCCTCAAAATCACCGAATGTGTTTATATATGCGATACCGGAGCCTCAGAATCAGAGCGAGGAAGATCATCGATCTTTGGATTTATGCGAGCCTCAAGATCGCCGAATGCGTTTATATATGCGAGATCGGAGCCTCAGACCCAGAGGAGGATATAGATCACCAAGGATATTGATCACTAAGGATTTATATATACAGTTGAGATCACCGATCTTTGGATTTATGCGAGCCTCAAGATCACCGAATGTGTTTATATACGCAATACCGGAGCCTCAGAACCAAAGCTAGGAAGATCACTGATCTTTGGATTTATGCAAGCCTCAATATCACCGAATGTGTTTATATATGCAATACTGGAGCCTCAGAACTGGAGCGAGGAAAATCATCAATCTTTGGATTTATGCGATTCTCAAGATCGTCGAATGCGTTTATATGCGAGACTAGAGCCTCAGAACTGGAGGAGGATATAGATCACCCTTATGCCAAATCACCGAATGTGTTTATATGTGAAAGCGGAGCCTCAGAACTGGAGCAAGGAAGATCTTACTCCTATCTATTTCTTATGCAAATGTTTGCTTAAATTATTAATAACCAAAATCATTGCACAAATATCTAAAATTGTGGCATAAATATTGCAAGTACATCCAAAAATTATGACAAAAAAATTTGAGGCAGTTATCCACATAACATTGATTGAAAATATAAATAATAATTATTAAAATTATACCATTGAAATATAAAATATAATTTAAATAATACAAATTTGTATAGTTAATTTTGATAATGTTTTAAAAAAATTGTCTTATTTATAATATTCATTTAGAAGGATAAGATTCATTGAGGGTTGAAGATGGATCACTTTTCTTAAATTTAAATTACTTTAGATACACGCTAATTAAATCCCCAATTTGAATGCATTTCCTTCCTTAAATATATATTAAGATTTGTTAGGTAAAATGAGCATAAAGATGCATTGATATATGCAAAGATGAACCAACACCTCTCTTCCATTTAAGATTTTAAGACTAGAATCAACCATTTCAGAGAACAATTATGTGATTGATTGATTTTAAGACTAGAATCAACCATTTCATAAAACAATTTTGTGATTAATTCTAGAGTCTATAACAATCTCCATGTCCATATCCATATTATTCAAAATTGCAAAATTGAGTATCCATGTGGTTCATATTACAAAATTAAAAGCAGTAATAGATTTTAAAGGAGAGGGAGGAGTTAATTAAGTATGCATACCAAGAGTGAGTTCAAGCTTCAATTACTAGCATCTTTAGTCTCCTTACAGGGATAATTCATTGATCCAGATAAAGATGAACTCCATCATTAAAGATATGACCTGCAACATTACCATCCCTGCGATGAACTGTGCCAATTTAGCCATTTTAGCTTCTAATTTTGAATTCCAATGAGCGTGGAAAACCTTGATTGCCATAATAGAGTCCATTTGTTAATTGTGACATGCCTCTTACTTATCTAGGAGGTAACGGATCTCCTACTTGATGAACCAATTTTTTGATGGTTCATTAACAAATTCACCATAGCCTATGGCCACCGCCATGGGCTCCCTCTCCCACCCTGAGAAAACGATATCGTGCACCCTGTGATGAAAAGCACCAAAGCGACCACTCAAGATCTGTGGAGAGTTCCGATGTGGCCATACAACATCTCGCTCTGCAGTAAATAGTGAAAACATCATATTAGTGAGGTGGCTAAAGGTGGTTAACCAGATGGAAAATTAGTGTATACGCGATGTGGTTCAATAATATATGAGCAAGGTGCTTCAAGGCAACTATCAACATGGCATTTGCACTAATTCCCATGGGATCTCGACTACTGGGCCCTAAGAACAAAAAGAAAAACAATAGTTTACATGCAAAGGTGGATAGGGAGGTTGGTGAGACTTATTGCCATGAATAGCGTCGACTTCTCATAGTTATGGCAGAGTTTATCAGTTAGACTACGACATACTTCTCAGATTTATGGCAGAGTTTATCAGTGAGACTAGGACAATTGATGTTTTGAAATAATACATCAATATTTTGTCTAATCAAGAGTTTACAACTTTTTTTTTTTAATTATAATAAAAAATGTGTTATTTATTTGTAAACTTTAACATTGAGTTTTGGATAAGTCAAAGCTAAATTAATAGAAAAAGTGATGGTACATTATCACTTTTCAAAATTAGCATGAAAATCATGATTTGATGAGACCACTTTTCAAAATTAGCATGAAAATCATGATTTGATGAGACCCCTGAAAAAACATGAACTCAATATTTTTAAAGCTCTAATTAAATTTATAACATTATTTTTAGTTATTAATATTTATTGAAAAATATTTTTTTATTACTTTATTTACTAGAACTATCTATTTTTATGATTAAATTGCATTCATTAAGTTTTTTATATTTTGACTTTTATTTCTACCTTATTTTAGTTATTTCAATAATATATCTCTAGTATTGGAACATTCTGTTAGTCATAACATATGATTCTTGTTACTGGAACATTGTATTAGTCATAACATATGATGACTAACATATGATTCTTGTTACTGGAACATTGTATTAGTCATAACATATGATTGATGTTGAAATTAATTTGAATGAGGAAAATGTGGATTTCATTGATTAAAATTTAAAGTGATCTATATTGAGAGTCTTTTAGACATTGAAATGTATAACTTTAAGAATTATTTGATGACTAAAGTTTTGAGAATCAAATATCTCCACCTAACCCTCAAACCCTCAAATATTAGAATATATGTGACTTTAATTTCAAATTAGCACATTTGCTTTCTCATTAAAAACCATATCTTAATTCAGAACCTTTTGGACATTGAAATGTATAACTTCAAGAATCATTGATGACTAAAGTTTTGAAAATCAAATATCTCCACCTAACCCTCAAATATTAGAATACATGTGACTTCAATTTCAAATTAGCACATTTGCAACCCTCAAATATTAGAATACATGTGACTTCAATTTCAAGTTAGCACATTTGCTTTTTCATTTAAAACTATGTCTTAATTGAATCCTATGGGAGATTTACTTCTTAGTCAACACATACTCATGTTTCTCCAAAATGAAAATGACAAATGACCAGCCAAAAAAGCATGTGGTTGACACTATGAAACATGTGCACATTTTGAAGATACCATGTTGTTCATGGGATGAAAAATAAGTAAAATTGATGCAACATGGGATGAAAAATAATTAAAGTTGATCCAACATTTGAAAGTAGGTACGTAGGTTGTCTTTTCGTGAATTACAAACGTATGTTTTCACTTTACAGGTTATTACCTAACAAGTTTATAAAAGATTTTAAAATACAGCTAATTTTTAACATAATATTATTGTGTTAATAGGTGCGGATGTGTAAATTATAGGTTATTTTTCTAAATATTTTATTTTAATTTAATTTTATAACATTTTTTAAATTAAATTTAGTGTGTTTAAATATTTTATTTTAATTTAATTTTATAATATTTTTAAATTAAATTTAGTGTGAGGTAGATGTAGTGGTTTAAAATAATGATTACTTAATCATATTTAAATTTAATTAATAAATAAATAAAAACTTATTAGTTAAGAAAATTTTACAATATAACAATATTTTTAACTATCGATATTCACCTTATTTTATCATGCATATTATTAATTTGTAAATAAATTTTGTTAGAATACCATATACCAATATTATGGCTTATCAATTTACCATATTCTCAAGAACCATAACCCATTTCAAAATCAAAATATTTTATAAATATTTTATTTTATAATATTTTTAAAATTAAATTTAAAAGCAAAAAGGTATGGGAGATGTTGTAATATGTCCTAAACATTTAGACTTTGTCAAAATAAAATAAAAATCAAATTAAATTAAAAAAATAAAAATAAACTAATAATTATAATTATCAATCAAACATTTTGATTTGGTCAAATTACATAAAATTGAAAATAAAGAAAAATAAAATTAAAAAACATAAAATTAATAATAATATTTATAATTATAATTATAACTATATTGGATTATGATTAATAGTAAAACTAGTCAAGATCCATTTTAACTTTGAATCTACCAATAGGTTAAAGGGATCAAATCTATACAAAGTATATTCTAGATAAATCACATAGTTATTTTAATGTTGTCAGCATTAAAACAACTATGTGATTTATCCCAAAGATACTTTATATTAATCATGGATTACATAAGCTTGCATTATGAGGTATCAAATCTCTTGAGATGCAAGCCACTTTTAGAGTGAAAACAGGTTTGATCTCTAAATTCAATGACCCACCACAACTCACATGATCACAATCTACATTATTAGAATGAACAACCGTCCAGTATTATTAATAAGATTTCATACTTAGCATTAGTCAATGATGTAAAAATTTAGGAATATGGATAGGACATATGGACAAAATAAGGATTTGAAAAGAATCTCAACCCAAGGAAAGTCTAAGAAGACCTTTTTTTTTTCTTTCATTTCCTTATTTTTAATTGTGTTGAGAGACGCTCTCCAACCCTATATAGTAGAGATGTTGTAATGTAATGTTTAACATTTTGACTAAGTCAACTTAAGTGAAAAATAAAAATAAAATAATTTTTTAAAATAAAATTAAATAGAAAGATTAATGTAATGAAATGTAAATATTTTAAATCAGTGAAAATAAAAAAATAAAAAATAAAAATAAAATAAACATAAACATAAAAATAAAAATAAAAATGGTCCATGGTATTGACCTATGGTATTCATGTGGAATGATAACCTATTTAAAGCAGGGAATTAAACCAGTCTAGAGTTGTCTTAACTCCCGGATCTACCTAGTGTCGAGAGAGATTAGGTCTCTTGATATACAAACTTCTTTTAGAATCAAAAGATATTTAATCCCTCCCGGAAGATCGAGAGTTAGAATAGATCTAAGCTGGTTTAATTAGAATTCACTACTAGATTTAAGATTTTTGTGAAATAAAGATGTCATGCTCCCAACATATTTTTTTGTTTCCAGATGAAAAAAAAATACATAAAATGTGGATATTAATTATTACATCTATTATGGTTTAATTTAAAAGTATTTATTTAATATAATATAATATAAATGTTATAAACATTTAAAAGCGATAATTTTTTCCTATAATAACTATTAATCTAATATTTTTATTTTTTTTGTTTATATTATGTAGATTATATTAAAAGAAATTCATGTAAATTTAAATTTAATTAATATATTGATAATATTTAGTCACGAAAATAGTTGGTGAATGAATTTACTTTAAGGTTATTATTGACTTAAAACGTCCAACTAAAAATCTATGAGTCTCCCACTTGTCCAACCTCCAACTCACAATTATAGTAGTAGTAAATCAACCCATATCACACTAATATAAAACCTACCTAATTATAAATTCCTTATTTCTTTACATTTAAATATAAATCATTTTTATTTAACTTTACAATATTCATTAATATTTATATTTAACTTTACCATATACATTATTATTATTTTTATTTAACTTAACAACATTTATATACCTAATGAATATTATATGTCAATTTACAAACAAATTTATCATAATAAACCATTAGTAATGTTTAACCTTTAAAAAATCCTGAAATAAACTAAGACAATGCAAGGTTTCAACTAAAAGCAAGACAACTATTGATTAAATGACATGTTAATATTATATGCATTATAAATTATTTATATTCCTAGAAATATTTTATATTTATATAACTTATTTTTTTATTAAATTCATCGAAATAGTATAATTGTAATTGGTCTTTGTTGTGTCATAAAACATTATATAAATTATGAGATTCAAGGTTAAAATTCATATGGGTTTTTAAGCTACCAAACAAACCCATAATTTTTTATTTAATAATAAATTTTCACTTTTTCATAAGAATAATTTATTTTTTGTATTTTTTAATTTTTTAATTATAAATATGAATGTGAAGATTTAACCATTTGATAATCGAAAACATTTATAAAACATTATTTACTATAGAGTTTAGGCTTCTGTGATCCATAATAACATTATAAGAAAGTATTTCATAAATAATCACATCTAAGGAGAATAGTGTGGTTCATCATTAGGACAAGATGAAGAATCAAATCAAGGTAGTGGGTTAAAAAGATGGACAGATCCTTCCAACGGCTAAAATAAGAGTGCGATGTGCATCCAACTACTAAAAGAAGAGTGTCATGTGCATTTAGAACAAGCGGGGGCACCTTAGTCCTTGTCATAAAAATTGCAAATTGATATATGAAGTGGAAAAATTAATTGCCTATTAATGGACAAGGACTTGCATAAATTTTGGTGGGTAGTAACCACTAATAAATTTGCACATTTAGTTTTTTATAGTACTTGTTAAAGTGTTGAAGAACACATAAATAATGGTGAGCAATAACTCATTGTAATTATATTTATTTACATCTTACTCCTATCTATTTCTTATGCAAATGTTTGCTTAAATTATTAATAACCAAAATCATTGCACAAATATGTGAAATTGTGGCATAAATATTGCAAGTGCATCCAAAAATTATGACAAAAAAATTTGAGGCAGTTATCCACATAACATTGATTGAAAATATAAATAATAATTATTAAAATTATACCATTGAAATATAAAATATAATTTAAATAATACAAATTTATATAGTTAATTTTGATATTGTTTTAAAAAAATTGTCTTATTTTTAATATTCATTGAAAAGGATAAGATTCATTGAAGATTGAAGATGGATCACTTTTCTTAAATTTAAATTATTTTAGATACACATTAATTAAATCCCCAATTTGAATGCATTTCTTTTCTTAATTATATATTAAGATGTGTTAGGTAAAATGAGCATAATGATGCATTGATATATGCAAAGATGAACCAACACCTCTCTTCCATTTAATATTTTAAGACTAGAATCAACCACTTCAGAGAACAATTATGTGATTGATTGATTTTAAGACTAGAATCAACCATTTCAGAAAACAATTTTATGATTAACTATAGAGTCTATAACAGACTCCATGTCCATATCCATATTATTCAAAATTGCAAATTGAGTATCCATGTGGTTCATATTACAAAATTAAAAGCAGTAATAGATTTTAAAGGAGAGGGAGGAGTTAATTAAGTATGCATACCAAGAGTGAGTTCAAGCTTCAGTTACTAGCATCTTTAGTCTCCTTACAGGGATAATTCATTGATCCAGATAAAGCTGAACTCCGTCATTAAAGATATGACCTGCAACATTACCACCCCTGCGATGAACTATGCCAATTTAGCCATTGTAGCTTCTAATTTTGAATTCCAATGAGCATGGAAAACCTTGATTGCCATAATAGAGTCCATTTGTTAGTTGTGACATGCCTCTTGCTTATCTAGAAGGTAACGGATCTCCTACTTGATTAACCAATTTTTTGATGGTTCATTAACAAATTCACCATAGCCTATGGCCACCGCCATGGGCTCCCTCTCCCACTGCAAAAAGTCATTATATTAGAGTTTTTGATGGGTCATTCAAGAGACAATAATTGTGTAGCTAGAATATTATGTATAAGGAGGGTTTTTTTTGTTTGTTTTTAAATAGAGTATTATATATAAGGAGGTTTTTGATTCAATTTTTTTAGATTTTCTTATAAGAGTATTATGTGTTTTTTTAATCAACCCGTGTCAGACTGAACTAGTTGCCAATTCCTCTCAATATAAGAAAAAAGCTAGATGTATATATTATATGAGTAGAAAATTATATAGATCATCTTCCAGATGCATTTATAAATGCTATAGAGCTAGTAAGAACAACTCTGAAGATATCAAAAGCAACTTGGTACAACCAAGAGCCAGAGATGCACTTTGAGCAACATAGACTACATATAGAGCAAGATATTGTACTGAGTCGATTTGACTAAAAGCAACATATACAAAGGCAGGTATTGCAAGAAATAAAAAGTTTCATATACAAAATTCAGCATATCTATGGATCACACTTTTGTTTGGTATATCACCATCTATCTAGCGAGGAAGCTCCTCGTAGAGGACACTACTTATGCCCAGTGGCCAGGCAAGGATCTTCAAATAAAAACAACAAAAAACATCAACATTCTTGTTACACTAAAATTTGTCACCATGACTATTTGCAGTCAGTATGGCTCCATCAATAGTCATACTGTCCTCCTCGGCAAGTCTTATACCTCTGCTCCTCATGTCAAACTCCAAGAAAGAGTGAAAGCCTTTAAAAATCAATATAACTCTGGTTACGCAGTTTCTCTCACTCTTACTTGTGTGTACGCACCTCAAGTTCATAATACCTACGTACTTGTACGCTCTGTCTGTAAAGGGGTGGGTGCGTACCCCCGTAAAAGTCAAAAGGCGCAAGTTTTACTTCAAAAAACTTACTTGCGGTCGATTCTAGAGCATTCTAGAAGGTTTGACGTGTATTGAATGCCTCCAGATGGCTCATGCATCCCAATGAAAGGGGAACTTATCCCATGAAGAGGGGAGCTATCCCTTTGAAAGAGGGGCTTATCCCATTGATGGTGGACCTGTTTAACTTCCTCCAAAGCATTATAAATACAGGCATTGGGCCAGAGGCAAGAGAGGTTGAAAGCTAAACATTCCTAAGGGTAGATGTTGCTGAAATTAGGACTCCCTTATAGAGCTTGAGAGGAGAGATTCCCATCCTTTCTTAGCTTCATTTGGAAGTGGGTGAGCTGATCAAAGTAAAGGAGAACTCTTGCTGGACCCTGGGAGGTTGCACAACACCAAGGCACTGGTTGTAATGGTTTCTTTTGTTTCCAATTAATGCAATTAAGTTCATTTTTCTCAACAGGTTGTTATATATAATTTGTTTCATATACTCCTTGGTCTTTATGATGAATATGTTTTATTATATGAGTTATTCAGGTGCTATGTAATCGTTTGCTTGTTAGTGAATGCAGGCTTCAAGGAGAAGGAGCTCATCTGGATCGAAGAGGCTGGACTGCTACAAACAAGCGTTGGACTAGAGGTAAGCCTTAAACACCCGGTTGCTTTTATTTTAAATGCATATTTAGGGAAAGATAGTGCTTGATTGTTTTGTTTGTCACTAGAAAGCCTTAGCTTCTAGGGAGGTCGGTTTTGTCCGCAAAATTGACTCTTTCTGCATGACAAAATGGCGACTCCGCTGGGGAATCCATGGATTTGATTGATTTCTCTTTTGATTGATACTTTGACCAGAGAAACTGTATTTTCTGTTTCTGTTTTTGACTTGATGATTGTGGGATTGGGTGAATTTAGTTAATTTTGAGTTAGTTTTTATTTTTCATAGTTTTGGGAGAGGTACGCACCCTCTGAGTTAAGCACAGTGCGTACCTGTACGCACTTTTGCTTTGTGCACAGACCGTGGACGCACCTGTGTAAACAGGTTGCCTGCGTACCCTGTCAAAAATTTGAAAAATTTTAAATTTTTCTCTTTTTTTTCAGTTTAGAATTTGTTTATAGGTTTTAGCCATTGCCTAGACCTGCTTGTTCCCTGTCAAAAACTTTCCTTGGTTAATTTCATTGGCATTCCTGCTTTAAGCTTTTATCAATTGGGTGTTTTGAGTCTCTTTTTTGAGAAATTCTTAATTTGATTTCCTTTGGTCATTACTTGGAGGTTTGTCTCAGTATTTTCACAATTTTGCATCTTTTTGCTTCTGTTTTTGCAAAAAAATTTCCCCCTCATTCGCCCGGGGGGGCTAAATTGTGTATGAGTGTTAATCGCCTTTGAGTGTTTTTATTTTTTGATCTTTGGAACTCTCACCCAATTTTCTCGACTTGCACTTGATTGGTTCTTAGATTACATTAGAATCATCTTGTGTTTGAGAATTCTCTTGCATAGATCACATTTGCATAATTAGAATTCTCATTTTCAGAATATGAATGAAAAATGTGCATAGATTACATTTGCATACTTTTCAAGTGAATTGTGCATAGATTACAATTGCATAGTTTACATTCTGAAAAATCAATCGTAGATTTAGATCAGCTTTCTTTGATTTGAATTTACATATTTTTATTCTTGTTTTAAACATACAAAAATAAAATAAAAATGGTTTTGGAATTGATTTGCATTAGTTTTTCTTGATGAAATTAGTGCATTAGAGAATTTGTTATATTTTCTCTTAGTGATCAATTTTTTGCATTGTTGGAAGTGAATGGAACTCTCTCCTTACTTTAGTTAGGATTCATCGAATTGAAAAGATTACATTATCATATTCGATTGCATTCAGTTTTGAGTCGGGTCATAACACCATTGGTTTCGTATCCATTTACCCATTTGAGTAATAATAGCCTTAATAACACAGCGCTTAATTAAAATTCATCTAGTAATTTTTACATTTCTAGGGCTCCGATACACCAACATAGCTTAGGCTAGTGTCTTGGGGTAGGAGAGTAATTAACTCTCCAAGACAGTAAAACAAACAAGTAGCTGTATCTTGTGGTAGGAAGAAATCCAATTGTTGCATTTATACTCTGGGAAAGCTCCTCTTAAAGGAGAAGCACGAGATCGTGTCTGAACCAGTGTGGGAATCAATCCTTCCTCATTGGGAACGACGCCAGATATTCACGTATTAAAAATGGTAAACCTCGGATTAACCATTGTCGAGGAGCCTGGGGTCACTTGTTGGTAAACCTTGGATTATGTCAAGGAGCCTTCAAGGGGATTGAGCTTGCTACTCTGCCCTTGCGGGCGTATCGGATCGTAGACTGTTCCCCCAAGTATATTTGTTTTGGTTGGTAACCTTAGTGGCCATATTCTTTAGGATTCTTCCTGAGGTGACAGTGGTGGGAAGATCCCACTGTACCTGGAGCAGACGTCGGCTAGACTCACTTGGATTTTCTGGGGGGTTCTCTTCACTCGAGACGGTTAAGTGGAGGAACTTGTGCCAGTCTATTCATTAAGCAGGTTTCCGGGGTAACTGTTCCAACCGCCATTTCTGTATTGAATTCTGCGACGTTGGATTTCATCACCAACTAGTGTTTTCGGTCCGGAAAGTTACTGTTTGTGTGTGCTTTGACTCCTAGATTTGATAGCGCATGTTAATTTGTTTGTTTTTACTTTTAGGGACCATAGGTGTGAATTGTGAATTTTAGTTGTCAGGTGTAAATTGTGAATTGTTAATTTTAGTTTTAAATTGTTAATAAAATTCACTGAAGTTGAATATAATGGCAACTATTCCGGAATTTACCAACCTAGGAACCCCTCTTAACGAGGATCCTAGTACTTTTCCTTTCTTTGGAAATGTTGGTCCTCCTTATATGGCTACTTTGTCATTACCTGGATTTACAATAGGTTTACCGATATGGTTATTTTCAACTTCATTGGCCCCAAATACTCCAATAGTTCCACCTCAACCGAATGCTTCACCTCAACAGAGTTCACCATCTCAACATTAACAACCTTCTGTTGACCCTTTACCTTCTTCGCCTAATTTTTCTTCCTCCATTTCTTCCTCTTCACTTGGTAAAAGCCTTGATGCTAGTAACCAAGTGGCTAAGAAGAAGAAGAAAGGGAAGAAGAAAAAGAAGAAGAAGAAGCAAGATAAGAAAGAAGTCAACCAACCAACCACAACTGTAAGTGTTAGTTGTGTTGAGGAAAACTCCGACATGCATCGTAAACCCAAATACCCTTGCAGGCTTTGTAAGGGTGACCACTTCCTTATCAATTGTCCTGGTATTCCAAAGGTCTTGGAAGTATGGTCAGAAAAATCTCATCAACTTTCCATTGATCTATCAACCAGTGATAGTCAGGTTCCTGGGAAAAAGGGTAAAGTTAGGTTTCCTTGTAAGTTATGCAAAGGGAGTCATCAAACTCACATTTGCCCTCACATGGATGAAGCCTCAAAATTGTTGGAAAACCTTACTGTTCCACAGCAAGAATTTCCAACTGGTTACCGTAAGCTTTCTCCCAACCTACCGTCAACTGACGGAGTGATTGATCTAGTTTCAAGTACACTTGATCACACTCTTCCATTGGAGAGTGAAACTCATGTCACTCAGGTTGATGATCCATTAGTTGATCAAGTGGTCGATTCAATTTCACATTCGGTCGATCCCACTTTCCCTTTAGAGAGTGAACTTCATACCGCTCAGGTTCTTCTTGTTACATCAGATTCTTCTATGCTGGGGGGCATTTCACCTATTTCTACAGAACCCCCTCCAAGCACTGAGGTCTTTTCCTTTGATTGGAATAGACTGACAGAACCTCGTCTTCCTTCCTCCATCCCTTTCCAAATCATTGTCAAGGTTGGTGGTAGGGACATACGCCGCACACAGGTAGATGAAGGTGCTTCTGTTAGTATTTTATCCTCAACTACTTGGAAAGCTTTGGGTTCCCCTCAGCTTGTGCCTATTACGCAGAATCTGAAAGCTTTTAACAGAACCATTAGTGAACCTTTAGGAATCCTTCCTAAGTTTTCTATTACCTTGGAAGGTAAAATTGTTTGTATTGATCTTATGGTAGTTCAAGGTCCCTTGGATTTCAATTTACTCCTTGGGCGAGACTATGTTTATGCAATGAAAGCTGTCGTATCGACACTCTTTCGCGTGATGTCTTTCCCTCACAATGGCAGTATTGTGACTATAGACCAGCTTTCATTCCCTAGTCTTGTTTCAACTACCAATAATATGACACCCCTAAATGTTCCTGATTCTAAAGTGGTATCTACCCCGCCACAGGTTAATTATGTGGCCACTGGTCCCATGTTTTCAGTTACCGATGTACGTGAGCCTCCCACTGTTTACTCATCTTCCTTTGATTTAGATCCGGTAATTAACATGGAAAACTCTATGGGATTACTTGAACACGATGTTCTTATCCCTTTTGAGTCCCTTGACATGTGTTCCTTCCAGAGAACTATTCTTCCTTCTGATGAAGACCTCTTGGAAGCCATGATCAAGGTGTGTCCGTTGACATGTCTTTCTTCCAGTTGGAAGCCATGATCAATGAAGTTATGAGCATAGTTCCTTATCTTGTGTCAATCTCGTTTAAAAAATGAAACAAGGGTTGCGAGGATAGCTTTTTCCTGTATCAACCTCGTTAAAAAATGAAATAGGCTGTCGCGAGGATAGTTCCTTTTCCTGTGCCAACCTCGTTAAAAAATGAAACAGGTGTCTGCGAGGATAGTTTTTTCCTGTATCAACCTCGTTAAAAAATGAAACAGGCTGTATGAGGACAGTTCTTTTCCTGTGTCAACCTCATTAAAAAATGAATCAGTTGGTATGAGGACAGTTCCTTTTACTGAGTCAACCTCATTAAAAAATGAATCAGGTAGGTTTTAGGTTATATAGGTAGATTGTAGAAAGTAGTTGTTCGAGGAAAGTTCCTTTTACTGTGTCGACCTCGTTAAAAAATGAATCAGTGAGTATGAGGATAGTTCCTTGTCTTGTGTCAAGCTCGCTAAAAAATGAAACAAGGATAGCTTATATAGGTAGATTGTAGAGAGTAGGATTTCGAGGAAAGTTCCTTTTACTGTGTCGGCCTCATTAAAAAATGAATCCGTGAGATGAGCATAGTTCCTTGTCTTGTGTCAAGCTCGTTAAAAAATGAATCAAGGTTTTTAGAGTATAGTTCCTTGTTAGGTAGATTGTAGAGAGTAGACATGAGCATAGTTCCTTATCTTGTGTCAAGCTCGTTTAAAAAATGAAACAAGGGTTTTGAGGATAGTTTTTTTCCTGTGTCAACCTCACTAAAAAATGAAACAACTCCCACGAGTCTTTCCAAGATTTCGAAAGTAAACCTTCATTTCATCCACCTGGTTGACTGCAATGAAGCTTGGGGGGCATGTACCTTGATTTGCATCATTATGCTGGGGGCATGCGAACTTATAACAAGCATAGTTTTTCGTTTCAAGCTTGCGTAAACATGAAACCGAATCCGAGCATAGTTCTTTTCCTGTGTCAAGCTCGTTAAAAAATGAAACAAATCCTCCTCTAATTGAGTCGAGAGTTTGACTAGATCTCATAAATGTTAAGTTGTATATTTAGGTTAGTTATTTTAGTTTTTGCATAATTTTCTTACAGATTTAGGTCGAGTATTTCAAATGATCTTGTACATGAACCTTCATTCCATCCAGCTTGTACTTAGTTGAATAAAATGAAGCTAGGGGGGCATGCACTCTAGCAGTTATGCTTAGGGGGCATCAAGCACAGTTTTATCTCTGTTTCAAGCTTGTGTAAAAATGAAACTATTTTGAAGCATAGTTTTTCTCTGTTTCAAGCTTTTGTAAAAATGAAACCTATCTCGAGTCAATTTCAGTTATTTTCAAGACTCGTTAAACTCATGAAAATCCCGAGATTATTTTGCTATTTTTCATTCTCGTAAAACAAATGAAAATGCTGAGTTCTTTTCGTCTTTTCCTGCTCGTAAATTAAATTGAAAGTCGGCCATATGAGTACATTTTTATCATTTTTTCGAACTCATTAAAACTTACGAAAAAATGAAAACCATGAGTACATTTTTATCATTTTTTCGAACTCGTTAAAACTTACGAAAAAGTGAAACCTTAGAGTCATCTTTAAGCCCTTTTCTGACTCCTAAAAAATGAAAAGATTGCCGAGCGTTTCTTTTACACTCGTTAAAACGGAATTAAAAGACAGTCCTCTTACAGCCCTTTTCTGACCGTAAAAAACATGAAAAGATTGCCGGATTTTTGTCGTTTCAAATTCGATATTGGAAATAAAACGACATGTCCTTGATCGCTTTCTACTTTTCAGATCAGAGACACTAATCATGAAAGTACTCCTTGGTCGTAAAGATCAAGCGGTTCTCTCAAGTATTGTTTTATACTTTTTCGGGCTTGGGAGACACAAATTTACGAAAAAGGTCAACCCTGGAGTCTTCTTAAGTTTTTTCAGACTCTCTAAAATTGAAAAACTCTGAGTTTCTCCTATACTGAACTCGTTAAAATTTCACAGTAAAGGACCTGTTCGATTACAAACAGGAACGGACCACTCCTTCTTAGGGTTCGAATCTAAACTAAGTTGGACTCATCCGAAGGATGAGCTTATAATCAAGCAAATGTTATCCTCCTCAAGCTTGTAAAAAATAAAGAGGTACTTGCCAGATATGGTGGGGGAAAAGAGAGGAAAATGAGCCTATTTGTTATACTCTGTCTCGGAAAAACCTTATCACCACTCTTGAACACGACACTTTTATTCACCTGGGTTGGGAAATCCTTTGCCTAACAGCAAGGATAATTTTAGGGGCGAATGTTCGCCCTTTGGCGAAATTAAGGGGTTTTAAATTTTTAGTGGGCGAATATTTTGTATCATAGTACATTTTTACAAATCACCTCAAATAGCCCACCTTATTTTAAGGGAGAGGGTAAAAAAGGTAAATTTAGCCCTTGAAATTAGGACTTACAGCCTTCCATTCGCCCATTTTCAAGAATAGGTTTTATTTAAGTGAATCCATTCGCCCATTTTCAAGAATAGGTTTTATTTAAGTGAATCCTATGGGCCAAATACCATATTTATAAAAGAGGTATGGTAAATTAATAAAAATATAAATAAATGAGAGGTATGGTAAATAAATAAAACATTTTTTATATCTACTCCATAAGTCACCTTATTTACATGTAACGGTGTAAACGAATAAAAATATAAGTAAAGTGGAGGTATGGTAAATAAATAAAATGTCTTTTTATACTTACTCAAACGGTATCGTAAATAAATAAAAATATAAATAAACTAGATGTATCATAAATAAATAAAACCTCTTTTTATATTTAGTCCATAACCCTCGTTCTATTTATGAAGGCTCAAGAAAGAGGTTTTATTTAATTGAATCCTATGGGCCAAATACCATATTTGTAAAAGAGGTATGGTAAATTAATAAAAATATAAATAAACGAGAGGTATGGTAAACAAATAAACATTTTTTTATATTTACTCCATAAGTCACCTTATATTTACGAACACTCAAAAAATGGGTTATATTTAGGTGAAACCTATGGCCAAAATACTATGGGACAAATACCATGGACTAGATTGTTATTAATACCATGCAAAAAACCATTATTAACCCTAATATTAGAATTAATAAAAATAAAAATGGCACATGGTATTGACCCATGGTATTCACCAAAATGGCACATGGTATTGACCCATGGTATTGACCTAGAATGTAGCCTATTTAAATGGGGGAATTAAACCAGCATGTAGCCTATGCTAAGATTCACTAGGACTTTACAAAGTTTTATTATTTAGTGAAAGACTCGCCCAGATCTTACAAGATTTTATAATTGAGTAAAATATTCGCCATGCCTAGTGAGAGATTCGCCAAAAAATTATATATACATATTATATTATTGATAAAATCGCCTTCCATTTTTCTTATATACCATAGAGATTCGCCCATTTATTATATTTATAAATTTAGGGGGGGTTCTTAAAATTTTCCCTGCCTAACATTTGATCAAACCACATTGAAAGTCTTCAGCCAGTTTCTGGGTATTAACTTTGGGTCAATTGTCACCAAGCCATCTGTTGTGTCGTTATGTGTTCAAGAGGTCACTCCCAATAAGCCATTCATCTGCAAAATATCTGTCATCCATCTTGACCATCCCTGAGTCAGTCCTTACAGCTACATTTCTTGAACTTGATCTATGATTTCGTGTTGTGTGCTTGCCTACGACGGATCGCTTTCTATCGACATCAGCACATTATCTAGAAAGATGATCTAGAAATCATCAGTACCTTGGAATCTGCATGCCTCAATGGCAGGTTTCTCGCCTTTGACGACAGGTTTCATCAATGACCTTCGATCAATGGATTCTTTGACATGTTCGACATCAACACATTCATTCACATCTCATGGATTGTACTGGGTACTTTGAAAACCATTGACATCACTGGTGGTCTCTCTCACACTTGTTAACAGTTTACATCATTGACTGGTAATCAAGTGGTTTCTACCATGTTCGACATCAACTCATTTATTCGCATGGATAGAATCGTACTATTTCGGGAAGCAGAAATGAAGACCCTGGATCTAGTTTCCGCCATTCAGGCTGCGAGGAGTTTTGTATTCATTATACAGTAGACTAATTATAAACAGATGGCTACGTCCATACTATGTCTACATGTGTCTATGATTATGATGTATTGCGAAATCATTCCTATATCAGAGCAGTAGTTAGTTTGTTAGTTAAGTTTTTGATCTGAATATGGGAATGCCTACCTCAGCGATGATATGATCTCATTTATGTATTTTGTGTTGGATATTTGCAGGTTCCGACTGGGCTCTCCACAAGATAATCCTCGAAATGATAAAGTGCTTCACCCTTCCTAGATGATATAAAACGCTAATCTACTACAGACTTCGCACTTTAGGGGGAAATCTGTTACACTAAAATTTGTCACCATGACTATTTGCAGTCAGTATGGCTCCATCAATAGTCATATTGTCCTCCTTGACAAGTCTTATACCTCTGCTCCTCATGTCAAACTCCAAAAAAGAGAGAAAGCCTTTAAAAATCAATATAACTTTGGTTACGCAGTTTCTCTCACTCTTACTTGCGTGTACGCACCTCAAATTCATAATACCTACGTACTTGTACGCTCTGTCTGTAAGGGGTGGGTGCGTACCCTTGTAAAAGTCAAAAGGCGCAAGTTTTACTTCAAAAAACTTACTTGCGGTCAATTCTAGAGCATTCTAGAAGATCGTTTGACGTGTATTGAGCGCCTCCAGATGGTTCATGCATCCCAATGAAAGGGGAACTTATCCCATGAAGAGGGGAGCTATCCCTTTGAAAGAGGGGCTTATCCCATTGATGGTGGACCTGTTTAACTTCCTCCAAAGCATTATAAATACAGGCATTGGGCCAGAGGTAAGAGAGGTTGAAAGCTGAACATTCCTAAGGGTAGATGCTGCTGAAATTAGGACTCCCTTATAGAGCTTGAGAGGAGATATTCCCATCCTTTCTTAGCTTCATTTGGAAGTGGGTGAGCTGATCAAAGTAAAGGAGAACTCTTGCTGGACCCTGGGAGGGACCTGCACAACACCAAGGCACTGGTTGTAATGGTTTCTTTTGTTTCCAATTAATGCAATTAAGTTCATTTTTCTCAACAAGTTGTTATATATAATTTGTTTCATATACTCCTTGGTCTTTATGATGAATATGTTTTATTATATGAGTTATTCAGGTGCTATGTAATCGTTTGCTTGTTAGTGAATGCAGGCTTCAAGGAGAAGGAGCTCATCTGGATCGAAGAGGCTGGACTGCTACAAACAAGCGTTGGACTAGAGGTAAGCCTTAAACACCTGGTTGCTTTTATTTTAAATGCATATTTAGGGAAAGATAGTGCTTGATTGTTTTGTTTGTCACTAGAAAGCCTTAGCTTCTAGGGAGGTCGGTTTTGTCCGCAAAATTGACTATTTCCGCCTGACAATTCCTATTTTAAAAAAATTGATGCATATAGAGAAATGCTTAAAACGGATTTGGGAAGCTCTCCATGTTGAAAATGCATTGTTCCCATGTGATCTCTAAGTTCCATTCCTCATTATTTGATTGTAATCCTTTTAAATGTTTAAATGTTTTATATAGTTATTTAATTTTTATTTTTTAAATTTTTTATTTTTTTTATTTTAGACGACATGAGAAAAATTTCAACTTTGATGATGGACAGACATCCTTACACATCATATTGGGCTATAGAATGAGTCTCTCGGCTCAATAATTGATTTTAATATAGATTTTAATTTTATAAATATATTTATTATTATTATGTTTTAATATCTAATTTATTATTTTAACTTTAGATGTGTGTGTGTTTTTTTTTTTTTTAATTTCGCTGTTAAAAATAATTTATGAAAAATTATTACTAATTAATTATAATAAATATAATAGGAAATAACTAATACAAAGTTGTAATTAATTTTTTAACAAATGAATATATTTATGTTATTATATATAGTGTGATGATAAGGATGGAAGATTATCTAAGCATATATACACTACTTAAAGAAGAAGAAACAAAAGTAAATCACTACTTGATTTTAAGGCTAAATCAAGTAAAATCAAGAAACCCTTGATAAGGTAAAAGAGGGTAAAAATATAAGGGAAAGCCACTAGATTAATTAGGATATAAAATCTTATTAATGATAACCTAGGGTTTTAAGCATTAGGGTAATTTAATCAATGAATTAAATGAGAGAAAGCCAACTAACAAGGGATAATTAAACATAAATTCCTTTAATGAGATAGAAACTCTAATGTTATAAATGTAGATAGAAGAATGAAAATAACTCACCTAGAATTCATTCGTGTAGAGGATGAAGCTCACTACACTAAAGTGGAGTGATGTAAAAGTCATCCATGAAAGAATACTTCCCTAATATATATGGATATTAATCTGCACACACACAATTTAACAAATAGATAGTATAAAGCTACTATTGTAATCAAAGTTGATTTCATTATCAAGTCACCAATATAAATGGTTGATAGGAAGAGAGTTAAGAATAGGTGGGAGAGGTTTTAAAATTGGTCTTATTGCATGCATTGGTCCATCCTAATAGAATCCTTATTTTTCCAAATCCATAAGGTTACTAAACCACCAAGCCGACCTTAACTCTTAATGCACAAACCCACACTCTAATCTCAAAAAATCATAACTCCGCTTTGACAACTCAGAATTTGATGATTCTCGATGCATTGGATTTGTTTCGACAATCCTCTATCATCTCCATCCATCACATGTCAAAGTCTAGTCACAGTTTTGGACAAATAACTTTGGGTGAGAAACCCCAAGCTTGGGTTTCAATCCCACAAGGCCACTTGTGGAGCTCCTTCCTCCAAACCCTCAATCCTCAAGGCTTGGAGTACCTCACAAGAAACAAAAATCAACACTCCCTCTAAGCGAGGGAGGTACTTCCAAGACTAGAAAGTAACCAACATCGGTGACACTAGCCCATCTAGCGTCCATCACTATAGCATAGCCTATAGAATGAACCTGACAATCTTGGTATTACCTCTACCTCATATTATCTAAACCTAAAGATTCCAAATGTCCATAGGGTTGCTCCCTCTGAGGCTAGACTCCCTCTGAGCCTACACGATCTTAACTAGCTCTATCCTGCAAGAACTCATCCTCCTAGATAAAATACAACTCGAGAATATCCCTCTAATCTCAGATATGCAACACCACGTTCTGATGAAGACTCTATCCTGCCATATATCCAATCCATCACATGAATCCATCTCGATCAACTTGATCTCGTTAAGGCCAAATAAATCCTTGAGTTGTCTCAACCATCCATAACAAATGAATGAAAGTCCATGATCAACAATCTGCCCTACAACAAATTGTTATTCACTAGGCTTAGCACCAATCCACTAGAACTCCCAGAAAATCTTGCTGCCAATCTAGCCAATACCACATCTCCATGTCTTCAGTTGAACCCTCTGCTCCATGATCTAGACACCCGCAACTCCATCTGAGTTGCTTCACTATGCACACTCTAATTCACTGTCCCTAAAAGTAGCTCAGACATCCTCCGACACCATGTTGTTTTTCCACAATATTGGTATCTAGGATAGAATATTAAATCTTCGACACTACCAAACGAAGAATCATAAAGAAACTAATTTTCACAGTGGAATATAAACAACAATCAATCTACTAGTGCATAAAATATGGAAAACTTTTTTACAATTTTCAACCATACTTCGTTATATTAATCAACATATAATACAACAGTTTAGGGCTCCCGTACCAGGGATAATGACCCTCATACATCCACTAATAGAATATACAAAAGTAGGGCTTGCTGTCAATCCATTGACAACCAATATTCCCATACGAAATACACTGACCATATGGTTGATGTAGCGTGCTCTCTCAGATCCTCTTAGTCATACCAAGTGTCTTCTCGGTCCTGCGATTCCCGATATGCAACTCCTTCCTCTATCAATTCTCCAAGTCCATCTGGCCACTGAACCTCAGCTATCAATATGCTCACTAATTTTTCCTTAGTCCATCAATGGCACAACACATCGAGACTTCTGTAGATTTTTTCACAATTTCATTTGTGAACAAATATCAATCTGCCCACTGTTGCTCCTCATATACTCAAGGACTTCAACCCACAATGGTCTTCTTGTGTTTCTCCAATGAAGACCAACATAGGGCACGAAGGGATGCCACCTACCACTGCAAGATGTCCATCTCCCACAATTAAAACAAGCTAGGAGGATTGCCCATCATCTGTTGTAGAAGTCCTTCTCCACACACAAGTCTAGGGTTGCATGACTGCTCCTCTCGCTGATCAAACCTTGAGCTCAATAACTGCCACTCTAGAAACCACCTAAGTCCATGAAGATGGTGCACATTAGGCTCTAACTTGCTCACTATCACGTTGTCCTCCACCAAACCATAAATGTCCAATCCACATCCACACTTGGTCCACTCTCACGCTGCCCTCCAACAAACCATGAGTGACCAATACTTGTTGTAGCATCTGCTCCTAGCTAGGGCATCCTCACACCTAGGAGACCCTTCCACATGGCTCCTAATAGACTCATCAAATATTCCTTTCCAAGGACACCATCCACATGCAAGTCACATAAACTCAAGAGGACTAATTTTCCTCTACTCTGCAACCTCTTGCTGCTCCTCTTGACACATACACTATTGTTCCATACACCAACCATCCAAACTGGTTCAAAAATAGACCCAACACAAGCCTAGAAAAATCAATATTAAACATACCTTAGATCTGAGTGTCACTCTGTAGCATTGTGATCTAGTTATGGCTTCTTGTAGCTCCACATCATCCCATCTTTGCTACCTCACAGACCCTTCTCCAACTGCGGCCCTTCTCCACAAACCTTCCCTGCCCACATGCTAATGTTTAGGGCACAATCCAGCCCTAAAGAAGCCCTCACGGCCACCTATGCAAGGAAATAAGGTTTGTGGCTTGTTTTGTTCCAAAGAGCATCCTTTTGACCCTCTTTCCAAGTCACACATAAGGCCTGCATCCTATTGTGTTCTCTTTGCTAGGGTTGCAGCCTGATATGGGGTAGAGAACCACACAAAAAACTACACAAAATAGACCTCCATGTCACCTTCTCCTCTCGGCCCTACTGTAGAATAAACTATCCCTCCAAACAATCACAAAAAGGCTACAGACTTAACCTTTCTTCCTTTGTTGAGGTTCTTCCTAACCTACGACCAATCTAAGGATGCTCTTCTCCAAGAGCAAGTTTCTCCCTTTCTTTTTTGCTGCCTTGTTGTTGCACAAATGGATGTGTAATAATGCCTTACACAAATCCTTTTATACCTTTGTGTGGGGCTTCAACGAATTCCTAAAAGAAGGCTTTCCAAGTGTCATAAGGTTACTAAAATACCAATTCGACCTTAACTCTTCATGCAGAAGCCCACACTCTAACTTAAAAAAATCATAACTCCAATTTGGCAACTCATAATTCGATTTTTCTTGATGCATTGGATTCGTCTTGACGTCCTCTATCATCTCCATCCATCACATGTCAAAGTCTTATCACGGTTTTGGCCCAACAACTTTGGTTGCAAAACCCCAAGCTTGGGTTTCAAGCCCACAAGGCCACTTGTGGAGCTCCTTCCTCCAAACCCTCGATCCTCAAGGCTTGGAGTACCTCCCAAGCTACAAAAATCAACATAGTCATGCTTAATGATAAAAAGAGAATCTCAATTATAGAATCATTAGCACAAGAGAGAGTAGGAAAGCAATACTTGCATTAATGTATAGGAGATATATGGTAATGTAGGTGCATATTGGGATGATATAGATACCTATATCATAGATGTTAGTGGGTCACCCCAAGTGGGGAATGAAGAGAGACATCACACTTAGGGAAAGGATGAAGGATTAAAAAACTAATGAAAGTTTGCATGTGAGAAGTGGTGAAAATGTTATAGTGATTCTAAAATAGGTAAGAGGTTAAAGGAAAAAATGTTAGGGAAATCCTAGCTATTGAGATATTAGAATTGAGGAGTGTATATGGGGAGGAAATGCCATAACTATAATCCATAAAACATGACAAACACGTTGAAAAAATTGTAGAAGAGGCATGATGTGTTGGAAACCTTGAGCAATACTAAGAAGGGCGGGTGGGGGAGGGGTGCGAGGGCGAATAAATATTGTGCCTATGATATATTTTTACCACTTTTTATCTTTTCTCTTTACAAAACCCAATTTATTTATCCATTAGCAACATAATACATTATCATATCTATGCATAACCATTAACCATAAGTAGCATATCATAGCGCATAACCATCATCGTATCTAAACAATAAAATATCAGTGCATGAAGTAGTTAACACAAACAATAACCAATTGAGAAACAACACAATAAAGCACATCGTCACATGAGGACATGGGATATAAGGTATAAACCACAAGGGTAAAAACCACCATCAATTTTAGTCTTTGTCGTCGTATCTTCTATTATGTAAAAATGATTTTACATCTGATTCACTGGCCACCACCAGTGTGTAAGCCACCACTTGTTAATTATGTGAGTTTCTACTCTCTCCAGACAATAATATATATGAACTTTGCAGGCCACCACCTACAGGAAGCCACCATTCCCTCGACTTAGCAGACCACCACCTGTTGGAAGCCACCACTCCAATACATCTCGCCTAACCACTATTGGATCCAAACACCACTAGATGGAAGCCAACACTCTAAAGTTCTCAGGCCACCACCTAAAAGATGTCGATACACCCTGAATATGCAAGCCACGACTTTCTCACTGAAAGCTTAAACCTTCAACATATCTCATGGACCTCATTTCATCTATTTTCACATTATGGCCCATCATACAATAATCTCATCAAATACTGAATCAAAAATCTACAATACAATCCACAATCTACATATAAAAACTTTGCAACACACATAATCACAATCAATCCATCTTCTCATACATGCAACACTAAATACAAGCTCTCCAATACTACAAGTTCAAAAAATACATCATCCCATCAACTAAATACAATCTACAAAACTCGTACAAATGATCACCAAACCATGCATGTTCCATAATCTCAACCAAAATTTGCTCAATGAAATCAAACCTTGCAGCAGCACATAATGGCAATCTGATCTACGCACTCAACCATAGTAGCCATATAAAACTCATATATTGAAGCCACAACAAAATTCTCTCCAATAAAACCACTGCAACACCAATGCATTAGCAAAATAAACTCTGATATGAAGTTGTAGTGTCTACAACAATAACTCTCCTCTCCATATTAGCAACAACTAGGAGCCACAATCCACAAAAAAAAACATATTACAAATGTAGATATATTGTAGCTCCATAATCCTCTGAAATATGCTCTAAGAATAAGCTTTGATCTACTCTCTAACTCTGCAAACCTGTAGAATACACTCTCTCTCAATCCAACCTCTTCTTCTTCACACTCCAAGATTTTATAATTAATAGAGGGCGCAAACAATATCCATCACAAAGTCTCCTCATATTTGATTTATCACCTTCTAGATGATGGTTAGCCTTTTTCGGCCTTTTTTTAATAAAAAATCCCAAACAAATCAATAGGAAAAACCAATAAAAACTTTTGATGTGTGCGCATAATCTAGATAAAATTTCCTACAGACATAATCACTAGGACAACTACTAGCTCCCAAAGGATGTAGCTTATTGGCCTCCCAATAGCTAAGAGCCTACAATCGCTCTGTGCAAGTCTAACTCCTAGGGGTTGTAACTTAATTTAGGCAAAACTTTCTCCTCTCAGTCTAGAACTTTGACACACACTTCTGCATCCTCTACAGCACTTGTGCAACCTCCTCCAACTCCTCTAGACCTTATCAAATATGATAAATAAATTTTGTGCCCATGATATTTTTTTACCACTTTTTATATTTTCTCTTTACAAACCCCAATTTATTTATCAATTAACAACATAATACATTAGAATATCTATGTATAACCATTGACCATAAGCAGCGTATCATAGTGCATAACCATCATCAGATCTAAACAATAAAAGATCAGTGCATGAAGTAGCTAACACATAAAAAAATAACCATGAGAAACAACACAAAAAAGCACATCATCACATGAGGACATGGGATATAAGGTGGAAATCACAAGGGTAGAAACCACCATCAGTGTTAGTCTTTGTCGTCATATCTTCTATTTGTAAAAAATATTTTACATCTAATTCACTAGCCACCACCAATGTGCAAGCCACCACTTTCTAATCATGTGAGATGCTGCTCGCTCCAGATAACAATATATATGAACATTGTAGGCCACCACCTGCAGGAAGCCACCATTCCCTTGACTTTGCAAGGCACCACCTGCTGGAAGCCACCACTCCCAAGAAGTCTCGCTCAACCACTACTGGATTATCCAAACACCACTAGATGGAAGTCAACACTCCCAAGTTCTCAGGCCACCACATCAAGGATGTCACTACACCTTGAATACGCAAGCCACCACTTTCTCACTGAAACCCTCAACCTTCAACACATCTCATGGACCTCATTTCATCTATTTTTCACATTATGCCCCATCATATAATAATCTCATCAAAAACATAATCAAACATCTACAACACAATCCACAATCTGCATATGAAAACTTTGTAACACACATAATCACAATCAATCCATCTGTTCATACATCCAACACTAAATACAAGTTCTCCAATACAATATTTGCAACACAACTTCAAGCAACACATCAGCCCATCAACTAAATACAATCTACAAAACTAAATCAAGCTCCTACAAACGATCACCAATCTGCATGCATCTTCTACACAATCTCAACCAAAACTTTCTCAACAGAATTAAACCCTTTAGCAGCGCATAATGGAAATTTGATCTACACACTCAACCATAATAGCCATACAAAACTCATATACTGAAGCCACAACAAAATTATCTCCAATAAAACCCCTACAACACAAATGCATTAGAAAAATAAACTATGATATGAAGTTGTAGCATCTACAACAATAACTCTCCTCTCCATATTAGCAGCAATTGGGAGCCACACCATACAACACAAATAGATTGAACATGTAGATATGTTGTAACCCCCTCACCCTCTAATATATTCTTTAAGAATAAGCTTTGATCTACTCTCTAACTCTGCAAACCTGTAGCATACACTCTCTCTCAATCCAACCTCTTCTTCTTAACACTCCAGGATTTTATAATTGATAGAGGGTGTAAAGAATATCTATCACTAAGTCTCCTCATCTTTGATTTATCACCTTCTAGATAATGATTAACCTTTTCCAACCTTTTTAAATCAAAATCACGAACAAAACAATAGAAAAAGCCAATAAAAACACCTGATGTGCATGCACAATCTAGATAAAATCACCTACAGATAGAACTGCTAGGATGACTACTAGCTCCCAGAGACTGTAGTCGATTGGCCTCCCAGTGGTTGAGATCCTAAAACCTCTCTATGTGGGTCTAACTCCCAAGGGTTGTAACTTAATTTACCTCTCAGTCCATAACTTTGATACACACTTTTGCATCCTCTACAGCACCTGTGCAACCTCTCACAACTCCTCTAGACCTTATCAAACCTCCAAATACACCTCTGGATCATCAAGGACATCATCATAAGGAACAAACACCTTTGCAAGGACATGGAGACATAGTTGTCCAAACACATCTGCATGGATCACCACCTCTACATCAAAATAGGATCGTTGCATCAAACAAATGAAAAATCATCACAAATCATGATGTCTTCCTACATGATATTGACATCAATGATAGAATAGACAGTCAAATCATGAGGGTTGCATGTATCAGGTTGACATCAATGATAGGATAGATAATACTAAGACCCTATTGACATCATTGCCAACACTATAATGCCAACGTGATCCCCTTTTGGCATTGATGTCAATCTCAAACTGATCTCCACAACTTTGTGGTTGATCTCCTATTGACAATGTGATCAACACCCTCCAAAATTTTTCTTACACTTCAATATTCGAGCAACTTGAGGATCTTATGATATGTTGTTTCATGGTCACTTCGTTGTTGATTGATGTTTTCTAAGTGTTTCAATCTTCTTTTCAAGTTCTAAGTGTCAAAGTCACTTTCTTACACATGTTATTCTTTGATGAATTCACAAGCACACCCATCTTCTAAAAGCTTAGATAGGCATCTTATTCAATCATTATTGATAGTGAATATGCAATCCATAAGCACAGTGTACTATGAAACTCATGTCGACAGTCAATGTGCACTCTCCGTTGATAGTCTTCCTCACTTTGGTTGCAATTGTACTTCTATTTCGGTGAGTTTTCCCAAATGTTTCTTTTGCGTACCTTTTCTTTCATAAGTGTCAGTTTCACTTTCACGATTGTCATTTTTTCTTGCTTTCACTTTAACAAGTTTCGTTTTCATGTTATCTTCACTCTAGCATGTGTTTCTTTCACTTTCTTCAACTTTTGCAAGTGTCGTTTTCACTTTTTCTTACTATCGTAGGTGTTGCACCTTTTCACATCACTAGAGGAAGTTCTAGCACACTCTTGTACATTAGATGGTCCTATATATCATGAGAATATGTGATATACACATTCCTACATCTTTGCATACTTTCTAGTAATATTCGACAATTCAATCGCAACTTGTATTCTAAGTGTCGCAATGTGTTGTTTCAACTGTCGCGCTTAGAAATATGTGCCGCTTTATTGTATTTACAAGGTGTGATTGTTGTTCATTATTTCTGTGCATTTCCATGGCTTGTATTGATGGCATTCATGTGTGTCATCCATGTTTGATCCTTGTTTAGATGTTTTTCCCTCTCTTACTCTACTGGTCCCACACTTAGCCATTTTGGAGCTCTTCTTGGTATTCCTTCTCAGTGCAAGATGTGAATACATGAAACATCTTATCAAGTGATGAACACAATCTATCTATGAGCCTCATTGATCATATATCTTCCTCCTAGACTTGTGAACTGATACTTTTTCAAGCTCATTTCCTAGGGTTGCACATTGAGTTCCTCTAAAGCATGATCACTAACCCTTGTTGTATGCACTGATTCACGGTACTAGGATTTGAGAAATTCTTCCTTGTATAACACATGGAGCATTTCTAGTGGCCCTTTGAACAAGAAAATTGTGCCACAAGGCCTCCTTCCCCTCGTAGTGCAATGAACACCTTCAAGGAAAAGTGACCTAGCCTTTTGCTACATGCCTTAGCCAACTATGTAATTTCCTCTTCTAAGGAGCCTTCCTGAACAAAGGGTGAATTTCTAGTGGACAGTTAGCCACTCCAAAGGAAAAATTATCTAGCATAGGTTGTAGGTCACATTTATAGTGGACATTCAGCTGCTACAGAAGAAAATTGCGCTAACATAGAAGCCTACCCTTAAGCCCAACGCATGTCACAGTTACAGTTCCTACTCCTACTCCTACTACTCACTACAACCCCTCACTATGCCATGCCTTTCCCTACTTGTTTTCCTTGGCATAGGTCACATTTCTAGTGGAAAGTCAGTCACTTCAGAAGAAAATTGCACTTTTCCTAAAGTCTGCCTCTCAGTTACAGTGCATGTCGTAGTTTTAGTTAGTAAGCCATAAACCCTTGTCCACTAGAATTCCTCACTTCACAGTCACTCATTCTTGGCCTACCTCCTGAGTGCATGTCTCATTTCTAGTCCACAATTAGTGCCTCCCTCAATTACTGTGAATCTCAACTATGTTTTCATTCTCTCCTTCTCCCTTTATTCTAGTGCATGTCATCGTTCCAGTCAAAAAGCTCATCACATTGTCTCTTGCACTTGTTCACTATGCAAGACCCTGAAGAGCCCCTCCTTATAGTGCATGGAACATTTCTAGTGAGTAGTGGTGCCTTCTCTCAGTCGTTGTTGATCTCAGTTGTGCCATCCTCAACACGCCTTTCCTCCTTAGTCCTTAAATAAGCCTATCACAAGAGGATTCTTCCATGAGCAAAGTAGGGCTATAATAGATGGTTTTTCAGAATAATCTTGCCTTTTCATGAGTGAACTTCATTTGTAGGTGTACCATCTTAGCATGACAAGGTGATTCTCAAGAAAGATGTTATGAAGAAGAAGCAAAGAGTCACTTGCAAAGAAGAAGCACAAAGAAAAACCATCATAAAGACTTGTAGAGATCTTGGACCAAGATAGAATGAATACATTTCATGATGACTTATAAGATTATAATAATAATACAGACCCTTTGGAAGTTGAATATGGAGTACAAATTGGATTTATCATGAATATTGAAGTCAAAGCAGCAAGGAGGGAAACTTGGCATTGCCACATGATCATGAAACTCCATGGCATAATTTTCAAGCTCTGACTTGTACAAATGTCATCACAAAGTCATATGTGTCAATGTGTCTTTCCACTTGATGTGGAATTTAATTATGTATAATCAAAAGGAAAATGAGAAATTATAAAGTAGGTGGAAGTCCAAGAGTCATATGTGGAATATGTAAAGTCACATGTGGACAAAAGACTGTCTTATAGAATTTCAAAAGTCATTTAGGATTCCAAGAGTCATGAAGCCCTAGCTCAAGAGTCATAGCTGATATGAAAGGTCATTCCTCTTATTATAAAAGAAACCTCATAACTCAAGCTAAATAATTTTCGACCCTTAGGCTTTGAAGAGCTAGCCTTGGCTTCTCTAAATTGACATAGGAGAGAATACCATTCCTTGGAGAAGTAAGAAGTGACTTAATGTTCCACAACTAGACCTAGTTCCTCACCATTGTAACTACGTACTTGGATCTTTCACTTAATAATCCAAAGCTTGTTGAGCCAACATATTTTCATGTGTGTATTGTGAATGTTGTAAGACTATTCTTTATATGTTTGTGGTATATGTTATTTTCATATGTACTAAGGAAATTGAATTACTTCACCGGCTTCTTTAATGATCATTGTGTCTATGTGAATTATTTCGCTAGATAACTAATAAATATTTCCTTTCTCTCATGTGCCTCTCTTAGGATAGTACTATTACTTTCCTCCTAGAGACTCACTCTTGTTTCCCCTCTCATCAAAATATTTGTTTACACATTGCAATTTGTGTTTCACAATGTCAACTTACAAGCTGATTTGAAAGGATATGTGTGTAATCTCTTATGTTATTCATTGTAGCCAAGGAAAACCTTAGAGTTATGGTGGTTGGGAGAATACTCCAGATGGGGCTCCTACTCCAAACAGTTTGAGGTCTAATTAGGACTTCATATTGGGGAGACCCCCTGTATGTTGGTGGTATCCAGCACCATTATCATTCTGGCACTAGCAGGAGGGCTAGATGGCAAGTTGTGCCTATTGAACCTGCTTTGAATCTCTTCTCTTTAATGGCTCATTCCCAAATCATAATCCCAGGATGTTTTTATAATAGATCAAATTTTAAAGTTCCTATGGAATTAATTGATGACTTGTCTCAATTGAAGTTTGATGGTGAGGGTGAAACATTCATAGACGAGCACATATCTTTGTTTCTCAAATTTTGTGAATATTATGAAATTAATTGTGAAGATATTGCTATTAAAATATTCACCCTCACGCTTGAAGGTCGAGTTAAGAAATGGTGTCAAACTTTACTAGTTGCTTCAATTCATTCATTTGAACCAATCATGTTAGGCCCCTATACTACTAGCGTAACCCCTTATTGTTATTAGTACAACCCACTTATTATATTGATGTACCCATGTAGTGCCCATTTTGTTACTATTGTGCCACATAGAAGCCCACTATTGTTATTATTGTGCCCTTACATTATTATTGTTATGTCGGCTCTGATTATGTTATGACCCCTTAGACTCCTATATATAGAAAGGAGGTCTTTTCATTTGTATCATCCAAGAATTGTTCATTTATGTAATGTAAAGGAGGTTGCCCCCTCGAAGAGGCTAAATTCTAAGGCGTTGATATATATTTTCTATCTTTTCTTGAGCTAGTTTCATAACATTTGGTATCAAAGCTTTGGATTCTAGGGTTTCGCTACTCCAAACAGGTCATCATGGCATTTTCGCTATAACTTTTTTCCTGCAACGTTTTAGAAGTTAAAAAAAAACCCATTTGAGAAGAAATTGTGCTGAATCTCGAGTCTGAATTTCAGAGCTTTTCGCACTATATTTGCGGAGATATGATCTACGAAAGTTGGTCTTTTTGCAGACTCCTGAATTACATTCCAAATAGGTGACCTGGGGAAAATTTTCATAACTTTCTCTCTGAGCATTTGATTGAAATTTCGTAAGAAGGTACAGAAAGAGGACGGACTGTAGTTTCTTGTATATATTTTTTAGAGCCAAAGGTCGAAACAGTGACACGTGGAACTTCATAAAAGTTCACTCTTCTAGAAAGGTCTATAATCAGGTCATCTTGGGAGATTGTGCATAACTCTTTCTTGGAGAACCCAATTTGGATCAGACTGGTGGCATTGGAAAGAGGACACAGAGGGCTACTATAGATCGCAATTTCAAAACATAAAGATCCGAAAGTACAGAGTTATAGTCGTTTCAAGATCGAGCTCCTAAAATCAAGAAAAGGCAAGATGAGGAAGTTTGATGGCAAGGATCCGGTAAATTGGATACTTCAGATGGAGTAATATTTTGATCTACATGGAGTACCACTGTTACAAAAGGTATGTATTGCATCTTTATATTTAGAACCAGATCAATTTTTATGGTATGAAGGGCTTTGTTCTCATAAACAACTTGTGGTCAATTTTCACGGAGGAAATGATAGCACATTATGAGGATACAAAGAGCAACACCTTCTTTAGAGCAACACCACAACAATAGGAAAGAGTCAAAGGGCTTTGTGACATAGTGGAAAGAAAAATTATGGAAACCAGGAAGCATACCCCTCACAACTATAAAGATGGAAGTGTTGTTTCTCCCAGCCTTCCACAACCTACAAGGGTTACACCACAACAATTGGAAGAAAAAAGAGAAAAAGGACTTTGTTACAATTGTGATAGCAAATGCACTAAAGGTCATAAGTGTGCTGGGAAGAAATTATTTTACATAGAATATGAAGAGGAGGAAGAAAAGGATCAAGAAACATCAAAAGAAGAGGATATACGCCACGACTCCACCCCAGAGAAAGAAGAAATGAATCAGACCATATCTTGTAAAGCATTGGCAAGAATTACCACTCCTCAAACTCTCAAGATAGAAGGACATATCAAGAAGAAAAAGGTGCAAGAAGTGAAAGATCACATCGAGAAAGAAGAAATGAATTCAACCATATCTTGTAATTCATTGGTTAAAATTACCACTCCTCAAACTATCAAGATAGAAGGACATATCAAGAAGAAAAATGTTCAAGAAGTGAAAGATCACATCGAGCATCAAGAAATGAATCCGACCATATCTTGTAAAGGATTGGAAGAAATTACCACTCCTCAAACTCTAGAGATAGAAGGACATATCAAGAAGAAAAAGGTTCAAGCAGAGAAAGATCACATCGAGCATCAACAACAAGTTCTCCAACTTTTAAAGGATAACGCCACTTCAGTGCAAAATCAAATGAAACAACAGGTAGATCAACATCGTAGTGAAAAATGTTTTGATGTAGGTGATTGGGTATTTTTACTGCTACATCTCAAGCAAGCTATTTATGAGAAGGAAATGTTGGCAATACTACATGCACTTAAAAAATGGCGACCTTCTCGAATGGGAAGACCCTTCAAGGATGAGGATGTGGAAGCATTGTTTTGTGTTATTTCTATTATCCAACTAGATTGGATAAATGAAGCAAGGGATGAACGGAAGAAGGACGAAGAAGCATGGCCACTTATTCAAAAGTTGCAAAAGATCCCAATTCAAACAATATTGCCAGAAATTGATGAGGAAGGAAAAATCATATTGGAACCTGGAGCAGTCACAGAAACAAGAACCCAAACAACTACGAAATCGATCAATTTCAGAGTATCTCATCAAGTGGAAGAACTTACCCGCTGAAGATTCCACATGGGAGGACAAGAATTTTATACAGAAGCATCAAGAACTACTCAAGCATTGAGGACAATGCTTTTTGAAGGAGAGGGGCATGTTAGGACCCTATACTACTAGCGTAACCCCTTATTGTTATTAGTACAACCCACTTATTATATTGATGTACCCATGTAGTGCCCATTTTGTTACTATTGTGCCACATAGAAGCCCACTATTGTTATTATTGTGCCCTTACATTATTATTGTTATGTCGGCTCTGGTTATGTTATGACCCCTTAGACTCCTATATATAGAAAGGAGGTCTTTTCATTTGTATGATCCAAGAATTGTTCATTTATGTAATGTAAAGGAGGTTGCCTACTAGGTGTTTGCATTTTCTTTCCTCAGGGCATCAATTACTGATAATAATGCTTTACTATGCCCTTTGAATTCCTTCAAACTAATTTTTCAAACCAAGCTTATGCAAAAATTTAAAAAAAACTACACACCTTTTTTCACTTTGTAGGAGCCTGATATTGAATCTGAAATCACTATGGAGTTTCATCAAGCCTTTGACAGGTATGATTATCAAGATGTTTGCAAAAGGATTGATTTTCTTATAATGAAACCTGGTGAATCTGTAGAGGATTTTCTTCATCCTTCATATGAATTTCCCAAGGGAGTGATTAATTCATATATCATTAAAGAAAAATTTCAAAGTTTGATTCTACACAACTTGAAATATTTTGAAATTGAACCCTTGGATGATTCTGCTCGCCTAGCTTTTTCAAACCATGAGACACCTCTAATTTTAGAGGAGGAAACTACTATTCCTTTCATTCCTTGTCCTCCTCCTTTTTTGGTACCAATTTGGGTGCGTCGTAGTGATGATGTTGAAGTTATGAAATCTGAAAATCAAATTGTTGATCCATCCATTCAACCTCCATCCACTTTCCATGATTTATATCCTATTGAGGAGAACTTAGAATGGTCCAATAATTGCATGGAGCCTAGAGTGAAAGATGATCCCTTGGTTTTTCAATATCATATCAATGTACATAAGCGTAATATTGAATCTAAACCAATTGAAAACATGGTTGCCTCTAGGGATACCCTAAAACCTATACGATCTATGTCTCATGATTCCTTGTTCCTTAGTTTGCTTGATCAACCTACTTGAACTCTTAATGATGTTCAACCTATTGTTTCAAGTGGTAATCAAGAACAAGGCAATTTCATTTCACATGTAGGGGATTAAAGTGTTGAAGATATGTCCTATATTTCTTCTTTCTTTCAAGATGATAATCTTTCCTTTTTGGCTAATCATTGATCTTGTAACCCTCATAACGTGTCAAATGATTCTAAGCCCTGCATTCAAGTTGAGACTTTGGACAATCATCACCTTCACATCCATGTTTCCATTAATACATATGAAGATGAGTACCCAAGTACATGGAATGATATCTTTCCTTCTTCTGATGACTTGGATTTGCAAGGTATCAATTCAGAACCTACTTCTCATAGTGTACAATCCCCATTTATGTGTTGGGATACGCTTTCAATTCAGAATGATTCTAAAATTCCTCTGATCCATACATCTTTAGATACCAAGTTTTAAGAAGTAAGTAGTCAGGTTTTTGAATCTTTGGTATACCCTGGTCAATGTGAATGTCACATTGGTATGCCTTTCCTTGACCATTATATTGATGATAGTGATATTGATCCATTGTTCTTACAATTTAAATCTGTTTTAGTTACAACTGGTTCTCCCCGTCTCGAGTATTTTCATCCTTCCTCACCTCTACCACACTATTCATTGTACCCATATATGTTTCATAATTTTGTCATACCAGTAGCCCCTCTAAATCCTTTAGATGTTTATCTAATTGATCATGGTTGCAATGAGGTATAGGATGGTGTGATCCTACAATCAGAGGATGAAAAGTTTGACTCCATTATTCATGATTTGTTCAATTGTAAATCTTTCAAAATTCAGGAAGAAGATGTTACAACTCTATCTGGTCAACGAAGTTTTCTTATCAATGTATTTAAATGCTCTATCCATCAAGAGTATAATATACCTAATCTTTAATTTGATCAAACTAGTGGCACTAACAACATTTTCATTAATACATCTAACGATAGTGGTACATGTCTACCTATTGATTTTTCTAATCCACCCAAATTCGAAGATGCACTATCAGAAAGTTTAGAGACCTATCAGGGAGTCGAGACACTTCAGCCCCTGTTGATGGTTATTCGAGTTCTCACAATCCTATTGATATATTTGAACTAATTTTGATCCATATTTTCACACATATTTATTTCCTTAACATCTATCCATTGGTTGTGAGTTCATTCTTAAAAGACTTTCAATGTTTCCAAATTAATCTTCTTGATCCTCAAGGTAGACTTTATGATTAGATAAAGGATTCTTATTTGGTTAGTCCCTTTTCAAATAAATCCCTTATATTAGACCAAGAGATGGAAAGCACATCTTTCATGGATCCTTACAGCCTTAAAGCCTATCATTCTTATTATCAAGATAAAGGTCATTTTGGGTTCGAGGATTTCTCTTTGTTAAACTCTTACGAGATCGATCATCTTTTTATCCCTTTTATGTATATCATGAAGTTAATCATCTTCTTGACACAGTTTCTCTCCTTGAGTGATATAAAATGCTTGAATCATTCAGCAAACCAAAACCCTTGTGATGATACAAATATTGGGTTTGATTTGACACATGTTTCTAATATTTTGTCAACTTAGCACCCTAATTGGTTTCCCAGATTTCAATGTCAGCAATTGTTGTTAATACCATAAGCTTTCACATTGTTTGTTTTTCTTATAAATAGATGCAAAGGGAACCAATAGAGACTCGAGAACCTTATATGTTAGTCGACTAATCTAATCAAAATACCAAAGATTCTCTTTGTGATTTGAATGTGTTAACTAAAAATTTATCTTCTCATGAGTCTCGGGGTTTCCAAATTGGTTGTTTTGAATATGAATATCCAATCCCCAAATGGTTAGAGAAATATTACTTGAAATGCTCTTATGCTGATAATAATTTTTGATCTTCCTTAATGTTTGCAAAATTGAAAACACGGATGAATGTACATTCGCAAGAAACCTTCAAGGTTTGTATGATTGACATTTCAACTAGCAAGGTAAGGTTTGAGACTGGCTCAAACCAGTTAGTATGGTACATCCTTTTGTTAATAAGCAAGACCTCTAGTTTATTGTGCAAGTTTCTCAAGTTGTTATCTTTTCTTTGCACAATGCTTTATATTGATTTTAATTGTTTGCATCTTTGTGTTTGTAGGTTGGGAGCGGTTACGGTGGTTACATTCGAAATTCCATTACACTTAGCCTTGACCTTCTATCCCATTAGGTTAGGAGTAGGTTTAGTTGTATTTTAGTTTCTTTTGCATTGCATCTACCCCCTTATTTTTCTCTCCATTTAGTCTCTATTTTCTTTTCTTGGTTTCATTTTGAGTGTTGCTTTACATTTTAGTTTTACTTTTGCTTTGTTCTTTGATTGTGTTTCCTTGTGTTGTCAGGTCTTTTATTTTTTGTTTGTTTAATAAGACTTTGCATGAAATATGCTCCTATTGGATAAAAATATAATGTGGAAAAACTTAAAAAGGGAACTATGATGATGATGAACGCTTGGCTAATGTGTCATCCTCTTCTCTGTATTGGTTATATATATTTAAAGTCAATGATGTCTGAATGGAAAATATGATTTTTCCTAGACAGAAACCCTTTGGCCAAACTACGAAGCCTGTATCTTTATTAGGATCTTCATTCCTAACTCATCCTTCTATTGAATGGCGTTTTGACCTATTGATGAGCCCCAATTTTGGTACAATTTGGGCTCATTTTTGGCCTATTTTGCTTGCTCAAACCATTCATTTTTATTGTTTATGCATACACTTCTTAGTTTATTCATGTTGTTTGTAGGAGAAAGGATAGGCACTTTATCCACGTAGCTAATGCATTGTGATTCCAGGTTTTGGCATTAAAAGGGAGCAAAAGACAACGAAAAGGTGGCAAGGAGACAACGAGTTGGCATTGCTGACATAAGGAGAGGTTGTCCACGGTTTTGGGGGACATTCCTCGTGATCCTCACCAAGAACTCCGAGCCCACTTCAGCCTCCCTCCGAGCTTAATACACGGCCAGCTGTTCTACAGGAACAGCAGTTCAAAACTGCTCTAAAGGAAACAGCATTTATGACCATCCTACAGGATCAGCAGTTAAACTATAGATTGAATAGCCGAGCTCCTAGAATCATGGATATCTGTTGGAGCATCATTTTGTATAAGTATAGAAGCCTTAGCCTTGGTTAGGTTGTTGAAACTCTCGTATTACTATTGTAATTTTGGAGCACAGCTCAAGTTTCGTTCTCTTTTGTAAGCCAATTTGGCATGTTATCAGATTATGAATAAAGAAGGCCACTTTTGAGTTAGTTCTGAGTTTTCTCAAGGAGCTATAGCTCTCAGGTGAGGGCCCAACCTGAGAGCCATAGTCCTCCTCCGTGTTGTAATGCATTTACCATTAGTTCCAGCACTTGAGTTTGTTTAGTTTCCTATGCAATTCGGATTTCCAGCTTGTTGGTTGAGTTGTTTTCATTAGCATAGATAGGACTGGTATGATGCTTTGCTTTCAGTATTCGAGTTTGATAGGTTGGTAGAATAAATCTCTTGGAGCTCCATCAAAAACAGGTTGCAAAAGGCTCACTGCCATCTCACTGTTGGGATTGGGGTGTAGACCATGATCAGCCACCAAAAAGAACAGCAGTCGTTTCATCTCCACGCAAGTTGCCACATGAACGTTTTTATTGAAAATCCATTCATATATTCTCGACATTGATCCATACTGCACTCTCACGCATTAGTTTCATTTCTTGTTTTCCATTTCGGATTTGTAGGTTTCATGGCATAATAGGTTAATGAATCTCTTGTTTTGATGCACAGGTCATTTGTTTCATTTACGCTGCTCTTTCTCAAGCCACTTCCTTCGTCGTTTTCTCCATCCACCTGCAAGTTCTATTCATCCTCTACCTCACTCACTTGCCCTCCAACTCTCTCATTCCACGTACCGCTCCATTTCCTTCACTCTCGTTGATTTCACCCTTCCAAAACATCAACCCATTGCATGCACCCTTCCTTCGTCTGACTTGCCATTTCCTAAGACATCATTAGGTCCATCTCCATCTCCCTTAGCCTCCCACACCACTCCAACACTCCATCCACTCCTAAAATCTCCACGACCAACCATCCTGTAGACGTGCACAGCCATCCTGTAGAAAACAGAGTATCCTGTAGAATTCCCAGCAGCCTTCCTGTAGGAGGCCATTCACTTCGTTGCCGAGCTTCTGAACGTGAGGGACCTCTGTGGATGGGTGCTGAGGATCCTTAGGAACCTCTCCAAGCCTCCCCAACCTGTCCCACACTTTCCTTCCATCTCCATCCCACCTGCACAATCAAACCCTAGTTAGGCCAAGGTCACAATCATTCCACACACTTAAAGGAAAAACACAAAAACACATTTCTCATGATGCCAGTAGCTTAGACCCATGCATTCATACTTGTTAGAGGCAATGACAGCATTCATAAGAGTTGCACCCACATTCTTTGCATTATAGAGGATAGACTAGTTAAATTAGGGTTTCATAGATTTACATGCTTTAAGTTGCTTTTGATTCAGTTTGTCAAGTAGAGTAGCCTTTCTTTGAAGTTAACTTTCGTCCATCATTGATAAAGCTTCTTCTGTGAGCCTATAGAAGTTGGCTTAAGCCCTAGCGGACTTGTGCCAGCTGACCAAGTGACAGCTGCGACAAGGGCTAGTACTTGTGCATACAGCACCGTCGCTTCCAAGTTTGTACGAACTACCGGGTTGATAAAATTAAGAGACAGGGAGCCCCAGGAGTTGTAGCATTATTGCTACAATACTGGAGCTCACCACCTATCGCCTCAACCGAGTAGAGAAGGGGGAGGGGAAAAACTTAAAATGCGCATATTAACTTCAGTTATCTTTCAAATCCCTTAAGCAAGGAACAAACTCTATTGCCAAGAAAATAAGTTAAGATCCCTCTTCCACCCATGTTATAAATTTTCAATAAATGCTTCAAGAATATCTTTAAGAAAATTAAATAAAGGGTGAGGAAGAGAAAGGATTGTTGCCAAAGAGGTGAAGCAAGCAACTTCATCAGGGTACTGAATAATATTGCTGGCAGCGAAGCAACACTTGTGATTCCTTTGAGCTGAATCCACCGGTGTACTGAAAAGGCTCGTTGGTAGCATGGAAACATTGAGGAATGTGTTTAACTCTAATTATCGAAATATTGGTACACTTATTATCCTTATCCCCTATCAAAATAGTTGAGACATGACTAGTCTTGTAAATGTGTCTAAAGTTGAGAAAGGAAAAGAAGAGACTATATCTTTAACTAGGATAAGTGGCAAAGCCAAGGAAATCTACATGGAAAATCAATACTTCCTGAAAGATTGAAACCTTTCACTTAAAGATAAGTGCAAGAGAAGTTGGAGTTCTACCAGAGTGTCATTAAGTGTTGACGTTGTGATCAACACCCTCCAAAAATTTTCCTACACTTGAATTTTGGAGCCTACTAAGGATCTTACGATCTATCATTCCATGGTCAATTCATTGTCGATTGATTTTGGTAAGTGATTTAGTATTATTATTAGGTTCTAAGTGTCAAATTCACTTGCTTACACTTGTTCAACCTTTGATGAATTCACAAGCACACCCATCTTCCGCAAGGTTAGATAGGCATTGTGTGGTTCTTGAAAGCAGGGCTTGCTCAATAAATATGGACAGTCACTGCGCAATCCATAAGAAAAGTGTAATAAACATATCATATCAATAGCCAGTGTGTACTCTCCATTGATAGTCTCCCTAACTTTGGTTGCAATTGTACTTCTATTTCGGTGAGTTTTTCGAACTATCAATTTTGTGCACCTTTGATTTCACAAGTGTCGCTTTCATTTTTGCGACTATCATTTTTTCTTTATTTCACTTTAAAAAGTTTCATTTTCATCTTATCTTCACTCTAGCACATGTCTCTTTCACTTTCTTCGGCTTTTGTGAGTGTCGTTTTCACTTTTTCTCACTGTCGCAAGTGTCGCTTTTAGTTGTTTTCACTCTTGTATGTGTCGCACATTTTCACATCACTAGAGGTTGTTCTACTACACTCTTATACATTATATGGTCCTATATATCATGCTAATATGAAGTAGACATATTCCTACAACTTTGCGCACTTTCTAGTCACAGTCGACACTTTGGTCGCAACTTGTATTCTAAGTGTCGCAATGTGGTGTTTCAACTATCGCACTTAGAAATAAGTGTCGCTTTGATGTCATTTCAAGGTGTGATTTTTGTTCATGAGACTTGTGAATTACCCTAACTTATATTGATTGAATTCATGTGTGTGATCCATGTTTGAACCTTGCTTAGATCCTTTTCCCACTCTTACTCTATCCCACACGTGTGTGATCCATGTTTGAACCTTGCTTAGATCCTTTTCCCACTCTTACTCTATCCCACACAACCACTTTGGAGCTCTTCTTGGTGTTGGGTTGCATTATATTCTTTCCACAACTAGCCCACGTACTTAATCGGGGGGTTAGGAGGGGGGCGGAGCCCCCCCTTCATTGCACCGATTACATAGCGGAGGGAGTCACAGGGGCTTTGAGGGGTGTAGGTAACCCCACTCTATGGGGTCTAGGGCAGTGCCCTGGAAAATTTTGGTTTTGGACCCTATGTTAGGTTGGGCGGACCTACCTATGGTTTTGTGCACGATTTTCACACATGGTTTTGGACGCGATGGTTTTCGGTCCATGGTTTTGGACACAATGGTTTTTGGTCCATGGTATTGGATGCATCGGCATGTATAAATATGTATTATAACATTGAAAGGAACACAATGAAAAATCAAGCTGGTAGTCCTGGTTTTGGGATCTAGGGGAAAATCTCTATGTATATGTGTTTTATGTGTTATGCTCTCGCATTATTTATTTTATGTGTTTTAGAATCTGTATGCGGGTAATTTCTGTACAGGATTAAAACCTACATTTGGTATCAGAGTTGTTTTGGCTTCAAGGGGATGCCTTTGTTGCTGAGGGGTTTCACTCGGGCCTGTGGTAGACCCTATTAAGTGGGAGATCTGTGAGATCAATTCTGGTGGTGAAAGAAGATGGCGAGTAGTGGAAAGATAGATATTGAGAAATTTAATGGTTAGAGATTTGAGTTGTGGAAACTCAAGATGGAGGATCTGTTGGTGGATAAAGATTAGTGGATCGCGGTAGATCCAGGTACTAAACCAATGGGAGTGTCCGATGAATAATGGAAGAAGTTGGAACGAAAGGCAAAGAGCACAATACGATTGTGTGTCTCAGATTCAGTATTGCTGAATGTATCAGGGGAAGCTATGGCGAAGGCTTTGTGGGACAAGTTAGGGACTTTGTACGAATCTAAGTCTCTGGTGAATAAACTGTTCCTGTGGAAAAAGCTGTATAACCTGAGGATGAAAGATGGAGACTCAGTGACAGAGCATATGAATGCATTTAATACTATGGTAAGTCAGTTAGCATCTGTTGATATTAAAATTTTAAATGAAGATAAGCGCATCAGTTAGTCGTGTTCTCTACCAGATTTGTGGGATAGTCTAGTTATTGCAATAGGTAGCAATGCAACTGCCTTGCAGTTTGATGAAATAGTCTCATCCTTGCTGACGGAGGAGATGAGACGGAAAAATATGGAGAGCCAGAATGGTGATGCCTTGTCTATATGAGGACGGTCTCAGAACAGAAACAAAAATAAGTCATCGAGTGGGAGATCTAAATCTAGAGGGAGATCTAAAGCTCCAGGAAAACCTGTAAAGCTGGTGTGCTAGAAATGCAGAAAGGAAGGGCACTACAAAAGGGGCTATAAATCTAAAGCTCCTGATAAAGGAAAGGGATCTGATGATGCTCCTTCTGCAGAGGAAAAAACCACCTTAGATGAAGGTGGGGATGTGTACTTGGCTTCTTCAAGTACACATGTAGATCATGAGGCATGGTTGATTGACTCAGGTGCATCCTTTCACTTCACTCCCCATAGAGAGTGGTTCTGCAAGTATGAGAAATACGATGGTGGTGATGTCTTCTTAGGGGATGATATGAAGGCTAGAATCATTGGTCGAAGAAAAGTAAAGTTGAAGTTGCAAGGTGGAAGGGTTAAAACACTTCTGGGTGTTCTGCATATTCCTGCATTGGCCAGAAATCTGATTTTTGTAAGCAAGTTGGATGATGCAAGTGTAAAGATAGTGTTCGAGAAGGATAACTGCAAGATAGTTTGGGGAGCAATAGTATTGATGTGGGGAGTTTGGATTGGAACTCTGTACAAGCTGCAAGGTAGCACGGTTGTTGATGGGTACAACAATTATGTGGTTCCTGAAAGTGGAGAAGAAAATATAGTGGTATCTGGAGAGAAGACCATGTTGTGGCATCAAAGGCTTGGAAATATTGGAGAGAAGGGCCTTCGAATACTTTATGGTAAAGGTATGGTAGAATGTATGCGTAATAGCTCTCTGGATTTTTATTTTTGTGAAAATTGTGTATATGGGAAGCAGAATCGGGTGAGTTTCCCCTCTGGTGGTAAGAGAGAAAAACATATATTAGAGCTTGTGCATAGTGATGTGTTTGGACCTGTGAAGGTTCCATCATTGGGTAAGTCTGTATACTAGGTATCATTTATAGATGACTTCTCAAGGAATACATGGATATATTTCCTTAAGAAGAAATCTGAAGTCTTTGACAAGTTTAAATAATTCAAGTCTCTGGTGGAAAATCAGACAGAGAAGAAGATAAAGGTGCTGAGGACAGATAACAGTGGAGATTTTTGGAGTAAGGAATTTGGAGAATTATGTAAGAAGTGTGGTATAGCACGGTAGAAAACTACTCCATATACACCTAAGCAAAATGGAGTTGCAGAAAGAATGAACAAGACGTTGATGGAAAGCGCAAGAAGCATGCTCAGTGGTGCCAGGTTAGGACGGGAATTCTGGGCAGAGGCAGTGGAGACAGCGTGCTACCTAGTCAACAGATCACCTTCATCAACATTGGAGGATAAAGCTCCACAAGAGGTATGGATTGGTAAGAAACCCTCTCTTTCACATCTGAGGGTATTTGGATGTGATGAATATGTACATGTTCCAAAGGAGAAACAAACCAAGTTGGATAGTAAATCTGAAAAGTGCATATTTATTGGGTATAAGGATGGTTTAAAGGGTTATAAGCTTTGGAACCCAGTAACAAGGAAGGTTTTGTATAGCCGAGATGTGGTGTTCAGAGAGGTGAAAGATTTTATTAAACATGAAGTCCAACCAAAGGAACCTGAGAAGATAGATTTTGAGCTAAAGGAGGAAGAATTAGACTCTACAGCAGAGGAGGAATTAGAAGATGAAGAGCCACAAACTCCGAGTGTGAGAAGATCAGTTCGAGAAAGAAGGCAGCCAGAAAGGTATAGTCTATCTGCTTTCTATTCAAATTTTGCTTTATCTATTACTGATGATGATCCCAGAACTGTAAAGGAAGCAGTAGATTCAGAGGATGGAAAACTCTAGAAAGAGGCCATGGTTGATGAAATGGCATCTTTGTACAAAAATGAGGCCTGGGATCTGGTGGAGTTGTCTGCTGGAAGGAAACCCATTGGTAGCAAATGGGTGTTCAAGAAGAAGACAAATGCAGAAGGAAAGGTGGAGAAACACAAAGCTCGGTCGGTAGCAAACGGTTATTCCCAGGTGCCAAGAATTGATTTTGGTGATATTTTTTCTCTTGTTGCCAAGGTAACTTCTATTAGATTACTTTTATCTGTTTCTGCTATTTTTTATTTTGAGTTAGAACAGATGGATGTGAAGACAACATTTCTTCACGAGGATCTGGAAGAGGAGATTTACATGAAGCAACCTGAAGGCTTTGTGGTGAAGGGTAAGAAAGAACTGGTACGCAAGTTAAAGAAGTCTCTGTATGGGTTAAAATAGTCACCAAGGATGTGGTATCATAAATTTGATACATTTATATGGGGACTTGGCTTCACCAGAAGCAAAGAAGATCATTGTGTGTATTTTAAATTAATTGGTGACCATGTTATTTATCTGGTCTTGTATGTGGATGATATGTTGCTGGTTGGAAATGACAAAGAAATTATCCAGGATTTGAAGACCCATTTGTCCTCCAAATTTGACATGAAAGATCTCGGCGCTGCAAAATTTATTTTGGGCATGGAAATTAAAAGAGATCGGACAAAGAGGAAGCTCTAGTTAAACCAGAGGAAGTATGTCGAGACAATATTGCAGAGGTTTAATATGCAGGATAGTAAACCGGTGAAGTTTCCTATTCCTGTAGGTGTAAAGTTATCTGTTGAACAGTGTCCCAAGACACAAGGAGAGGAAGAGGACATGTCCTGTGTTCCATATGCAAGTGCAATCGGTAGCCTGATGTATGCAATGGTCTGTACTAGATCAGACATTGCACATGCAGTGGGAGTATTGAGCAGGTTTATATCAAAACCAGGGAAGGAGCATTGGACAGTAGTGAAGTGGGTTTTCAGGTATTTGCGTGGCACTAGTGATTATGGTTTGTGCTACCAAGGAAGACCAGGATTGGACAGATTTTTGGATATCCGTGTCTTTGTTGATGTGGATTGGGCTGGAGATCTAGATCAGAGAAGATCTACAAGTGGGTATGTGTTTAACCTATTTAGAGGTGCAGTCAGTTGGATGAGTAAGAAACAATCTGTAGTGGCACTATCAACTACAGAGGTAGAATACATGGCAGCCACTCATGTAAGCAAGGAAGCAGTTTGGTTGCAGAGATTGTGTTCAAGTATGGGGTTAGTACAGGGAGTTATAAGGATAGACTGTGACAGCCAAAGTGCAATTTTCTTGCCAAAGAACCCTGCTTACCATTCAAAGACAAAGCACATTGATGTTCAGTATCACTTTGTGAGGGATATGATAGAAGACAAAAATGTGTTGCTGATAAAGGTGGACACTTTGAAGAATACTGCAGATGCATTGACAAAATTTGTGAGCTCTGAGAAGTTCTCTTGGTGTAGAGAAACAATGGGCATTGTAGGGCTGGATAAATGACTAAGCTCTCTTGTGGCCCCCTATGGAAGGAAAACAACAAGTGGGAGAGTGTTGGGTTGTGTTATATTCTTTCCACGACTAGCCCACATAGTTAATCGGGGGATTAGGAGGGGGGCGGAGCCCCCCCCCTTCGTTGCACCGATTGCATAGTGGGGGGAGTCACAGGGGGTTTGAGGGGTGCAGGTAACCCCACTCTATGGGGTCCAGGGCAGTGCCTCGGAAAATTTTGGTTTTGGACCCTATGTTAGGTTAGGCGGACCTACCTATGGTTTTGTGCATGATTTTCGCACATGGTTTTGGATGCAATGGTTATCGGTCCATGGTTTTGGACGCGATGGTTTTTGGTTCATGGTATTGGATGCTTCGGTGTGTATAAATATGTATTATAACATTGAAAGGAACATAATAAAAAATCAAGCTGGTAGTCCTGGTTTTGGGATCTAGGGGAAATCTCTGTGTATATGTGTTTTATGTGTTATGCTCTCGCATTGTTTATTTTATGTGTTTTAGAATTTGTATGTAGGTAATTTCTGTATGGGGTTAAAACCTACACTTGGTCCTCTTGCCCAGTGAAAGATGTGAATACATTAACCCTCTTTTCATGGATGAAAAGAGCCTATCCATGAGCCTCATTGATCTGATATCTCTCTCCCTGACTTGTGCACTAAGAGTTTTTCAAGGCCAGCTCCTAGGGTTGTACATTGAGTTCCTCCAAATCATGATCACTAACCCTTATGTAATGCACTGACTCATTGTACTAATATTTGAGCAATTTTGCCTTGTATAGTGCATGGAGAATTTCTAGTGGCCCTTTGCAAAATAAAATTGTGCCACAAGGACTCCTTCCCCTCATAGTGCAATGAACACCTTCAAGAGAAGGTGACCTGGCCTTTTGTTTCATGCCTTAGCCAACTATGCAATTTCCTCTTCAAGTGAGCCTTTTGGAGAGTAGGGCACATTTCCAGTCGATAGTCAACCACTGTAAAGGAAAAATATGCTAGCATAGGGTGCAAGTCGCATTGTTGAAAATGGCAACAAGAAATTCTAAGAATAGCAGTTTGGGTACCAGTGTTGGATTGAGCAACAGGGAATGAAAAATGGAAGTGCTAAAAATAGCATTCTATTTTTAGTAGTTCAGGATGGATTCCTAATTTTAGTCAATCCCTAGACTAAAATAGGAAGTAAAATTCGAATTTGATATTAACAACAGTTTGTAAATAAATTAATTAATTCATCTTGAGTTAATTAGTTAAGGAAAAACAAACTTGAAGTCTATGTGAGGATATGCAACAGTTTATCTATTAATTGAGGAATCTATCCATCAGTTAAAGAGATAAGGATGAGTTCTAATTTGAGTAGTAATTATTTGGCTCAGTTAACTGAGTCAAGTCCAGTTATATTTGATTTAAACAGTTTGTTTAAATTAATGTGAGTTCAATTAATTAATGCTTGCATGCATGTAACTGCTGCACTTCAGATAAGTGAATATTCTCTCATAAATAACTCATGCATGTCAGTTCAAAGAAAGACCTAGTTGAGATCAGAGGAGGGACAGTGTACTATCAATTGGATGGATTTTTCCTATAAAGGAAAATCGTCCAAGCAGAAGGATTAAGGTTCCTTGAGGATTGTGTAGTTTTATAGGGTGTGAGATCAGTGTGAGAGATCAATGTTACACTTGGTAACAGGAGGATCACCCAAGAAAAACTGCGCAAGGAAATAGGAGGCTTGGAGGGTAGAGGAGAAGGCTTAGGAGAAGTCTTGATTGCCTGTGAGCATCCAGGAGGATTGCACTGAGAGCTGGCTAGCTGTGAGAGCTAAGGCTTTGTGTAATCCTGATGTATTTCCACCTTCATCTGTGAGGATTGTACTGAGAGCTAGCTAGCTGTGTGAGAGCTAAGGCTTTGTATAAATCCTATGTATGATAATACAGAGAGTGGGGTTTTAGGCTGAGCCTTTCCCGGGTAAATTCTTCTGTGTTATGTGTGATTGATTTCTCCATATCAATTATATGTGTTCTTATTGATGTTGCTCATGTTCGATTAAGCTTCCGCTAAATTGGTTGTAGAAGTAGATCAAGTATTTTGCTTTAGTATATTGCATTATCAGGTGATCTACAGTTGGGAAATTTCTACATGGTATCAGAGCTAGCTGATTTGTAGAAAAATTCTACAAAATTCTACATGGTATCAGAGCTAGCTGATTTGTAGAAAAATTCTACATGGTATCAGAGCTATCTGATTTGTGGAAAAAATTCTACATGGTATCAGAGCACAGGTGATCAAGGAGAGAACATTATATTGAGAGGAGATTTCAAAGTTTTGAGTTTTGGGCCGAGAGTTTGCAGAGTAGATCTAAAAAATTTTGTACAAAATTTTCATAAATAAATAGCAGATTTGGATTCCTTGCAAAAAAATACCCAAAATCAAAAAAAAAAAATTGGCTGAATCGGAGTTCGGATGAGGGAGATATCGCTGATTTAAAATCAACTCCTTTTCTAGAAAATTTCGTGACAGTGGGAAAGTGGAAATAGATTAGTGTGCTAGCCAAGAACCTGTATGCACTTGAGGTACAAGATGCATGCAAAGCCTTGAGGAGCAAGGCAAAGGTTAGATACTGGTGGTTGAGAGGAAGAGTAAATTACCTCTCAACATGCAGCGCCAGAAGAAGTCTCAGACAATTGTGGAGGAGCCATGATTGGTGCAGCAGCTTCAAGAGGTTGTGGAGCAGCCACAACTAGAGAAGCTGAGAGGAGATCGAGTAGAGACATCTACTCATGCAGAGACCTCCAGTAGGGGGGGAATTCAAGCCAGGTGGGCTGGGGGATCACATGCAGCCATACCTCCAGGTAGGAGGTGGGGCGATGTAGAGTGATCGTCCCAAGGAGGAGGGGCTAGATCCTTGAGTTACCCAACCTATTTGATTTGAATTTGCTACAGGAGCCCTGACAAGGAGTAGTAGGATTGGCTGAGTGTGTAGAGATAGATGTGAATGGAGTGGTAGAGAGAGCTACAGTGCAGGAGTCCTAGGACTTTGTAGAGATAGCAGGCTGCAACGATGCGAGAGGCACAGGAGTGTTGCACCAGTGCAAGATGGCACAGAGAGGTGTGTAACGGTGCAAGATGCATGGAGTGTTGCAAAAGCTCAGAGGTCAGAAAGGGAGCACTTGTCAGCAACAGGTAGAGCTTTAGCATCAAAGTATGTTTCTAGCCCAACAGAGAGGACAGTTCAGAGTTTTTTTGTTCTGAGAGTTGCTGGAGCAACCACACTTGGTAGAAGTGCTGCATGCAGAACATTCCGAAGGTATAGGATTGGGTTCGAGAGGAAGCCTTTCTTGTTGAGAGGGAGTGTTGAAAATGGCAACAAGAAATGCTAAAAATAGCAGTTTGGGTACCAGTGCTGGATTGAGCAACAAGGAATGAAAAATGGAAGTGCTAAAAATAGCATTCTATTTTTAGCAGTTCAGGATGGATTCCTAATTTTAGTTAGTCCCTGGACTAAAATATGAAGTAAAATTCGAATTTGATATTAACAATTGTTTGTAAATTAATTAATTAATTAATTCATCTTGAGTCAATTAGTTAAGGAAAAACAAACTTGAAGTCTACGTGAGGACATGCAACAGTTTATCTATTAATTGAGGAATTTATCCATCAGTTAAAGAGATAAGGATGAGTTCTAATTTGAGTAGTAATTAGTTGGCTCAGTTAACTGAGTCAAGTCCAGTTACATTTGATTTAAACAGTTTGTTTAAATTAATGTGAGTTCAGTTAGTTAATTCTTGCATGCATGTAACTGCTACACTTCAAATAACTGAATATTCTCTCATAAATAACTCATGCATGTCAGTTCAGAGAAAGACCCAGTTGAGATTAGAGGAGGGACAGTGTACTATCAGTTGGATGGATTTTTCCTACAAAGGAAAATCATCCAAGAAGAAGGATTAAGGTTCCTTGAGGATTGTGTAGTTTTACAGGGTGTGAGATCAGTGTGAGAGATTAGTGTTACACTTGGTAACAGGAGGATCACCCAAGAAAAACTGCGCAAGGAAATAGGAGGCTTGGAGGGCAGAGGAGAAGGCTTAGGAGAAGTCTTGATTGCATGTGAGCATCTAAGAGGATTGCACTGAGAGCTGGCTAGTTGTGAGAGGTAAGGCTTTCTGTAATCCTAATGTATTTATACCTTCATCTGTGAGGATTGTACTGAGAGCTGGCTAGCTGTGTGAGAGCTAAGGCTTTGTATAAATCCTATGTATGATAATACAGAGAGTGGGGTCTTAGGCTGAGGCTTTCCCCGGGTAAATTCTTTTGTGTTGTGTGTGATTAATTTCTCCATATTAGTTATATGTGTTCTTATTGATGTTGCTCATGTTCGATTAAGCTTCCACTAAATTGGTTGTAGAAGTAGATAAAGTATTTTGCTTTAGTATATTGCATTATCAGGTGATCTACAGGTGGGAATTTCTACACGCATTTCTAGTGGATGCTCTATTGTTGTAGAGGCAAATTGCGCTAGCATAGAAGCTTTCCCTTAAGCCCAGCGCATGTCGCATTTATAGTGCCTAGTCCCACTCCCACTGCTAACTACAACCCCTGAATGCACCATGCCTTTCCCTACTTACCTTCCTTGGTGTAGGTAAAATTTCTAGTGAACAATCAGTCATTGTTGAAGAAAAATATGCTTTTCCTAAAGTATGACTCTCAGTTACAGTGCATGTCACAGTTTTAATCAGCAAGCCATCAACCCTTGTCCACCAGACTCCCTCACTGCGCAGGCACTGAGTACTAACTTGCCTCCTAAGCACATGTTTCATTTTTAGTCCAGAATCAAGGCCTCCCTTAGTCACTCTGAAGTTCAACTATGCTATCATTATCTCCTTCTCCCTCGAGCCTAACATGTTGTAGTTCCAATTAACAAGCTCATCACACTGTCTCTTGCACTTGCTCATTGTGTTGGACCTTGAAGAGCTCCTCCTTATAGAACATGGCACAGTTCTAGTGAGCAGTGTTGCCTTCTTTCAACTACTGCTGAGCTCAACTGTGTCATCCTTAATAAGCCTTTCCTCCTTAGTCCTTACACAGGCCTATCACAAGCAACTTCTTCCATGAACAAGTTAGGGATAGAATATATGGTTTTTTAGACTAATATTTTCTTTTCATGAGTGAAATTCATTAGCAGGTGTACCATCTTAGCATGGCAAGTTGATTCTCAAGAAATATGTTAAGGAGAAGAAGAAAAGAGCTACTTGCAAAGAAGAAGCACAAAAAAGAACCATTATAGAGACATGGAGAGATCATGGACCAAGAAAAAATGAAGGCATTTCATGATGACTCAAAAGATTCCAATACTAATCTAGACCCTTTGGAGGGTGAATATGGAGTACAGATCAGATCTATCATGAATATTGAATTCAAAGCAACAAGGAGGGAATCTTGGCATTGCCACATCATCATGCATATCCATGTCATCATTGTCCAGTTGTGACTAGTACAAGTGTTATCACAATATCATATGTGCCAATGTGTCTTGCCACATGATGTTGAATGTAATTATGTATTATCAAAATGAAAATGACAAAAATGTAAAAGAGGTGGAAATCAAAGATTCATATGTGGAATATGTAAAGTCACATGTGGACAAAAGAGTCTTATGGAAGTTCAAAAGTAAATTAGGAGTCCAAGAGTCATAGGGGATATGAAAGGTATTTCCTCTTGTTAAAAAAGGAACCTTATAACTCAAGCAAAAGGATTTTGGAGGATTAGGCTTTGGAGAGCTAGCCTTGGCTTCTTTAACTTTACATGGGCGAGAAGACCATTCCTTAGAGAAGCAAGAAGTGACTTAATGTTCCACTATTGGAGCTAGTGTGTTACCAGTGTAACTATGTACTTAGATATTTCACTTAATAGTTAGAAGACCGCTGAGGTAACACATTTTCATGCATGTATCATGAATGTTGTAAGAATATTCTTTAGATTTTTGTAGTATACATTAGGTTCATATGTACTAAGGAAATTAACTCTACTTCATTGGCTTTGGTACTTATCTTGTTGAATGTGTGTTGTATTTGCTTTAATGATCATTGTGTCTATGTGAACTAAGTTTTTTAATAACTAATGAATCTTTCCTTGCTCTTGTGTGCCTCTCTTAGTATAGTACTATGAATTTCCTCCTAGAGACTCACTCTTGTTTCCCCTCTCATGAAATTCTTTGTTTACACATTGAAATTGGTCTTTCACGGTGTCAACTTACCTGTTGATTTCAAAGGATATGTGTGTAATATCTTATGTTATTCATTATAGCCAAGGAAAACCTTAGAGTTATGGTGGTTAGGCTGATACTCCGAATGGAGCTCCTACTCCAAATGATGTGAGGTCTAATTGGGAATTCATATCAAGGATACCCCCTATATGTTGGTGGTATCCAACACCATCAACATATCCATATACCCCAAATTCTCTCCTCCTTTGACATCAATGGAAATGGGAAAAACCAATATTAATTCCAACAATGTAAGGAATGAGAGAAGTACTCGCCCTATAATTATCAACACCATGCTAACCATAAGCAGAAGGTGCTCCCCCTTAACATGTAACGGGGTTTCTACCATCTCTCCATGTTGTACATGCTATCTGTTACTGCCAATGTCTCATTGTCACATGTAAGAGGCTACTCCACATGGACCAACGACTATGACCCAATGATATGCAATGAAAGTACAAGGCTTCATAGGCCTATTACATGGCTATAAGAGTGAAAATACATGGTTTACAAGGCCTCCAAATAACCAACATATGATTGAAACATGAATCCTCACTCATGCATGAACAAGACTCATATGACTCAACCAATGTCCCATAAGAAAGACATGATAATACATGGCTACATAATGAATCCAAATTCCCATGCATGGATGAAACACATGACAAATATAAGCCTAAACATGGCTATAAAAACTCTCATATCTCAAGAAAAACTAAGACCAACACATGCTTGAAATGATCATGACTCTCTCTCATGGCTCTAGGACCAATCCACCAATAATCAAATGATGAAACAACATAATACAAGGATTCATATTAGAGTACATGATTGAATATGATGATGTACAATGTCACACATATGGTCATTACTATACCTCCAAAACTCTCTCCAAAGCATGACCAAGACTCATGACACTCTCCAACAAATGGAACACTCAACCAATGCACCAATACATGAGTGCAAACAAGGTGATATTTCACACATGAGTGCATATATGGCTGAAATAATAGACACACTACAATGCATGCCATAAACGATATTACTTAACCATCATGCCAATAATGACAAGTACATACATATGGCTAAAGAAGATGACATCCACCATAACACCTCATTCAACAATGGTTTCTACAATTGCTACTCCTCCAATCATGAATATGCATGGCTGAACAAATGCACATAAGAGTGCTCTACATGGATGCTACTTTAATGAAAATCCTCCATGCATGGTTGAATCAATGATCTTCTTCTATTCATGGTTGTTACAAAAAATTTCAACCAACTATCAATGAGAACGAAGAACATATATATGGCTCAATAGTGCACTTTTTCAACTCATGAAAAGACATATATGGTTGCTACAAATACATGAGCGAAAAAAAGAGTGAAAAGGTCAAATAAGCCATGAAACTTTATACCATGCATAGCTCCCCCGTGAGCTCATTATACCTCCAATAGGCATGTTGATCATGCGGACCTAAATATGCAATGAGGCTCATTAACACATCAATATGTTGTTGCTACAACTCATACTTAACCAACTCATCATGTTGCCATATGCTCCCCCTAAGGCTATGCACCTCTCATAAACTTCTATAGTCCTATATGAATATGCATGAGGTGACCATATATTGCAGAGGGGGATGATCTCTCTACTTCACGGGCTACTACTCCTTTCTCCACATGGTCTTAGGCTGCTTATTTTCATTCTTATCAAATTTACTACTATCTCCTCTCTAAATCTACTGCTCTTGATGGATTTTCCTTGAAGAAATAGGAAACATTCAATCTCTTGCATATGGCCAAAGTTGTGACATGTATAACACTCCACATGGCTAAGATATGAAGCAATAGGATCAAATATCATGTTTCTCATGCTATATCTATGCCTCCTATATAACATATCTCTCCTCCATGGAATAGATCTACTGGTATACAACTATATCACAAAATAGAAGAAAATATACATCATTGACTTGAAAATTAGCCTCTTTGAGGGGGTAACCTCCTTTACATCACATAAATGAAAAATTCTTTGGTGATACAAATGAAAATACCTCCTTGATATATATAGGAGTTTAAGGGGCCACAATATAATCAGAGCCTACATAACAATTATAATGTAAGGGCACAACAATAACAATATTGGGATTCTATGGGGCACAACAATAATAATATGGGGGCTACATGGGCACAACAATAACAATAAGGGGGCTACACTAGTATTATAGTGACCTAACATGCCCCTCTCCTTAAAAAAAAGGTGTTGCCCTCAATGCTTGAGTAGTTCTAGATGCTTCTATATAAAATTCTCATCCTCCCATGTGGAATCTTCAGTGGGTAAGTTCTTCCACTTAATGAGATACTCTGAAATTAATTGATTATATAGTTGTTGCGTTCTTGTTTCTGTGACTGCTTCAGGATCCAATATGGTTTTTCCTTCCTCATCAAGTTCTGGAAATATCGTTTGAACTGGTAGATTGTCACTGATAACCTTCTTTAAGCATGAAACATGGAAAATTGGATGTACTCAAGAAGGTGCAAGCAACTCCAATTTGTATGCCATAATACCAATCTTTTGCAACACCTTGTAAGGACCATAATACTTGGGTGATAATTTATCGTCCTTCTTAGCTTGCTTGAGGGACATTTGTTTATGTGGTTGTAGTCGTAAAAATACCCAGTCATCTACATCAAAACTTATTTCACTGCGATGATGGTTTTCCTATTGTTTCATTTGATTCTGCACTAGAATGTGGTTATCCTTTAAGAGTTGGAGAACTTGTTGTTGATGCTCGAAGTGATCTTCCACTACTTGAACCTTAGAATTTTCTCTTAAATATGATGTGGTGGATAGTGGATGACATCCATAAAGTGCCATAGATGGGGTCATTTTTGTTGTAATATGGAAGGAAGTGTTATACCACCATTCAGCCAAAGGTAACCACTTGACCCATTATTTGTGGCTATCAGATACAAAGCAATGAAGATATCCTTCCAAACATTTGTTCATTATCTCAGTTTGTTCGTCATATTGAGGATGATAAGATAAGCTATGAGTTAATTGAGTACCAAGAGAAGAAAATAATTTCGTCCAAAAATTTCCAAAGAAAATGAGATCTATGTCACTTATAATAATCTTTGGGTTTCCATATAGCTTTTGAATTGTTTCCATAAATGCCTAGTTTACTATTTAGTTAGTCTCATAATTGACTCCTTAGTCGACCACTTACTTGACCTCCTAAATAACTTTTGATTATCAACTCACTATCTTCAAAAGATCCAAAGATGTGATGAACCTACAAAAATTATTGTTTCAACAATCTACACAACCTATCATCCATTATCTTTATAAAAACCTTATCTCCCCTCCCTCTCTTAATTTAGTAATTTTATCATTTTCTATCTATCCACTTATAGTTTATTTGCCCTATTAAATATTTTATGGAATCTTATTCCCCTTTCAATATATTTATTGATCATTGTTGATACTAATAGCACGGATTTCTAAATTTAATACATACATTTTTAAGAACATTGAAGCTAAAAATTGAAATCCATCATAAAAAAGAAAGAGCTAACAACTATTCAATTTTATTTCAATTTATCTTTATACCTCACAATATTAATTTACTTATCTTAATCTCTTTTCAATATTCATTATCCTAATTTCTTTTCAATAGTTTCTTACCTTATCAATTCATTATATAATTTTTTTATTTATATTTATTCAATATATTAATTTTATCTATTTTCACTTTTATAAATATTTTTTATTTAAATTTATTCAATTTATTAATTTTATCTATTTTCATTTTTATAAATACTTTCTATATCAGCTTTCTCCTTACATATATGTTTCATTTTATTTGTATATTTTTATTTTTTCCAAAAACATGTTTCATTTTATTTGTATATTTTTATTTCTTCCGAAACATAATAATTGAATTAATCTCTTTCTCTCCTATAAACCTTCCATATATGTTAATTCACCATTTATATTAGATTTCAATTAACCCTTACTCCTATGTTCTTTTAAAATAAGTTTTTAGAAATTATAATGTGCAGATACTAGTTATCAATTTAACTTTGTTATATTCTTAGAGTGTTTTCGAATTATAATTTTGGTTTATTTATTTTTATTTTATATTATTATTATTAAATATATTTAACTTTATTTCATATTATTATTATTAAATATATTTATTATTGTTATTTAATCATTTTTTTATCAATTGAGTTTTTTCGGGGACAAGTTTTTAGAAATTATAACTTGTGGATATTAGTTATCAATTTAACTTTGTTATATCTTTCTATGAATGTTTTTGGAATTATATTTTTTATTTATTTGTTTTTACTATTATTATTATTAAATATATTTATTATTGTTATTTAATATTTTTGTTAATGTAGAAAATATATTTATATTTTATATAAAGAATATGCATGTTACAATTTATTATATTATAGATTTGAAGTTATTACATCAAAGTTTATTATGTCATTTGTAGAAATTAAATCTTGGTGAGAAAGATCCTAATCATTACTCATTTTAATAATTATTTATTTATTTATATGTTTTTATTGAAAATTTAAATATTAAATTATTAATAAATTAGGTTGAGAAATCAATAGTTAGCCATAATCTCACCTAATTGACTTAGATTTAATTCTTTGGAACATTATAATTTATAATTTTCAATTTTTACATACAAAGATTGCAATTATTTGATAGAGTTAATCATTTGACTCAAGTGGGTGACATTAACATGGTTAGTAACGTCACTAGTAACCACTACCTCAAACTAATCCCATAACTTCACATTAAGCCTTCATAATAATTGAATTTTTGCCATTGGTGACAAGTTCCTCACCTTTTATCATTGGATCAAATCCCTTTAAACAATTATTAATTCATTTTATTTTATTAACATTTAATTAATTTCTATTTAAAATAAGATCATTTTTTTGTTTACTAGTGGGATTAGAATAAGGACTTAGAAACCTTAAAGTCATTAAAATTTAAAATAATTCGACCACTACTTCAAACTAATCCCATAAATCCACATTAAGCCTTCATAATAATTGAACTTGAACTTTTGCCAATGGTGACAAATTCCTCACCTTTTACCATTGGATTCAATCCCTTTAAACAATTATTAATTCATTTTATTTTATTAACACTTAATTAATTTCTATTTAAAATAACATTAATTTTTTTTATTTACTAATAAGATTAGAATAAAGATTTAAAAACCTTAACTCAAAGTCATTAAAATAATTCAATATTACAATCAACTTAGGTCACACTAATCCTTAACATAAGTTAATCTTAAGTACCTCCTCTTAACTACCATATAATGGCCTTACAAAATTAAACCTTTCAAAACCAATCATATTAAATAAAATTATATGGTTATTTTAATATTTAATATTTATAATTTTATAATTTTTTTAAATCTATTATTTTTATGATTATTTTTAAATCTATTTAATATTGTGAAAACCTCTTTTCCATTATTCAACGTTAATGTCAATCCTTCCATAATAAATTGACTTTCCATTCGCAACATATGTTTCAAAATTAACAATTATTTTTTATTATAATAATATTTTTTATTTTAAGGTCGTATTTTTTATTTATTTACTTTATATATGTGTTTTGCTTTTGTTTTATACCATTAAATTAACTCTCTGGTTTCAGCATGTAGGTGTCGTAGAAATACGCTGCAAAACACGTATATATATATGGGGTAAAATCGTATTTTATATTCTAAAACACAGTAGGTAAATTGCGGGCAGAGACTTTAAAACACGGTAGGTAAATAGTGGGCAGAAACTTCAAAGGGGAAGCATATTTTATAAAAAAAATTACTAAAATAATAGTATTAAAAATCATTACCAATAATGGTAAAGTTGTTTACCACTAAGTAAATTTTCCACAACTGCTGATAATTATTGTAAAGAAATGATTAAAAATATGTTTATTACTGTATTAATAATTCTGTATGCTTTACCATTATAATATTAATAAAAACATTAATTAATTTATAGAAAATTGACAAATGCATCCGTTATTAAAGGTTTAAATAAACCCGTATTCATACTTTGATCGCTTTATTGATTTCGTATTTATATATGACTGCACGGAAAATGGACCTTTTGCTAAATATAATGACGATTTGAATATTAAAGTTTAATATATTTATGAATTATTGAAGTTTACTATGCTATTATGACTCGCTGCATTTCTGTGGCAGGAAATGATTAATCCATTATATATTATATGTTATTGGAAAAAGCTACATGTAGGATAATGATAATGATAATACTAAACATTAAATAATATTATAAACATTTTATAAATTTGGGTTTTTTATATTATTTAAAATAATGTAAACGAAATTAATTTTTCCTTAAAAAATATTTAGAATTAATAAGATTATAAATATTAATGTTTAAAATTAAATTACAATAAAGATATTTGAGGCTGCATATTTTGAGTGATTTGGAAAGAGAGAAATTGGAGAATATTTAAAGATTCTTCTATGATTGTTTGAAAAAAGAGATTCTTCTATGCTTGTTGATTTTTTTGGCATTTGATCTTGACTTACATCAAATAAACCATCCTTCGTCTACCTTGGTCCTCCTCTAATTTGCAAGCCCACGAAATTGAAGCCCGACTCCTTTATTGTTGGCATCTCGTCCCTTCCAACCTCCTACGCTCCCCACCCTCTTACCCCTCTCTCAACTGCTAGCCCTTTAGTCTGGTCCCCTCCCCCTCCTAGTTTCCTCAAACTCAACTTTGACGGAGCATCGAAGGGAAACCCAGGCCCATCTGGCTTTGGAGGTCTCAACAAAGACCACTATGGTAATCCACTCTATATTTATTAAGGTTCTATGGGTAAAAACAACAATAATGCAACAAAACTCATTGACCTTGTCACCGGATTGGAAATTGCATAGACTTAGGGATACCCCAAACTTTTTGTGGAGAGTGACCCCCAAATCATCATCGACATGATCAACAAACTATAGAATGGCACTCCTATTCACAAAGTATCCAAAAGCTGGTGACTAGAAGCTCTCATTTGCGAAGCCTCAGCCGTAATGGCCCAGATTCGAGTCGCCATCCCCTCCCTTGTTTGACGTATAGGCAACAAAGTGGCGGATCTATTAGAAACCCATGGATGTCAGGACTCTCTAGTAGTAGTCACATCCTCCCAAAATGTCTTTCCAGAGTGTCTCCTCAAAGTTTAATGCTACTAAATGATCAAGAAAATCATTAATGTCTTGGATGGGGTGTTTTTAATGCAAAAGGGCAGTGGGTACGAGTTGCCACTGCCCCTTCTACCCAAGTGGTCAAGGGATGTGGAAGAACAACCCCACAACAAAATGAATGACTGTCATGCTCATAGCACTTCTCTTGAGGCAAGCAGTATGATAGATCCTCGATCCCAAGACCATGCACCAAAAACGCTTTGAAGAGTTGTTGTCTCGTTGGGACGGTCCCTTACTTGTGTGGGAGATGAATAGAGTTAACATTTTTATAATTTTGGTTCTCCTTTTGGTGCAAGCCTATTTTGATACTGATACAAAACATACTTCTATGTGGTCTGATGCTCCTTCCACATCTTAGAGAAACCAACATGGGGGGCTTTGGCTGGCTCACCTTAGTGAACCTAGGGAAGGCCATGTCATGTTTTCCAGTATCACTCTCGATCACTTCAATTTTATTCAAATTCTCATTCATTCTCAACATCACAGGGATGCTTTCCATTTGACCCCCTGGTTTGTAGGCCAAGCCTTGTTGTTTCCTTTTCTCAGCCTAATGGATTTGCATGTAGTTTGGAATGTCAGGGCAGGCGTGGGTGGCAATTGCACATTTGACACCACCCCCTGTGGAAGCTAGACTCCTGCAGAGCCTTCTAGTTTGAAGGTTTATGGTATGTGTATGTTTCCTTAGTTAATTATTGCTTCTGATTTCAAAATTGAAGTTCAGTCTATTTTGGATTGCTCCTTCCCTAATGTCCTGAACATTTGGCTTTCTTTGCTTCTGAAGCTTTATCCCCCTCTTCGCATTTACTAGCAGCTCTGCATCCCCCCCCACTCCTCAGTCAGTGGATTGTCACCTCTTGCAACTAGTTGCCCCCACAGACTCTCCATCTATTCACATCCTTCCCCTCTACCTCTTCATATTCTCGTGGTTAGATGATAGCTTATTACATCATCATCTTCTATTTTGCTTTGATTCCTTGCTATTGAACCCTCCTCTTCCTTACATGGCTCTTCCTCCTAAGTTCTCCCACCTATCTGTCTTCTCAATCGTCCCTCTTTACATTCATGCCTGGCCCCTCATTATGGCCTAACAATAAGAATGCATTTACCAAGGGATAACTTATTATCAAGAATAAGCCTCTTGGGACATACATATGTGCATCACAAGATTCATGAATTCATTAACAAGTTTCAACAACTTACCTTAGGCCTTATCTAGGAGGAGCTTGTTAGCATGGAAAGAGAATGGGCCTCCCAACGACAACATATTTCCAATATAAAATTTGCGGAAGATTTGGTTGATCGGGTGCCAGATGTTGGGCACACTCAAGGCTAGTTTAATCAATACATGTACACCATTGATTTGCATTGGCATATGAAATTCCTCCTAGGCTAAATTCCGATGGATTGTTTCGAACAATGGATTGATATCTTACACTCTTTGGAGCACCTTCACTGTCACTTGAGGGACATAGAATAATGCATGGGTCATATTGAGCGATAGTTGAGCATTCCTCCACTGGCAGGAAACAACCTTGACAACACTGAAGACCGTATTTAGGTGGATGCTACTGACTCTGATCCCTAGGCTTAGCTATGCCATGTTGTAGCCATTTTGTTTTTGGATTATCTGGTTCTCTCTCGAGGCCAGCCTAGCTTAATTTTTAGTATATACACTTTCTAACTAACTATTTTTTAAAGTATGATCTCACATGGATTTCTACAAAGAGTGTAATTTTGACTATGGTGTGGTCTCCCTAGTGAAAGAGTGAGCAAGAATTTCTACAATATCCATGTAAATCTCAAGTTTGATGACAAATCAATATTTACTCCACACACAAAAAATATATATTTGAGGGTGTTAAATTCATGTATGTATTTATTTTTTGTAAGTAGGCTAAGCCTAGGTTAGGGCCAACTTGTTTATTGGATGGAAGAATGATCTACCCACTAGTGAGATGTTATCACTAGGATGCTCGATGAGCTTGGATGCCCCTTGGGATAGTTTAATTCTTTGAAAAGTGGATTCCATCATCAATCCCTCCTCATAAGGTTTGAACCTAAGACCTAGTGGGCACTAAACCCCACTCAAACCAACTGGTCTACATCTCATGGGTAAATTAATGTATGTATTAAAAACAATAATTTGAACAATGTAAACTATTATTTCAACAAAAAAAATTATGGTTGGATTCAGAGGATAACAAATAAAAAAACTTCAAAATCATAAAATGTTTAGCCTACTTCTAATAATTAGGTCTAAGTCCATGACTATTTGACCATATTAATTGAATTAGAATAATTAATGATAATTTATGTCATGTCGACATGTAAGAAGCCTACATATAAATAGGCTATGAGAGTTGCATCTATTTTTTTGGAATTTTGAAATAGGAAACTTCCTCTTTGTGTTGTGTGGGTGGGAATTTTTACACTTCATGAAATGAGGCATGATTAATAGAGAATCTAGGGTAACTATCAAAATTCCGCAGCAATGGTTGAGGGCATTATCTCATATTATATATCAATAATATCTAGATCATGCATCCAATGCAATCCACATGCAATCCCCCTAAAGGGTTACCTATTAGATAATCTATATGTAGGAGCTTCGTTCGGATGCATCAACGTAGTCGAGGGACCATCTCTAGCTTTAAAATGAGGCTCAACAAGGACTTTTATAAATGGTTTGGTTCATAGCAATTGAATTTCTTTTGTGAAATTTCTTAAGGAGTTAGATTCCAACCTTAATATTTAGTGGCATGTCCTTTTTCCTAGGAGAAATCTTAGCCTTGGGATAGACATGCTTCAAATGGCATGTTGCCTCACATATTATACACCCAAATGTTTTAATTACATATGTAGACCCTAAACCCCATGAGAGTCATTCCACTTTAAAATAACCTACTCCACACTCAAATCAAATTCTACATAAACATTGACATTTGATAACAATGCCCTTGAAGTTCTTATTTGTACGAGACTTTAAAACTTGTCTCAAAGCACTATTAATTTGTTCTTACAATAGAGGAATCCACAAATAAAGAGGTAGAAAAAGAAGGTTTACTATCCACACAACGGATGTAATAATAGGCATGGTTGCTAGATTAAAATCTAAAAAGCAAGATGTAAGAATGAGGCCAACTTACCCACAAATCTTAAGCCCCTCCTTTAAGGCCTTGCGATAATCATCATTAATACACAATAAACAAAGTTTTGGACCAAATATAGACTGAGAATGCAATGGTTCGTGTGGGTTTAATCCATTTGTTGCGAGTAGAGGTTGATGCCCATGACTTGTTACATATGTAAATATAACCACAATATGAGTAAATATGAATGGCGTCATTAATCTATGACGCATGTAGTAGTAAAATTAGATTTAATTTTCATAATCCATAATGAAAGTTCTTATGGAGGAGATTGAAGGGGAAGAAGAATTATTTTGAACAATGTCTTTAAGAGATCAAGAGCTTCAAAAAAGGACAAACGACATAATGCACTACCACATATACATAGCAACAAAAACACCTCAAAATCTTTATTAATGCCATCTTCAACGAGTAATTTATACCTAATTATTTATAAGCAAAGAACATACATGGTCAATAAAAATGTCCCTTTTTAATCCCATTAGAAATGTCCCTTCTTGAACTCCATTTAACATTATAAATCAACAATAAAATTCTAGATGGTGGTCTTAAATAAACTTCCTAAACTTACTTTATAGAAATAGTGATTCTCTTATTAATATAATGCTTGATTGTTAAATAAATATACCATACTTTCTCAACCTTTCCTTCCTTTACAAAATATATATATATATATATATTTTCCGCATTTTACCTTTTATAAAATATACTTTACAATTTTAAAATCTTAATCCTTATACCAATGAGCGTCTCGTTAGGGATTATATATAGATATAATATTTCTCAGTCACTCCTATATAGATGTATATAATAATCTTGCATTTAAGAGACACCTGAACTAGACTAAAATGAGTATATTCATTTTTTAAAAGGGTTTGCAGACTGTATATATACACACATCATCTCCCTCGTCATGTTCCATAGTTTGGAACAATTTTTAAAAAATTATAGTTTAATCCCATACGCAATAAACCATGCAATACGAGTCATATTAAATAGATATAGTTAAAACAGAGAGTAGGATTCCTACTTGGATATCCTTATCTTTATCAATAAAAATGACCACCTCATTGGCCCATTAATGATAATGTCTTAAATTATGACGAGCATTAAAGGAGATTATTATTTTATGTCTTCTAAATATAAATAATTATTAAATTATAAGCTCCAAAGTTAGGTGCTCGTATCCCATATACGGATCTAAAGTTAGGTACTCGTATCGCATATACGGATCTATATATATAGAGGAAGGACTTTCTAGAAGAATTAGGTTGAAGAAAAAAGGGGTCAAGTTCCAATCTTTAATCTTTTTAAAATAAAAAGTGAAGATTATATAGGGGAAGTTGCGTAAGGTTTACATTTAATTATTGTTATTATAATATATTAAAATAAAAATAAAAAAATTAATTTTTCATAATAAATTAATAAAACTATATAAAATATATATTTGTAAAAGTAAGAACAAAAAATTATTTATTTAATATTTTTATTTTATTACAAATTTGACACTTTTACCAATTTTATATCTTTTAAATTTAAATTATATTTTATTAAGGTCTAGCTATTTTACATATTTATATATAAAAGAAGGTAACCCGCACATGTACTTAGTCTTTATTAGTCTTTATTTTTTTCTTTGTTCACATAACAAAAAAGCATACACGTTTTTGTCCCTTTTTAAATTTATCTTCTTCTTTTTTCTCCTTATTAAATTAAAGCACTTAATTTGAATTTGAATGCATAAATAAATAGTCGGCAAGAATTTTCGCATGGATAAATTATAATATTAAGTTAAAAAAATAATAATTTAAATTATAAATATATTTGGAAATTTTCAAAATATTATTTATTTTATAATATTATAATATTAAATTTTATTCTATAATATTAAGTTTTAAAAAAATAATTTAAATTATAAATATATATGAAATTTTTTAGGTTTGATCTTTTAAATCTAGATTTAAAATAGACCTATACTAGTATAACAATGAATTTATGGTTTAATTTTTATAAATAAATATTATTCATTATAATTATAAATTTAATAAACTTTACTTTTATTTATAAAGGATAATTAATTTTTAATTAAAAAATTGATTAACGATGAAGTAATGTATAACTATATTTCACTTTTATAAATGTTATTTATTATTGATATTGTTTCAAAAAAACAAATTGCATTACTGATAATAAAAATATATTAGCCTTGAAACCAAAATTATTAGGTAGTATGTAAAATTATGGATAAATATATAAATTTAATAAAATTTACTTTATATTTTTTAAAAAGACAATAATTTTTTAATTTACAAAAATTTGATTAATGGCGAAATAATATATGAGTAAATAATTTTTATTTATTTATTTATTTTCATAATTAATTATATTTCATTAAAAGTTATATATATATATATATATATATATATATATATATATATAAAAAATATTTTATTTTTCTTAATATATTGACTTTAATTGTGAAAGATGAAGAAACTTTTATAATGGATTAAGATTTAATTTTAATATGATTAAAAAATTCTTTTTAATCTAAAGATTGGTCCAATAAAACACACCAATATAGAGTACAAATAAGTGTCAAGTCACACTACTACACATATGAAAGTGAAAGTGACTAATACTATTATATATACATAAGTAAACTTTGTATGCACATAAGTCAATCATTATGTTCTCACTAAACATGGAACACATGACATTACCATGTAGAATTTTGAACATATAAAATGAACATATAAAAAAGTAATCAAAATAGTGAACATATAAAAAAGAAATCTAAGTTCATCATTGTGTGAAACTTTGAACACAAGAAAAGTGGAATGACATTACCATGTAGAATTTTGAACATATAAAAAAGTAATCAAAGTAATGAGCATATAAAAAAAAATCAAAGTTTATCATTGTGTGAAACTTTGAATACAAGAAAAGTGGATCAAAGATTTTCATCGTGTTTTTCTTATAGTGAACATTTTGACAATTTGATAATTTTCCCTCATACATAAAAAAAAATAAATTGATCTTAGAGATCCTAATATATGTATAAAGAGAAATAAATTGATTTTATAGACCTTTTTGTTGTAAGAGACAAATATTTCGAGAAATATATATATATATATATATATATAAAGAAAAATGAATTGATTTTATAGAAATGAATTGATTTTACAGACCTTTTAGTAGTAAGAGACAAATATTTCAAGAAACAAACAATTTAGTAAAAAGGAGTAGATTAAAGTAAAGAATTATTTTAAGTTATAGTTGTTTATTAGAAATTTTACAAATTTCTTTTAAAGGTTTTTTTACTCTCAAAATTTATAATATATATTCATTTTAACTTTGAAATTATTGGATATTGAAAAGATTAATATAACAACTAAAATGCATCTCTCAATACTTAAAATATACCTAAAATATTTTAAATTAAAATGAAAAATAATTTTATAATGATATGCTTCCATTCCTTTTAATTCAAGATATATATACACCAATCATGTGATTTTGATTTTAAAAGTGCAATATATACTTGCATTTTTAATAGACTTTTTAATTTTGAAAGTGAAATATTCATATTTTTATAATATACTTGTGTAAATACAATATACATATACTTCTATTCTTTTCAATTAGTATGCATAAATATTCATAATTTTTAAATATTTCAAAAACATAAATTTTATGTTATAATGGTAAAATATTGTTTTAATTAAAATTTAATTTTATCAAAATTATTATTAACTTATTATTTTTTTATGAATAAATACTTTTTTTGGTATAAATGATTTAATCTAATTTATAGATGAAATAGTCTTTTTCAATAGAATTCACCAAAATCTGATAATACAATTTCAAGAATTTTTGTTATTTAAAATATATTTTTGAATAAATAAATAGATTTAACACCCTTGAAAACCCCTCTACCACTGGAATTATATATAAATGGATTTAACACTCTTGAAAACCTTTGAAGCATTCGAATTTTTAAGTATGCATATTTACACTTTTAAACTCAAGTTTATTATATATAAAAGATTTAACACTCTTGAAAATCCCTCGATTTTAAACTCAATTTTTTAAAAATCTTCGCCTAATTTTGATTCAAATTAACGTAAAAAATAATCGTAAAAAAGATTATTTCATCTATAAATTAAACTACGCCTAATATATATATATATAACTACAAATATATTATACACATATTTATTATAATAAAATATTATAAAAATGTATTTATTATTAATTATAACTTCAAGAATTCAAATAGAAAAAATAAGAACATTTCTCCTAATCCCTCAAATACATAACTCCATCCAATTAAGTTAAATTTTTTATTACCTCCTCACTTTTTTTTATATAATATATTACATTAGATCTATTGTTGTACAATTTATATATTGTTGTGCAACAAGTAAATAGGATAAACATTATAATTTTTTTAAATGCAATTATTTCATTCAAAAAGTTCCAATTAAAGATATATGAATCATACTAAGAAAAAATTGGTATGTTCCTCAATTTGATACATCCTTTCCATTATTTTTCACTATTCGGAAATATATATACACAACCGATTTGAGTGAATCGGCTCCCTCATGCATTGGGGGTGCACGTAGTCAAAATAATTCGACAAATACTCCGAAGTGTCAACGAAACAATCTCAGACAAAATTACGTCGAGATAAAGGATGACATATGAAACCCAAGTAACTCACGCTCACCTGACTACAGGACCCCTCAAACGTGTGGCCCTCTCATCTGCTGCTGGTGCTCAGTACTATAGCTCTCTGAGTAGAATCAATATCGGTTCGGCTTCTGACGGTACAGACACCAGACTGATTATCATGAACCGAAATCACATATTTAATCTACTTAACCTTCGAAGTTGCAGAAAATGAAATCTTATTGCCATTGAAATTTACAGAAAATGAAGAATATGTTCAGAGATCCATAATCCAAACACACCACATAATCAAAGATTATCAGATTACACAAACACTGGACAATGGAGATATATTTACATGATACAAGGAAATACAGTAATGAGGGCTAGAAATTCTCATGGGAAAGAATCGAAAGAAGCCAGCTGAGCTCGAACAGATGACATAAAGCTTCGAGCTGGACTCCTAAAATTGTGTATGTACTATACAGGCGAAAGAAAATACGAACTTAAATGAATGAGATCCGGGGATACTCCTCGGCATCCCTCTGATATCTCACTCAAATTTACACCAGGAAAGAAAAAAAATGGGACTGAAAATTGAGATCATGGGTTCTGCTACTATATACTAAATAGTATTTATCCTCCTCAGGCCTCACTGAAACACAGTGTGAAGGCCGGGAACCTGCAGAACCAGCTGTGGTAGGGTAATTAAGAGAATCAAGAAAATAAAGAAAGTACAAAACCAGGTGTTGTAGGGTAATCAAGAAAGCAAGAAGGGCGGAAGACAGCGCGTCTTCACGGCACCTGCTTGGCAAGCTCTTCAGAAGTGATGAATGTGCCGTGGAATCCGTATGGGACTCTGGACGGCAGCTTTACCGTTGCCACGGGTTCCAGGGTCGGAGATCTGGCGTCCAAAATAAGCAGCTCCGACTTCGAGGTCTCCTCGTTGTGCATGAATGTGAGGATGTAGCCATCGTCTTCCGGCGCCGCAGGATCCGAGGAGCGGGGAACAAAGAATGGCTCGCCTCCGTAACAACCGGGGCTGTACATGATTTTCCCGGCGACGCGCTCTTCCAGGGTCCCCGTCGAGTGCAAATCGACTTTCGCGATGCCGGAAACCTTGGGCCAGGGCTCCGCTATGGCTAAGTAAGCATATCTTGTTTTCCGACCGAGGAGATTTCGGTTCACTTGCCCGGCCTCGAGATTCATCGGCGTGATCTCGCGTCTGGTGGACAAGCCGGTTTTGAGATTGAGCCGAATTTCCGACAGAACACTCCGCAGCGCGCTGTCAGATTCGTTGAAAATGGCGTCCGGCGGGGTCATACAGGAGCCGATGACGACAACCTCGTCTTCTCCTTCTTCCCAGGCGTTCCAGAGATGAAAGCAGAAGCAATCCGGGACCTCGATCCATTTCAGCTCACTCTCGTCAGAAGCATATTTGGGCAGAAGCCCGAAGCGCGGGACCTTTTCTTTGTTGTGAATAACCGGAGAACCGCCTCTGATCATTTCTTGGAGCCGGAAAACAACTTGCTGATCAGGAACGACGACATAATTCTTTGTGATGGCGAAATCATGCATCATTGTAGGCTCCTTCAGCGAAATTGTGACATCGGGACTCTTAGTTCCGTCGGGGCGGACCATGAAGTACTTGAGATAAGGCTTCTTGATGATATCGTAGCTCAGAGCGAAGAACTCCTTGGTCTCGGGATCGATCTTCGGGTGCGCTATCATGGACGAATTGAGCTGCTTGTCGAAATCGTAGCGCCCGACAGTGTCCAAGTCGCCGGACTCTGTCACTCGAACTGCATAGGGCAAGTCGTCTTCCGACATTGCTAGCAGCCGGCCGTTAAAGAAAATGAGCCCCGCATTCGCCACGCCCATGCCGTTCCACATGTCCACGAGCCCGAAGAGGCTTCTTGCAACATACAGCCCGAGGCGCGCGATCCCGGAGTGGCCGTGGAGCTCCCCGATGGCCTTTGGATACACGGCGCGCCCGATCTTTTGCTCCTGGCTCAGGCGGTGCGTCCGGGTGAATCTGCTGCAGTAGCTGGCGATGCCTTGCTTGAGCTTCACAGCATGAATCATGCCGTCCCCGTCGAACAGGTGGTGCCCGCCGACGGGCTCGAACAGAGGATTTGCCCCGTTTCGGACATAGACACCTTCCAGGCAATCGGGAATCTGCCCGACGACCTCCAACTCGTGCTGCACGGGACACTCTGCGACGGGGGCAAAGTTGCCGCTGATTTGAATTTCCGGATCCGCACTCTTTGGCAGAGGGATTTTTTTCTCCATGCTGGCGATCAAAGAGCTCTCCACCGCGTCCAGTGCGGCGGCGGCGAGTCTCTGGATCGGATTCCAGTCACAGTTGCCCTTTTTGCGTGGCAGACCGTTTCCTGGAAAATCCTCGGGCCTAATAGACTTTGGCTTCGGCTTCAGCTCGGTGGCTTGTAATTGGCCGGGAGAGGCGACATAAAGATCCGACGAGAATGTCGGCTCCGGTAGCCAAGGCCTACAGCTGTCGATCTTCTTGGGCCGCTCAGGGATTGTAGCAAAATGCGACTTTACATCTACTCGAGAAGGCTGAGTGGAATTTTTACATTTATCAGCAGAAGAATGAAACCGCGGCCGAGGTCGCGAGGTCGATCCTCGTAGGGTACCAACGCTTGGGATATCTACAAACAGTCTTCCTGAGCAACTCATTTTTTCATAAGCAAGGCCACTCTTTCTTGCAAACCCGAGAAAAATTCTTGAAGTCTTGAATTCTTGAAGTAGCAGAAGAAATTGGACTGAAGCAGAAGAGGATTTTGGAAGAGGAAGTATAGATTTGGAGAAGCTAAGTGGTCGATGGCGGGAGCAAGGGCAAGGCGGCCTATTTATAGCAGGGAAATGGCCTGTGGACGTTGCTCACGTGGCAGCCTGTGAGAAATTCCGTTGAATTGTGGCGAGCACTGAGTCAAACGTCCAACTATTTCCCGGCAATGTCCCAGGCTCCAGAGAACCTTTGTCCGTCGTGCTGGCACGTGGGTGGTTTGGGGGATGGAATCCGAAGAACACGACTGTGGAAATGCAAACCAAATTCCACGCGGTAAAAATGATGGATGGGAATGCCAACGGCAACTGCGCAGGTTACGCGGCTTGGGGGCCCGCGAACGGAACAGAACGGGGGACGGAAAGAGCGCCGCTACTTCCGCACGGACGAGGCGGCGTAAAACGACGTAAAAGAGTAATTATTGTTTTTTATATCATTGTTACCGACGCGGAACAATGTTTTGGCTCTTGTGAATTACGGAGGCCATTTCAGCATTAGATGCTTGTATCGTAGCATTACATGCTTTCCCTACACGGAAAATGCGCGCGGGATACACGTAGGCAATGCTTCTACGTAATAATTGGCCTCTTTTGGCTTTGCTATTTAATTTATTTGTCATCCATACGTATGTTGGGGATAATAATACCAATTCTATAATGTTGTATATGTGTACACTTTGCATGATAGATGTTGTTATGTTACATCAATAAGCTTTAGTCTAGATTCACCATATTGGCACTTTCTGTCCTTTTTTTCTTTAAAATCTATTTTTTCTTTTCTGGTGAGAGTTTGCATAATTTATTTGGTACAAGAAGTTAACATTATTGTTTGTTGTATGTGTGAATCGAAGAGTTTGCATGGTTTACTTGGTACAAGAAGTTAACGTTATTCTTTGTTTTCTTTTGTGAATTGAATGTGTTTTGGTACTTAATTCACTATATAAATATTATTGATAACTATTTTTTTTATTTAACATTTATATAAATAAGTAATATTGAAACTAATGTAATATATTTGAGTGTCAATTTTCTCTTCTCTGTTATAAGGTTGTTTATTAATAGTTAGTTTTTTTGAGGTTTTGGATAATTTATTTATTATTTGAAATGACGGTTAAAGATATAAATACAAAATTCGTAAAATTAGTTATATTACATCAATCATTTCTTTTATTTTGATAAGGGTCATTTTGATGACTAACGCCAATGAGTTTGATTGGTTCACTTTTTATATATGGCATGTAGTGATAGTTGAATAGGTGAAGAGACAAGATTGAGAACAAAGAAATAAATCACTTATTGTCAATTGCCTTTTTTGTTTCAATGAGTTCATTAGCTAATAACCAATTTCTCATTAGTTTGAATAATTCACTTACAATTTATTTTATTTGGGTGAGGCTTGAACAAGTGAAGTGGTGGGATGGAAACCAGCCCAATGAATCACATAATAAAATTCATTTCATTTATTCAATGAGAGCCATTGACTAATGACCATTTTTTCATTAGTTTGAATAGTTCACTTATCATTTATGTTGTTAGTTGAGGCTTAAATAAGGTATGGCCGAAGAATTTGATGTAAGCTTTCGTCTAGATTCACCATATTGGCACTTTCTGTCCTTTTTTCATTAAAATCTAATTTTTCTTTTCTTTTGAGAGTTTGCATAGTTTACTTGGTACAAGAAGTTAACATTATTGTTTGTGTGAATGGAAGAGTTTGCATAGTTTACTTGGTACAAGAAGTTAAAATTATTGTTTGTTTTTTTGGGTGAGTTGAATGTGTTTGGTATTTAATTTCCTATATAAATATCATTGATAATTATTTTTTTATTTAACATTATATAAATAAGTAATATTGAAACTAATGTAATATATTTAAGTGTCAATTTTCTCTTCTCTTTTTAAGGTTGTTTATTAATAGTTAGTTTTTTTCAGGTTTTGGATAATTTATTTATTATTTGAAATGATGTTTAAAGAGTTAAAGATATAAATACAAAATTAATAAAATCAGTAATATTACATCAATCATTTCTTTTATTTTGATAAGGGTTATTTATTGATGACTAATTTCAATGAGTTTGATTGGTTCACTTTTCATATATGGCATGTAGTGATGTAGTGATAATTTAATAGGTGAAGAAGCAAGATTGAGAACAAAGAAATAAATCACTTCTTGTCAATTGCCTCTTTTGTTTCAATGAGTTCATTAGCTAATAACCAATTTCTCATTAGTTTGAATAATTCACTTACAATTTATTTGGGTGAGGCTTGAACAAGTGAAGAGGTGGGATGAAAACCAACCTAATGAATCACATAATAAAATTCATCTCCATTGCTCAATGAGGGCCATTAACTAATGATCAATTTTTCATCAGTTTAAATAGTTCACTTACCACTTATGTCATTAGTTGGTGCTTGAATATGTGAAGGGGAAATATTAAAACCAACTAAATGAATCTCATACTATAAATCAACCATGTTCTTTTTTCCAATGAGGGTCATCCACTTCTGACCACTTTCTCATATGTTTGAATACTTTGACTACCATTTGTGTCACTAGGTGATGCTTAAATTGGTAAAGAGGCATGATTGAAACAAATGAAATGAATCTCATAATGTCGATCATGTCCTTTGTTTCAACTAGGGTCGTTTGTTCATTATGAATTTCACATAGTTTGAGTAGTCTGCTGATTATTTATGACATTAGGTGATGATCTTACAAAATAAGAAGTAAGAATGAAACCACCTAAATGGATAAGATAATGTTAATTGTTCCTTTGTTTTAATGAGGGTTGTTCATTTATGCCAATTTCTCAAGAGTTTGAATAGTTTTCTTAGCATTTATGGCATTAACTAATGCTCAAATAGGTAAAGAGGTGGCATTAAACGATAAAAATGAATTGCATAGTCTTACCCATCTCCTTTATTTCAATTACAGTTGATAACTGATAATATAGTCTCAAACATTTCCTTTGATTACGATTAATCATTGATGACCAATTCTCATGAGCATAAATAACTGGTTTAGTTTTAAAGCATTAAGTAATGCTCACATAGGTTAAGAGGTGGGATTCAGTGATATTGGGACTAGTAAAGTGAAGTGCATAATGTCAACCATCTCCTTTATTTGAAGTATCATGGATAATAATTATTTAAGGGCACAATTTACCCAATTCAAATTCAGTTTTGGACTTCACAAACTTAACTTTTCACACTATATTGACTATAGCATAAACTCATTAAGAGTTCAAATCGATAATAATTCTTTAGATAATATAGAAAACGTATCCATAGTTTAAAGGGAATATGTCTACTCATTCTCATTACTCAAAATATAAAACGAATATACATAATTAAAAAATGTACACATGCACTCCACTTTTACTCTTACATGACTTCTATAATTCTAAATCTCTATAACTTAACATTGGTTAACCCAAATTAAATAATAACATCATTTTTTATTAAATTTACTTATCAATTATCTATTATATCCAAATTCTTCATCTTCCTTTTACATTTTTTCTTATTCAAATTAGTTTTTAAATTTATTTAAAACTCTTTAAACCCATCCATACTACTTTACCTTTATGGTCGTGACCCTTTAATATCCTAAAAACACATTGTCTTTATCACACCTACTCATCGTACTTCTGATATACACTTTCTATTATGCTTTAATTTCAATATCTATCTCACACCTCTTATGTTATTTTGCCACCTTTGTTGTACCATCATTCTTTAATTTCAACATATATCCCACCTCTTTTATCGCACTTTTGATATACACTTTCTATTATGCTTTAATTTCAACATCTATCCCACCCCTCTTATGTTATTTTGCCACCTTTGTTGTACCATCATTCTTTAATTTCAACATATATCCCACCTCTTTTATGTTATCTTACCACTTTTGTTGTGTCATCATTCTCATTTATCACTTTAAATGCACTTTCATACTTAAAAATATTTCACATGCTTCTAAATGCACTTTCATATTTGAAAATATCTTAAATACTTGTACAATAAAGATTTTTTATCACTTTGGTTTGGACAACGACCATAACCATTAGATTTTTTACACACAATTAAAAAAAAAAATAGATAGAGTACATATTTTATTAAGATAACTATAGTCATTATTATCCATCTTTACAATTAAATGAATTAATATAATTAATTATAATCATTTTAATTTAATATTATTTATATAAATTTAAAAAAAATAATTATTATAAAAAATTAAGTAAAAACGATATATTATAATACAAAGTTAATAAATTAAAATAAAATAAAAAATATTAACACTATTTTTTAATATAAAATAAAAAACTAATAGTAATAATATAATATTTAAATTAAAATAATAATAATTTAATATATTAAAAAAAAAAAAAACATCCCTAAAAAGAAAGACAAAAAAGAAATATACACGGTAATTAATTATGAGATACTTTCTAATTTTATTATTCACCATTACACACATTGAATCATCTCATTATACTATTTTCAACCACCATAATACTAGTCTTTAAATAATCTTTGTATATATTGTAATTATTTTAAGTTAGTTTTATGTTCAATAAAATTGTAATTAAGATGAATTTAATAACTTTATATAGTTATTGAATTTAGATAATTATAATTTTTTATTATAATTTAGATAATTATAATTTTTTATTATCTAAATAATTAAATTTTTGAAGATGAAGAGATTAATTAAATTTAATCAAAATTTTGATATTTGAAAATATTAATTATATCTAATGTATAGTGATTAAAAAAGAACATAGAATAATATGCTTTGCGTACAAGGTTTATAGAGAAGCCTTGCTTCACTACCAAATTGAAGAGCTAGTATATTTGAGAAATAGAGATAAACTCTTCTATTTTAAAAATTTCAATTTGGTAGTCTTCAATACTTTTAACTTTCCCATTAACATGCTACTTAATCCCAAACTCGCTATCTTCTCAAAAATATATATATATATCATCTTAAAAACATTAAAAAATATTATAATCCTTATTACCTTCATTATATTGTCATTTTATCAGGTATGGATTTTTTTATAAAAATTATAAATCAAAATTATAAAAAACAACATAAAACTTTACTATACATTACAATGACTTAACATTACACTATTATCATTTCACTATACATTTTAAAATTATAACTTAATAATGGAGCCTATACATTTTAAAATTATAACTTAATATGCTCCATTATGATCATTCTATTTTGTATTAATATTTTTATAAACATCACAAATCAAAATTCTACAAAATAACATAAAATTTCAGTAAACATTAGGTCACAAACCAACAACAAGTCACAAGGTCATATCATGACATTACCAAAAATAACAGCCTAGACGTTACTCTCACGAAATCTCCACTTTGTGATTTAACTTGAAATGATTTCCTCCATCCCCTGGAGGAGTGGAGTCAGAATTTATGTCCATGGTCATTGTAGGTCGTTAAAGGGTGGGGTGAGCAGCGGACAATTACAAGACATTAGAATGGGTGGTGGGCAACTCGCCATCTTTTTTTCCTTGCAAGACTCAAAGACAGCCACATAAACATGATCGACTACAGCAATTAACTACCAAGTGCTCGCTTTCTGAATAAAATAACATGCCATGTTGTTGCGAGTGTCCAGGCATGTGGTGGTGGAGCGTGACAAATTTATTATGGAACCTCTATCACATCACTGGCCGCCCACCATGATTTTCGTGGAGATTAATCACACAAAACCCCATAAAGTTGCTTTAGTTTAAAGCGTTCCCAACGGCTGAATTAATAAAATATCTGCTCTACTGCATCGATGTGGACTCCTTGGCTTTTTAGGTAATCATCTGTGCATATCTTCACCAACACTTGGCATCATCTCCATGCAGGGAGGGCAACATAATCACTTCAACGCACCACAAAAGGAAATCCTTCATATCCACATGAGAAGGAACCCAAGCACTAACCTAATAATTATTTTCCCTGTGTTCATCCGTTCTCTCTTAAATAATCAGCAACAACGAGGTCACCTCGCACATTCATGTCTTTACAAATATCATACTGTGCATTTACTAATGTGGATTTCTCTGTTCTTCATTTTTATATTTGCAATATTGGCCCAAAAAAAGGCCCAACAACATAAACATCTATACTTTTGCAATGTTGCTTCTATCTGCAACATAAAACTGCATTGTGCCATTTTCAAACCTATCTCCTACCTTCTTGGATTGCTTGACCACCCACTCTTTCGATTTGAAGGTCTATATTAGAGAAAATGGGTGGCTCAAATTAATTATATATATATATATATAATATGTAATGATTTTTATGCAGATCCATCTGAAGGAGTCGCTTGTTTATTTGGCGACTGAGCATGATCGTGATGGACCCAAAGAGAATTGAATTAGGCAAACCCATCGGAAGAGGTCGCATGTGTACATGGCTCAACATAATGAGCATGATTGTAATGGACCCAAGGAAAATTGACCCTGAGTCTCTTGAGAGAGGACTAAAGACTTAGTAGGACCCAAAGAGAATTGAATTAGGCAAACCCATCGAAGAGGTCGCATGTGTACATGGCTCAACATAATGAGCATGATTGTAATGGACCCAAGGAAAATTGACCCTGAGTTTCATGAGAGAGGGCTAAAGACATAGTGGGGACTTCAACTAGTAAAGCATTAGAGACTTAGTGGGGCTTCAACTAATGTGAGAGATATTTTTGGAAAATTTATTATATTTATTTTATTATCATTTTTCTTATTATTATTTTTATTATGTTGAAGGTATATAATATTATTGTTTTTATTATATTGAAGATTATAATTATGATATAGTTTATTTTGTTAAATTATCAATTTTTAATAATAATGTTTTTAATCTATCTTTACATTTCTTATTATGACATTCAACTTATGTTATTATTCTATAGTTTGAAAGGGATTAATGACTAAAAACATGTGCTTTAATGTAAGAAGTTATAGGTTAAAATCCTTCTTCATCAACTCAATTTATTCCTATGTAACTTTAGAGTTTTCAATGTTCAACAATGCTTTGTCTATATTAATTAATGCTTTGTCTATATTAATTAATGCTATAAAGACTATAGAACGAATTTGAGAAATTTCAATTATTATAAATAATAGAAAATGAATATTAAAAAGGAGAACATTATTAGTGTTAATTGAAAACAAACTCTTATTTTTAAGTTATAATGGTAATGAATAAGATTTATAACATGATTTTATTACTTGTTATATAGATCTTCATTTGATAACATTTTTTTGATGAGAGGTTGATAAAAAATGAAAGAAATAATAAAGTTTTTATATAATCTTATTAAATAAATAAAATTTAGTGTTGCAATTATCTCATTATTTAGATGATAAACTTATAATATTAAATATAATGCAAACCCATTGATAAGTCATCCTTTGTATCTCTCTTATCTCCTTATTAACATTAAAAATCCAATTTAAAAATATACTAATATTATGTATCTTTGATTGCTACTAATTATATTTTTTGGAGGTGATTATTCAAATTGTTCAATCAATCTTAGGAAGAAATAAACAAGTTAGAAGGCCTAATATTCAATGAGACCCAATACATTCAATCTCATATGTATTACCATGAATGAAGTTTATATATATATATATATATATAAAATGAGAACTCGAATTTTTGGAGTGTGGAAAATTTTAAAAGCTATTTCATAAATACCACATAATATGGCTTTTGAGACTTGAGCAAATGAATTGTTCACCAAATCACTTGAGTTAAGATTTTTTTGACAACAATATTTATATTTTAAGTAAAATATATATTATATTAATTTGGCTAAAGTGATTATTATAATTAGTGTATGAATAGTATTATTATATTTTTTCATTTATTTTAAATTTTATTAATATTAGAAAGAATATAAAATGCATTGTTAAAAGTAATCTTTTAAAAATGACTCAAATTAAATTAATAGAAATTATCATTACTATTTATGAATCTATGTTGAATTTGATTTAAGATATGATTTATGAAATAAGGTTTATTTTTCGAAAATTCATTGGATTTAAGTATTGAATTATGAGAATGTGACTTTTTCATTATAGAACTTTCCAGGAAATAATGTTTTTGCAAAATTTTCTTTCTAATTATTTTAAACTTTTTAAGAAAAGAATTAGAAATAATAAATTCAAAGGATGACAACCATTGTAAAGTATTCCTCTAGAGAAAGGTCTAAAATATCATGTTAACACTCAAAACCAACAACATCAACTTAGATACTTGGCCCTAAACTAACAACATCAACTCAAATTCCTAACACTCCATGAAATTGGTGATGTGGATATGGCCTAAAAGCCTTTCCATCTATGCATATAGTTATGGTCAAATACCTATTTAATGGTGAAGAGGTATCATGAATAAAACAATTTAAATTTGGACAAGGAAACAATACCTTCATCCAATATAAAAGATTAGGGTGTATCAAGTCAACTACTTCTATAAGGATGATAAACCCCTTGTTTCGGTGGTGAAGAGGCATCATGGATGAAACAATTTAGATTTCGATAAGGAAACAATGTCTTCATCCAAATTAAAAGCACGATAAGGAAACAATGTCTTCATCCAAAGTAAAAGCATCAAAGAGTATCAAGTTAATCATTCTTCTATAGATGATACGCCCCTCCTGAAGAGGCATTGTGAATCAAACACTTTAGAATTGGATAAGAAAGTAATGTGTTTATCCAATTTAAAAACATAAGGGTATCAAGCCACCTATTCATGGATGAATTACCCCTCAACTGATTTAAAAGAACTCGAAAAGATGAGGGAAAATCAAATCTTCAACTAATTATTTCCAAAAACAAATGTATATCTTTAAGAAATAATTTTAAATATAACTAAATTGCTTATCAATTTTCACTACATCATGCCCATGGGGTGTAGAATAAATGGTGATGTGGTGTACTGTTAAGTCAATCCATAATGTGAAGGTTACCGGTTCGAAACTCTGTGGGCAAAAATCTTGTCATGTTAAGGGCTAGTGTGGAATAGGCTAGCTAGCATCCTCGAGTGACTTTGACAACTTAAATGCTCCTGGGTCGTGATTTCTCAAGCCACAAATCAAACCTAAAGTCAAACTCAAACAACTTAACCAAAAAAAACTTTCATTACATCACTTCAATAATTATACTCTTCCGAAAACAAAAAATCATACAAATAGATATCAAAACTTAATTCTCTTAACTTTGTTAGGATAGGAATCTCAAATATCTTTTTAAATAATTTATCTCTTTTCAAATTAATACATATCTAAATATTCAAATATTCTTATTAATATACATATAAGAGTATGAATTCTTTATATATAGTCTTAGCAACTTATATGGTTCTCCGCCCAAAAGTTAACAATTAAAGATGCACACTTATATGTATGTTTAATATTCCGATGCTAACCTTCATGCCTTTTAGGTCCAAAACTTAGACATCGTCAAAACGGTAGTAAAACAATCCTAGAAAGTATCGTTCATTTCTTTTAGGCCCGAGATACAAGGCTCATCAAAGCGATAGTCAAAACCCTAAAGGTAAATGGGAGGAAATCTGCCTACTTTTGGTATGACAAGAGGTAGGTGGAAAGGAATAATGGATCTAGCCTAAATCTATTTGGCATAATGGATCTACCATTTATCTATTTGGGAATATTCCTATGAAGGATGGAAAGAGTATTTCTAGGATTAGAAGAGTATATGCTAAAGTGTGGTCAGTACAATTAATGATAGACAGATGTGACCAAAGTAAAAGTAAAAGGTTAACAGTGAATACTTAATGTCAAAGACAAAGAAATCTTCTCAAAGACCAAAAAATCTGACTCAACAACACTTACCAAACAAGGAATGTGATGCTTAAGAGACCCCTCAAGATCTAAGCCTATTCTCTTAGTGACCTACTTTTGATTTTTTTTTGGGTGTATTTCGTTTTTCAACCAATACCATAGTGTCATAATTCCCTTTCATATTGAAAATAAATTCATGAATTTCTTAGTAGGTAGTTATGAGACCACTATCTTTCTCAAAGACCAAAAACTCTGAGTCAACAATACTTACCAAACACGGAATTTGATGCCTAAGAGACTCCTCAAGATCTTAATGACCCTACTTTTGATTTTTTTGGTGTATTTCATTTTTCAACCAGTACCATAGTGTCATAATTCCCTTTCATATCGAAAATAAATTAATGATTTTCTTAGTAGGTAGTTATGAGACCATTACCTTGGAACACATACAATTTTTTTAAAATAAAGGTTAACTATTACAATCATCATATATATCTTAAGGCTTTATTTTCTATTATTCATATGTTAATCAATTTTTGTAAATAAAGCCAATAAGCATAATTTAATATTATTTATATAAAGAATGTTAATGTCATTAATATTATTAATAAATATTATTTATATTAAAAATATTAATGTCATTAATATTATTAATACTAAATATAAACATAAAATTTAATTTTAATGTAATTCATAGATATTAATTATTCACTTATCAATTAAAATATCTAAATATGAAATGAAAAAGATCAATATCCAAAACATGTAATTGTAAAGTGTAGCTCATAGCAAGATTAGTTTCTCTCAATCTCTTACAGTAGGGATATAAAGATATGGAAGAATTGCATTATCCCCGATGGAATTACTCATTTGTAGCAGAGATAACCCTAAAATTTTTAGGAGTAATAATAAAGAATAACATTTAAAAAATAAAAAATAAAAAATAAAATACTTACACTAGAAAAAAAATCAACTCTAGTGCAATTACATAGACATAAATTAAAAAATAAAATATTCAAAATATGCAATAGTAAGTTTGGCCCATAGCAATATCAATTTCTCTTACAAGAGTGGTGTTGGCAACTATATAAAGGAATAGCAAGCATAGAGGAACCACAACCCCCCCTGTTGATCCAGCTTTATGAAGGAATGGAAAAAAAGAAGGGAAATTGGAAGAGCAAACATTGTACATAGATTAATCACAAAACTATTCATCTATTGCAACTAAAAACCAAAATACAAACCACATAAACAATGCTCATTAGATCGAACAATTTCTAAACTAAGAGATTGTTGTTGAGAAGATATCTCAACAACACAATCCTCGCAACAAACCAATCTACCTATTTACTAATGTAAGCATTATTTCCAAGTCCCCCCTTTAATGCTTACATTACATTATTACAAAGATTAATACAGAAAACACAAATTATAGTCACATATGTCTGACCGGTCTTCATCAACACTCATATCCACTATGGAATCTCACAAACACTTCTCTTTCTTCACTATCTCATCTTCGAGCTGTCACTTGAACTCCATTTAAAACATAAACGCCTCTGACCATCTTTGACGAACTTGCATGATCAACAATGCTGACATACTTTATTCTGCCAAATTACATAGCTCGTTGTAATTGTTAGAAAAAGTAGCCAAGTAATGAATGATCTTATGGACAAGCCCCCATCTGTTAGATGACATAGCTCACTGTATCTGACAGTTATCTAGGATAATTGTTTGGGTACTAAATGTGTTCAAAATTTGACCATGCAAGTTGACTTGTCTCACACACATGGATCTCAAAAAAATAACATGTAACTGACGCTCTTGATGCCTGAAGCACAACAAGACTCATTGGCGTATAACATACTCACACAATTAAATTAGCAATCTATTCACTCAACACTGAAGAACGCCAAGAACCAATAGTTGGAATTATGAAAAATTGTTTAATAATTGGTTATGCACTTTACACACAGAACTAAAAAACAATGAAACAACAAAACCAATAATTACTCTCCTCTCAACAAAAATGAATCACCTCATCCATATGGTGCGTTGTCCAATTAAATACAACTAAGTTACTCAAGCCACACTACACGTAGAAGCAAATAAAAGAAATGCTAACAAATATGTTATGAAAGTATCAATTCTCGGTCGCAAGACATGTCAAACAGCTTCCCACGAGGCATTGATACCAGACTTATTACATCTTGCTAGTCCACAAATAAATGGTAGGGTTACCCAAGTCTTGGCAATATTTTCCACTGCTTCTAGGTCATGGGTGAGGCTATGGGAATGGTAAAATTATTCAGGTGCTATATATTACTTTGAGAAGAGGACATTTCTTCAAACACATTCGTGTCTGTCAAAAATTTCCAATTCAACACAAGCATATTTCCCATTTACCTATTGCTAGTATGCAACAATTCTGTTGTAGCGGCTACAACCACCCTCCAAAATATTGGCTCACATGCAAATTTCAGAGCCTACCATGGATCTTGTGATTGATCGTTCCTTGGTCACTTATTGGTAAGTTAATGATCTGAAGCTCCCCTCCTTGATCCTAAGAGTTGTTCACGTTCTCATATTTATGTAGTAGGTGTAATATTTGGGCATGAGGATTATCATTTGTCATACAAAGGGAAGTTTTTTATGCTTCATGGGGAAATCTTTGTGCATATGAGTTGTACTCATTACATAGACATGTTTCACACTCACCTCACACACTCTTGTCACAAAGGTTATTGCATCAAGCAGAGTATGTTTTATATGTTCTGGATGGTCTTTATTGTATCACTAAGTGTTCAAGTGTGGGATCACAGTTATAGTTCTATCATTCTTCACATCAGTTCCATTGATACCACACTTAGCCAGATTCTGGAGTTTCCCAACAACCTAACCTCATCCAGCTTTTCGGAACTACACACGTCACTTCTACAACCCTCAATCTTTTTCCCTTACTTTCTAGAACTGTGCAATGCACAGAGACCCCAACCTCCCTTGGCATACAAAATTGTGCAGTGGTTTTCTCCAGTGTCCTTCCCTCAGCCGAAACCTAATGTCTCCAGAAACTACACAGTATTGTCCCTTAGTTGCCAGTCTACCTTGCATCGAGAAATTGCGCAGAGGTTTCCTATCAAGGCCCCATATTGTAATAGTGTCTTAAATTCAAAAACTACACAATGTTGTCCTCAGCTTTCCAGTCTGCCTTGCATCCAAAAACTACGTAGAGGTGTCCTCCTAGGACATCATCCCTGCAGCAGTCACTTCTCGCTGAAACTGCGCAGATCTATCTCTCAGTGACCATAATAAAAGATCACATGCTAGATGAATCTCAAGGAGTTGAGGAGAAAGACCAAGGAGCTGATTTATGATAAAATATCAAGACCGCATGCAAACTTTGTTGGATGCATAACCTTTTGGAGGGTAAGTATGGTAAGTAAATCTCATCTTTTGAAATACATCTCTTAGTGTAGATTGAAGTATTGTTGATCATTTTCATATCATTCTATCTTCAATGACATGCATGAAAGTCATTCCATGTGTGTCCTCTATGTGTCTTGCTCCCTGTCGCTTGTTGGACCAACAGTCGTCTTTTAGCATATTGATTGCTTTGTCATGCTTGTGATCTTGTTCTAGTGATTTTGAAGGTTTGTCTTTGTGTGCATGAGTTGTCTTCACTTTGTGAACATCAGTCACACTCACACACAAAGTTGCAAGCATGTTCACACAAGTGTCGTCACGGTCATTTGAAGGTCTATCTCAAGTGTCGCACTTGTCACTCTTAGCTTTAAGATAGTCTCACTGAGCACATGTTTTTTCTTGTTGGTCTATGTTGTCTTGTCGTCAAAATATGCTAAGTGTATGATCACATTGTCAGTCTGCAAAAATCTACTCGACTAGACAACCACCTTCAGTCGGACCTTGACTAAGCTTCACTACGTAGTCTCAACCCTCAGTGACCCTAATTTGCTACCCAGAAAGCACTGCGCAATCCTGGAAGTGAGCAGCTTGTCTTCCTCCTAGAACTGTGCAGAATTTGCCTCCAAGCTTGATCCAAACCGTGATTGTCACAAGATCAATCATCAAGCCTCCCTCTAGACTTCTGGAAACCTGCACTTCACTGAGGTTCGGGCCTGCACTTCTCTCCAAAACTGTGTAGACATGCCCAGCTGATCCCCTTGTTGCGTGCCCCACACTGCCTTTAGAAAATGCACATAAATGATCAACAAGGCCTATGTTTCCTTGCTCTGCACTGTCTCCAGAAATTGCGTAGTCTCGTCCAGTAGGTCCTCTGCTGGCTTGCTTTGAACTGGCTCAAGAAACAATAAATAATTCCCAGTTGGTATCCCTGTGGTCTGTCTTGTCTTCATCTTAAAAAATGCATAGCAGTTCCCTTGCACTCTGCCTCGTCTTCCTCCCAGGAACTGCGCAAAACTGACCAACAGTCCCTCTACAGGCCTGTTCTGTCTTCCCTTCAGAAATTGCACAGAAATTCCCAACAACCTTGCTCTATCTTCCCCCTAGAAACTACATAGAAGTACCCAACAGTCTCTCTATAGCTGTCCTCCCTCTGGAAACTACACAGAAGTTGTCCCTTTCAAGGTCTCATCTTGCAGTCAACATTGGTGACTGTCACTACCCGATTCTACCTCCCAGTCATCACTGTGTAGTTTTTCTTGACAGTGCAGACCGAGCTCCAAAATTCCTCATCTCAACCTAAGATGTGTTTTGTGTAGTTTCAGTGTCTTGTCCTCCCTCTTGGTCACTTAGACTCGAACACAGAAAATATTGCATCATGCTAGACTAGGCGATTTTCGAATTTGATGTCATCCTGTCATGAGTGAATTGAAAGAATTGGTACATTGATGGAACATGGCGAGATGACGAATGGGATGAAGAAGGAGTGCATGGTAGAAGATTGCTTGCACCTGGATGGACATATAAAGCACACTGAGCAGTGAGCGAAAGGAGTACATGCATGGAATCATCTTGCAAGAACAAGACCATTGGAGACTCCAAAATACCAAGCTATGCGGAGGTGAAGACAAATCATGTCCAAGAACACATATATCACTCAAAAACGCAAAAAATTGACATGGACACCACAGTCATCTAGTACATGTCAGCAATGTCATGTCGAGTTGTGTCATGAGTTGTCTTGGCCACCTCACTACTATGAGCCATACTTGTTGTAATCAAATGTAATGTAAAGTGAAATTCCAAGTGTCATTAGTGGAATGCAAACAATCATTATGTAATGTAAAGAGTTATATGTAATGAAGTTGAAGAGTCATGAGGGTAGTCCAAGAGTCACAAAGGGGAATGTCAAGGGTCACCCCACCCTTTGCTATATATAGAACCTCATAACTCATAGAAGGGGCTTTTGGGAGCCAAGATTTTTCTAGGCATTACTTAGAGAGGGCTTGGAGAGTATTGTGACGAGCCTTGGCTTCTCCACAGTGCAGAGCGAGTACATCTCTTTGGAGGAGCAGGCAATGTTGACTGTAACGTTCCACTATTGGGGCTAGTGGCTGTCATGGTGTATGTATGGATGGAACTTTCACTTTATATAATATAACAGAGCCAACACATCTTCATGCATATGTTGTTATTGTAGTTCGACTATTCTGGTTACTTTAGCAATGTATGTTGTTTAACTTACGCATTTGTGTATGAACTATTTTGTATACGATTGTATGAATCTTGTTGAAGTCATGTTGTTAGTTTAATCGGTCACTTTGGATTGTCGACTATTCTACTTTCCAACTTGTGATGTCATTCAACTCATGTGTTCCTTTTAGGTTGCGTACTATTAAAGATTCTAAGGGATATACTTATTTTCCACTTTTTGTGTTAGAACCCCCATGCATCTCACCTGACTTGCTACAAGGTCACACACTTACTTCTGACAAATATATCATACTCACCTCTGCGCACTATTGCAGTCAAGGCATAGCTTTACTACCCAATGTTGGGACTCCTACTCCAAACAGTCTGAGGTCTAGTTGGGACTTCTTATCGGGGAGATCACTTGACATGTTGGTGGGTCCAACACCGTCAACATCTCTGGCGCTAAAAGGAGGGCCAGATGACAAGATGAGTCTTCAAATTCTGTTTTGAATCTTTGCGCATCTTTCATGACTTGCTACAGTTTATCCACCAACATGTCTTTCTTCTGGAAATGATTTTGAAGTATCGAAGGATCTCTGGAATGACTTGTCACGTAACACATACGATGGTCAACTTGGAGCAACCTAGCTTAGACACAAAGCTTCCTTTGTATCCTTTGTAGCCTTCTATGTAAGGCATGAAATCCATGAAGATTACATTTCCTACTCGATGTTCGCATTCACCCTTCGAGGGCATCCACTACAATGTTGTGTCACATTGACCGCAACATCCATTCACTCTCTAAATCAGTTGGTTGGAGAGTTGGATCATGCTTTCCATCATTATGACTGTAAACCACTTAATAAAAAAATTCTAGAATTATGGAAAGCATCTGATGAATCCCTGTTGCAATTTTGGGATCGCTTTCATAATCTTGCATTTCAAATCCCTGAAGATGAAATTGATTGGAAATTTATGCACGAAATATTTCAGTATCTTCTTCACATATTTGAAAATACACATATCTTAGAATCATTCAAACCCATCCCAGCATACCTCGGTGTTAGAGTTGTAAAACCTAAGTCAGACAAGCTTGCTGTCACAAGTGACTGTTTGTCCTCTTCTCATCAAACAACTCTAGCTCCGCAGTGCGAGGTGGGAGAAGGTGCATACCCATTTGTTGAACTGTCACATCCTTCCACCCCACCTGTTCTGGATATCTGTGTAGATTTGGCTTGCAAGATTTTTGGTTGTCATGTGAACTTGTTTCCTCAACCTACGTCCTCTTGTTCTGTTGATCCTCCAGATTGTACTGTGATGTGTTCTCCCATTCCGGACTTGACACTTGTTGTTCATGAGGATCAAGTTGTTGAAGGAGTTGGTGTTAATCAACCAACCTATGATGTCATTCATGATGAGTATGTGTGGGAATCTGAAGAAGAAACTGCGATGAAAGACGACCTCTTTTTGTTCGCACCTCATCTGCTATTTCTTGGCATCTTTTGTGGTTCTTCCATTTCTGATTTGTCTTGTGAGAATCCATCCTCGAATGCTTTTACTTTCGATCATTCACAGAATTTCGATCATTCACAGAACACATCGAATGTCAGTCTATCATTGAATTGTGGAGAGGACACACCTTTCTCTGAAAATCCATTCAATCTTTCATCTGTCATTTCCGGAAACGCAGAGGGTGAACATTCTTGTTTCTCATCAACCCCTTTGCATGATTCGTCAGATCATGAGGATGTCGATGAACATCTCGAATTTTTAGTCGTGGTTGTTATGATCTCTTTACTCATTCATTCGATCATGATGATGATTCATTTGCTGATGATATTTCTAAGACACTGGTCTTTGATGATCTACCTGATGATGAAGTGGAAACCCCTCAAACTGTTGAGGCACTTCAGCCTTTTCTGATGATTGTGTCAGGCTCTCGCTGTCCCGAGGTCAGCTCAACTTCCGATCAGAAATCTGTTGAAACACCCCAGGCTCCTCATCACTCTTCTGTTTGCATTGAAGATCAATCTAGTTCACAAATTTCACCCCTCCACCAACATCACATGATCCTATCGCTCATACACTAGAGGAGTCTTACATGGTGAGCACTCTTGCGAAATGTAAGTTGTCTTTCTTTTTCATGTTTTCACATTTGTCAAGGTTATTGTCTGTGCATTGTGTGTTGCAACACCATGGTATGTCCACAAAATGTTTGTCTTACACTTTTACTCTTTTATTTTCTGGAGACACTTTCAAACTCCAAGCGTGTTGGTATGTACTGTCTTATATTTTTGTTTGCTGGTTTACATGCTTACCTTTCTTGTCAACCTTACCTTCACCAACATGGGCCAACCAATTCACCTGTGGCTGCATTGGAAATATCATTTCACGTGAGTAGGCCCTTGCACTGTTTAGCATAGGAGTAGGAGTAGTGTTTTCTTTCTTGCTTTGATTTGCTTTTCTTTCTTTCTTTCTTTCTTTTTCTTGCATGTTTTGCTTTTGCATGCTTGTTTTGATTTCGCTTTAATTTTTCCCTTTTATTTCTTGTTTGTTTGCTTGTTTTCACTCGTAGGTTAGCTTCACATGAAACTGTGTTTGGCTCTTGAGACAAGCCAAGAAAATATAATAGGACTTGTACAACTATCAACATTTGGTTATCTATCTATTCCCTCTCTTTATGAAGAGTTTTTTATCTTCAATCGATGATACCCTAATGGAAAATACATTATGTTCAGAGTGAGTCTTGGTGAAAACACAACGCTTGCACTTTTGACTAGTACCGCCTACTCTAATCGGTTTTTGGGTTAACCCTTGTTAGCTCAGTCAAGTAGAGTAAGGTGAGGGGGGAAGCCTTAACAAGTATGTTAGAGGTATATATAACATACTTCTTTGAAGGGACAACCTCTTTTTCTCTCAATAAGTTGGGATCCCTCTTCTGCCTCTGAAATAAATAAGTGCCTATGCATAGCTCTTTGAAAAAAAAATGAAAATGAAAATGAAAATAAAGAAGGCAAAAGAAGAGCAAGGTTTCTTGCACTGAGAGGTGATGCAATTAACTCCGTCGGGGTGCTGACTAGGCTTGCTAGCAGCAGAGTGATGCTTGTGTTCCTATGTTACTCCGTTGGGGTACTGTTTAGGCCTGCTGGTAGCAGAGCAACACTAGATGTGAAACTAAAAATCTGACAATCATATTACTTATGCATCAATATACCCCTCATCCCCAATTGAAAAAACTCAGTTGACTTGACTTGGTACGTGTGCTAACCGATCAAGAGAATGGTAGTGACTACATCTTTCACTCAAGCTAGTGAGGAAGCCATGACGATCAAAGAATACTTCCGGAAGAGTTAGACTCACTTTCACGAGACAAGGTCCATGCAGAGAGTTGGAGTTCTACCAGTGTGTCAACAATGTTGTAGCGGCTACAACCACCCTCCAAAATTTTGGCTTGAATGCAAATTTCAGAGCCTACCATGGATCTTGTGATTGATCGTTCCTTGGTCACTTATTGGTAAGCTAATGATCTTAAGCTCCCCTCCTTGATCCTAAGAGTTGTTCACATTCTCATATTTATGTACCAGGTTTCATCTTTGGGCATGGGGATTATCGTTTGTCATGCAAAGGGTAGTTTGTTCCGCTTCATGGGGAAATCTTTGTATGTATGAGTTGTTCTCATTACATAGACATGTTTCACACTCACTTCATGCACTCTTGTCATGAAGGTTTTTGAATCAAGCAGAGTATGTTTCATATGTTTTGGATGGTCTATGTTGTATCATTGAGTGTTAAAGTGTGTGATCACATTTAAAGTTCTATCACTTTTCATATCAGTTCCACTGATCCAACACTTAGCTAGATTTTGGAGTTTCCCGAGAAACCTAGCCTCACCCAACTTTCCAGAACAACACACTTTTATTTTGCAACCCTCAAGTGTTTTCCCTTGCCTACTGGAACTACACAATGCACAAAGACCCCAACGTCCCTTGGCATCCAAAACTGTGTAGTGGTTTTCTCTAGTGTCCTTCCCTCAGCTGGAACCCACTCTCTCCAGAAATTGCGTAGTATTTTCCCTTAGTTTCCCAGTTCGCCTTGCATCCTTAAACTATGTAGAGGTGTTCTATCAAGGCCCAATCCCATAGCAGTGTCTTTCATTCATAAAAAACACAGTGTTTTCCTCAGCTGCCCAGTCTACCTTACATCCAGAAACTGCGCAGGGTGTTGATTTGGGGTAGTATTAGATGTGCTCCAAGCCTCAAATTTTGCAGGGATGCTTGGGCACATGTATTCAAAGAACCCAAAAAACGTTTTGGGAAATTCCACCCAGAAGTGATTTTATTAAAATAATTAATATTTTTAATGGGGTTCCTAAGTCTAAACTTAGGAAAATTAAAATATTAATGGGTATTAATCTAATCATGGGTGAAACTTCTAGAAAATGACACAGATCAAGCCAAAATGATTTGAGCCTTTGATTAAGATTTAATCTAGGCTGTTGGTTGTCCAACATGAAGATATAAGAAGGGGCTTGAGGGTCATTTGGAAGACACCAAAAGAGATCAAGAAATTCGATTTTATGAAGTGAGAAGTTCTAAGGAGGAAAAATCGATTGAGGAGATTTCTTGTAGCAGAGGGATTTAAGAATCCAGAAGAAGGAATTTCTAGAGAGTACAAGGCAGAAGGAGGACAAAAAGACGTTCAGAGGAAGGTTGACATTGGCCCACGTAGTGCTGACGTAGAGGCAATGCAATCCTTGAGGGGAAGTTTAGTTTCCTGCTGAGGGAAGTCGAGTTTCAGTTTCGGAAAGCCGGGGTGTGAGTCTAGGAGGTAGAAGTTTGATTTTTTTAGCCAACAGAGGATCTGGAAGAGGGGCAACGTAACACCCAGGAGGGGTGACACAGAAAATTCCAGGAGTGACACAGTTCTATGCAAAGGCCACACAAAGGGTGACACAGAGCCTCCAGTTCAGCAGGATCAATCACTAATTCTCCCAGTGGCAGGGTGAAATCATTTAACTAGTATTTTTTTCAACATTCTCTCTGTATTGGATTGCTAGTTGAGCATCCTAGAATTGTACTCATATTTTCTCTTGCATAATAATAAAACCATCAGAGTTGCAGCACCGATTTCCCCGCATTGGGTTTTTCTGGGGACTTTTGTCCAAAAACAACGATGTCCTATGTGTTTGTCTTTCCTTGCTCAGTTTCTATGTTTTAGAATCATAATTAATTTGGTGTAGGTTGCTTCAGTAATTTACTTCAATGTTTCATGAATAAATCTGAAATGAGTTTGTAATGTAATATAGAATCTAGGTGAAGTAGTTTCAATTGGTTGCAGTAGGATTCCAGAGATTGTTAGATCTAGGAATTTTGACACAAAGGTGTCCTCCTAGAACATCATCTCGACAGCAGTCACTTCCCCCTGAAACTGCGCACACCTATCTCTTAGTGACCACAAGGAAAGATGACATGCTGGATGACTCTCAAGGAGATGAGGAGAAAGACCAAGGAACCAAGTTATGATAAAAGATCGAGACCGCATGCAAACTCCATTAGATGCATAACCATCTATAGGGTAATTATGGTAAATAAATCTCATCTTTTGAAATACATCTCTTAGTGTAGCTTGAATTACTATTGACCATCGTCATATCATTTTGTCTTCAATGACATGCATGAAAGTCATTCCACATGTTTCCTCTATGTGTCTTTCTCCCTGTCGCTTGTTGGAAAAGTGGTTGTCTTTTAGCATATTGCTTGTTTTGTCATGCTTACGATCTTTTTTTGGTGATTTTGAAGGTTTTTCTTTGTGTGCATGAGTTTTATTTTCTCTGTGAACATCGGTCGCACTCACACACAAAGTTGCAAGCACAGTCACGCAAGCGTTGTCATGGTCGTTTGACGGTCTATCTCAAGTTTCGCACTTGTCTCTCTTAGCTTTAAGACAGTCTCACTGAGCACATGTTTTTTCTTGTTGGTCTGTGTTGTCTTGTCATCAAAATATGCTAAGTGTATGATCACATTGTCAGTCTGCACAAATTCACTTGCTTTCGACACTTAGCCATTTTCTTGAAAATCTACTCAATCGGACAACCTCCTTCAGCTGGAACTCTACTGAGTTGCATTGCACAGTCTCAACCCTCAGTGACCCTGCTCTGCTGCCTAGAACTATGCAGTGCTTGAGGCTATCTTCCGAGTCAGCTGCACTGTACAATCCTGGAAGTGAGCAGCCTTTCTACCTCCCAAAAATTCATAGAATTTTTCTCCAAGCCTGATCCAAACTGCGATTCTCACAAGATCAGTCATCAAGCCTCCCTCTAGACTACCAGAAACTTGCACTGCACTGAGACCTGGGGCTTCACTTCTCTCTAAAATGACATAGACATGCCTAGATGATCCCCTTACCACTTTCCTTGCACTGCCTTTAGAAGCTGCACAAAAATGATCAGCAAGGCCTTTGCTGCCTTGCTCTACACTGTCTCCAAAAATTCCGCAGTCCTGTTGGTAGGTCCTTTGCTACTTGATTTGCACTTCCTTAGGGAACTACGCAGAATTCACAGCTAGTCTTCCCATGTCCTATTTTTTCTTCCTCTTAAAAAATGTGCAACAATTCCCCTGCACTCTACCTTGTCTTCCTCCCAGGAATTGCATAGAACTGAACAACAGTCCTTTTGCAGGCTCGTTCTTTCTTCCCTTTAGAAATTGTGCAGAAATTCCCAGCAACCTTGCTCTGTCTTCCCCCTAGAAACTGCACAAAACTGCCCAGTTGTCCCTCTGAATCCCTGCTCTTTCCTCCCTTTGGAAAATGTGCATAAACTATCCCTTTCAAGGTCTCATCTCATAGCCGACACTGGTGACTGTCGCTACCCGATTCTCCCTCCCAGTGATCATTGTGTAGCTTTTCCCGAAAGTGTAGGCTGAGCTCCAAAATTCCTCATCCCAACCTAAGCCAAGCTCTGTGTAGTTTCAATGCCCTGTCCTCCCTCCCGGTCACCTGGACTTGAACACGGAAAATAATGCATCATGCTAGACTAGAATATTTTCGGATTTGATGTCGTCCCGTCATGAGTGAATTGCAGGAACATGTATATTGATGGAACATGGCGAGATGACAAATGAGATGAAGAAGGAGCGCATGCTAGAAGAATTTCTTGCAGCTGAATGAACCTACAAAGCACACCGAGCAGTGAGCGAAAGGAGTACATGCATGGAACCATATTGCAAGACCAAGACCATTGGAGACCCCGCAACACCAAGCTATGTGGAGGTGAAGACAAAGCACATCCAAGAACACATCTATCACTTAGCAATGCAACAACTTGACATGGACACCACAGTCAGCCAGTACATGTCAGCAATGTCATGTCGAGTTATGTCATGAGTTGTCTCGGCCACTACTATGAGCCATACTTGTTGTAATCAAATGTAATGTAAAGTGAAATTCCAAGTATCATTAGTGGAATGCAAACAATCATTATGTAATGTAAAGAGTTATATGTAATGAAGTTAAAGAGTCATGAGGGTAGTCCAAGAGTCACAAAGGGGAATTTCAAGGGTCACCCCACCCTTTGCTATATATAGAACCTCATAACTCATAGAAGGGGCTTTTGGGAGCCAAGATTTTTCTAGGTATTTCTCAGAGAGGGCTCGAAGAGTATTGTGATGAGCCTTGGATTTTCCACAGTGCAGAGCGAGTACATCTCTTTGGAGAAGGAGCTGTTGACTTTAACGTTCCACTATTGGGGCTAGTGGCTATCATAGTGTATATATGGATGAAACTTTCACTTTATATAATATAATAGGCCAACACGTCTTCATGCATATCTTGTTATTGTAGTTTGACTATTCTGGTTGCTTTAGCAATGTATGTTGTTTAACTTACGCATTTGTGTATGAACTATTTTGTATAAGATTGTATGAATCTTGTTTAAGTTGTGTTGTTGGTTTAACCTGTCACTTTGGATTGTTGACTATTTTGCTTTCTAGCTTGTGATGTCATTCAACTCGTGTGTTCTTTTCAGGCTGCTTACTATTACAAGCTTCTAGGGGATACACTTCTTTTCCCCCTCTGTGTGTTAGAAGCCCTGCACATCTCACTTGACTCACTGCGAGGTCACACACTTGCTTCCGACAAAGATATCACACTTACCTCTGCGCGCTATCGCAGTCAAGGCATAGCTTTACTACCCAATACTGGGACTCCTACTCCAAATGGTCTGAGGTCTAGTTGGGACTTCTTATCGGGGGGATCCCTTGACATGTTGGCGGGTCCAGTACCGTCAACAAATTCCTTAACCAAAATGCACACTTGTGCGTATGTTTGGAAACCACACCTGAACTCCCCTAAATTTATGATAATCACAGTGAAAACAATATCACATTCGATTGAATCTAACAATGCCCAACTAACCAGTAATGCATCCACTAAATTGTTAATGGACTTATATGTCACAAATTAAAACATTTTGAGAAAATTCCAATGCATGTGTCTATGACGCTAGGGTTTGAAGGATGAGGAATGCTTTCTACAGAGGGGTATTAGTAAAGGGCATGAAATGGATGCCTATGACTCACTGGTCAAATCCGTAGGCTATAAGATGATAGTTATGAAGATAACCTGCTTCAGCTCGCAACTCCTCGGATTGAACATGAGCGGGGTACTATCATACTTCTTCACCGGTAATGCACCCATTCAAAAACAACTTTGTTTCATAGGAACGTCATATAATCCATTCGCTTGTTCATCATTTGACTTGTTTTTGCAGCAAAATGAAAGTGCTTCCTTGGAGTTCCAATGTTTCTACGCGCAAGCCATTGTTGCAGCTCTACTCAGACTTGATGTTCATAATGGAATCCTCTCGAGGACCATGGGAAATCTCCACAAGGAACAAATCCTTAGACAACACGTCTACGCAAAAAAAAAATTTACTCACACAAACACTCCACAGAACACAATCATCTACTTTGATCTATTTACAGAGGATTAGTCTTCACATTTATTTCATCTCCCTGGGCCCTCCCTTGAGGGAGTCAAGCCCATACAGTCTCAGATACCAAAAATAAAATTGGAAGAGAAAAAATTGTACATGTATTACTCACAAAACTATTCGTTTATTGCACCTCAAAACCAAAATACAAGCCACATAACTAGTGCTCATGATATCCAACAATTTCTAAACTGAGAGATTGTTGTTGAGAAAATATCTCAACAACATAATCCATGAAACAAACCAATCTACCTATTTACTAATGTGAGCATTATTTCCAAGTCGAAATGAAATATATCCATAAATAGAAACAAAGAGTTACAATGAAAACAAAATTTCAATTCATCAATGCTAAAGTATTGAATACTGTATACTTGCTGAATGGAAATAGACTAACTCAGGCAATGGTAGCTTATCTCCGAGAAGAGATGTGGTAGCTAGATGCCTTCTAAACTATGCTACAATGAGTCTTGAAGGCCTTTTTATCATTAAGAAACAATGGAAAACCCTAAACATATAAAAACCTAACCCTAAGAGATAAAGCGACAAAAGTTTGTGGGCCCCATTAGGGTTAGTTGGAATGTCAAATTCTCGGGGTCGTAACTTTGGCATACGATCTCCATTTTATTATTATAAAAACTCATTTTGAATATCTCCAAGAAAGGCCCAAATAAGAAAAGTAAACCATTCTTGCACTTTTTTTGGTCTCTCCGTTTTCCCAAAAAACATCTTTTAGGCCTTCAAAACGACTCTTGAAATTTAGGACCCAAAAATTGCCAAAAATAGTAAGTTGTTATAAAATTAAGGAAACTCCAATTAGGAATGTTGTTTTTACATCCATCTAGTGGATCTTACATGCCATCTATGCATATAGAGAAAGAATTGATGTAATGGATGAGTACCTTTCTATAGGAGCAAAGGCCTCGTCATAGTCAATCCCATCAACTTAAGAGTACCCCTTAGCCACAAATTTGACCTTGTACTTTTCTATGCTTTCTTGTACTGCATGATTTACCTTGAAGATCCATCTCAAACCCATAATTGATTTATCTTCTTGTATTGGGACCACTTCCCAAACATTGTTCTTTATAAAGGATTTGTATTCCTCCACCATTGCATCAACCCATACATGTTGCTCTACTACTTTCTCGAAAGAGGATGGCTCAGTCTCTACAAGCTTAGTCATTAGAGCCATGTATCCAGTGTACTGATCTGGTGAACTTCTATTCCTATGCTAATTTGAAGGAGCACCTACAGTCTCCCTCACATCTTGCATAAGTATCTCAACTTCCTTGGTCCTTTTCCTACCTTCTTTGGATGGTTCTGCTTGAGTGGTTGTCTCCATTCTTTGATCCTCAACTTGAGGCTACTCCACAACTTCTTGAGGTTCCTCCTTTAGAGCTTAAAGGTCCTCTTCTGGTGGGATCTGAAGCTCCCTCTCAAGAGAGCACTGCATCACTTTGTGTTTATAAAATTTTGCATCCCTTCACACAACTTTCATTTTGAGGGATGGAAAGTCCACACAGTAGTCATCAAGAGTTTCTATGTAACCCACAAATACCCCCAAGTCTATTGTGGACACTAGATTCTTCCTTGATTCTTTGGAGACATGGCAGTAAACAAAGGCTCCATAAATCCTGAAGTGCGACACATCCGACTTTCTCCACGATAAATCCTCCTCTGGTGTAATCATGCCTAGAATCCGATAAGGACTCCGGTTCTAAAAATAGACTGTTGTGTTGCATGCCTCATCCCTCAAATGCAGAGTTAGGCCTTGATCATGTAACATCACCTTCATTTCTCCCACAATTCTCAGTTCTTCCTCTCATCCACCCCATTCTATTGTGGGTTGTGGGGTGTTATCAACTCTCGTCGAATGCCTTCTTTTGCATAGAAATTTTTAAATTCATTTGACATGTAATCACCTCCATTATCGCTCTTGAGAGTCTTCACCTTCTTGCCCATTTCTTTATCAACCAATGCCTTGAATTCTATGAACTTGGAAAATGTCTCATCCTTCTTCTACATGAAGAAGACCCAACACTTTTGTGAGAAGTCATCAATAACAATGACAAAATATTTGTTCTTGGAAGTGGAGGTTGTCGAGAAATGTCCATATACATCAGAGTGGATCATTTCAAGGAATGCATGTGATTTTCTGTCTCGATCATGGAAGGTGGCTTTTGTATACTTCCCCAAACTACATCCTTTGCATACATCCTGCAGCTCAAGTGATCCTTTGGGGAGGCTTGTGGTTATTTGTTGCATGATATTTAGATCACCATGATGTAAATGGCCAAGTTTTCTATGCCAAAGTTCACTGACATCATGACTTTGCACCTTCTTCGCCTTTATGTTCAATGCAACATAATCCTCCACATCTAGCTTGTACAGGTTCTTCACACGAACCCCGATCTGCTTCAGTTGTCATATGGCTATGTGTCTCAGGAATTCCATTCCTTTACTAAAGATCTCATCATAACCACAGTCTTCTAAAACTGCAACAAAGACGAGATTTTTCTTTAGGCGTAGAATGAACATGACATCCTTGAGCTTGGGGGTGAGATCGACTCCCTCTGAAAGGTGATGTGTACCAATCCCGACTATGTTATACCTTCTGTTGTCCCCCATGTCAATGTGCATCTACAAACCTTTCTCCTCCAGGTCATTGAAAAAATATTTATTCCTCATCATGTGGAACGATGCACCTGAGTCCAAGTACCATACGCTCCCCATCACTGTACTAATCATGCATGTAATGAGGGTAAAGTCAAGATCAAACTATGAAGCCAAGGCTTCACCTATTTCTCCTCATGAGGTCTTCTTGCTTGTCTTCTTGTGTGGACACTTTGTGGCATAATTCCCAAATTCATAACAATGGAAGCATTTAATTTTTGGCCAATATTTCTTCTTCCCCCTTTTCTGGATTTTGGTTTGGATTGGGATTTCTTCCCTTTTCCCTTCTTTTTCTTTCTAGCCAATGTAATTTTTTCTTCATCCTCGCCCTTGGATGAAGTCCCATATTTGGTATTTTTCCTTATTTCCTCCTGTACTAAATCAAACCATAATCTCTCCCAAATCGGTAGTTTCTCCCTCCCATTCACCAAATCTTGATAGCTATGCCACCTCTTGGGAAGGACCAAAAGTCTAGGGTTACCAAGTCTTCTTCAGGGACATTCAAATCGACCTTGCCAAGTTCATCACAACACTGTGTAAACTTGTTGAGATACTGCAGAATTATGTCATTCTTCTACATCTTGATACTTAAAAGTTTATCCTTGAGTGCCATCTTCCTATGTTTACTACTATTCTCGAACAATTATGTTAGTGATTTCCACATCACGAACGCATTTTATTTTCCATGGAGATTCGAGACAATATGATCCTGCAATCCTTCTAAGATTATTCTCCTTGCCTTGACTACATCTTTCTTCCACTGAGCAAGGTTTTGGGCATCAGGTTCTTGTGGTTTTGTAACATCTGACTTTATGTTTTGTAGCAACCCATTGTCATCCAATACTTCCTCCATGTGGTTCTTCCATGCAACAAAATTAGAGGTTCCTTTCAAGGCATACTCTAGCCTTAGTCCATTGAAGGCCACCTTCTCAGCTCTGAATAAATCTTGCTACATTGTTCTTCAAATTTGAACCTTTGTGAAACAACTTCGAATTTCCAGCTCTAATGTGAATTCGACTCTGATACCATGTAGAAATTAGGCTATAGATTTGCAACTTATAATGAAGTTTTAATAAAAATCATAAGGCAAAAACCTATACTACTGCTCTACGGACATTAATTCACAATTTAGAACAAAAATACCAGACATGTAAGAAGAAATAACACACATGTAACACATATTTTTATTTGGGGAAAGAAATTTTCTAAAAACCCAAATGATTGTTTGCATTAATAAAATAAATAGAGATGTATTACAATTGCTTTGCTCAACTGAGCTTACCCTGCAAGTGCGCAACCTATCTCTCTACTCACTTAAGGCCTCTGACCCAGAGTTAGTCAGTTTTTTCATCTGCTTGAGATCCTACTTCCTTGCGCCGTTCTTTAAGGAATTAACCCCTATTATTTAGGAAATTCCTCCAATTGAATTGCACAATTCCTTAGGTTGGTCATCTGACTGCATGCAACACCTATACACTCAAGACTAGTCTACAACTGATGTTACACTACCTTAGTGGGTAACTCAAATTCTCTGTATGCACTAGCTATTTTGGGTTGATTGATCAGTTAACTGGATGATCATTGTATTTGACTCAAGTCCCACTGCTTAACTGACCTTCCACTAGTTCCTCCAAAAGTTGGAACTAGTTTAACTGAAAACAACGTGAGATAACTCACCTTGATTGCTACAAATTAGCAATCACACATGCAGAAATGAACTCTGAATCCTCCAACTCAAATTTACTGAGTAAATTGGGTGACACAAGCCATGTCACACAAGTTAACATCATCCAAGTTTTCCGCTGATGTGGAAATTCAATTTTTCTCAATTTATTCAAAGTAAAATCAAATTGAGAATTTATTGCTACAATTTTCAATAGTTGGATCATGTATTAGACGACCAATATTCTAAGATTATTAAATCTTGGCCATTCATAATTTAAGAATTTGAAATTCCTCAAGCCCAATTCTAATATAAACCATGCCTTCCACGTAATTATGGAATTTAAAAATTAAATGGTAAGTGAAAACCATTTAAAAGACGGAAAAAAAGCCAAAATCACAAGAAAAAGATTTATAAATTGAAAAACCTTTAAGGGAAAAAAGTTCTATTTTAACCAGATATGTTTATATTATTACAGGTGGCACATTTTTAAATGCATAATAATTATATTACATGGTGTAATAATTAAATATAAAATTAGAATATTACGTGGCGTAATGATTAGTGTGAAGTATTTTAATATTAGAGAAATAATATAGATATCATAAAAATGAAGAGGAAGGAAATAGAGTTGCCATTTAATTATTGGAGTAACCAAAATTCAAGGGAAAAAAGAAAAATAAATTGTTTTAATGTTTTTCAAGGTTGGTTATTTTAACTAAATTTTAATTGGGTTGTCAAGTTTTTTCATAATAATGAAAATGAAATAATTTCATAAATGTAAATATTAAGAATTACTTTAAATGTCTTAATAATGGATTTTGTTTTGGATGGGAAACATTAATGTTAGAAATGGAAATTGTTGTTAATTTTTTGGTGTTATTTTCTTCAAATAAATTTAAGGATAATTAGTTCAGATGTATATTAATTTTTGCGTTTTGTTATTGTTTTTTTATGTGTTTTTATTTTTAAATAATTTGATATAAAGATCATGCTGATTTGAGAAGGTTAATATTTCTTGATTATGATGACATTTAGTTTGTGGGTTTCATCAAATTGGTTCATGATCTTTATTTAAAGAGTATGATAGATAATTTGTTGTTGGTTAGTCAACATGATATACCTTAGTGTGTGTTTTTATAGTTAGTCATAATAATGCTTGAATATTTTAGAGTTAAAATGTGTATGATATTTTGAAATGTCCAATGTTTTGAGTGAACACTTCACCCAATATTAAAGATAAATAAAGTTGAAATAATAGAAAAGAGTGCTAGAATAAGATTTATAAGGTAAAAAAAATCATAAGATAAATATTGTGAAATATGAATAATAAACTATAAAATTATTGAGAAACATGATTAAATGAATCAAGTAGTTGTAGCTGTTGAAAAATAATAAAGCTATGCAATGTAAATGTGAAAATAAAATACTATTGAAAAAAATGAATAAATGAATTAAGTCACTGTAGTTGTTGGGAAATAATAAAGCTATATAATGTAAATGTGAAAAAAAATATATATATATATATATATCTATATATGTACATATACATATACATATACATATACATACATATATATATATATGTATGTATGTACATATATATGTATGTATGTACATATATATGTTACATATACATATACATACATATATATATATATATATGTATGTATATGTATATGTACATATATAGATATACATATACGTATATATATATAGATGTATATGTATATGTATAGATATACATATACGTATACATACATATATATATATATATATATATACATATGCATATATATATATATATATATATATATATATGTATATGTATATGTACATATATAGATATACATATACGTATACATACACACACACACACATATATATAGTTTTTTTTTTACATTTACATTATATAGCTTTATTATTTCCCAACAACTACAGGAATTAAGTCACTGTAGCTGTTGGGAAATAATAAAGCTATATAATATAAATGTGAAAAGAAACTATATATATATATATGTATGTATGTATGTATGTATGTATACGTATATGTATATCTATATATGTACATATACATATACATATACATATATGTATCTGTATCTGTATATGTACATATATAGATATACATATACGTATATATATATATATATATATATATATATATATATATATATATATAAGTTAGGCTAGAAAAAAGAGATGAGAGGTAAAAGTAAAAAAAATAAGAAATAACATTAGCAGCCAATGATAGAAGTCAAATAATATTAACCATGAAATTCAAAAAGGAGAGAAAAGGGTCAATGACTTTATATCAAGATAAAAATTATATGGTAAAAAATCATAGGATACCCATTGTGAAATATGAATTACATACCATAAAGTTGTTATGAAGAATGATTAAAATATTCAATTAGTTGTTGGGAAATATTAAAAGTTATATAATTCCTGGACGGGGAGGGAAGTCTTTTGATCCAAAAGAAGAATTGAAGCACAATGCATGGTAATAAGGAGTTTTCCTAACAATTTAACATAGGCATATGTTTTTTTGTAGGGAATTATCCTAGCTCATACAACTCATTTATCACCCTGAGATAATGCAATTTTGAAAAAAGGAGATCTCAAATTAGAAGCTATTCTTAGTAGAATTAAAAATTTGGTTGAAAAAACTAATTGAAAGATTGAATGGTTCCATATGCAACAACATAACAACAAATTGGTCTGAACCCAATTCAATTAGGCTATTAAATTAGGAAAAAAAAAGTTGTTTTTAATTAATGGGAAATTTGTAAATAAACCAATTCCCTAATTGTGAGTATCCCAATCCTTTTGTATCTGGTAAATCTCTACATAAATGGATATTTTGGGCGGTTTTGAAATTGTAAATCATGATTTACAAGTTACCATAGTATAGTAGCACTACAGGATTATCTACTTATGTAATGTAAATATTACTTCCTTTTTTTCCTAAAAATTCCTAGAAATCATTACAACATATTTTTTGTTATAAATACTGATAAAATGCAATACAAATCCACAAATAATGCATATAATATGCAAGAAACCTAATTTTAGTTTATTTAATAATAATTGTAGGAAATATATATTACATTGCAAACTTGGAAGATATATTGGGTTTATGGTTCTCATACTTTTGCAATCTAATCTCCAACAACTCGGCCTACCAACTCAACCATTATGAGATATAATAATTCGGACCTATGAAGCACAAATAATGGCCTGCAACACAATAATTGGCTAGTGTGTGTCTTTCAACATCGAAAACAACTTCCACCAGCTAGGGTGTGCATTTCAACATGAGAAACCTGAAAATACAATGATGGTTTCTCCCTCCCACCTTAAACCGCAAGAGCTCTAGAAACTATTAACCAAATATGAATACTCATTCATTCCCCAAATGAATTCTCATCTTCCTTTTTATAATTTTTCTCCTCCAAATACCATGGTTCAATAAAATACCATGGGTCACTTTTAATAATAAAGTTATTTTTATAAGTTTTATTTCTTCATTAAATCAAAAGTCATTTGTAATCCACTTTTAAGTTAATTACTCGCTATCACCTTTAAAATGACAATAAATAATTATATTAGTTATTTCCTGTTTCATGTTCTCGGAAAAGAGACATTACAATCCTCCTTTCCTGAGATTACTTGTCCCAAGCAATCCAAACTTGTATTCCCAAGTGCTAGACAAGCCTAGAGAATCCCTATTGCATATAATCCAAAAGCTACAAATTGGTACTAGGATTCCAAGTGTACCTGTATAATGCTCCAACATATATCTATTGTACCTTCCTTACATAACCTATCCCAACATCATTACCAAGCTCTTTCATCCTGTGAAACAACCCACTATAATGTAAACCAGGAAACAAAAGTGAAGTTGATGTTATGCATAGATGTCTCTTATTATGAAAACTAATAATCTTGGAGCATGTATTTTCTTCAAACATTGTCCCATATTTATTCTCAACATGTGCAAATTCTCCAAATTTGTCTTTGGTAGATTCTTCTTCCATAGCTTTATCAGAATCATTCTTTACTTTTGGGATCACTTCAATTTTTGCTTTCTTATCTTCAACTTCATTTTCACCTGTAGAGCTGAAACTTATTTTCCCTTTTGCTGTTATTGGTGATTCTCATGCTTCAATCCAATCTACAATTCTTGTTAAATTCCTATTAGATTCTCCAAATCTTCTATTATGATCTTCAAGTTATTTTTGGTTATAATCTTCAGTTTTGTTATTATATAATTTTCACATTTTCTACTAAGATCTTCAAATCTTCTAGTAACTTCTGCAAACAATTTCTCTTGTTGATTGAGAAGCATTTTTTGTTTTTTTTGAAATAAACCCTTCAGGCTATAGGACAATCAACTCTAATATTATTGTAATATTCTATAAATTTATTATTTTGCTAAAAATTCCCAGAAATTATTACAACATTAATTTTTGTCGAAAATACTGATATAGTGCAACACAAATCCACAAAAACTGTAGACAATATGTAAGAAATCAAAACTTGTTTTATTTAACAATAATTGATGGAAAATTAAAAAAAAAAATCTAGAAGATATATTGGGTTTCTAGTTCTCAGACTTAGTCCACCAACTCGACCCTTCCGAGACATAATAATTCGCCCTCTTGAAACACAACTAATGAGATGCAACACAATAATTGGCTAGGATGTGTCTTTCAACATCGAAACCAACTGCTAGCAGCTAGGGTGTGTATTTCAACACCAAAACCAAGAAATAAAATGAGGGTTTCTCCCTCCCGCCTTATGCCACAAGAGTTCTCAAGATTATTAATCAAATATCAATACTCATTCATATGCCAAAATAGATTTCATCTTCCTTTTTATAATTTTTCTCCTCCAAATACCATGGGAAAAATACCAAGGGTGGATGACATACCATGAGTTACCTTTAATAATAAAGTGACTTTTTATAAGTTTTATTTCTTAATTAAATCAAAAGTCACGTATAATCCCCTTTTAATTTAATTACTCACTGTTACCTTTAAGATGACATTAAATAATTAAATTAATTATTTCATATCTCATTACATGTAACCCATGTGTGTGCATTTTCCATAATATTTTATATAAATAAAATTCACCAGTTTTTGTAAAAATAAATAAATATATAAATAAAGTTATAAAGTTCCAATGTGAAAAATATATTTTTAAAGTAGTTAAGTGATCTGAAAATGGGGCCCTTATGCTTCTTGTCTAACTTACAAGAACCTATCCCACTTCCAAAGCTTTAAATTTTCCCAAGTCTAAATGATTAACCAGTGCGGAATTAAGAAATTCTTGAAAATATGGGTGTATGCTTGTATTTGTTTTCAGCTGATTATTTACTTTAAAATCCGTTGGTTGTGCTGATATGGGAAGGTACTTAAACTGGTATATAAATGCATATAACAGTAGTTTAAGCAGCAATAAAAACAAACACATAAGACAACAAGATAATATGGAGTTCACCCTGATATCTTGGGCTACGTCTCCTTGAGCTCTAATCATCTCGATTAGGCTCTCTGGGATTATGGCTTCAATTCTTTTACAAGTGCCACACTTAACTCCAATGTTTTATAATGGAACATTGGGCTGAAAACACCATCTTATCCCTTGGCTCTTGGAGCTCTTCGGATTTCTAACTCTAGCTCTTGGCTCTGGCTCTGGCTCTTGCTCTGGCTCTTAGCTCTAACTCTGGCTTTGGCTTTTTGACTCTGGCTCTGGTTCTGGCTCTCAGCTCTCACTTCTGGCACTAGCTCTGGCTCTTGGCTCTAGCTGTTTGCTCTGGCTCTCTAAGCTCTTTCTCTTGGCCTTTGCATGCCTCTGTGAATCGCTCGACCTCCAAGCAACTCCAACAACAATATGCTGCTGTCAATTGAGCTCTCTGGCTTTTCACTCAACCTTCGAGTGGCTCCAAAGACTCTTTGCGCATTCAACGTTTTTTTTGTTTCACCGTTCGCTCTTCACTCCCTCAACTCTTTCTCTCTGTTCTTGGCTTAAGGCCAATTTGTCTCATGACTGTTCAAATCCCTTCTTTCGGCTGTTACAGTCACTGCATCACCTCACAGGGAAAATGGCCACCTGTTCCATAATGGATAAGTGTCAGGTTCACGGGAAACACTCGATCGTTTGAAACAACCATTATTTTTGTTTACATCAAGAATGCTCGTGAACACGAATCTCTGCCAACTCATCGCCCACGTTGGACTTCAAATCTTTATGCGCCGTGGTTTATTTCTCCCATCGAATCTGGTTTCCCATTGGGCACAATCTCCACCGTTGGATCTGGGGCCTCCAAATCCTACGGTTATCACTCTTATCGCGCGGATGACTTGCTCGGACGTTAGCTCGCGATGAGAGTGGTTTTCTCTCTCATCCACCGGACACGTGTCATTCGTTGTATGGCATCGCTGGATCTTATGACAAACCCACTTACCGCCCAAAATGCCTCTGATATACCGCCGGTTTTGGAGCGTGGGACCCACTGTCTGTTTTAGTGCTTTTCCCACGATTTCTCGGCTTCCCTTGTGACCGTGTCCTTAGGGCTTATCCTTCTCGAGGGGTTTTGCCCAACAATGCATGATTAGTGTGCGCCTAATCGTGCAATAGAAACAGCCTCCATTTCCTGATCTGGATTTCCCAAGTGCTAGTTTGCGCCACTGTGTGGTCTCCATGGGCCTCGGTCAGCGTGCTTTGACCGAAGGTCCTCGTTGCTCCATGCTGGCTGCAAATTGTCATTGTTCAGAGGTTATTTCTGATAGGCTTTGACATCCACAAGACTTTAAACTTTGATATGAGTTTTTACAGAGTTTGGGTAGCTTTAAGAGAGTTTAAGGATCCAATTTCGGATCATTAAGGTATAAAGGTTAAGCTAGAAAAAGGAGATGAGGAGTAAAATTTAAAAGGATAAATGGAAGAATGACATTAGTGGCTAATAATCAAATCCAAAAAGAACTAAAACCAAGAATTCAAAAAGGATAGAAAAGACTTAATGACCAAGATGATGTAAAACACGATTTTAAGATTTCTAAGGTTAACCATCTTCTCAATTAAAATTGTTATGATTCTTCAATGACATAATAGAAGTGATAGGGTGCTAAAGCAAGAATTTTGGTTTGGTCAAAGAAAATGAGATTTTTAGAATTGTGTAATGTCCAAAATATAAATTTTGTTGAAAATTGCTTCTGAAAATTATGTTGTCAATTTAAATAACAATTCGCACAAATTAAACCATCAATTTAACCACAAAACTGGAAAATACAATGTGCAACTCAACTTTGATACCACTAACCTAGAATAAAAAGTGTTGCTAATACAACAAAAAAAATTATTGAAAATACACATAGAACAAAAAATATGTGCAATAAAAGCATATTTATTTATAATGATATAAAATATGATAATACAATAGTTGTAAGTAGTTGAGACAGTGATGGCCACCAAATAATGTGTGGATGGCCACCAAATAATGTGTGGCAATACTGAACTTGGCTTCCAAAATAGAAACTAGAAACTAATACACAAATTGAGAATATGAATGATCCTAACTCCAATCTTCAAATATGTTGTAGATCTAATCTCCAATAACAATGCTGAAGCTTCATAAGGTTTCTAGGTGAAATCTCCTCAATGGTGGGTTGAGTTTTCGTCTAACTCACAAGAAACTGAAACCTACGGGTTTTTGTTTCGCGACTACTATTGAAGTTAGGAAATCCTGGTTCTCCAAACCTCTCCACAAGAAAATATCACAACTCAAGGATGTCCCAAACTATCTCCTCCTCCTCCTTTTAAAGACTCCATAGATAGATCTCAAAGTCACTAGAACCATCTTATTTTGATTAGTTTAATATTATTCTAGAAACTCCTTTTTGAATCCATCTAAATGACTTTTAATTTTATTTTATTTCACTAGGTCACTTTTGGGCATTTTTCCTTCAATTAATTATTTTCCCCTCTTTTAATTTAGTTAAGTGACTAATTAAAGTTGCTTTTAATATGGGAAAATGGTCAACCACCCATCATACTCTCTCCGACCACTGGAAGTCACTTCTAAGAATACCATCTTATAGATATTATCGTTCTGGTTCCAACAAGCTATTACACTAAGGTATTCCATCAAATATTCCTCCCAGAATTCCACCTCAAGCATATAAATTAAGTCAAACCCATTAATAACTCCCTTTTTTGAATGTTATTAGAATTCAACAAAACAAAAGACAAACTATGTGGATGATGGCATATGCCAAGTGAATGCCATCAGATCCCATAAAAACCCCTCAGATATCCTTCGATACCCCTGATGACATAATATTGCTCCTGCGGCCTGGCCATCATATACCTTGGAAACCCATCCTGGCTGTATTATAAAGGAAAAGGAAAATGGGGACATGAAAAATTGTGGGAGTGTTCAATGAAAGCAGACTTGGATGTGTAATTGTTGAATGCATCAAGTAAATGTTCTTTAAGATGAGCTTTAAAATATTTACCAATTTTCCTTATGTATAGTTTTCCATAGGAGTAGGGAATTTAGTGAACTCCTTAGCCAAGCAGAGAATTATATTTATCCTTATTCTAAATAGATGTTTTAGTGTTTTATAGGGTTTAAAAAGAGTTTTGATATTAATAGGTGGGAATGAATAGGAATATCCACAATAGTCATTTTTGTATCTATCTTTCGAGTCTCAAGCAGGACTCATCATCAGGAAATGACAAGTCCTGCTTGAGACTCGAAATGTAGATATAAAAATGACTACTATGGATATTCCTCTAAATTCCCACCTATTAAAACCCTACCACATAAATCTTCAAACAAAATTTTGGATATTATTTTGGGTCAAAATATTTGAAATACAATATGTAATACCTTGGATGTAGGGAGGCGAAATAAGATCTAGAGGTGGAGAAGAGGAACAAGAATTTATAAAAGTAGAATGGTAAGTTGAGTGAAAGGTCTTGTTGATTTTATGGATTGATTAACCATTGGCCATAAATGCCTTTTTAAGGAGAGGTTCTCATTCATGAGACAAGGAGCAAATATTGGCACGGATCAAGTAACTAAAGTTTTTAGAATAGGACAAGGTGATGATGTGAATGGGAATGAAGGTATCATTTAATGTGACTTTATTCCATAGAAACTTGGTGGATAAGGGTGTGATTAAGAAGATGGGTGATGAAAACATCCAAAAATGGAAGCAAGTTTTCCTCATGTAGAAATTTACTTTACCACATTATATCTTATTCACTTATATTGTAAAGTTTTTAAGCTTTATCTTCAACTTTCATTGAATATTATATGGTTTATTATATAATGCAACTTGGAATTTCTTTGAATTAATCACTTCCAAAAAAATTCATAAATTTAATAAATTTATTATTAAGTTGCATACTACATGCCCTTAACAATATCAATGAGTGACCTCTCATTAAAATACCACTAAATATTCTCCTCTCCCCAACTACCTAGAATGTGCCATGATTTACTCATCCCTCCAATCAAATTATTTGTTAATACTTTTCTCCTCTCATTCCAAACCTTTGAGTTCCTTAGTGTTTACATCTCACTCTAACTCCCAACCTTCAATTTCCTCCATGTCCTTACACTCTAAGGTTTCCTCCTCATCATTCTCTATGCTAGCTTTAGACATTAAACTTCAACTTGCTCACTCTCTCTATAACTATTCTCCCAATTTCTCTCTTTCCTAGATTTTTTCCTCTTCAAATCCAAGCCATATCCATGTGACTCTAACTATTACAATGAATCCTAAACAATATTGTCTTATACCATGTAGTATAGTCTACTAATAAACTATTTAAAATCATCTCCTTCAACTTAACACTTCAACTCATTACCTCCTTTGCATGCCCTAATCAAATACAATCTCAATCCATAATATTCCATGTGTTTTCATGATGGTAATGGTGTGAAATCTAATTTTTATTTTATTTATAATGACAACTATAATTCTTCTTTAAATTCTATTTTTTCTTTGATTTATAATGATAAATATAATCCTTCTTTAAATTATGATGATATCTCTAATATGGGTTTTATTTTTAATGATATCTTTAATTTTTATTAAATGTAAAATGATAACTCTACTCTAAATGGAATTTTAAACCTATGCTCTCACATGAAAGCTTTGTCCCTAATTCTATCAATGATTCTCTCCTTCACCTCCGAAATCCATCCTCACCTGAATCCATTCCTTATTTGTGAATGTTTATAAATTTATCCTTAATTGATCTTGATCCTCTTCCCATCCATCTTATTAAAAAATGCTTCAACATTTCCCTTGCCCCCATTGTATTCCTATAGAAGATATCATTTCCTCTATTGATTACATAACATTTCATCCTCCCACACACGAAGCTAACGAAATTTGACAAGAGTATGCTAGAATTATTTCTCTTTTCAAACACGAAATGTAGATAATTCACCACCTTAATTATAACCCCAATATAATTATTTTTAAGGTCAATAAAGGTAATAATATAATCAATATGAATATCTATTGGAATCTAAACTTCAATACCTTCTTTGTTCGTCTTAATATAATTCTCTTTTAATGAACCCAATTAATTCCATAATTAGCTTAGTCACCAAAGGCATCAAATCTTCATCTCAATTTTCAAAATTATCTTAGGACATAACTTACAATCCCTTAAGGTTGATAATAAAGCTAAAATTCATAAAAGGAAATCCATCTTAGACCTATAGTAAGGGTTACAAGAGCACCCATTCATGCCTATATTTCTTTATTACTGATAAAATTTGATCTTTTATTGGATGAAATACCTCATTTGATAAAACTATTTTGATTTTATCCAAAAAACTTGTCATCTTCTCCTTTATGAACAATTTATCATGTTCAATTTTGATGTTATTTCCTTATTTATCAAATTCCTCTTCTAGAAGCCTTGAAATCATGTCCAAACTAGTTGACCAAGAAACCCTTAACCTTATTGAAATCTACCTCACCTTGGATTTCTTCACAATTAAAGGGATATGTTATGAAGAAATATAAGGAATAGCAATGGAGTATTCCTTATCTCGAATGGTCACCAATATTTTTCTGGAACTTTTTGAGTCTTTAGCCTTAAACAAATTTCATCCTAAGCCTAAAATTTGGTTTCGATTTGTTGACGATACCTTTGTCGTTTGGCCTCATGGCCCTCCCTCTTTAATATATTTCTTTAACCATATTAATTTTTTTTCACTCTAATCCAATTTACTATGAAAGGTCAAAATGAAACTCTCTTCCATTTGTATATGTTCTCATTATAGGTCCTCTCACTAACACCCTTACCCACCAAGTTGATAGGAAAAATACCCACACTGACTAATCACTTCATGCCCATTCTCACCATCACCTTGTTGTTTGGTCAATTTAGAGTGTCTAAATTGCTATATTAATTGTCAATCCGGGAGTCGTAAACTGTTGAAGTGCGGCGCACTATATGTGCAAGATAACCTATTTCTTACTTTTTGTTGTTTTTGGTTTTTTTATTTTGTTTTTGGGTTTATCTTCGTTGATTTCCTAATGTGAGATGGAAATTCTAAAAGATAAGTATGGATCTCAATTTTCAAGGCAATGATGTCCTTTAAAATGATTTCCAAAACTTCAAACTTTTCAAAAAGGTTTTAAAACATGCAATGATGAAATTAATTCCTAAAAGAGAATGAAAATGTGCCACTATTCTAATTAAACAAACATTGAACTATTGATCATGAAATTATTATCCTTGCTATTGTCTAAATACAAAAGAAACTGAACTCAAAGAAATCCAAAAACTGCAAGCAAAGTAGAGTTAAAATCAAATTACATCAACTCATATTTTGACCCCTCACCATTAGTCTCGCTATGGCTTTCGGAGGTAACTGAAAATGACATGAGCAATTCAATAACTAACTTGCAGAAAAATAAACTAATATCAAACTACACACTCATACTTCAATCCCTCACCATTAGTCTCTCTATGGCTTTTGGAGGTAATTGAAAATGACATGAGCAATTCAATAACTAACTTGCAGAAAAATAAACTAATATCAAAATACAACTTCATACTTCAATCCCTCACCATTAGTCTCGCTATGGCTTTCGGAGGTAACTGAAAATGACATGAGCAATTCAATAACTAACTTGCAGAAAAATAAACTAACATCAAACTACACACTCATACTTCAATCCCTCACCATTAGTCTCGCTATGGCTTTCAAAGGTAACTGAAAATGACATGAGTAATTTAATATCTAATCTAACTAATAAAGCAAATGAACAAAACTGAAATAAATAAAACAGTGCTAGAATTAAAACTAAGAAAAATAAATCAGCAGAAGGACAAGAAGGATTCCATGTCATTAGTCATTGTAAAACTATGTGCAAATGCCCGGGCTGCCTACTGTAATCTGAAACAAAGACACTGATCAGTTAACAACATTATAAAGCATGAAAAATTATGGACAGAAATGAAGCGTTAATACCATAAGAAAGGCAATATATACAAGTGAATATTTATGGCATAAGGAACGTAAAGAAATAAAGCATGAAACTATACAGCAATAAACAAAACCTCAGTGTGTGCAGGGGCCCTCTGCACAACCTCGGGCAACAGCTATCAACCACGAATTATGCTTATGAACAAAGTCTTCTCATGTATTCAAAACACAGTCATAACAAAGAAATAAAGTCACGGCACAGTGGGCTCGTTAACAGTCAACAATACATTACAAAGGCTAACTATTATGCGTATGAGAACGCATTATTTATAACAGAAGATGACATAACTAATTTCCTAAAATCTACGCTGACAGAGGACACGTGAACAACGACGTCCAGGGATCTAGCATCATGGCTGCCGTGGTGATTAAATCTATTGAGGGTGGCTGTTGGATTCGCCTTATGGAGCAGTCCACCGGTGTTGATATGTCCCTAGAGATCTAGGAACGGCCATGCAATGTCTTCACGTGTTGAAAAGCGGAGTCCTGTTACCATATGACTCTTCTGTTGACCACCGCTTGACCACCTTTGACCACGGCCTTCTTTGGTGAATTCGACTGAGCCAGTAGGACTCAGTCCATGTCCACGTCATTTCCAACTTGCCCATGTGGCCTGATTTGCCTGAAGACACCTACAATATAGACTTTAACAAAAAGGCTGCGGAAAGTTGAACTAGCTACGGAAAGTGACAAGATTTTGCAGCTCAATGAGCAAAAATCTAATTCAAACAGCAGACACAAAACATAGTTAGGAAACCACTTTATATGCTCTTTTAAACTAATATGCAATGATGTTGACAACTTAGGAGGTCCAGGTAAATGGAAAAAGTCTAGAAAGCTGTATAGGAAAGATGCAAGTTTGGGGCTCAACATACCCCCACTGTGAAGGTGTTTCATGTCCCCATGCAACCAAAATTTTGATCATCCTCCCTTTAGTCCATGTGCTCTGAAGCTTCTACCAGTACATCCAGTCCTCTTCTCCTCTTCCTTGGTATTACTACCATCCTGGGCTTCCTCATCAAGCATCTAAATTTGAGACTGATCAATTCCCTACTCAACTTCCTGCACTTTTTCTTTAATTTCTTGTTCTTTTTCTGCCACAGTCCCAGATGTAGCATAGTGTTGTCATGAATGATCTTGTCCAATCTGCTTTGCTTCTTTAATGCTTCATTTTCATTTTTAATATGTCTATTTAAAACCTCCAATTCAAAGACTTCTTGTTTCAATGATTGGACTAGAGCTTCTTGTGCTATGTGAGGCTGAGTGGATGACGTGCTTGGACTTGTAGCTGTCTTCTCTAAGGATTCTATATAATCATACATCTCCTGCTGATTTGGGTCTACCTCGGGTGTAGCCTTCCTTGGGCTGACCCCAAAATCCTGTTGAGAGGGACTGATTTCAAACTCTGGCCGAGAAGGACTCATGTCAACATCTGGCTGTGAAATGGAAGTATGGTGTGGACTATGGTCAGGAGAGGTTGCTGGAGGCTTTTTTAAGGTTTCCTCCCCCAAATCAATAAAGTGGGGCCCTTTGGTTTTTACTGTCTTTAATTTCCCTTTAAGCCTAGAGCTTCTTCTCACATGCTGTGGACTAGTATCTTCCTCCTTACTCTGTTTTTCCTTTCGTTTCTTCTTGGCTGCAACCGCTTTTTCTTTAAGATAAGCTAACCTTTCGGACAGTGTTTGGTGATCTTCTTTTTGAGAAGGCTCTAAAGTTTGATATACAATTTTTATGTTTCGTTTCCCTTTTGATTTTCTTTGGTTTCTATCCTTGGTTCTTTCCAGCCTCTCTTCTTGATCAACTTCTTTGGTTTTGCTAATAGGAGGGTCTTGAATTATTACACTTTTCTCCTTCCTCCTACTCCTTCTTGGTGTACTGCTTTCAGGTACCTCGGGTGGCTCTTGAAATTAGTTTCTCACCAAAAACCATTCCGAGGTGTCCCTATTTTTCTTCAATTGGTCTTCAATTAGAATTCTCACAAGCCCATGATGATACAAATGGGGCTCTATGTCTTCTATATTCTTTTGGACTGTTGTGCACATCTTTTTCAAGCTTAGCAATAAAAAGTAGGGTAGATTGAGGGTTTGGTTTTCTAAAAAGTTCATTAACAACCGAGTATGATACATATACATTGCCCCAAAATGGCCTTCACAAGTAATGAACTTTTGAATGATTAACAGTAAGCTGGCCCACTCCTCTTTTAAAGCATGGACAAGAATTCCTCTTTTGAATATAGTTACGTCCATACCTGGGTTGCGTAGTATGACTCTCCAAGCCTGCTCGTCAAAACTCTTGTTCTTGAACCAGCGTTCACCTTCCTGGGGAAGTTTTGTAGCAGCTGCTATGGATGCCTCGGTGACTGTAAACTTGAGGTCTCCAATCTGCACCTCCTAGCCGTTAAAATACCTCGCAAGAGCCTTTGTAATCTCCTTATTGTGGCCCTTAAATTTTTGAATGAAACATAGCCATCTTTCCTTTTGCAGTAAGTCTTTCACTTACGGGTATCCTTCTAAAAAATTGGGCCCTTCCAGTTTTGCTCTCAACAATAGACTCATCTTTCCTTCTGTTCTTAAAACTCGTTTGCGTGAGGAGGGTTTCGCGGAAGTGAGACGGCTGGTTATGGGAGTGACAGAGTTCATGGAGAAAACCAATGACTGTGAGTGGAAAATAGAGGACAGACAGTGGAAGTGAATTCGTGAAGGGGTGAAGGCTTATGTGAGCAAGGTGGAAATGCAGCCGTGATGTCAATAGAACAGTAGGGAGAGTACAGTGCATCTTGCATAATTTTAAATTGGGTGGCTGCAGAATAGATGCAAACGTGTTCATGAAACGGCTGCGGATTTTGTGCAACTGAGAAGATTCGTAGTCAAATCGACTACGTCCTTATGATTACAGGTGGAGTGTTAAAATGCTGCCAACACAAATTAAATTCGAAGGCTAATCATAAGACCATTTGGAAAATAAATGCATGGTTCGTGGAGGAATGTCGTGGAATGGTTATGGAGCTATCATGACAATCATTGCATATAGTGGAGCTTTTGGTTTAATAACTATGCAAAAATGTGCTTTGATTGCTATTTGAATTAAATTTTTTTACTCATACCTTGGAATTGTTTCCATTTGTTGTCCATTAACCCTTGACCAACTGCTCCTTATTGATGCCTTTAGGTGCTCCATGTCTTCATAATATGTCCTCAGTCATACCTGCATTTGCTTTCATGATTATTGAACTAACATCTTGACTGTCAATTTGAAAAACAGAGTGGTGGCTATGGAAACTACTTCTGGCTGCGGAAACTGGTTCCAATTGCGGAAACTGACACAACAACCACTTGATTGAATGGAGATGGAGAAATGATAACTGACTGAATGAAAATAGTCATGAAAGAAACTTTTATTGGTGAAATGAAATGAAGTGGATGAAATGGAGTGGAATGAAATGAAGTGGAGTGAAATGAGATGGAGTGGAGTGTCACAAAACTTGTGAAACGAGAGAGAGAGAATTTTTTTTTTGGAAAATATAGGGTGTCAGGTGTTCCTGATTTTCACTTTATATTTTCTGTATAAGACTGCCAATCAGTGATTGGTTTTCACGCTTATACAAAATTTTTAATTTTTTTTTTTTTTTTTTTTTTAGAAGCAGAAAGGAACAAAGGCTAGGCTGGTGGAGAAGAAGGATTCTTCTTCACCAGCCTTATTGCATAATTATCTTGAAACATTTTGACAAATTCTTCTTTTGAGAGTGGCTTATGATAGATATCTAATCTATGACCATTCACAATAAGAGGAGTTTGAAATTCATCAATGGTTTTGATTCTTACCGCTCCATTGTTAAAGACTTTGTCAATCTCATATGGCCCAAGCCAATGAGTCTGAAATTTACCTTTGAAGTCTTTAAACTTGGAATCAAATAGTAATGTCCAATCTCTTTCTTGAAACTTTTTCTCTTTGATGTATTTGTCATGCCACTTAGCTCTTTGATATTGAACTAGATCAGTTCTTAGGATTGCTTCTTGTCTGATCTCATCTAGCTCATTCAACTGCTCCATTCTATGCTTTTGGGCTTCTGATAGATCCATCCCCAACTGAACTGCCATATTGAAAGTTTTGACTTGGAACTCAATGGGGAGCAGGGCTTCTTTCCCATAAACTAGTTCATAGGGAGAATGTCCTGTTGTATTCCTCCATGTAGTTTTGTAGGCCCATAAGGCTTCAGGAAGCCTTTCTACCCAGTCTCTTCTATGTAGATGAACAGTTTTGGTGATGATGCCTTCAATAACTTTGTTTGTAGACTCCACTTGGCCATTTCCTTGCGGATGGTAAGGAGTAGATTTTTTGTGCTTGATTTTATATTCTTCCATCAGCTTCTCCACCAGGTTAGATGTGAATTGACTTCCCTGATTTTTCACAATTTCTCTTGGAACACCAAAGCAAGTAAAATTATCCTCATAAAGAAAACTAATAATTAAATTTTCAATAGCAGAAAGTAATACTTTGGCCTCTACCCATTTAGTGACATAATCAGTACATACCACTATATACTTCTTTTGTTTAGATGGTGGATTAATAGGTCCAATGAAATCTAAAGCCCATTCTTCAAAGGGTTCGATGAGTACCTGTGGTTGCAATGGCATTTCATTTGAAAGAGTCGGTTTCCCTACTCTTTGGCAGCTATCACACCTTTTGACATATTCTTTTGTATCTTTGAAGAGGGAAGACCAATGATATCCTAAAGAAAGGATTTTATAGGCTATCCTTTTGTCAGCAAAGCGTCCGTCGCATGGTTCATCATGACATGCCTTGAGGATGTCAGGCATTTCATCTTCCCTAACACATCTTCTGATCACAAGATCTGGCCCTATTTTAAACAATTCGTTAGAAATCCATGAATATTTTGAACTCTCCTGAATAATCTTTCTTCTTTCACTAGGAAATAGATGTGGAGGTAGTTTCCTTGTAACCAAATAGTTAGCAATATCTGCATACCAAGGGGTCTTAGTAGTTACTGCAAATAAATATTCATCAGGAAACTTATCCTCTACAGGAGAATCTTCTTTAGTATTTTGGATCCTAGACAAGAAATCAGCTACTGTATTTTGTTTCCCTGGTCTATCCAACACAGTAATATTGAATTCCTATAAAAGTAAGAGCCATCTTGTAATTCTGCCATTAGTAATAGGTTCTTTCATTAGATATCTAATCGTAGAATGATCAGTATGGACAAAAGTTTCATAGACTGTTATATGATGTCTAAACTTATTGATTGCATGAACAACAGCTAAGAACTCTTTTTCAGTCACAGTATAGTTCAACTCAGTGGGAGTTAAGTTTTTACTGGTATAGTAAATGGCATAAGGAACTAAATCATTTTGACCCAACACAGCTCCTAGAGCTGTATCTGAAGCATCTGTAGAAATATGGAAAGGAAGTTTCCAATTTGGACCTCTCAAGAAGGGTGCTTCAGATATTCTTGTTTTCAAAGCTTCAAACGCTGATTGGCAATCAGGATCCCATTTGAATTCACAGTCTTTTGTAAGCAATTTGAAGAGTGGAGATGCCATTTTAGTGAAGTTTTCTATAAATCTTCTATAGTACCCACTAAATCCCAGAAAACTTCTAACATCTTTTTGACAATTTGGAATAGGCAACTTGGAGATGACTTCAACTTTAATCCCATCCCCTGAAATGTGATGTCCCAAAATAATACCTTCAGTAAACATCATAAAGCATTTTTCATGACTTAATGAAAGGTTTGTTTCTTTACATCTTATAAGGACTTTTTCCAAATTTTCTAATGCCACTTCAAATGAATTACCATAAACTGTAAAATCATCCATATAAACCTCTACACAATCATAGATTAGATCATAAAAGATTCCTAGTACTGCTCTTTGGAATGTTGCAGGTGCATTACATAATCCAAAAGGAAGCACTCGGTAAGAAAAAGTTCCCCATGGACAGGTAAATGTGGTCTTATCTTGATCTTTAGGTGCTACCTGAATTTGATTATAGCCACTAAAACCATCCAAGAATGAAAAGTACTTTTTGCTTGCTAGTGTATCTAATACCTCATCGATAAAGGGAAAATGAAAGTGATCCTTCAAAGTTGCTTTATTCAATTCCCTTTCATCAATGCATACTCTCCATTTACCATTCTTTTTAGGTACTATAACCAAAGGGGAAACCTATCGGCTATCTGAAATTGGATAAATGAAGTTTACATTGAGTAGTTTTTGGAGCTCTTCTTTCACTATCTCCCTAAGGTTTGGATTCATCCTTCTCTGAAGTTTTCTGATTGGTCTACTGTTTTCCTCGATGTAGATGTGATGAATGCAAGTCTTAGGGTCAATACCTTTCATATCAGTATACTCCCATGCAAATGCAGTAGAATTTTTTTGCAAGATTTTGGTTAGCTCTTCCTATTTTGATTTTTCCAAGTTTTTGTTGATATTCAATGTTTTACCTGGAAAAATCTCAATGGCGGAACTACCGAACTCTTCCATAGAGTAAAGAGACATTTGTCTAGATGATATATACTCAATGTCAGAATCTATCTGAAATTATGTGTGGTCATATTCTGAAGATGTTTCAAAATTTTCTAATGTGTTCAGAATTTGACTATCTTCACTGATTTCAGAAATGGTAAAGACAGGTTGTATAGTGTCCTCATCATCAACCCATTAATTTTCTCCTACTTCTGTAATTGATTTTTTTGGAGGATACAAATTGAATTTATTTGTCGAATTACCATCAGAAATGTACATATCTCCAGATCTACAACTAATGAAAGCATCAGCTGTGGCTAGCCAAGGTCTTCCTAAAATGAGTGGGTGCCCTCCTAAATTACTCTTGGGAGTCAAAATCATGAAATCCACTGGATATTCCCAAGAATCTAAGGAGACCAAAATATCTTCTAATACACCATCTGGTTTGATTATTGATCTATCTGCAAGTTGCAGTAGGGTAGGTGTAAAAAGAAGATTAGGAAGTTTTAGCTGTTCCATAGTCTGTCTACTCACAATGTTGATAGCAGCCCCTAAGTCAATCAAAGTGTTTGGAATTTCTACCCCATTTATATGTGTTTTGACAATTGGACTACCGGGATCTACATACTTCTGCATGGTAATTTTTCCCATCATAATATCTGCAATTTTTCCTACTAGGTGGATTCTTCTTGTATCTCTTGGTTTCCTTCCTGGCATTTTGAGACTCAACTCCTTTATTGTTTTTGCTAGAATAGGAATTTCTCTAATGGCTTGTAGCAAGGGAATCTTGATGTAGACATTCTTTAATTCATCTACGAAATTATAGTCAGGCAACAAGATTTGTTTTTCCACCCCTTTGTCAATTTGTAATCTTTTAGGGAAAGGAGGTGTGGATGAAGATGCAGGTTGCTCAACTATAGGAGTTGTGAGGGTTGACTCTTTTCCTTTTTCTTTTTCAGTGTTTGGGTTTTGAAGAGATGCTTCAAAACCTTTATTGGCTTCAAGAGAATCTTCCTCAGAAATACTTTGCTTTTGAGCATCTATAGAAGGTTTTTCTAGGACTCTACCAAATCTGAGTTGTACATCATTGAGAGGAACAATCATATAGGTAGGAAATTGTTGTCCTTCTACCATGTAAGCATTCTGAAGAGTTTTATTATTGGGATTTGGCAATGGCTGGGATGGTAGCTGATTTGTCTTTTGTTGGAATGGAAGCAAGAGTTGAGAATTTGGATTCTGTTGAGAAGGTTGTTGTTGTTGTGGAAATGGCAATGAAAGTTGTGGATTTTGATTTGGAAGTTGTGGAGCTTGTTGATTTTGAAAAGATGGAGGATATTGATAAAATTGAGCAGATCTCCCATAAGGATTTTGCATACTTTGTACCCATGATTGATATGGATTTTGGGGTTGGGACCAAGGTTGTTGCCAAGGATTCCAATTTTGTGGGGGTTGAAAGTTCATGGGGTTGTTAAACCCTTGATTTTGTTGCCCCTGCCAAGGTCTCCTTGAAACAAAGCATAAAGACTCTATTGAATTTGGATCTTCTTGAAAGACAACTTTGAGCCCAGGAATTGAAGGATAATCCTTGGTCTCATGGCTTTCTGAGAAAATCATACATGTTTCTACAACTTTTGCATCTAAGGGGCATTCTCTTAGAGCATGTTTCTTCCTACATTTTGGACAAAAGATGGCCAAAGCTTCAGCTTCTGTTTTCTGCTTGTTTTGTATTTTAAGGGTGTCTAGTTGTTCACTAAGGATCCCTAAAATATCGGTTTTGAACTCATCAAGCATACTGCCAATCTTAGCCCTACTTACTGATCCAGTTGCAGATTTGTTTGCTCTAATGAGAGAAGGATCTATAGGCCCTTTTCCAGTTTTAGATTTTCCCCTTGAGAGATGGACACATAGTTCTGCTATGTCATGAAGTGGAAGTTGAGAAATATCTCCCTTTCCCATCATGTTTAAAATATCTATCCATTCATCTCTAATGGCTTTTAATAGAAGGGCTTTCAAGGTCTCCTCATCTAAGTTACTCTTTTTTGCTCTTTTAAGGTTGCATTGAAATATTTCAATTAAATCCTCCAAGTTTTCATCTTCTTTTTGCACCATTTTGAATACCTCATCCTTATGGTTGGTGGGCATGCAATAGTCCAGGCATCTATCCAAAAATGTTTGTTTCATATCATTCCAAGTCCTAATAGATTGAGTGACTAATCCCATGAACCATTTCAAAGCAGCTCCCTTCAATGTTGAAGGAAACAATTTGAGTTTTTGAGAGTCTTCCATATAGTCATAAGTTCGGCACATGACTTCAAACTCAGAGAGAAATGTTTCAGGATCCTCACTTCGCAACCCATAAAAGTTTGGGAGGACAGATGGTGAGATGTTTTTCATTGTTGTACGAGATTCCTCATCAAATATAGGAAATCCAAATGAGTTATCTCCATCCCTATTTCCCCCATTGTTACCTCTACCTCCTCCATTGTTTCCTCCTCCTCTACCTCTACCTCTACCTCCTCCTCCAAATCCGTTTACTACTTCTTCTGTCATGATAGTTTCGTTAGAGATTTCAGAGTCCTCTGGTTCTTCTATTAATGGCGAATGAGGAGGAATTTCTCCCTCTTCTTCTTCAGGTGATTCTCCTTCTTTGATTACAATATGTTCTCCTGTAGAAATGAAGAAAGGTTCTTTTCCTAAGTCAGATTTGGTGGATAGTGTGGGAGAGTCTCCTAATTCAGCTGTTGTCCCTTGAATTCCAGGAATCCTAAGGCTGGCAGTGTGAGTTGGAGATGATGGAGGTGTATCTTGTCTATGCCTTGAAGTAGATGGAGTTGTAAAAATCGAACTTTTGGCCCTAGCTATAAACCTTACCCTAGAATATCTTACTCTATGCATGTCATTTTTTTTTATGTTTTCTTCAAGTCAAGCTAATAATTCTCTTTCTGATCTTCCAGATCACTCTAAGTGCAATAAGAGAGCATACTCAAGAAATTATTGAACCAATAACTCTCTTTTTTGATTCTCCAGATCACACTAGGTGCAAGAGGAGAGCATACTTTGAGAAGTTATCAATTTTTACCTTCCTTGAAATTTTTCTTCTCTTTTTTTTTTTAAGAAATTGGCTACCTAGTTACACTTCCCCGGCAATGGCACCAAAATGTTTGGTCAATTTTGAGTGTCTAAATTGCTATATTAATTGTCAATCCGGGAGTCGTAAATTGTTGAAGTGCGGCGCACTATATGTGCAAGATAACCTATTTCTTACTTTTTGTCGTTTTTGGCTTTTTTATTTTGTTTTTGGGTTTATCTTCATTGATTTCCTAATGTGCGATGGAAATTCTAAAAGACAAGTATGGATCTAAATGTTCAAGGCAATGATGTCCTTTAAAATGATTTCCAAAACTTCAAACTTTTCAAAAAGGTTTTAAAACATGCAATGATGAAATTAATTCCTAAAAGAGAATGAAAATGTGCCACTATTCTAATTAAACAAACAATGAACTATTGATCATGAAACCATTATCCTTGCTGCTGTCTAAATACAAAAGAAACTGAACTCAAAGAAATCCAAAAATTGCAAGAAAAGTAAAGTTAAAATCAAATTACATCAACTCATATTCTGACCCCTCACCATTAGTCTTGCTATGGATTTCGAAGGTAATCATAAACAACTTGAGCAATCTGATATCTAATTTGCAGAAAAATAAACTAATATCAAATTACACACTCATACTTCAATCCCTCACCATTAGTCTCGCTATGGCTTTCGGAGGTAACTGAAAATGACATGAGCAATTCAATAACTAACTTGCAGAAAAATAAACTAATGTCAAATTTGCAATTATTTAAATAAGTTCTATGATGATAGTTATGGTTGCAATGGTCAAAAGTTATGTGTTTTGAACTTTTTCTACCCTCCAAACGTGCTTGAAATGGCTGACTCTGTACAACAGTCCCTTTTGTAGTTAGAAATTACTAGGAATCCCATTCTTTTGTTTAGATATGCTTCTCAAATCCAAATCGCAGATTTTTTTTAAACCTGACGTTAGGGCTTGAGGTCATCAGGCAGATCCAAATATACTTCATAGTGATGTAAATTAATATGTGGCACAAGAATTTGTCCATCTTTCGCCTAACACAAATCTGAACATGTTCTGTATTCTGGACATTAAAACATATAGGATTTCAATCTGTGAAGTAGCACTCGCATCTCCTTTTGGGTTGATGTTTTTACTGAATACTGTTAAAAGGAAAACCGATGCAAAACAAGTTCAGAAATTCTCCTATTGTTCATGTCACATTAAATTTCTTGTTGTCTCAAGACTTTTGGCATTGGTTATTTGCAGCATTGACAAATCTATGTAAAAAGAAATACGAGCATATTGATTGCATGATGTTTGGGTAAATGTTTGAGCATATAAACCTTTCTGTAAGTAAATTAGAAATGAGGTAAGAAGAATAATTTAATACCTAAGGGTAACGACTTTATTTAGCATTCAGGATTTACAGATTACACCACAGATGTGAATTAGTTCAGGAACAAATGTGATATGTTCATAGCATAGATGTGATATGTTCATGGCGTAGTATATTTCTTCCACGCTCACACATTACATTGAATTTTGTGCTATTTCTCAACATGAGAATTCAACCCAGTGTGGCAATCTGACATTTTTACAACACATCAGTTTTTGACGTTTTTGTTGCCCTTGAACGAGTTAACACATAGGAGGGTGATACAATCCCTTGGGTAAAACCAACGATGTGCAAAATGGTAAGGTTTGAATGTGATGTCTGAGCATATTGATTTGCATATTTCATTAATAGCTCTTGTATGAACAACATTTCCATTCAGATTGACACATTTTCTTGTGATGATCTGAAGCAATAACTGAATAATACATCATTGCTATCTTTAAATAACCTATATGGATCTACGGATACCGTAACAAATATTTTTGTGAGAATATATTTTCAAGGGTGTTGTGCTTTTCTTGCAACGTTTTGGTTTTTTCTTTCTCTGCAATTCTGAACATCACTTGAAAACATATATATGCTAAATGAACCAAATAATCTAATACAGAACATCAATGTCATACTGATTGAAGGTATACATTGCTGGAATCAAATCTTTATGTTTATTGTTGCACTAAAGAACTGTTCTAATGCTCACTCATTGTGATTTATGATTAGTATCTCAATATTATAAATTCTATCTCTGATAAATGGCTGAGCATTAACTTGAAATGTAGTTGAATGAATATGATTCGAGGTTGCCTAAAATATTTGAATGTTGAGCTTAAATCATATCTTAAATTTCAGTTTCCTCTCAAAATGATATGACATTTAGATACTGTGATAAGCATCTCACATCTGATGCATGAATGAAATATGGTTATAATAACAACTAGGAGAGGATATCTTGCTCTGTATGGTCTTTCGCTGATGCATCAAATATGTGATAGGATCGAAATCATTGTCATAAATTGCTTAAGACTTGGAATGTAAATGTTTGAGATTTCCAGTTTTAATTATCATAAATGAGATGATGTGTGGATAATTCCATTTCTGGACGCACAACCATTTGATATACATGCTTTGTTTCCCGAATATAACTGAACATTGTAACTCGCGCTTCATTTCCAAGCATTAATGTTTGAATAAGCATTGTTTCATTTAAGTCAAGATTATCAAATCTTGTTCATTTTTTTATCTAGTCAACTTGATCTATTCACATGTTTGCACTCCCATTATTTATCATTAAAGGTGAGTAGAGTGAATTGATCCTTTTAGTCAATCTGAGCCTAGTACATTCACATCTCTATATTTTTGAATATAATTGGAATTTTATTGAAATAGGGTTTTTACACATCATAGAGCTAACACTTTGTTTCGTCGGAATATTAATAACACCATGAGGGATAGAGGGTTGATCTCTCTAGGCCGTGACCATTTTTAGTGCCTGGTGGTTTTACTCCTTGAAGGCTGAGACCTCTAGCTACTCCTAGATCACTCAGGAAGTAAGCAAATTAGACTGTAATCATCCCTGTCGAGGCAAGATAGCATATTTGCAGATCTTTAGAAGCCTTGACCTATTGTTCTTATCAGTTTTGTGGTTGCAGAGTGTTAAGTTTGTTTTCAATAAGAAGTAGATCTAAGCACATCCTTAACAACCCTTGCTATATATATTTTACTAACTTGGTCTGTTGGAAGAATTATGGAAGAGGACATAGGCCTATAATTGTCTTTTCAAATCAGATCACATGTTTCTTTAAGTAGTATATACAAGAGCAGAAAAAATTCTGATTCTACAAAACGTACATCAAGTGTTGACATTTGGTGATCTATTGTGACTCCAGTTGTAATAACATCTAAAGCCTTGTAAAATTTTGTAATACTTGAGGCAGAGGTATTTCTGCTCTATCTCTATAAAACTTGCTAATAAAGCATCATCTTTTGTTAGAGGGAGCTTGGGATTTTTCCATGGTATCCCTGCCTCCTTCCTAGGAGGAATTTCTTGGTGACTTGTTAACCTTGCATCTAACTTACTAACTTAGATCTAGTTGATAACTCTTGCATATTGCATTGCATCTCCTAGCTTGTTTCTAAATTGCTACATGATCTAATTGCATCTGGATATCCCTTGTCTTGTTTCAAGTTGTAATCGTGGATCTAAGTAGTGACTTTCTTCATATCTTGTTAGCAATCTCATCTGCCATCTAATAAGTGCAATTTCACTACATAATCTTTACTTGTTTCAACTGTCCATAATAAGTAAGGAACAGCATAAAGTCACTTTATCTAAAGGCATTTTGGGATATTGCTCTAAGTTCTCATTTTCATTACTATTGTTTCATTGAATAATTCTTGTTGCTTCTTTTAATCATTGTTAATAACTTGTAATTTGTGCCTTCACCATATTTATCTATAGGGTGATTGCAAGCATATTGGCATAATATTGAATGTCAATGGTATCTCATTGAAGCAATTGCATTGTCATCTTGCATTTTATATCCTAAAACTTACCTCCAAGCATAAGATTGGTTGTATAAATAGATAGGATCACCTTCTCCACCATTCAATTTGAGAAGTGAGCCCCATTCATGGTTAAAACAAGTGACCTTACAGTTCTCTTGTGGGAAATCCCAACATATCAACATTAAATGAAAATTTATGAATTTAATTTATATTCAAAAATTTATGCACGCTGGTGGGCCCCAGTATTGCAGCAATAATGCTGCAACTCCTGAAACTCCCTTCTTTAATTTTATCAACCCGGTAGTTCGTAACAAACTTGGAAGCGACGGTGTTGTATGCACAAGTACTAGCTCTTGCCGCAGCTGTCACTTGGTCAGCTGGCACAAGTCCGCTAGGAGCTTAAGCCAACTTCTATGAGCTCTTAGAAGAAGCTTTTTAACTGATGAATGAAAGCTAACTCAAAGGGGCTAATTTACTTGCAGAAAGAAACTGGAAAGCGGAAAGGAAATGCAAACCCTAGCAAACCCTAATTTTACCAGCTAGCCCTACTGATGCGAAAAAGAGGATGCAAGCTACTGAAAGAGATGCCATTGACTTATAGGAAGGTAAACTGCATGTGTCTAAGTTGTCACTATCTGAAGAAAACATTTTTTTGTATTTTTGAATAAGTTGTCACAATTATCATGCATACAATTTAACTGTTTTTGACTGTGCAGAGGTGGATTGGCGAGAGGAAATGCTTGGAAGAGGTCGGGAAGGTTCAGAGAGGGCCTAAGGGGTCCCTAACACCCTTCCAGAGAGTTTCACAGATTTTGGCTATCAAGAAACCTCATTTATGAGCTTCTACAGGAAGTCTGCAGGGGTTCTACAAGATGTTTCAGGAATTTCTACAGGATGTTCAGAAATTTCTATAGGATGTTTTAAAATTGGATTTTGGAGGATGGGTGAGTGAAGGAAGATGCATGAATGGATAGGGAGGTAGGATAGGGGTCTGAAGTGGCCCAGGGACTGGTGGATGGAGTGGTGAGAAGGTGTAGATAGCTAAGTTGGCTCAAAGAAGGCTTCAACAATGATGTACAAAAACTAGGGTTATGTGAGCAAATGTGGCAAACGTGAGGTAAGGATTCTAAGTAGAGGGTGGAGTGGATGGTGTTGATGGAGAATAAGCAGATGAAGGAGTGGTACAGGTACTTTGCAAGTCGTTTTTCCAATCTGAACCAACAAAGACTTGTAAATTCAAAGACCTAGTTTTGTTGACCTAATTTGCTAGCTGTCAGTAAAGAGAATGAACAGAAGTGTGACCTGCAATGAAACCATGTATTTTAACTCATGCAACTAAGCAAATGAAAGTCTGAACTTGTAACCAACTTCTACACATGAAGATAAAACACTAGTGATTGCATGGCAAAGCAAAATTAGTGTTTTTGTGGGCAGCAAAGTCATCCTAGTCACAGCTCCTGATCCCACTAAGGGAGAGGTGAAACCACAGATGTTTGTTGGCCCTTTTCTTGAAGCTTTTTTTGTTAACAACCTATCAACTAAATCTGAGCATGAAAAGCTATTTTACTCATAAAAAACAACCTAAATAATAAAACAAGGTTTAAATCTAAATAACAGATTTTATTCTAAGAATGCAACAAAGACACATGAAAGTAAACAAAGGAGGTACTGGGCACTTGAGATGGGCCCAACCCCAAGAGCTACAGCCTCCTAAGAGAGATTTAGAGCTGGTGCAAAGCTGGATTCATCTTTATTGATCAAAATAAATGTTACATTCCAAAAACTGTCCACAAGGAGAACTTGAAAATGTGCTGAAAGCAAAGCTAATCTACTGCCTAAAAATCGAACTACAAAATGACTACAAAATGACTACAAAATGAATACAAAATGAATAACTACTGGCTAACAAAAATGAGGCCCTAAGCCTTCTTATTTATACAAATTGAGGACCCCAACAGTCCTCCTAAACTTTAGGGACTCGGCTGCCCAAAACTTGTAGTTAACAGCAGTCCTACTTGACTTGCTTGGCTGCCCTTGTGATAATTGATTTGGTGGCCCTTGAACTCCGAGCTGATGGTGGAGAATTCGAGGTAAGGGCCCATAAATGAAGGGAACACCTTCCTAAAAATCCTCTCCACAAATTTGGCTGCCAAGTGCTCATTTCAACCCTTGATTTTGTCTCCAAATTGACCAAAAAGACTACACAAAGCACACATTAGACTTGTTGGCATAATGACTAACCCAATTCACTCTATTAGCATAAATATAATAAAAAACATGCAATAAACTAATGATAATGGTGGATTAAGTCGAATTAGGAGGTTGAATGAACCCAAATAATTATCCATTGTTGGGGCTCATCATCACCCCCTACTGAAAGTGTTGCTCATCCTCTGAGCAACCAATCTATCTCCTTGTCTTTGATGGCCCTGGTGGCCTCCCTGTCATGCCAAGCTTTTGAAGTGATGTCCACTTCTCAATCATGAAACCATGCTTTTCTCTCTGCTCCTTCCCACTGCCTATGCTTCTTTTCCTAGAGAATTCTCAACTTCCTGTAGAACTGTCTCAACATCTTGTAGAACTGTCTTTGAGTCCATTATTTGAATTCTCTCTCTCCAAGTGAAGGTTTTTGGCTTCCTCATTCATAGGTGATGGACATCCTTGAAGGATTCTCCTCCTTTTGTTTAGCTTTTGTGTCCTTAATGACAATTTTCTCCTTTGTCTGTGGTTTGGGTCTGCCCACTTTGATCCGTGTGCTCCTTCTCGTCTTAAAATACATGGAATGCTCCCTCTTTCACTTCTCCTTCTGCTTGGGGGATGTGCTTAGGGTGGCCAGCACAACTGTTGCCTCCCTAGCTAAAATCTTGGCCAATTTCTCCTTCTGCTTCCCTTTCCCTAGACTTCCTGTAGAAAGTCCTGTAGTGGCCATTTTCTGGCTTCCTGTAGAAGCAGTTTTCTGTCCTCCTGTAGAAACAGTTTTCCCTGATTTGGCTTGCATGGCTGGGGGTGCCTTCTATTCGACTTGTGTTGTGGTTGCCTTGGGTGTGCCCTTACTTGTTTGGACTTTTTCAGTCCTCTCTGCCCGGGTTTGCAACCACTTCTCCCTTGGCGTTTTTTGTTTTTACTCCACCCACAGATTTGGCCTTAGCAGCTTGTCCTTTTTCTTGCTTTTCCTCTGGCTTTTCCTGCTACTTTACATGTGGCTTTTCTTGCGGTGGTCTATCTTGGGTTTCCTTACCCGTGACTTTCTCTTCTGCCTCAATGTGCTCCCTTTCCTCACTGTTGGATGAAGTGAGTTCCTTGGCCAGAATTCGGATATAATGCTCTGTTTTGGCTTGTGCTCTGATCAGAAGGGGAATTCTGTGTATGGTTTCCTCCTTTGATTCTCAGGACAGGTTTTCTCAGATGTTTGTATCTCCCTTTTCACCAATTCCTTGGTTATACTGCTGCTGCTGCCCCAAAACTTGACAGTCAAAATGAGAACTCCGTGTATCACCCAGGCAAACGACAATTCTTGACCCACAGGCAGACTTGTTTTAACTTTCCCTACTCCAAACAATTTAATTTACCACCTTTTGAAATTTCATGCATGGGTATGGTGTTTTTCGAGCCTACCTCTCTTCGAAACTCCAATTTGTCGAAGAAAAATCCAGGCTTTTCTGCTCTGGAAGGCTGTTTTCTGTGTTTCCTGTAGAAGACTTCCTGTAGAAACGCCTGTAGAGCGCGACAGGTGGGAATTTTTTAAGAAACGGTAGAAATCTCAAGAAACCAGGCAAGAATATTGTAGAGGACCACTGGTTAACTGATCTGGACGTGGTGGACGCGTGCTCCAGTTGTGACCGCAGTTGAACAGAGGGTGGTGAGAGTCAGCCAAGCATCATTTAATTTTGGCGTGATTCGTGGTGAGGGAGTGCAGTGGCCAAGCGTACGTGGCCACATGCAGACGGTAGTGTTGTGATGAGTTGCATGTCCTCTTCTCGTTAATCAGTTGCACTGGAGTTAAAATCTCTACCACTGTCTGTTTTTTTATTTTTTATTTTTTTATTTTATTTCCCGTGATTGACTACACACATGCACTGATGATTCCTGGATGAGTGCAATCAGACTTGCTACCTTTCTGACTGAATCCCACCATCTCATTCGTTCATGCAGTGCTTAGATTAGATTCATGCAATAGAGGAATGAGTTTTAGTCACATACTTGGAAGTCGAATGTGGCTGCCGTGAGGTGCTGTGGCCTGTCATTTGCTGCATGCATTGGTTTCTGAGGTTGCATGAGGGCTTGGCTACTGATTCATGGCTGTTTTTTTTGTTGTGCAGGTATCCTATGGCCGGATGCATGCTGCAAGAGTTCGTTTCCATGTTCAGATCTGCACCCTCAAGCTGCTGCTGCTGAATTTTCACAGGACCAAAACTTGTTTTCGCCATTGCTCCCGAACGATAGATCGGATCGATCTGAAACTTGTTGAGCATGTTCCTATCATCATGATGCACCTCCCATAGCAAAATTGAGATCAATGGATGCACAAATTTCAAGAAAAATGGAAAATGGCTGAAGATTTCAGAGATCAATTTCTCGGAAACCATGCATCGGAATCAGCTGAAACTGCTTGGGTAGGTTACTATCACCCATATGCATCTCCCCATGAAACAGGTTTTGAAATGGATGCACGGATATGGAGAAAATGCAAAAATGGCTGAAGGTGATGGAGGCTGATTTCTTGGAAACCGTGCACCAGAATTGGCTGAAATTGCTCGGGCATGTTGCCATCATCCCTATACAATTCCCTGTAAAACGGTTTTTCAAATGGATGCATGGTTTCCAAGTTAGGGCAAAAACAAATTCTGTTCTATGTATTTTTTCTTCAAAGCATTTTGCAAGTTTTTGCATGGTGAAAAAGAATGAGCTTGGGCTGTGATGCAGGCATGGAGATGATGGAGGAGGAGTTTGAAAATTGCAAGAGGACTTCTGAACCCTTGAGGAAGCTACCATGTTCGCCAAACTACTTTTTTCCCGATCCATTACTAACTTCTTGTAATTTCTACAGGAACTTCCTGTAGAAAACACAGTTTTGAGGAGAGAAGCACAACGACATGGAAAAAATGATGGAAAAGGGTGAGGGATGGAAAAATGGATGTGTGCAGGCATAGCCAATAGATTCCAAGATTTAGATTCCCTTCCAAAATTGAATCTGGCTCACTTGAAGGTTCTACAGGATGTTTCCTGTAGAAATACAGAACTTCTTGTAGAAGGCACAAAAATTCCTTTGTCTTTGTTTTGAGTGATCCTCCTGACCTGCAATGTCCTTCTTGCAACCTGGAATTATCCAATGGAAATTAGGTTTATTTTTATTTCTCTTTTTCTCCTTTTTTTTGAAAAACAACTAGGGCGCCTCATGGAGGTTTTCACCCTAATTGCCTGCCCTGGGCGCCTCCAAGGGAGGTTTTCACCCAGAGATCTTATTCTCTTTTCTCTTTTTTCCCAACCCATTGATCGCCTCATGGAGGTTTTCAATCAATGAGCCAATCTAAGGCGCCTCCGAGGAGGTTTTCACCTTATATTTTTATTTTTCTTCTTATTTTCATTTTTTTCTTTTCTTTTTTCTTTTTTCTACCCTACCCTACTTGAAAAACAAAATCATTTTCAAGTATAAGAATACTTCCAATGGAGCCATGTGCACATCGAGATTAGAGACAAGATGATGTGAAGGCTCGAAATGCATGCTTTGACAGCTATCCAGATTTCAGAGACAAAATGATCTGACTTTGAAGGGATCAAACATAGCTGAGGAAGAGAGTACTGCTGCAACTTAGTGACTGTCTGGAACCATGTCTCAATATAGCTTTGATATCCTTGGTCCTTTTCCTGATCTGGATCATTCTTCATGTCACCTTCTATCATGACCTTCTCATCTTCCTCTTTTTGATGATCTTTTTCTTGATTACATGGAGGATTTGATGGTAACCATGAGGGAACTCTCTCGATCTCTGATTCTGATCTCTTCTCTTCATCAAGTGCAGCCCAGGGTTCTTTGATCTCTTCTTTTGAATCTTCTTTTGCCTTTGGTCCTTCAACGTTGTCAACATAATCTCTGCTTTGCAACACTCTTCCTGAGCTATGATGGAGATCATTGAGCTCAAGAGGAGTCATTTGGACATGTTGTGTCCCAGCATTGCAATTGTGTTGAGCTACTCCAATGGACAGGTTTGGAAATGGTGGTATGGGTTGATCCAGGTGGATGTTGGTGGCCACCCACCTATCCCATTTGGACCCCCACGACTGTCTCTTTCAGTTTTTCAGTTTCCTTAATTATAGCACAGTTTACTATTTTTAGCAGTTTTTCGGGTCCTAAACTTCTGGAGCCGTTTTGAGGCCCTAAACGACGTTTTTTGGGAAATCCACCGCCAGTGATTTTTCTGATAAAAAACATCTTTTCCGTCGTAGTCCTCGGAGAGATCTTTCCAACGGGCTATCATGCGCGTCAAACGGAGATAATACGACCAATTCGCGACCCCAGGAAGTTCGCTGTCCAACTCACCCCAAAACGGGGCCCACAATTTGGCGTTTCATCTTCTAGGGTTAGGTTTTGGAATGTGAAGGGTTTTCCATTGTTTCTCAATAATAAATAGGCCTTCGAGCCTCATTGTAAACACAGTTCGAAACAGTTCAGAGGCATGTAGCCGACACATCTCTTCTCAGAGATAAGCTACCATCGCCCTAGCTGGGTTATTTCTATTTGTAAGCATATTTCAGTATTCTCCATTAATGAAATGAAGTATTATTTCCGCTGCATCTCTGTTTTTATGGTTATCGCACCTCTGTATTTATGGTTATCTCTGTAATCTATTGCGTTCCTACTTAAATCCGGATCAGTGGTATCAGAGCGGTCTGCTTTTTCTCTGTTTTTCTTTGCATGTCCCCAACGAGGTCGGGATATAAGGAGTTAGGGCTTGAATTGGTCGAACCTTTGCAAGACCAGCCTCGCAAATCTCGACGACCTCCCATGGTGGATGAGAAGAAAGACGAGGGGGCAGGAGATCCTATCAGAATCTTGCTCGAAGAAGCCCTCGAGCGGCAAAGGAACGCGATGATGGATAGCTTTGCGCAGATCCTTCAACGGCTACCCAGAGGCGACGCATCGGCTTCCAACAGCTACTCTGGAAATGCCACACCGTTTAAGGTACATGTAAATTTTGAAATCCCCATCTTCGAGGGTCAAATAGACGCAGATGCCGTAGATAAATGGTTAAATCTGCTAGATGGGTATTTTTTTGTTCATGAATTTTCAAGTCGAGAAAAGATTATTTTCGCTCTTCTCAAAGCAGCCCCCCACGTCAAGGACTGGTGGGAAACATACTGCGAGCAGAAGGATGAAAGTACAGGCTCACTATTTTCATCCACCCCCACTTGGAATGACTTCCGGGATGCCATCAAGGAGCAGTACTACCCTGTTAAAAGCTATGAGGACAAATACATCAAATGGACCACACTGCGGCAGGGACGAGACCAAGATGTGCCAGAGTTCACAAATATTTTTCATACCCTTCGCACACAGTTGGGTATCAAAGATTCTGAGCTGCATCTGGTACTCAAATACCGTGACTGCCTACACAGATACATCCAGGAAGAGATGGAGTTCTTGAACATCTCCTCACTCGGCACAGCATACCGATACGCTGTCAAAATCGAGCAAAAGTTCAAACAGAAGAAGCGAGACTTTGGATCTACAAATCCGAAGCCTAAAGGACAAAGCCAAGGTGGGGTGACCCAAGACAACTCGTCAAATCCACAAGAAAAGAACACCACCACAAAGCCGAGGAAGGACACAGGAAAGTGGTGTGAGTTCCACAAGAGTCCCACTCATAACACAAGTGAGTGTCGGACCAAGCAGTTGCTAGTGGCCGAGTTGAAGGCTTCCGAATCAGATGCATGTTCCGACTCTGAGTCAGAACCCGACAAGGGGAATGACAAAGGGAAGCAGATCATTGATGCGGATCCCAGCGCCACTGTTGCTACTGCCAAGATCCAGAAAAATGAGCCCGAAGATCCAGAGGAGGGGGAACGTCTTTTCCACTCACAGATGTGGGTGAAGGGTTTGCCGCTGCAATTCATTGTCGACAGTGGTAGCCAAAAGAACCTCATTTCAGCAGAGGTCGTGAAGTAGTTGGGCCTATCAACTACACCACACCCACAGCCGTACAGTATCGGTTGGCTTCACGAAGGACGAGATCTCAAAGTTCGCCAGCAGTGTCACCTTCCCTACAGCATCAAGCCCTTCACAGACGAGGTATTGTGTGATGTTACACCTCTGTATGTTTGCGATGTACTATTAGGCCAGCCATACTTGTGGAGGCGACATGCTGTGTATGAGTCAAGGCCTCGCGCTGTCATTATTTCTTTGGATAATTCATTATACAGGATACCAGAGGTAGCCCCACCTATCGCCACCTCTTTGATCACTGCCAAGAAAGGAAGCAAGCTCATCTCCCAGACTAGGAAATTCATTTTCTGTCTGGTTCGCTCCCAAAGTAAGGGGAAGATCGTTGCCACATCCATGACCCCCGCAAAGGGTTCCTCCACACAACAGCAGCAGGAAAGGGATACAGTCACGACAGAACATAGGAACAACTTCTCCTCACCCACAGGTGTACCACACAAGTTTCAGGTGGGCAACAAAGTTTGGTTACATTTGCAGAAAGAACGCCTTACCAGAACCCATCAGAAACTCAGACCACTCCGACATGGTTCTTACACCAGTAACAAGGATATGAGCAACAATGCTTTGAAGCACAGCATTCCTCCATTCCTTCACTTGCACCGAGTGTTCAATGTGGATCGTCACCGACCATGCTCCCCACCATTTCTAGACACCTCAGAGATTGCAGAACAGCTCACCAGAGACCCAGCTCAGCAGAAGCTTCCTCATCTCAGGGAGGAACTCAACGCAATGGGGACCATTGCTTCCTAAGGGGGGAGGAATGATCCAGGTGGATGTTGGTGGCCACCCACCTATCCCATTTGGACCCCCACGACTGTCTCTTTCAGTTTTTCAGTTTCCTTAATTATAGCACAGTTTACTATTTTTAGCAGTTTTTCGGGTCCTAAACTTCCGGAGCCGTTTTGAGGCCCTAAACGACGTTTTTTGGGAAATCCACCGCCAACAATTTTTCTGATAAAAAACGTCTTTTCCGTCGTAGTCCTCGGAGAGATCTTTCCAACGGGCTATCATGCGCGTCAAACGGAGATAATACGACCAATTCGCGACCCCAGGAAGTTGGCTGTCCAACTCACCCCAAAACGGGGCCCACAATTTGGCGTTTCATCTTCTAGGGTTAGGTTTTGGAATGTGAAGGGTTTTCCATTGTTTCTCAATAATAAATAGGCCTTCGAGCCTCATTGTAAACACAGTTCGAAACAGTTCAGAGGCATGTAGCCGACACATCTCTTCTCAGAGATAAGCTACCATCGCCCTAGCTGGGTTATTTCTATTTGTAAGCATATTTCAGTATTCTCCATTAATGAAATGAAGTATTATTTCCGCTGCATCTCTGTTTTTATGGTTATCGCATCTCTGTATTTATGGTTATCTCTGTAATCTATTGCGTTCCTACTTAAATCCGGCTCTGATTCTGATCTCTTCTCTTCATCAAGTGCAGCCCAAGGTTCTTTGATCTCTTCTTTTGCCTTTGGTCCTTCAACGTTGTCAACATAATCTCTGCTTTGCAACACTCTTCCTGAGCTATGGTGGAGATCATTGAGCTCAAGAGGAGTCATTTGGACATGTTGTGTCCCAGCATTGCAATTGTGTTGAGCTACTCCAATGGACAGGTTTGGAAATGGTGGTATGGGTAGCTGAGTGGGGGCGTAGATTTGAGATGGATGTGGATGGGGGCCTCCACCCCTAATGAGGTGCATTCCACTGAGGCTGTGGCTGAGCATAAGAGTGAAACGAATGAGCAGCTGGTTGGGCATAATATGGATCTATGAAGGAACAAGGAGGAGGTGTGAACCAGGAAGGATGAGCAGGGGGACCCCAAGAAGGCATGAAAGTGGCTTGATAGGGGTCATAACAGGTCTCGGATGTCGCTTGCAGTTCCTGTTGATAAGATCTAGGTTCATGTGGCCTCCTTTAGTTCATATAGTAGAGTGATTCAGTGGCTCCTTTTTCCCTCTGATATGCAGCTTTGATTCCAGGCAAGGAGGGGCACTGATTCGTAGGATGGTATCCTTCACAGACGAAACACACTTCTAGGGAGTGCATTGGACATTCGTTCCTAGGATGCTTTCTAGTGCACCTAGGACAAAAGATGACCAAAGCCCTCTTGGCTTCCTCTTGCTTCTTTTGGATCCGTAAGGTATCCAGTTGCATGGCAAGAAACTGCATCATATCATTCTTGAAATCTTCCATCTGATTTTCAAATTCGTTTTTGGATAAGGTACTACTCCCAACATTTCTATTTGTAGCCATTTGCTCCAGAGGAATGTTTTCTTCTTCTTCTTCCCTTGAGGTTCTTCAGATATGTCTTGATGTCCACCTAGGGCTTCTTCTTAATCACAACCATCGAAGAAGAGAGAAGGTTGGCTGTGTGAAGCAGTGGGGGGTGTTGTGCAAATATTTTTCTAAATTATCTCTACTCCTACAAGGCATGGAAGGAAATATTTTTGGTTGTTTTTTTCTTTTTTTTCTGCTTGTACCTACAAAAACTAAAATAGATTGAATTGCAACTAACGATCTTGCTGAAATGAAAATGCGGAATTGAAATGAAAGCAAGAGAGGACTAATCTATTTTGCTCAAATGAAATTGCAGGAATGAAATGCTAGTCTACGCTTGCAGAATTGAAATTGCGGAATTGAAATGCTAATCTACTTTTGCATAAACGAAATTGCATAATGGAAATGAAATAAACTACTTAGCAGAAGATTGTAGTGGAAAATAGAAGAAAATCAGCAATCACCAATACTCTGACGCTTCCCCGGCAACGGCACCACAAAGATGGTGGGCCCCAGTATTGCAGCAATAATGCTGCAACTCATGGAACTCCCTTCTTTAATTTTATCAACCCGATAGTTCGTAACAAACTTGGAAGCGACGATGCTGTATGCACAAGTACTAGCTCTTGCCGCAGCTGTCACTTGGTCAGCTGGCACAAGTCCGCTAAGAGCTTAAGCCAACTTCTATGAGCTCTTAGAAGAAGCTTTTTAACTGATGAATGAAAGCTAACTCAAAGGGGCTAATTTACTTGCAGAAAGAAGCTGGAAAGCGGAAAGAAAATGCAAACCCTAGCAAGCCCTAATTTTACCAGCTAACCCTACTGATGCGAAAAAGAGGATGCAAGCTACTGAAAGAGATGCCATTGACTTCTAGGAAAGTAAAATGCATGTGTCTAAGTTATCACTATCTAAAGAAAACATATTTTTGTATTTTTGAATAAGTTGTCACAATTATCATGCATACAATTTAACTGTTTTTGACTGTGCAGAGGTGGATTGGTGAGAGGAAATGCTTGGAAGAGGTCGGGAAGGTTCAGATAGGGCCTAAGGGGTTCCTAACACCCTTCCAGAGAGTTTCACAGAGTTTGGATATCAAGAAACCTCATTCGTGAGATTCTACAGGAAGTCTGCAGGGGTTCTACAGGATGTTTCAGGAATTTCTACAGGATGTTCAGAAATTTCTACAGGATGTTTTAAAATTGGATTTTGGAGGATGGGTGAGTGAGGGAAGATGCATGAATGGATAGGGAGGTAGGATAGGGGTTTGAAGTGGTCCAGGGACTGGTGGATGCAGTGGTGAGAAGGTGTAGATAGCTAAGTTGGCTCAAAGAAGGCTTCAACAATGATGTACACAAACTAGGGTTATGTGAGAAAATGTGGCAAACGTGAGGTAAGGATTCTAAGTAGAGGGTGGATTGGATGGTGCTGATGGAGAATAAGCAGATGAAGGAGTGGTACAGGTGCTCTGCAAGTCGTTTTTCCAATCTGAACCAACAAAGACTTGTAAATTCAAAGACCTAGTTTTGTTGACCTAATTTGCTAGCTGTCAATAAAGAGAATGAACAGAAGTGTGACCTACAATGAAACCATGTATTTTAACTCATGCAACTAAGCAAATGAAAGTCTGAACTTGTAACCAACTTCTACACATGAATATCAAACACCAGTGATTGCATGGCAAAGCAAAATCAGTGTTTTTGTGGGCAGCAAAGTCACCCTAGTCACAGCGCCTGATCCCACTGAGCGAGAGGTGAAACCACAGATGTTTGTTGGCCCTTTTCTTGAAGCTTTTTTTGTTAACAACCTATCAACTAATTCTGAACATGAAAAGCTATTTTAATCATCCAAAACAACCTAAATAATAAAACAAGGTTTAAATCTAAATAACAGATTTTATTCTAAGAATGCAACAAAGACACATGAAAGTAAACAAAGGAGGTACTGGGCACTTGAGATGGGCCCAACCCCAAGAGCTACAACCTCCTAAGAGAGATTTAGAGCTGGTGCAAAGCTGGATTCATCTTTATTGATCAAAAGAAATGTTACATTCCAAAAACTGTCCACAAGGAGAACTTGAAAATGTGCTGAAAGCAAAGCTAATCTACTGCCTAAAAATCGAACTACAAAATGACTACAAAATGAATACAAAATGACTAACTACTGGCTAACCAAAATGAGGCCCTAAGCCTTCTTATTTATACAAATTGAGGACCCCAACAGTCCTCCTAAACTTTAGGGACTCGGCTGCCCAAAACTTGTAGTTAACAGCAGTCCTACTTGACTTGCTTGGCTGCCCTTGTGATAATTGATTTGGTGGCCCTTGAACTCCGAGCTGATGGTGGAGAATTCGAGGTAAGGGCCCATAAATGAAGAGAACACCTTCCTAAAAATCCTCTCCACGAATTTGGCTGCCAAGTGCTCATTTCAACCCTTGATTTTGTCTCCAAATTGACCAAAAAGACTACACAAAGCACACATTATACTTGTTGGCATAATGACTAACCCAATTCACTCTATTAGCATAAATATAATAAAAAACATGCAATAAACTAATGAGAATGGTGGATTAAGTCGAATTAGGAGGTTGAATGAGCCCAAATAATTATCCATTGTTGGGGCTCATCACACACATGTTATAGAATAGTTCATGCAACCAATTGTGAATAACAACAATAGGAAATTTAACGATGTATTTAACTAACTAATATGTAAATTGTCAATTTTTTAGTTGAAAGAAGTGGAAATGATTATTGAAAAGTAATTGACAACTTGATGAAAACATGACACTAATAGTATTGGTGAGATAGTCTAGATCCTAAAGGGATGTTTAATAATCTTAGTTCATAGTTGGTATTCAATGTTTGTACAAGTAAATGAAATTGATTTTTCTGATGAATCATGATAAGAATGTTTATAGAGTATTATTCTATATTTAATAAGTATGAGGGTGATCATGCCCATGTGCTTCATAATTATATAGTTGTTACAATAGTGATGATGTATACTTATGATGATTATGATATGCATAGGCATTATGATGTTATGTCGAGGTATATTGACATATTCATTTACTACGTCATGATATATCTTTGATGCAAATATGTTGATGTTATAACTTATGATGGTATTTCATGAGGTGAAGCATGTGATAGTTACATACAAATTTATGACATGCATAAGCATGCAGTTCGTTATTTTGCGATTAACAATGATGAATGTTCTCATGATGACATGCAAGACTTGGCATGTGGATTATTTTCTATGATACTATGATGGTATAGCTAATGCATTGGTTGCATGTTGAGGTGTGATGACTGAAAAGACTCCACAAATCGGCCGAGAGGGTTGGTTTATTTGATGATCTCGTGTGAGCCCATACGAACGAGGGAGAATAAGTAACACCATATGGGTTGGGGACAAACTCAATCAACACTACATATGCCAGTGGTTCCTTTATCTTGTGTAGCTCTTGAAGGGCTATGGGACCATCTTGAGGAGGCCAAGTGCCTGATGTTCTAGGCTAGGTGCCTGTTATTGGATTGGGATGCCGAAGTCTAGTGGGGGTGTAAGGAATTTGATGCCTGGGGCTGTGCACCTTAGTAGTTGTGGAGGGAGTGGACCAGCCTTGCAAGATGCCTAGAGTCATTAAGTACCGTACCAGATGCCTGCCTTGGGGAAAATGAGGTCTGAGTTAGGCGCGAGCCTTGGGACTAGTCTTGGACTAGGATACAGACTGGGGAGGCTTATGCCTGGTTCCGAGACTAGGGAGACTTATGCCTGGTTCTGAAAGTGGGAAAAAGGATAGATGTTGTTGGGAAAAGTATCCAATACGGAATGACCCTATCCCACTCTAAGGGTGATAGTACCTCAGCAACAACCGAGTGCAAAGCTATTCAAGATTACTTCTTTATGAGATGTAAGAGAGGGGAGAAAGAGATCCACTAACCGTTGTCTTCCGCTAATGTTTGACCCAATCTTCTCTCCTTGCTGCTTGCTCCCAGCTCCTTGCTCTTTCACTGGCCCAGCTACACAAAGATCCTGCAAAAGCACAAGAAAGGGAAACTACAAGAAGCATACATCCATAATTGATTCAAGGATTAGAATAAATCAAATATACAAGCATCAATACGCCACAAAGACACATGCATATAGAAGAACCTCAAATGCTTTATTAATGGAAGAAGTAAAGTTCTGAGAGTGTTACAACCATAATGGGCCCAATCCAGCAACACCTCCCAGCAGAAAGAAATCTCCTCTTCACCTCCTTCAAAGCAATCACCCAATAGTTCTATACTCAAACCAACAGCACTTCCTTACATTCACAAGATTCCAACCTCCATAGACCTCATGAGAGAGCTCTATATATAGGAGATTTGGAGAAAGGATGAGTCAGCTTGAGTTTGGCATGAAGCTGACTAGTGTCCTCTCTCACTTCAGTTATACTTCAGTTCTTGAGTCCACTTGGAGTTTCTTGCTTCCACTTGGAGATCTAGATCCTCTTACTCATCACAAGGCGAATTCCCTGATCCAAGTGTCATTTTGGAAGCTTCCTGGGCATTTGACACCTTGCAGAACGACTGTGCCACTTGGCCAATCTCGCCCAGCGCAGGTAGCCTTCATTAGAGTTGACATTCAGCGCAGGTACAGAGTGGAGCAGTTGACATTCAGCGCAGATGCTCAGTGGAGCAGTTGACATGATCCAAAATTAGCTTGTTTTTGAGTGTTTTTAGGTGGAGAACTGATTTTCAGTGCTGTGGTTTGCTGACCTTGTTCCTCTAGGGGTAGGAACAACATGTTTAGGGACTTTGGATCCCTTAGATTATCGACATTTCATGCTTCATGCTGTAAGGCACAAAAATGTCTATAACAGTTGCCCCCTAAAGTATGAGGTCGTTTATCGGGTGAAATGCTTTATCAGGAGGATCCGAAGTTCATACAATCGCTGAGATGTGCCCTGTAATAGAATACAATACAATACATTATTTTTCATTCTGCTTTCATGATCTAGCTGAGGCGGGCATTCCCATGCTCAGCTTTATAAATTCATTTTGGTACATAGAACAGACAATCGTCTGATGGTAGATTGATAATTCTCTGCTGAAATTATCATCCTTTGAGTAGGATGATCATCTGCTGCAATGATGTACATATCAAATGTCTTTATATTTCCTGAATATATATCGCAGCACGGATGGATGAAACTAGATCCGGGGTCTTCAAACTCGTTCGATCTTCACTCTAAGTACAAGTTGATCCATGTGAGAATTGCGCTGAAGTCGAACATGGAAAGACATCGCTTGATTACCGGTCAATAATGTAAACCGTTAACAAGCACGAAAGGAATCACCAATAATGACAATGACCCTCAAGGTACTGCAGTACAATTCATGTGGTGTGAATAAAGGACTTGGCGTCGAACACCACGCAAAATCTTCTGGTCGAAGGTCATTGATGTATACCTGTCGCCGGAAGTGAGAAACTTGCCATTGAGGCATGCAAGCTTCAAAGTACTGAGGGGGTTGTTCCTAGATCAACTTCTTGGATAATGAGCTGAAGTCGACAAGAAGCGATCTATCAAAGGAGGGCCTTAATGAATCCCACATCAGTGACACGGAACGGAGCTAATGATTTTAGTGGAGGTGAAAACAATCTGTGAAATATGATTCAGGGTGGCGATCATGGGTGGATGAAGGATAATGTATGGCAGTGGATGGGACACGGTTGACTCTTTCTGAACAACATCTCTTGAACATATAACGACACTGATGTGATGGATCGGTAGCATTACCCCAAATGTGGATGGTTTGGCGAGGACCATGGTGATGAGACCGGTGAATGAAAACAACCCAACCCGATGTGATACGAAGGACAAAGTGTCATGTTCAAGAGCGACTTGCTACCATTAAAGCTTTGAGGTTCTCCCAATTTTTCCCCAGTCATTTCTGACCAGTACCTCTTTATTTTTGTCAAGCTTGAGGAGGATAACATATGCTTGTTCTATAACTTGCCCTTCGGGCAAGCCCATCGCTATGTTTTAACGAGCCTAGCGATAGGGAAACTCGTTCTCGTCTAAAGACAAGTTTGTCGCTATTTAATCATTTTAACGAGTCTAACGACAAGGAAAACTCGGTCCTTTTCATTTTTAGAGAGTCTGAAAAGGTACAGAAAGTTAACTCCAAAATTCCTTTTTCGTCATCTAATCCCTTAAGTCCGAAAAAGTATAAAACAATACAGAAGGGATGAGTTTTCGATAACTTTAACGAGCCGAATAAAACAAGCGCTCGACCTTTTTGTGCAATAATCCCTCAGGTCCAAAAAGATTAAAATCTAGAGGAGGGATCGCTCTTCCGTTCATTTTAACGAGCTGGAAGGCCAAAACTCGGCAAACTTTTCATATTTTACGAGTCAGATGAAAAGAGCTCAAAGAAGACTCGTCTTTTGAGGAACGAGTGATAAACAGGGATAGCAGCAGATTCCAGGTACAGGTTGGAATTTTCCAATCACGGCAGTGTCACAAGGATGGCTAGGTGAAATCACTCTTCGCAGCTGTTCCTCAAAATAGGTAAACAATCATATGGAGGTGAACGATTGGCCAAATGGAATGGAGGTGGCGGGTGCAAACACGACCAAGGCTTTTCGTGGCTAATAAATTTACGATCACAATGGTTATTTACCAGCACTGGGTTCATTTTTTAAAGAGCTTGAATGCGCCAAAACACTGCTCAATCTTATGTTTATTTTTTAACGAGCATGAACTATGTGCTAAAACTGCTCGGATCTCGCTTTTCTATTTTTTAACGAGCATAAATTCCGCGGTAAAACTGCTCGATTATACCAGTCGTAAGATAAGAATGTCTCCTGTGAGATAGCTATTTTTTATGGAGCTTTATCTCACGAAGCTATGCTCCTAATTTGGCAAATTTTGACCTTTGCCCCACATCCTTTCTTTATGCAAGTTAGGAAATGACTAATCCAAAAAAACAGATAAATAACCGCTCTTTGCTTGCACTCCAAAAGGTTTGCATGCCCCCAGGTATAAAATACAATTTCAAGGCTGCCCCTACTTATCCGATAAAACATTTGTTTTAAAGGGTGAGGCATACCTCTTTCAGGTTACCCAAAGATTGTTCTGTTAATCTTTCAAACTGAACACTTCTTCGGCGATGTCTACCGAAATAGACAAAGGTGGGTGAAAAACAGATTATTTCACTCACATAACTTTGACAAAAGAATCTTATTCCAGAACAACCCCTCTTCCTAGACGGACGGGGTACGGACTAGTCATATTCTCCCGCGGAAATCTACTCTATACCCAAGGTTTTCTCTGCCCAAAGCAGACCAGGATGCATGCCCCCTGGGTTCCAGTCCCATCTTTCCGAATCACTCGCACTCATCGGGAAGGAGGACTGGGGGTGGAGACATTTCTTGGGTGAATAGACCATTGAGGGTTGGTATGTGACTATTTGCGATGCGTGATCCCGGAAATGAAAGTTGGTCTACGAGCTTGACCATTCTTCCTTCGTGTGGAAAACACATTACTCTAAAGAGTGAGGAGACTATAGCTCCCATGCAATATATATAGTCTCGTCCAAGGAGTAGGTTATAATCCAAGGGTCCTTGAACAACCATCACGTTCATCTGAACGGTCTTTCCTTTCAACGTAACAGGTACATTGGGGAGGATCCCTAATGGTCGACTGGTTCCTTTATCAAAACCCGAGAGATTTCTTATCTCAGGCAAAAGCTCTGGGGAACCCAATGCTTTCCAAGCAATAGAGGAAAGGATACTCACAGATGCCCCCTCATCAATGATAGTTCCAGTCATTACCATCCTGTAAATTTGGACTATGATTCTGAATGGTATACTGGCTGGTAACCGGGGTTTGCCTCGTTGGTTCCAATCAAAGGATACAACCAGATTGCTTGGTGGTGGGACCGAATACACGACCGGATATGACCTTGACGATGTTCCTTCCTGTGATAAAGGAATGGGCGCATTGCCCTGATGCTCATCAGAGTCGGTGTTGATGAAAAGAATCTGGATGGTGTCATCCTTATTCTCTTCCGTGAGGGTGTCATTTGAAGATGAATCTTCAGTGACGGTGTCATTTGAGGATGAAACCTCTGAAGGAAGAACCGGGTCAGCTGCCGTATCGACCTTTAGACTTTCGTCTAGTCTAGATTCAGTAGGTTCATTTTCAATGACTGACGCTTCAGCTGACCACTTGAGCGGGCCAGCTGTATTTTCAACCAACGAAGGACTTGGCACGAGTTTTTTGTATCCAGGAGGAAGTCTCAACGGTGAAACCGGGCGATCTTCCAAAACTCTCTTCGCTTCGTCTAAGAAGGGACAACGGTGGATGGCGTGATCGCCTTCACACAGTCTGCAGGGGGATCTTGTTCCCCCTCTTTGTCTTGAACCTTCACTTTCGCTGGTTGACGGTAAGCAATCAACATGGCTATCAGAGGTTGATGCTCCCGAATTGTGCAAACGAGGGGACCAGTCCCTTAGTATCCGGGGAATACAGGGACAATCTCTATGGAAGTGGTCTCCTCTACATATGACACATGGCGATTTAGGCCCGGTCTGTGCTGTGTGTGGATTTTTGTCAGATGTCTTTTGCTTGCCCCCAGTCGCCTTAGGCTCCTTCTTCTTCTTCTCTTTCTTCTTCTTCTCCTTCCTCTCCATGGGAGCTTGGCTTTTGCCGGCTCTACCCTGCGAAGATGAAGGATTGGAGGAAGAGTTATAAGAAGTAGAAGGCTGGTGGGCAGCTCTAGACTGATCTAACTGTTGACTTGACTGTTCAGGAACCATGGTGTTCTGAACTACATTGGTTGAGAATAGCCAGATTGGCAGGCCAATTGTCAGTCCTGGAAGCGACAATGTGGCCATGTGGGGCGCACCAACTTCTCCCCAAGAGGAGAAAGGACTAGGATTTCCATCTTGTGGAATTCCTTGGTTGGGGCGTTCCATGTTCTCAACCTACAGATCAACGCGGGAATAGGAGGCGATTATGTTCCGTTTAAAATAAATTTTATAACGACGCTTTAGACACAACTTGCTTTTTCACTTTTTAAGAGTCGAGAAAAAGCTAAAGATGACTCTAGTCTCCTTCGATGTTTTAACGAGCCCGAAGTGACAAATACTTGGATGGACTTTTTCAGTTATAGAGTTTGAAAAAGGCCAAAAGAAACTGCTCTGGAGTTCTAGGCAGAGGGTGTGCCAAACTTTTCGCAAAACCACAGAATACGTTTTACGGTACGAGTGGTCGATCTTCGTGAATGCTGTGTTCACTGCATTGCGATCAGTAGGGCAGCCGACACGGTTTCCTATTGGATAAAGGCTTTGTTCCTATAGGGGTCTCCCAATATATACACGACGGTACGTGGGAGCACAAGTCCGTATTGATACTTATCGCTTCACCGTGGAGGAATCACCCAACCACTCAACACTAAGATATCACGTTTAACGACGCCGGAACACGTCTCTAGCTTAGACCTCTATGTATTTGCGTTATGTTTCAATGCATTGTTATGTAAATTAAATTTATTTTAAGGTTGATCTTGTTTAGCAGTTTGCCTTTATGGATCACCACGAGATGTATGATAACACTCCTAAATGCAGTCTAAGATGATAAGCAAGCTTTTCAATCTTTCAACTTTGAAAATCTTAACTACTGAGGGAAAAGAAAGATAACATCTTTTCACACAGATCATAGAGCACACACTAATGCACTTTTTCCTAAATCAACATGCAAGCTGTCATAATGCATATGCACAATGCAAGTATTTCTTTTCCCTTTCTTAATGTTTGTGCGACACAAAAAGAAAGCTGTTGTATAACTTTGAATTCAATTTCAAGTGAAAGCAAACAAGCTTGTCCAAAATCAAAAGACACCTTAAGATTTACTTGTTTCGACACTAGAAATATATAAATTCAAACCATATGACGAAAGCAAAAAACTCAATCAGCTATGAACAACAAACAAACTAACTTTTAAGATCAAAACGACACTTTATCACAGGTCTAGATCTAAGAGGCCACAGCAAGACTAGTTCACTTTCGTTATGGGAAACTGTAAATGATACAAGAAATACACAAAGAACAAACACAGTTTCTTTATACAACCGAGGCGGAATAGTGGCAAGGAAAGTTGGTTTCAGATAGGCACATTGACTGGTAACAGGCAGCAAAAAACAAGAGTGAAAACCGGGCAAGAAACAGCAGGAAACCCCAGTAGCACAAGGCAAGACTGGTCCAGCACAGGTGGTACACAGGCAGTTTGACCTTCAGCGCAGGTAGCCCCTTCGGGAACTGCGCTGAAATGCAGACAGCCTTCACACAGCCTGCACTGAAGAACGAAACTTTCGTTTCTCTTGGTTTCCGGGTCATAGATTGCTCAAAAATTCACAGTTTTTGGCCAAATCAGAAGCTATCAGTCAAGGACACACTAAGGGATGAAAAGGAGGATGAAAAGCTATCACTAAGAGCTTATTAGAGTCCTTGTGGATCAGCTCTTCAAATCATAAACTTGCCCAGAAACTGAGCTAGAGTAGCTGCCCTCTACTTTGCATTTGAAAGATCCAAATGCAGTTCGATTCGGTACTCCCTTTGTTTATGAAATGAATAGCAAAACACAAACAACCAACAAGATACGATCCCCAGCGGAGTCGCCAATTTGTTGTTGGGAAAAGTATCCAATACGGAATGACCCTATCCCACTCTAAGGGTGATAGTACCTCAGCAACAACCGAGTGCAAAGCTATTCAAGATTACTTCTTTATGAGATGTAAGAGAGGGGAGAAAGAGATCCACTAACCGTTGTCTTCCGCTAATGTTTGACCCAATCTTCTCTCCTTGCTGCTTGCTCCCAGCTCCTTGCTCTTTCACTGGCCCAGCTACACAAAGATCCTGCAAAAGCACAAGAAAGGGAAACTACAAGAAGCATACATCCATAATTGATTCAAGGATTAGAATAAATCAAATATACAAGCATCAATACGCCACAAAGACACATGCATATAGAAGAACCTAAAATGCTTTATTAATGGAAGAAATAAAGTTCTGAGAGTGTTACAACCATAATGGGCCCAATCCAGCAACACCTCCCAGCAGAAAGAAATCTCTTCACCTCCTTCAAAGCAATCACCCAATAGTTCTATACTTTTCCCAACAACAAATTGGCGACCATACTGGGGAATCGATCCCTCCTCTAGATTTTAATGTTTTTGGACCTGAGGGATTATTGCACAAAAAGGTCGAGCGCTTGTTTTATTCGGCTCGTTAAAGTTATCGAAAACTCATCCCTTCTGTATTGTTTTATACTTTTTCAGACTTAAGGGATTAGATGACGAAAAAGGAATTTTGGAGTTAACTTTCTGTACCTTTTCAGACTCTCTAAAAATGAAAAGGATCGAGTTTTCCTTGTCGTTAGACTCGTTAAAATGATTAAATAGCGACAAACTTGTCTTTAGATGAGAACGAGTTTCCCTATCGCTAGGCTCGTTAAAACATAGCGATGGGCTTGCCCGAAGGGCAAGTTATAGAACAAGCATATGTTATCCTCCTCAAGCTTGACAAAAATAAAGAGGTACTGGTCAGAAATGACTGGGGAAAAATTGGGAGAACCTCAAAGCTTTAATGGTAGCAAGTCGCTCTTGAACATGACACTTTGTCCTCCGTATCACATCGGGTTGGGTTGTTTTCATTCACCGGTCTCATCACCATGGTCCTCGCCAAACCATCCACATTTGGGGTAATGCTACCGATCCATCACATCAGTGTCGTTATATGTTCAAGAGATGTTGTTCAGAAAGAGTCAACCATGTCCCATCCACCGCCATACATTATCCTTCATCCACCCATGATCGCCACCCTGAATCATAAATGCTTTATTAATGGAAGAAGTAAAGTTCTAAGAGTGTTACAACCATAATGGGCCCAATCCAGCAACACCTCCCAGGAGAAAGAAATCTCCTCTTCACCTCCTTCAAAGCAATCACCCAATAGTTCTATACTCAAACCAACAGCACTTCCTTACATTCATAAGATTCCAGCCTCCCTAGACCTCATGAGAGAGCTCTATATACAGGAGATTTGGAGAAAGGATGAGTCAGCTTGAGTTTGGCATGAAGCTGACTAGTGTCCTCTCTCACTTCAGTTATACTTCAGTTCTTGAGTCCACTTGGAGTTTCTTGCTTCCACTTGGAGATCTAGATCCTCTTACTCATCACAAGGCGAATTCCCTGATCCAAGTGTCATTTTGGAAGCTTCCTGGGCATTTGACACCTTGCAGAATGACTGTGCCACTTGGCCAATCTCGCCCAGCGCAGGTAGCCTTCATTAGAGTTGACATTCAGCGTAGGTATAGAGTGGAGCAGTTGACATTCAGCGCAGATGCTCAGTGGAGCAGTTGACATGATCCAGAATTAGCTTGTTTTTGAGTGTTTTCAGGTGGAGAACTGATTTTCAGTGTTGTGGTTTGCTGACCTTGTTCCTCTAGGGGTAGGAACAACATGTTTAGGGACTTTGGATCCCTTAGATTATCGAAATTTCATGCTTCATGCTGTAAGGCACAAAAATGTCTATAACAGTTGCCCACTAAAGTATGAGGTCATTTATCGGGTGAAATGCTTTATCAGGAGGATCCGAAGTTCATTCAATCGCTGAGAGGTGCCCTGTAATAGAATACAATACAATACATTATTTTTCATTCTGCTTTCATGATCTAGCTGAGGCGGGCATTCCCATGCTCAGCTTTATAAATTCATTTTGGTACATAGAACAGACGATCGTCTGATGGTAGACTGATAATTCTCTGCTGAAATTATCATCCTTTGAGTAGGATGATCATCTGCTGCAATGATGTACATATCAAATGTCTTTATATTTTCTGAATATATATCGCAGCCTAGATGGATGAAACTAGATCCGGGGTCTTCAAACTCGTTCGATCTTCACTCTAAGTACAAGTCGATCCATGTGAGAATTGCGCTGAAGTCGAACATGGAAAGACATCGCTTGATTACCGGTCAATAATGTAAACCGTTAACAAGCGCGAGAGGAATCACCAATAATGACAATGACCCTCAAGGTACTGCAGTACAATTCACGTGGTGTGAATAAAGGACTTGGCGTCGAACACCACGCAAAATCTTCTGGTCGAAGGTCATTGATGTATACCTGTCGCCGGAAGTGAGAAACTTGCCATTGAGGCATGCAAGCTTCAAAGTACTGAGGGGGTTGTTCCTAGATCAACTTCTTGGATAATGAGCTGAAGTCGACAAGAAGCGATCCGTCAAAGGAGGGCCTTAATGAATCCCACATCAGTGACACGGAACGGAGCTAATGATTTTAGTGGAGGTGAAAACAATCTGTGAAATATGATTCAGGGTGGCGATCATGGGTGGATGAAGGATAATGTATGGCAGTGGATGGGACACGGTTGACTCTTTCTGAACAACATCTCTTGAACATATAACGACACTGATGTGATGGATCGGTAGCATTACCCCAAATGTGGATGGTTTGGCGAGGACCATGGTGATGAGACCGGTGAATGAAAACAACCCAACCCGATGTGATACAGAGGACAAAGTGTCATGTTCAAGAGCGACTTGCTACCATTAAAGCTTTGAGGTTCTCCCAATTTTTCCCCAGTCATTTCTGACCAGTACCTCTTTATTTTTGTCAAGCTTGAGGAGGATAACATATGCTTGTTCTATAACCTGCCCTTCGGGCAAGCCCATCGCTATGTTTTAACGAGCCTAGCGATAGGGAAACTCGTTCTCGTCTAAAGACAAGTTTGTCGCTATTTAATCATTTTAACGAGTCTAACGACAAGGAAAACTCGGTCCTTTTCATTTTTAGAGAGTCTGAAAAGGTACAGAAAGTTAACTCCAAAATTCCTTTTTCATCATCTAATCCCTTAAGTCCGAAAAAGTATAAAACAATACAGAAGGGATGAGTTTTCGATAACTTTAACGAGCCGAATAAAACAAGCGCTCGACCTTTTTGTGCAATAATCCCTCAGGTCCAAAAAGATTAAAATCTAGAGGAGGGATAGCTCTTTCGGTCATTTTAACGAGCTGGAAGGCCAAAACTCGGCAAACTTTTCATATTTTACGAGTCAGATGAAAAGAGCTCAAAGAAGACTCGTCTTTTGAGGAACGAGTGATAAACAGGGATAGCAGCAGATTCCAGGTACAGGTTGGAATTTTCCAATCACGGCAGTGTCACAAGGATGGCTAGGTGAAATCACTCTTCGCAGCTGTTCCTCAAAATAGGTAAACAATCATATGGAGGTGAACGATTGGCCAAATGGAATGGAGGTGGCGGGTGCAAACACGACCAAGGCTTTTCATGGCTAATAAATTTACGATCACAATGGTTATTTACCAGCACTGGGTTCATTTTTTAAAGAGCTTGAATGCGCCAAAACACTGCTCAATCTTATGTTTATTTTTTAACGAGCATGAACTATGTGCTAAAACTGCTCGGATCTCGCTTTTCTATTTTTTAACGAGCATAAATTCCGTGGTAAAACTGCTCGATTATACCAGTCATAAGATAAGAATGTCTCCTGTGAGATAGCTATTTTTTATGGAGCTTTATCTCACGAAGCTATGCTCCTAATTTGGCAAATTTTGACCTTTGCCCCACATCCTTTCTTTATGCAAGTTAGGAAACGACTAATCCAAAAAAACAGATAAATAACCGCTCTTTGCTTGCACTCCAAAAGGTTTGCATGCCCCCAGGTATAAAATACAATTTCAAGGCTGCCCCTACTTATCCGATAAAACATTTGTTTTAAAGGGTGAGGCTTACCTCTTTCAGGTTACCCAAAGATTGTTCTGTTAATCTTTCAAACTGAACACTTCTTCGGCGATGTCTACCGAAATAGACAAGGGTGGGTGAAAAACAGATTATTTCACTCACATAACTTTGACAAAAGAATCTTATTCCAGAACAACCCCTCTTCCTAGACAGACGGGGTACGGACTAGTCATATTCTCCCACGGAAATCTACTCTATACCCAAGGTTTTCTCTACCCAAAGCAGACCAGGATGCATGCCCCCTGGGTTCCAGTCCCATCTTTCCGAATCACTCGCACTCATCAGGAAGGAGGACTGGGGGTGGAGACATTTCTTGGGTGAATAGAACATTGAGGGTTGGTATGTGACTATTTGCGATGCGTGATCCCGGAAATGAAAGTTGGTCTACGAGCTTGACCATTCTTCCTTCGTGTGGAAAACACATTACTTTAAAGAGTGAGGAGACTATAGCTCCCATGCAATATATATAGTCTCGTCCAAGGAGTAGGTTATAATCCAAGGGTCCTTGAACAACCATCACGTTCATCTGAACGGTCTTCCCTTTCAATGTAACAGGTACATTGGGGAGGATCCCTAATGGTCGACTAGTTCCTTTATCAAAACCCGAGAGATTTCTTATCTCAGGCAAAAGCTCTGGGGAACCCAGTGCTTTCCAAGCAATAGAGGAAAGGATACTCACAGATGCCCCTTCATCAATGATAGTTCCAGCCATTACCATCCTGTAAATTTGGACTATGATTCTGAATGGTATACTGGCTGGTAACTGGGGTTTGCCTAGTTGGTTCCAATCAAAGGATACAACCAGATTGCTTGGTGGTGGGACCGAATACACGGCCGGATATGACCTTGACGATGTTCCTTCCTGCGATAAAGGAATGGGCGCATTGCCCTGATGCTCATCAGAGTCGGTGTTGATGAAAAGAATCTGGATGGTGTCATCCTTATTCTCTTCTGTGAGGGTGTCATTTGAAGATGAATCTTCAGTGATGGTGTCATTTGAGGATGAAACCTCTGAAGGAAGAACCGGGTCAACTGCCGTAGCGACCTTTAGACTTTCGTCTGGTCTGGATTCAGTAGGTTCATTTTCAATGACTGACGCTTCAGCTGACCACTTGAGTGGGCCAGCTGTATTTTCAACCAACGAAGGACTTGGCACGAGTTTTTTGTATCCAGGAGGAAGTCTCAACGGTGAAACCGGGCGATCTTCCAAAACTCTCTTCTCTTCGTCTAAGAAGGGACAACAGTGGATGGCGTGATCGCCTTCACACAGTCTGCAGGGGGATCTTGCTCCCCCTCTTTGTCTTGAACCTTCACTTTCGCTGGTTGACGGTAAGCAATCAACATGGCTATCAGAGGTTGATGCTCCCGAATTGTGCAAACGAGGGGACCAGTCCCTTAGTATCCGGGGAATACAGGGACAATCTCTATGGAAGTGGTCTCCTCTACATATGACACATGGCGATTTAGGCCCGGTCTGTGCTGTGTGTGGATTTTTGTCAGATGTCTTTTGCTTGCCCCCAGTCGCCTTAGGCTCCTTCTTCTTCTTCTCTTTCTTCTTCTTCTCCTTCCTCTCCATGGGAGCTTGGCTTTTGTCGGCTCTACCCTGCGAAGATGAAGGATTGGAGGAAGACTTATAAGAAGTAGAAGGCTGGTGGGCAGCTCTAGACTGATCTAACTGTTGACTCGACTGTTCAGGAACCATGGTGTTCTGAACTACATTGGTTGAGAATAGCCAGATTGGCAGGCCAATTGTCAGTCCTGGAAGTGACAATGTGGCCATGTGGGGCGCACCAACTTCTCCCCAAGAGGAGAAAGGACTAGGATTTCCATCATGTGGAATTCCTTGGTTGGGGCGTTCCATGTTCTCAACCTACAGATCAACACGGGAATAGGAGGTGATTATGTTCCGTTTAAAATAAATTTTATAACGACGCTTTAGACACAACTTTCTTTTTCACTTTTTAAGAGTCGAGAAAAAGCTAAAGATGACTCTAGTCTCCTTCGATGTTTTAACGAGCCCGAAGTGACAAATGCTCGGATGGACTTTTTCAGTTATAGAGTTTGAAAAAGGCCAAAAGAAACTGCTCTGGAGTTCTAGGCAGAGGGTGTGCCAAACTTTTCGCAAAACCACAGAATACGTTTTACGGTACGAGTGGTCGATCTTCGTGAATGCTGTGTTCACTGCATTGCGATCAGTAGGGCAGCCGACACGGTTTCCTATTGGATAAAGGCTTTGTTCCTATAGGGGTCTCCCAATATATACGCGACGGTACGTGGGAGCACAAGTCCGTATTGATACTTATCGCTTCACCGTGGAGGAATCACCCAACCACTCAACGCTAAGATATCACGTTTAACGACGCCGGAACACGTCTCTAGCTTAGACCTCTATGTATTTGCGTTATGTTTCAATGCGTTGTTATGTAAATTCAATTTATTTTAAGGTTGATCTTGTTTAGCAGTTTGCCTTTATGGATCACCACGAGATGTATGATAACACTCCTAAATGCAGTCTAAGATGATAAGCAAGCTTTTCAATCTTTCAACTTTGAAAATCTTAACTACTGAGGGAAAAGAAAGATAACATCTTTTCACACAGATCATAGAGCACACACTAATGCACTTTTTCCTAAATCAACATGCAAGCTGTCATAATGCATATGCACAATGCAAGTATTTCTTTTCCCTTTCTTAATGTTTGTGCGACACAAAAAGAAAGCTGTTGTATAACTTTGAATTCAATTTCAAGTGAAAGCAAACAAGCTTGTCCAAAATCAAAAGACACCTTAAGATTTACTTGTTTCGACACTAGAAATATATAAATTCAAACCATATGACGAAAGCAAAAAACTCAATCAGCTATGAACAGCAAACTAACTCTTAAGATCAAAACGACACTTTATCACAGGTCTAGATCTAAGAGGCCACAGCAAGACTAGTTCACTTTCGTTATGGGAAACTGTAAATGATACAAGAAATACACAAAGAACAAACACAGTTTCTTTATACAACCGAGGCGAAATAGTGGCAAGGAAAGTTGGTTTCAGATAGGCACATTGACTGGTAACAGGCAGCAAAAAACAAGAGTGAAAACAGGGCAAGAAACAGCAGGAAACCCCAGTAGCACAAGGCAAGACTGGTCCAGCGCAGGTGGTACACAGGCAGTTTGACCTTCAGCGCAGGTAGCCCCTTCGGGAACTGTGCTGAAATGCAGACAACCTTCACACAGCCTGCACTGAAGAACGAAACTTTCATTTCTCTTGGTTTCCGGGTCACAGATTGCTCAAAAATTCACAGTTATTGGCCAAATCAGAAGCTATCAGTCAAGGAAACACTAAGGGATGAAAAGGAGGATGAAAAGCTATCACTAAGAGCTTATTAGAGTCCTTGTGGATCAGCTCTTCAAATCATAAACTTGCCCAGAAACTAAGCTAGAGTAGCTGCCCTCTACTTTGCATTTGAAAGATCCAAATGCAGTTCGATTCGGTACTCCCTTTGTTTATGAAATGAATAGCAAAAACACAAACAACCAACAAGACACGATCCCCAGTGGAGTCGCCAATTTGTTGTTGGGAAAAGTATCCAATACGGAATGACCCTATCCCACTCTAAGGGTGATAGTACCTCAGCAACAACCGAATGCAAAGCTATTCAAGATTACTTCTTTATGAGATGTAAGAGAGGGGAGAAAGAGATCCACTAACCGTTGTCTTCCGCTAATGTTTGACCAATCTTCTCTCCTTGCTGCTTGCTCCCAGCTCCTTGCTCTTTCACTGGCCCAGCTACACAAAGATCCTGCAAAAGCACAAGAAAGGGAAACTACAAGAAGCATACATCCATAATTGATTCAAGGATTAGAATAAATCAAATATACAAGCATCAATACGCCACAAAGACACATGCATATAGAAGAACCTCAAATGCTTTATTAATGGAAGAAGTAAAGTTCTGAGAGTGTTACAACCATAATGGGCCCAATCCAGCAACACCTCCCAGCAGAAAGAAATCTCCTCTTCACCTCCTTCAAAGCAATCACCCAATAGTTCTATACTCAAACCAACATCACTTCCTTACATTCATAAGATTCCAGCCTCCCTAGACCTCATGAGAGAGCTCTATATATAGGAGATTTGGAGAAAGGATGAGTCAGCTTGAGTTTGGCATGAAGCTGACTAGTGTCCTCTCTCACTTCAGTTATACTTCAGTTCTTGAGTCCACTTGGAGTTTCTTGCTTCCACTTGGAGATCTAGATCCTCTTACTGATCACAAGGTGAATTCCCTGATCCAAGTGTCATTTTGGAAGCTTCCTGGGCATTTGACACCTTGCAGAATGACTGTGCCACTTGGCCAATCTCGCCCAGCGCAGGTAGCCTTCATTAGAGTTGACATTCAGCGCAGGTACAGAGTGGAGCAGTTGACATTCAGCGCAGATGCTCAGTGGAGCAGTTGACATGATCCAGAATTAGCTTGTTTTTGAGTGTTTTCAGGTGGAGAACTGATTTTCAGTGCTGTGGTTTGTTGACCTTGTTCCTCTAGGGGTAGGAACAACATGTTTAGGGACTTTGGATCCCTTAGATTATCGACATTTCATGCTTCATGCTGTAAGGCACAAAAATGTCTATAACAGTAATTTGTTGTTGGGAAAAGTATCCAATACGGAATGAACCTATCCCACTCTAAGGGTGATAGTACCTCAGCAACAACCGAGTGCAAAGCTATTCAAGATTACTTCTTTATGAGATGTAAGAGAGGGGAGAAAGAGATCCACTAACCATTGTCTTCCGCTAATGTTTGACCCAATCTTCTCTCCTTGCTGCTTGCTCCCAGCTCCTTGCTCTTTCACTGGCCCAGCTACACAAAGATCCTGCAAAAGCATAAGAAAGGGAAACTGCAAGAAGCATACATCCATAATTGATTCAAGGATTAGAATAAATCAAATATACAAGCATCAATACGCCACAAAGACACATGCATATGGAAGAACCTCAAATGCTTTATTAATGGAAGAAGTAAAGTTCTGAGAGTGTTACAACCATAATGGGCCCAATCCAGCAACACCTCCCAGCAGAAAGAAATCTCCTCTTCACCTCCTTCAAAGCAATCACCCAATAGTTCTATACTCAAACCAACAGCACTTCCTTACATTCACAAGATTCCCGCCTCCATAGACCTCATGAGAGAGCTCTATATATAAGAGATTTGGAGAAAGGATGAGTCAGCTTGAGTTTGGCATGAAGCTGACTAGTGTCCTCTCTCACTTCAGTTATACTTCAGTTCTTGAGTCCACTTGGAGTTTCTTGCTTCCACTTGGAGATCTAGATCCTCTTACTCATCACAAGGCGAATTCCCTGATCCAAGTGTCATTTTGGAAGCTTCCTGGGCATTTGACACCTTGCAGAATGACTGTGCCACTTGGCCAATCTCGCCTAGCGCAGGTAGCCTTCATTAGAGTTGACATTCAGCGTAGGTACAGAGTGGAGCAGTTGACATTCAGCGCAGATGCTCAGTGGAGCAGTTGACATGATCCAGAATTAGCTTGTTTTTGAGTGTTTTCAGGTGGAGAACTGATTTTCAGTGCTGTGGTTTGCTGACCTTGTTCCTCTAGGGGTAGGAACAACATGTTTAGGGACTTTGGATCCCTTAGATTATTGACATTTCATGCTTCATGCTGTAAGGCACAAAAATGTCTATAACAATAGAGATTCCTTGGGATTTCCTGTGTGTTGTGAAACTTTCAATGCCTGCTGGTTATACTAGTTCAGCAGAGGGTGTCAGCAACATGAAGTAATAAATAACAAAATAAAATGTTAAATAATTCAACTTAACTTTGGGATGAAGTTCCTTAAAGTGGGGGAGTATGTAATGTCCCTTAATAATAAATAATAATAATAATAATAATAAATAATATAATATAATATTAAAATACAAGAAAATAAATAATAAACGAAAAAATAGTAATAGTAAATAAATTATAAATAATAATAAAATAATAAATAACAATACTAAAGATCTAAATAAATATAAATAGAAATAAAACAAAGAAGCAGTAAAAATCAGTAAAGCTATCAAAAAGTAAAAACAAAAGAATAAAACAAGAAAGCAATAAAGTTGCATGTTGATATATGGAGTGTGTGCATGTGGTTCCCCTTCCAAGGTTTGCTCTACTTAATAGACGGTGAGGAAGATGAGAGGCACGCCATCATTCCAAGATTCTATCATTGATTCTCTTGGGAGAATAGTGTTCTAAGACAAAGGATTCCCTGGCAGTAGTACGTTGATTGAGGGCTTGGGGGTGGCCAGTTGTAGCAAGACCTTGTGCAATTGAGCCTACGGTTGGGTGGAGAGTCGTCCCCAAAACCTTGTTGCAGATTAGCTGACTTCAACTGAAATCACAAGTAAGTGTTCCTACTCATAGTTTGAACTTTGATGTTAATTAATTGTTAATTGCATGTTGAATATAAATTACTTGATTAATTACATGTTTATTTTGGGGCTGTTACACCACCCTTCTTAGCAAAATAATGGAAAGAAGATAGGAAAGAAGAAGAAAAGGGGAAACTAGGGATGGGGGGTCAACCCTCAGCGGTAATATTCATAGGGTGAGGCTAATCACCAAAATCAAAATCAAAATTCCAACGAAGATCTTAACAATTCACAAAAACAAGGAAATAATAATGGTCTTTAAACTAAATTCCCTTGCACATTAGTAGAGAGTATGGAAATTACACACACCAATAGCCCCAAAATTGTCAAATTAAAATGCATGAAGAAGGCTATGGGTAGTCATGTCCCTAGTTTCAAACTTGCAATCAATGAGAACCCTGTTATACTATAGACTCCATTCCCTCAGTAGGGGATCATAACCAACCAATAGGAGAATCATGCTCCTCATTTCAATAATGTTGCAGTAGGAAATCCCCAAAACAATACCAATCAAGACATTTATATGCATTCAAAAGATATCTTATTGTAAACCCACCATCGTGATTATGCCCACATCCTAGGCCCAAACCCCCTTCAATTGATGTTATGTTGTTTACTTCCACCTCACATTTGATAATCCCACATCCTACAATTGATCTAATTTTTGAATAAAGGACTAATGTGGGGTTTAACTCTATACATAAATTACCTGGAAACGAATTCTTAAAACCGGAAAAAATATGCAATGGCGAGAACATAAAAAATATACACATAGATTTTCTTTTGGAAACAAAAATAAGGAAAACTAGATTTATTTTTATTTTTATTTTTCAATGTTGCAATACATTATATACATGTTGAAGCATTCATAAACCCCAATCCATTAACCCTGGATTAGAACATAATTGTAGTTCCCTTCACCATATCTACAAAATACCATGGGAAAACCATCATGCCCAAAACCATGCGCAAATATATGGGTGGGTCCACCCACCATCCTTAGGTCTTCCCCTATCCTTAGGTCTGCCCAACCATTATTGGGTTTGCATATATAACACATACCCAACATTCTCCCACTTATTCACTTTACACATGGGGAGCCACAAGAGTATACATTCATTGGTCTAGGGCCACAATGCCCATTGTTTCTCTACACCAAGAAGACTTCTTAGTGCACATAGACTTTGTCAATGCATTTTCAACATTCTTCAAAGTGCCCACCATTCTGATAAGCACCTTTTTGTCTTCAACCATATCCCTAACAAAGTGATGTTGAACATCAAAGGGATTTTTATTCGAATTATAAGTATGGTTCTTTGCCAAGAAAATTACAATTTTTTTGTCACAATCTATTCTTATAGCTCTTTCTACCAACCCCATACTTGAACACAACCTCTACAACCAAAATGTTTCCTTGCTTGCATGAGTGACTGCCATGTATTCAGCCTCTGTAGTTGAAAGTTCCACTACATTCTATCTCTTAGTCATCCAATTGACTACTCCTCCAAATAGGTTAAACATACACCCACTTGTAGATCTTCTCTGATCTAGATGTCCAACCTAGTCTGCATTAACAAAGCCACATATGTCCAACACTTTATCCAATATTGGTCTTCCTTGGTAGCACAAACGATAACTACTAGTGCCACACAAATAACTTCAAACCCACTTCACTATTGTCCAATGCTCCTTCCCTAGTTTTGACATAAACCCACTCATACTCCCACTTCATTTGCAATGTCTGGTCTGGTGCAGACCATTACATACATTAGGCTACCAACTGCACTCGCATATGGAACACGGGACATGTCCTCTTCCTCTTCGTGTGTCTTGGGACAATGTTAAGTAGATAACTTTACACTTATAGGAATAGGAACCTTCATTGGTTTGTTATCCTACATTGTAAACCTCTGCAATATTCTCTTGACATACTTCCTCTAGTTTAACCAAAGCTTCCTCTTTTCTCGACCTTGTCTAATTTCCATGCCCAAAATATAGTTTACAGAACCAAGATCCTTCTTATCGAATTTAGAGGACAATTGGATCTTGACGTCTAGATAATTTCTCTCTCATTTCAAATGAACAACATATCATCCACATACAAGACAAAATAAATAACATTGTCACCAATAAATTTAAAATACACAGCGTGATCGACTTTGCTCCTTGTGAAGCTAAGTCTTTGTATATATGTATCAATTTTTTGATACCACATCCTTGGTGACTACTTTGACCCACACAGAGACTTTTTTAACCTGAAAACCAGTTTTTTCTTACCATTCATGCAAATCCTTTTGGTTGCTTCATGCAAATTTCTTCTTCTAGATTCCCGTGAAGAAATGTTGTCTTCACATCCATCTGTTCTACCTCAAAATCAAAAGAAATGACAACAGATAAAAGTAATCTAATATAAGCTAACTTGGGAATATGAGAAAAATATCACCAAAATTAATTCTCAACACCTAGGAATAACCTTTCGCTACTAACTGAGCTTTGTATTTCTCCACTTTTCCTTTTTCATTCATCTTCTTCTTAAACACCCATTTACAACCGATGGGTTTCCTTCCATCCGACAACTCCACTAGATCCCAAGCCTCATTTTGTCTAAAGTTGTCGCTTCTTCAACCATGGCCTTCTTCCATACTTTTTCATCCTATAAATCCACTTCCCCCTTAACAGTTATGGGATCATTATCATTAATAGATAAAGCAAAATTTGAACAGAAATCAGATGAAATATACCTCTCTAACTTCCTTCTCTCTCAAATTAATCTCCTCAAAATTGAAGTGTGTGTTTCTTCCTCTTCTGATTCATGTTCTTCTGTAGAGTCTTATTATTCCTCCTTTAATTCAAACTCTATCTTCTTTGGTACCTTTTCCTTTGGTAGAGATTCATGTTTAATAATATCTTCCCTAAACACCACATCTCAACTATACACAACTTTCCTTATTTTTGAGTTCCAAATACTATAACATTTTAAAACATCCTTATACCCAATAAAGATTTACTTTTAGATTTACTATCCAACTTGGTTCTTTTCTCCTTAGGAACATGTACATTTGCATCACAACCAAAAACCATAAGATGTGTGAGAGAGGGTTTCTTACTAGTCCATTCCTCATGCTGAGTCTTATTCTCCATTGCTAATGAAGTTGATACGTTAAACAAGTAACATGTGGTATCCATTGCCTCTACCGAGAATTCCCGCCCTAATCCAGTGCCACTGAGCATGCTTCTTGAATTTTCCATCAACGTCATGTTCATTCTTTCTACAACTCCATTTTGCTAAGGTGTGTATGGAGTAATCCTCTTTCGTTCTATACCACACTTCCGCCATTATTTGTCCTCAACACCTTAATCTTCTTCTCTATTTGATTTTCCATTAGAGCCTTAAATTCTTTAAACCTATCAAAGACTTCAGATTTCTTCCTAAGGAAATATATCCATGTATTCCTCAATAATTCATCTATAAATGAGACATAATATATAGATTTACCCAGTGATGGAACTGACACAAGTCTAAACACATCATTGTGCACAAGCTATAATATCCCTTTTGCCCTCTTAGCACCAGAATAAAAACTTACCCTATTATGCTTCCCATATACATAATGTTCACAAAAATCAAAATCCAAAGAGCAATTAGACACACCTTCTATCATACCATTACCATATAGTATTTGAAGGCCCTTCTCTCCAATGTGTCCCAATATTTGATGCCATAACATAGTATTTTCAGTAGAGACTACAAGACTTTTTGCTCCACTTTTAGGAACCATATAATTGTTGTACTCATCAATAATAGTACTTACCATCAACTTGTAAAGAGTTTTGATCTGAACTCCCTGATGGGCCTCTAAATTAGACATAAATTAAGGCCCATGCCTCTAAATTAAACATAAATTAAGGCCTATTACCATCCTTCAGCACATTAAACCTCTCTTTTTTCATTAGATAATGTATTTTTAACTTTAATATATTCATTAGGAAGGTTTATGAATAATTTCATATTTGTACCTAATATTATTTATTTTTGTGAAATATTATGACAATATTGGGCAAAATATGAAGATTTGGAGGAGGAGATAATTTAGGGACTTGATCCTTACTATAGGAGGATCACTATTAAATAATAAATCAACAATATATTATGGAATTATGGCACAGATTGTGGAACTCCAATGATTGAGAAAATCTAGGAATGTGTTCCATGCTATTTAATGCAGATTCCTAGTATTGGGAACTAGATCCATTAATCAAGGGATTTTGGTGGGTAAAGCTTCCTCCATTCATGAGAAATGATTCCTAATCATTTTTTATAAGTACCAAGTTGAATTTTCCTCTAGGGAGAGATTTTCATTAGTGTTCTTGTGGAGAAAACCCGTATTTCTGCAGCCCCATTATATTTTCTTGCAGGGATGTAATTGTATTGATGAAAATAATGAAGACTGGTGTCATGTTTAGCTTCTAAATCTTGTTCTCCTCTATAGGTCTCTGACTTTCCTTGGGCTTGGCCATCCCAGGAGCCTCAGAGCCCTTTTGTATCATTTTTTTTCCTTCTTTTCACTTCTTATTCACATGCATCTCTTGTTTTTATTTCTTTTTATTTCTGCATTTAGTATTAATGATTTCCTATTGTAGGATTGGGTTAAATGGTTGATATAAGTTATTTTACAGGATCACAATCATCATTTCATCCTTTGAAAATATTTTGAAGGTCATAGTAATAATTGAGCTACTTGGATTAGCTTTCTTATTCCCAAACCTAGATTTCTAGAACTCCTTTGTGGCAAAAAACCGTAAATTTCTCCTATTTTTTATAGCATGCTAACAAGATTCAATCGAGTTGGTTCCACTTGCATTAGATCACAAAACATTATAGTTCATAAAAAAAATCACCCCATTGTATTTTCACTTGATTAGGTTAGGCATTTTATAGATTTACTAGCTCACTAGTTCTCGAATTTCTAGATTTTCGACTAGTAATTTTCTGATTTTTTTTGCATGGGTTAACAGAGGTCTTTTTGAGTGATTCCACTTGGAATGGGGACCTAAGACATCCTAGTAAATAAAAAAAAAATTCTCATACAATTTGGATTTGATTTTCTTGGTCATTATGTTGGGACAGGGTCCCTTAAGGTAAATTTTGGGGCAAAAGCCCAAGTTTTGGGGCAAAAAGCCCAGGTTTTGTTGTAAAGAATGTAAAGTATCGACAAGTTGTGGTCGTGGAGTGTGTAGATATTAAATTGTCATAGAGGCTTTTATCCTTCTTTTATGTAAGTTGTGTCAGCTTCTGTAGATCCTCCCATGGTCTGCGGACCATGGGATTGTATAAAAAGGAGAGTCTTAGAGAGTCTAAGAAAGTAGATATCAATGATGAAGACGAATGTAATGGGTCAGTAGAAGAAAGAGTGAATAATTCTTATAGTAGAACAGAGGCTCTGTAGCTATGTGCACAGAGGCCTAGAGTAGAGTCTGTGGCTGAGTGCGCAGACCCCTGTAGCCGAGTACATAGGGAAGTCTAAAGTCTATAAGCAGAACCGAAGTATTAATAAAGAGATTATTCCATAAATTCTTGTGTTTATCTATTTCCTTCTGTTATGAATGAATGCACTATTATGTTATGATGAATAATGGGTTTATGAATTAATACTGTATTGATGCACGATTTTACATGATTTATATTGTCCCATAAACACAAGTAATAATAACTATTTACGCGAAGAATATCTTGTTGCATGTTAGAGTTACCGACAATTAAACTGATCTGGGTAAATACGGGATTAAGGGTAATCACATAGGCACGTAAGTGGTTGATTCACCTGTTTAGGTTCCGCGAAGGATGGTCAAGAAAGTTTGTGGAGGTATAGAAGCTGATTAAGGGAAGTTACATCAATAAGCCTTAAAGGCTTATCGATCTACCCGAAGACAGGTTTAGGACATAAAACGACATTACACTAATCTCTGGGTGCGGAAACTTGGTTTCAGCATCACCCCATACTTCTTCGAGTGAGAATTCAGTTCACACTCTGTGGGTTGATGCCAAAAGGGCCAGTAGTGTAGGGATTTCTTTGGCAAAACTAACTCTAAACCTAGGTCAGGACCCACTAAACCAACAAATGGTTCTGCTGCTGGGACCAGGATCTGCATAAGGATATGTGTGATGTCGCATCACTGGAATCCAACAAAGAATGAAATCTAGTAGTGGGTAGATAGAAAGATCCATGAACTCGTAGCGCAAGAAAATAGAAATCCGTGCCTGACAAAAGAATAGTGGTTGGATAGATATCTGTACACGGAGATACATGAAATTTTCTTTTGTTCCTTCCCAATCAAACTATACAAGTGGATTGCCAAATTGGCAGACGGCCAGGGAAGGTGGAGGCTTGACAGTCCAATAATGTGGACCTCGGACCTAGTGCGTATATTGGAAGCCTATGAAGATAATATCATGCGTGCTTTCGATCACTGGCTTGATCGCGTCATAGGAGGATTTGTGACAGAATTCACGGTCAATACCTTGGTCAGCTACAGTGAAGTAGAGCAATGCTTCTTCAAGTGACCGTGAGGTAAGTATTTAAGATCTTTGAATACTTGGATTAAAATTCTCTTGTGTGAAAAGTGGGTTATGCCATTACCTTGATGTTTGGAGCTGTGCGAAGTGGAAAGTTATTCAAGGATAGAGGTAGAACAGGCCCTGAATATAGCCCGCTGATTGAGTCTCCTCTGAGTGACAATGAAGAAGCATCATAGGCTTCGTCGTAGAGTGTTGTACAGTTAATAAGGCAAGGGTTCCCATGAATACCCCATCTGTCCACAGCACCTCCATCTTCACCTCCACAACCTACACCTTCGCCCACACTGCCACTACCTTTGTTGTCGTTCAATATGGAGAATACAGTGAAGTTTCCCATTTTCAAGGGCTTGTGAAATGAGGACCCGGACTAGTTCTGGTTCATTGCAAAGGCCATGTGGATAGCCCAGAATATTACACACGATCAAATGAAGAAATCAATTTTGGTTACTGCTCTACAGGATTGTGCGTTAACATGGTACATTAAGTATTGTACCAATAACCCGATGGCTCTATTAGCAGACATTCTGACTGCGCTGAATAAGGAATTAAATAGGCCCAAGTCTGAATCGCAATTAGTCATTGGATTCAAGGAAATCATGATGAGACCTGGTGAAACACCCTGGGAGCTGGATCAGAGATTGAATTCCAGATCCGTGAAGCTAACATGAATCTTATAGATGGATAGCACCGTGAATGGTTTGTAGCTTTGCTCTTGCCTCACCTAAGGGTTGCTTTATCACAGTAAAAGATTGGGACCGAAGTGGAAGCCCTAGAGATTTTGATGAGATTGCATGAGACACTGATTCAAGATGCTTCTTTGGGATCTCAAAAGATTCACGTGGAGTTGCAGAATCTTTGACTAGATTTCCAAAGTCTGAAGAAAGATAGAGCAACTCGGCCAGAGGTGTGCGAAGAAGTTTGGCGTCTAAAATGTAAGGGTCAAGGGCATGATAAAGATCACTACCCTATCTTTGTTTATTATGTTGTAGGAGGAGGGTTGATGCCTCTAAGGCCAGAAGCTCAAGTGGGGCTGAGTACGAGGCCTGTGCTGTGGTGCACTATTTGTCAGGTAGTTGGAAAACATGTAACAGACAATTGCCACTTGTTGCAGAAATTTGTGCAGACATCGCAACAGCTCTTCTGCAAATCCTATAAATTGGTGGGTCACGATGAGTGTAACTACCATAGCTATGAGTTGATGATGGAAAGAATGCCCACATATCGAATGCAGACCATGACTTGGCCTTCGGATGAAGGCGTTGGGGAAGCATGTGGAGGAAATCAAGGAAGCAGATGAGGCCAAGGCGGAGGAGGACCTACGAGAGGTCAGGGGCAAGTTATTTGCAACAATTGTGGAGTGCCAAGACACTACACGTGTGAGTGTACAAGCCCGACGTGCCTATCGTGCCGATACTGTACTCAGTTTGACCATGCGATAGAAGACTTCCCTGTATTGATAGCTAAATATAGGAGAAAAGGGCATAGCCTTAGCAGCCTACCCAGAACTTGGAGATGATGAGGGATGAACCTCATGAAGAAGATCCTAATGTGAATATCGTGTTGCGGAGTGGAATGAAGACCGAAGAGGATAAAGGAAAGCAGCCTAAAGAAAGTGAGTGTGTTCACAAAGCTCCAGAAAAGGAGGTTGGATTTGATTTGGAGCGTGTGAAAGAAACATTCATGGAAGCAAAGAAAAGCTTCGCTGAGGCCTCTACCTTAGGAAGTTAGGATAAGCTATCTGAAGAAATGGACCCCTCCATGCTTACCATGTTCTTGGAGACATGTATGAAGATGCTTTGCAATAGAAAGGCCATGAAAGGATTATAGAAGTTGATAAATAAATGTGTCGGTAAAGAAAATGCTCTTGAAGGACCTCGCGTAGTCCAAAAAATTGGTAAGCATAAGGCAAGAATAGGGCGTGAGATGAGACTCACTATGCAAATAGGAAAATATGAAATGGACCAAGTTATTATGGATCTTGGGTCGGATGCGAATGTTTTTCCTAAACAGACATGGGAGAGACCTGCGTTGCAGTGGTCTTTGATTCAATTGAAGATGGCAAATCAACAGAAGGTTATCCCCATGGGAATATTGCAGGGAGTGATAGTAGACATTAAAGGCGTGAGCACGTTGGACGATTTTGAAGTGATAGAGATTGTGGATGACAGAAATCCATACCCTGTGCTCCTTGGGATCGATTGGGATATTGACATGAATGGGGTGATTAATTTGAAGAAGCGGACAATGTCATTTGAGAGGAAATCACTCCATGTAGTAGTATCTTTGGAGCCTGCACAAGGATGTGCTTTACTGAACTGGTCTGCGATTACAAAAGTGATGATGATTTGGATCAGATCTACAAAATAACAATGCGAGACTGGGATTGGGTGAATCTGACAGCAGATGGATGCATTACATGGGACCGCGAAAGTTCCTATACATCTGATTCAAATGAAGTGTTGGAACATTGGAAAAATAGGTTGCATGAAGTATCCACATTGCATTGTAACATGATGACTAAATTTTTGTGTTGTGTATCATCGGAGGTAAGGAGTTTTCCTTATTATGATGGTCTAACTAACGTAGATAAATTTTTGGATTCATTTGAAAGGGAAGTGCCTGAGAAGCATCACTTCCAAGCACTGGGTTTGGCATTGCATTCTACGCCCGTAAGGTGGTGGGGTATGCATAAAGACAGTTTTGATGGATGGCGTGGATACGGAAGAATGATGAGGTTGTAGTTTGGTCACCCAAAAGTGTGGCTAACAAAGAAATATGATGGGAGGAATGATCTGTGTGATCACTTAGCAAAATGGACTGACGCTTAGGGAGCAGAGCTACAACCTGAGTGGGTACATTTATTCGGTCATACTTTGGATGTAATACCAATGAATTGGTACCTGGAAATTGAGCTCCGCCACAGAACCAAAGAGTGGGATGTTTTGAGATAGGGATTTTTTATGACATTCAGCTTTGAGGATGGATTCGAATGCATCGATGAAGTGTTGCAGGAGGTCAAGGTATTAATCTTTAGAATACCATAGGATCCCTTGGATTTGATTCAACCAGATTGGACCACCCAGCTATGCCATGCGCTGGAGTGCTACAATCTGATTGTTGAAGAAGAAGACGAGGATCGAAGGAACATTAATATCCCAGAGGTAGAAGGTCACTGCGAAGTTGAGGGACCACAAATAGAGAATCCAGATATCACCGCACCACTAAAGACTAGACAGGTGAATATTGGCACAGAAGCAGAGCTGAAGTTTGCGAAAACTAGGGACTATTGGGATGATGCCATAGTGGACAAGGTCATTGAGTTACTCTGCGAATATCAGGATCTGTTCCCCATAAAGTTTTCAAACTTAAAAGGCATCATAGGTGATTTGGGAGTGATGAAAATAACTTTAAAACCAGATGCGAAGCCTGTTAAGTAGAGGCCATATCACCTTAATCCTATGTACAAGGAAAAAGTCCGCTTGGAGTTGGAAAATATGTTGGCAGCAAGTATTATTGAACCAGTGGAGGAATCTGATTGGGTGAGTCCAATGGTAGTTTAGGAAAAGAAGCAAAAGGATGAAATCAGGATTTGCATAGATCTCAGGAAGATGAATGATGCTTGTGTTCATGATCCTTTTCCAAATTCGTTCACAAATGAAATATTGGATAATGTGGGTGGACAGGATGCCTATTCATTCACTGATGGGTTCTCTGGATACCATTAGATAAAGATCGCACCAGAATATAGGAGTAAGACTACCTTCATGACTAAGTGGGGATGCTTTCATTATACGATAATGCCTTTTGGACTTAAGACTGTGCCAGAAATCTTCTCGCGCGTAGTCATTGCGGCGTTCAAGGAGTCCATTCACAAGTTTTTGGAGGTATAATTTGATGATTGGACAATGTTTGTACTGGTAAAGCGCCATGTAGCTAGTTTGCGCTTGATGTTGGATACATGCCAAAGGTATCATATCACGCTAAACTTGAAGAAGTGTTTATTTTGTGTCCCTTTTGGAATCTTTTTGGGTCATGTAGTGTGCATAAAAGGCTTAATGGTGGACCCTGCTAAGATTGTAGTTATCATTAACTTGGAGGCGTCAAGGATTGGCATTCTACATCTAGTGTGGCTACCAGGACTAGCAAGCCCATGAAGAAATAGATAAAGGAAGCAGCCAAGTAGAAGGTTCAACAGTTGGCGGAAAAGAGGAAGAAAGAGGTCGAGGAGAAGGCTTGCATAGAAGCAGAGCATGCCGCGAAGAAACGGGCAGAGTAGGAATAGTGCAGCGCTAAAAGAAGTCAGAAGTCTCCTTTGCCCCAAACGGAGGAAGAAGAGTGGTCATAGCAGGGCAGTGGAGATCAGGAGGAGAGCACTCCCTTCTGAGTGAAGCAGTATAGGGAGTAGGAAAAGGAAGGATAGGGAAGGAAGTTGAAAGCCACCAAGTCATCGCTAGATCCAATTACCTTGACGGAAGGTGACTTAGATGATATTTGAGATAAGGTGCAGGATACAACAGTGGAACTGCTGCATCAATTTGAGCAATAGTGAAAGCAGGCACTGAGCACCATCCAGGTGGGTCTGTGTGAGCTACAAATCCAAACGACTAGACTCCAGGCAGCTACAAGACAGATCACCGCTACATCAACCAGTTTGGCACCAGGGACCACTCAAGCAGCAGAGATGGTTCACTCAATGGATCTCTGGGAAATTGCACTGCCTGATGGAATTTTGAGTGTGGAGGCGACCTTTGATAAGGCTATTGTCAGCTCCTTGAAGAATATTGGCCTCAACCTAGCTGCACTCCATAGTGAGTTCCTTCACACACTACAAGAAAGTGTGATAACAAAAGTTAAGGTCCGAGAGTAGTGCATGCTGAGCATGATTAGTGAGTACAAAGTCAACAACGAACAGATGTTTGTAGAAAAATCAAGAACGCTGGAAGCATGGAAGAAAGTTCAGGTGCAAAACGAAGAAACTACAGTCGTGGTGGCCGAATCATGCAGAACAATCCATGAACTGCATATCCTGAAGGAAGCGCCGGTGGATGCGAAGATCAAGAAGTTGGCTATAGGTGTGTGTGATGTGAAGATAGAAGTGGCCAAGGTTCAATTTGAACTGAACCTGAAGATTACAAAGTTAGAGTTGAATTCACAGCCTCCAACTCCGCTAGAGGTCAGAGAATAGCATGAAGCCACTATGAAGGACAGAGTCGCAACTGTGGATGCCTCGATGGTGGATTGCACAGCACTCTTTGAGCAGTCCATGGAGGTAGTCATGGAGCTACAGGAAGATCCTAACCTGTAGAGGTTAAACACAGAAGCCCATGAATTACAACAGCGATATGACGAAGCAAGAGTGACGGTGTGCACCGTCACTATAGCACAACGATTGGCCAAGCTGCATGAGGCAAAACAGTTGCTCGAACATGTGGAGGAAGCACAAAGGAAAGAGGCAGTCCTCAAGGCCATATTGAAGCCTTAGCTGGATGAGGCCTATGTTATCTCTACCACCAGTGAGGAGAAGTTGGAACAAAAGGAAATGAGGCATCCAACATCAAAACAGAACTCAAACTGCAACGATGAAAAGAGACTTTCCAAGAGGTATCTAATCTCTTTCTATCTTTTTTCCAAGGCCTAAAAGATGTTATACAAATGAGAGAAAGGCATGGGAGTCAAGTTGAGGGCATGTCCTAGGGTTAGACTATCATTTATGCTCAAAAAGGGTTTCTTATAGTTTTAACAGGATTTCTTGTAGGTTTCCTATAGTTTTGACAGGAATTACTATAGGATGTCCTAGTTCTCATCTAAAGACATTTTGAAGGTTTTAGAGGTTTCCAAATGGTGGAAAAAGGTAGCAGAAGGTTGATAAGGATGTTGAAGACCTTGCCAAACTGAAAAATATTCAAGAAAAATCTTGAATAAGGGGAAGAAGGAAAACTAATGGTCTCAAGAAACAATGATTTTTCTTTGCACAAATATGTTTTTGGGCTTGTCCTTGCAGAACTTGCAGCCAATATTCTTAATGCACAAGAGAGAGGCCACCAAGGCCATGAATGAGGCAAAATGAGGACACTAAGTTGCTCAAAGGATGAGCAACACTTTCAGCGGGGGGGTATGATGGGTCTCTAAATTAGACATAAATTAAGGTTCATGCCTCTAAATTAAACATAAATTAATTCTTATAACCATCCTTCTTTAAACCTCTCTTTTTGCATTAGATAATGTGTTTTTAACTTTAATATATTCATTAGGAAGGTTTATGAATAATTGTATATTTGTGCCTAATATTATTTATTTTTGTGGAATATTATGAGAATATTGGGCAAATTATGAAGATTTGGAGGAGGAGATAATTTAGAGACTTGCTCCCTACTATAGGAGGATCACTATTAAATAATAAATCAACAAGATATTATGGAATTATGGCATAGATTGTGGAACTCAAATGATTGAGAAAATCTAGGAATGTGTTCCCTCCTATTTAATGCAAATTCTTAGTATTGGGAACCAAATCCACTAATCAAGGGATTTTGGTGGGTAAAGCTTCCTCCATTCATGGGGAATGATTCCCAATAATTTTGTATAAATACCAAGTCGAATTTGCCTCTAGGGAGATATTTTCATTAGTGTTCTTGTGGATAGAACTCGTATTTCTGCAGCTCCATTGTATTTTCTTGCAGGGATGTAATTGTATTGATGAAAATAATGAAGATTGGTGTCATGTTCAGCTTCTAAATCTTGTTCTCCCCCATAGGTCTCTGACTTTCCTTGGGCTTGGCCATCCCAGGAGCCTCAGAGCCATTTTGTATCATTTTATTTCCTTCTTTTCACTTCTTATTCATGTGCATCTATTGTTTTTATTTCTTTCTATTTCTGCATTTAGTATTAATGATTTCTTATTATACGATTGGGTTAAATGGTTGATGTAAGTTATTTTTCAGGATCACAAGCATCATTTCATCCTTGGAAAATCTTTGGAAGGTCATAGTAATCATTGAGCTACTTGAATTAGCTTTCTTATTCTCAAATATAGATTTATGGAACTCTTTTGTGGCAAAGAACAATAAATTTCTACTATTTTTTAGATCATTCTAATGAGCTTCAATCGAGTTGGTTCCACTTGCATTAGATCACAAAAAAATTCTAGTTCATAAAAAAAAAAATTACCCCATTTCATTTTCACTTGATTAGGTTGGGCATCTTATAGATTTACTAGCTCACTAGTTCTCAAATTTCTAGATTTTCGACTAGTAATTTTCTGCTATTTTTTAGGATGGGTTAACAGAGGTCTTTTTGAGTGATTCCACTTGGAATGGACACCTAAGACATCCTAGTCAATAAAAAAATTTGTCCCATCCAATTTGGATTTGATTTTATTGTTCATTCGATGAATTATAATCTCATATAGTAAATTTGTAACATCCTGTAGTAAAACAGAGGATCCTGTAGGAGAACTAGGGGATCTTGTAGGAGAATTAGTGCATCCTGTAGGAAATCCTATAGCGGCTTGTTTTGAGCCAGAATTGAGAAAAATCATCATTGAAGCTGGGATTAGGCCCCTACTTGACCTCCAATCCATCAAAATCATTGTACCCCTCTTCCTCCACACATGTCTCCCCTGCCAAAGATCAAGAAAAGATTAGCATTTGCATTTATAAAGAAAAAAAATTAAAAAAGGAGTTCTTTTATATTTACACATACACACAGTAGTTTGTACTCTCTAGATCAGATTTCATGCTTATATTAGTTAAAACATCACATCTAACAAATAGGGTTAAAATAAGGTTCTTTTGCAAGAAAAGTGTGTTAATAAGTAGATAGAGGATTTCATGTTACTTTACAAGCATTTTTAAATTTAGTCTTTCATTCCTGCAAATAGGCATCATTTCTTTTCTCTCATGACAACAAAGGAAGGACACATTGTATGTTGCACATATAGTGCTGATACCTCTTAATTTTCTATGAACCCCAGGTTGATAATTAAAGTCGGTAGCCTTGGGAGTTGCAACATTCTTGTTGCAATACCAAGGCTCATCACTCCCCTCATTAATACTAGTGTTCCTCAAACCATATTGTAGGTATCTTTCTCAAGCATTGTTTTTACACCTGCATCATTCATCTTGCTTACAAAAATTAGATCTCTGGCCAATGCAGGAATGTGAAAAACCCTAAGTTTCCTAATCCTTCCACCTTGCAACTTCAGCTTTACTCTTCCACCTCCTATGATTTTTATCTTCTTTTCATCACTTAGGAATACATCACCACCATCATAGTTATCATACTCGCAGAACCACTCCCTATGGGGAGTCAAGTGAAAGGATTCACCTAATCCAATCAACCATGCCTTGTGATCTATATTTGTACTAGGAGAAGCCAAATACACATCGCCACCTTCATCTAAGATAGTTTTTTCCTCTATAAAAGGAGCATCATCATATATCTTTGTTTTTTTCAAGTGTTTTAGATCTACAGTCCTTTTTGTAGTTCCCTCCTTTTCCGCATTTCCAACATACCTTTATATATTTTCCTAGAGATTTGGATATTTGTAGAGATTTAAATCTCCCATTTGATCACTTATTTCTATTTTTGTTTTGGGACCATCCTCTTACAGAAAAGGAATTTCCATTCTAGCTCTCCATATTTTTTCATCTCATCTCCTCTAACAACAAGGATGAAACTATTTCATCAAACTTTAAGGTAGTTGTATTGCCACCTATAGCAACAACCAGTCTATTGGACAAGTCTTGTAGAGAACAAAACAAACTGATGTGCTTATATTCATATGAAATTTTAATATCAATGGCTAACAAATGATTTACCATAGTATTGAAGGTGTTCAAATGCTTTGTCACCGAGTCTCCATCCTTCATCCTTTGGTTATACATCTTTTTCCGCAAGAATGGTTTGTTCACCAAGGACTTAGATTGATATAAAGTCCCTAACTTGTCCCATAGATCCTTTGTCGTAGCTTCCCATAATACATTCAACAATATTGAATCTAAGAGAAAAATCGTATTGTGCTATTTCCTTCCTGTCTAACCTGTTTTGGGAAGTTTTAGTGTCTACGGATAAACGCTTAAACCCCTAGACTAGTAGCTAAGTCTAGAACAATAGTGCAAAGCATTCTCTACTTTTTCTATGACCAATAGATTAAATAAGAGGTAAAGAAGCCTACCTGTAGCTTTCGCTTACTCCTTATCTCCCGTGGCTGATTATGTCACTCCTTTCCGTACTTAATCTGCTTGAAAAGTACTTGCACACAGACAGAAGACAAAAACTCATCAAAGCATATTATAATGATCTATTGATTAAACATAGCATGGAATCAAGTACATAGTACACATATGAAAGCATTAATGAATAACACAAGCATATGGAAAAAGATTTGAACACTTTCTTAGTAAAAGGAAGAGTTACAACCCAATTTGCTTGATTCAGCATCACTCCTCCAGTTCAATCCTGTTATCGGGAAATCTAGTGTCTATGCAGAGCTGCTAGTCCCACTAATACTAGTATCTATCTTAGAAACAAACAAACTAAAACTACTTTCGTTTTCCTTTATGAGAAGTAGATAAGAGGGGAACAAAGGAGACCAACCTCTGTCTTGTGCTTGGTTCCTTGCTTGATTCCTCTCCCTTCTGATAGATCTTTGCCACTCACTTCCTCGTCTACCCAACTTCAAAGAGCACCTGTAGAATCAAAGCAACATAACACTATCCAAGAACAGAGGTCTACTATCATAAACAATATAGGACCAGATATATATTGACCACACAAATGCATATATCATCAATCATACAAGAATGTGGAGGAAAACTTGAATAGCTTTATTAATATGAAGAATAGAAAAGAGGATTACAACCAATTGTTCTGACCCAACGTCATCCTCTCAGCAAGAAAGCCCTTCTTCACCTCATGAAATGCTTAGATCACCCAACACTATGATGTTACACCAAGAAACCAACAACACTTCCTTACAAGATACAAAATTCCAGCCCCTGGATCTTTGGGATGAGGGATCCATATATAGATGATTGCAGGGAGGTGAGTCAACTTCTGGGATTTGATTAGTGTCCTCTCTCTGATAGTTCTCGATTCCACTTGGAGATTGATGATCTCTTACTCATCCCTGGGCAAATGCAAAGAGGCAAGTGTCACAAGAGAAGTTTCTGGAAGATTCCATGATCATCCACCTCGCAAATTGACTCTGCCATTTGTCCACTCTCGCCCATCACACCCCATAGAAGGGCTTTTCAGTATGCATCACACCTCCCATGTGCATTTAGGTAGGATGCAGCGCACTTTGACCATGGAACAGGTGAGATGGTCCAGTTTTGACCAGTTCTGAGTAGTTTTTCATGGAGAACTTCTGGGAGATGATGTAATCAGCTGACCTTGTTCTTTTAGGGGATGGAACAACACTTTTAGGGACTTAGGAGCCCTTGGTTTATGGAAATGTTTGATTGGGGTTGCAGTGCCCAAAAATGTCTATAACAGTTGCCCCCTAAAGCATAAGGTCGTTAATCTTTTGATGTCGGGTGAAATGCTTTATCATGAGGATCCGAAGTTTTTTCGAGCTGGAAGGTGACCTGTAATAAGATACAATAGAATACATTATCTTCATAATATTTTCATGATCTAGTTGAGGCGGTCATTCCCATGCTCAGCTTTATAAATTCATTTTCATGTACATAAGACAGACAATCATCTGAGTGCCGACTGATGATTCTGGTAGAGCCATCATCCCTTTGATTGGATGATTATCTGTGCGGCAATGATGTACATTTGATGTCTTTATTCTCCTAAATATATATCACAGCCTGGATGGATGAAACTAGATACGAGGTCTTCAATCCCGTTGTTCTTCACTTAAAGTACAAGTCGATCCATGTGGGAGATGCTCTGGAGTCGAACATGGAAAGACATCGCCTGATTACCAACCAATGATGTAAGCTGTTAACAGGCATGAGAGGAATCATCGATAATGATGATGACCCTCAAGGTACTATAGTACAATTCACGTGGTGTGAATAAGGGACTTGGCGTCGAACACCACGCAAAATCTTTCGGTCGAAGGCCATTGATGTAAACCTGTCGCCGGAAGTGAGAAACTTGCCATTGAGGCATGCAAGCTTCAAAGTACTGAAAGGGTTGTTCCTAGATCGACTTCTTGGATAATGAGCTGATGTCGACAAGAAGCGATCCATCATAGGGGGGCCTTAGTGAATCCCACATCTATGACAAAGAACAGAGCAATTGATTTTAATGGAGGTGAAACGATCTGATGATATAAAGTTCAGGGTGGCGGTCATGAACGAATGGAGTGTAAATGTATTGCAGTGGATGAGACACAGGTGAATTCTCTGAGCGACTTCTCTTGAACATATCGGTGACACTGACATGATGGATTGGTAGCGTTAACTCCAAATGTGGATGGTGTGATGGACCAATGGTGATATGACCAGTGAACGGAACAACCCAACCTGACTCGGATGCGGAGCGAAAGTGTCATGTTCAAGAGCGACTTGCTACCAATAAAGTTTCTTCAAGTTTTCTTCCCAATTTTTCCCCAGTCATTGCTGACTAGTACCTCTTTATTTTTTTCAAGCTTGAGGAGGATAGCATATGCTTGTTCTATAATTTTCCCTTTGGGAAAACCCATCACTATGTTTTAACGAGCCTAGCGATAGTGAAACTCGTTCTTGTCTGTATGGACAAGTTTGTCGCTATTTGGTTTTAACGAGTTTAACGACAAAGATAACTCGGTCCTTTTCAATTTTAGAGAGTCTGAAAGGGACATAAAGAAAACTCCAACAATCCTTTTTCGTCATATAATCCATTAAATCTGAAAAAGTATAAAATAATACAAAAGGGATGAATTTTCGGTAATTTTAATGAGCCAAACAAAACAAGCGCTCGATATTTTTGTGTAATAATCCCTCAGGTCCAAAAAGATTAAAATCTAAAGGAGGGATAGCACTTCCGGTCACTTTAATGAGCTGGAGAGGCCAATTACTCGGCAATATTTTCATATTTTATGAGTCAGATGAAAAGAGCTTAAAGGAGACTCGTTTTTCGAGGAACGAGTGATAAATTCAGGTAGCAGTTAATTCCAGGTAAGGTTTGGAATTTTCCAATCACGACAGTGTCACAAGGATGGCTAAGAGGATCAATCTTCGCAGTTGTTCTTCAAAAGGGTAAACAATCAAATGGAGGTGAATGATTAGCCAATACAGAGTGGAGGTGATGATGAGAACACGACCAAGGCTTCAAAGGCTGATGATAATGCATTCACGATGGTTATTTACCGGAAATTGGTTCATTTTTTATTGAATGAGCTTAAACTCTGGGGGAAACATTTGCTCACTTCTTATGTTTAATTTTTAACGAGCTTGAACTCCACATAAAAACTGCTCAATATAATGGTCATTGATTACCTTGATTTTACCATTGACAACTTTGTTCCTTCAAAGTTTGTACTGCCTATTCAATTGCTTCATCAAACTAGTTAGAAACGAATAATATATGCTTGAAAAATGAGTCAAAACACTAATATTTTACTTGAATTACATGAAAAGTAATTTAAAAGTGGTTTTTGATGAAATAACAACTGACTAAGGTAAAAAACGAAAGATTGAAGAACTTTGGTTATGGTTCTATTTTGACCGCTTTTGCCTCGGAAAAGATCCCGCTGATGCAGCTGCAGTACGTTTCACTTGGTTTACCTCCACCGACTGAGCCACAGATGCAGAGATGGGTCGACCTTATGGCCAGACATGCTGGTCAGTCCCAAGTTTCCTTTTCTGATACCTTCTTTGAGTGGTTCAATCGTCAGGAGATGGTTTTTTCCGAGTATCCATATGCTAGTATGGATTTCCAGGGTGACCCAGATTTGGTGCTGCCGGCTGGCGAGCAGTGGGGTGCCATCGATAAATTCTCTGACCATATCTCTGTTTATCATTTCTTTTCATAGTGTTCTTGTGCTTTCTTCTATCAGGACTAATAAAAACTCATGTTCTCATGCAGATGTTGGACTAGTTCGGCCAGTAGTACGCTTGAGAGTGCCAGCTGCCGCTCCCGCAGGAGAGGCTGTGGGAAGGGCTATCCTTCATGACCTTGATGTGGCTGAGACTCTTTCAGCATTGCAGGATCAGGTCGAGGGCCTCACTCTTGGTATTCCAGATGTGAGGACTGACGAGTTGCCTCTAAGGTTGCAGTGACATACTACTAGCGTGCCGAGTCAATGGACTAGGCTTTTACACATGATTACACATGCGGTGACTTGTTATCACCAGCATCATTAGACTAGGGTGCCCCCTAGCGTTTTGAGTTTTGGGTCATCTGGCCAATTTTGTCTTGGTTACAGAACATTATATTTAAACCATAAACAATTATATATATATATTTTGATTTTCAGAGTTTTATTTTGGTTAAGTTACATGATCCTAATGCAAATATTGATGAAATGCTTCTTTTTATAAATGTTGCAAATGTCTATCTAACACATAATTTGCCAATGAGTCTGTTAATGTGTTTAAATTTCTGGAAATATGCTGATATTGAATAGAATCAAACTGCCTTTCCAAAATCTTGACCCTTAGGAACATGCGATATATAGCTGGATTTCGGACGGAGTAGATACCAGTGAGTTGTAGGATGACAAGTTGTGAGTCTAGCCTGACGACAAGTCGGTGTATGCCATGTGTGATGGCATCAGAGAGGAGTTCTATCAATGCACTATATTCAGCGATGTTATTTGTTGACCGACCAATACATACCCCTATGAAACTTACTAACTCGCCGCTTGGATCAAAAATGGCCCAGGCCACAGAAGATAGGTTCCGCGAACTACGACTCGCTCTGTCGGCATATCAAACAAATGATTCCAATAGGTTCGACAACTGCAACAAATGTAAAAAGTGGATTACTTGACCAAAACAATTACCCTTAGTGAAAACAAAAATGTAACAAAAGCATAGGGGTTACTACACTGAATCAAGCGTAGTAACGCTTAAGGTACAACCCGTTACGGGGTTGTGCCAGTGGAATCCCGTCATAATCCACTAACTTGTAGGCCCCTTTTGCTAATACACATTTAACAATATAGGGGCCCATCCACAAAGACTTGAATTTACCTGCTCCCAAATTATCGGATTCCTGGTCGTAAAGTAAGACCAAGTCACCTTCTTAGAAGACACGGGGTTTGACATTCTTGTCGAACTGCGCCTTGACTCGTTTCTTATGGGCTTTGTTAGCTAAAGTGGCATCACGAAAAATTTCATCCAATTGGATTAGTTCCAAGAAACGAGCCTCCTCTTCTGAAGTTCTGGAGAGAAAGTCGACTGCGAGTTTGAGGGACGAGATTTCACACTAAACTGGTAAGATTGCTTCTAGGTCATACACCAGTTGAAAGGGTGTAAACCCAGTTGCATTCCTTACCGACGTTCGGTATGCCCACAAGGCTGAGTACAGGATCAGGTGCCAACTCCTTTTGTGGACTCCAATCACCCTTTGCAGCATCCGCTTCAGGACTTTGTTGATTGCTTCAACTTGTCCAATGGCCTGTGGGTAATATGGAGTAGAGCTGTCGTGGGACAACCCCAATTTCGTAGCCAATTCAACCATCATGTGATTGTGAAAATGTGATCCATGATCTGTGACTATGGCCTGTGGAACGCCGAATCCGACAACTACATGATTGAAAAAGAAAAGGGCAGCTGTTTCACCGGTGTTGTTTAATGTAGGCATCGCCTCGGCCCATTTGGAAAATAGTCTACCGCGACTATGATATACCCATGCCCCCTGGTCGAGGTGGGGTTACATGTCATGAAATCTATGCCCCATTTGGCAAATGGCCCAATAGCAACTATTGGTTGTAGGGGTGCGGGTGGTCTTCTGGTTTTGCTATCGAAAATTTGACATGCATGGCAACTTCTGACTGCGGTTATGCAATATTTGAACATTGTTGTCCAGAAGTATCCTGCTCGTAATTTTTTTTGCGCCGTAGCATAACCAGATTGATGCCTGCCACACGCACCTAAATGGAAATCATTTAGGACTTTTTCGGCCTCCTCATGGGTAGGCACCTCCTCAGAACTGTATCGACACCACTATGGTAAAGCGTATCACCGACGATCATGTAGTCTTTTGATTGGTATCGAATACGTTTTTGTTCAGAGCGAGATGTATTAGACCTATATTTTTGGGTTTGGAGATAGATGATTGTATCTCCATACCACGGATTGCTTGAAGATATTAGAAACAAAGATTCATCCACGATGGTTTCTTCGGATGTTTCATCATTGGAAGACGATGGGAGATCTCATATTAATTCTGCGAAAACCAGGGATTTCTTCGATTTGGATTTTACAAATTCTAGATCAAACTCTTGAAGAATTGCTATCCATTTTGAGTATTTTCCCCCCAGCAACTGTCGCGACAATATATAAGTCATGGAGTTGCAATCTGACAAAATGGTAGTTTTTCGAAAGAGGACATAGTGTCGAAATCTCTGTATCGCTTGAACAGCTGCAAGAGCTAGCTTTTCAATGTAGGAATACTTTCTTTCTGTATCATTTAAGTTTCTACTCAAATAATATATAGGATGTTCAATTCCATTATCTTCTTGAACTAAAACCATTGCGATGGTTGTATCCGCTGCAGTGAGATACAAGTTAAAGTCTTTTTGATAATCAGGAGCGTATATTAATGATGCCTTTATTAGGGATTCCTTCAAAGCATCAAAGGAAGCTTGCGTGACCTGATCCCAGACAAAGGGTACTTCTTTTTTCAATAGACGTGTATAACCTTTAGCAAGTTCGGCGTAATTTGGAATGAACCTCCTCAGAAAGTTTGCTTTCCCTTGGAGTTTCTGAATCTAAAGCAAATTTGAAGGTGGAGGCAAATTTATGATTTCCCAAACCTTACATGGGTCGAGACGAATCCCGTCCTTTGAGACTACAAAGCCAAGCAAACGACCAGAACTGACACAGAACACACAGTTGTGTGGATTGAGTCGTATCTTGTAGTGTCGACAACGTAGAAATATCGCTCTCAAATGCTACAGATGATCGGTCCACTTTCGCGAATAAGCTGGAAGATCATCGAGATATGGTTGAACGATGTTTTTGATGTCATGGAAGGCATAATTCATTGCCCTCTGAAATGTTGCCCCTGTGTTCTTTAAACCAAAGGGTAACTTGCGATATGCAAATGTGCCCCATGGACAAATAAATGCAGTCTTTGACTGGTCTTGTGGGCGGATATTTATTTGATTATACCCGGAGAATCCATCCATAAATGAAAAGATTTCACATCCGACGCATTCATCAATTATCTGGTCATTAAAGGGTGTAGGGTAGTTGTCTTTTGGACAAGCTTGATTTACATCCTTATAATCGACACACACTCTAATCGTTCCTTGTTTTTTAATTATAGGAACAATGTTTGATACCCAATCGGTTAGAGGAACCAGGTAAATAAAACCAGCATGGAGAAGTTTTTCAACTTCTACCTTGATGGCAGTGGCTTTCTTGGGGTGCACTTGCTGTAGCCGTTGTTGTACTGGTTTGACATCTGGATACATCTTTATTTCATTTTAAACTATACTTGCGTCAATGCCTGGCATTTCATCATATGACCAAGCAAAGACATCTCTGAATTCACGAAAAAGAACTTTGTATATTTCAAGTTCTGAAGGAGAACAACATTTGCCAACATAAATATTCTCTACAACATATGTTTTTGTCGAGATATTTATGGCGATAGTCTCTTCAATATTGGACAAGTTCCGCTTGGAATCCACCGTGTTTACAGTATTTGATAGGGAATCAAAAAATGAAGGATGATGAAGGTCATCAGGAGTATCTTCTTGACAATCCGGAAGATGGGAACGATGATGGTAATCTTCCCATGGTGCCCCATCAATTATCATTGACTGAACAATTCCTTCGTCGGTGTAATGAACTTTCGACCAAGGATCTGAAGGGGTGCCATATTCATTAGACCTATCTATCCAAATGCTTTACGAGCGTTGATTAGGGTTTTCCTCCCATGTCAGAAACATTGATTGCTACAATATTTCTATTGGGCTTGGAGGCAATACCTGCAGATGATCCATGCTAATATCAATTTCTGAGATCTTTTGAATAGAAGATATCATATTGCAGGTTCCTACTGTTGCCACTTCCACCAGATTGATTGGAGGTGGGAGCGAAAAAGTCCCCATTAATATAGGGTCTTTTAGTAGGCCTACTCCGATATTTTGAAGCGAATGGGGGCTTCCATGGATCATTAGAATGCTTCCCATAACTTGGGAACTATTGGGGAGAAAGGTTTGTTGGTCGACGATTGTAATTCCCCCTTGAAAGGGAAATGCAATCTTCCTAAAGTAGGTCGACACAACCATAGCCATAGCATATATCTAGAGCCTTCCCAGTAGGATGTTGTAATCGAGGTTTCCGTCGATTACTTCAACATCTATTTCTACTGTTTTCCCCCCCAGTTCAACTTGAAAGTTACTTAAAATCCCATATGGGGTATATGTTCGTCCTTCAAATGCTTTTAATGTCGTCAAAGATCGCGACAAGGTTGGAGATCCTAAAGTTTTCCAACAACTCATCGACATAATACATGTAGATGCCCCCTAATCAATAATTGTTCGATGAACAGTTTTGTTGAGGGCTTTCACTTGAATGAGGAAAGCTAGTTGGGTTGGTAACTGAGGATCATACCCTTTGTGATTAAAGGACACAAGATTAGAATCCTTTGGGTCAATCCCACCTATTGCTAAGAATAAAGCCTACTTTTGGGAGGGGCAATTTCGCAGTACCTCGAGTGTCGACATAGTGGATGGCGATTGGGCCAGATCTTCCACTATATTATAATGTTGTGCTGCTCTGGCACGAGGATTAAATGTTGACTTGTGTACTACTCCCTTTGGCGGTTTTATTGTTAGCTCTGGAATGATGGGCAGCGCAACTTCTGTCGAAGTTGTTGTCGAACTACTAGGTTGATCTTTATCCTTGTTGTTCGACAGCTGTGGATTTCCGTAATCTTTATTCCTTGTCATTATCAAAGCATCATTTTGCTGTTTCGAAACTGGCAACATCAACACTTGGGATGGGGAAGCATTATCACTGGCAACCAGATTTGTTCCTGGATTTGGAAACGGATCAGTTAATACCGCCGAGGTTTTCGAATTCTTGAAGAATTTTTAAGCTTAGCTTTATATGGACAATCTTTTACCCAATGATCCTCATCACATATAAGACATGGAAGATATGGTTTCTTATTTCCAGAAGGGTTTGTAGAAGATTTTTCAGGTGATGATTCCTCGTTTTTCTTCTTCTTCCCTTTGTTTTTCTTCTTGCCTCCTGGTTGCTTGGTTTCTTTGCCTTTGTCTGTTGAGATGGAATTTACTTCCGAGGTGAGAAGTTCTTCTTTTGAATTTTGACTAGAAATCTTACGGGCCTTTTTAGATGTAGCCTTTGTTGATTTTGTGTCTGTCGTACCAATCACGCCATCTCCGGCATGAGAGTCATTGTTCGATTTAGGAGGAGGAAGAACGGGAAATTCCGGTCTGGGAGCGTGAGGGATTTTATCATAGAGCGTGCCAGACTGAGTATAAATCAAGTCTAAATATTGCGCAAGCAATAACTTGCTCTTCAATGATGACTCCTCCCTTTGCCACATCTTCTGTAATGGAAGGTAATAATGACTTAATAAACCATTCAGCTAAAAGCTGATCAGGAACATACGTTTTTACCATTCTACGATGACGTCGCCACTCATGAATATGATCGGATATGTGAGTGGTCGTCGTTTGCTTGAAATTGGTAAGAAGTTCTGTTCCCGTTTCGTACCTTATGGGTAACTGAAAATGGGTTAAAAAGGTTGTGGCTAGGGTACTGAAGTTATCAAACAAAGCTCTAGGTAATTCGATATACCATTTTGCTGCCGGACTAGTTAACGTTCTCTGAAAAATGCGAAGCATAATCGAATCATCGTTTAGGGTGTTTGATGAACACCACAGATGAAAGGTCATCACATGATTCGACGAATCTTCACCCGGATTTCCATTAAATTTAAGAATATCTGACGGAAGTTTATGCGGAATTGCTGGCCACTAAGGGGCGTAAGCAATTGGATTGTTCATTAGCTGATTTAGATCCGGTAACTATAAAGTCACCACGAAGCGTAATTGTTGATTTAGGTTTGGCAAAGCATACCCAGGATAAGATGGAATCGCCTGGGCAGTTGGTCTTTGCATACCAGCATAATGCATTTGATGTTGGTAACTTTGGTAAGGTTGATGGGCATAACCATTGTAGAATGGTTGATTTTGACCGTTTTGAATATATGGCTGCCCATTATTTGTAAATATTTGTTGCTCAGATCCTTGGTAAACTTGTTGGAATTGCGGTTGTTGATATTTCACCAGCCATGGTTGTGAAGCCATGTGCTGTTGTCGAATACTGGTTGTTTGACCAAGATGAGGGGTAATTGTTGTTGTAGGGAAAAGTATCCGACACGGAATGACCCTATCCCACTCTAAGGGTGATAGTACCTCAGCAACAACTGAAAGTAAAGCTATCTAAGATTTCTTCTTTATGAAAGTAAATAGGGGAGAAAGAGATCCACCAACCGATGTCTTTCGCTAGTGTTGATCCAGTCTTCTCTCCTTGCCGCTTGCTCCCAGCTCCTTGCTCTTTCACTGGCCCAGCTACACAAAGATCCTGCAAAAGCACAAGAAAGGGAAACTACAAGAAGCATACATCCATAATTGATTCAAGGATTAGAATAAATCAAATATACAAGCATCAATACACCATTAAGATACATGCATATAGAAGAACCTCAAATGCTTTATTAATGGAAGAAGTAAAGTTCTGAGAGTGTTACAACCATAAGAGGCCCAATCCAGCAACACTTCCCAGCAGAAAGAAATCTCCTCTTCACCTCCTTCAAAGCAATCACCCAATAGTTCTATACACAAACCAATAGCACTTCCTTACATTCACAAAATTCCAGCCCCTTAGACCTCATGAGAGAGCTCTATATATAGGATATTTGGAGAAAGGATGAGTCAGCTTGAGACTGACATGAAGTTGACTTGTGTCCTCTCCCTCTTCAGTTATACTCCAGTTCTTGAGTCCACTTGGAGATCCTAGCTTCCACTTGGAGTTTAAGGACCTCTTACTCATCATAGGGCGAATTTGCTGATCCAAGTGTCATTTTAGAAGCTTCCTGGGCACCTGACACCTTGCAGAATGACTGTGCCACTTGGCCAATCTCGCCCAGCGCAGGTAGCCTTCATTAGATTTGACATTCAGCACAGGTACAGAGTGGAGCAGTTGACATTCAGCGCAGATGCTCAGGGAGCAGTTGACATGATCCTGAAATTGCTTGTTTTTGAGTGTTTTCAGGTGGAGAACTGATCTGAAGTGCTGTGGTTTGCTGACCTTGTTCCTCTAGGGGTAAGAACAACGTGTTTAGGGACTTTGGATCCCTTAGATTATTGACATTTCATGCTTCATGCTGTGAGGCACAAAAATGTCTATAACAGTTGCCCCCTAAAGTATGAGGTCGTTTATCGGGTGAAATGCTTTATCCAGAGGATCCGAAGTTCATTCAATCGCTGAGAGGTGTCCTGTAATAAAATACAATGCAATACATTATTTTTCATCTTGTTTTCATGATCTAGCTGAGGCGGGCATTCCCATGCTCAGCTTTATAAATACATTTTGGTACATAGAACAGACGATCGTCTGATGGTAGACTGATAATTCTTTGCTAAAATTATCATCCTTTGAGTAGGATGATCATCTGCTGCAATGATGTACATAACAAATGTCTTTATATCCTGAATGTATATCGCAGCCCGGATGGATGAAACTAGATCCGGGGTCTTCAAACTCGTTCAATCTTCACTCTAAGTACAAGTCGATCCATGTGAGAATTGCGCTGAAGTCGAACATGGAAAGACATCGCTTGATTACCGGTCAATAATGTAAACCGTTAACAAGCGCGAGAGGAATCACCAATAATGACAATGACCCTCAAGGTATTGCAGTACAATTCACGTGGTGTGAATAAAGGACTTGGCGTCGAATACCACGCAAAATCTTCTGGTCGAAGGTCATTGATGTATACCTGTCGCCGGAAGTGAGAAACTTGCCATTGAGGCATGCAAGCTTCAAAGTACTGAAGGGGTTGTTCCTAGATCAACTTCTTGGATAATGAGCTGAAGTCGACAAGAAGTGATCCGTCAAAGGAGGGCCTTAATGAATCCCACATCAATGACATGGAACAGAGCTAATGATTTTAGTGGAGGTGAAAACAAACTGTGACATATGACTCAGGGTGGCGACCATGAATGGATGAAGGATAATGTATGGCAGTGGATGGGACACGGTTGACTCTTTCTGAACGACATCTCTTGAACATATAACGACACTGATGCGATGGATCGGTAGCATTACCCCAAATGTGGATGGTTTGGCGAGGACCATGGTGATGAGACCGGTGAATGAAAACAACCCAACCCGATGTGGTACGGAGGAAAAGTGTCATGTTCAAGAGCGACTTGCTACCATTAAAGCTTTGAGGTTCTCCCAATTTTTCCCGAGTCATTTCTGACCAGTACCTCTTTATTTTTGTCAAGCTTGAGGAGGATAACATATGCTTGTTCTATAACCTGCCCTTCGGGCAAGCCCATCGCTATGTTTTAACGAGCCTAGCGATAGGGACACTCGTTCTCGTCTAAAGACAAGTTTGTCGATATTTAATCATTTTAACGAGTCTAACGACAAGGAAAACTCGGTCCTTTTCAATTTTAGAGAGTCTGAAAAGGTACAGAAAGTTAACTCCAAAATTCCTTTTTCGTCATCTAATCCCTTAAGTCCGAAAAAGTATAAAACAATACAGAAGGGATGAGTGTTCGGTACTTTTAACGAGCCGATCAAAACAAGCGCTCGATCTTTTTGTGCAATAATCCCTCAGGTCCAAAAAGATTAAAATCTAGAGGAGGGATAGCTCTTCCAGTCTTTTTAACGAGCTGGAAGGCCAAAACTCAGAAAACTTTTCATATTTTACGAGTCAGATGAAAAGAGCTCAAAGAAGACTCGTCTTTTGAGGAACGAGTGATAAACAGGGATAGCAACTGATTCCAGGTACAGGTTGGGATTTTCCAATCACGGCAGTGTCACAAGGATGGCTAGGTGAAATCACTCTTCGCAGCTGTTCCTCAAAATGGGTAAACAATCATATGGAGGTGAACGATCGGCCAAATGACGGTGGAGGTGGCGGGTGCAAACACGACCAAGGCTTTCTATGGCTGATAAAATTACGATCACAAAGGTTATTTACCGGGATAGGTTCTTTTTTAGATAAAAATGAGCTTAAACTCTAGAGGAAACATTGCTCACTGCTTTTATTTATTTTTTAACGAGCATGAAGACCGCGTTAAAACTGCTCGGATCTTGCGTTTATTTTTTAACGAGCATGAACTTTATGCTAAAACTGCTCGATCTTGCTTTTCTATTTTTTAACGAGCATAAATTCTGCGGTAAAACTGCTCGATATAATTTTGTATGCCCCCAGCATAATAATGCAAACGAGGCACATGCCCCCTAGTTTTAGGGGGGCGCTTCATTTTTTAATGAGGTTGACACCGTAAAGAACTATCCTCTTCACTCTTTATTTCATTTTTTAACGAGGTTGACTTGAGATAGGAACTATCCTCGAAGCTTTAGATCCATTAGAAATAGAAGGTTTCATATTCCATTGTAGCCATTTCCGCCAGATCACTCGTAGGCGGTAGGGCAACAGTACCCATTAACTTGGGGTCTTTTAGGAAAATTACTCCGATGTTTTGGAGAGAATGATTGCTTCCATGGATCATTGGAATACTTCCTGTAATGAATGGTGGCATAACTTCTGCTGAAGTTGTCGTCGAACTGCTTGGTTGATCTCTTCCTTTGCCGTTCGACAACTGCGGATTTCTGTTCCTTGTTGACATCAAAGTATCATCCTGTTGCTTAGAGTTCGACACCATTAGTACCTGGCACCCGGAAGTATTTCCACCATCAACCAGATTTTGACTTTGATTGGGAAACGGATCAGTCAACACAGCTGGATTTTTCGGACTCTTAAAGAATCTTTTTATCTCAGCTTTGTATGGACAGTCTCTTGTCCAGTGATCCTCATCGCATATCTGACACCCAAAAGGTGGTTTCCCTTTGCCAGGAGGGTTTGAAGAATTTTTTCCAGGGGATGACTCACCCTGTTTCTTCTTCTTCCCTTTGTTTTGTTTCTTCTTGCTTCCTGGTTGATTGGTTTCTTTGCCTTTATCTTCTGATACGACATTTACTTCCGAAGCAAGAATTTCTTCTTTTGCATTTTGATCCGAATTCTTACGGGCTTTCTTTGACGAAGCCTTTATCGATTTCGCGTTTGCCGTGCCAATCACGCCGTCACCGGCATGAGAGTCACTATTTGATTTAGGAGGGGGAGGAATTGAAAATTCCGGTCTAGGGGCGTCAGGTATTTTGTCATAGAGTGTGCCAGACTGAGTATAAACTAAGTCCAAATACTGCGCACGAGCAATAACTTGCTCCTCTGTTACGACTCCCCCTTTGGCCACATCTTCCGTAATAGCCGGAAGTAACGACTTTATAAACCATTCAGCTAATAGCTGATCGGGAACATATGTTTTCACCATCCTACGATGACGACGCCACTCATGTATATGATCAGATATGTGGGTAGCAGTTGTCTGTTTGAAGTTGGTTAATATTTCTGTTCCCGTTTCATACCTTATCGGTAATTGAAAGTGGGTTAAGAAAGTCGTGGCTAGGGAACTAAAGTTATCGAAAGAGGCTCTTGGCAATTCAATATACCATTTAGCCGCTGGACCTGTCAATGTCCTCTGAAAAAGGCGAAGTCTTATCGAATCGTCGTTAAGGGTGTTCGACGAACACCACAGATGAAAAGTCATCACGTGATTCGACGGGTCTTCACCTGGATTTCCATTGAATTTAGGAATGTCAGATGGAAGTTTATGAAGAATCGCTGGCCACCAAGGGGCATAAGCAATCGGATCGTTTGTTAAACGGTGTAAATCGGGTAACTCTAAAGTTGCCACGAATGGTAACTGTTGATTAAGGTTAGGCGAAGCGTAACCAGGGTACGATGGAATCGCTTGAGCAGTGGGTCTTTGCATACCCGCATAATGTAATTGATGTTGGTATGACTGATACGGCTGGTGGACTTGACCACTGTAAAGTGGTTGGTTTTGACCGTTTTGGATATACGGTTGTCCACTGTTCGCAAAGATCTGCTGCTCAGAACCTTGGTACACTTGCTGGAATTGCGGTTGTTGGTATTGTACAAGCCATGGTTGTGACGCCATGTTCTGTTGTGCCATGCTAACCATTGGACCAAGGTGTGGGGTAATTGTACCCGTTTGTACTTGTGTCGTCCCACCAGTTGGCGATTGTGGTTGTGACCCATGGTCAAGCGACTGTTGCATTACAACCTGAGAAATCTGAGGTTGACATGTAACAGGTATCGCTTGAACTTGGGACACGGTTACAATAGCCGGGGTGGTTGGGATGTTCGTCACAGGTACACACTGTTGCATAGAATATACAATCCTTGGTTGTTGAGGTAGCATAGGTACCCAACTACTTAATGCAATTCCAGTATAACCAGAATACTGTTGAGAACTGCCATATGGATATCCTCCCGGAGGAGGTAATGAAAGGGCATACTGCCCCCCATATGGTAGCAATCCGGAACTCAGAGGGATTGTTAGTCCTTGAGGACTAGATGACCCAAATTGACCTCCATGAGGATCAATCTGTCGAGTTTCAACATAAGAATTACCGGGTATTACTCCGGATGAACAAACTGGAATAGACCATACTGTCGAAATAGTCCCTGGGTGGACTCCTTCTAGCTGTTGAGAGCTAGTTGGGATAGCTGGTATGCCGGCAAACATCGTTGGAGTGACAGCAGGAGCTTCTACCGTCGCTGTGTCATTTGACACAGTCCTAGATGATGACGGTTGTTCAGACATTTTAAGTCTATCCAATAGATTGCCTAGCGATTCTACATGGACTTCCACTTGTGGTGGATTAACCTCTGATGAAGGAAAGAGAGTGACCCCTACTCCAAAATGAGTTGTAGTACTTGCTTGCGAATCCTCTGCAATTTCTTCTATCGCAATCAAACCCGGTGGAAGAGGAAGACCGTCAGGTCTGTAAAATATTTCTGGTGCCGAAGAAGTGGTTGTTTCGATAGAGACAATTGTTTGGGGAACAAAACTTTCTGGACCGGTTACAGATGGAACTGGTTCAGTTACACAAGTATTTGCCCCCAGACTAGGATCAATATTACTGTCCTTCTGTGGCTGTTGAACTTCTTCTATAGAGGCAGGGTTTCCAGAAATGTTAGGAGTAACCGGAACCTCGGATGTAGTAGGAACACTTGTTCTAACTTTCAAAGGAGATTTTGAACCGGTTAAACGAGTTCGCTTTGCCCGTACTGTTTTCGATTCCGGGACAAAGACGGTTGACTCGTAAGTCTCCGCGAACGACGGTGTTTCAATTGACTTTCTTCCACGATTGCGGATTACTCGATCAACTAAAATATTAAAAGGGGAAATTTGTGTTTCCGAATTGAATGAATTTTATTAGACGCTTTTAGACACAACTTGCTTTTTCAGTTTTTAAGAGTCGAGAAAAAGCTAAAGATGACTCTAGTCTCCTTCGATGTTTTAATGAGCCCGAAGTGACAAATGCTCGGTTAGACTTTTTCAGTTATAGAGTTTGAAAAAGGCCAAAAGAAACTGCTCTGGAGATCTAGGCAGAGGGTGTGCCAAACCTTTCGCGAAACCACAAAATACGTTTTACGGTACGGGTGGTCGATCTTTGTGAATGCTGTGTTCACTGCATCGCGATCAGTAGGGCAGCCGACACGGCTTCCTAAGGATAAAGGATAAATGCCTATAGGGGTCTCCCAATATACGCGACGGTACGCGGGAGCACAAGTCCGTATTAGTGCTATCGTCCCTCAGGAGGAATCACCCACCTTCGTAGAGATCGACAGTCACTACGTTTAACGACGCCGGAACACGTCTCTACCTAGACCTCTATTGTGAGCGTTATGTTACAAAGCGTTGTTAGGTTCATTCAATATATTTTAAGTTGATCTTGTTTAGCAGTTTGTCTTTCAGGATCACCACGAGATGTATTAGTACAAATTCCTAAATGCAGTCTAAGATGATAAGCAAGCTTTATAATCTTTTAACTTTGAAAATCCTAACTACTGAGGGAAAAGAAAGACATCATCTTTTCACACAGATCACGAAGCACACACTAATGCACTTTCTCCTAGATCAATCATGCAAACTTATCAAAAATGCAAATGCAAAATGCAGGTATTTCTTTTCTCTTTCTTAATGTTGATGTATTACAAAAAGAAAGCTGTTGTATAATTTCGAATTCAATTTCAAGTGAAAGCAAACAAGCTTGTCCAAAATCAAAAGACACCTTAAGATTTACTTGTTTCGACACCAGAAATATATAAACTCAAACCAAATGACGAAAGCAAAAGCTCAATCAGCTATGAACAACAAATAAACTAACTCTTAAGATCAAAACGACACTTTATCACAGGTCTAGATCTAAGAGGTCACAACAAGACTAGTTCAATTTCGTTATGGGAAACTGTAAATGCATAAGAAATACAAAAAGAACAAACACAGTTTCTTTATACAACTGAGGCGGAATAGTGACAAGGAAAGTTGGTTTCAGATAGGCCCATTGACTAGTAACAAACAGAAAAAAACAAGAGTGAAAACAAGGCAAGAACCAGCAGGAAACCCCAGTAGCACAGTGTACCACTGGTTCAGCGCAGGTAAAGGACTGTCAGATTGACATTCAGCGTAGTTCCCGAAGGGGCTACCTACGCTGAAATGCAGACTGCCTTTGTACAGCCTGCACTGAAGAACGAGACTTGCGTTTTTCACAGTTTCCAGGTCACAGATTGCTCAAAAATTCACAGTTTTTGCTCAAATCAGAAGCTATCAGTCAAGGACACACTAAGGGATGACAAGGAGGATGAAAAGCTATCACTAAGAGCTTATTAGAGTCCTTGTGGATCAGCTCTTCAAATCATAAACTTGCCCAGAAACTGAGCTAGAGTAGCTGCCCTCTACTTTGTATTTGAATGATTCAAACACAGTTCGATTCGGTACTCCCTTTGTTTATGAAATGAATAGCAAAAAACACAAACAACCAACAAGATACGTTCCCCAGCGGAGTCGCCAATTTGTTGTAGGGAAAAGTATCCGACACGGAATGACCCTATCCCACTCTAAGGGTGATAGTACCTCAGCAACAACTGAAAGTAAAGCTATCTAAGATTTCTTCTTTATGAAAGTAAATAGGGGAGAAAGAGATCCACCAACCGATGTCTTTCGCTAGTGTTGATCCAGTCTTCTCTCCTTGCCGCTTGCTCCCAGCTCCTTGCTCTTTCACTGGCCCAGCTACACAAAGATCCTGCAAAAGCACAAGAAAGGGAAACTACAAGAAGCATACATCCATAATTGATTCAAGGATTAGAATAAATCAAATATACAAGCATCAATACACCATTAAGATACATGCATATAGAAGAACCTCAAATGCTTTATTAATGGAAGAAGTAAAGTTCTGAGAGTGTTACAACCATAAGAGGCCCAATCCAGCAACACTTCCCAGCAGAAAGAAATCTCCTCTTCACCTCCTTCAAAGCAATCACCCAATAGTTCTATACACAAACCAACAACACTTCCTTACATTCACAAAATTCCAGCCCCCTTAGACCTCATGAGAGAGCTCTATATATAGGATATTTGGAGAAAGGATGAGTCAGCTTGAGACTGACATGAAGTTGACTTGTGTCCTCTCCCTCTTCAGTTATACTCCAGTTCTTGAGTCCACTTGGAGATCCTAGCTTCCACTTGGAGTTTAAGGACCTCTTACTCATCATAGGGCGAATTTGCTGATCCAAGTGTCATTTTAGAAGCTTCCTGGGCACCTGACACCTTGCAGAATGACTGTGCCACTTGGCCAATCTCGCCCAGCGCAGGTAGCCTTCATTAGATTTGACATTCAGCGCAGGTACAGAGTGGAGCAGTTGACATTCAGCGCAGATGCTTAGTGGAGCAGTTGACATGATCCTGAAATTGCTTGTTTTTGAGTGTTTTCAGGTGGAGAACTGATCTGAAGTGCTGTGGTTTGCTGACCTTGTTCCTCTAGGGGTAAGAACAACGTGTTTAGGGACTTTGGATCCCTTAGATTATTGACATTTCATGCTTCATGCTGTGAGGCACAAAAATGTCTATAACAATTGTACCCATTTGGGCCTGTGTCATTCCACTAGTTGGTGATTGTGGTTGAGTCGCAGGGATAAGAGGCTGTTGCATTACAAGTTGAGAAACCTGAGGTTGGCATACAACAGGAAACGCTTGTACTTGCGACACCGTCACAATAGCCAGCGTAGTTGGTATATTTGACATAGGTAAACATTGTTGCATCAAGTATACAACTCTTGGTTGTTGAGGCAGTATTGGCACCCAACCGCTAGATGTAATTCTAGCATAACCTGAATTTTGTTGTGAACTCTCGTATGGTTGTCCTCCCGGAGGAAACAATGAAAGGGTATATTGCCCCCCATACGGTGGTAATCCGGTACTTAAAGGAATGGTTTGTCCTTGAGGACCGGACTGCCCAAATTGACACGTGAAGGATCAATTTGCTGAGACTCAACATAAGAGTTCCCGGATATTATTCTGGATGAACAAATGGGAATGGACCATACTGTCGAAATAGCCCCTGAGTGGGCTCCATCTAGCGATTGAGAGCTAGTTGGGACAGATGGTATGCCGGCGAACATTATTGGAGTGACAGCAGGAAGTTCTGCCATCGCTGTGTCAGATGACACAGTCCTAGATGTCGATGGTTGTTCAGACATTTCTAGTCTATCCAAAAGATTTCCTAGCGATTCTACAGGAGCTTCCGATAATGGTAGACTAATTTCTGATGAAGAAGGATATAGGGTGATCCCAACTCCAAATTGCGATGGAGTACTAGATGGAGGATCCTCCACAATCTCTTCTATAGAAATCAGACTAGGTGGAAGAGGTAGACCGTCAGGTCCGTAAAATATTTCTGGTGTTGAAGAAGGTATAGATTCTGCAGCGACAGATGTTTGGGGAATAACACCTTCCGAATCAGCTGTAGATGGAGCTGGTTCAGTAATACAAGTGTTTACCTTCACACTAGGATCAACTCTACTATCCTTTGGTGGCTGCGGAACTTCTTCTATAAAGGTAGGGATACCAGAAATGTTTGGAGTAACCGGAGTATCCGATGGTGTAGGAACACTTGTTCCAATTTTACCAGGGGATTTGGAACCGGTTAAATGAGTTCGCTTCGTTTGTAACGGTTTTGATTCTGGAGACAAAGACGGTTGACTCGTAAGCCTCCACGAACGACGGGGTTTCAATTGACTTTCTTCTACGATTGCAGATTACTCGATCAACTAAAAATCAAAGGGAAATATGTTTCCGAATTAAATGAATTTTAGACGCTTTGACACAACTTGTTTTTTCAATTTTTAAGAGTCGAGAAAAAACAAAAGATGACTCTGGTCGCCTTCGATTTTTAATGAGCCTGAAGTGACAAGTGCTCAGATGGACCTTTTCCTTTAAGGAGTCTGAAAAGGAACGAAAGAGACTACTCTGGAAATCTAGACAGAGGGATTACCAAACCAATCGCAAAACTCCAGAATACTTTTTACGGTACGACCATTAATCTCCCCGAATGTTGTGTTCAGTGCATTGTGATCGATAGGGCGGCAGACATGGCTTCCTATGGATAAAGGATATAGCGTATTGTGGTCTCCCAATATATACTCGACAGTACGTGGGAGCACAAGTCCGTACTGGAACTTGTCGTCTCAAAGTGGAGGAATCACCCAACCAACAATGAAAACAATAGTTACCAAGCTTTACGATGCCGGAATATGTCTCTAGCCTAGACTTCTAAATGTTGTGCGTTAGGTTCCAAAGCATTTTTAGATTCATTAAATTTATTTTATAGTTGATCTTGCTTAAGAAATTTTCCTTTCAGGTTCACCACGTGATGTAGATATATAATTCCTAAAATGCAATCTAAGATGATAAACAATCGTTTAAGCTTCTTTTTGTAATGAAAATCCTAGCTACTAAAAAAAGAGAGATGATATTCTTTCAACATAGAGCAGAGAGCACACACTATATGCACTGTCCTAAATCAAACCAACAAACAGTCTAAATGCAAATGCACATGCATGTATTTGTTTTTAGCCTTCTTAATGTGAATGATAAAAAGGAATCTAAGCGCAAATCTGAATTATTTTTCAAAGCAACATTACTAACAAGTTTCTTTTCAAGACAAAATGAAGACAATGACGACACTTTGTGATTTGGAATTGAACACTTTCTTTCAACACTTGAAAAACTACTAATTCAAATCAAATACAAGAGTAACAGTGTAATCGACTATCAAGAACAATCGGATTCTCTTCTATGACTAAAAACGACACTTGCGACACTTCCAAATAAAAAAACGACAGTTCAATTACGCTACCTCTTTGTAAAAGAGAACTGAAAATGGCTCACAATACATAAAAACATTTACAGTTCTTTGCACAATGGAGGTGGAATAATGGCAAGGAAGGGGGTTTCCACAGAGGTATACTGATTACAGACATCAAAACTCCTAAATAGAGCTGAAAAGAGTGAAGAAAAATCAAAGTCTAGAGGCAAAATTAACATTTTCCGATCAGTGCACCTGTTACACAGGGATTCCAGTATGCATCCCACCTATAGCACATGGGAAGTGCGATGCATACTGATATCCTTGAAGAGAGGGTATGATGGTACAGTGCGAGACTTTTGATCCAGTTCTTGATCACAGTTTGCAACACAGTTCAGGGATTTAGGCCCAGCAAGTGATAATCAGTAAATAAATCACAGGGGTAGATCTAAGGAGGTTACTAGAGCCACCACAAGGGCAATTAGAGAGCTTGTAAATCGATTGTTTAGTTCATAAACAAAACCCAAAGATAGACTGAAGCAGCATTGATCTACTTTGCACTTTCATAGCAAATGCAGTTCGAAGGCTAGCTGGCTTGACTTCAGGCTCCGTCTGTAAGTTTATAAAGCAAACAAATATAGACAAACAAACAATCTATTCGCTCCCCAGTGGAGTCACCATTTTGTTATCGGGAAATCTGGTGTCTATGCAGAGTTGCTAGTCCCACTAAGATTGGTAGCTATCTTAGAAACAAACAAACTAAAACTACTTTCATTTTCCTTTATGAGAAGTAGATAAGAGGGGAACAAAGGAGACCAACCTCTGTCTTGTGCTTGGTTCCTTGCTTGATTCCTCTCCCTTATGATAGATCTTTGCCACTCGCTTCCTCATCTACCCAGTTTCAAAGAGAACCTATAGAATCAAAGCAACATAACATTATCCAAGAACAGAGATCTACTATCATAAACAATATAGGACCAGATATATATTGACCACACAAATGCATATATCATCAATCATACAAGAATGTGGAGGAAAACTTGAATAGCTTTATTAATATCAAGAATAGCAAAGAGGATTACAACCAATTGTTCTGACCCAACGTCATCCTCTCAGCAAGAAAGCCCTTCTTCACCTCATGAAAAGCTTAGATCACCCAACACTATGATGTTACACCAAGAAACCAGCAACACTTCCTTACAAGACACAAAATTCTAGCCCCTGGATCTCTGGGATGAGGGATCCATATATAGATGATTGCAGGGAGGTAAGTTAGCTTCTGAGATTTGATTAGTGTCCTCTCTCTGATAGTTCTCGATTCCACTTGGAGATTGATGATCTCTTACTCATCCCTGGGCGAATGCAGAGAGGCAAGTGTCACAAGAGAAGTTTCTGGAAGATTCCATGATCATCCACCTTGAAAATTGACTCTGCCATTTGTCCACTCTCACCCATCGCACCCCATAGAAGGGATTTTCAGTATGCATCGCACCTCCCATGTGCATTTAGGTGGGATGCAGTGCACTTTGACCATGGGGCAGGTGAGATGGTCCAGTTTTGACCAGTTCTGAGTAGTTTTTCATGGATAACTTCTGGGAGATGATGTAATCAGCTTACCTTGTTCTTTTAGGGGATGGAACAACACTTTTAGGGACTTAGGAGCCCTTGGTTTATGGAAATGTTTGATTGGGGTTTCAGTGCCCAAAAATGTCTATAACAAATCCCATCCTCTCCTCATAACAAGCAAGACATTTTGACATCATTACAATACTTGAAATCAACTCAAGTCTCACACTAACAACATCTCCCTATAATTCAATGATTTTCAGCCCCTAATCACTTAGATGAGTGGTCTATTTATAGGTGAATGAAGGAAGTTATGCCATAAATGGTGATAATGAATGCCCTCCCAAACTTAGAATTTAGTTCCATGGAGGAAGGGATAAAGGGATTGATATTCCTTAACTCCCTACCTCATCCAAATTCGAGCTCAAAGGAGTAGATAAACTTGGGAAGCTTCTAGATGCACCCAATGGATAAGAATATTCCCAAACCCCAATGAAATTTTGCTCAAATGTGCCCAGCGCAAGCCAAATAGGGCTCAAGTGCACTGCATAGCACACTAGCAGTGTACTGGACTACACTGCATTGCACCCTAATGAAGGCCTATCTATGCTGATCTTCTTAGAGGCAAATTTTGGATGATTTCAGTCATGAAACTTCTTGGGAAGCAAGGCATTCTGATGGTTGACTTCTTTAGGGCATGTAACAACTAAATTAGGGTTTGATGGGCCCTAATAGCACTGATATGTAGGTTGGGGTTGATGTGCCCAAATGGATCTGTAACAGTTCCCCCCTAAAGCATGAAGTCGTAAATATGTATGTCGAGTGAAATGCTTTATCATGTGGAGAGGAGGTTTCGAAGTGGAAGGTGACCTGCATGAATTACAATACATATATCATGATAATTTGATTTTTTCTCATGAACTTTCTGAGGGAAGGCATACCCATGCTCAGCTTATAAACTTTCATTACATGTACAAATATAGTCATCTACAGATATAGACCCGTGAATGGATGACCATGAATGTAAGGCCATTGTACATTTGATTTAGTACTCCTGAAAAATATCGCAGCCCAAATGGATGAAACTAGATCCGGGGTCTTCAATCTCATTCAATATTTCTCTCAAGTACAAGTCTAACCATGTGAATAGATGATCTGAAGTTGAACATGGGAAGACATCATCTAATTACTAGCCAATGATGTAAGATGTTAACAGACACGAGAGGAATCACCGATAATGATAATGACCCTCAAGGTACTATAGTACATTTCGCATGGTGTGAATAAATGATTTAATGTCAAACACCATACAAAGTATTTCAGTCAAAGGCCAGTGATTTCAACCTATCGCCGGAAGCAAGAAACCTGCCATTGATGTATGCAAGCCTCAAGGTATTGAAGGGGTGTTTCTAAGTCAACTTATTGGATGATGTGCTGATGTCGACAAGAAGCGACTCGTCGCAGGAGGGATTGATGTATCCCACATCAACGACACGAAACAAGGTAAATGATTTTGGAGATGAAAAATCAACTTACGACAGAAGGTTTAGGAATGGCGGTCATGAAAATGAATGTTTACGATATTGCAAAGGATGAAGTTTGAACTAAATGACTTCCCTTGAACATGTCGATGACACTAAGATGAATTGGTAGCATTGACCCAAAACAAAGTAATGGATGGTTTGATAGACCAACGGTGTGATAACCATCAAGCTGAATGACCCAACCCACATAGTCACGGTGATGAGGTGAAAGTGTCATGTTTAAGAGCGACTTGATACCATAAAGTGTTTTCCCCTTTTTCTAGTTTTCCCCAGTCATTTTTGACCAGTACCTCTTTATTTTTTATCAAGCTTGAGGAGGACAACATATGCTTGTTGTATAATTTCACCCTTCGGGTGAATCCATCACTATTTGATGCTTTAACGAGTCTAGCGAAGGTGAAACTCGGTCTTGTCTAGATGGACAAGTTTGTCGCTATTTGATGTCTTAAACTAGTTTAAAGATAAAGTTAACTCGGTCCTTTTCATGTTTAGAGAGTTTGAAAAGGGACAAAAAGGAAACTCCAAAAGTTCTTTTTCATAAATTAATCTCTCAGGTCCAAAAAAGCGTAAAATGGTACAAGAGAGATATCGTTTGCAATCCTTTAACGAGCCGGAAAAGACAAGCGCTCGACAATCTTTTCATGTTTAGAGAGTTTGAAAAGAGCTTAAATAGGACTCCAATGGGGTTCCTTTTTCGTTTTTAACAAAGCTCAAAAAAGAGATAAAATTTTTCTTTGTGGTCAAAGATGTTCAATTTACATTTGAGCACATCAAATTCTACATGTCAGTTGTTAAACCTACTCAAAACACCATCAAAATAGATTAAAAATACCTTTTCCATGGATAAAATGAATAAAAACTAATGTTTACTTGATTAATGTGCAAGAAATAAACATAAAAACAAGTTTTACCATTTCACATTTACCCTTTGATTTTGGTGATTTGGAGCAGTTTTTACCTCAAAGTTCACTAGTTTATTATGGAGGATTCAATGGACCATTCCTCGTTCCGTCTGGACCAGGTAGGAGCTATCTCTGTTCTATTTCACTTCATTCCATTCATTTTCAATTTCAAGCAAAAAATTGGAGTTTTTGAGGCCCCTAGGGTTTCAATTTTGAGCTTTAGGATCAATGCACCCTTTCATCATCGAAAGGTGTGCTGCATTGCACACACATAGAAGGCTGCATGCATTGCAGTGCACTATCTTTAAGGTAGGTGTGCGCTGGGCGCAAAACCCAAATTCACATAGCTATTTTCTCCCAAATTTTGCTCTGTTTTTTGCAAGAAATGGATCCTAATTTGTCTAATTTTTGTATTGCAAACATTCATTGAATCAAAATGGTGATTATATGGAGAGAACAGAACACAAAGAACAAGATATGATTTCCCTAAATAATCAGGGTATGGTTGAGGCCCTAAGCAATTGCGGGTTACTCAAGTATTTCCGACTATCTAGCATGCGGAAGCAAATTGAGCTTTTACAGTTCCTTGTTCATTCATGGGATCCTACTAATCAGGACTTTGACATTAGGGACAAAGTGATCCCATTTAACATCGATGACATATGCTTTCTAATTGGACTGTCAAGGCGGGGTGCCCCTATCTCACTATTTGGATTTTCCAAATGGGGTGAATCAATGAGAGACCACATACGACAATCCTGCCGGGAAGGTACACAACCTAACAGAGATGAAAAGATTAACATCAGGGATGTTAGTGATTTACCATTAAGGACGATCCTATTTGCCATTTCCAAATTGGCTTGCAGCGTGACACTACACTTGGCAAACAGATCATACATGCAGTATGCTTTAGAGTGTTTAGAGCCAAGAGTGTTCAACTGGTGCGAGGCAGTACTTTCATCTACAAAAGAACAACTGATCAAGGTGAAAAGTGGAAAGACAAAGTGGGTCGATCCTGATTTCTTTCGCCTTGGATAGAATTCCACTTGTGCAGCCACAAATTGTTTCACTGGGTGTATTTAGACCTAGGGATCCACGGATGCAGAGATGGGTAGATCTTATGGCTAGGTATGTTGGTCAGTCATTGATCTCATTTACCCCTGCGTTCTTTGAGTGGTTTTATCGATAAGATATGGCCATCGCAGAGTATCCATATTCAAGAATGTATTTCCGTGGAGATCCAGACTTGATGTTACTAGTTGGAGCACAGTTGGGGTGCTATAGGTAAATTGTTTGACCAAAGTGTTTTTTATTTTAAAGTTTCTACGTTTTTTTTGTGTTTTTTTGTTTAAATCCAAGATTAAACAAAATCATTTTTATGTATGTAGATGTTGGACTTGTTTGACTTGTGGAGCACCAATGAGTGGCAGGTGGGCTAGAACAGAGACCTGTTGGGAGAGCAGTTCTCTGAGACTTAGATTTAGCCGAGACATTGGCTGAGTGACAAGACCACATAGAGGGTTTGACCCTAGGCATTCCAATGTCCAGATCGAGGAGTTGCCTATGCAACTGCAGCACCACACCATTGGTGTGCCGAGTCATTGGATGAGACTTTTACGCATGATAGCACAGGTTGTGACCTGTTACCATGAGCACCACTAGTTTACTTAGATGTTTTCTGCATACATTTTGAGTTTTTGGGTCAGATGACCAATTTTTGTCTTGGACACAAACTATTTGTAAAAAATTTTAAAACAACTATCTATTTTACTTTCAGAGTTTTATTATGGTTAAGTGATGCAATCCTATTCAACTGATGATGTGAATTGAAAATATTTTACTTTACATATGTCACAAATTTCTATTTAACACATAATTTGCTAGAGAATCAGTTAATGTGTTTAGATTTCTGGAAATATGCTGATATTGAATAAACTCAAAATACCTTTCCAAAATACAAACTCTAAGGAACATGTGATGAATTTTTGGGTTTCGGATGGTATAAACACCAGTAAGTTGTAGTACAACGAGTTGTGAGTCTAGCCTAATGATGATTCGACGTATGCCAAGTGAAATGGCATTAGAGAGAAGTTCAATCAACGTGCTATACTCAGCAATATTGTTCATCGATCGACCAATACAAATCCCTCTAAAACTCACTAACTCGCCGCTTGGAGAAAAAATGACCCATGCTATAGAGGATAGATTCTGCGTACTATGACTAGCCCCATCGGTGTAACTAACAAATGGTTCTGAAAAGTTCGACATCTACAACAAATGAAAAGTGGATTACTTAACCAAATAAGAACTCTAAAAGAAACACACACACACAAGCAATCAAAGAATATATACAGTGAGTTTTATTACACTTAACTAAGCATAGTAACGTTTAAGGTACAACCCATTTTGGGGCTGTGATAATGGAATCCCATCATAGTCCACCAACTCGTAGGCACCTTTCGTCAAAACACGCTTAACAATATAAGGGCCCATCCATAACGTTCAAATTTTCCCACTCCAAGTTTATCAGACTCTTGATCGTAAAGAAATACTAGGTCACCTTCTGAGAAGACACGAGGCTTGACATTTTTATCATATTGCACCTTAATACGTTTCTTATGCGCTTCGTTAGCCAATGCGGCATCACAATGGGTTTCATCCAAATGGATTAACTCCAAGAAACGCGCTTCTTCTTCAGAAGTGTCAGGTAGTAGGTCAATCGCGAGTTTGAGAGACGAGATTTCACATTGGATTGGTAAGACTGCTTCCAAACCATACACCAACTGAAAGGGTGTAAATCTGGTTGCATTTCTCACCGAGGTTCGATATGCCCACAGAGCCAAGTATAGGATTAAATGCCAATTTCTTTTATGAACTCCAATCATTCTTTGCAACATGCGCTTAAGGACTTTGTTGATAGCCTCAACTTGTCCATTAGCTTGCGGGTAGTATGGAGTAGAACTATCATGTGACAGTCCTAACTTGGTGGTCAACTCAACCATCATGTGATTGCAAAAATGTGATCCATGATCTGTAACTATGGCTTGTGGTACACCAAACTTGGCAACCACATGGTTGAAGAAAAATAAAGCAGTCGTTTCGCCATTGTTGTTCAATGTTGGCATCACCTCGGCCCATTTGGTAAAATAGTCAACAACGACTATAATATACCCATGCCCCCCGGCCGAGGTGGGGTTACATGTCATAAAGTCAATGCCCCATTTGGTGAATGGGCCAACAACAACAACTGGATGCAATGGTGCAGGTGGTAATCTGGTTTTTCGGTCAAATATCTGGCAAGCATGGCAACTTCTGACAACAATAATGCATTCTTTGAATATAGTTGGCTAGAAGTAACCAGCACGGAGAATTCTTTGCGTGGTAGTGTAACCAGCTAAATGTCCCCCACAAGCACCTGAATGACATTCATTCAAAGATTTTTCAACTTTCTCATGAGTGAGGCACCTACGTAAAATCGTATTGACACCACAATGATAAAGCGTATCATCAATGATTAGATAATCTTTGGCTTGGTATCAGGTACATCATTGTTCAAAGCAAGAGGTATTAGGCCAAAAAGCTTGGGTCTAGAGATAGACTAGTATATCTCCATACCATGGATCACTTGATGAGATAAGAAATAGAGACTCATCCAAGATTGATGCTTCTGATGTTGAATCATTGGAGGATGAGGGAAGATTGCAAAGTAACTCGGCGAAGACAAGAGATTTCTTTGATTTAGATTTGATGAACTCCAAATCAAACTCCCACAAAATTAATATCCATTTGGAATATTTTCCCCCCAACAATTGACGTGACAAAATGTATGTCATAGGGTTGCAATCCAATATGATGGTAGTTTTAAGGAGGAGGATGTAATGAGAAAATCTCTGCACAACTTGAACAACTGCCAAAGCTAAATTTTTGACACAGGAATACTTACTTTCCGTATCGTTGAGATTATGACTCAAGTAATAAATAGGATGTTCAATTCCACTTTCTTCTTGGACTAAAACCATGCCAATGGTTGTATCTACAGTAGCGAGATACAGGTAATAGTCTTTTTGATAGTTTGGGGCATACATTAATGATGCTCTAATTAGGGAATCTTTAAGAGCATCAAAGGAAGCTTGCGCAACCTGATCCCAATGGAAGGGTACCCCTTTCTTCAATAGACGCGTAAAACCTTTAGCCAACTCAACATAGTTTGGAATGAACCTCCTCAGAAAGTTTGCCTTCCCTTGAAGTCTTTGTAACTGTAACAAGTTTGAAGGTGGAGGCAAGTCAAGGATTGCCTGAACCTTAATTGGATCGAGTCGAATTCCATCCTTTGAGACTACGAATCCAAGCAATCGACCAGAGCCAACACAAAACACACACTTGTGTGGATTGAGTCTTATCTTGTAGTGTCGACACCATAAAAATATTGCTCTCAAATGTTGCGGGTGATCAGTCCACTTTCGTGAATGAGCAGGTAAATCATCAAGATAAGGTTGAACAATGTGCTTGATGTCATGGAAGGCATATTTCACTGCCCTCTTAAATGTAGCCCCTGCATTCTTCAACCAAATGTAACTTTCGATAGGAAAATGTGCCCCATGAACAAATAAATTTGTTTTAGATTGGTCCCGTGGGTAGATATTGATTTGATTGTAGCCAGAAAATCCATCCATGAATGAAAAGATTTCACATCCGGCACATTCGTCAACAATCTGGTCGACAAAGGGTGTAGGATAACTGCCTTTTGAACATGCTTAATTTACATCCCTATAATCGACACACACTCGGATTGTCCCTTGTTTTTCATAAATGGAACAATGTTAGATACCTAGTCGGTAAGAGGTACAAAGAAAATGAAGCCAACACGCAAAAATTTTTCAACCTCTGCTTTAATGGCAACAACTTTCTTAGGATGAACAGGTCGAAGCCGCTGTCATACTGGTTTGAAATCATGGTACGTTTTAATCTCATGTTCAACAATGCCTGAGTCAATTCCTGGCATCTCCTTGTAAGACCATGCAAAAATATCTCTAAATTCATGAAATAGAGCATGGTAATTATCAAGTTATAATGAAGAACAAGATTTGCCGACATGAATGTTATCTACAATGTTAGGCTTGGTTGAAATGTTTATAGAAATTATTTCTTCTATGTTTGACAAATTACGCTCAGAATCTACAGTATCTATTTTAGCAAAATTTGATAGGAAATCAACGATTATTGGGTGGTTTAGTTCATTGGAATAATCTTCAATGTCATATGGAAGATGGGAACGATGATGACAATCCTCCCACAGTTCCTCTCCTATCACATTGATTGGATGATTCCTTCATCCGTAGATTGTATATGTGAAAAAGGATCCGAAGAGGTACCGTATTCTAATGACCTATCTACCCATACAAAAGTTGAGTGCAGATTTGGGTTTGCCACACAAGCTCGAAAGCTTGATTGCTATGATGATTCAATGGGGCTTAATGGCAACACCTCCATATTACTGTCATCTTCAAATTGGTTGGAAATCCTCCTTAAATCAAATGAGTTGGAAGAAATAATGTTGCAAGTCTCTACTCTTGCCACTTCCACCAAATCAGATGGTGACGAGAGGGTAAAAGTACCTATTAGGGAAGGATCTTTAAAGAGACCTACTCCAACACTTTGAAGTGATAGCAGGGGTCTGTGTACCAACGGAATGTTTCCCGTAGCCTGTCAACTATAGGCAAAGAGGGATAGCTAATCAATGACTGTGATTCCACCCTTAAAAGGGAATGTAATAGTACGAAAGTACGTGGAAACCACAGTAGCCATAGCATATACCCAAGGCCTTTCCAGTAAAATGTTGTAATCAAGGGGTCTGTCAACTACTTCAACTTCAACAGTAACTGTTTTTCCCCCTAGTTTGATTTACAGGTTACTCAAAATCCCACATGGAGTATATGTTCTTCCATCAAAAGCTTTCAACGTAGTTGGTGATTGTGACAATCGCAGTGAACCAAGTGTTTCCCAGCAGCTCATGGACATAATGCAAGCATATGCCCCCTCGTCAATAATAGTTCGATGAACATTCTTGTTGAGAGATTTTACTCGGATTAGGAAATCTAATTGCGTTGATAGCTGTGGTGAATATCACGCATGGTTAAAAACCACAAGATTTGAATCCGTAGGATCTATTCTGCCTATTGCTGATAGTAAAGCCTGTTTTTGGGAGGGACAATTTTGCAACACCTCGAGTGTCGACATAACAGAAGGTTATTGAGCAAGATCTTCTACTATGGTATAGTTTTGAGCTACTCGAGCCCGAGGGTTGAATGTCGATTTGTGCACAACTCCCTTTGGTGGTTTTATTGTAAATTCAGGTACAATAGGTGGAACAACTTCAGATGAAGTTGAGGTTGAAGGATTAGGTTTACTAGTGACCTGATTATTCGATGACGACAGATTTCCATAATCTTTGTTTCTTGTTGATACTAAAACATCATTTTGTGGCTTTGTGATGGATAACATGAGTACTTGGGATGTGGAGACATGATCTGTTGCAACCAAATGTGTCTCCGGGGTTGGAAATGGATCAGTCAACATTGCTGATGTGTTTGAAGTCTTTAAAAGTTTAGAGACTTCGGAATGATGTGGACAATCTCTTGTATAATGCTCATCATTACATATCAGACATGGATAATGAGGTTTCCTTACCAAAGTAGGGGAATTAGATGATTTCTCTAGAGGGGAATTTTCTTGTTTCTTTTGTTTTTCCCCTTTTTCTTGCCTGCTAGTTGCTTGGGATTTTTGCCTTTGTTAGATGACACGGCATTAATCTCAGAGGCAAGAGTATTTTCTTATGCATTGGTAGTTTGATTGGAAATAGCAAGAGTTTGACCAGATGGTCTTCCTGTTGACTGTTTGCTTGAGGAACTGATCACACCATCGCCGGCATGAGAGCCCTTACTCAATTGTGGAGGAGGTGGAATAGTGAAAGTTGGTCGAGGTGCATTGGGAATTTTATCATAAATCATGCTGGATTGTGTGTAGATCAAATCCAACTATTGGGCATGAGAAATGACTTGCTCTTCTGTGACAACTCCACCTTTTTCCACATCCTCAGTGATTGATGGCAACAAGGATTTTATGAACCACTTAGCTAAAAGCTGATCGGGAACATATGTCTTAACCATTCGACGATGACGCCGCCACTCATGAATATGATCTGATATATGGGTAGCAGTAGTCTATTTAAATATGGTTAGGAGTTCCATTCCAATCTCGTATCTAATAGGTAATTGGAAGTGGGTCAAAAAAGTAGTGGCTAAAGTGGTGAAGCTATCGAAAGAAGCTCCATGTAATTCAATGTACCATTTAGTAGTTGGACCAGTAAGTGTTCTTTGGAAAAGACAAAGTCTGACTGAATTGTCATTTAAGGAGTTCGATGAACACAACAAATGAAAGGTCATAACATGATTTGATGGGTCTTCTCTGGGATTTCCGTTAAACTTCAGAATGTCAGATGGTAACTTATGTGGAATTACCGACCACCAAGGTGCATATAAGATTGGATCATTAGTGAGCTGATTTAAATCTGGTAATTCTAAAGTTGCTACAAATGGCAACTGTCGATTCAAGTCAGGTTGAGCATACCCAGGATATGATGGAATTTCCTGGGCAATAGGTCTTTGCATACTGACATAAGGCATCTGCATTTGCTAAACTTGTTATGGTTGTTGAACAAAACCAGTATAAGGTGGTTGTTGATAATCAGGTTGAATGTGTGGTTGTCCATAACTTGCAAAGCCTTGTTGACTAGGACCTTGGTAAGCTTGATATTGACCAAAACCAGGTTGAGCCTATGAAACAAGTCCAAACTGGGTTGGAATTGCTAGAATTGGGGTTGTTGAAATTGAGGCTACCATGGTTGTTGAATCAGCTGTTGTTGTTGTTGGTACAACTGTTGTGGATTTAACGGCTGTTGTTGTCCAGCAATGAAAGGTTAGCCAGGTTGTGAATAAACTATACCAACGTAAGCCTGGGTCAGTCCAGATAAAGGTACACTAATCTAAGGTTGTTGCTGAACTCCAGAAACAAGTGGTTGTTGTACAACAACTTGAGAAACTTGAACTTCTTGACTTGAAACTTGTGATTGCAAGGTAGAAGGATCAGTTTGAATAGGTTGAGATACAACAATTTGAACTTGTGACTGTGGTATAGTAGTAATAATAGGTTTAGTAGGAAGAGCTGACACAATTTGCATTGGTTGTGTTGGATACACAAGCCTTGGTTGAACTGGCAATGTTGGTTGCCATTAACAAACTCTAATTCCAGATTGAACTGAATACTGTGGGATATTACCATATGGTAGTCCCCCAGAATAAGGACGATACGGTGCATAAGCATATTTCTCTCCATATGGTGGCAATCCATTATTTAATGGATACATAGGTCTTTGTTGACTAGATTGACCAGCTTGATACTGATATGTAGGATCAAACTATTGAGTTCCCATTAGAGAAGAACCAAGTAAAATTCCGATTGAGGACATGGGTGATGACCATGGTGTAGAAGCAACCCCTGAGTGGGTTCCAGACAATGATTGGTAACCAACCGGGACAAATGATTCACCATACAGGTGCGACTCAGGTGTGGTAGAAAACATCAAAGAAGTTACAACAGAAGATTCTTCTGCAGTTGCATTAGATGATACAATTTGAGATGTTGAAGGTTGTTCAGCCATAGTTAACTAACCCAAAAGTTGTCCTAAAGATTCAACGGGTACTAGAAAAGAAGCAGGATCAAACGAAGCAAAGAAACTAGGAGTATTAGGGTAAAGTAAAGCCCAGTTCCAAAGTGAAACAGGGTTCCAGGTGTGGAATCTTCTTCCAATTCCTCCTCTATAGAAATTAAACCTAGTGGAAGAACTTCACCATCAGGTCCATAAAATATTTCTGGTGTTGATGAAGTTGAAGGTTCAATAGTTACTGATGTCTGAGGGGTAACTAGTTGATCGTCTTCCGGTAAAGTAACAACTTATGAATGTTCAAATTCGAAGTCCAGATGTTTTGGTAAATGAACAACAGCTTCAGTAGGAGGTTCCTGAACAACTTTAGGTTCAGATGTAACTTCTGTTTGAACTGGGATAGATTCTAGATTAACTTTTGGTTGCACTAATTCAAGTTCAGAAGTGCTTTCTTGTTGAGAAAATTCAAGTTGAGGATCAAATTGTTGTTGAACAACTTCGGTTACTGTTTCATTAGGATCAGTGTTAATGTCCTCGGGTAATTGTGAAACTTCTTCTTCAGGAACAGATGTACCAGAAATAGTTGGAGTAACTGGAGTCTCTGTACTTACCGAAATAGATGATTCAGGTAACTCAGATGAAGAACTAGGAGTTCTTGATGTACTAGACTCAGTTAGGTGAGACCACTTTGCCTAAATTGGTGTCGCTTCAAGAGGCAAAGGCGGTTTTCTCACTGTTCTCTGTGAACGATGGGGTATGGGTTGATGTTCCTCCATGATTTCTGATTAATTTTATTATCAAAAAAGAAATAAACAAAAATGGGTATACTAGGCAAAAGGTTTACCAAGCAACTATGAACTGCAGAATACCTCCTGGCGAACCAAGAAGTACGGGAAAGTAATCTCTCCGAATGTTGTGTTCGGTGTATCATAGTTTACAAGGCGGCCGACTCGGTTACATAAGGATGGATAGCAACCTAGAGTTTTCCTCCCATATATACCCGAAGGTACGTGGAGGCCCAGTTTGTATAAGCGTTGTCTAATGCAAAACCGCACAGTGAGAGCATTCCCATATACTTTACGTACTGTAACACCGCCCTATATACCCGAAGGTACGTGGATGAGCTACAATATACTCACGTACGTGGAATGAGGTATCACACTCGGGATGTATTGCAGATAAGTTAGTGAAAGCTGCTTTGTTTTATGATGCCGGAACACGTCTCTATCCTAGAACCACTAAATGCTTTTGTTAATGACAATTCTCCATTAGGTAAATTGATGTTTATTTTAAGTTGATCTTGGTTAGGAATTTTCCTTTCAATTTCACCACATGATGTATTCTGAAATTCCTAGGAATGCAACTATCATGATAAGCATTCTTTCCATTCAATTTAACAATGAAAATCCTAGCTACTTAGGGATAGAGCAGTCAGATTTCTTTTGATCAAAGAGCAAAAAGCACAATCTAAATGAAAATTACCTACACTATTTCTATCAGCACACACAAACTTTTTCAGTGCAACATGCATGTATTTCTTTTTGATTTCCCTTAATGTGAATGAACAAAAAGGAAAACTAATGCACAATTGATCAATAAACTCTTTTCATAAAAATGACGATTTTGTGACAATTTCTTTTCAAGGAAAGGAAGACTTTACGACACTTTTGTTTTCAAAGAAATGAGGAATTACGACACTTTCAGCGAAAAGACTAACCATATGCACACATCAATCAATCGATCTTTCATGAATGAAGACTTGACGAAAATTCAATTTTCGAAGAAAAAGACGATTTAACGACACTTTCTTTTGTTGAAGATCAATCGACCAAAACAAACTAACTTTCGACTATAGATTGAAAATGACAAAGAAAATACATAAGAAACATTTATCAATCCTAGTCTAAGTAGGGCCAGGTAAGGAGATGAAAAACCATTTTCAAAGACAAGACATCATTGACATTCAACAAATCATTCAAACAGGGGAAAATTGGCAAAAAACTTCAGCTCCTAGATGGGAAACTAACCCTCAAGGGATCAGCGCAGGTAGTAGTGTGATCCAGGTGGATATTGGTGGCTACCCACCAAGTCCACTTGGACCCCCACCATTGTTTCCTTCAGCTTTTCAGTTTCCTTAATTGTAGCACAATTTACTATTTTTAGCAACTTTTTGGGTCCTGAACTTCCGGAGCTGTTTTGAGACCCTAAACGACATTTATTGGGAAAACTGGGAGAAACATGGGTCCATGGACCAATGTTGCTCTTCCCAAAGTTGTAATTCTCGAATCTTTCTAACGAGATACTGTGTGCGTCAAACGGAGATCGTATGCCAAAGTTACGACCCCAGGAAGTTGATGTACCAATTTACCCAAACGGGGCCCACAGTTTGGCGTTTCATCTTCTAGGGTTAGATTTTTGGATTTTTAGGGTTTTCCATTGTTTCTCAGCGATAAATAGGCCTTCGAGCCTCATTGTAAGATAGTTCAGAGGCATGTAGCTACCACATTTCTTCTTAGAGATAAGCTACCATCGCCCTAGCTGGTTTATTTCCATTTTTGTTTGTAAGCATATTTTAGTATTTTACATTAATGTAATGAAGTATTATTTCCACTATATCTCTGTGTTTATGGTTATCTCTATTATTTGTTGTGTTCCTGTTTAAATTCGGATCAGTGGTATTAGAGGGGTCTACTTTTTCGCTATTTTTCTTTATATGTCCCCAACAAGGTCGGGATATAAGGAGTTAGGGCTTGAACTGGTCAAACCTTTGCAAGTCCAGCCTCATAAATCCCAATGACCTCCCATGGTGGATGAAAAGAAAGACGAGGGGGCAAGAGATCCTATCAAAATATTGCTCGAAGAAGCCCTTGAGCGACAAAGGAACGCGATGATGGACAACTTTGCCGAGATCCTTCAGCAGCTACCCAGGGGTGACGCATTATCTTCCTACAACTACTCTGGAAACACCACACCATTTAAGGTACAAGTTAATTTTGAAATCCCCATATTCGAGGGTCAGATAGATGCAGATGCCATCGATAAATGGTTAAATCAGCTAGAGGGTTATTTTTTTGTTCATGATTTTTCCATTCGGGAAAATATTATTTTTCCTCTTCTCAAAGAAGCCCCCCATGTCAAGGACTAGTGGGAAACCTACTGCGAGTAGAAGGATGAAAGTAAAGGCTCACTATTTTCAGCCGCACCCACTTGCAATTCATTCTGGGATGCCATCAAGGAAGAGTACTACCCTGTCGAAAGCTATGAGGATCAATACATAAAGTGGACCACGTTGTGGTAGGGAAGGGACCAAGACGTGCTGGAGTTTACCAATATTTTCCATCCCCTTCGCACAAAGTTGGGTATCAAGGATTCAAAGCAGCATTTGATACTCAAATACCATGGTTGCCTGCACAAGTACATTTAGGAAGAAATAGAATTCCTGAACATCTCCTCACTCGGCACGTCATACTGATATGCCGTCAAGGTCGAGCAAAACTTTAAACAGAAGAAGCGAGACTTTGGATCTGCGAACCCGAAGCAAGGGAAATGTGCCCCCAAACCGCAAAACAAAGGACAAAGCCAAGGCGGGGTGGTCCAAGACAACCCGCTAAAGTTGCAAGCAAAGAACAACGCCATGAAGCTGAAAAAGGACATGGGAAAGTGGTGTGAGTTCCATAAGAGCTCCACTCACAAAACAAGTGAGTGTCGGGCCAAGAAGTTACTAGTGGCCAAGCTAAAGGTTTAAGAATTAGATGCATATTCCGACTCTGAGTCAGAACCTGACAAGGGGAGTGACAAAGGGAAGCAGATTATCGATGCAGAGCCCAATGCCACCGTTTCCACCACGAAATCTAGAAGGAGGAACTCGAAGATATAGAGGAGGAGAAGCATCTCTTCCACTCCTAAATGTGGGTAAAGGGCTCCCCGCTATAGTTCGTTGTCGATAGTGGGAGCCAAAAGAACCTCATTTCAGCAGAGGTCATGAAGCGGCTGGGCTTACCGACCATAGCACATCCACAACCGTACACCATCAGGTGGCTCCACCAAGGATGGGATCTTCGCGTGAGCCAACAATGTCGCCTTCCATACAACATCAAGCCCTTCACGGATGAGGTATTTTGTGACATTACTCCCCTTGAAGTTTGTGATGTATTATTAGGACAACCATACTTATGGCAGTGACATGTTGTGTATGAATCAAGACCCCATGTTGTTATTGTTACTTTGGGAAATAATTTGTATAAGATACCAGAGGTAGCACCGCCTACTGCCATCTCTTTGGTTATTGTAAAACAATTCAGTAAGCTCATTTCCAAAACTGAGAAATTTGTTTTCCTGATGATACACTCTCAAGGAAAGAAGAAGACAGCCACGACCTCTAGACAGGTCCCCTCTGCACGACAAATACAAATGAACAAGTTCATTAAGGAGTATGAGGACATCTTCACCTCCCCTGCAGGGGTTGCTCTACACTGTCAAGTCAAGCACTCCATTGATCTGACCCTAGGTGCGCCACTGCCCAATGGACCAATCTATCGGTGCTCCATTCTGGAGAATGATGAAATCAAGAGGAAGATTCAGGAGCTGCTGTAGAAAGTTCACATCCATTCGAGTTCATCACCCTATGGGAGCCCGATCGTGTTGGTACAGAAGAAGGATGGGACTTGGAGACTCTGTATTAACTATCGGGCACTGAATAAGATCACTGCCTGTAATAGGTACCTGATCCCATGGATTGATGACCTCCTGGACCAACTGAAGGGGGAAAAATATTTTAGCAAGATCGATTTGAAGTCAGGATATCACTAGGTACCAATCGAACCCTCCAATATGTGGAAGACTACCTTCAAAGCCAAGGAGGGCCTTTTCGAGTGGTTGGTTATGACTTTCGGATTGATGAATGCTCCTACAACCTTCATGAGGCTAATGGATGACACCTTGTGGCCATTCACCAACTCATTTATAGTGGTATACTTGGATGACATCCTGATCTTCAGCCAGAGTTGGGAAGAGCACCTCCACCACATTCGACAGGTTCTCCAGACACTGTGGCAACACAAGTTATGTGTCAATTTGGATAAATGAAATTTTGGCATGACCCAAGTTCAGTATCTGGGATACATTATTGATGAACAGAGGGTGCATGTGGATCTAGCCAAGATCCAAGTCATTCGGGATTGGCCATCTCCAACCACTCTGACAGAGCTCCGCAGCTTTCTAGGTCTTGCCAACTTCTACCACAGGTTTGTGTTGGGATTTTCTCATATCACTTGGCCTTTGAGTCAAGTCACCAAGGGAGGAGCGAAAGCAAAGTTCTTTTGGTCTGAATCTCAACAAAAGGCATTCACAGAGTTGAAATATTGCCTCTACTTGGCACTAGTGCTTCCATTACCAAAGTTGCAACAACCATTTGAGGTCGAGATAGATGCCTCTGACTCTGCTATTGGGGCAGTCCTTACTTAACACAAGCATCCAATGGCATATCACAGTGAGATAGTTTTAGACATAGTCCGAAAGTATCCCACTTATGACAAATAGATGTATTCCATTGTGCAGGCCTGCCAAAAATGGAAGCATTACATTTTGGGGAAGGAAACGGTCATCCACATAGACGACTAGCCCCTGTAGTTCATATAGACCCAAGGGAAATTGCAGAAGGATCGCCATCAGAAGTGGTCCACATACCTGCAATAGTTCCATTTGAATATCAAGTATAAAAAGGGCAGCACCAATAATGTTGCAAATTGCCTCAGTCGACCACCGATCATTGCGTTAACCATCATGCTCAACTCTTGTGGGCATGAGACTTCTGAATGGCCACTTCTCTACAAAAGTGACCCATAATCTGGCCACACATACTAGACACTCTTGGAGGGTCAGCATGTTCTAGATTTTCACCTCCAAGATGCCTTGTTATGCCACCTGGGTCACCTTTATGTTCCTTCAAGCGAGCGTGCCAAGATGATTTGGGAAGCACACTACAGTCGAGCTGCTAGGCATTTCTAGGTCGAGAAAATGGTGGCAATACTGCAGAAGTATTTCTATTGGCCGAATCTTCGACAGAATGTCGGGAAGTACATCAGATCATGCACTGCCTACATCATTGCCAAACCGACCATCAAGAAGCAAGGCCTCTATACCCTGTTGCCTACCCCTAGTTGACCCTGGGAATACATCTCCATGGATTACATGTCAGGACTTCCTTCCACTAAGCATGGAAATGACTGTGTTTTTGTGGTCGTCGATAGGTTCTCGAAGATGGCCATTATGGCGGCCTACAAGAAGAATATCACAACAGAAGCCAATGCTAAACTCTTCCTTGAATGAGTGTGGGTACACTTTGGGATCCCACAATCTATCATCTCAGATCGGGATAGAAGGTTCCTCAGTACATTTTGGTCCAGTCTCTGGTCAATGATGGACATGAAACTCACTAAGTCCACAACCTTCCATCCTCAAATTGATGGCCAGACAGAGGTTGTCAACAGGATGATCATACACATTCTATGCATGTACAACTCAAAGCATCCATGCACATGGGATGAGAGCCTCCCCTATGTTTAGCACAACTACAACCGGGCTCTCCACAGCTCGACTGGCCACAACCCTTTTCAGGTGGGCTTGGGATTCTAGCATAATGTCCCATTGATGTGGCCATTCCATTTGCAGCTACTCATGCAGATTTGGCTCATGTCCATTCTGAAACAGATAAGGCAAATAGCTTCATTGAGCACATCCAATATATTCGCCAGCAGGTCCATGACATTCTAGAGAAATCAAATTCCAAGTACAAGTAGCGACATGATCAACATCGGGTGCTACACAAGTTTCAGGTGGGCGATAAAGTCTGGTTTCATTTGCAAAAGGAACACCTTACTGGAGCCTATCAGAAACTCAGACCACTCTGATATATTCTTTACACCATTACCAAGGCTATGGGAGACAATGATTTTGAGCTCAGCATTCCTCCATTCCTTGGCCTGCACCCAGTGTTCAATGTGGACCACCTTTGACCATACTTTCCACCATTACTAGACACATCCAACATTGCAAAACAACTCACACCCACAGAGTTAAATCCAGATTGCATGGAACAAGCTACAACTGATTAGATCATGGACACATAGATCAAGCACACTCACTAGTAGAATATCCAATTGTATCGAGTTGTCAAAGCAAGCCAACTCCTTCACCAGGGAAAGTGTCTCACCAGGGACCATGTTCAACAGAAGTTTCCTCATCTCATGGAGGAACTCAATGCAATGGGGACCATTGCTTCCTAAGGGGGGAGGAATGATCCAGGTGGATATTGGTGGCCACCCACCAAGTCCACTTGGACCCCCACCATTGTTTCTTTCAGCTTTTTAGTTTCCTTAATTGTAGCACAATTTACTATTTTTAGCAGTTTTTCAGGTTCTGAACTTCCAGAGCCGTTTTGAGGCCCTAAACGACGTTTTTTGGGAAACTGGGAGTTACATGAGTCCATATACCAATGTTTCTCTTCCCAAATTTGTAGTTCTTCGATAGATCTTTCTAACAAGATACTGTGCACGTCAAACAAATATCGTATGCCAAAGTTACGACCTCGGGAAGTTGATGTACCAATTTACCCAAACAGGGCCCACAGTTTGGCATTTCATCTTCTAGGGTTAGGTTTTTGGATGTTTAGGGTTCTCCATTGTTTCTCAACAATAAATGGGCCTTTGAGCCTCATTGTAAGATAGTTCAGAGGCATGTAGCCGCCACATCTCTTCACAGAGATAAGCTACCATTGCCCTAGTGAGTTTATTTCCATTTCTGTTTGTAAGCATATTTCAGTATTTTACATTAATGTAATGAAGTATTATTTCTGTTGCATCTCTGTGTTTATGGTTATCTCTGTAATTTGTTGCATTCCTGTTTAAATCTGGATCATAGTGAGGGACAGTGTGCTTCAGCGCATTGGCACTATGTGGGAAGTGCATTGTAGCGCACTGTGTCCTTCATTGGGCTGCGCTAGTGATAGTAAGCCATTTTCAAGTCAATTTTGACACATTTTGGCCCAATTTTGAATGAAAGAAGACTGTAATTCAATCAAAAACCACAAGTACAGTATGTATAAATGTCTTAAGAGGTTGATAAGCTACTAAGATGGATTATCGCTCCCTAGTGGAGTCGCCAATTTGTTTTGGGAAGTTTTAGTGTCTATGGATAAATGCTTAAACCCCTAGACTAGTAGCTAAGTCTAGAACAATAGTGCAAAGCATTCTCTACTTTTTCTATGACTAATAGATTAAATAAGAGGTAAAGAAGCCTAACCGTAGCTTTTGCTTACTCCTTATCTCCATTGACCAATTATGTTGCTCCTTTCTGTACTTAATCCGCTTGAAAAGTACCTGCACACAGACAAAAGACAAAAACCAATCAAAGAATATGATAATGATCTATTGATTAAACATAGCATGGAATCAAGTACATAGTACACATATGAAAGCATCAATGAATAACACAAGCATATGGAAAAAGCTTTGAACACTTTATTAGTAAAATGAAGAGTTACAACCCAATTTGCTTGATTCAGCATCACTCCTCCAGTTCAATCCCATCCTCTCCTCATAACAAGCAAGACATTTTGACATCATTACAATACTTGAAATCAACTCAAGTCTCATACTAACAACATCTCCCTATAATTCAATGATTTCCAGCCCCTAATCACTTAGATGAGTGGTATTTTTATAGGTGAATGAAGGAAGTTATGCCATAAATGCTGATAATGAATACCCTCCCAAACTTAGAATTTAGTTCCATTGAGGAAGGGATAAAGGGATTGATATTCCTTAACTCCCTACCTCATCCAAATTCGAGCTCAAAGGAGTAGATAAACTTGGGAAGCTTTTAGATGCACCCAATGGATAAGAATATTCGCAAACCCTAATGAAATTTCGCTCAAATTCACCCAGCGCAGGCCAACGAGGGCTCAAGTGCACAGCATAGCACCCTAGCAGTGTACCGGACTGACTGCAGTGCACCCTAATGAAGGCCTGCCTACGCTGATCTTCTTAGAGGTAATTTTTGGATGATTTTAGTCATGGAACTTCTTGGGAAGCAAGGCATTCTGATGGTTGACTTCTTTAGGGCATGCAACATCTAAATTAGGGTTTGATGGGCCCTAATAGTACTGATCTGTAGGTTGGGGTTGATGTGCCCAAATGGATTTGTAACGCCTAAGTGTCCTAATCCTTCCACCTTGCAACTTCAGCTTTACTCTTCCATCTCCTATGATTTTGGTTTTCTTGTCATCACCTAGGAATACATCACCACCATCATAGTTCTCATACTCACAGAACCACTCCCTATGGGGAGTCATGTGAAAGGACGCACCTAAGCCAATCAACCATGCCTTGTGATCTACATGTGTACTAGGAGAAGCCAAATACACATCGCCACCTTCATCTAAGGTAGTTTTTTCCTCTATGAAAGGAGCATCATCAGATATCTTTGTTTTTTTCAAGTGTTTTAGATCTACAGTCGTTTTTGTAGTTCCCTTCTTTTCCACATTTCCAACATACCTTTATATATTTTCCTGGAGATTTGGATATTCGTAGAGATTTATATCTCCCATTTGATCACTTATTTCTATTTTTTGTTTTGGGACCATCCTCTTATATAAAAGGAATTTCCATTCTGGCTCTCCATATTTTTTCATCTCATCTCCTCTGGCAACAAGGATGAGACTATTTCATCAAACTTTAAGGTAGTTGTATTTCTACCTATAGCAACAACCAAACTATCCCACAAGTCTTGTAGAGAATAAAACAAATTGATGTGCTTATATTCATATGAAATTTTAATATCAACGGCTAACAAATGACTTACAACAATATTGAAGGTGTTCAAATGCTCTGTCACCAAGTCTCCATCCTTCATCCTCTAGTTATACATCTTTTTTCACAAGAATGGTTTGTTCACCAAGGACTTAGATTGATATAAAGTCCCTAACTTGTCCCATGGAGCCTTTTTCGTAGCTTCCCTTAATACATTAAACAATATTGAATCTAAGAGACAAATCGTATTGTGCTATTTTCCTTCCGGTCTAACTTCGCTTAGTCTTCCGTTGAAATTCTTATTGGTGTCATACATGGATATACAACAATCCACTGATCTCTATCCACCAAGAGATCCTCCATCTTGAGCTTCCACAACTCAAAACATTGTCCATTGAATTTCTTGGTCTAATCTTTCCATTGTTAACCATCTCTTTTCACCACAAGAATCAATCCTGCAAATCTCCCACTATAACAGGGTCCACCACAAGTCTGAGAAATAAACCCCTCAGATATAAAGGCATCCCCTTGAAGCTGAAATAGCTCTAATACCAAATGTAGGTTTTAACCCTGTACAAAAATTACCTGTAAATGAATTCCTAAAAATAGAAAAAATATACAATGGGAAGAACATAAAAAATATACACATACATTTTCTCCTAGAACCCAAAATTAGGAAAACCAAGTTGATTTTTCATTATTTATTTCAATGTTACAATACATTATATACATGTTGAAGAATTCATAAACCCCAATCCCTTAACCTTGGATTAGAATGTAACCATAGTTCCCTTGACTAGATCTACAAAATACCATATGAAAAACCATCATGCTGAAAACCATGCACAAAAACATGGGTGGGTTTGCCCCCATCCTTAGGTCTACCCAACCATTATTGGGTTCGTGTAAAAAAAATCATGGGTTGTTTCCCCAGACCTCGTGTAGGAGGGCTATCACCCCCCTACTGCACCTAGTGCAACATAACAATGTGTGGGGCTAGTCATGGAAATAATATAACACATACCCAACAACTACTAAGGTGCACCACTCATAAATGAAAAAGTGGCACATAATTATTGCAACATAGATGACCTAGCTCAATCCCCTACTATCATTTCAATTTTGGAGGTTCATCAAACTTTCCCAACACAATGGAAGGCATTTCTTAAACAATTAGGGCCAATTGATCCTTTTAATCATGTCTAATCACAATGGTTACAACTCAAAACCATGACTTCCATCATTGGTTGCCTCCCAGATCCTCATCACCATCCATAACATTATTTTTCACAATTACATCATTTATGAGGCTGCATTCACATGAATTATGTCGAAAACCATGTGGAAAAAAGTTATATCCCTAGAACTCATTACCTCATCTATCACACCTATGGCATATCAAGGTTTCCCTCCACAACCTAGCAGGCTCTTTCAAAAGGCAAATGTGGAACTCATAGGGAAAATAGTCCTTATCGTCATTGAAGTTCTCAATGCCCTTTTGCATTATAACATTTTTTTTAATAGAGTTATATGCATGCGATGAAGGTTGTATCATTCTAAGTATTTTGTACCATGAGCTTTCCCCGTAATTGAATGATCATCTCCATAGAACAAATAACACACTATGAGCTCCACATATCATCTTTGACAAATAACATCTTACCATTTGTTGAGTTGCAACACAAAATTGTCCCTTCTTTCTCAGAAGTAGGGCCTACAATCTTCAAATATGCCTCTCTCCTTGGTACATGTCCTGGAGATCCCCCCATAGTTCCTATCCCAACTTTGACCCTATTTGTGTGGTTACCATGACTCCCAGAGAATCATATCAAGAGACTCAACTACCAATGGTGGAACACAATATAGCTTCATGTCATTCAACATTCATCCCTTATGATATCACTCAAACCATTTTCTTGTACTTGCCACATCACTTTGCATCACATCAATTCATGGCCACAGTAACTCTACCCAATATGTTTTTGGAACTACTCATTTTGTATTTGGAACCTTCTTTCATTTCCTCAATGCTAGCATCCATTCCTACTAGTTACATACAACATGCCTTGTCATCGACTAACCAAACTACCACTGAATAACCCAATTTGAAGAGGACACCAAATGGAACCAACAAATAGGTTAGGGACAAGCACAAAGGGAAACAAGATCTCTCAGTAGTATCCACTCGTATGGTTATTACCACTTGTTCCCGTTGTGCCACTCAAGTCCATCCTACCAACCCATGTCCTGTCCTTTTAGAGTTAAAGGATCTCTTCATGCCAATAGTCACCTCCTTTGCTTCCCACTCCACTAGTTGATGGAATTGTGCCTATGTGCACTAAAAGCATGAATACCAACCACTCTTATGCCATTTTCACCCAATGTAGTCACTATATGCATCTCTTCCCCTATCTCCCCCGATATTGGGATGTGTTGGTCACATTAAATCAGACATCCGTGTTAGCTCCAACACTTCCATCGAATCTAGATGAAAAGGATGCCCCATACACCATTTATTGCATGACTGCTTTGGTCAATCAACGGCATGCACATCCATGTGCTTTTTGTAGTGATGACAACCACTTCACCTACCTTTGTCCCCTATTCATCGTACATCATAGACAATGAATGACTTTCATCCCAACTAGTACCTAATCGAAGAATGTGTATCCACTCCTCAAAGTCATAACCAACTCCACTAGTGTGTAAGTTCCTCCAACAATAAAAATAACAATTTAACTCAATATATGGCTATGCCCACAACTACATAATCATCAGAGGTATAACTTACCCTCCAATAAATTAAGGCAAGAAATGCCACCTCCCCCAAATTCCAATGACCAGCAGAAGCATGAAAAATTATACTTCATTTCTTCCTTTGTGGGGTAATATCATCACTCATCTTCTCATAATCTATTGGTGTCAAGATTGATTCTTCCATCATGAGTATAGCCCCAATGAGGACAATTTCAACCCACACATCTTACACCATCTCCTCTAATGTTATCCCTATGGAATAAAACCTCATGTTGCATGTTTGTACCCATACACTACCACCATATTCCTTTCTTCGCTTCATGACTCTTCTCAGACACTACTCCCTTTTTCAAAAGTATTCCATATATACAATGACATTTTGAAGTTATGATATCACTCAATCACCCTTGAGACACTTTACACCATTTCTCCTTCTTTTTACTTGAAAGGACACTCAAACCACCTACACCACCTGTGGTAAACATTTGTGTGGTGGAAACCAAATATTTCATTCCCCTGAGCTATGTTGAATGGTTCAAAAATAGTGTTCTTGCACCAAATTCATTTTAAGAAGGTAATATGGCCAACATATCTCTAATCTTCAAGATTGGCATCTCTAATTAGCCCGGTGTAGTTGAACAATTATTGCTAGGGGAAGGATGTTCACCTAAATATGTTGCAGCCTATACAACCCTATATCAAGAATTTCAAGATATTTTCACTTGATCATATGTTGAAATGCCTGGTATAGACCCCACTATTATGGAACATCATATAGACACATGCCTTGATGCTTCTCCATTTTAATAGAAACAATGTCTACTACACCTACCTAAAGCCATGACTATCAAAGCCAAAATTGATAACCTCTACAAAGCAAGCTTCATCTACCCCATTGCTTATATATCATGGGTTTTAAACCCTATCCTTGTTATGAAAAAGTAAGGTACCATTCAAATTTGTATTGACTTCTAGGATCTAAACAAAGCATACTCAAAAGATATTTTCCTTATGTTATTTTTTGATGAGGTCATTGATGCTTGTGCAGGACATGAAGATTTATTCTTTATAGATGGATTCTCAGGATATAATTGATGCATGGGTCCCCCAGCATATAACTATACTTAGCAAGATGATGCCAGGGTTACCCAGCATATACCCATAGTATGCAAGAATCTGCATAACACAACTGTCCCAGGTATTTGACTCTATAATGGAGTCAAATCTTCAAACTATAATTGGTTAAGGCCCTTTATAAGTTCCTTTGTTACCAGAACTTCAACCACCCCACCAAACCTTTCCATCGGGAATCAAAACCCTTCATATACATCCACATAAGACTTCATTAAAGCCTTCCTCATTAAATCCTTCTCTCGGGAATTTAAACCCCTCTCATTAACCCTTTAATACATTGTTTATATACGTTTCAACATATAAAACCTTCTACCAACTCTTTCACTTATTAAACCATTTCAAAGGGAAAATTACGCAAAAAAATCCTTTCTGCCTTTAGTATGGCCTCAGCGCAAACTCTGAGGCTAAGCCCAATCGTAATCGCCCATCGCTCCCATCAGAAATATATACCTACCTCATCACCCCTTCTTCTTCTGACATGTGACTATCAAGACTTGGGCCATCACTTTATTGAACATAAATGAATTTCATTACAATTATGCTGTGTGCATGTATTCCGGAATTTAAAATATATAGATCCGAATCTGTATATTGTCGGGTCTGCTCATCATTGAACTCTTCACTGCACCATTCCTCCGAACTCTGACAAGCGATCACCAATGGGCTTTATCGCTATCGGCTATCGCTCTCCAACCGCACCTGACTTCTTCCACTTTAAACCTCTGATTACCCGATCGATGATCAGTCTATTGGCGATATCACCACATCACTCATCGGAGTATCACTATTTCTATTGTTGTCGTCCCTTGGCACCTTCGACTTCTGATTGTGATTTCAATCGTGGCCGTTGATCACCTAGATCCAACAACGGCTGAGCACTAACTCTTCATGCTTCTCTGTCCGTCCCTTTACTTAGTTTTTTCCTCATTTTCTTCAATCTTCTGCAGGGTTTAGGTTTCCAAAGGGTTCTGGTCCTCACTGTTTCTACTCCGTGACTCTCTTCTAGCTCAACTCCTCATACTCCCTTGATCGCTATCACTTCAAAGCAATTCTTGATCCTCCAAATGGATTCAACAATCCGTTATGATTCCCTTGGAATCGTTCTTCTCCTCTACATGTCCTCTAAACTATACCTGCAACCTGTTACGGAACCTACGAGTTGACACAAAAATCAATTATTCACTCAATTCATGCATATGACACACTCATAATCGAATTCCTTCTCTGTATATAACATAAAAATAATTGATTACATTTGAGACTCTCGGTCTCTCACACAGGCATGATTTCTACTATTCGTGGCCTCCTGCGAGTCTACTCGTAGGCTTACATATATTTATATGGAAACATTGGATTGGATTGCTATGAAGGATCTGATCACATCCTTTCCTTAAATCACTCAACTAAAGCCCTAAAGCTCACTACATATGTGGCAGTATTACATTTAATAAGTCTCCTCGAGACTTTTATCCATTCCATATTTTTCTCCATTTAATGCCTAAAAACTCTTTCTCCCTCCTAGAATCATGAACTGTTCTAAGAGTCCTAATTGACTTTAGGCTCTTTTTTTATTATTGCCACTTATGTCCTCATTTATTCGAGGGTACTTGCAATTTCCTCTCACATATCTAATTAAATCACTCAAAGGCATAAATATTACGTTGACTTGAGACTTAGGAAACTACTTTTCCTAAACACATGACCCCCTATGTCTACTAGTTACAAAGATTTCCTCTTGGGTTGAATGCTCCTACATCAGACTCCCAAAGTAGAAAATATTCATGATCTCCTGATCATGTGCCTTCTGATCTTGGTCTTCCTGGATCCCACACTTTGTTCTGTAACTTTCCACATGCTTTGTTCCCTTGTTTCTGCTGCACTTTTGCTATCTTTTGCTTCATTTTCTTCTTCTTATCAATCAGATTCAAGTTCTGATTGATCTTGCTTGCTTCTACTACCATTTTCCTCCATCTGGACTGCTTCATCATCTGCTGCCATATTTCTTCAATTTCTATGTCCAACATATCTTTGGGCTGGTCCATATTCTGCTTCTTACTTCTTCCTCTTTCTCTGTGTTCCAGGTCGTTGCTATTGTCTTCTACGTTGGCTTTGCTTGCTCCAACTTTTGCTTTGTTTACCACCTTTGTAGTCATTGCCTCCAATTTTGCTGCCTCCCTATCATCCTTACCCCCTTTCATGATTAAATCATGATTTTCCAACACTCTCTCCAGCGAATTAAAATTTCTGTTCCATGGATTGAATTTTCCCATGGAAGCTTCGTCTTCCATATTTATTTGGCTGCTCATCTGTGCCAGATTTCCTCCAGCATCTACAACTAAACCTGCACTCACAAAACATTTGTTAAAATAAAAAACATAAGGCTGTTGTGCCTTATCTTCCTTTGGCAACAATTTAGTTTGCTGCTCTATTTTCTCCTTCCCCTCTGTCAGCACATCAATATGCTAATTCGAATTCTCAGCAGAATTCATGAGACTGTCAGTTAATTTCTCTTCCACACCATCTGTTCTAATGATGTCTTCCTGCTTGGATTCATAGTAGTGAATTTATCCCTCCTTAATGTTATAGAAATATTTGGTCACATCAACCCCAAACCAACATGTCAATGTATTAGGGTTCATCAACCCCTAAAATAGTTGTTTTATATCCTAAAAGAACTAAGTCATCTGAATGCCTCATTCCCCAATAATTCCAGCTAAAAAATCATCCAGAAAGTGCCTAAACTGAACCATATCTAAAAGCCCTATGTTAGGGTGAGATGTATCTCACCTGCTACACTATCTAAGTGAGATGCATCGTAGTTTAGCCCTTTAGTAAGTGCGATGGATGAGGTTGGACAAAATTCTGGAACAGTTTGTGAGTTGGTTGCTCATGGAATCTTCTAGAAACTTCTCCTGTGCCACTTGCCTCTCTGAATTCCCCCAAGGATGACCAAGGGAACTAGGAAACCATCTCCAATTCCCCTCTCTCGGGGAACTAATTTAAACAAATGGAATGGCATTCATCATCCCCATTGATGACTCACCCTCTTGCAATCATCTATAAAAGGATCTCCCATATAAGAGATCAAAAGGCTGAATTATTTTGAGTTGTAAGGAAGTGTTGTGAATTTCAGTATTGAGGTGAGAGTATTATGATATTGTTGGTGTGTTCTTGCTGATTCATGAGGTGAAGAAGGCTTGAAGCTGGGAGGATGGCGCTGGATCAGACTTCTTATGGGTTGTAATTCTCCTTGATATCAATAAAGTTATTCAAGATTATTCCCAGTTGATTGTGTTAACTATAAATACATGCATTTGTTTATCATATTTCTGATTCTATGATGTTTATGCTGTGATGGATCATTATGCTTTGACAGGTATTTGTTTATGTAGCTGTGCAGGTACTCTCCAAGCGAGTTAAGTACGGGAAGGAGTTACAGGATCAGCCAAAGGAGAGGGAGATCAAGCGAGGATTCAAGTGGAAGTTACAGGTTGGTCTTTCATAATCTATTTCTTATCTGTCACTCATAGGAAAGATATTGAATTGCTTTAATTGTTGTTTCTAGGTTAGCTACCAAACCTAGAGGGTTAGTCATTCGAGAAGACACTAATTTTCCCAGAAACAAATTGGTGACTCTACTGGGGAATGATGATTGTTTTTCGTTGTTGTATGCTCTATGTTCGATTATATAAACTATAGATAGAGTCTGAAGCTAGCCAAGAAGCTTTTGAACTGCTTTTGTTATACAATTGTGTAGTAGATAAATACTACTTCAGTTAATTTCTGGTTTAGTTTATATCTTGAGAATTTGATTTACAAAAGCATCAAAAATCCCTTGTTGGTAGCTTAGTAACCTCATAAGACATTCCATCATACTTTGCTTATCATTGTTCATCAAAACCAAGCTTGATCCATTGAAAAGTATTGCAAATTTGAGCCAAAACCATTTTCAAAAGCATTCCATGACCATTGCATTGTCTTACGCTATGACTTGATATGCATCTCACTTCCTGAATGAGAAAAGTGTGATGCATCTAACTATCTGCAAAGACCAGGTATGATGATTGACTGAACTTAATTTCCCATCTAGGAGTTGAGGGTTTTTGACTAGTTTTCAGACTTGTTTGGTTGCTTGCTGAATTTGAACAATACCTCATCACTGAAGCCAACTTACATTACTTAGATTAGGCTCTATTTACATTAGGATTGGTGAATGTTTTTGTGTTATTTTTTTTCATTTACAATCGATTGTCAAGATTAGTGTTAATCAATTTATCGTTTTCAATAGAAAAAGTGTCGTAAAGTCTTCAATTTTCATCGAAAAAGTGAAGTGTCGTAAATTCCTCCTTCTTTCGCTTATCAATTATACTTTTTTGATGCATTTGATTTGATTTGAGTTTGTTCAAACTGTCAAAAAGATATTTCTTCAATTTTGGAAGTGTTGTTTTGAGTCTTCCTTTCCCTCTTTGAAGAAAAATTGTTGAAAATTGTCATTTTGAGTGAAACATTTTGAGTCATCGCTACATTTAGTTTTCCATTTTGAATCATTCATATTAAGGAGAGCTGAAAACAAATACATGCATTTGAATTTTGGAATTTTTGGTTTGTGTGCAAAAAGATGATTTAGGGAAATTGCATTAGTGGGTGCTCTTTGCTGTTTTCTTTAAAAGCGCTTCTATGCTCTATCACTTGTAGTTAGGATTTTCATTGGTCAAATAAACGAAAAAATTGCTTACCATTGTAATTACATCTTTAAGAATTTTAGATCATACATCACATGGTGAACCATCAAAGGCAAACTTTTAATAAATATCAACTTTAAAATGAACCTCAATGAACTTAACAATGCTTTGGAATCTAACACAACACATTTAGAGGTCTAGGCTAGAGACGTGTCCCCACGTCGTTAAACCTAGTGGCTATTGTTTTCATTGAAGGTTGGGTGATTCCTCCTCTTTTCTACGACAAGTGCTAGCACAAACTTGTGCTCCCCGTACCGTCATGTATATATTGGGAGACCACAATAGGCTTAAATCCTTTATTCATAGGAAACTGAGTCTGCCGCCTTACCGATCACAATGCACTGAACATAGCATTCGGGAAGATTGACTGTCGTACATAAGTCCTTGGTAATTTCTCTTTAATTTATCACCAAGATGTATATTGTAGTTTTGCGATTGGTTTGGTAAACCTTTTTGTCTAGATTCTCCAGAGTAGTAACTTTCGTTCCCTTTCGACTCTCTAAAAGAAAAGGTCCATCTGAGCACTTGTCCTTTCATGCTCATTAAAAATCAAAGGCGACTAGAGTCATCTTTAGCTTTTTCTCGACTCTTTAAAACTAAAAAAGCAAAGTTGTGTCGAAGTGTCGTTAAAATAAATTGACTACGAAATAACATCACTTTCCCCTAGTTGATTTTTAAGTTGATCAAGTAATTTGCAATCATGGAAGAAAGTCAATCAAAACCCCGTCATTCGTAGAGATTAGCGAGTCAACTTTCTTTGCCTTTGGAAGTGAAACCAATTCCGACAAAGCGGTCTCGTTTAACTGAGTTTAGTTCATCTGGGTTATTTGGAACGTTCGTTTCAACATCATGAGAGAATCCAGTTACTCCAATTATTTCTGGTACATCCACCTTTAAAGAGGAAGTTTCGCAGCTACCAAAGGACATTATAACTTATCCTAGTGTAATGGTAAATACTTATGAACCTGAAATAACTCCATCTAGAGTTGGTCTAGAACCCATTCCAATTCAAACTGAGGTTACATCTGAACCAGGAGTTGTTGAAGAACCTCCATTTGAGATGGAAATTCAATCACCTGAACATCTGGACTTTGAATTTCAGTATCTAGAAGTTGTTACCCCTCTAGCATCTGTCACTGCAGAAACTACACCTTCTTCGGCTCCAGAAATCTTTTACGGACCCGACGGTCAACCTCTTCCACCTAGTTTGATTGCTATAGAGGAGATAGTAGAGGATCCTCCATCTGACACCCTGTTTCATTTTGGAACTGGGATTAATTTGTATCCTGCTACCCCTTAATTTGCTTCCTTTAATCCTGCTTCATCGTGAGTTCTCGTCGAGTCATTAGGAGAGCTTTTGGACAAGTTAACCATGTCTGAACAACCGTCAACATCCAGGAATGTATCATTTGATGTAGCTATGGCAGAATCTTCTGCTGCTACTCCAATATTTTCTGGTACACCTGAGTCACACTTGTACGGTGCACCATCCGTTCTGGTTGTTTACCAATCACTAGCTGGAACCCACTCAAGGGTTGTTTTAGCCCCATGGCCAACTACCATTTATTCATCCGGATTTCAATCTGGTTTTTCTCACACAGAAACTTAGCAATTTGATCCGGCATATCAATATCAATTTGGGAAAACTAGTTATCAAAGACCGATGTATCCTTTAAACATTGGACTACCACCATATGGAGAGCAGTATGCTTATTAACCATTTCCTCCTTTTTCCGGTGACAACCATATGAGAGTTTCTCACAGTATTCAGGTCAAACTAGAATTAGAGCTAGTGGTTGGCGACCAGTACTGCCAGAACAACCAAGAATTTTATATCCAACACAACCAATTCAACCTATGTCCAATATTCCCACTACAACTGCTGTTATGACTGTGCTACAGCCACAAGCACAATCTATGGTATCTCAACTAGTGTAAAGTGTTCCTTCTTCCTTACAACCTCAGGTTTCAAGGAAAAAGGCTCAAGTTTCTCAGATTTATGTATGACAACCACTTGTTTCTGGGGCTCAACAACAACCTCAAGTTAGTGTTCCTTTATCTTGAACAACTCAGGCACACACAGGTACAGTTAATCCACAACTTGGTCAATCTTCCAGTACTGGACAGCAGCAACGGTCCAATAACCATGGCTGTCACAATATCAACAACCTCAATTCTAGTAGTCCCAACCTCAGTTTGGACTTGGTTTCCAAGCTCAAACTAGTATGGGACAATATCAAACATACCAAGGATCTCGGCAACAAGGCTTTGCAAGTTATAGACAACCATATTTCCAAACTAGTTATCAACAACCGCCTTATACTGGTTATGTCCAACGACCTTATCAAGGTTACCAAATGCAGATGCCATATGCTGGTATGCAAAGACCTATTGCTCAAGTGATTCCATCTTATCCTGGGTATGCTCCACCCAACCTGAATCAACAGTTGCCATTTGTAGCAACTCTAGAACTACCAGATTTGAACCGGCTTACTAATGATCCAATTGCATACGCCCCTTGGTGGCTGGCGATTCCACATAAACTGCCATTTGACATTCCAAAGTTCAATGGAAATCTAGGAGAAGACCCATCGAATCACGTAATGACTTTTCATTTGTGGTGTTCATCCAACACCCTGAATGATGATTCGATTAGACTTCGTCTTTTCTAGAGAACGCTTACTGGTCCAGCTACAAAATGGTATATTGAATTACCTAGAGCTTCTTTTGATAACTTCACAATTCTAGCCACTATCTTTCTAACCCACTTTTAATTACCGATCAGGTACGAAACTAGAACAGAACTTCTCACCAACCTTAAACAGACTAAATCCACTCACATATCTGATCATATTCATGAGTGGCAGCATCGTCGTCGAATGGTAAAGACGTACATTCCTGGATGTTGAAATGGGGCATTGATTTCATCACATGTAACCCCACCTCGGCCGAGGGGCATGGGTATATTATAGTTGATGTCGAATACTTTACCAAATGGGTTGAGGTGATGCCTACATTGAACAACAGCGGCAAAACAACTGCTCTCTTTTTTTTTCAATCATGTAGTTTCTATATTCGGTGTGCCACAGGCTATAGTCGCAGATCATGGGTTGCATTTTCGCAATCACATGATGATCGAGTTAACTACCAAATTAGGACTGTCCCATGATAGTTCTACTCCATATTATCCACAGGCTAGCAAAAAAGTTGAGGAAATCAACAAAGTCCTTAAGCGCATATTGCAAAGAATGATTGGAGTCCATAAGCAGAATTGGAATTTAATCTTGTACTCAGCTCTGTGGGCATACCGGACCTCAGTGAGAAATGCGACCAGATTTACGCCCTTTTAGTTGGTGTATGGTCTAGAAGTAGTCTTACCAATTCAGTGTGAAATCTCATCCCTCAAGCTTAAGATCGACCTGCTACCCGAAACTTCTGAAGAAGAAACTCATTTCTTGGAATTAATCCATCTGGATGGAACCCATCGTGATGCCACATTGGCTAACGAAGCACATAAGAAACGCATCAAGGCATAATATGAGAAAAATGTTAAGCCTTGTGTCTTCTCAGAAGGTGACCTGGTCTTGCTTTACAATCGGGATTCTAACAAATTAGGAGCAGGGAAATTTGAACCATTATGGATGGGCCCTTATATCATTAAACGTGTGTTGACAAAAGGAGCCTATGAGTTAGTCGATTATGATGGGATTCCACTGTCACAGCCCCAAAACGGGTTGTATCTCAAACATTACTATGCTTGATTAAGTGTAGTAAAACTTACTGTACATATGCTTTCATTGCATTTTTGTGTGTTTTGTTTTAGAGTTGTCATTTTGGTTAGCTAATCCACTTCAGGTTTGTTGCAGATGTGAAACTTTTTGGAACCATTTGTTGGGTATGCCGATGGGGCTAGTCATAGCACATAGAACCTATCTTCTGCAGCCTGGGCCATCTTCGCTCCAAGAAGCGAGTTAGTAAGTTTCAGAGGGATATGTATTGGTCGATCGACAAACAACATCGTTGAGTATAACGTGTTGATTGAACTCATCTCTGATGCCATTTCACATGGCATACGCTGAATCATTGTCAGGCTAGATTCGCAACTTGTCATTCTACAACTTACTGGCGTTTATTCTGTCCGGAACCCAGCTATTCATCACATGTTCCTAAGAGTTAGGATTTTGGAAAGACATTTTGATTTCATTCAATATCAACACATTTCCAGAAATTTAAACACATTGACTGATTCATTAGGAAACTATGTGTTAAATACACATTTGCAACATATGTAAAGAAAGCATTTCACATCAACATTTGCATAGGATTTCATTGCTTAGCCAAAATAAAACTCCAAAAGTCGAAATAGATAGTTGTTTATAAGTTTTCACAAAATGTTTTGTGTTTAAGACAAAATTGGTCATTTGACCCAAAAACTCAAAATGAATGCAGAAAAACATCCTAGACTAGTGATGCTAGTGATATTAGGTCACTGCCTGTGCTATCATGCACAGGAGCCTAGTCCAACGACTCAATACACCAGTAGTATGGCATTGTAGCCTCATAGGTAACTTGTCAGTCCGGACATCTGGAATGCCAAGAGTTAATCCCTCTATCTGATCCTGCAACTATGCAAGGGTCTCCGCTATGTCCAGATCCCTAAGGATTGCCCTCCCTACAGCTTCCCCCGCTGGAACATCTGCCTCCCGTGGGTGTGCCACTAGTCGAACTGGCCCAATATCTGCACACACACATGAGTTTGTTTAGTCTTGGTAACAATTAAAAAACACAAAAACAATAGAAAATTATAAAGAAAAGATGTGGTCAAATCATTTTACCTATAGCACCCCATTTCTCACCGACTGGTAATGCCAAATCTAGATCGCCTCGGAAATCCATCCCTACATATGGATACTCCGCGAATGCCATCTCTTGGTGGTTGAACCACTCAAAAAAGACAGATGAGAATGAGAACTGTGACTGGCCAGTATGCCTAGCCAAAAGGTCCACCCATCTCTGCATGTGTGGTTCTCTCGGTCCAGGCACTCCCAGTGAAATGTTCTGAGGTTGCATAAGTGGGATTCTTTCTAGAGCAAAGGCAGTCAAATGGAGCCATAACCAAAATTCTTGGTTATTCCAATCTTTACTTTGGACAGTTGATCTTTCATGATAGGAAGTATCGCCTCGCACCAGTTGAACACCTTCAGTTCCAGGCATTCTAAGGCATACTGCATGTAGGATCAATTTGCTAAGTGTAAGGCTGCCCTACCAGCCAATCTAGCAAGGGTAAAAAGAATGGTCCTCAAAGGTCAATCAGAAACATCCCGGATATTAATTTTACCATCTCTGCTGGGTTGGGATCCTTTCCTGCAGAATTGACGAATGTAATATTTCACTGATTCACCCCCCCGAGTAAATCCTGATAGTGAAAGAGGGGCGCCACGTCTCGACAAACCCGTCAGAAAATAAATATCCTTGATCATGAAAGGAATAGATTTACCCCTGATCTGGAATACTTGGTCAATAGGATCCCAAGCATGAAGAAGATATTGCAACAAAATTATTTGTTGTCTCATGCTAGATAATCAGAAGAACTTTAGTAAACCACAGTTCCTTAATGCATCCACTGTGCCTTGGTCATGTAAAGCAATCATATCCTCCTCTTCATGTTCTCGTTCTCACCATGAAAAAACCATCTTGATCCAACAAATATCTTAAATACAAACATTAGATGAGTTAGGATTCATTTTAGGTAAAAAAAAGTTCAAAATTTGATGAAAAAACATTGTACAAACTTGCCCTTCTGCGCCCATCACACTTAGCCCTTAAGCAAGGTGAGATGCATATTAGGTTGCCTGTTGGCAGCCCAGTATGCATCACACTTTTCGATAGGGGTAAAGTGCGATGATTGGAGAATGAAATTTTAAAACCCTTGAGGCCTAGAAAGATGAGGAAACTTGCCCAGAACTGAGAAAAGATGGAATAGAATTGAAGAGCATAAGGATAGCTCCTACCTAGTCATGATAGCGTGGGAAATGATCCATAGAATCTCCCGCAATCGATTGATGAAATTTGGGGGAAAAATCGCTTCAGAGCTCCAAAATCCAATATTTGAATTGAAATGGTGAAAATGAAATGTTAAAACTACTTTTTATGTTTACTTTTCCATGTACTTCAAGTAAATGTTAGTTTTAGTTCATTTTTCATCCATAAATATGTATTTTTAATCAATTTGATGGAGTTTTTGAGCAAGTTGAACAACTATCGACAAAATCTAATGTGCTAATGGTAAATTGAGCATCTTTGATTGCCAAGCAAACTTTTTGTCTTCTTTTCGAGCTTTGATTCAAAAATGAAAAGAAAACTATAGAGTCCTCTTTAAACCCTTTTTAGACTCTCTAAACATGAGCGCTTGTCTTTTCGGCTCGTTAAAGTATTGGAAATGTCATCCCTCTTGTATTATTTTATCCTTTTTCGAACCTGAGGGATTACTTTACAAAAAAGAACTTATGGAGTTTTCTTTTCATCCCTTTTCAAACTCTCTAAACATGAAAAGGATCGAGTTATCTTTGTTTTTAAACTCGTTAAAATAATAGTGACAAACTTATCCATCTAGACAAGACCGAGTTTCACTATCGCTAGACTCGTTAAAACATCAAATAGCAATGGCTTTGGCCGAAGGGATAATTATAGAACAAGCATATGTTATGCTCCTCAAGCTTGACAAAAATAAATAGGTATTGGTTAGCAATGACTGAGGAAAAAGGGGAAAAATCTTGAAAAGCTAATGGTAGCAAGTCACTCTTGAACATGACACTTTCACTTCATCTCTGTGATCGAGTTGGGTTGGGTTATTCCGTTTACTAGTCATCATACCATTGGTCTATCATACCATCCATCTTTTTTGGTTAATGCTACCAATTCATCTCAGTGTCACTGATATGTTCAAGAGAATTCTTCCAATTAAAGTCTCATCCGTTGCAATACCATAAACCTCCATTTTCATGATTGCCATTCCTAAACCTTGTGTCGTCAGTTCGTTTTCATCTCCAAAATCATTTGCTTTGTTTCATGTCGTAGATGTGGGATACATCAAGGCCCTCCTACGATGAGTCGCTTCTTGTCGACATCAACTCATTATCCAAGAAGTTGACTTAGAAACACCCTTTCAATACTTTGAAGCTTGCATACATCAATGGCAAGTTTCTCTCTTCCGACGACAAGTTGACATCAATGGGCTTCGACTGAAAGATTTTGCATGGTGTTCGACATCGAATCATCTATTCACACCACGTGAAATGTACTGTCGTACCTTAAGGTTCATCTTTATTATTGGTGATCCCTCTCGCATCTGTTAAAAACTTACATCATTGGCTGGTAATCAGACGATGTCTCTCCATGTTCGACTTCAGAACATCTTTTCGCATGGTTTGACTTGTACATGAAGAAGAATATTGAATGAGTTTGAAGACCCCAGATCTAGTTTCATCCATCCAGGCTACGATATATTCAGGAGTACAAAAACATCAAATGTACACAGGCTTTAGACAGATGGCCATCCAATCATGGATTAAAAGTCTATATCTATAGACAACTATCTGATCTATGTACAATGTAATGAAATTTTATAAATTTGAGCATAGGGATGCCTCCCTCAGCTAAATCATGAAAAGTCATATTATCATGTATTGTATTGTAATTGATGCAGGTCACCTTCCAGTTTGAAACTTCTAATCCTCATGATAAAGCATTTCACCCGACATGAACATTTACATCCTCATGCTTTAGGGGGCAACTATTATAGACATATTTGGGCACATCAACCCCAAACCTACATGTCAATGTATTAGGGTTCATCAACCCCTAAAATATTTGTTTTATACCCTAAAATAACTAATTCATCTGAATGCCTCATTCCCCAAAAGTTCCAGCTAAAAAATCATCCAGAAAGTGCCTAAACTGAACCATATCTGAAAGCCCTGTGTTAGGGTGAGATGCATCTCACCTGCTACACTGTCTAAGTGAGATGCATTGCAGTTTGGCCCTTTATTAAGTGTGATGAATGAGATTGGACAAAATTATGGGACAGTTTGTGAGTTGGTTGCTCATGGAATCTTCTAGAAACTTCTCCTATGCTACTTGCCTCTCTGAATTCGCCCAAGGATGACCAAGGGAACTAGGAAACCATCTCCAATTCCCCTCTCTTGTGGAACTAATTTCAGCAAATGGAATGGCATTCATCATCCCATTGATGACTCACCCTATTGCAATCATCTATAAAAGGATCTCCCATCCAAGAGATCAGAAGGCTGAATTATTCTGAGTTGTTAGGAAGTGCTGCTAGTTTTAGTATTGAGGTGAGAGCATTGCGATATTGTTGCTGTGTTCTTGCTGATTCATGAGGTGAAGAAGGCTTGAAGCTAGGAGGATGGCACTAGATCAGACTTCTTATGGGTTGTAATTCTCCTTGATATCAATAAAGTTCTTCAAGATTTTTCCCAATTGATTGTGTTAACTGTAAATGCATTCATTTGTTTATCATATTTCTGATTCTATGATGTTTATGCTGTGATGGATCATTATGCTTTGACAGGTCTTTGTTTCTGTAGCTGTGCAGGTACTCTCCAAGCATGTTAAGTACGGGGAGGAGTTACGGGATCGGCCAAAGGAGAGGGAGATCAAGCGAGGATTCAAGCGGAAGTTATAGGTTGGTCTTTCATAATCTCTTTCTTATCTGTCACTCATAGGAAAGATATTGAATTGCTTTAACTGTTGTTTCTAGGTTAGCTACCAAACCTAGAGGGTTAGTCATTCGACAAGAGACTAATTTTCCCGGAAACACTTAACCTGCTGCTGGTTATCTTCCCTTTGAAATTGTTTGATTCCTACTACCTCCTTACCATCTTCAAACAACCTCTACTCAATCTCTTTGATCACATACTCATACTCATTCATGCTTTTTAATGAATCTGCCAACAAATTATTACATCTTCCTGTCTCCATGGCTACTTGAGACACATCTTCTTCTTCAAAAACTATAACTGCAGCTTCTGTTCTACCGTTAGGTTCTCTCATCAGTTTCTCCAACAGTTTAATCTCCTCTTCACACTTAGCAAGCACTTCATCACAATGCTCTCTTCTTCCAGTTTCATCCTTTACATGTTGTGTTACAATATTAAAACTCTTTCTTCCTCTGACCCTTGTAATCTCAAGGTATTTCTGCTGTAGCAAATCACTACTTCCCTCATTCAAGAGGTCTTCTCCATCATACTCTGTTCTCCTAGAGTACTCCTCTAGACTTTCAACATCTTCAAAAGACTATCCATCCTCTTTAAAACACTCCTTTGTTAATGTTCCTTTTCCCAAGGTTAAATCCTTTGCATAGGGTTCCTCCTTCTTAACATCTTTTAGTAGATGTCCTTCTTCCCTATTGTTTGTCTCAATAGTTTCCATGGCTATCTCCACTATGCCTATCATTATAGTGAATTGATGATCCTTTACTATGTTTTCAACTAACATAGTCTCTTCCTCAATTTTGCCTTCATTCCCTTTCTGTTTATCTTCTCCAAGAGCTATCCTTGTCTCACCATCTGCATTAATATTCTCTTGCATTTGTTTTTCATCAATAACATTAATCAAGCTTATTTGATTACCTTTTTGAGACAATATTTCTTCATTCTTCATCAGAATAAGATCCTGATTCCTCATCTCCATGATAGCTTCTATAGACTCATCCATATACCTTTTCTTCTGTATGTAGTCAAATTCCTTCTCTTCTGGAAAGTTTTCTCGGTCACCTTTTACTTCTAGATCTTCATCTCCTCTGAAGATATCTTCAAATGGCTGCTTTTCTCTTGCAATATCTGCCATCATACACAAACTATCAGTTTTAAAAATATAAGACCCTATGGTCTCACTTGATGGTTTAGCCATCATATCTCCCTACTGTTCTAAATCCTTCACATGATTCATAAATTCTTTGAGAGTATCTTCTTCAATCTCCTCAAGTCCTTCACTTGGTTGCTTGACATCTTCCTCTAGCTGTATATGAGATCTATCTATCTCATCTTTTTCTAGAATAGAATTTAGATTTTTCTAGTCTTCTTCCTCCTTTATGACAATATCAACCAATTTTCCTTCTTTACATGTTTCACCTACATACATACACAAATTGTCAGTTTTAAACCCATGTGACCCTTTGGCCTCACTTGAAGTTTCAGTCTTCAAGTCTTCATCTTCACTTTCTCCTAGAAATTATCCTTATTCTGGTTCACAAATAGATTCTTCCATTTCTAACTCAACTTCCTTGAGTTTTTCCATCAACCACTTCACTTGCTTTTGTTGTAGTCTTCTCTACATCTCATGCCATTCCATTGGCTTCTTCCTCAAGACCCAACCTAGTCTCTGGCTTTCCTCAAGCATTATCCTTAATGCATTGAGTTGTTCTTTTAATTCAGAAACCTCTTTGTCAATTTCTTCTTGACTCATCCTCTTGCCATTTTCTTTGGCATCCTATTTCTTATATCCTCTATTGTGGCTTCTCTCTAAACCTCTGCTATGACTATCAGTAGTCATCTTCTTCTCTTATTTATTCATGAGCTCCTTTGCAACAGCTAGCCTCCTGGCTGCAATCTTACCTCACTAAGCTCTCCTCACTCAGTCTTTTGGTAAGCATAGGTCCTCTATCTAGAACCTCTTCTTGAGCAACACCTTTGCTCCTTCTAGGCTTCTGCAATCTCTCACTCTCTCTTGAGAACACTTCAGTTGTCCTCTCTATCCAATCTCTTGTTGGATTCTTCAGGTTCACTGCCACTTCTTCTTCAGAGTATTCTCCTTACTCTGCCTTCAAGAACACATTTAGTTCTCTTATCACAGCTTTTCTTGCTGGCACCTGTGCATTAGTATAAAAACACACATTCTCAATTTAAAACAAAACATATTTCCTTACCTTCAAGATCTCAGCATGATCTTGTTTCACCCATTCTTCTGCACTTTGAATGGATTGTCCTTTGCTTTGTCTCTAAGACCTCTTTCCTTCAGAACTTGCATTAAGCAATCTTGCTTTTTCTTTCCTTTAAGGAATCCTCTGTTCCTACCTATTCCAAGCCTCTACTAGAACTTGCTACAATCTCCCATTGTAGTCTTTATCATTCAACACATTACCTTCTTTAGTGTGCAGCCTCCTTTTTATAGAAATCTTTTCCTCGCTTTGATTTTAACTTGCTCCGATTACAAACTTCTGCTCTGATACCACTAATGATGCACAGGTCCCCTAGCATATAACTATACTTAGAAATATCATGCCAGGGTTACCCAACATATACCCACAGTATGTAAGAACATGCATAACACAACTATCCCAGGTATTTGACTCTACAATGGAGTCAAATCTTCAAACTATAATTGGTTAAGGCCCTTTATAAGTTCCTTTGTTATCAGAACTTCAACCACCCCACCGAACCTTTCCATTGGGAATCAAAACCCTTCATATACATCCACATAAGACTTCATTAAAGCCTTCCTCATTAAATCCTTCTCTCGGGAATTTAAACCCCTCTCATTAACCCTTTAATACATTGTTTATATACGTTTCAACATATAAAACCTTCTACCGGCCCTTTCACTTATTAAACCATTTCAAAGGGAAAATTACGCAAAACAAGCCTTTCCGCCTTTAGTACGGCCTCAACACAAACTTCGAGGCTAAGCCCCATCACAATCACCCATCGCTCCCATCGGAAATATATACCTACCTCATCACCCCTTCTTCTTCCGACATGCGACTATCAGGACACCTATATATATAGGTTTTAGTCCTAAAAGACTCGGGCCATCACTTTATTGAACATAAAGGAATTTCATTACAATTCCGCTGTGCGCATGTATTCTGGACTTTAAAATATATAGATCCGAATCTGTATATCATCGAGTCCGCTCATCATTGGACTCTCCGTTGCACCATTCCTCCGAACTCTGACAAGTGATCACCCCGACCTCCAATCGCCAATCGGATTTATCACTATCGGCTATCACTCTCCAACCGCACCTGACTTCTTCTGCTTTAAACCTCCGATTACCCAATCGTTGATCAGTCTATCAGCGATATCACCACATCGCTCGTCGGAGTATCGCTATTTCTGTTGTCGCCGTCCCTTGGCACCTCCGACTTCTGATTGTGATTTCAATCGTGGCCGTTGATCACCCAGATCCAACGGCGGCTGAGCGCTAACTCTTCACGCTTCTTTGTCCATCCCTTTACTTAGTTTTTTTCCTCATTTTCTTCAATCTTCTGCAGGTTTTGGGTCTCCAAAGGGTTCTAGTCCTCACTATTTCTACTGCGCCACTCTCTTCTGGCTCAACTCCTCATGCTCCCTTGATCGCTATCACTTCAAATAAATTCCTGATCCTCTAAATGGATTCAACAATCCGTTACAATTCCCTTGGAATCATCCTTCTCCTCTACGTGTCCTCTAAACTCTGCCTACAACCTATTACAAAACCTACGAGTTGACACAGAAATCAATTATTCACTCGATTCATGCATATGACACACTTAGAATCGAATTCCTTCTCTGTATATAACATAAAAATAATTGATTACATTTGAGACTCTCGGTCTCTCACACAGGCCTGATTTCTACTATTCGTGGCCTCCTCTGAGTCTGCCCGTAGGCTTACATATATTTATATGGAAACATTGGATCGGATCACTGTGAAGGATCTGATCACATCCTTTCCTTAAATCACTCAACTAAAGCCCTAAAGCTCGCTACATATGTGGCAGTATTACATTTAATAAGTCTCCTCGAGACTTTTATCCATTCCATCTTTTTCTCCATTTAATGCCTAAAAACTCTCTCTCGCTCCTAGAATCATGAACTGTTCTAAGAGTCCTAATTGACTTTAGGCTCTTTTGTTATTATTGCCACTCATGTCCTCATTTATTCGAGGGTACTTACAATTTCCTCTCACATATCTAATTAAATCACTTAAAGGCCTAAATATTACATTGACTTGAGACTTAGGAAACTAATTTCCCTAAACACATGACCCCCTATGTCTACTAATTACAAATATTTCCTCTTGGGTTGAATTCTCTTGCATGAATAATCATATTCAAAATTTCCACACAGATCAGTACAAGAGAGCCTTTACAAAACCTTGGGGCACTTTTTCCTATCATGTTATGCCCTTTGGACACAAGAATGTTGGAGCCACTTTCTAGCTAGTGTTGAACTAGATTTTCTCAATCTAGATTATCTCATACTTGCTTACCCGAACAATATCACTTCCCATTCCAAGAGGTGATCTTAACACCTTGAGGATCTTCGCATAGCCATTTAGAATTGTCTAAAATACAAGCTCTGATTGAACCTGATCAAGTGCATGTTTTGTGTGTCTATTAGACATTTGTTAGGGTTTTTTGTATCCTAGAAAGGTATTATAATTGACCCCTTAAATATTCAATCCATCCAAGAGATCCTTCCACCCAAAACACTATACCAACTACAAAGCCTTCAAGGCAAGTCCAATTGCGTACAATACTTCATCCCCTATTACACCATTTGTGTTGATGGATTTTCAATGTCTCCTTCATCAGGATATCCCATTCTAATGATATGAACAATCTCAATAATAATTTGGTTCTTTAAACGATGTGTTTTCAAGAACCCCATTGACTAGTTCTCCTGATTTCACTAAGGATTACACCCTAAACTTGTCAACTTCATAAGTCACCATTGTTAGGGTATTAATTCAAGAAGAAGATGGCAATTGAGAACACATCATCTACCATGGAAGTAAAAAATTATCAAGATCATCCCTTAATTATGATCGGGACCAAAAAATCATTCTTCCATCAATGCATGTAGCCCAAAAATTATGTCACTACATCATCCTCAAGATTATAAAAGTAGTTGCAAACTCTAAACCTATGCTTTACTTAATCAGCTATAGAATGATGAACCATGAGTTAACTTGATGGATAGTCATATTTCAAGCATTTGATCTTACTTTTTCCTCACTAAAAAGCAAAAAGGCTTTTATACTCATATAAATTCATCACAAGCTTCCCACCAAACACTAAGGATCCACTAGTCGATGAAAGTTTCCTTGATGAAAATATCTTCATTAGCTCATTTGATAATCCTTGGTATGGTGATATTCTCATCTATTTGCACATTCATAAATTTAGGTCCATTCCTAAGATAATTATTGGAAAATTCACCACCAAGACCATCAATATCTCTTCATTGAATATGTGCTATAAAGATACGATGTCAATACCATCTTAGGTTGATGCCTCATATTGGAAGAATTCAAATGGTTCTTAAATGACTACCATAGTAGAGATTGTAGGGGGAATCTATTGGGGATGTACACTACCCAAAATATCCTTCGCACCAACTTTTTTGGCCCACACTCTTCCGTGATTGCATTCAAGTAGTCAAGCAATGCACCAAATGTTAGTTTTTGGCCCATAATCCATGAGCACCTCCTAATTTTGCATCATGTTATCACAATAAACCCATTTTGTAAATAGGGAATTGGATTCATGACCTACAATTTATCATATAAATAAATCCAAAAATACATCATAGTATTCATCAATTATTTTATGAAGGGGATTGACGCCATGCACACATTCAACAATAAAACTAACATTGTTGCACATTTCTTCTTCAATCACATCATCACAAAGTTTGGCGTCCCCAAGCAGTTGGTGTTCAAACATGGTAAGCACTCTAAGAATGAGTTTTTTCAAGAACTCTCATCACACCTGGGTTTCACCCCTAATTTTACATCATTGTACTACCCTCAATCAAACAAGCAAGTTGAAATTGTCAACAAAGTCCTTAAAATGATATTGCATCACATGGTGAAAAAACACAAGACCAATTGGTATCATATGTTTTTCTCCACCCTTTGGGTGTACCATACATTGGTCAAAACCTCCACTAGGCTTACCCCCTTCCACCTTGTGCACAAGTTCAAACCAACTCTCCCTATCAAATTTGAGATCCCCACCCACACATGCCCGTTGAACTTCTACCTGACACCACTTCCCTTGAGAAATACCTTGTTACACTGGAAAATGTTAACAAAGGAGATGTGCTTCCCTCTAACACAATGAGGCTACGAAAAAAATATCCAAATCCTCATTTGACCATAACATTAACCCTCATACATTAACGATAAGGACCTCATATTTCATTAAAATATAATTGTCGATGAATATTTGGGTCCTTGGAAGTTTGAAACCTTATGGAAAAGGCCCTACATTGTCAAAAAATTCCACATGAAAGGGGCATAAATTTTAGTAGAACTCAATGCCACATGTCACAAATACTTCATCAATGGGCTCTACTTCAAAAAATTTCATCCATAGGGAGATATTACTTATTTCCCCTCGTCTGCTATGTGTACATGATATTATTATCACTGTCAACTAAATCAATCTGGTATCATCTCTCTAATCATCATCTTTACTTTGTTTGACATTTGAATGCACCACTAGTGTGCTTCATAGGCTTCATTGATGGTTCCAATCAATGGACTCAAAATATGGCCTCTACAGCTTGGGAATCACATTAACACTATCCACTCAAGATCCATATGTAGGCATGTGAAATTAGCAATCAATGATGAAACATGTCTAAAACACATCATAAATCATAAATAGAAAATCAAATCTATACACATCCATCATAAACATCACATCATAGAGACATCCATCAAAGCCAAAAGTGTGTTTATGTGTGTGTGTGTGTGTGTTACAAAAATACATTAGGGACATCACTCAAGCCTAGGCATAAGAGAAATCATATTACATTCATGGGAGGTTATCCTCATAATGGGTGCCATCACCTATATAATAAATATATTTATACCTAACGTGAAACTAACCCCATCTATGGGGGTGGTAATTCACAAGCCCCTTTAGGCCCCCCTCTCCCTCACGCGGAGCCACCTCATAACCCTATGGCACTAAAATGAGAAGTGTTATTACTACTACTTCTATTACCTGCCTCAATGTGAGTCTCCACTCTTGAATAGGGTGCCCTCTACATCCACCAAATCCTCCTTTGGCATGGCTTAGCCAATCTATGGGATACCATGTAGTTCCATGGCCATCTTTCACCGCACATCCATGTCATGTCTTCGTATCTTGATATTATCCTCTCATAGACATCAAATTTCCTCATCTTAGGTGCCCTTTCCCTCTCTCACTTCCATTGAAACATGAGAAGGTCTATCTCCCAAATAAAATTGACCTATATTCCAGGGTCGTGCCACATCCTCGAGATCACCCTTAAAAGGGTGAACTCAGTCAATGTGCATAGATAGCCAAGCCTTCTCTTCCTGACGTGGCTCATCTCAAACAATGGGCCTGTCATGACCACGTGGTCCCATATCTACAACCAAAATTCATGAAAAATGTCAATCATACCTCATATCAAATAAAATATAAATAAAAGTACTAACAAGGAAAACAAATAATCAACATGCATACTTGAGCGTCCCTAGATCTCATTTGGGGTAGTAAAGTTTCAAGATCATGTTAGAAATCCATGTTGGCATACAAGTATTGTAGGATGATTTGGGGCATCGACAAACACCATTGCTCCATTTTTGTCATCTAGTAGTGGTTTGTCTCCTCTCCACCTTCTCAAATCATCAAACTATCCCCTTGTCTGATCCTTGACTAGCTCAAAGGCATCACATGCACCCCAATCTACAAGCAAATGATCACCACCTGCTAAAAGAAAAATATGCATAGTAGAATCTTGAATGAAAAATCTCATAGTCACCCCTCTATGCACCAAGTTAGTTTGCTCACCATGGATGCATGTACTAGATGTGCCCAACCAAATAAGGTCCACTATGTAGTCCACTATAATATGCCAATTGATCATCCTATGATACGGTGGGTAGAAATCCCACCATACATTTATACAATCAAAGTTGTTGCAACAAGGATAGTTACATCCTTAATGTGGTTGATATATATGTTGTCATCCTCCATGGTTCATTCGTTATAATATCGATATGCCCATTTCTCCAGAGTGAGGTTTGGATGTGATGGATCAAGGGGGATTAATTCCCCTTAGTATTCCAATAACATTGTTGTAGTCCTGGGGGTCTAAACTTTAAAGTGTCATCCCAAGGTTCATACAAACTTAAGAAGTATCATGCAATACATATGCAATTCATAATTATTCTTACTTCCCAATGCATGCTAATCTATGAAAGAAATTTTCATTTTGTATCAAGTAGGAGGGATAGTCATGTAGCTCAACAGTGACTAAGCTTGGTTTACTCTTGCAAAAAATTGAGATTGCAGAAAATAAAGTTGCAGGAAACTGAAAATACAAGAAAGTAAAGTTGTAGGAAATGAAGACTATACTACTTTGCAATGAAGGGAACTAAACTAAACTTGTAAGGAAATAAAATCCTACATTACTTCTATAGGAAAGCAAATTAAATCACACGTAAAACAATAACAAAGTAATCTACAATGTTGTAATGTAATCCTGTAGAAGTGATTGTCTTATTCTCAACCTCCCCTCATTCACTAGATCATGCCACAGATGATTATTCAAGATATTCGTTAGATGAAAATACAACCATGAGAAATAATGCAAAAATGAACCTATCATATTATTCTACAAAAATATCTATAGTTCTATAAGAAAAACATGTAGTTATACAGAAACTACAATAATTGAACTAAGTATAGTAACTTGATAAAATAAAGCTTAAATCTAATAAAAGAAGATATTTCTAGCACATACAACTCATAATAACAACACAACAAATGAAAAATATCATATTCCTAAGTTCCTACAATAAACATCAAAGTGCATCATTCTCTAAACTTAATTGTAAAAGTAAAAAAAGCATGAACAACCTAAGAAATATGCATAGAAATGAGATACATAAAATCATAAGATGGTCTTCAGATCATATGTGGGTGAGCCCTCCTCGGGATGCTCAGGGACCTATGTAAAATCTACACTATATGTTTTCTAGAGAATTTTTTTCCTCCATTAATTCAAAGTCAATATTACATGAGACTATCAAGTCAATTTACTAAGTAAACTAATGCAGGTGTTTTACTTGTCAATCCGGGTTTGTAGACTTGGAAGCACATACAAACCATATGGATTTCAAGTAAAGTCAATTTCGGAAGGCAAGGCTCAAAGGTTAAGGTAAATTCATATTACAAATAAATTCTAAGTTTAAAGAAACTAAAAAGTCTCTGATTCAAGATGCAGTAAGAAAAGGAAAAGGCTCCTAACTTAGGAGGTCCTGGTTGTCCTTCCCCACAATACTATCCTCAAGAAGAGAAACTAAAGAGCAGTAGTTTGTGATGTGTAGAAAACAAGAGAAGAGGCTCCTAACTTAGGAGGTCCTGGTTGTCCTTCCTCACATTTCTACTCCAACAACATTACCATTGCATCAAATCATAAACTGGAATTCAAGAAACAATTCAAGAAATGCAAAAGGATGATTTTTAGTTGTGATTCATAATTTGATAGAAATAGAATTTAACTTAAATCCTTGGTTTTCCCTTCATACACAAATTATATTTTAAACCAAAATCATCCAAAAAATCATACAGAAATCATAACATGTTTAAGTAACTAAATCATAAAACTGAAACAAGAAATGCTGAATCAAAACTATGCTAATTTATACAAAATTTAACCAAGTGTACTTAGATTGGTATAGGGGCCCTCCAACCTTTCCTTGTACATCTGAAGAACTCTTCAGCTACAACTAACTTAATAAACCATCCACAGCATGAAGAACAAATAGAACAGTAAAAATGATTGTTCAAATTATCTCAAAAGTCTCCAATAATCTTAATACAAAATTACACCCCTTTGAATGGTCCATAAACTCTATTTGAATAAGAAAATCATAAAAATACTTTTCTATAATGGCTCTAATAGACTTATCAATCCTAATCCATCCATATAGGTCGAACTCATCAAATCTGGTTCATAAAATCAAGAAAAATCCCACAAAATAATAAATCTGCTCCTTTTTACTAGGAATTCTTGAATGATAGGTCATGTTTGAGCAGTGTTGACCGGGCCTGTTTTTGCTCAGTTTTACTGAACCAATAGGTGTTTCTTCATCCGTGGTTTCCAATATTTCTAAATATGCACTTAGATCTCGCCTAGGTGTCCTGCAAATATGACTTCCATGGAGCTATTACGGGTATTTTTAATGCAGTCCAAATTTACTCTTAAAACCCAATGTTTACAAAACTTTCCAAAAATTTAAAAACTTAATTTAGTTACCTGAATATGAAAAATAGGACTAAAATGAGGCATATATAGGTGAAATAGGATGGAATATGGTGGTAAACAAAAGGATTTAGGATAGGCAAAGATGACCAAAATTGAGGGCCAACACCTCCCCCTTGCTGATGTTCAAGCATGTCCTCATGCTTGCCTCCTCTGTCTGAATCTCCTGAGTGATGATTCCCCTGTTGTTCCTGATCATGTAGCTTCTTCTTATTCTGAAGGAGAATGTCAATACCCTCATGTTTATCTTCTTTGGAGATGGAATTCTTTACTTTTTCTCCTTCCTTTTCTCTATTTTTTAAAAAGAAATTCCATCCTTTCTCTTTAAAGTGTTTCCTTTTGTAGTATTCTTCACCTATTAGTGGAAAACTTGTGGCTTGGGCTATGTATTCCAGAGTGATGGGAACAAAAATGTCTCCAACTTTGGACTTTTTTTATTGTCAAAATTGGTTACAAACGCCTCTGTAACGTTTTCATTGTGTCCATTAAAATTCCTTAAAAAATCCAATAACCCTTCTTGGTAAAGTTTTTATGTTGTTTCTTTGTTGTCATATTTCTAATTGAAATCCATTTGGTTCATTTCTGTTCCCCATACTGAAATCTGGGTGTCTTTTTTGCTTTTGGTTTCAAGACTAGATCTGAACTTTAGACACTTATGTTATGAGAGAAAAGGGAAATATTTCTAATATTGAACCTCTGTTTCAATTTCTTGTGGAGAGAATACTTTAAAACTTTAAAACTTGAATTCGGGAAACCTATTTTGTCTTCTTGAAAATTTATTTTCTGGAAATGATTATTACACTCTATCTTGAAATCGATTTTCTGAAAATAATTACCCACTTTGCGTTGAAATCGATTTTCTGGAAATAATTACCCACTTTGCCTTCTTGAAAGTAGATTTTCTGGAAATGATTATTCCACTGTGTCTTGAAATCAATTTTCTAGGAATGAAAAAAAAAAAAATTCTCTATCTTCCCAGAAATCAAAATCAATTTCGAACCCTGAATTCCTTTGTTCCTTCAAAATCTTTTTTAGAAATGAATCTCTGTTCTTCAAAATCGAAATTGAATTTTTTTTTCATAAACTCCTGTCTGTCCTTCAAAAATGATTTTAAAAATGAATCTTTGTTCTTCAAAATCGATTCTAGAAATACACTCTTCTTTTGTCCCTCAAAATCAATTTTGAAAAAACAATTTCTCACCTGGAGGAATCGAAATTGGAAAATTTTTCTAACCTGGAGAAATAAGGATTGGAAAACATGACCTGGAGAAATCAAAACTGGAAAATATTTTCTGACCTGGAGAAATCTAAATTGGAAATACATTGTATGCAACAGAACCATTCATATACTGCCTTTGAGAAATTGTTTTGGAGATAAGAATGAAAATAAACCACAAGTTGGTTACAATTTTTCTCAGTTTTATAATCCTCCTCAAATTCAAAATTGGAAAAATAATAATCAACCTTCCTTGTAGAAATCAAAAATCAAATTCTGGAAATAAACCTGAACAATTTCTTTCAATTTTACCTTTTCTGCTTCCTCAGGAATTGAAATCGATTTTCCTATATCTCCTCAGAATCTGAAATTGAATTCTAGAAATGATTAATTAACTCTCTATTCTTCCAGAAATCAAAATCAATTTCTACTTTGTCTTCTTAGCACTTGAAATTGAATTCAATAATCACTTGCATGAACTTATTGACTGTTCAGAAGTTGAGTTTCTAGATGTGAAGCAAATTCTTGGGTGTTATACAATGCTCATTGGAGTTATCTAAGTGTTCACTGGACTTGAGAAATCAAATCTTAGAAGAAATCGATGATCTGATGTTGATTGTAATTAATACCACTAAAGTTTAATGTGTAACAACTTCACTCCTGGAGTTTAAATGTAGACTTCCACTGTGCAGTTGGAAACTCAGATTTGCCACCAACTTTTTAACTGAGAAAAGTATGGAGCAACATCATGTCCTGAATTGATGGGGCAATGCATAAGATACTTCGACATAAGTACAATAGCAAGCGTCTGATGAGCACCAATATTGCAGCAAGAATGCTGCAACTCTTGGGCTACCAGATTTACTTTATCAACCTGGGGTTCATACAAACTTGGAGGTGACAGTGTTGTATACACAAGTAAAAGTGATGGTTCTGCCTTTTGTCACTGTTCAATTGGCGAGAGACCACTAGGATTTTCAAGCCAGACTTCTATGGATTCATAAGAAGCTTGGTTCCTTGATGAAAGATATATAAATCTACTCTAAGAGAGAGTTGATCTACTACAAAAATGAAAAAGACTGAAATTCAATACTAAGGCACACCATTTCCTAATTAACTGCTAAGAGTTATGCTTTGCAATAATGCTAAATTAACATGAACAAAATGCTATTTTCCTAAGCATGGAAGTTAAAAACATAAAACATCATTGTTATGCATGTAAAGGGCTGTAATAAATCCATTTTTTCTTTTTTGGCTTTTCATGAAAAATCAAGTGTGCAAACTAATCTCTTTTGGTGATGTGGCAGGTGGCTTAGGGATGTTGGTGGATGGCTGGAAGGTTCATGAGATGATTGGAAATTTTGGGAGACCCTTGGGTGACCTTGGGAGGCTTCCTAGAGGTTTTCCCTCAGTTTGGCCTCAAAACAGGCCACTATAGGAAAACCTACAAGATGTACTAGAAACCTATAGGATTCCCTGTATTTCTACAGGATACAGCCAAGAGAAAAAGATGGGTGTTGGAGGTGATGGAAGGCTTAGGGAAGGTGGTTGATGGGTGGAATGGAGTGAGAAAAGGCCTAGGATCACTCAGAACCCAAAACCAAGTTTAGGAGATGGTTGGATTCGCTCAAAATGCTTGGGGAAATTTCTATGTAAAATGATGAAATTGGTGAAGGTTTTGATGAAAACGAGGAATGCCTATGGGTGGATGAAATTGGAAGGTGGTTGCTGGATATGAGATTTCTTTCTACTTCTGAAGCACCTTCTCTACATCAAACATGTGTAATTTCCAAAAAGTCATGTAAACAAGAAGAATTCTCATGAGCTAGAAAAGAAGAATTTAATGAACGAACTGTCTACCTTATGCATGAGGAAATTTCTGAATAAAATGGAATCATGGATGAGATATGTTGATCCCCCGTTTTGTCCCCACCACTACTATTTTCCATCTTGATTTTGACCTTTTTGGCACTCCTAAACCTACTCACCTGCTATTCTTATTGCCCTAAACACTATCCTAATCTTACTATAAGGTAAAGTCTTTCATGGTAACATTTTGTTGTTTATTAGTGAATTTAAGGGGATATGAGTAGCTATCCATAAACTAACTAATCACTATGGTCGAAGTGTAGACATTGCAACAGATGTGCAGGGTGATAATAGGAGAATGTAGGTAGTGAAACATGGTTCCTCCACTTTCATACTCAAGAGCCATTTTGGGGTTTGGCACCTAACAACGTAGGGGATAAGCGGTCGTATACTTCTAGATGGAAAGCTACATCTAGCCATGTTTGAATGTGTTCAACTCCAGCCATGACGAAGATCCTCATTATCCTCTCTAAATGGAGCAGACACCAAAACTGGGATTGGTTGAAGGTTGTTAAACTAAATTGGACAAGTTGTTTGAGCAATCCGATTTGAAGGAATGAATTAGCTAGGCTATTAGGATTTACTATCCATGGTTCATTTTGTTTTAACTTAGTTAATGCCTATAAAAGGCTGTTATGTATTACTTAGAAGCTAGCGAACATAAGTTAAATTGTTACTATGTATCCTTTGACTTATTTTTGAATCAAATATGTTTACAATGTTTATGCTTTAAGTTTGAGTTAAAGTGTTTGATGGTTTGTTATGGATGATGAGTTAATTGTGATCTATGTCTCTCAATTTCTGTAAGTTAATCAGCTCCCCAGGTGTGGCCGGGCCCACCCATCTAGGTTCATCTCTGTAATATTGCATAGCAGTATATTTATGTGATAGATATAGTCGCGCTTCAATTATCTCTGATTCATTATTAGTTTACCTGTTGTGTGGAGATTTTTCTTAGTTTCAATTGATTGTATTATGTTGATGATATGATGCTTTTAAACCCCTTTTCTTCAGCGATCCAAATCTGAATCTCTGGTGTGACCATCGCCTTTTCTTTCAAGGAAAATACCTACTCTATTCATGGACACTGCACATTGTATTGGACTGTGATTGTCATATATACATATGAAGTTTGTTGAATGACATTCAATGCTTATGAGGAGCTAGATTACCCATTGACAACGCAGAAGATACTTTCAAATGCCTAAATTGGATAACATATTCAGAGTTGAATTTGGATTATGATCAGTCAATTTCAAAATCACTTCTCTTGTTTCCTCTAGTAATTGAATTGATTGACTCTCTTCTGGATTGTTTCTAAAAATGTGTACGACATAGGGAGTATTTATTTCAGGTTGATTATTTGAATAATGTGATTGGCATGAGATTGGTTTAGTTTAAGTTGACTGGTTTTATGCTAGGTTATTTACATGAATGTGTATACAACAAAAGCATTGCTTTTAGAGTAATTGATTTGAATGATTTATTATATCTTCAGTTAGTTTCATTTTTCAAATGGATTTCTCGGTCGTTAAGTAGACTGCGTGGATTAACTTCAAAGTGCAAAAGAGTGATCTAGTGTTAGTTTTTAAAGCAATTTCCTTTGGTTCGTTTGGAATGCTTGATTCCCCTGTTTCATTCGAATGTTTGGTTCTATTTCCCATAGTTTAGATGCCTAATTAGATTTCAAAAGTAGAGTATTGGTTTGTTAAAGTTTCAAATAGGGTTGTTTACATTTTGATTGATGTGACTGTAAGGTAGTTTTGAGTACAGTTTCTCATAATTGTTTCGGTTGATTACCATGTTTGAGTAGAGTTAGTGCTTGAATTTGTGCTTGCATTCATGATCAATTAGGGACTTGTGTGCAGCTTAGTTGAGAGTAAAAAAATTTATCTAGATTAAGTGCTCAACACCAAGATTTTTTATAGTTTATAAGTTAGTAGGGTTAATTATTTTTTAGTACAGTTTGGTTGATTAGCTAGAATTGGATTATCATTACAAGTAGTAAATATTCAGGTGTGGATTGTAAGAATTCGAACTTGAGAGTTTTGACTGATTAAGTTTTGTATGCAGTCTGTTTGATTAGGTATTCATCCTCATAACCTGGAATCTGTAGTAAAAAGTCAAGTCACCTGTTAAGACCAGATTTCAATTCAAGATCCAAATAGGTTAATTTGATAGAAATTTTGGAAGTCTTTAAATTAAATTTGATTATTGATTCTGCATGTTGTTGGCTTGAGGGGGCCTGACCTAGGTTCAGCGTTAGTTAGATAAACAAATCGCTACACTACTAGCCCTTTCAGCATCAGTCCGTGGAGCGCGAATTGAAGTCTCACCTGAAGCAGTATGGGGGGATGCTGGAACCAAGTTTCCACACCCTTGAGATGGTTGTGAAGTCGGGTTATCCTGGCTATACCTGCCTACGCGTAGGTTGCTTAGCCCTCTGTTCCATCCTTCAGTACCTTCGCGAAAGGATACAATTGGCTTTTGTGCAGCCCTAACCTGGGGATGATATACTTTCGCGTTGCTAGGGCTATGAACTACAATATCTCCCAAACTAGGATAAGTGTCTTACTTACCTTATTAACTGATCTTAGTTAGCTTTGCGTAAACAGATGTTCTTACTTACGTTTTCTTAACCAACACATTTACATACATTCACGCATCATATAATCATTATAAGTGAAATTCATACCCAATATAACAGATGCATAAATAGGAAATAAAGACATAGAAATTATAGAATCCTTCTCTTTATTGATAATTCTGGACAATTACAGACTCAACCTGCCCTACACACTCAATTTCAGGGGCCTGCGCACTCAGCTGCGTACTTCTAGGCCTCTGCGCACTCAGCTGCAGAGCCTCTACCTATGCTACAACCCAAGCTTAGACTTCTACTTCCAATTTATCTCTCATACATATCGATGCCTTCTTCATGTCGCTAACTACTTAGAGCTTAGCTCTATTTATACAATCCCATGGTCTGCGGACCATGGGTAGATATTTTATAGCCGACATTACATTTCCAAAATAAGGGCAGACAACCCTATGACTCTTTAACACCTATGCGCTCTACGACCACAAAATGTGGAGTCTTTACCATTGGATTACAAAATTGGACCAAAATATGGGCTTTTAGCCCCAAAATTGCCATTGGGGGATCCCGCGCCCAACAAGCCCCCAACACAAACATTGTGACTCGCCCTCGAGTCACTCTGTAAGAGTGGAGATCTTAGCACAAAGACCTCCCAGCTCCATTTGGATCACTACAACTTCGACAGCGCACTGGGTGGCCACCTGCTGGACTTCTTCCACTCGTTGTTCGGTGACTGCCATTGAACTGTTGCCCTGAATTTTCTGTTGAGTTGTCTACAGTTGCACGAGCTTTCCTTCAATGTGGGATGTGATCATATAAGCCTCGTCTATCCATGGATGTAGGCGTGCTTTAAAGACCACTTCTTTGTGCCAAGCGCATCCACCTGTTCCTTGAGCACCTTTGCCTCCTGCATTCGTGCAAGCCTCTGTGTGAGGGTGACTGTTTGTATAGTCCCTTTGACCTCATCATACTTTTGTTGTAGCTCGCGCTTCTCTGTCTCCAAGTGCTCTACAATTGGGTCCTCCTGCAGGGTGGTTAGGACCTCAAATTACTATTCAAAAATCTGCATGCAGTCTGCTACTACACTGTCAACCACCACTATTGTTGTTGCAATAGTGGTGGTATGTTGTTCCCTGACATCTGGCAGAGTTGAAGGCTAAGCCCTCAACTGCAATTCTGTGATCTACAGGTTCAACTCCAACTGAACCCGGGCCATCTCTGCTTGAGCGTCGCGCACCCTTGTGGCTAACTTGCAGATGCATGCCTCTAGCAATTCTTCTGCCTAAATTCCCAAATCTGGGACCATTCGGTAGTCTTCCTCCACTACCTTCATTATTTTCTTATTTTTCTCCATTAACTCGTTGGACTGCAGGCCCAAGTGCTCGATGTTAATGCACTTCTCGCCCATCACCTGTAGAGCGCGACTCTCCTGGGCCTAAAGTTCCATGATGACTCCATCCTACAAGAGGTAGAGCATCTCTCGAGGGAGCACAACCATATTCAATCCTACCCCTTTCAGACTGCTGATCGTGGGTCTGTTGGCCTCATTCTCCGTAGTAAGTCATGAGCCCTAGAAATGGGTAACTATATGGGCTCATTCTGCCTCTTATTTCGATTTAATCCACCATTCTCAGTATTTTTGTGCATGTTTTTGAATATATTTATGTCAATAGAGTGAATTGGGTTAGTCACTTTGCCATGTAGTCTAATAAGTGTTTATTGCAGATTTTTTGGACAATTTTGGACAAGGACGAGGAATTTATGAGCAAAATGGTAGCCAAAATCGAGGAAACATGGAAGAGGACTTGTAGGAGGGGTGTCTCCTTCATTAATGACCCCTTTCCTTGAATCCTCCATCAGCAGCTCGGAGTACAAAGGCCCACATTGATGATTCCAAGGGGCAGCTGAGTAAGTCAAGTAGGATCGCTGTTATCTTCAGTTTTAGGAAGTCGAGTTCCTTAATTTTAGAAGGACTGTTGGGAGTCCCCATTTTTATAAATAAGAAGGCTTCGAGCCTTAGTAGGTTAGCTAGTTCATAGTATATTTTCGCACTTTTGTGCAGCCTTGTGCTTAGCTCATTTTAGAGCTCTTTTTGAAGATAGTTTATGTGATGTAACTGCTATTTTTTGATAAATGAAGATGAAACAGTTTTTGAGCCAGCACTGATCTCTTTCAGAGGGCTAAAGCTCTTGTGTTAGGGCCCAACCCAAGTTTCCCAGCACCTCCTTTGTTTACTTATATGTTTTTTCTTCCATTCATGAGTTAATTTCTGTTGCATAGATTCATTTTACTTCATTAGATTAGGTTGCTTTTGATGGTTAGAATAGTTGTTTTTGTTTCAAGTTGTTTAACTAAGTTGCTGCAGAGATAGAAAAAGACCCAAAAAGGCCAACAGTAGGTCTTGATCTCCTTTCTCCCTTCTTGGGACCATCATTTGAGGTCAAGGCACTACTGTTGCCACTAAAAACACAATTTTTTCTCTTCCATGCAACTGCTAGTGTGATCCTTTGATTTGGAAAAGTTGATATTGGTCCAGATTTAATTACTTAAGTCATTCCATGTCCTTTTACCATAGTTCTCTTGCATGATTTTCCATTCATAAGGTACTATTCAGCATTTTCTGGTTTTAGGTCATAAATTAGGTTAAGATAGACAAAGCTCTGTTTTTTTAGTTCTTGCTTTGGTCAGTTTTGAGAAGTAAATGCGTAGATCTCTTGCAGGACATTCTAGCTCATCATTCCTCCATAAAACATCTAGCACTAGCTCACTTCTCCCTGATTTCCCAACTCATTTGCAACATTTCACCAATTTGCCCTAATTTCTGTGTTTTTCCATAAAGCTGCTTTCTTGCCCCTTGAACAAATCCAACCATCTCCTTCGTCCCTGATCTTCCTTGACAAGTTATAGACCCCCCAACACCTTCATCCAGCCTTAATTTCCCCTCTCCCATCATTTTTCCACCTTCAAACCTCCAAAAACCACTTTCGGCCTCCTCCTGTAGAACCTCCTATAGATCCCCTGCAGCCTCCTGTAGAATTTCTTGTGAGTGATTTTTTGAAGTTTGATCAAAATGGAAGTCTTAAAAAGTGTACTAGGGGCTTCTTAGGACCCCTCCACACCTTCCTCACCTTCTGCAAAAGCCAACTCCATCTTCCTTTACCACCAAACCTCTGCATAACCATAACCAGTCAAAACACAAGCATAATAATTCCACATAAAAATGCTCAAAAGTACAAAAAGATGATTTCTTCTCATTTCTCTTCAAAAGTAGCTTGAATAAATGTAATTTACCTTTTCAGTAGTCAATGGCACCCATTTCAGTAGTTTCCATCTCTTTTCTTGCAAAAGTAGGGTTAGTGGGTAAACTAAGGTTTGCTAGGGTTTGCGTTTCATTTTAGTTTTCCTTCTCTTTCTGCAAGTAGAATAGCCCCTATAGAGTTAGCTTTCTTCCATCATAGTAAAATCTTCTTCTGAGAACTCATAGAAGTTGGCTTGAGCTCCTAGCGAACTTGCGCCAACTGATCAAGTGACAGCCTGCAGTAAGAGCTAGTACTTGTGCATACAACACCGTCGCTTCCAAGTTTGTTACGAACTACCAGGTTGATAAAAGTAAAGAAGGAAGCCCCAGGAGTTGCAGCATTATTGCTACAATACTAGAGCTCACCACTCTTTTTGGCACCATTGCTAGGGAAGCGTCAAAGTATTTTGTGATTATTGCTTTTCTTCTATTTTCTACTGCAACATTATGCTAAGTAGTTTATTTCAGCAAAAGTAGAGTAGTTGTTTTATTTCAATTCTGCAATTTCAATTCTGCAAAAGTAGATTAGGCATTTCCTTCTTTCATTTCAATTCTACAATTTCATTTCAGCAAGCGTAGATTAGGAATTTCCTGCTTTCATTTCAATTCTGCAATTTCCATTCCAGCAAAGTAGATTAGTCATTTCCTGCTTTCATTTCAATTCTGCAATTTCCATTTTAGCAAGATTCATTTCAGTTAGTTGCAATTTGTTGTTCAATCCATTTCAATTTTGCAGGTACAAGCAGAAAAAAACAAAAATACCCAAAAAGGGATTTCCTTTCATGCCTCGTAGGAACAAAGATAATTTAGGAAAATTCCTACCCAACACCCTCACCACATCATTAAGTCACCCTTCTCTCTTCTTTGGTGCTAGTGATCTAGAAGAACCGATAGGTGAACCTCCAGAGATATACAAAGATCCTATAATAGAAGAAGAGCAAGAAACCATTCCTCATGAAACCATGGGTGAAAACAAAAACGTTAGAGGAAATGGGGAAAGAATAGAAGGTGCCTTTCCTATTCGAGAGACCAATGGGGACACAAAAACTGAAAAACATAAGTCCTTCAGCCTTACCTCACTTCCATGGATTGACTACCGAAGACTCTGATACCTTCTTGTTTGATTTTTTTGTTCTCTGTCAAACCTATGACTATGCAGAAGACGAGCAGAAGTTGAAACTGTTTCCCTCTACCATGCAGCATTGCGCTAGTTGATGGGGTTACATGGAAACAATATCACAACTTTGTTATTGGGAAAAGAAGTGTCCATTCAGAGCTGCTAGTCCCACTAAGATGAGTAGCTATCTTAGAAACAAACAAACTAAAGTTACTTGTGTTTTCCTTTATGAGAGATAGATGAGAGAGAAGCAGAGAGTATCAACCTCAGTCTATCACTAGTCTCCTTGCTCGTTTCCTCTCCCCCTTAATAGAGCTTTCGCCACTCCTTTCTCGCTTGTCCCACTTCAAAGAACACCTGTAGAGTCAAGGCAGAAAATACCATCAAAGCAAAGATATCTATAACCATAAATAATGTAGGATCAGATATACATTAACCATATAGATGCATATACAAATACAAGATTCAGAGATATACAAGCATATGGAGGAATACTCAAATAGCTTTATTGATAGAAGTAGTAGAAGAGAGGATTACAACCAAGCTGTCTGATCTAGCATCATCCTCCCAACATGAAAGCCCTCTTCACCTCATACAAAGCAAGATCACCCAACAATGTCTTCAAAGAGAAACCAACAACACTTCCTTGCAAATTACAAAATTCCTGCCCCCCTGGATCTCTTGGATGAGGGATCCATATATAGATGTTTACAGGAGAGTGAGTCAGCTTCTGGGATTTTGATTAGTGTCATTTCACTGATAGTTCTTGGTTCCACTTGGAGATTTCAGATCTTTTACTCATCCTTGGGTGAATTCAGAGAGGCAAGTGTGATATGAGCAATTTCTAGAAGATTCTCTGGGTTTCTACCTAGCAAACTGCTTCTGCCATTTGTCTGCTCTTGCTCATTGCACCTTACAGAAGGGATTTCTAGTATGCATCGCACCCCCCGTGTGTAATAGGTGAGATGGATCACACCCTATGCATGGAGCAGTACGTATGGTCTAGTTTTGACCAGTTCCGAGTAGTTTTTCATGGAGAACTTCTGGGAGATGATGTAATCAACTGACCTTGTCCCTTTAGGGTATGAAACAACACTTTTAGGGGTTTATAAGCCCTTGGTTTATGGACATATGTGATTTGGGTTGTAGTGGCCAAATATGTCTCTAACAGTTTCCCCCTAAAGCATGAGTTCGTAAATCTTTTGATGTCGGGTGAAATGATTTATAATGAGGATCCGAGGTTTTTCGAACTGGAAGCCTGAAGGTGACCTGTAATAAGATACAATACAATACATTATCTTCATAACATTTTCATGATCTAGTTGAGGCAGGCATTCCCATGCTCAGTTTTATAAATTCATATTCATGTACATAAGACAGAAAATTGTTTGTGTGGTAGACTGATGATTCTAGTAGAGCCATCATCCTTTATTTTGGATGATTATCTGTGCAGTTGTACATTTGATGTCTTTATTTTCTAGAATATATCACAGCCCAGATGGATGAAAATAGATCTGGGGTCTTCAAACTCATTCAATCTTCACCCGAAGTACAAGTCGATCCATGTGAAAAGATGTTCTGATGTCGAACATGGAAAGACATCACCTAATTATCAGCCAATGATTTAAGCTATTAACAGGCACGAGAGGAATCACCGATAATGATGATGACCCTCAAGGTACTGCAGTACAATTCACGTGGTGTGAATACATGAGCTGATGTTGAACACCACGTAAAATCTTTCGGTCGAAGGCCATTGATGTAAACCTGTTGCCGAAAGTGAGAAACTTGCCATTGAAGCATGCAAGCTTCAAAGTACTAAAAGGGTTGTCCCTAAGTCAACTTCTTGGATAATGAGCTGATGTCAACAAGAAGTGACCCGTCGTAGGAGGACCTTAATGAATCCCACATCTATGACACAGAATCAAGAAAATGATTTTGTGGAGGTGAAAAAAATCTGATGATACAAGGTTCAGGGTGGTGATCATGAAAAATGGAGAGTGAAGGTATTGCAGCGGATGAGATGTTAGCTAGGTTGGTGAATTCTTTGAGCGACTTCTCTTGAACATATCGGCGATAATGAAATGTACTGGTATCGTTAACCCCAAAAATGGATGGTACGGTGGACCAATGGTGATATGACCAGTGAATGGAATAACCCAACTCGACTCAATCATGGTGACGGAGTGAAATTGTCATGTTCAAGAGCGACCTGCTACCAATGAAGCTATTCAAGTTTTCTTCCCTTTCTCCCCAATCATTGCTGACCAGTACCTCTTTATTTTTTTCAAGCATAAGGAGGATAACATATGCTTGTTATATAATTTGCCCTTCGGGCAAACCTGTTGCTATGTTTTAACAAGCCTAGCGACAATGAAACTCGCTCTTGTCTGCATGGACAAGTTTGTTGCTATTGTTTTAACGAGTTTAATGACAATGATAACTCCATCCTTTTCAATTTTAAAGAGTCTAAAAAAGGATGGAAAGGCAACTCCAGTATTCCTTTTTCGTAATGTAATCCCTTAAGTCTAAAAAAGTATAAAATAATACGAAAGGGATGAATTTTTGATAGTTTTAACGAGCCAAAAAAGACAAGCGCTCGATCTTTTTGTGTAATAATCCCTCAGGTCCAAAAAGATTAAAATCTAGAGGAGGGATGGCATTTTCGATTGCTTTAATGAGCTAGAGAGGCCAATTGCTCGGAAATCTTTTCATATTTTATGATTCAGATGAAAAGAGCTTAAAGGAGACTCATTTTTTGAGGAACGAACGATGTTTTTGGATAGCAACTGGTTCCAGGTAAGGTTTGGAACTTTTTCAATCATGACGGTGTAAAGAAGGTGGCTAATAGAATCACTCGTTGCAACTATTCCTCAAAAGGGTAAACAATCAAATGGAGGCATATGATTGGCTAAAAAAGAGTGGAGGTGATGGTAAGAACACGACCAAGGTTCAAAAGCTTATAGTCATGCGATCATATTGGTTATTTACCAGAGGTGGGGTTCATTTTTTAATGAGCTTAAACTCTTATGGGAACATTTGCTCATTGCTAGGTTTATTTTTTAATGAGCTTGAACTTCGCGTAAAACTTCTCATGGCAAGGTTTATTTTTTAACGAGCTTGAACTTTGTGTAAAACTGCTCGTGATAATAGTCAGAGACGTTGATTTCACCATTAACACTATGTTCTTTTGATGGTCATGTTTCCTATTCAATTACTCCATAAAATTGACTAGAAATGTAAACACATGCTTGAAAAATGAGTTTAAACAACAATATCTTACTTGAACTACGTGAATAGTAACATAAAAATAGTTTTTACCTCTCATTTTTACCATTTCATTCAAATTTGGGATTTTTGGAGCTCTGGAGGTGTTTCCCCCTTTGATTTTCACCAACTGATTCCAGGAGATTCTGTGGACTATTTTCGGCACCGTCTGGACCAGGTAGGAGCTAACCCTGAGCTCTTCAATTGCATTCTTTCCTTTTCTAATTTTGAGCATGTTTTCCTGTTCTTCTGGGCCTCTGGGGTTTGAACAATTTGTTCTCTCCCCATCGCACCCAATGTACATCGAAAGGTGCAATGCATACTGAGCTGGCCATTGGCCAGTCAGGATGCATCTCACCCAGTACATAGCTGGGGTGTGATGGGTGCAAAAGGGAAAGTTTATGCATTGTTTTTTCAAGGAAATTTTGCCTGTTTTTGCCTGAATCAGGATCCTAATTCTTCTCTTGTTTGTTTTTCAGAGATTCATTGGATCAAGATGGTCGTTACATGGCATGAACATGAGCATGAAGAAGAGGACATGGTTGCTTTACATGATCCAGGTACGGTGACTGCATTGTGGAACTGTGGTTTGCTCAAATTCTTCCACATATCTAGCATGAGGCAACAAATCAATTTGTTGCAATATTTTCTCGATGCATGGGATCCTACCAACCAAGTGTTCTAGGTTCAAGGTAAATCCATCCCTTTGACAGTTGAGGATATCTACTTCTTGATTGGTTTATTGAGGCGTGGTGCGCCTCTCTCACTATCAGGATCTGCCCGTGGAGGTGAATCCGTGAGGGATTATATTCACCGATTTTGTAGAGATGGATCTCAGCCAAGCAGGGATGGAAAGATCAGTATTCGAGATGTCACTGATCGATCCTTGAGGACTATCTTATTCACCTTTGTTAGATTGGCTGGTAGTGCGGCTCTTCATCTGGCCAACAGGTCCTATATGGAGTATGCTCTGGAATGCCTTGAACTAAAGGTATTCAACTGGTGTGATGCAGTACTTCCGGTTATAAAAGAACAGCTTACCAAGGTGAAGAACGGAAGATCTAAGAACTTTGATTATGGTTCTATTCTCACCGCCTTCGCCTTGGAGAAGATTCCATGGATGCAGCCACAGTACATTTCACTCGGACCGCCTGTACCAACGAAACCACGGATGCAGCCACAGTACATTTCACTCGGACCGCCTGTACCAATGAAACCACGGATGCAGAGATGGGTCGATCATATGGCCAGACATGCTGGTCAGTCATAGATTTCATTCTCTGATGCCTTCTTTGAATGTTTCGACCGTCAGGAGATGGTCTTTGCTGAGTATCCATATGCTGGGATGAATTTCCAGGGTGACCCAGATTTGGTGTTGCCGGCTAGCGAGCAGTGGGGTGTTATAGGTAAAAGATCTGACCATATCTCTATTTATTGTTTTTATAATGTTCTTATATATTTTAAATGCTAACGAAACTAATCGAACTCATATATTCGTGTAGATATTGGACCAGTGCAACCAGCAGTGTGCCCGAGGGTAGCAGCTGCCATTCTAGCAGGAGAGGCTGTAGGGAGGGCTGTTCTTCGTGATCTGGACATAACCGAGACCCTTGCAATATTTCAGGATCATATCAAGAGCCTCACCCTTGGTATCCAGGATGTGAGGACTGATGAGTTACCTCTGAGATTACAGTTCCATACTATTGGCGTGCCGAGTCGATGGACTAGGCTCTTACGTATGATCGCACAAGCGGTGACTTTTTATCATCGGCACCATTAGTCTAGGGTGATTTTCTGCATTTTTTAGTTTTTGGGTCATGTGACCGATTTTGTCTTGGACACAGAACATTTTGATAAACTATAAACAGTTATATATATTTTTGATTTTGGGAGCTTTATTTTGGTTAAGTTATATGATCCTGATGCAAATGTTGATTGAAATGCTTTCTTTTATAAATGCTCCAAATGTCTATCTAACACATAATTTGCCAATGAATCGGTTAATGTGTTTAAGTTTCTGGAAATGTGTTGATATTGAATAGAATCAAATTTCCTTTCCAAAATCTTGACCCTTAGGAACATACGATAGATAGCTGGATTCCGAATAGAATATATGCCAGTAAGTTGTAGGATGACAAATTGTGAGTCTAGCCCGAAAAAAAGTCAGCGTATGCCATGTGTGATGACATCAGAGAGAATTTATATCAACGTGCTATATTCAGCAATGTTGTTCATTGATCGACTGGTACATACTCCTTTGAAACTCACTAATTCTCCACTTGGATCCAAAATGGTCCAGGCCGCAAAAGATAGGTTCTGCGTACTACGACTAGCTCCGTCGGCATATCCAACAAATGATTCCAATAGGTTCAACATATGCAACAAATGTAAAAGTGGATTACCTAACCAAAACGATCACTCTTTGATGAAAACAAAAATGTAACAAAAGCATATGAAGAGGTTACCACACTTGGTCAAGCATAGTAACGCTTAAGGTACAGCCCGTTTTGGGGTTGTGCTAGTGGAATTCCATTGTAATCTACTAGCTCGTAGCCTCCTTTTGCTAACACTCGTTTAAAAATGTAGGGACCCATCCACAAATATTGGAACTTACCTACTCCCAATTTATTAGATTCCTGATCATAAAGCAAGACTAGGTCACCTTCTGAGAAGACACGAGGTTTGACATTTTTGTCAAATTGCGCCTTAACTCATTTCTTATGGGCTTCGTTAGCCAAGGCTGCATCATGACAGGTTTCATCCAATTGGAATAGTTCGAAGAAATGAGCCTCTTCCTCTGAAGTTCCGGGGAGAAGGTCAATTGCGAGCTTGAGAGATGAAATCTCACATTGAATTGGTAAGACAGCTTCCAGGCCATACACTAGCTGAAAAGGGTGTAAACCCGGTCGTATTTCTTACCGAGGTCCTGTATGCCCACAAGGCTGAGTGCAGGATTAGGTGCCAACTCCGTTTGTAGACTCCAATCATCCTTTGCAGCATGCGCTTTAGGACTTTGTTGATGGCCTCAACTTGTCCGTTAGCTTTCGGATAATACGGAGTAGAACTTTTGTGGGACAATCCTAGTTTGGCAGCCAATTTGACCATCATGTGATTGTGGAAATGCGATCCATGATCTGTGACTATAGCCTGTGGAATACGGAACCTAGATACTACATGATTGAAAAAGAAAAGAGCAGTTGTTTCGTCGTTGTTGTTTCATGTAGGCATTGCCTCAACCCATTTCGTAAAATAGTCAACTGCGACTATGATATACCCATGCCCCCCAGCTGAGGTGGGGTTACATGTCATGAAATCTATGCCCCATTTGGAGAATGTACCAACAACAACTACTAGTTGCAAAGGTGCAGGTGGTATTCTGGTTTTATGGTCGAAGATTTGACAAGCATGGCAACTTCTGACTACGGTTATGCAATCTTTGAACATTGTTGGCCAAAAGTATCCTGCTCATAAAATCTTTTGCGTCGTAGCGTAACCAGATTGATTCCCCCCACACGTGCCTGAATGACAATCATTCAGGACTTTTTTGGCCTCCTCATGGGTGAGGCACCTTCGCAGAACTGTATTGAAAGCACGACGGTAAAGCATATCACTGATGATCATGTAGTCTTTTGCTTGGTATCGAGTACGTCGTTGTTTAGAGCGAGAGGTATTAGGCCTGTATGTTTGGGCCTGGAGATAGATGATTATATCTCCGTACCATAGATCGCTTGACAATATCAGAAACAAAGATTCATCCATGATTGTTGCTTTGGATGTTGAATCATTGGACAACGATGGGAAATCGCATAATAACTCCGCGAAAACTAGAGATTTCTTTGATTTGGACTTTACGAATTCCCGATCAAACTCTTGCAAAATATTTATCCATTTTGAATATTTTCCCCCAAGTAACTAACGTGATAGAATGTAAGTCATTGGGTTGCAATCTAATAAAATGGTAGTTTTGCGAAAGAGGATATAGTGTCGAAATCTCTGTACTGCTTGAACAGCTGCAAGAGCTAGCTTTTCAACATAGGAGTATTTTCTTTTTGTATCATTTAAGTTTCGGCTTAAATAATAGATAGGATGTTCAATTCCATTTTCTTCTTGAACTAAAACCATTGCAATGGCTGTATCTGTTGCAGCTAAATACAGGTTAAAGTCTTTTTGATAATCAGGAGCGTACATTAATGACACTTTTATTAGGGATTCCTTTAGAGTATCAAAGGAAGCTTGTGCAACCTGATCCCAGTTGAAGGGTACTTCTTTCTTCAAAAGACGTGTATAACCTTTAGCAAGTTCGGTGTAATTTGGAATGAACCTCCTTAGAAAGTTTACTTTCCCTTGGAGTTTTTGAATCTAAAGCAAATTTGAAGGTGGAGGCATATCGATGATTGCCTGAACCTTGCCTAAACCTTACATGGATCGAGTCGAATTCCATCCTTAGAAACCACAAAGCCAAGTAAACAACCAGAACCGACACAAAACACACACTTGTGTCGGAAACGTAGAAATATAGCTCTCAAGTGCTACGGATGATCAGTCTGCTTTCGCGAATGTGCTGGAAGATCAGCGAGATATGGTTGAACGATGTTCTTGATGTCATGGAAGGCATAATTCATAGCCCTCTAAAAGGTTGCCCCTGCGTTCTTTAAACTGAAAGTTAATTTGCGGTAAGCGAATGTGCCCCACGGACATATGAATGTAGTCTTTGACTGGTCCTGTGGACAGATATTTATTTTATTATACTCGGAAAATCCATCCATAAATGAAAAGATTTTGCATCCAATGCATTCATCAATTATCTGGTCGATGAAGGGTGTAAGGTAGTTTTCCTTTGGACAAGCTTGATTTACATCCCTGTAATCAATGCACACTCTAATCATTCCTTGCTTTTTCATCATAGGAACAATATTTGATACCCAATCAGTTAGAGGAACCGGGTAAATGAAACCAGCATGTAAAGGTTTTTCAACTTCTGCCTTAATGGCAGCGGATTTCTTCAGGTGCACCTGCTGAAGCCATTGTCTTACCGGTTTGACATCTGGATACATCTTGATTTCGTGTTCAACTATACTCAAGTCAATGCGTGGCATCTCTTCGTATGACCATGCAAATACATCTCTTAATTCGCGAAAGAGAGCGCAATATATTTCCAGTTCTAAAGAGGAACAAGATTTGCCGACATGAATATTCTCTACAACATTAGGTTTGATTGAGATATTTATGGCGACAGTTTCTTCAATATTTGATAGATTTCACTCGGAATCCATTGTATTTATAGTATTTGATAGAAAATAAAAAACTGAAGGATGGTCAAGGTCGTTGGAATAATCTTCGTTGTAATCGGGAATATGGGAACGATGGTGGTCATCTTCCCATGGTGCCTCTCTTATCATCATCGACTGAATAATTCCTTCATCTGTAGAATGTACATGTGACCAAGGATCTGAAGAGGTTCCATATTCCTTTGACCTATCTACCCAAACACTCGATGAGCATTGATTTGGGTTTGCTGCCCAGGTTGAGAAAATTGATTGCTACAGAATTTCTATTGGACTTGGAGGCAAAACCTGTTGATGATCCATGCTAATAAAATGTTTGGAAATCTTTTGAATGGAAGATATCATATTGTAGGTTCCTACTGTTGCTACTTCCACCAGATTACTCGAAGGCGGTAGTGAAAAATTACCCATCAAGGTAGGGTCTTTCAGTAGGCCTACTCCGACATTTTGAAGCGAATGAGAGCTTCCATGGATCATTGGAATGCTTCCTGTAACTTGTGAACTGTTGGGGAGAAAGGTTTGTTTATCAATGATTATAATTCCTCCTTGGAGAGGAAATGAAATCTTTCTAAAGTAGGTTGATACAATAGTAGCCATAGCATAAATCTAGGGCCTTCCTAGTAAGATATTGTAATCGAGATTTCCATCGATAACTTCGACGTCAATTTCTACTATCTTACCCCCCAGTTCAGCTTGTAAGTTACTTAAAATCCTGTACGGGGTGTATGTTCATCCATCAAATGATTTTAATGTCGTTGATGATCTTGACAAGGGTGGTGATCCTAAAGTTTTCTAGCAACTCATTAACATAATGTAGGTAGATGCCCCCTCATCAATAATTGTTCGATGAATAGTTTTGTTGAGGGTTTTCACTTGGATGAGGAAAGCGAGTTGAGCTGGTAACTGAGGTTTGAATCCTTTGTGATTAAAGGCCACAAGATTGGAATCCATTGGGTCGATCCCACTTATTGCTGATAATAGAGCCTGCTTTTGGGAGGGGAAATTTTGTAGTACTTCAAGTGTCGACATAGCAGACGTCGATTGGGCCAAATCCTCTACTATATTATAATTTTGTGCTACTCGGTCACGAGGATTAAATGTTGATTTGTGTACTACTCCCTTTGGCGGCTTTATTTTTAGCTCAGGAACGATGGGTGGCATAACTTCGATTGAAGTTGTTGTCGAACTACTAGGTTGATCTGCAGCCTTACTGTTCGACAGCTATGGATTCTCATAATATTTATTCCTTGTCGATATCAAAGCATCATTTTTCTGTTTCGAAATGGACAACATAAGCACTTGGGATGGGGAAGCATTGTCACTAGCAACCAGATTGGTTTCTGGGTTTGGAAACGGGTCAGTCAATACCGCTGAAGTTCTTGAACTCTTAAAGATTTTCTTAACTTCAGCTTTATATGGAAAATCTCTCGTCCAATGGTCCTCATCGCATATGAGACATGGCTGATTAGGTTTCTTTTGCCCAGAAGGGTTTGCAGAAGATTTTTCAGGAGACGAATCATCCTGCTTCTTCTTTTTGCTTTTCCCTTTTTTCTCACCCCCTAGTTGCTTCGATTCTTTGCCTTTGTCAGTCAACACGACATTAACCTCCGAGGCAAGAAGTTCTTCATTTGCATTTTGACCAGAAACCGTACGGGCTTTCTTAGATGTGGCCTTTGCGGTTTTCGTGTTGGTTGTACCTATCACGCCATCGCCGACATGAGAGTCTTTGCTTGATTTAGGAGGAGGAGGAACGGAAAACTCTGGTCTAGGAGCATCAGGAATTTTGTCATAGAGCATGCCAAACTGAGTATAAATCAAGTATAGATATAGTGCACGAGTAATGACTTTCTCTTCAGTGACAACTCCCCCCTTAGCCACATCTTCTGTAATATAAGGTAACAATGACTTAATAAACAATTCAGCTAGCAGCTGATCAGGAACATATGTTCTTACCATTCGACGATGACGTTGCCACTCATGAATATGATCTGATATGTGAGTGGCTATTGTCTACTTAAAATTGGTGAGAAGCTCTGTTCCTGTTTCGTACCTTAAGGGTAACTGAAAATGGGTTAAAAAGGTGGTGGCAAGGGTGTTGAAGTTATCGAATGAAGCTCTAGGCAATTCGATGTACCATTTTACTGTCGGACCAGTTAACGTTCACTGAAAAAGGCGAAGCCTAATTGAATCATCATTGAGAGTGTTGGACAAACACCACAGACGAAAGGTCATCACATGATTCGACGGATCTTCACCTGGATTTCCATTGAATTTAGGAATATCTGACGAAAGTTTATGAGGAATTGCCAGCCACCGAGGGGCGTAAGCTATTGGATCATTTGTTAGCTGATTCAAATATGGTAATTCCAACGTTGCGACGAAAGGCAACTGTTGATTCAGGTTCATCGAAGCATACCCAGGATAAGATGGGATCACCTGAGCAGTGGGTCTTTGCATACCAGCATAATGTATTTGATGCTGATAACTTTGATAAGGATGATGGGCATAACCATTATGATATGATTGATGGTGACTGTTTTGAATATACGGTTGCCCATTACCCGCAAAGCTTTGTTTCTCAGGTCCTTGGTAAGCTTGCTGGAATTGCAGTTGTTTATATTGCACCATCCATGGTTGTGAAGCCATTTTCTGTTGTCCAATATTGGATGTTTGACCAAGATGGGGGGTGATAGTACCCGTTTGAGCCTGAGTCGCTTCAGTTAAGGAGCCACTAATTAGTGATTGTGGTTGAGTTGTTGAGACAAGAGGCTATTGTATTACGACCTGAGAGACTTGAGGTTGACATACAACAGGCAGCGCTTGTACTTGCAACACCGTTACAATAGTTGGTGTAGTGGGAATATTTGACACAGGTAGATTTGGTTGCATTGAATATACAACTCTTGGTTGTTGAGGCAGTATTGGCACCCAACCACTGGATGCAATTCCAGCTTGACCCGAATTCTGTTGTGAACTCTCATATGGTTGTTCTCCTAGAGGGAACAATGAAAAGGCATACTGCCCCCCATATGGTGGCAATCCAGTGTTCAAAGGAAAAATTGGTCCTTGTAGACTGGACTGCCCAAATTGATACTATTGTGGAGGATCAATTTGCTGAGACTCAACCTAAGAAATTCTAGATATTATTCCAGATGAACAAACAGGAACATAACATACTGTCGAAACAGTCCTTGGGTGGACTCCATCTAGTGGTTGAGAGCTAGTTAGGACAGATGGTACACCAGCGAACATTGTTGGAGTAGTGGCAGGAAGTTCTGCTACTGCTATATTGGATGACACTGTCCTAGATGTCGATGGTTGTTCAGACATATTCAGCCTATCCAAAAGACTTCCTAGCAATTCTACGGGAACTTGCGATGAAAGTTGACTATCTTCTAAATTAGAAGGATATAGGTGGATCCCAGTTCCAAAATGCAGTGGGGTACTGGATGGAATATCCTCCACAATCTCTTCTATTGCAATCAGTCCAAGTGGAAGAGGCAAACCGTCAGGTCCGTAAAATATCTCTGGCGTCGAAGAAGGTGCACACTCTGCAGCGACAGATGTTGGAGGGTTAACACCTTTTGAATCAGTCCTAGATGGAACCGGTTCAGGAATAGATGTGTTTATCGTTACAGTAGGATCAGTTCTAGTGTCCTCTTGTAACTGTGGAACTTCTTCTGTAGAGGCAGGGATACTAGAAATAGTTGGAGTAACTGGAGTTTCTGAGGATGTTGAAACACAAGATTCAAACAAACCAAGAGACTTTGACCCAGTTAAACGAGATTGCTTGGCCCAGAATGGTTTCGTTTCTAGAGTCAAAGATAGTTGACTCGTTAGTCTTCGTGAATGATGGGATTTTGATTGACTTTCTTCCATGATTGCGGATTACTTGATGAACTCAAAATAAAAGGGGGAAACTGTTATTCCAAATTAAATGAATTTTATGACGCTTTGACACAAATTGCTTTTTCAATTTTTAAGAGTCAAGAAAAAGCTAAAGATGATTCTAGTCGCCTTCGATTTTTAATGAGCCTAAAGTGACAAGTGCTCAGATGGACCTTTTTGTTACACAAAATATTGTCACCATGACTATTTGCAGTCAGTATGGGTCTATCATCATTCATATTGTCCTCCTTAGCAAGTCTCAAGCCTCAGCTCTTCATGTCAAACTTTAAAAATGAGAGAAAGAATTTGAAAATCAATAAAGCTCTGGTTTCGCACTTTCTCTCACTGTTTCCTATGGTCCTACATCCTTTGTTCATGTTACCTGCGGACCTGCCCACTCTGTCTCTAAAGGAGTGGGTGCGGACCCCTGTGAAAGTAAAAAAGGCGCAAGTTTATTCTTAAAAACTCACTTTGGGTTAATTCTAGATGATTCTAGAAGGAATCTTGACATGGATGGTTCGCTCCTAGGTGGTTCATGCATCCCAAAAGTGAAGGAGCTAATCCCTTGATGAGAGGAGCTATCCCTTTGAAGGAGGGCTTTATCCCTTTGAAGGTGGACCTAGTAACTTCCCTCCATTGCACTATAAATTAAGGCATTGGGCTGGTTGCTAGGGAGGTTAGAAGATGAACATTTTTTAGGGTAAATGCTGGTGGAATTGAGACTTCCTAGTTAAGCTTGAGAGGAGAGATCACATACCTTTTGGATTCATTGGGAAGATAGTGAAACTTGTCAAAGTAGAGGAGACTTCTTGATGGACCCTGGGAGGAGATTGTACAGCATCAAGACACAGGTTGTAAAGTTCTTCTTTGATTTAAATTAATACAATCAGATTCATTTTTCTCAACAAATTGTCTTATGTGATTTGTTTCATGAATTCCTTGATCGTCATGATAAGTATGCTTTGTTATATTGGCTTTTCACGTGCTATTTAATTTGTGTGCTTGTTTGTGTTTGCAGATTCTCTACAAGGGAGATCATTTGGATCAATGGAGCGAGGCTTCCACAAACTTGCATTGGACCCAAGGTAGGCCTAAAATGCTTGTTTGCCTTTATTTATAAACTGCATATTTATAGAAAGATAGAAGTTGATTGGTTTGTTTGTCGCTAGATATCATTAGATACTAGGGAGTTTGGTCTTGTTCGCAAGAACGACTCATTCCGTGTGACAAAATGGCGACTCCATTGGGGATTTGATTTTTTGATTTGCTTTACTTTGACTTGAGAAACTATGTTTTTGTTTCTGTTTTTGGCTTGTTGTGTGTGGAATTGGGTAGATTTAGTAGATATTGGATTATTTTTTGTTTTTCATACTTTTGGGAGAGGACCGCACCCTCTGTTTGTAACACAGTGCGAACCTATCCGCACTTTTTCTTTACACACAGAGCGATACCGCACCTATGTGGACTGCGGGCCTGCGGACCCTGTCAAAATTTTGAAAAACTTAAGATTTTCTCTTTCAGTCAGCTTAGGATTTGTTTAGGTGTTTTTATCCTCTGCCCAGACCTGCATGTGACTTGTCAGGAAATTTTCTTAGGTTAATTCCATTGGCATTAGGGTTTTAGGTGAAATTCCTAGAAGTTTTGGTTGCCGGGCTTGATTTTCATTTTGGTCTTGTAGTAGCTCAGAGCTTAGAAGCCTTAGAAGCCTCAGATCACCTTGGTTTTTATTGGCCTTCTTATGAGTCTGACCATTTTCAAAATTTGCCTTTGTTGAGGAATCCATCTTGTGTTTTCACTTTGCGAAACTTCGAAAGGACTTGTGTTAAAAGTTTTGGATTTCATTTTTAGAAAAGAAAACAAAAATTGGTTGTTTTTGGATTGATTTGTGATTTTGGACAAATTAGTCCTTAGTTTTGCTTATAGCTAAGTAAAACATCCTTGAAAAGAAATCTTGTAAGCTTTTACTTCAAATAGTTTTTAGAATTTATAGATCTCAAGATTAGATTTTCCATAGTTTTGAGTGTTTTATAAAAAATTAAAAAATCTCTTTTGAAAAAGTTTGTTTTTGTAGTATTTGAGGGTTTGAAAGAAAAGGGAAATTTTCGTGAGCATAACTAGTTGTCTCGTTTTGAGTGTATTGGAAAAGACAAAAAGCTCTTCTTTGATTTGTTTGTTAGAGAAAGATTTGTTTTTACAAGCATTTTCATTCTCAACTCTTTCCTAGCTAGAAATTCATTGAAGGGAAAAGATTGATTATCATCTTAAGTGCATTTTTTAGTGATTTCGAGTCGAGTCTTCACACAATAAGTTTCATCTCCGCACCTCTTGACTTAAAGAAAAACCAATAAAAATAACGCTTAAAGTAAAATCTATCTAGTAATCTTTTTATTACTAGGGCTCAATATCACCAACATAGCTTAGGCTAGTATCTTGGAGTAGGGAGTAATTCTCTCCAAGATAGTAAAACAAACAAGTAGCTGTATCTTGCGGTAGGAGATAAAATCCAATTGTTACATCTATGCTCTAGGAAAGCTCCTCTTAAAGGAGAAGCACGAGATCATATCTGAACCAGTGTGGGAATCAATCCTTCCTCATTGGGAACGATAGAAGATATTCACATATTAAAAATGGTAAACCTCGGATTAACCATTGTCAAGGAGCCTGGGGTCACTTGTTGGTAAACCTTGGATTATGTCAAGGAGCCTTCAAGGGGATTGAGCTTGTTACTCTGCCCTTGCGTGTGTATCGGATCGTAGACTGTTCCCCCAGGTATATTTGTTTCTGTTGGTAACCATAGTGACCATATTCTATAGGATTCTTTCCTAAGGTGACGGTGGAGGGAAGATCCCATTGTACCTGGAGCAGACATCGGCTAGACTCACTTGGATTTTTTGGGGGGTTCTCTTCACTCGAGACGGTTTAGTGGAGAAACTTGTGCCAGTCTATTCATTAAGCAGGTTGCCGGGGTAACTGTTCCAACTGCCATTTCTGTATTGAACTCTGCGACGTTGGATTTCATCACCAACTAGTGTTTTCAATACGGAAAGTTACTGTTTGTGTGTGGTTTGATCTCCTATATTCTTTAGGCGTGTGATTCAAAATTGTTTGGTTCTTTAGAGGCTTTAGGTGGTTTTCATTGAGATTTTTCTTTGTTTGCGTGTGAAGTAGTTAAAATATTTAATCGTGGCTGAATTACCGAGGAAGTCCCGTAGACTTCGGGGCCAACCTCCTGAGTTTTCACCGAGCCAGCCTGAAGGGTTACGAGCCCTTGTAACTCCTAGAGACAGTAGAGTTGGGTCACCTGAGGAAGGAGAGTCTTCTTTGGTTGTACATCCTGATTATCAAGCTCTAGTAGCAGATTATAATCCACAATCTGTTTCTGTTTCCGAAGTTACTGGTAGTTTTTCATCTACTAGTGATTTAGGTGAGGAACCTAAAATATCTGAACCTGAAACTGAATTTGCTGCTACGCCAACATTGGGATTTGCCTCTCCAACTTCTAGTGGTCCTGGTTCACCCAAGGTAGAAAGAATAATTACCCAAAATCTTCCTTCTAGACTTATAGCTATTGAAGAACTTGCTACTCCGGAAGAAGAAGGTATCCCTATCCCTGAAAATATACTAGTTATAGAAATTAGGGAGCGTGAATCAATCTTTTACAGTCCACCTAGGAGCAATGCTTGGTATCTTTCATTGACCAATTTTTTGGAAAACCCGGGACTAAGTTTTTCAGCACCTCACATTCCTTTTCGCCCAACACCTAGGGGTTATTATCCTTCGTTAAATATGTCAAGACATTCGTCCATGTTTTCTCAATCTCCAGAAACCTTTTTATACGGCAGTCCTTCTGTTCCCTCTGGGTATCAGTCACTTACTGGTACCTGTTGGCATTATGATTCTAGTATGGCTCTATGTTACGGATGTTGTACTTGATGGCAACACCCTCAAGTGGCAACGCTTTGATCAGGCTCTCAAAATGTTGAAAATTAAGAAGTACGCAGGAGAACAGTTCAGAAGATGCGTACACGCAGGTACACTGTGAAGGAACCGCGGCCAGACACGCAGGTCACCCGTTCAGAAGATGTGTACCCCCAGTTTCACTTACTTCAAGGCAGAGAAGCGCGTTCACGTGGGGTTTCCTATGTTTGGCCCATGGTATTTAGCCCGTCGCTCTTGATTCTATGGTTTTGGCCCGTGGTATTGTTTTATTATTATTATTATTGGGCCCTTGGTATTGGTTATCTATGGTATTGATCCATGACTTTAGGAGGAGCTTGCCTATATAAAGCAAATGAGATCACTTGGCTAAGTATCTTTTGCAAATTGAATATCTAAAGATCTGAAATATTGGGTTATTGTCTTAAAAGCTTGATCTATATGAAAGTGAAGTTGAAAGCGAATATGTGAAGGGTGATCTCTCGAGCGCATGATCAGATTTGGGCATCCGACTAACTGTGGCACACTGGTGAACTGCCAATTCGGCCCTAATCAGAAGTACGTAGGTGATTAACGGTGCAAGTCCATGGGTACGCAGAGCAAAAGAAGCAGAGCTGCGTGGGTACGCAGAGGAGAAACAAGAGAGCTGCGTGGGTACGCAGAGCAGAAGAAGCAGAACTGCATGGGTACGCAGAGCAGAAGAAGCAGAACTGCATGGGTACGTAGCGCGACAGAGGTTCAGGTGCGTACGCACAGTAAAAGTATGCGGCGCGATAGTATCTATGAGTGCGTGGCTTTAGTAGCAGTACGCGGCGCGATAGTGTCTCTAGGTGCGTACCTACAGTAACAGTACGCAGCGCGATTGAAGAAGCAGTGCATGGGTACGCTGTGCAGCAGAAGGCTCTCTGCGGGTATACGCAGGGAAGCAGAAGGTGAAGTGTGTAGCGACGCAGGCCAGAGAAAGAAAAACTGCATATCTGTCTTAAGATCTTCTGTTGACTGAATTTTTCTATTGATAAGGTGTTCTGGGTTTAGTAACTTAGTTCTGTTATTGTTGATCTGGTTACTGCAGTTGACTGTGTAATTTACATGTACTTGATGATCATTTGATGTTTATGGATCCAGTTTGAAAATTTATGAAAAGTGGTCCTTGAGAAGTAGGGGGTTGTAGCTCCCTTCCAGGAGAGACTGGAAAACGAGAGAGAGTTGTAGCTCTCTGCAGGTTGCAGCCTGCGTACTGGTAAAGGACTGCACCAGTACAAAATCATTGTAAAAGGAGTTTCTAATTTGAAAGAAGATAGAGACATATTGCAGCAGGTGGTTTTCACCCACATTGGGTTTCCACCTTATATCTGGTGTTCTTTGGTGTGACTATCTGTTTTTCTTGTTCATGCTCATTATTTTATGGTACTGATATGCAAAAATAATTCAAAGTGTAAATAAGGAAGATTTGTTAAAAGAACTTGATAATACTGATTCACCCCCCTCTCAGTATTATTTCCAACAATTGGTATCAGAGCAGGTCCTTCGGAGAAGCTTGATCGCTTGAAGGAAGATCATTCATCATGAGCAACTACGAGAGGGAAGCATCAATCAGGCCACCAATCTTTGATGGGACAAACTTCAATTATTGGAAGGTAAGAGTTACTGCCTATCTTCAATCTCTTGGTACAGAAGTTTGGGATATCATAGATACAGGCTACACTTTTCCTTCAGCTACTCCTACAGATACGGCCGAAAAGAAGAAATATGAAACAAATGCTAAAGCAGTCAATACTTTGCTGGGATGCTTATCTCAAACAGAATTCGTAAAGGTTATGCAATATAAATCCGCAAAAGAAATATGGGACAAGATTGTCTTGAGCTACGAAGGAGATGAACAGGTAAAGCGTGCTAAACTTCAAACTCTCAGGATTCAGTATGAGAATCTCAGGATGTATAATGATGAAAGTGTGGCTAACTATTTTCTTCGAGTAGATGAGATTGTTAATTGCATGAAAAACTTGGGTGAAGAAATAAAAGAGGCTATTGTGGTTGAAAAAGTTCTAAGATCATTGTCCCCCAAGTTTGAATCTAAAGTGTCTGCAATAGAAGAAAAGGAAAATCTACGAATTCTTACTATGTCTCAGCTACACGGAATTCTAACTGCTTATGAAATGAGAAAGGGAGGTCCATCAGACAAAAGAGAAGTTGCTTTCAAGGCTTCAGGCAAAGGAGATTATTATGAAGCAAGTCACGTGCCAGAAGAAGAAGAAGAAGAATCAAATTTTGTCAGAAATCTTCAAAGGGGTTCTGGAAGGTTCAGAGGTAAGCTACCTTTTAAATGCTTTGCTTGTGGAAGAGTAGGTCATTATGCTGCAAAATGTCCTTATAAGGATAAAGGAAAGGAACCTGCTAGATGGAACAAGAAACAGAGTGCAAATAAGAAAAGCTACTACACTCATGAAGATAGTGATGGTCTATCAAATAATGATGAAGATGAACGAGGTAATGACTATAAACTGTTAATGGCATTTGAAGATGATGATTATATGGATGCTATAGATGTGGATAGCCTTTATGAAGAAATTACTAGACTCAAGAGATGTATAGAAGAAAAGAATATGATCATTGATACTCTACAATTTCAAATTGATGAAAAGGAAAAACATCTTGAAAAATTAGAAGGTGAAATTGTTGGTCTTAGAAAAGAGATTGAGAAAACAAAAGCTATTAATCTTAAGTTTGTCAAAGGATCTGAAACTTTGGATGAGATTATCAATGTACAGCGTTCTCCACTAAACAAGACAAGTCTGGGCTATAATGGAGAAACTTCTCAAGCATCCACCTCAAAAATTTATCTTGATGCAGCAAGAAGGAATGAGCAAAAGCACAATGGAGACCATCAGGTAAAGCAGGGACGAATTGCAAACAGAGACTATCAGGGGCAATCCGTCTTAAGGGTGAACAAAAGCTACAACCAGCCACAGGTAAAATCTTCTCAATTTGGTTCAAGAATGGATGACAATAGAAATTACAATCATTTGGCCAGTAGATTTGATAACCGCAGAAGTTTCTTCAATGGACAATGTTTCTCTTGCCATAACTTTGGTCACAAAGCAGCTCAATGTGTTGCATATAAAACAATCATGACTAGAGAAGCTCAAAAACAAAGAAGTATGACCGGGATTACAAAAAGGACCTATAACAACTTTTCAGCTCTTGAAAATGAAGTTGAATGTTCTATTTGTAATAACTTTGGTCATGAAGATTCTGAATGCAGGAGCAGGTTTCAGCAGACAAAGGAACAATCCTCAATCACCAAAACATGGAGAATAAAGGAACCACAAACAGAAAGATGTGGGATAGCATTTTATGCAGAGGGACAGGAAAATCTATGGTACATTGACAGTGGATGTTCGAAGCATATGACAGGTGATAAAGAAAAACTTGAGTCATATTCTTCTCTAGAAAAGGGAAAGAAAGTTTCTTTTGGAAATGATACTCCTGCAACTATAAAAGGAAAAGGCATTGCTCAGTTAAAAGAAAAGGTCAAGGCTGAAAAATGTTTTGTATGTTGATGGATTGAAACATAATCTTCTAAGTGTCAGCCAAATGTGTGATTAAGGAACCGAGGTGATATTTAGAACAAATGGATGTCTTGTTCGTGATCTTGATACAGGTAAAATGGTGATCAAAGGTAAAAGAACTCCAAATAATCTATACATATTTGAAGAAGGACAACAACAATGTTATCTAAGCAAGGATGATGAACACTGGTTATGGCATCGGAGATTGGGGCATCTAAGCTTTTCACAAATAAGGAAAGCATGCAAATATCAGGCTGTTCGCGATCTTCCAGATATCAAAATTCCAGACAACACCATATGCAAATCATGTCAGTTTGGAAAGCAAACCAGAACTAACTTTCCAGAGAAGGAAGGATCAGCTAGCATGCCTCTTGAGCTAGTTCATACAGATACATGTGGTCCATTCAGGAAAAGGACACCTCGAGGAGAAGAATACTTGATATTATTCATTGACGATTTCTCCAGGTTTATCTGGTTAGGACTTATGAAGCACAAAGATGAAGCATTCGAAAAATTCAAATCCTTCAAAGCCTTGGTTGAAAATGAATCAGGATACAAAATAAAGTGCCTCAGATCCGACAGAGGTGGGGAGTTTACCTCAAATGAATTTTTCGATTTCTGTGAAGAACATGGGATAAGAAGAGAATTCTCTACAGCTAGAACTCCTCAGCAAAATGGAGTTGTGGAAAGAATGAACAGAACAGTCCAACAAATGGCTCATGCTATGCTTGATGAGTTGGGAACTCCCGCAACTTTCTGGGGTGAAGCTGCACATGCTGCGGTTGTTATTCTCAACAAAACAAATGTTCGGGTGAACAGCACTCAAACCCCTCATGAGCTCTGGTGTGGTGAGACTCCTTCGGTAAAGCACTTCAAAATATTTGGGAGCAAATGTTATATTAAGAATACTGATGAGCAACTTGGCAAACTTGAACCTAGAGCAGATGAAGGCATTCTTCTTGGTTATTCTCCACATAGCAAAGCGTACAAATGCTACAATAAAAGACTTGGCAGAATTGTTGACAGCATTGATGTAGTGGTTGATGAGAAGGGATACATTCCTAGGCAAGTACATCATGAAGACATCGAAGAAGATGAAGGCTACCCTCAAAGATAGAATGATGAAGAAGAAGAACCTCAAGAAGAACCAGAGGAGCAGACAAGAATAGAAGAGAAGACTCCATTCATATATGTTCATAAGAATCATCTAGAATCTCAGATTGTGGGGCAGAAAGAAGCAGGTGTACAAACAAGAAGAACAGTTGTAGAAGCTTCAAGCTATTTAGCATTACTCTCCTCCACTGAACCACAAAATGTGAAAGAGGCATGCAAAGATGAATGTTGGATGAAAGCAATGGATGAAGAACTTGAGCAGATCGAAAAGAACAACACTTGGGAGCTGGTTCCTAGACCAAAGGATAAGAATGTTATCGGAACAAAATGGGTCTTCAAAAATAAATTGAATGAAAATGGAGAAGTAATTAGAAACAAGGTCAGACTTGTTTGTAAAGGGTATGCATAGCAAGAAGGAATAGACTTTGAAGAAACCTTTGCTCCTGTTGCAAGACTTGAGGCCATCTGAATGTTCCTTGCTCTCTCAAGCTTTCAAAACTTCAAAGTATTTCAAATGGACGTGAAATCAGCCTTTCTGAATGGAGACTTGGAAGAAGAAGTATACATTGAGTAGCCAGATGGGTTCATCCTTGGAAATGATCCAAATCTTGTATGCATATTGAAAAAGGCTCTCTATGGTCTCAAACAAGCTCCAAGGGCTTGGTACTATCGTTTGGACAAATATCTTCATCAACAAGGTTTTTCAAAAGGATCAGCAGATAGCAATCTTTATATAAAAGTTGAAAATGACAAATTGCTAATACTTGTTGTGTATGTAGATGACATTATCTTTGGCAGCAATGAAGAAGCTATGAGTCAAAGCTTTGCCTTAGTGATGCAGAAAGAATTCGAAATTTCCTTGCTGGGAGAACTGACATATTTTCTTGGTTTGCAAATTCAACAAAAAGAAGGAGGGATCTTTTTGTCTCAAACCAAGTATCTCAAACAGATTTTGAAGAAATATGGCATGGAAGATGCAAAACCAGTATGTACACCCATGGTCACAGGATGTAGCCTCAGTGCAAATGATGAATCTGCAGCAGTCCATCAACCAACCTACAGATCTATGATTGGAAGTTTACTTTATTTGATAGGTACCTGACCGGACATCATGCATGCAGTTGGAATAGTTGGAAGATTTCAGGCAAATCCGAAGGAGACTCATCTTCAGGCAGTGAAGAGAATTTTCAAATATCTTCAAGGGACTCAAAATTATGGCTTATGGTATCCTAGAGATACAGATCTCACACTTCATGCTTATACAGATGCAGATTGGGCTGGAAGCGTGGATGACAGGAAGAGCACAAGTGGTGGTGCGTTCTTTATGGGTTCCAGACTAGTATCTTGGTTCAGCAAGAAACAGAGTTCGATTGCCTTGTCTACAGCTGAAGCGGAATATGTTGCTGCTGCATCTTGCTGCACTCAACTCCTTTGGATGATGCAGACCTTGCAGGATTTTCAAATCACTTGTACACCACCTATCTCCATTTTATGTGATAACACAAGTGCAATCAGCATCTCAAAGAACCCAGTGATGCATTAAAAAACCAAGCACATACCAATCAAGTATCATTTTCTCCGAGAACAAGTGCTTGAACAGAAGGTCAAGTTGGAGTATGTTCCTTCTAAGGAACAAGTTGCTGATATACTCACCAAACCATTGCCCAGGGAGACTTTTGAATACCTCAGGCAAAAGCTGGGGGTTGTTGATGCATCATCTTATTGTTGAATCTCTTCTGATTGATGGTTGTAGGCATGGCTCATCTGGGGTATATGTGTACATGTGCTGGGTGGCTGATTGGTTGAAGATTGAATGGCACATGTTCAGGGGGAGCATATAATGCATTGTTGGCATTATGAAGGATGTACAGAAGGAGATCATGGAAGCTGGTCTGAATATAGCTGCAATATGTCTCTATCTCTTTCATGGTCATTTATGGTGTTTGGTGGATTATGGTTCTTCTTTGCAGATCTGGTTCATATTCAGGGGGAGCATGCTCTTAGGGGGAGCATAACCCTTTGCCCTTGATTTCAAAGGGGGAGAATGAAGCTGAAGATTTTGAGGTTGCCATCAAATCCAAAAGGGGAGATTGTTGGCATTATGATTCTGGTATGGCTCTATGTTACAGATGTTGTACTTGATGGCAACACCCTCAAGTGGCAATGCTCTGATCAGGCTCTCAAAATGTTGAAAATTAAGAAGTACGCAGGAGAACAATTCAGAAGATGTGTACACGCAGGTACACTGTGAAGGAACCGCGGCCAGACATGCAGGTCACCCGTTTAGAAGATGCGTACCCCCAGTTTCACTTACTTCAAGGCAAAGAAGCGCGTTCACGTGGCGTTTCCTATGTTTGGCCCGTGGTATTTAGCCCGCCGCTCTTGATTCTATGGTTTTGGCCCGTGGTATTATTTTATTATTATTATTATTGAGCCCCATTTTTTTGGGCCCCTGGTATTGGTTATCTATGGTATTGATCCATGACTTTAGGAGGAGCTTGCCTATATAAAGCAAAGGAGATCACTTGGCTAAGTATCTTTTGCAAATTGAATATCTAAAGATCTGAAATATTGGGTTATTGTCTTAAAAGCTTGATCTATATGAAAGTGAAGTTGAAAGCGAATCTGTGAAGGGTGATCTCTCGAGCGCATGATTAGATCTGGGCATCCAACTAACTATGGCACACTGGTGAACTGCCAATTCGGCCCTAATCAAAAGTACGCAGGTGAATAACGGTGCAAGTGCGTGGGTACGCAGAGCAGAAGAAGTAGAGCTGCGTGGGTACGCAGAGGAGAAACAGGAGAGCTGCGTGGGTACGCAGAGCAGAAGAAGTAGAACTGCGTGGGTACGCAGAGCAGAAGAAGCAGAACTGTGTGGGTATGCAGCACGACAGAGGTTCAGGTGCGTACGCACAGTAAAAGTACGCGGCGCAATAGTATCTATGAGTGCGTGGCTTCAGTAGCAGTACGCGGCGCGATAGTGTCTCTGGGTGCGTACCTACAGTAATAGTACGCAGCGCGATTGAAGAAGCAGTGCGTGGGTACGCCGTGCAGCAGAAGGCTCTCTGCGGGTATACGCAGGGAAGCAAAAGGTGAAGTGCGTAGCGACGCAGGCCAGAGAAAGAAAAACTGCGTATCTGTCTTAAGATCTTCTGTTGACTGAATTTTACTGTTGATAAGGTGTTCTGGGTTTAGTTCTGTTATTGTTGATCTGGTTACTGTAGTTGACTGTGTAATTTACATGTACTTGATGATTATTTGATGTTTATGGATCCAGTTTGAAAATTTATGAAAAGTGGTCCTTGAGAAGTAGGGGGTTGTAGCTCCCTTCCAGGAGAGACTGGAAAACGAGAGAGAGTTGTAGCTCTCTGTAGGTTGTAGCCTGCGTACTGGTAAAGGGATGCACCAATACAAAATCATTGTAAAAGGAGTTTCTAATTTGAAAGAAGATAGAGACATATTGCAGCAGGTGGTTTTCACCCACATTGGGTTTCCACCTTATATCTGGTGTTCTTTGGTGTGACTATCTGTTTTTCTTGTTCATGCTCATTATCTTATGGTACTGATATGCAAAAATAATTCAAAGTGTAAATAAGGAAGATTTGTTAAAAGAACTTGATAATACTGATTCACCCCCCCTCTCAGTATTATTTCCAACAGTACCTTTTCGGGAGCATCTCCTCAACCTATTGAACAAGGGTTATTAACTGGAAATAATAGAACTAAGCCATTGAGTGTAGAAGATATTCTTATGATGTCAGGTACTATTCCTAATCCTCAACCTAAAGGTGGCCAGTTACCGCCTGGGGAGCAGCCTTAAAGTCCTCAAGTATCGCCTGGGGGGCAACCTCAAGGTACCCAATTTCCACCTGGGGGGCAACCTCAAGGATACTACTTACCTACGGGACAGTACGTTCCTCAAGGTCAACCCCAGACTCAGTATGTACCTCAAGGTCAACCCCAGTATCAATATGTACCTCAAGGTCAACCCCAGTATCAGTACGTGCCTCAAGGTTATCAACCTCAAGGTCAGTACCACACCCAAGGTTTCCAACCACCTTCCGGTCAATCATTTGTCCAAGGAGCTGGAAATGTACCTGTGAATTATCAACCCTACCCTCAACCCAGTTATGGTCCTCAATATTCTCAACCTGTTATGGGTCCGTACCCCGGAATGAATTTAGTGTGGGATCCATCTCAATCTCAACAGATATTGCAACCGAATTTGCAGTTGTCATCTCAATCTCTTGGTTTCTGGTTCACCCCAGCAACCTATCTAGTCTACTATTCAAACTTATGCACCTTCTGTAGTTTCTCATTCTGGGCCTAGTACGCCTCGTACTCCGCCTCAAACGACTACTGCGACTGCTGCAACATCTGTTCAATCTACCCCACCTACTTCTGGAGTATCAACAGCTCCGGTTTCTACTATTCCTGTATCAACTCCTCAGACATCTTTACCTCAGTCTAGATCCACAATTCAGACTTCGGTTCAAATGCCTGTAGGACAACCTGGTCCAAGTACGGTTGTCACAAGTCAATCTCAATTTACTTATCAACCGTACCAGGGACAGTACCAATTTGGTCCTGCTTTGTAGAAACCAGTCTATCAGTATCAACCATACCCTGGGTATACATATCAACAACCTCAACAACCCCAGTACGGTCTGGTTAATCCTTGTTTTCTGGGAGGATATAATATCCCAAATGCAATTCCAATTCCTAGTTATCCTGGATATCCTCCTCCTGGGGCTGGTCTCATGACCCAGGGTTTCAGGGACCCTAATCGTCAGTTACCGTTCATTGCAACTTTGGACTTGCCTGACTTGTCATGCCTTATGAATGATCCAATTAACTATCTTCCATTTTGGCCGCCAATGCTGAATAAGTTTCCTAGTGATATTCCTAAGTTTGAAGGCAAATCAGGAGAGGACCCATCGAACCATGTGATGACTTATCACCTCTGGTGTGCGTCTAATTCCATCTCAGATGATTCAATCCATTTAAGGCTTTTCCAGCGCACTCTAATTGGTCTTGTGGCCAAGTGGTACATTAAGTTATCCCGAGCCACTTTTTATGACTTTAGTCAGCTAGCTACTTCTTTTTTAACTCATTTTTAGTTGCCAGTCAGATATGACAATGGCACAGAATTATTAACTTCATTAAAACAGTCAATGTCCACCTACATTTCAGATCACATTCATGAATGGAGACGTCGACGACGTTTAGTGAAAGTTTTTATTCCGGATCAGATCTTATCTCAATGGTTTGTAAAATCTTTATTGCCAAAGATCACTAAGGATGTAGCTAAGGCCGGAGTCGTTACTGAAGAGCAAGTAATTGCTCAAGCTCAATACCTTGACTTAGTTTATATGCAGCTAGGTACGTTACACGAGAAAATCCCCGACCTTCCTAAACAAAATCAAATCACTGCAGCTCCTTCAGGGTCTCATGCTGCTGATGGTATGATTGGTACGATTAATACCAAAAGTAAGAAGAAATATTCCAAGAATTCTTCTCCTATCATAGCTTTACCAGATTCCCTGACAGGAGATTCTTCCATGGAAATTTCCGTCGATATTCATGTTGTAGAGTCATCTACAGCCAAATCAAAATCCGGCAGTAAGAAGAAAGGGAAGAAGAAAAATAAAACAGATAAAAATTCGAAAGAGAAACCAGAAAAAATGGAATCAACTGATGAGAAATCCAAACCTCGTTATCCTTGTCGCATTTTTGATGAAGAACATTTTACAAGAGACTGCCCTCATCATGCAGAGGTTGCGAAAATTGTCAAAGGTTCCCAAACGCCTGTTGTTTTGAAGGATCCTTTTCCTAGCCAAGACAGTAACATGATAGGTTCTTCCTCAAATGCCTCTGAAGAACCCATAATGATGATGTCCCATGTTAGGATTGCGACTTGATTGCATGATTATGGTAGTAAAAGTCCTGTTGATGGTAAAGAAGCAGAATCCTCTCATTCAAACCCATCAACTTCAACTCCCGGTTCCGATCCACTACAGATCGAGAAACCTAATCCAGACTTAGTAATCAAACCGCCTGCCAAGGGTATACTTCGAAAGTCAGCTTTCAATCCACATGTGAGAGCGGCTCAGAACTATAACATTGTTGAAGATTTGGCTATTTCACCTTCAGCAATGTCGGCTTTGGAGGTGCTGCAATCATGTCCAACACAACGTATATTTCTATTGTCGGATATAGGAGCTGTTGACGTTCAGGCCTCGAACCTTATAATTTTCAATCTAGAAAATAGTACACTGCACTTACCTCATCAAATGGCTTTCCAGATCCCAGTGTTAGTCAAAGACAGACCTTGTTATAGGACTGTGATTTATGAGGGAGCCTCAACGTGTATTATGTCGATACAGTGTTGGAGATCGCTTGGTTCTCCTACGCTAAATCAATCCCCGACGATTCTAAAGGCCTTTGATGGTCGTGGGTTTCATCCTTTTGGCATTCTATAGGATTTACCTATAGGGGTTGAAGGCAAAATTGTTAATCTAGATGTGGAGGTGGTTGATGCCCCTCTAGATTACAACCTTCTCTTAGGTTGTAGTTGGTCTTACGCTATGACAACTGTCATTTCATCGGTCTTTTGGCTTATAAAGTTCCCTCATAATGGAAAGCTCGTAACTATAGACTAGCTGACTTACTATTCATCCAACCCAGCCTCTTCTGAAAGTATTCAGAATGTCGGCAAAACAACTATCCCGTATAAGGATGTTGGAGTAGGACTAGTTAAAGATTCTGGTTTACTAGGAACTTTTCCTTTTCCTCCTATCAACACATCGTCTTCTATTGCAACCATTCATATGATTTCGTCAAATACTATTGTTTATGATGATCCTTGGATTGTACCTTCCGAATCTGAGATAGACTCCTTTGGTGATGTTATGCCTTTGAGTCCATATGAAATTCCATATCAGGCCGTGCAGTCATTTTTCGACCCTTCTTCAACCAAAATTGACTTAATGAATGTGGTCCATGAGGAATCACTTTCAACATCAAACTCGGATTCAACAACGTTTTCCGAACTTGTTCAAACTGATGAGAAAAATCGTGAAATCCTATGTGTCGATGATTTACCATGGGAAGATCTTCATCATAGATCTTCATTTTTACCTGAGATTGATCGTTTTGAAAATGATTTTTCATCTATTTTTACGACTGAATATGTCAAGGAATCTCAGAATCCCATGAAAAATCTTGATTCTGAGTTAAATTTGGGAAACATTTCTCAAACTATTCCTATTGATATTTCGGTTAAGCTTGGAATTGTTGAAAACATTCATATAGGTCCCTCGTGTACGGACGATGAAATTCAAACATATAAGGCCCTATTTCAAGAATTTCGTGATGTGTTTGCCTGGTCATATGAGGAAATGCCAGGAATTGACCCAGCAATTGTTGTTCATGAAATCAAAACTTACCCGGATGCTAAACCCATCTGGCAACGTTTGCGTTAGATCCACCCGCGAAAAGCTGCTACTATTAAAGCAGAAGTTGAAAAATTACTCAAAACAGGTTTCATTTATCCGATTCCGTTAACGGATTGGGTATCGAATATTGTTCCTGTTAACAAAAAGCAAGGGACAATAAGAATATCTATCGATTATAGGGATATTAATCGAACCTATCCAACAGACAATTACCCAACTCCCTATATCGATCAAATCATTGATGATTGTGCTGGTAGTGAAATATTCTCCTTCATGGATGGTTTTTCCGGATACAATCAAATCAATATTCTACTTGTTGATCAACCAAAAACGGCTTTCATTTGTCCATGGGGGACATTTGCTTATTGCAAATTACCTTTTGGGCTCAAGAACGCTGGGGCAAATTTTCAAAGAGCCATGTCCTACGCGTTTCATGACATCAAGCACATTGTGCAACCCTATCTCGATGATTTTCCTGCTCATTCATTACATCGAGCTGATCATCTCATCCATTTACGAGCAATCTTTATGAGGTGTAGGCATTATCGAATTAGGTTGAATCCACACAAGTGTGTTTTCTGTATAGAAATAGGTCGGTTACTGGGGTTTGTTGTTTCGAAAACCGGCATTCGCGTCGATCCCTCGAAGGTTGAAGCTATTTTCAAATTGCCTCCTCCTTCGAGTCTTCGCCAAATCCAAAGTTTGCAAGGGAAAGCAAACTTTTTACGTCGATTCATTCCTAACTACGCCGAGATCACAAAGGGTTTTACCCGGTTGTTGAAACAGAATACTCCATTCTTTTGGGATGAGATAGCTGATAAATATTTTGATGCACTAAAACACGCGTTGACTCATGCACCATTATTTCATCCTCCCAACTACAACCAGGACTACTTCTTGTATCCCGTCGCCTCCCATTCCCATCGGAATGGTGTTAGTTTAGGAAGATGAATTCGGTACTGAACATGTGATATATTACCTTAGTCACACTTTAAATCCAACTGAGCTAAAATACTCACATGTGGAGAAATTGGCATTGGCAGCTATTCAAGCTGTCCAACGTTTTCGTCATTACATTTTACTATGTAAAACTACAGTAATTTCTAATTGCAACCCTATGACCTATATTTTGACCAAACAATTGCTAGGGGACAAGTACTCTAAATGGATTATGATCCTGCAGGAGTTTGACTTGGAATTTGAAAATTTTAAGTCGAAGAAATCTTTAGTTTTTGTGAAGTTAATGTGTGACTTCCCACGTACTGACACCAAAACTGTGGCGGAGGAGCCCATTGCGGACGAATCCTTGCTTCTAATCAGCACTTTACATCCATGGTATGGGGATATCATCATTTATCTCTAGACCCAAACCTTTCGGCCAGAAATTTCAAGGTCAGAACGTCGAAAAATACGATTGCAGTCCCAACAATTCAAAATTATTGGAGATACACTTTATCTTCGTGGGGTAGACTCTGTTTTTTGACGTTGTTTAACTCATGAGGAAGTTGAAAGGGTTCTAAATGACTGTCACTCTGGAGCATGTGGTGGTCATATGTCTGGGTTTGCCACAGCCCAAAAGATATTGCGTGCTGGCTATTTCTGGCCGTCTTTGTTTAAAGATTGTATTAACGCGGTCCGAAAATGCCATAACTGCCAAATTTTTTATCGAAAGATGCGCGCTCCACTTGCTCCTCTCCACCCTATAATTGTCGTCGGTCCTTTTGCGAAATGGGGTATCGATCTTATTACATGTAACCCTCACTCGGCTGGGGGGCATGCGTAGTGGGCCGAGGCGATGCCTATATTTGAGGCAGACGGCAAAACTGCAGCGATTTTCATGTTCAATCATATAATTGCTAGGTTTGGTGTTCCACAAGCGATTATCATTGATCATGGGCATCATTTTCAAAACATTATGATGACTGAACTTACAGGCCAACTTGGCTTGCGTCACGATAGTTCAACTCCGTATTATCCACAAGCTAATGGTCTGGTTGAAGCCATCAACAAAGTTCTAGTCATCATGATCTGACGAATCATTGGGATTCATAGGTCGAATTGGCATAACATGCTATTTTCAGTGCTTTGGGCGTATCAAACCTCAGTAAAAATGTCAACCGGGTTCACTCCTTTCCAACTAGTTTATGGTCTGGAAGCTGTGTTACCCATTGAATGCGAAATCCCGTCATTGCAAATGGCCATCGAATTACTTCTAGCCACTTTCGAAGAGGAAAAACGTTTGTTATAATTGGCTTAGCTAGATGAGAATTGACGTGATGCTGCATTAGCGATCGAAACTCATGCCAAACGTATTAAAGCTCAGTATGATCGAAATGTTACCCCTCGAAATTTTTCGGAAGGAGACCTAGTCTTATTGTACGATCAAGCAAATGATAAATTAGGCACTGGAAAATTTGTACCTATGTGGCATGGTCCTTATGTTGTTAAGCGAAAGCTAGCAAAAGGGGCCTATGAATTGGTAGAATTTGACGGGGTCTCTTTAGGTAAACCCATAAATGGTCTTTACCTGAAGAGGTATTATTCTTAAATCTGGGTGTGGAGATTTTTTAGTTAGGTTAGTTTTCTTTCTAGCTGGTGTGTTATTAGTTTAAAAAGTGTGCTTAGCTTAGAGAGTTTTTTCGTCATTATTCTTGCTTATCTTGGTTTTACTCTTGATATTTCAGATGTCGACGCCTCTCCAAACATACATTGGTCTTGCTGATGGTGCTTGTCATAATACACAGAACATTTCTTCTGCAACTTGGGTCATCTATTCACCCTCTGACGAGTTGGTATCTATGCATGGGGTAAGCTTCGGTCAAACAACGAACAACATTGCCGAGTATAGTGCAGTGATTGAGTTATTATCTGAATCTATTTCATTTGGGATTCAGAGTTTAATAGTGAGGTTAGATTCTAAACTCATTGTATTACAACTTAATAGAGTATATGCCATTAGAAATCTAGTGTTATTAAGATTATTTTTGAGAGTGCGTCTCTTGGAATGTGAATTTGAATATATTGAGTATCAACATATTCCAAGATATTTAAATACATTAGCAGATGCAATTGCTTCTCGAATGTTAAGTAGACATCTGCAATAATCATACAAGTAAATTTAAAAACATTCCATAACATGTTTTACAAGATAATTTGGTAATAGTGATATAGTATAACATAGGAGTGTGTCAAATATACATCGTCTTCGATCATAGGTTGAAAAAAACCTTATGATCGGCAAAAATGATAGTACAAAAAGCAAAAAATGTCATATGTGTCTACAACAGGCGATCATCCTATCACTGGTGATGAATTTGATAAGAAACCACTGTACAGGCCACCCTGCAAAGGAACCTCCTGAAAGGTCCTGAGACCCCAATCACATATCGTTGTAGCCTAAGAGGAATGTCATATATTCTGATCTCCGAAATGTCTGTTGTCAATCGCTCTAGATGGCTCTCCAATTCGGATAAGGTCTCTGCTGATTCGTCCTGTGGGGCTGGTGCCGCTGTAGCTGGTTGTTTCCTCTCATAGGGCCGGAGAGTGGCTGGTCGCCGTGGACCTACATCTGAATTTGAAACTTTTACTATCAATTTTGGGACGAGATAGAAACAAAAAAAAAAAATTAATTAGAAAATGTTGAAAATGATTTTACCTGAATCATCCCATTGCTCTCCTGGTGGAAGAGCCATGTTTGGGTCACCACGAAAATCTACCCCAGCGTAAGGAAAGTCCTGAATAGCAAAAAATTGGTTCTCCAACCAATGGAAATACTCAGGAGTGAATCGAACGACTTCTGTCCCCTCCTCAGGATGACGGGCCGTAACTGTAACCCATCGCATCAGTGTGGGCTCTTGGGGAAGTCCAGCTCCAACAGTGAGATGCTGTGGGACCAACATTGGAACCCTCTCCAGACCAAAGCTCATGACTAAAGCACCATATCCAAAGGTCTTCAGTTGTCTGTTCTTTGCTCTAGTCAGCTGGCCTTTTATATTAGCCAACACAGCATCGCACCAGTTGAAGATGGTGCCTAGAAAGCAGTCTACTGCCATCCGCATCTGGGATCCAGTGGCTATATGTAGTGTTGTGCTACCACAGAGCCTGGTAACAGTAAACGCAATCAATTTTAGTTCAGGAAGGGATATGGTTTTGATATCTATCCCTTTGTCTCTAGTCTGGTCGTTGCAAAACTCTAGCTGGAGGCTATCGACAGACTGGCCACCTGGCCTAGTCCCGAATAGAGTCAAGTGTTCACCTCTCTTAGGCAAACCAATCAAAAAGTAAATGTCTGCTGGCTCCATTTCGATCTGGTGACCACCAATAAAGAAGCACTGGTCCTGTATGCTCCACCTGTCTACTAGCCACTGCAAAAAGTCCACCTGGGCCCTCATGCCAGGTATGGCCCAGAATTTGTATAAGTCGCATGCCTTCAATGCATCAATCGAAGGTTGATGATTTATCGCAGCAAGATCTACATCCTCATGCTCCCGTTCTCGCCAATCAAGCATGATGTATACTCTACATTCAACAAAAAGGCAAATTAGAATATCTAAAAGCGAAGTTTTTGGGTGAAGTTTGGAAAATTTAGGTTTAAAAACCCTTACTGTGGGGACCTCACCCTCTTTGTTAGAGATAGTGTGTGGGTCCGCACTTTGCCTTCATGGCAGGTTCGGACCACTAACGTTTTTCCCTTTATGAAAAAGTCGGGGTCCACAGGTTACCTGTGTTGTGCTTACAGACCCCCGCGCACGGGTTTCTAACCTAAAAATCCCTTAAAAAATGAACTAAAGCCTAAAAACAACTTTGAAACGGATGAAATGAAAGAGTAGGATGATGTAGATTACCCGGAGGAGACGACGTTTGATTCCAACGGATGGATTTTCAGCAATATTCACAGGAAGTTTCTTACCAAAAGCTCTATTTTCTCACCTAGAACTCAAACGGTAAAAATGAATTTACAAAAGCCCTTTTTATAAGTTTTTTGAATAAATGAGTTTTTAATTTGTTTATGTTTCACTTTAAAGAGGTAACTTTTGCAGCATTTTTATCTATTTTAAACATGTATGAGTAATGTTTGAGTTTTTTGTTCAGGATAATGGATTTTTCAGGCAAAATCGGTCATTTTCGACGAAAAAACATTAGAGGCACCTTTAAGCTCTTTTCTGACTCCTGAAACATGAAAAGATTGCAGAGTTTTTATTTTTAAGCTCGTTAAAACGAAACTAAAAAGACGGTCCACTTACAGCCCTTTTCTGACCGTAAAAACATGAAAAGATTGTCGGATTTTTTTCGTTTCAAATTCGATATTGGTTATAAAATGACGTGTCATCGATCTCTTTTTTACTTTTTCGGATCAGAGGCACTAATTACGAAAAGTTCTCCTTGGTCGTAATGATCAAGCGGTTCTTTCAAGTATTATTTTATACTTTTTCGGGCTTGGGAGACACAAATTTACGAAAAAGGACAACCATGGAGTCTTCTTAAGTTTTTTCAGACTCTCTAAAATTGAAAAGCGCTGAGTTTCTCCTATACTGGACTCGTTAAAATTTAACAGTAAAGGACCTGTTCAATTACAAACAGGAACGGACCACTCCTTCTTAGGGTTCGAATTTGAACTAAGTTGGACTCATCCGAAGGATGAGCTTATAATCAAGCAAATTTTATCCTCCTCAAGCTTGTCAAAAAATAAAGAGGTACTTGCCAGAAATGGTGGGGGAAAAGAGAGAAAAATGAGCCTGTTTGTCATACTTTGTAACCACTCTTGAACACGACACTTTTATTCACCTGGGTTGGGAAATCCTTTGCCTAACAGTTAATCAAACAATATTGAAAGTCTTCAGCCGGTTTCTGGGTGTTAACTTTGGGTCAATTGTCACCAAACCATCTGCTGTGTCGTTATGTGTTCAAGAGGTTAGTGCAAATAAGCCATTCATCTGCAAAATATCTGTCATCCATTTTGACCATCCCTAAGTCAGTCCTTGGAACTAAATTTCTTCAAACTTGATCTATGATTTCGTGTTGTGGGCTTGCCTACGACGGATTGCTTTCTATCGACTTCAGCTCATTATCTAGAAAGATGATCTAGAAATCATCAGTACCTTGGGATCTGCATGCCTCAATGGCAGGTTTCTCACCTTCGACGATAGGTTGCATCATTGACCTTCGATCAAAGGATTCCATGGCATGCTCGACATCAACACATCTATTCACATCTCATGGATTGTACTTAGTACTTTGAGAGCCATTGACATTACTGGTGGTTTCTCTCACACTTGTTAACAGTTTACATCATTGACTGGTAATCAAGTGGTTTCTACCATGTTCGACTTCAACACATTCATTCACATGGTTAGAATCGTACTATTTCGGGAAGTAGAAATCAATACCCTGGATCTAGTTTCCACCATCCAAGCTGCGAGGAATTTTGTATTCATTATACAGTGGACTATTCATAAACAGATGGCTGCATCCATACTGTGTCTACACATGTCTATACTTGTGATGTATTACAAGATCATTCCTATATCAAAGCAGTAGTTAGTTTTCTAGTCAGTTTTGATCTGAGTATGGGAATGCCTACCTCAGCAATGATATGATCTCATATATATATTTTGCATTGAATGTTTTTACAGGTTCCAACCGGGCTCTCCACAAGATGATCCTCGAAATGATAAAGTACTTCACTCTTCTTAGATGATAAATGAAATCCTCATCTACTACAGACTTCGCACTTTAGGAGGCAATCTATTACACAAAATATTGTCACCATGACTATTTGCAGTCAGTATGGGTCTATCATCATTCATACTATCCTCCTTAGCAAGTCTCAAGCCTCAGCTCTTCATGTCAAGCTTTAAAAATGAGAGAAAGACTTTGAAAATCAATAAAGCTCTGGTTCCGCACTTTCTCTCATTGTTGCCAGTGGTCCCGCATCCTTTGTTCATGTTACCTGCGGACCTGCCCACTCTGTCTCTAAAGGAGTGGGTGCGGACCCCTGTGAAAGTCAAAAAGGTGCAAGTTTATTCTTAAAAACTCACTTTGGGTTAATTCTAGATGATTCTAGAAGGAATATTGACGTGGATGGTTCACTCCTAGGTGGTTCATGCATCCCAAAAGTGAAGGAGCTAATCCCTTGATGAGAGGAGCTATCCCTTTGAAGGAGGGCTTTATCCCTTTGAGGGTGGACCTAGTAACTTCCCTCCATTGCACTATAAATTAAGGCATTGGGCTGGTTGCTAGGGAGGTTAGAAGCTGAACATTTTTTAGGGTAAATGCTGGTGGAATTGAGACTTCCTAGTTAAGCTTGAGAGGAGAGATCACATACCTTTTGGCTTCATCGGGAAGAGAGTGAAACTTGTCAAAGTAGAGGAGACTTCTTGATGGACACTAGGAGGATCTTGTATAGCATCAAGGCATAGGTTGTAAAGTTCTTCTTTGATTTAAATTAATACAATCAGATTCATTTTTCTCAACCAATTGTCTTATGTGATTTGTTTCATGAATTCCCTGATCATCATGATAAGTATGCTTTGTTTATTGGCTTTTCAGGTGCTATTTAATTTGTGTGCTTGTTTGTGTTTTCAGATTCTCTACAAGGGAGCTCATTTGGATCAACGGAGCGAGGCTTCCACAAACTTGCATTGGACCCAAGGTAGGCCTAAAACACTTGTTTGCCTTTATTTATAAACTGCATATTTAGAGAAAGATAGAAGTTGATTGGTTTGTTTGTCGCTAGATATCATTAGATACTAGGGAGGTTGGTCTTGTCCGCAAGAACAACTCATTCCATGTGACACTTTTCTTTTAAGGAGTCTGAAAAGGAACGAAAGTGACTACTCTGGAAATCTAGATAGAGGGGATTACCAAATCAATCGCAAAACTGCAGAATAATTTTTATGGTACGGCAGCCAATCTTCCCGAATGCTGTGTTTAGTGCATTGCAATCGATAGGGCGGCAGACACGGCTTCCTAAGGATAAAGGATGTAGCTTATTGTGGTCTCCCAATATATACTCAATGGTACGTGGGATCAAAAGTCTATACTGGCACTTTTCGTCTCAAAGAGGAGGAATCACCCAACCTATGATGAATGTGATAGTTACCAGGCTTTACGACGCCGGAATATTTCTCTAGCCTAGACTTCTAGATGTTGTGCGTTAGGTTCCAAAGCGTTTTTATGTTCATTGAAGTTTATTTTACAATTGATCTTTCTTAAGAAGTTTGCCTTTAAGGTTCACCACGTGATGTAGATATACAATTCCTAAATATGCAATCTAAGATGATAAACAGTCGTTTATTTTCTTTTTGCAATGAAAATCCTAGCTACTAAGGAAAGAGAAATGAAATTCTTTCAACATAGAGCAGAGAGCACACACTAGATGCACTTTTCCTAAATCAACTTCAACATGCAGCCTTAATGTAAATGCACATGCATGTATTGTTTTTCAGTTTCCTTTATGTGAGAATGACAAAAAGAAAACAAAGTATAGATCTGAACTATCTTTTTTCAAATCTACAGTACTAACAATTTTCTTCTAAAAAAAAATGAAAGCAAGGTCAAGACGACACTTTGCAATTTTGAATTTTAAACTATTTTCGACACTTGAAATACTAATGATTCAAATCAAATACAATGGAAAAAGTGTAATCGACTATCTAAAAGAGGAATGCTTTGTGACACTCTTTTTCTTGACTGAAAACGACACTTGCGACACTTTCAAATCAAAAGACGACAGTTTGATTAAGCTACTATTTTCAAAGGAGAACTGTAAATGATGAAAAATACATAAAAAAAAATTCACAATTCCTTTTGATGGAGGCTAAATAATGCAAAGGAAGATGGTTTCAACAGAGATATACTAATCATAGACAGCAAAACTACTGAATAAAGCTGAAGACAATGAAGAAAAAACCAAAATCTGGAGGCAGAAACAGTCTCATTCAATCATCGCACCTGTAACACAGGGAAACAGGGATGCATCTCACCTACAACACATAGGAGGTGTGATGCATCTATATTTCCTAGAAGAGATAGTGCGATGGTCTAGAGATGAGACTGTGCTTGGTTTTCACTCACAGTTTGCAACTAAGTTCAAGGATTTAGGCTGAGCTGATGATTGTTAATAAACACAAAGTATAGGGGATGATCTAATGAGGTTATTTGAGCTACCACCAGGGCACTTAGGATGTTTGCAAGCTAGATGTTCAGTTCATAAACCAACCCAGAGATTGACTGAAGCAGCGTTGATCTACTTTGCAGTTGCATAGCAAAAGCAGTTCGAAGGCTAGCTGGCTTGACTTCAGGCTCCTTCTGTGGTTTATAAGGAAAACAACAGTCACAAAACAAACAAACTATTCGGTCCCCAGTGGAGTCGCCATTTGTTATTGGGAAAACTAGTGTCCATTTAGAGCTACTAGTCCCACTAAAATGGGTAGCTATCTTAGAAACAAACAAACTAAAGTTACTTGTGTTTTCCTTTATGAGAGATAGATGAGAGAGAAGCAGAGAGTACCAACCTTAGTCTTTTGCTAGTCTCCTTGCTCGTTTCTTCTCTCCCTTGATAGAGATTTCGCCACCCCTTTCTCGCTTGTCCCACTTCAAAGAACACCTGTAGAGTCAAGGCAGAAAAATACCATCAAAGCATAGAGATCTATAACCATAAATAATGTAGGATCAAATATACATTAACCATATAGATGCATATACAAATACAAGATTTAGAGATATACAAGCATATGGAGGAAAACTCAAATAGCTTTATTGATAGAAGTAGTAGAAGAGAGGATTACAACCAAGCTGTCTGATCCAGCATCATCCTCCCAGCATGAAATCCCTCTTCACCTCATACAAAGCCATATCACCCAACAATGTCTTCAAAGAGAAACTAATAGCACTTGCAAATTACAAAATTGCAGCCCCCCTGGATCTCTTGGATGAGGGATCCATATATAGATTTTTACAGGAGAGTGAGTCAGTTTCTGGGATTTTGATTAGTGTCATTTCGCTGATAGTTCTTGGTTCCACTTGGAGATTTCAGATCTCTTTCTCATCCCTGGACGAATTTAGAGAGGCAAGTGTCATATGAGAAGTTTCTAGAATATTCTCTGGATTTCCACCTAGCAAACTGCTTCTGCCATTTGTCTGCTCTCGCTCATCACACCTTACAGAAGAGCTTTCCAGTATGCATCACACCCCTCATGTATAATATGTGAGATGCATCGCACCCTATGCATGGAGCAGTCTGTATGGTCCAGTTTTAACTAGTTCTGAGTAGTTTTTCATGGAGAACTTCTGGGAGATGATGTAATCAGCTGACCTTGTCCCTTTAGGGTATGAAACAACACTTTTAGGGGTTTAAAAGCCCTTGGTTTATGGACATATGTGATTAGGTTTGCAGTGCCCAAATATGTCTATAACAAACTTGGGCCCATATCCAACAAGCCTTTAACAAAAAATACCGAGACTATTTTAGGTCAAAGGATACCAAGGAAGAAATCTTTCGAATGACCATGGGAAGTGATGAATCTTTAGAAGACTATGAAGAGAGGTTTCAACTCAGTTATAAAAGGGCCAGGTGCACACTTGACCCCGAATCTCTGAAGTTGGTTCTGCTCAGAGGAGTCCCTGAAGACCTTCTAGATACCCTCCATTTGCTGGCTGGGGGAGACATCTACCAACTACCTTATGATGACATAAATACTGTGTTTAGGAACCATTATAGGTCAGCTAGAATGAGAGGTAGGGGAAGTCAACCTTTATCCAGTACATCCTCATCCAGTTCATCCCTTCAAAACGAACTTGAGAATCGATTGGAAGATTTCAAGAGCGAGATGAGGTAGACTCTTGCCATGCAAATGGATACCTTGCATATCAAAAGGAAACAAGAGGAAGCCGAGAAGGCATTGGCCATCTTTTTTCCCAGGTGCACTAGAAAGCATCCTAGGAATGAATGTCCATTGCACTCTATAGAAGTGTGTTTAGTCTGTGAAGAGGACCATCCTACAAATCAGTGCCCTTACTTGCCCAGAATTAAAACTACATATCAGGGGGGCGAAGGAGCCACTAAACCAATCTATTTCATGAACCAAAGGAGGCCTCATGGACATAGACCTTACCAGAAAGGAATGCAAGGAACATCCCAGACTTATTACAACCCTAATCAAGCCACTTCCATGCCTTCTTGGGGTCCCCGTGCTCATCCTTCCTGGTCCACACCCCCTCCTTGGCCATATCCTCCTCAGTACCAGGCTCTGCTAGTTTCTCATTCGTTTCACTCTTATGCTCAGCCACAACCTTAGTGGAATGCACCTCATGAGGGGTGGAGGCCCCAGTACAACTCTCCTCCCGCTCTTTTTCCTCCACCACCAGCTCAACCACAACCATTACCTCCTGCTCCACCAAGACAACCCCAAATACCTGCTCAACCAAACTCGAACCCTAATAATAGACAAGCCTAGTAGGTATATACTGGAGAAACATCATGCCCGACCTATGCTGTGGAGATTCAGGAGATTAACCTATGATCTGGGAAGGTTCTCCCAGATAGTTAACCTCCTCCTAAGTAGGATGAGGAAGAGAAATAGGAAAGTGAACCAAAATCCATTCCACCCTTTCTTAAGAGACTAACTGGAACCACACAACCGACCCCAGAAGAAACTGAACTTCTGGCAGAATTGAAATAGTTATGTGTAAATATACCACTTCTTCAAGCCATAAAAGATGTACCTATCTACAACAAGTTGATCAAGGAGAAGTGCTTCAGGCACCCAGGTAGGCGCAGGAGAGATGCTCCAACTATCAATGTCATAGGACAACTGTCTGACCTGATGTTGGGGCAGGTAATCTGTCCAAAATATCTAGACCCTAGGAGTCCTGTAGTCGATGTCCACATCAATGGCACCGTGATCCCCCATACCCTGATTGATCTAGGGGCTTCCATTAATGTGATGACCAAGGACACTATGCTCAAGCTCAACCTTCAAGGTTCCCTGAGAAAGACCACAATAGTACTGCAGCTAGCAGACCGCTCCACCGTGACCCTTGAGGGGATTGTGGAAGATGTAATGGTCTCTATTGATTCTTGGGAGTACCCTGCTGATTTCCTAGTTCTCCAACCAAAGTCAAAACTCACCAGGTATCTTCTCATCCTAGGAAGACCTTGGTTGGCTACTGCAGATGCCTACATCAGTTGTCAAGCTGGAAACATGACAATCAAGAATCGGCATATGTGCAAATAGCTAGTCCTATATCCTCCTGCCCAACCTCTATTAGAACATGATTTACCTCTCTGGTTGGATGAGGAAGAAGAGGATGAAGTCTATTCTGCACCATTGTGCACAGTGGAAGCTACCATGGGGGGTCCACAAACCAAGGATGATCTTATTGAGAACTTGATTCAGAATCCACCCCCTAGTGTGTTGCCATTAGAAGAGCTGGTGGAAGAAACCCAAGCCAATCCTTTAGTTGATCTCTATGTGGCTGATCCGACCTCTCTCCGAGTTAAGAATGTGGAATTCAGCCCAGAAATAACCTTGAAGATCAACTCATCCCTATCCACCTCTCAAGAGAAAGAACTGTGTAGCTTATTGAAAAATCACTTGGATGCTTTTGCTTGGAGCTATAAGGAGATGAAGGGAGTCCACCCTTCAGTCTATACTCATCACATTTACATTAAAGAAGATTGTAAACCAGTCAGGCAGCCTCAAAGGAGGATGAATCCAGCCCTTAAAGACATTTTAAAAGAAGAACTACAAAAATTGTTGGATGTGGGATTCATCTACCCTATTTCTGACAACGGTGCTAGTGCCAAAGAAAAATGGGAAGTGGAGAATCTGTGTAGATTATCGGGAACTAAACAAGGCCACCAAGAAGAATCATTTCCCTTTGCCTTTCATAGATCAAGTGTTAGATGGCATGGCAGGGAAGAAGTTCTTCTCCTTCCTAGATGGGTTTAGCGGGTACAACTAGATCCAAATTAGCCCGAAATAACAAGATAAGACCACTTTCACTTGTCCTTGGGGTAATTTTGCATACCTGGTCCTTCCTTTTGGGTTTTTCAATGCTCCCGCCACTTTCCAAAGAGTAGTATTGAGCATATTTGTTGAACTGGTTCATGACTCAGTGGAAATCTATATGGATGACTTTACCCCTTACGGTTCTAACTTCTAGGAAGCTTTGACTAACTTGGGAAAAGTTTTAGCCAAGTGTATTGAAATGAACCTGTCCCTCAGTCCTGAAAAGTGCAAATTCCTGATGACTGAAGGGACCGGGCTAGTTCATACAATTTCTCAGCAAGGATTATAGGTGGATCCCAATAAAATTGCAATTATCCAAAGGGTCCCACCTCCTCAAAAGGTAAGAGATGTTCAGAGTTTCCTAGGCTTAGCAGGATATTATAGAAGATTCATCAAGGATTTTAGTAAGCTAGCCTCTCCATTATTTGGTATTTTGGGAAAAGATGCTAAGTTCATATGGATTGACATCTGTCAAGAGGCTCTAGATGCCTTGAAAGGTAAATTGGTAACTGCCCCAATTTTGAGAGATCCGAATTGGGCCCTACCTTTCCACATTCACACAGATGCCTTGAACAAAGTGATAGGAGTAGCCTTAGGGAAAGTTGATGAGAAGCTGCCTTATGCCATATATTTTGTTAGTAAAAACTTGTCCAAGGCATAATTAAACTACACTGTAACTGAAAAGGAGCTCCTAGCTGTAGTCCATTCCATAAATAAGTTCAGACACTACATCACCAACTATCAAACATTCGTACACACTGATCATGCTGAAATTAGGTATTTGATGAATAAACCGGATGTAAATGCTCGTATTATTAGATGGTTACTTTTATTGCAGCAATTTGATTTGACCATTGTTGATAAACCAGGTAAGGAAAATGTTGTTGCTGATTTTTTGTCTAGACTAGATCTGCCTATGTGTGAAGAAGGAATGGTGGATGATCAAATGCCAAATGAAAACCTATTTGCTATTTCAGTACTCTCTCCATGGTTTTCTGATATAGCAAATTACTTGGTTTCAGCATAGTTTCCACCACACCTGTCCTCAAAAGAGAAGAGCAAGATCATGAGGAAAAGTGCCCCATTCACCTGGATTAGGAGCAATCTTTTTAAACTTGGCCCAGATCAGATTTTGAGGTGATGTGTCAGGGAGGAGGAAGTTTTTGACATCCTCCTAACCTATCATGATGGGCTCTGTGGGGGCCATTTTGCAGCAAAGAGGATTGTCTTCAAAATTCTGCAAGCAAGTTACTATTGGCCCACTCTTCATCAAAATGTCAGGAGATATATCAGCCAATGTGACCGATGTCAAAGGATGGGGAAACCTACTCCAAGGGATGAGATGCCCCTATAACCTCAAGTGACTTTCAAGCCATTTGAGAAGTGGGACATGGATTTTGTGGGTCTTATCAACCCTCCTTCAAAACAAAAATCTTACATCATTGTGTGTACTGATTATCTGACAAAATGGGAAAAAACAAAGGCAATCAAGGCAGCAACAGAAGAAAAAGTAATTGAGTTTTTGAGGGAAAATATCTTCTACAAGTTTGGTTATCCAAGAGAATTAGTCACAGATCAAGGGAGTCAGTTTACCTCCAATCTGATTGAAGACCTGCTCACACATCACAAGATTAAGCACAAAACTTCCACCCCTTATCATTCACAAGCAAATGGATAGGTGGAAGTCACTAATAGAGCTTTGGAAGGGATTTTGACTAAGGCAGTGAGTAGCAGCAGAAAAGATTGGGCAGATCGATTGGTTGAGGCCACCTGGGCCTATAACACCACCTAGAAAACCACCACAGGGTTCACACCCTATGAGCTGGTCTATGGGAAGAAGGCTCTGTTGTCAATAGAATTTGAATATAACACATTAAGGATGGTAGCTCATCTGGACCTAGATCTCAGCCATGCACAAAACGAAAGGTTACTTCAGCTAATTGGATTGTATGAACAAAGATTGCAGGCCCTTCTCAACTTAGAGGTAGTCCAACTTTAAAGAAAAATATGGCATGACAGACACCTCAAGGAAAAATAATTCCAGGAAGGAGATTGGACGCTGCTGTATGATTCAAGATATAAAGATTTCAAGGGCAAACTGAGCACAAGATGGCTAAGACCATACACAGTAGAAAAATGCAATGACAATGGCTCAATCCTGACCCAGACCATCAATGAAGAAGCCATCCCCATGCTCGTTAATGGACATAGGTTGAAGATCTACAGGAAGCCCCTTTCCAAGTAGGAATTCATTGAGAATCTGAGTAAAATAGTGTTGGTAGTGGAGCAGGTCTCTGCCTCCACTCCACCCACACCCTAAAAAAAAGAGAAAATTAAAAATTAAAAAGAAAAAAAAGAGAAAAAGAGAAAATGAAAAAACAGAGAAAAAAATAGAAAAAAAGGAATAAAAGATCCCTGGGTGAAAACCTCTTGGAGGCGCCCAGGGCAGGCAGTGAAGGTGAAAACCTCTTGGAGGCACCCCAACTATCTCATAAAAAAAAAAAAATGAAAAAACAAAAAAAAACTAACTTCTTTTGAATGCATTGCAGATTGCAGGAGGGTCACAGAGGAAAAAAAGGACATGGCCAGGCTGCATACACCCTTGATAGCCCATTCCTCCATTGCCATTATCTTTTCCCAGGCCTTGGTCTCACTTGTTCTGAAAATTTCGCATCCTACAGGAAACTCTGTGCATTCTACAGGAGGCTCCTGTAGAAATTACAGAGAGCTCAAACTCAAGTTCAGAGAAGAATCCGAGGGCTAGAAATTTGTCCAGAAGGCTTGTGGACCTCCCTACCACCATTCATCCTCCTAATTCTCCATTCCATCCCTACACACCCACATTTCCACTTGCTTTTCCTTCCCTGCACAGAAAACACAGAAATTATGTTTCTTTCGTTCTTAAACAAAAAAATGATGATGAATAAAATAGCAGCATTCTTCACTTGTTGCTTACCTGATGTATTCCAGTTGTTACTCCTTTCCTCCAGAACCTTCTTCAGCTATCTCTTTAGTCCTTGCTCAAGCATCAGCCAAAAATTTTAGAGGGAGAAGCAGCTACAGGAAATCCTGCAGGATTCCTGTAACAGCTGATCCCTTTAAAAAAACAAGCTCCAAAGGCAGGGTCAGTGCAACCAAGATGTATGCAACGTGCAAGGAGCGGTGCCTAATCAAAAATCACCAGCATAAGCCACCAGTTCAAAGGCCATGAAAACCAGCAACAACAACAATAAAAAAAAAAACAAAGTGCCAAAGTTCGAGCATGCAGAGCACGGTAGTGACTAACAGGTAAGTGGCTAAACCCGTTCCTCTGTTGCATGAATATTATTTAGGAACTGCATGAACCATTGAGATGGTTATGATTAAATGAAATTGGTGGCCAGCTAACCCTCGTTCAGTTCAAACCACCCTCGTTGAGTTCAAACGAGCCTCGTCCAATTCAAACAGCAGTTCAAAAGATGCAGTCAACACGTGTGGTCCGTCAACTCGGGAAGGAAAAACTCAGAACCGGTAGTGGTGGCGGCGTATAACGGGAATGATGGAAGTGATGGTGGGCAGGTGACATGAAATACCATAATGACACTGGAGTAGGACCAATGGTTTGGATGGGGATAACGTACCCATCCTACCACCTCACCTCATCACCGCAGATCACGCCATCAGCTTAAGTACACTACGGTTGAAGCCTCCACCACCTTTTGTTTTCATTTACATCAATGAGTTCTCAACTGCAGCAACTCACCTACCACCTTCAGAACATCGAACCAGTCGTTCTCTGCTAGTTTTTCAAAACCCTCCCGCTTATCGGGCTCTACAGGAGCACTATCGCATTCTACAGGAGCGGGAACACCGTCTACAGGAGCCTTTCTACAGGAAGGCCAAAGAGCAACTTTGCAGAGGAAAATTTAGAATTTTTGCCAAATTCAAGCTTGAAAAGAGGTAGGCTCAGAAACCCACTCTGCATGTGATATATCTACACAAGGTGGTGGGAGTAGAAGCAAAGTATTAGGTTGAAAAAGGAAAGGAAAGTGAGCACAAAAGTCTGCCTGTGTTTTTCTGAATTCTATACAGTCTCTCCATTTTCTTCTCTACACTAAAAATCTATTTTTTTCTTCCATGTATTCTCCTGTTAAAAAAAGGGATGCAACCATAGAAAATCAAGCCTGTGAAAAACGAAATTGCAAGTTTGTTTACTCTGTGAGAAAGAAAAACAATGTTTTATATACCCTCTGTTCTGTCAAAATATTGATTTCCTCCAAAATCCCAAGAAGTAAATTCAGGTTGAAAACAGGGTTTGAAGGGAGGGAAAAAATTGCAAATTGATGTTGTGAAAAGGAAGAACACGAAAAATTCCTGATTCCAGAGAGACAAACCTCAACTATTCCTTTGTTTCCAATTTTGAAAGTTTGTTGCCTTCCTCCTCACCTAATCATTTCCAGCAGTCACTACACACCATGATAAGAGGTTTTATGAGAAAGGAGCCTTTGAACTCCAACAAATTTTATGAACACCCAGAAGTGGTATCCCTCTTTACCAAGGCAAACTAGATGCCTTTCTTTGAGATAATTCATGGATATGATGAGGATGTGACAGAGGAATTTCTAATGTCTTTAAGACCCCATTCAAAAACCCATGCTACAGTCAGTTTTAGGGGTTTGACCATAGATCTTACACCAGAATTCATCAGCAGAGTCACAAATCTTCCACTTGGGCTCCCCTGGAGCAAAGAAGAAAAACCATTAGGACAGGTTGCTAAAAAGACATTTTTTCAGCTTGATGAACATCCTGTAGAGGACAAGAATGGGGTCAGAAGGACAAGTATACCTCATCCATGGGATGAATTCAACTACCAGATCATGAAATATATTTCCTGTGAAGGGAGATACAGCGTAATCTATGGTTATCACTTCAAATTATTGCATGAATTAAGATATGGAATGGACCTACCTGCAGCTAGAAAACTCAGTCTCCCATATTTCCTCCTCCAATATTTGATAGAATGTGGCACCAAGTTGAATGCAAGGGTTCTAGACCAACTGGCCCACCATGGGCTCCTCAAATTGTTGGTAGAGGATGCCCTCCACAAATACAACATCCCTATAGCTTGGGAAATTTTCAGGAACATGTCTAGAGAAGATGACATCAAAAATCTTACTAATGACCTTAGCCCATCTGGCAGTGAAGAGGAGGAGCAGAAAGAGGAACTTGAGAAGGAAATCCATGAGGAAGCACAAAATATTCAAGTAGAAGAAGAAAAAGAGGAAAAATAGAGAGAAGAAGAGAAACATGACAAAACCACAGTTGAACCTAAGGCAGAAAAGAAAACAGCATCAAAAGCAGAGAAGAGGAAGAGAACAAAAGCTGAGAAGAAGAAGCCCAAGAAAGCTCAGAAAAAGACTGCCACAGGGAAGGTAGAAACTCAGCAAGAAAAGGAGAAAACACCACCAGAGACAGTAGAAACAAAAACAGAAACAGCAGACACAGGAAAAACTGCAGAGGATGAAGAAGAAGAATAGCAAGAAGAAGTGTCCCCTGAGACACTAGCAAGAGAAGCAGCAGTTGTTCTTGCTGCACTTAGCACTCCAGCTAAGCAAAAAGGGAAAAGGAAGAGACAGCCATCCATGTACTTCAAAGCTCGAAAGAGCACCAGGATCAAGGTAGGGAAGCCTCAACCACCTTCAAAGGAGCCCATCATAATTGAGGATGCACCTACTGTGACAAAGGAGGGATATCCCTCCAAAAGCCCCATCACTTATGAGAGGGGAAGTCCTAAGACCTCTACCTGGAAGGAAAGAGTCAAGCTAATGGACTCTAAAGCAGTTCTACAGGAGGCGCAGACCTCTCTACAGGAGACATTGGCAAAGCTCAAAGAAACCGAAAAACTTGAAAAGAAGGTAGAAGAACAGACCCAGGAGGAAGGTAAGGAAAAAGAAATAGCAGAGCCTGGACCTCAGCCTAACTTAGGCTCCTACTACAACCTTCTGGAAGGTGGGAAGATTATCCCACAAAAATTTGTTGTGCCTCTTTTCTTCGAGCTGGAAAAGGAGAGATTCAAGACACATACATGGATGAAGATTACAAAGTCTAAAGGAGTCGAAGATATAGGGCACATGGAAAAAAAGTTGAGAGAGATGAGCAAAGAATTGAGCATGGTAAGGCACACAAAGAGCATCAGAAGAGCTCAACTGCAAGAAGAAAATGAATTGTTGAAAAAGTAACTACAAGAAAGGGAACCTCAAGGAAGAAATAAGTTGTCAATCTTGGAAGGACAACAAAAAAAGAGGGATCCCAGGCAGATAGTGAAGCAGCAGAGAAACATCAACAAGAAGAAGAACCACAGACAGATAGTGAGACACTGATGAAATAGTAGCAAGAAAAATAATCCCTGGCAGAAACTGAAGTGCTGATTTTGAAAAGGTAGTTGCACGAAAAGGAAGCCCAGTTAGCCTACATGGCCAGTTGGGCAATGTAGGCCTTGCAGTGCAGAGATCCAACTAGATCATATGCACTGTATCTCAAAGATATGTGGCTCCAATTCTAGATTAACACATTGGCCTAGAGGGGCACAATACCATTTCAAAATTATGGCCAATTTATGCATTTATGTGATCACAGCTGAGTCGAGGATAAAGCAAAGCTAGCAGAATTTTACCTACACAACATGGCACTTACCGACATGAATTTATGGGATCCAAATGTTGCATTGGGAGACTTGCAGCTAATGGCTATGACTTCTTGGATGAGCCATGAAGAAAAGAGAGCAGTAGAGATTCAGAAAATAATGGCAAAAGAGCTAAGTGAGCCCCTGATGATTAGAGCAGAACCAATAGAACCCTTGGATCTCATCTATGCCCACCAACACCTTGTAGCCAATCCTCAAGTTGCCCCTGACTATGTTGACAAGCAAGCCCAAGCTATTGCTCATTTCGAGGATATGGAGAGATTGTTTGGCGATGACTGCCTTCATGCCTGCATGAGAAGGTGGAATACATTGTCACATAGCCTAAGGATCAGGGAGTATCACTCCCCAACTAGAATGAGGGAAGCCATGAGGAGAGTTCCCCTATATAAGCAATCAATGCAAAACTTGAAAGCCAACTGGATTGGTCTTAAATTCAGTCCTCCACTGCTGCTAGGACTGTTGGAAGGAGTTAAGGAGGAGGAAGAACAAAAAAAATGGGAGGAAGTGGATAGGAAATCAGGTTTCCATGATAGAGAGGAAGACATCACATCAGAGGCTTGGGATGTCAGGGAATCTGTTAGAGCCATTAAAGATGAAGAGTTAGATTAGTTTCTCAGAGGATGAGCAACCCATTCAACAGGGGGGTGATGATGAGCCCCAGAAATGGGTAACTATATGGGCTCATTCTGCCTCTTATTTCAATTTAATCCACCATTCTCAGTAGTTTTGTGCATGTTTTTGAATATATTTATGTCAATAGAGTGAATTGGGTTAGTCACTTTGCCATGTAGTCTAATAAGTGTTTATTGCAGATTTTTTGGACAATTTTGGACAAGGACCAGGAATTTATGAGCAAAATGGTAGCCAAACTTGAGGAAACAGGGAAGAGGACTTGTAGGAGGGGTGTCTCCTTCATTAATGACCCCTTTCCTCGAATCCTCCATCAGCAGCTCGGAGTACAAAGGCCCACATTGATGATTCCAAGGGGCAGCCGAGCAAGTCAAGTAGGACTGTTGTTATCTTCAGTTCTAGGAAGCCGAGTTCCTTAATTTTAGGAGGACTATTGGGAGTCCCCATTTGTATAAATAAGAAGGCTTTGAGCCTCAATAGGTTAGCCAGTTCTTAGTATATTTTCGCACTTTTGTGCAGCCTTGTACTCAACTCATTTTCGAGCTCTTTTTGAAGACAGTTTATGTGATGTAACTGCTATTTTTTGATAAATGAAGATGAAACAGTTTTTGAGCCAGCACTGATCTCTTTCAGAGGGCTGAAACTCTTGGGTTAGAGCCCAACCCAAGTTTCCCAGCACCTCCTTTATGTACTTATATGTTTTTGCTTCCATTCATGAGTTAATTTCTGTTGCATATATTCATTTTACTTCATTAGATTAGGTTGCTTTTGATGGTTAGAATAGTTGTTTTTGTTTCAAGTTGTTTAAGTAAGTTGCTGCAGTGATAGAAAAAGATCCAAAAAGGCCAACAACAGGTCTTGATCTCCTTTCTCCCTTCTTGGGACCATGGTTTGAGGTCAAGGCACTACTGCTGCCACCAAAAACACAGTTTTTGCTCTTCCATGCAACTGCTAGTGTGATCCTTTGATTTGGAAAAGTTGATATTGGTCCAGATTTAATTGCTTAGATCATTCCATGTCCTTTTACCATATTTCTCTCGCATGCTTTTCTATTCATAAGGTACTGTTCAACATTTTCTGGTTTTAGGTCAGAAATTAGGTTAAGATAGACAAAACTCTGTTTTTTTTAGTTCTTGCTTTGGTCAGTTTTGAGAAGTAAATGTGCAGATCTCTTGTAGGACATCCTAGCTCATCATTCCTCCATAAAATAACCAGCACCAACTCACTTCTCCCTAATTTCCCAACTCATTTGCAACATTTCACCAATCTGCCCTAATTTCTGCGTTTTTCCATAAAGTTGCTTTCTTGCCCCTTGAACAAATCCAACCATCTCCTTCGTCCTTGATCTTCCTTGACAAGTTATAGACCCCCCAACACCTTCATCCAGCCTTCATTTCCCCTCTCCCATCATTTTTCCACCTTCAAACCTCCAAAAACCACTTTCGGCCTCCTCCTATAGATCCCCTGTAGCCTCCTGTAGAATTTCCTGTGAGTGATTTTTCGAAGTCTGATCACAATGGAAGTATTCAAAAGGGTAATAGGGGCTTCTTAGGACCCCTCCACACCTTCCTCACCTTCTGCAAAAGCCAACTCCATCTTCCTTTACCACCAAATCTATGCACAGCCACAACCAGTCAAAACACAAGCATAATAATTCCACATAAAAATGCTCAAAAGTACAAAAATATGATTTCTTCTCATTTCTCTTTAGAAGTAGCTTGAATAAATGCAATTTACCTTTTCAGTAGTCAATGGCACCCATTTCAATAGTTTCCATCTCTTTTCTTGCAAAAGTAGGGTTAGTGGGTAAACTAGGGTTTGCTAGGGTTTGCGTTTCATTTCAGTTTTCCTTCTCTTTCTGCAAGTAGAATAGCCCCTATAGAGTTAGCTTTCTTCCATCACAGTAAAAGCTTCTTCTAAGAACTCATAGAAGTTGGCTTGAGCTCCTAGTGAACTTGTGCCAGTTGATCAAGTGACAGCCTGCAGTAAGAGCTAGTACTTGTGCATACAACACCATCGCTTCCAAGTTTGTTACGAACTACCGAGTTGATAAAAGTAAAGAAGGAAGCCCCAGGAGTTGCAGCATTATTGCTGCAATACTGGAGCTCACCAGTAAGTGCCCCATCTAGTAGCACTATCATGTTGGTCACCCTTGTGTGCAACATCTCCTCGGCAGCTTAAGTGTTGATCGCGAGGCTGGTGGACACTCTGCCAGCCTATGGAGTGCGAACTTGCAACTCCTACACTTCTGTTCGGAGAGCCCCCAATACCAACTGTTTTTGTTCTTCGAGCTATTAGAGGGCCTCTGGGGTGACATACCTCACCATTTCACTGATATCGTGCAAATCCCCCTTCGTAAGGGTGATTGGGTCCAAGGATGTCTTTGCAGCCTTGGTTTTCTTCCATGATGTTGCCTTCTCTTACGGGCGCAAACGCTTGAGTTGGGTGGATGTTGTCTGCGGGTCCACACCACCTTGTTATTTCGACTCCTCTATTTCTGCCTCAGCCCTAGGCGAAGGTGGCTTTTGTCCTTCGCGCACTTCTTCTCCTATCTTCTATTGTTCTTCCACTTTCGCGATGTCACGCGCTACCTGGGCCTTAGCCTCTGCTTCCTCCTTTCTGCACTTCTCAGCCAGCTGCACCATTAAGAGATTTGTTTCCTCCTTCTTACACTGCACAGTGGACTTTTCCATTTCGACCCAGAGCATTCTGGAGCATGCCACTCCAGTGGCCAAGACTCGAGGACTGCAAGGATCACATCATCAGACTCCAGATATTGAAAGTTATGCCATTTCTTCGTGGGGTGCTTCCGCACCTTGATAAAAACATCGTGGAAATCCACTTTGAACTCTGCAAAGCTCTATAAACTAGTGTATACTGTGGGCAACAACTACGACTTGCGATTGATCCCCATCTAGATACTCATCTCCATTAAGACCCAAAAGATCTTGCTTTATTTTATGCATTGCACATCCTCGGTCACCCACAGCAAAGCATACTTCGCTGCCTCTGGAAGTTTTGGCGTGACTGAAGGGAATTCCCTGTCTTTTGGAAGCTCCCATGCCACCAATACGATCGACAGCAAGAGCCATGCATAGTGAAATGTTTTTCCCTACTCTTGTGTCTCGTGATAGTTCACAAGGAACTCACCGCAAAGATAATTTTCCTAGTTGAACTAGACTCCTTCAGTGCATTGGGCCGCTAGTGTAATCACGGGCATGGGCACCTAATCCACGTGGCACTTTCGCATCACCTTCCATACTAGTATTTGCGTGGCTACCTTGACTACAGTTTTTAATACTGGAGATGGCATATCCTCGCTTCTTCTTCTCCAACTTGAATTTCTTCTTCATAGCTTCCATGAGGGCCAACTCGCCACCTTTTTCTTCTGGAATACTGCGTTGGATCCTCCCCTGATTAAGGCAACCGTGTAATCTGATGGATCAAGTGGTTTGTGATGGTAATGGGCTCGTCCAGCCACAAACACCCATTTTGCACCAAGCAGAGCAACTGCCTGATGACAAATACGGTCACTGGGGCACAGTGGTAATGCGACACCCAGAGTAGGTTAAGCAACCCGGGTTTCTCTACACCCTTGAGCCAGGTCTGCGGCTCCAATTCAATTGTTTCAGCAGTTGCGTCAATCCATTGGCGCATTAGTTTCTCAGTCGCTAGATGTAGGAATTTCGCGTGATCTGCGAGGTCCCAATCTTCGAATTTCAGCACAGGAACTCGCCCTAAGTGCAATTCCTAAAAACAATATCATCTGGGAGCAATGGAGTTTGCAGGGAGCTCTTGCTCTCGTTTATGTCCTTCAGCACCTTGGCTTTTCCCATGCATGGAGGAACATATTCAAGTAACCTGGTAATAGGGTCCACACCCTGGGTTTCAACTTCCATTTCTGTGTCCTCCTCATCCACCAAGATTTCCTTAGATTCTTCCTCCTTGACCTCCATATTAATGGCCTTCCCCTTTTCCTGCAAAGTGAGTTTGGTCCTCTGTGGGTTTCTTGGTGAGACGTACACCGGGATCGTAGCCTGCTTATCCTTCTTAGGTCTCAATGTTCTAGGTGATTTAGGGACCTCAACTATCACTCTGGCACTCTCTGGGGCTTCTACTACCACAATTTCCTGTGCAGCTTCCTCAGGTTTCGACATCATTCTAGTCAGAAAGTCATGTGTCTCCTTTGGAAATCTCTCAAACACTGAACTTGCTCTCAAAGCCTCAAAATTTGAAAGGTCCATACATAGTTGATAGCACAACAACTGAATTTTAAAATTCAAAGTGTTTTTCGTTGGACAGCCACTTGTAATTGATAGGGCTTTTTGAATTCAAATTCGACAGTTCCCCCCACATTCGGCCCATTAATGCTAGATTGGCAGTATATTTTCAAGAATCTAACACATAAATTTCACCTTAAATGCCTATCGCCCGCTCCATTTGGCCTCAAACCAACCATCAAATCATGAATAGTGACTTTAATGATCACTTTCCAGTGGGCCTATGTGCTAGCGTAGCTGTCTTCGCGCTGTCACGGACCCTGTGACACTTCGTTGCTTCGCACAGTCCTGACATCATGCAACTCCCCAAGCCAAGCAGTGTAGTTTATAGTCTCGCACCTCCTTTCAGCTACCTAGAGCACTAATATTGTGCTACTTTCATATAGTCACATGGCCGGATCGCCGGTGTATGGCTTCAAGCAACTGCCATTCACCTTTCCTGGGAAGGGTTCTCCATTTAACTTGACCAGTTACACCGTGCCTTCATCGGTAATCTCCTTAATAACATACGGACCTAACCAATGCATCTTGAATTTTCTGTGGAATTTATCAAACTTACTATCATACAAAAAAACCATATCGTTTACCTTGAAGGTGCGCAGCTTAATATGTTGGTCATGCCACGCTTTTTCACGCTGCTTTTGGACCTGCTGGTGAAATCCAGCCAAAAATCTCTCTTCTTCGAGCTTGTCCAACTGCACGAGCCTCTCTTCCAGGGCTCCACAATCTGTCATACCCGTGAGCACTACTATGTGTAGAATAGGCATGATGTATTCCATAGGCATCACCACTTCAACCCCGTATACCAGCCTAAAGGGTGTCTGTCCCATCAGATTTTTGCATGTCGTCTGATAAGCCCATAACATTGCAGGTATGCGTAGGTCCTAATCACTTCACTGAGCATTGCATACCTTGGTCAACACATTTTCAAGCACTTTGTTGAACGTCTCCATTGTCCCATTAGCCTGTGGGTGATAAGGTGTGCTCTTTTGGTGATACACTTGAAATTCCTCCGTTAGTGCGTTGATCATATCATTCAGGAAGTGCATACCATGATTGCTCATCAAGATCCTTGGACATCCAAATCGCATCAGTACATGCTCAAATAGGAACTTCGCAGCAGTCATGCCTGTGCAATCATTCACCGGCTATGCTTCTGCCCAACGAATCAAATACTTAGTCGCAGTGATAATGTACCTCACGCCTATCTTCCCTTGAGGTTGAATGGGTCCTACAAAATCTATTGCCCACTTTTCGAAATGTTGCAACATCATTTGTGGATTCAAAGGCATTTCATCCCTCTGCGTTGGCCTGCCTATTCTTTGACATACATCACATGCCTTGCAATATGCTTTTGAATCCTAATGAAGGGTTGGCCACCATAACCCTGCGCATAGAATCTTCTGTGTGGTTGCTCTCCCTGCATAATGTCCTCCTGTGAAGCCCCCATGAGCGTTCGCGAGGATGCTGCTTCATTCAAACTCAGGTACATAACTTCATAGTATTTCATCATTTCCCATCTTGTGTAGAAGCCCAAAAATGACAGAGAAGTTTGTCACGCACAGAGTATCCTTCCGGTGTAGTTCCAGTTGTTAGAAAGTGTAGTATATCCTTGAAATGTCCATTCGCGATGCGCATATCAAAGGGCTACGCATCAGGTAATATTTCCTCCAAATTAGTAGGTTCCTCCCCTATTTTGATGCGCAACAGATGATCTGGTCTCGTGTTCAATCTTCCAGGATTCACAACAACTTCAAAATCGTACTCTTGGAACAATAACAACCATCTGCAGATTTTCCCCTGCAGCACAGGCTTATTGACCAGGTACTTTAGCGTAGAGTGGTCCGTATACATCTTAAAGTGTCCTCCTAGCAAGTTACATCGGTACTTCTGGAGTGCGTACATCATAGTTGGCCCCTCACGTTCAGTGGCAGAATTGTTCTTCTCTACTTTGGATAATATACAGCTTGCGAAAGCGATAGGGTGGTCCAAGCCTTCTCAGCCATCCCGTGTTAGTAATTCCCCTAGCGCTATACACGACGCGTCGACATGTACATGAAACTCTTTCTTCTAGTTTGAAAAGACTTGAATCAGCGTGGTAACCATCTTTTCTTTCAATATATCCAATCTTGTCTTACAATCATCATTCCAACAAAACGTGACATCCTTCTTCAGAAAATTTTTCCATTGGCGCGATGATCTGGGAATAGCCCTTGATAATATTCCTGTAATATCCCCGTGTCCTAGAGTAGCGTGCAGCTGTTTCACACTCCTCAACACTTCCAAGTTTAGAATCACTACGATATTCAGAGGGTCTACCATCAGCCCTTGTCTGCAAACCACATGCCCCAAGAGGTTCCCAAAAGGAACACAAAATAGACACTTCTTGAGGTTGAGCACGATCTGGTATCTTCGATAGTTATCCAACATCAAGTGCAAGCTCGCTACATGGTGCTTAATCAAACCAAATACAATCCATTCATCAAAATAGACCTCTAGGAACTTATGAATCAATTCCTTGAATGTCGCAACAACCACGCGCGAAAAGATATTAGGTGCATTCTTCAATCCAAACGACATTACAGTATATTGAAAGTAACCCCACTCAGTCGCAAAGGTTGCCTTGCTCCTATCCTCTGGTGTGATTTTGATTTGGTCACACCCAGAGAATCCATTAGTGAAATAATATGCTTCCTGACCACCTACATTGTCCAACACTTCATCCGTGAATGGAGTTGGGAAAGGATCATGCACACAAGCGTCATTTAGTTTTCTGAGATCCATGCATATCCTTATCTCATCCTTCTGCTTCTTCTCTTGCACCACCATTGGGCTTACCCAATCGGATTCCTCCACAGGCTCAATGTTGCCTGCTGCTAGCATTTTGTCTAGCTCTAAGCAAACCTTCTCCTTGTAGTTTGGGTTTAGGCGGTAAGGCCTCTACTTGACTGGCTTCACATCGGGCTTTAACATGATCTTCATCAACCCTAGATCTCCAGTTATTCCTTTCAAGTCCATAAACTTGGTCGGGAATAAGTCCTGATTTTCATGGAATAATTCAGCAACCTTATCCATCGTTGCGTCGTCCCAGTAGTCTGCAATCTTTGCGAATTTGGGTTCTGCCTTTGTACAAATGTTCACCTATTTAGTTTTCACCAGCAGGATTATATCAGGGTTCTCAATCTGTGGCCCTTGAACCTCGCAGTGGCCTTCTGTTTCTGGAATGTTAATCTTCCACGGCTCTTCGTCCTCCTCTTCAGCAATTACATTGTAACATTCTAGCGCGTGACTCAGCTGAGTATCCCATTCAGGCTGAATCAGGTATAAAGAATCTTGCAGTATCCTAAAGATGGCTACTTTCACCTCTTGTAGCGCTTCATCAATACTGTCAAATCCATCCTCAACATCATGAAGCCTTCGCACAGGATATCCCATTCACCAATCCCATGGCATATCTCTATTTCTATATACCAATTCATTGGGAAAACATCCATGGTATGACGGAACAGGTGCACCCACTAAGGTTGAGGCTTTTCTCCATAAGCCTGCATCCATTTGGCCAGATGCGCACACTGATCATCCTACCCATCCTACTTGTGTTTCAGTTGCATATTAGGCTTCCCAAATCATGTTCTCATCATCCTCCTATATTCACACCAATCATCAAATCTTCCCTTGTGCGTAACCCACCATCTTGCGGGCATAGTGCGTAGTACCCAGCCCAAGGCTTGGAAGCATTGCTTTTCTAGAATCTCCCTTTAAAATGCATCCAAAAAGGTATCTACCTCAATTAGACCATCATAAGTAGGTATATTTCTTACCTTGGAAAACACACAATGTAGCGACTGGGTCATCATATTGCAATTCAGTGTAGTTACTTCATGTAACCGATTCTACCAGTGTTCTATTTCTTCGTCTTAATCCGAAGTGCAGGAACTCTCATGCTACCATGTAATCCGTCCATCCAATGTGGGATTCACCCAGTCTTAGTCTCGCGCTGTTATCTTATAGATGCAATATAGATCATCATCACTCTCATAGTTGCGGACTAGCTCTGTATAGCGTGATCCTTCAGCAGGATCCAAGGGTGTTATTACTCACAGTGATTTCTTCTCAAAGATCATATTTCACTTCTTTAGATTGATTACCCCGTTCATATCAGTAGCCTAGTCAATTCCCAGGAGTGAAAGGTAGGGATTGCTATCATCCACAATGTCTATTACTTCAAAATCTACCAGCGCACTCACTCCCTCAATATCCATGGTCACTCCCTGCAGCCACCCCATGGGTATGATTTTATGTTGATTCGCCATCCTTAGCTGAATCAGATACCATTGTAGTGCAGGTCGCCACATTCGCTCCCAAGTCTACTTCGGTAGGACATTCGCATCTGACCCCAAGTCCAAAATGACCTGATCCATTTCATACTCTCCTATTTGCGCGGTCAGTCTCATCTCTTGTCCCATCCTTGTCTTATGCTTGCCAATATTTCGTACTACACGTGATTCACTTGGCATGGTTCCAACACATCTATTGATGAGTTCTTGTAGCCTTTTTATAGCCTTACTGTCATGCAGTAACTTCATATTTGTTTCCAATAAAGTTGTGAGCATAGAGGGGTCCATTTCTGGCTCAGGCTTATCATTGCTTCTTGAAGTGGAGGCCTTAGCAAAGCTCTCCTTAGCTTCCATGAAGGCTTCCCGAGCGCACTCCAAATCAAACTCAGCCTCTTTCACCGGGGCCTTGCAAACCCATGTACTATCTTTTGGCTGTTTCCCCTTGTCATCTCTCATCGTGATTCCACTCTAGAGCACTATATTCACATTCGTATCTTACTCACGCAGCTCAGACCTCATCATCTGCAGGTTCTGAGTCGAGGTAGGTGGTAACGCCCCTTTGTCATAAATCCTAGCTATCGATGTGGGAAAATCTTCTATTTCATGATCAAACAGCATGCAATACTTTCATGATGGATGCGTTTGATTAGTGCAGTCGCGAGCATAGTGTCCTAGTCCTTTGCAATTGTAGCAAATCAACTATCCTCGACCTCTACTAGGTCCTCCTCCGCCTCGGCCTCGACCGTGCCCCTGAAATCGTATCCGCGCCATCCTTGCATTCTAGTAAAGGGGCCGCACTTCGGCCTGAACCCTGTACGCAGGAGTTCTGTCCATAATCAATTCATAGATCCTACAAGTACGCTCATCATGTCCTACCGACCTACAAAATTTGCAGAACAACTATTGTGGTGTTTGCACATACTTCTGTAGCAAGTGACAGTTGTCTGTGGCATGTTTTCCAGCTACCTGATAGATAGCGCACCATAAAGTAGGTGCTACGCTAGGTCCTGTTTGAGCTTCCAACCTTAAAGGCATTGGTCCTCCTCTCGCAAGGTAATTTGTGAAGACCAGGCAATGGTATTTGTCATGACCCTGACTCTTACCTTTCAAGCACCACACCTCTTCGCGTACCTCTGGTCAAACTGTCTTGTCCTGCTTCAGACTTTGCATCTCAAGGCATAGATTTTTTAGCTGCACATGGATATGTTGGACTCCTATATTAGGATCCTGCATCGGAGTCTCATGTAATCTCATGGCAATCTCCAAGGCCTCTACCTGAGTGCTTATCTTCTGTTGCGACAACGCACTCCTTAAGTGTGGTAGTAGTGAAGCCACAAACCACTCACAATGTTGTGCATCTGTCAAATTCATGTTGGCTTCGCAAATTATACATTTCAGCCTCTGATCTAGCTCCCAAGGCATCTCACCTGGTTGCAGCACTATCTCTTTGAATCCCACAATCGACTGCACTAGATTTAGGCCTGCTAAATTCCGTATTTAGTGCTGCTTGGATGTCTACTACTCTAGCATTCGGGTTATCGTTGGAGTACTTAATATACTAGGTTAGTGCATGATCCTGTGGAGCGCTAACTAGTGTCGCTTCTTTATATGGTCCTCATTTCCCAAGCCTTTAAACAAAGGAAACTTTACTGTGTTTGCCATACTGAATCACGATGGAGGTGCAGGTGGTACGAGTGAAGTTGGAGGTGATGGCGGTAAAGTTGATGGTGGTGTGGGTGGAGGTGGTATTCATGGGAATACTTGTTTTATCAACTAAATAGCACTTCGCGGAGAAACCTTTGCGATCCCTTCTTTGTCCCCTTGCGGAGGTGAAATCAAGGGGCTATGTTATGGATCCTTATTTCCTTCGTTTTTGTAAAATCTTCTGCTTCATGTAGCCCCGAACATCAAGGTAGATGCATAACCCGTTTTTCACACAACAACATCTTAATCCAAGTATTCAAAGATTTTACATACTTACCTCATGGTCCTTTAAAAAAGTGTCACTCTGCCTTACTATAACTGACTGAGGTGTCGACCACAAATTTAGTCACAAATCCTCCTATGATGTGATTGATCCAATGATCGATAGCGCGGGCGATCTTATCCTCTGATGCTTCCGACCTTCGCACTAGCTCTGGGGTCCACCCAATAGGATCATCAAGTTTCCACCTTCCTTGGCTATCTGCTAGCTTTGCGATCCACTCGTATAGCTCAGCAGGAAAGGAGGCAAAAAAAAATTCATGGATCTCCTATACAGGTATTGGTCCAACCACTGTTTTTTTTTACAGTCACGGGTTTCTGTTTTCTTGTGCTGCAAACTCGTGAATCCTTCTGTCCAACCAGCCTTCGATTTATTTATTAGTTGGATTCCAGTGATACGACATCACACATCTCTTATGCAGATTCTGGTCCCGGCAACAGAACCATTTGTTGGCTTGAGGGGGCCTGACCCAGCTTTAGTGTCAGTTAGCCAAAAAATCCCTACACTATTGGCCCTTTCGGCATTAGCCCGCAGGGCGCGGACTGAAGCCTCACCCGAAGCAGTATGGGGCGATGTTGGAACCAAGTTTATGCACCCTTGAGATGGTTGTGATGTTGGGATATCCCAGTTATACCTGCCTACATGCAGGTTGCTTAGCCCTCTGTTCCACCCTTCAATACCTTCGCACAAAGGATACAATCGGCTTTCGTGCAACCCTAACCAGGGGCTGATATACTTTCGTGTTGCTAGGGCAGTGAACTGCAATATCTCCTGAACTAGCATAAGTGTCTTACTTACCTTATTAACCGATCTTAGTTAGCTTTGCGTAAACAGATGTTCTTACTTGTGTTTTCTTAACCAACACATTTACATACATTCGCGCATCATATAATCATTATAAGTGAAATTCATACCCAATATAATAGATGCATAAATAGGAAATAAAGACACAGAAATTATAGAATCCTTCTCTTTATTGATAATTCTGGACAATTACAGACTCGACCCGCCCTGCGCACTCAGCTGCAGGGGTCCGCGCACTCAGCTGTGGACTTCTAGGCCTTTGCGCACTCAGCTGCAGAGCCTCTACCTATGCTACAACCCAAGCTTATACTTCTACTTCCGAATTATCTCTCATACATGTCGATGCCTTCTTCATGCATCTAACCACTTAAAGCTTAGCTCTATTTATATAATCCCATGGTTCGTGGACCATGGGTAGATCTTTTATAGCCGAAATTACATTTCCAAAATAAGGGCAGACAACCCTATGACTCTTTAACACCTATGCACTCTGCGGCCACAAAATGTGGAGTCTTTACCTTTCGATTACAAAATTGGACCAAAACATGGGATTTTAGCCCCAAAAATTCCCTTGGGGGATCCCGCGCCCAACACCTGTGCTAGCTAAATGTTTGATTTCTTTTGAGTTTGCAAGCATTGGTGTGGCTATTACCCAGCTGATCATTAGAAAAGAAATGTTAAAACTCTAACCTAGAACTGAATAAAGGAAGCACAAGACAGCTCATGCTTATGAGCCCAGATTGACATATCAATATTAGGAGATTAATTCACCAATTTAATCTCTCAACATTTTGGCATCGTTTCCAGGGACATTGTCATTTCTTATTCAGGTAACCATTATCATTTGAGTTTTAGGATCTTGCAGGACTATCAGAGGGTGGAGAGAGTACGATAAGACATGAGTGAAGAGCCACACATCCACTTTTGTCAGGTTGCTCCAAAGTCTGACCGATCACTACTTGTTCTTGAGTTTCTATTTATTTTATCTTTATGCGTAGGAGTACAGGTATACCTAAGGATAGAAAGGGTAGATTTATTTCCAGTTATAAATTTCTTGCAACTTTTGGATCAATTAATATACCCATTCTTACCGCTGGTAATCGATATGCAGGTCTGAGACAAGAAGGAGGAAGCGTTGATGCCAACGTGGTTTTGGATCAGGAATTCTTAGATCGAGGGGAAAGGATCATTCAACAGGTTGTCTTTGACAACCCTGTAGAAGAACTAGTGGAACAGCAAGACAACTTGGACGAGAAATCAACCAACATCAACTGTGTCCCAATACCCCCTATTCACACCATAATCAGCAAACCCCAGCGGGTGTCAGTTGTAGAAATGGATCACCAAGATGGGGAGGACAGACACAATGAAGAATGCCAGGAAGAGGGAGAAGGTCCTCAACGCAATGGGAACCTCTTTAGAGGGGGCAACTAGGAAGACGAAGAGGAGGTTACCTTTGGATTCCCTATCCTAGATGTGACTCGTGATATCACAATGAAAAGCATTCTGATGGCATCTCTCCCATTATTCTACGGTAAATCATCTAAAGATCCCGATGCCTTTCTTTTTGAATTCGATATTTTATGTCGCAGTTATAATTACTATGATGATGCACATAAACTTAAATTGTTTCCCACCACATTAAAATATGCAGCTTCTAGGTGGTTCATGAGTCTAGGGAAACACACTATATACACATGGGATGACATGAGATTAGTTTTTCTTAAAAAGTATCAAGATTTTTGTAAATGTAGGGATATCAACAATATCCTTAGAATGCAACAAACTGAAGATGAAAACCTAGAAGAGTATCTTGAACGGTTCCTATACAACTTTCACAAATCTCGTGGGTTCAACCTAGATGAAAAGATTATCAAAACCGTGTTTCTAAAAGGCCTGAGAGATGATTGCATTAAAACATTAAACCTTCTTAGTGGTGGAGATATTTATAAGAAGCGATTTTCTAAAGTCATTGAGCTTTGTCGCACCTATTCTAGGAGCCAAGTTAAAGTAGGTAAAAAGCTTCGGGAAATTAGAGACAATTCTAGAGACTATCTGCAAAAGAAAACTGTAGCTAATGTTGTTACAAGAGTCGAGCTGGGAAACCTATTAGAAAATTTTAAAACTGATATCCTAAACACAATCAGTGACCAGCTAGACACCATGAAAATTAAACAAAAACAAGAAGTCGAGAAAGCATCCATGGTAATCTTTTGTTCCAAGTGTAGGCGTAAACATGCAGAGAGGGAATTTCCTTTAAACACCATTGAGGTCTATGGAATCTATACTCTAGAACACCCAACCGAGAAGTGCCCATCACTTCCTAGCTTACAGGCCATTTACAAGGGGAACGCTGAAACCATTGACCAATCTCAAGCGACCAAAAAACCCACCTGGAGAGGCCAAAGTCAAAATATGTTTCCAGATCCAAATTCTCAAGGTTATAGCCAGTCTCAGCCTTGGACCTTTCCTGCATCCTACTCTCCTTGGGATGCTTAGCAACCACAAAATACTGCTTGGAGCTAGAATTCAAGGACAAACCCCTATGCCAATAGCTATCAACCCCATCCCCAATTCTATGTATCTTATCCAGATATGCCAAGTACTTCATATAATCCGACCATGCAAACCTATCAACCAGTGTATAACCCCAACATGTATCAAAAACCTACATTGCCACCACCTCCTTTGCATCAATTATTACCTGCACCTACTAACCCATCATCTTTGCAAGCACCTACTACCATAAACCCACCCCAACCTACATTGTTGCCTGCGCAACACGTACCTAACCCAAGTCATAATAGATTACCTCAACCAGTGCAAAACATTGATATTCAACCTTTTCCTACATAAATTATCACTGCCATTCCTATGAATGAAATCCAATTACGATTAGGAAAGACAGTCAACAAAGGAAAATCAATTGTTGTTATCCAAGAAGAGGTATGCTCCACATCATTCGAAAATCATTTGCAAAACGAAAAACAACAATAATCACAGAAAGAAGAATCACTTGAACCACCGTACCCAGGCAGACTAATTGTAAAGAAAGAGGAGATCCCGCTTGAATATGATTTGGAAAATGAACTTAGGAATGTCTACATGAAAATTCTGCTCTTAAAAGCAATTAGAGACATTCCCATATATACCAAAATTGTTAAGGATCTCTGCATTAAGAAACCGGGGAGAAAGGGGCATAAAAACCAGAATGTCAAAATCATGAGCCAAATGTCCACGATGATTTATGATATGCCTGCCAAATACAATGACCCCGAGAACCCCATTGTCACCATTGAGATAAATGGAGTACTTCTGCCAAATACTCTCGTGGATCTAGGGGCAACAATAAATGCAATGACCTATGAAACAATGACATCATTACATCTACCTGGACTTAAAACCACCCCTATCCTTTTAGAAATGGTAGATAAATCTATCGTCAAACCAATAGGATCCCTGGAGGACATAGTAGTCACTATTGCCTCTTGGAAATTTCCCATAGATTTCATAGTCATTTCTCCAAAAACCTCTAGGCTCAGACACCCTGTGGTCCTGGGACAGCCATGGCTGGCAACTGTTGATGCTGTCATTGGATGCAGAAATGGAGAAATGATTATTTCTAATGGTCCTCACAATCAAACATTGTTTATTTTTCCACCTGCTCAGAGAGCTGTAAAAGTACCATTATGGCTCAAAAACCCATATGGAGATGAGGACTGTATGTTCCTTTGTTAATATCAGATCAGTCTAGAGGTCTCTAGGAACATTCTAATAAACATGTTTTACAGCAGTTTTTAGCTTATAGCTCTTGTATCGATTATCCCATCTATTTTAATGGTTATCAGCATGTGTTTAGTGATGAGTTTCAGGAAACCTGCCATCCAACTGTCTTCGCCTCTTTTTCAGCAATGGAGGAAATTCATGAGCTCACCACAGAACCTATTGAAATTTTTGAAGGAAATATCTTACATATCATTACAAGATTGACTGCAGAACAAAGGCAGTAGTTGATGAGTATGATTTGCGAACAAACTAGAGAATTTGCATGGGATTACTTGGATATGAGGGGAATACATCCAGACACTTGCATCCACCATATATATACGAATGAAGAAATGAGACCTATTCAGAAACCACAAAGGCGTATGAAACCAGCATTAAAAGACATTGTCAAAGATGATCTTCAGAAACTTTTGGCCGCAGATTTCATCTACCCCACTTCTGACAATAAGTGAGTGTCGCCTCTGGTAGTGGTTCCAAAGAAGAACGACAAGTGGTGGATCTGCGTTGACTACAGAGAACTAAACAAGGCCACATTGTGCGACTATTTTCCATTTACCTTCATTGATCAATTCCTCGACACGCTGTTAGGTAAGAAATATTTTTCTTTTCTAGATGGATACATTGGGTACAATCAAATACAAATAGTTGAAGAAGACCAGGAGAAGACTACCTTTACATGTCCTTTGGGTACTTATGCATATAGAGTCCTCCCCTTTGGTCTTTGTAACAACCCCGCCACTTTTCAGAGAGTTTTACTTGCCATTTTCTCTGATCTAATCCATGACTATGTGGAAGTCTATATGGATGACTTCACAGTTTATGGAGATGACTTTCCGCGGGCTTCAGAAAATCTAGAGAAGGTATTGATTCGTTGTCAAGAAGTTGATCTAGCCCTTAGTAGTGATAAATGTAGGATGATGCAAACTAAAGGAATTGTTCTAGGCCATCATGTGTCATTTGAAGGGATTCAAGTTGACCCGGAAAAAATCGAGGTAATCTCACCTATCCCTATTTCGAGCTTGCAAAAAGAGGTAAGAAGTTTCTTAGGGAACGCAGGATATTATTGACAATTTATTGAGAATTTCACTAGAATTGCAGCACCATTATTTAAATTGTTAACTAAAGATGTTGACTTTGTATGGAATGTTGACTGTCAACAGGCTTTTCAAGTTCTGAAGGGAAAGTTGTCTACAGCTTCGGTGCTAAGAGGACCAAATTGGTCCTTACCATTTCATATTTGTACAGATGCCTCTGATACTGCCCTAGGAGCAGTTTTGGGACAAAGGGAGGACAACTTTCCCTATGCCATTTATTTTGTCAGCAAATATTTCTCTCCCATTGAATTAAATTATACAGTTACTGAAAAAGAGTTGTTAGTAGTTGTGCATCCTATAGGAAAGTTTAGACATTATATTACTGGTTATGAGACATTTGTCCATACCGACCATTCTACTGTTAGATTTTTAGTGAATAAACCTATTACTAATGATAGGATAACTAGATGGTTGTTTCTTCTAAAATAATTCAATATAACTATAATTGATAGGCCTGGAAGAGATAACTTGGTAGCTGATTTCTTATCTCGTTTAAATCTTACGCAGGGAAACATGCCAACACCAATGCCTGATGAATTTCCAGATGAAGCATTATTTTCCATTTCCACTATTACTCCTTGGTTCATCAATGTCACTAATTATCTGGTATCAGGAAAACTACCTCAAAACATGTCGGCCCGAGTGAAGCATAATATAGTGCAGCGCAGTGCTGGTTTCTCTTGGATCGAAGGAGATCTATTTTATCCGAGCTACACTTGATTATGAGGCGGTGTGTACAAGAAGATGAAATGCATGATATACTAAGTGCTAGTCTCAACGAGCCTTGTGGTGGCCATTTTTCCGATAAAAGGATGGCATATAAAGTTCTCTGTACTGAATACTATTGGCCTACACTCTTTAAAGACGCCAAGCAGTTTGTTTTGAGTTGTGATGCTTGCCAAAAAATTGGGAGACTAGTTTCCTTTGATGAAATACCTTTTCAACCACAAATTTCCATTGAACCCTTTGAGAAGTGGGCATTGGACTTTGTAGGGCCCATCTCCCCAATGTCAAATAAGAAGAAATATATTTTGGTATGCACTGATTATGTCACCAAGTGGGTGGAGGCTAAAGCCTTGTATGCTGCCACTAAAAAGGCAGTAGTAGAATTTTTGTTCAAGGACATCTTTACAAGATTCAGTGTGCCTCGTGAAATCGTCACAGACCAAGGTACACGATTTACATAAAATTTGGTCAAGGAAATCACGGAGTAGTATCAAGTTAAGCACTGCAAATCAACTCCTTACCATCCCCAGGGTAATGGGAAAGTGGAGTCCACAAACAAATTTTTGGAATCCATCCTTACAAAAACAATTCAACTGCATCACAAGGACTAGGTGGATAAGTTACCAGAAGCACTATGGGCTTACCGGATCACTTGGAGAAATGTGACTGAACACACACCTTATGAGTTAGTCTATGGTAAGCAAGTACTCTTGCCCATCGAGTTCCAAGTAAAGGCATTCAGAACTGCCACTCAGTTGGGCATGAATCTAAATGAGGCTCAAGAACAGAGATTGATGCAATTGAATGAACTTGACGAGATCTGACAAGATGCCTACCATAGAACTACATTAGTATAGAACCAAAGAGCCTGATGGCATGACAAATTTTGTCCAGGTTGTTATAGACAATTTTGTGCCTTGCATGAATTGTCAATAATCCAAGGGATCCAAAGTCCCTAAACATGATGTTCCTACCCCTAGAGGAACAAGGTCAGCAAACCAACAGCTCTCAGATCAGTTCTCCACCTGAAAACACTCAAAAACAAGCAATCCTGAAATCAAAGCAGGTGCTCCACTAGGCTTCTGCGCTGAAACTCAACTCCTCCATGGTGTACCTGCGTTGCAAAGCAGGTAGAACAAAGGCCACCTGCGCTGAGCGAGATGGGACAAGTGGCACACTGAGTCATTGCTCTGGAATCTTCCAAAAATGACACTTGGATCAGGGATTTCGCCTTGTGATGAGTCAGAGGCTCTGTTTCTCCAAGTGGACTCAAGAACTGAAGATCAACTGAAGAGAGAGAGGACACAAGGCAGCTACACATCAGTTGCAAGTTGACTCATCCTTTCTCAATTCATCTATATATTGAGCTCTCTCCTATGAGCTCAGGAGGCTGGAATTTTGTGCAAAGTAATGATATGCTGTTGGTTTCACTATAGAACTATTGGGTGATTGCTTGAAGGAGGTGAAGAGGAGAAATTCTTTCTGCTGGGAGGTGTTGCTGGATTGGGGCCTTCAATGGTTGTAACACTCTCAGAACTTTACTTCTTCTATTAATAAAAGCTATTGAGGTTCTTCTATATACATTTGTTTCAATGATGTGTTGTGATAATTGTATATTTGATTTATGCTAATCCTTGAATCAGTTATGATTGCATGCTTCTTGTAGTTTCCTTCTTTGTTATTTTACAGGATCTCATTGTAGTTGGGCCAGTAAAAGAGCAAGGAGCTGGGAGCAAGCAAGCAAAGAGAAGAGTTTGGATTCGACATTAAGCGCAAGGCAACGGTTAGTGCATTTCTTCATTCTCTCTTGCTTTCATAAAGAAGTAAACCTTAAGTAGTTTTCTTTATAGTTGTTGCTGAGGTACTATCACCCTTAGAGTGGGATAGGGTCATCCGAATCGGATACTTTTCCCTACAACAAACTGGCGACTCCGCTGGGGATCGTATCTGTTTGATTGTTTGTAGTATTTTGCTATTCATTTCCTGAACAAAAGAGTACCAAATCAAAAAGCTTTTGACTATATCAAAAGCGAAGTAGAGGGCAGCTACTCTAGCTCATTTCTGAGCATGTTCATGATTTGAAGAGCTGATCTACAAGGATCCTTGTAAGCTCTTAGTGATAGCTTTTCATCTTCCTTGTCATCCCTTTGTGTGTACTTGACTGATAGCTTCTGATTTGAGCAAAAACTGTGAATTTTTGAGAAAATTGTGACCCGAAAACTGAGAAAACGCAACTTTCGTTTTCCAAAGCAGGTAGTACACAGGCTACCTGCTTTGCAACGCAGGTCCCAAAGGGGCTACCTGCGCTGAGAGCTAGACTGGCTGTGCAGCACCTGCGTTGGCCCAATTTTGCTTTGTGCATTTGGGGTTTCCTCCCTTTTTCTTGCCTGTTTTCACTATAGATTTTGCAGCCAGTTACCAGTCTTGTACCTGTTCTGAAACCAACCTTACTTGCCATCATTCCGCCTCTGTTATATAACGAAATTGTACTTGTTCTTTTGTATTTCTTACATCATTTACAATTTCCCATAACGAAAGTGAACTAGTCTTGCTTTGGCCTCTTAGATCTGAACCTGTGTTAGGCATTTTGCTGGTCTAAAGAGTTAGCTTGTTTGCTGTCCATAATTGATTAGTCTTTTTACTTTCGTCATTATGGTTTGATTTCATGTATTTCCAGTGATTAAACAAGTAAATCTTAAGGTGTCTTTTGATTTTGGACAAGCTTGTTTGTTTTCGCTTTAAATCAAAATCAAAGTTATATAACAACTTTCTTTTTGTAATACATCAACATTAAGAAAGGGAAAAGAAAATACATGCATTTTGCATTTTGCATTTGACTGTTTGCATGCTGATTTAGGAAATTTTGCATTAGTGTGTGCTCTATGATCTGTGTGAAAAGATTTGCCTTTCTTCTCCTCAGTAGTTAAGATTTTCAAAGTTGAAAGATTGAAAAGTTTGCTTCTCATCTTAGACTGCATTCAGGAATTTGTTACATACATCTCGTGGTGATCCTTAAAGGCAAACTGCTAAGCAAGATCAACATTAAAATAAATTCAATTTACATAACAACGCTTTGAAACATAACGCAAACACATAGAGGTCTAGGTAGAGACGTGTTCCGGCGTCGTTAAACGTAGTGACTGTCGATCTCTACGAAGGTGGGTGATTCCTCCTGAGAGTCGGTGGCACTAATACGGACTTGTGCTCCCACGTACCGTCACGTATATATTGGGAGACCCCTATAGGAACAAAGCCTTTATCCATAGGAAGCCGTGTCGGCCGCCCTACTGATCGCGATGCAGTGAACACAGCATTCACGAAGATCGACCACCCGTACCGTAAAACGTATTCTGTGGTTTCGCGAAAAGTTTGGCACACCCTCTGCCTAGAACTCCAGAGCAGTTTCTTTTGGCCTTTTTCAAACTCTATAACTGAAAAAGTCCATCCGAGCATTTGTCACTTCGGGCTTGTTAAAACATCGAAGGGGACTAGAGTCATCTTTAGCTTTTTCTCGACTCTTAAAACATGAAAAAGCAGAGTTGTGTCTAAAGCGTCGTTAATAAAATTTATTTTAATCGGAACATAATCACCTGTTATTCCCGCGTTGATCTTTCAGTTGAAAAGTATGGAGCCCACCAACCAAGGAAGTCACCTTGGTGGAAATCCCAATCCCTTCTCCTCTTGGGGAGATGTTGGTGCGCCTCATATGGCCACATTGTCACTTCCAGGATTGAAAATTGGCCTACCTGTATGGCTCTTTTCAACTAATGTAGTTCAAATCGCCACAAATCCTGAGCAGTCGAATCAACAGTCAGACCAGTCTGGAGCTGCCCACCAGCCTTCCACTTCTTACAATTCTTCCTCTGATCCTTCATCTTCACAAGGTAGAGCCGGCAGAAGTCAGCCTCCCATGGAGAAGAAGGAAAAGAAGAAGAAAGAAAAGAAGCAGAAGGGGCCTATGGCGAAGGCAACTGGGGGCAAGCAAAAGACATCTGACAAAAATCCACACACTGCACCGACCGGGCCTAAATCGCCATGTGTCATTTGCAAAGGGACCCACTTCCATCGTGATTGTCCTTGTATTCCCCGGATACTAAGGGACTGGTCCCCGAGGTTGCACGATCCGGTAGCATCAACCTCTGGTAGTCATGTTGATTGCAGTCCATCAACTAGCGAGATTGAAGGACGAAAAGGGAGACCAAGATCACCCTGTATGTTGTGTGAAGGCGATCACGCGATCCACCGATGTCCATTCTTAGATGAGGCGAAGAGAGTTCTGGAAGATCGTCCGGTTTCACTGTTACGACTTCCTCCTGGATACCAAAAACTCGCGCCAAGTCCCTCGATAGTTGAAAATCCAGCTGGCCCGCTCAAGTGGTCAGCTGAAGTGTCAGTCATTGAGAATGAACCTGCTGAATCCAGACCAGACGAAAGTCTAAAGGTCGAAACGGCAGTTGACCCGGTTCTCCCTTCAGAGGTTTCATCCTCAAATGACTCCGTCATTGAAGACCCATCTTCAAATGACACCCTCACTGAAGAGGATAAGGATGACACCGTCCATATTCTTTTCATCAACACAGACTCTGATGAGCATCAGGGTAATGCGCCCATTCCTTTATCGCAGGAAGGAACATCGTCAGGGTCGTATCCGACCGTGTATTCGGTCCCACCACCAAGCAACCTAGTTGTATCCTTTGATTGGAAACAACTAGGCAGACCCCGGTTACCAGCCAGTATCCCATTCAGAATCATCGTCCAAATCTACAGAATGGTGATGGCTGGAACTATCATTGATGAAGGGGCATCTGTGAGTATCCTTTCCTCTATTGCTTGGAAAGCACTGGGTTCCCTGGCGCTTTTACCTGAGATGAGAAATCTATCAGGTTTTGATAAAGGAACCAGTCGCCCGTTAGGGATTCTCCCCAATGTTCCAGTTACATTGAAGGGGAAGACAGTTCATATGAATGTCATGGTCGTCCAGGGACCCTTGGATTATAACCTACTCCTTGGACGGGACTATATATATTGCATGGGAGCAATAGTCTCCTCACTCTTTAGAGTAATGTGTTTTCCACACGAAGGAAAGATGGTCAAGCTCGTGGACCAACTTTCATTTCCGGGATCTCGCATCGCAAATAGTCAAATACCAACCCTAAATGGCTTATTCACTCAAGAAATGCCTCCACCCCCGGTTCTACTTCCCGATGAATGCGAGTGATTCGGAAAGATATAACTGGGACCCAGGGGGCATGCACCCTGGCCTGCCTTGGGCAGAGGAAACCTTGGGTATAAAGTTGATTTCCGCAGAAGAATATGACTAGTCCGTACCCCGTCCGAAAGAAGGAAGAGAGGGTTGTTCTAAAATAAGATTATTTTGTCAAAAGTTATGTGAGTGAGATAATCTGCTTCTCGCTCCCCTTGTCTAGATAATAAGGATACCGAGGAAGGGGACCATTTGCGGTAGCAAGTAGTAACCATCTTTGAAGACAAGCCTCACCCATTAAAACATATGTTTTGAAGGATAAGTAGGGGCAACCTCCAAAGAAAGAGATTCTATTGCTACAACAAGTGGTCACCATCCTTAGTAACCTAATGGTAGACATCGCCGGGAAAAAGAGTTTAGTTTGCGGCAGCAAACAAAACCATTTTTCGGATAATAAGTAAGAGGCAAACCTCCCTCCGTAACACCAATGTTTTATCTGTTGCGATCTTGCAAAAACCTAAAAGTGAACTAATGGGAAGACAAGTACCATCGGCACCGAAAAATAGCAAGACGACAAGTAGAAAAACGGAGGTGGGACAGAGGAGGGGTAGCCTTGAAATTATATTTTATACCTGGGGGCATGCAAACCTTTTGGAGTGCAAGCAAAGAGCGGTTATTTATCTGTTTTTTGGATTAGTCGTTTCCGAACTAGCATAAAAAAAAGGGATGTGGGGCAAAAGTCAAAACTTGCCAAATAGGAGCATAGCTTCGTGAGATAAAGCTCCTTAAAAAATAGCTATCTCACCTGAGGCGTTTCTTGTATTATGACTGGTATAATCGAGCAGTTTTAGCACACAGTTCATGCTCATTAAAAAATAAACGCAAGATCCGAGCAGTTTTAATACATAGTTCATGCTCGTTAAAAAATAAACATAAGTTGTGAGCAATCTTCCCGTAGAGTTCAAGCTCACCCAGAAAAAATGAACCGGTAAATAACCTTGAGAAATGTAACCTTTGACTGCCATATTAAAAGCCATTGGTTGTGTTTATATGCCATCACCTCCATCCGTTCATTTGGCCAATCGTTCATCTCCATATGTTTGTTTACCCATTTTGAGGAACAGCTGCGAAGAGTGATTTCACTTAGCCATCCCTGTGACACTGCCGTGATTGGAATATTCCAACTTGTACCTGGAATCTGCTGCTATCCCTGTTTATCACTCGTTCCTCAAAAGACGAGTCTTCTTTGAGCTCTTTTCACTGACTCGTAAAATATGAAAAGTTTGCCGAGTTTTGGCCTTCCAGCTCGTTAAAACGACCGGAAGAGCTATCCCTCCTCTAGATTTTAATCTTTTTGGACCTGAGGGATTATTGCACAAAAAGATCGAGCACTTGTTTTGTTCGGCTCGTTAAAGCAATCGAAAATTCATCCCTTCTGTATTGTTTTATAATTTTTCGGACTTAAGGGATTAGATGACGAAAAAGGAATTCTGGAGTTGACTTTATGTACCTTTTCAGACTCTCTAAAAATGAAAAGGACCGAGTTATCCTTGTCGTTAGACTCGTTAAATTCATTAAATAGCGACAAACTTGTCTTTAGACGAGAACGAGTTTCCCTATCGCTAGGCTCATTAAAACATAGCGATGGGCTTGCCCGAAGGGCACGTTATAGAACAAGCATATGTTATCCTCCTCAAGCTTGACAAAAATAAAGAGGTACTGGTCAGCAATGACTGGGGAAAAATTGGGAGAACCTCACAGCTTTAATGGTAGCAAGTCGCTCTTGAACATGACACTTTGTCCTCCGTATCACATCGGGTTGGGTTGTTTCATTCACCGGTCTCATCACCATGGTCCTCGCCACACCATCCACATTTGGGGTAATGCTACCAATCCATCACATCAGTGTCGTTATATGTTCAAGAGATGTTGTTCTGCAGAGCGTCAACCGTGTCCCATCCACTACCATACATTGTCCTTCATCCATTTCATGACCGCCACCCTGAATCATACATCACAGTTTGTTTTCACCTCATCACAATCATTAGCTCCGTTCCGTGTCACTGATGTGGGATTCATTAAGGCCCTCCTTTGACGGATCGCTCCTTGTCGACATCAGCTCATTATCCAAGGAGTTGATCTAGGAACAACCCCTTCAGTACTTTGAAGCTTGCATGCCTCAATGGCAAGTTTCTCACCTCCGGCGATAGCTATACATACATGACCTTCGACCAGAAGATTTTGCATGGTGGTCGACGCCAAGTCCTTTATTCCCACCATGTGAATTGTACTATTGTACCTTGAGGGTCATCATCCTTATCGGTGATTCCTCTCGCGCTTGTTAACGATTTACATCATTGACCGGTAATCAAGCGATGTCTTTCCATGTTCGACTTCAAGAAATTCTCACATGGATCGACTTGTACATCGAGTGAAGATTGGATTAGATTGAAGACCCCGGATCTAGTTTCATCCATCCGGGCTGCGATATATATTCAGGATATAAAAACATTTGATATGTACATCATTGCAGCAGATGATCATCCTTCTCAAAGGATGATAATTTCAGCAGAGAATTATCAGTCTATCATCAGACGATCGTCTGTGCTATGTACCAAAATGAATTTATAAAGCTGAGCATGGGAATGCCCGCCTCAGCTAGATCATGAAAAAGTATGAAAAATAATGTATTGTATTGTATCTTATTACAGGACACTTCTCAGCAGATTGAATGAACTTCGAATCCTCCTAATAAAGCATTTCACCCGATAAACGACCTCATACTTTAGGGGGCATCTGTTATAGACAATTTTGTGCCTTGCATGAATTGTCAATAATCCAAGGGATCCAAAGTCCCTAAACATGATGTTCCTACCCCTAGAGGAACAAGGTCAGCAAACCAACAGCTCTCAGATCAGTTCTCCACCTGAAAACACTCAAAAACAAGCAATCCTGAAATCAAAGCAGGTGCTCCACTAGGCTTCTGCGCTGAAACTCAACTCCTCCATGGTGTACCTGCATTGCAAAGCAGGTAGAACAAAGGCCACCTGCGCTGAGCGAGATGGGACAAGTGGCACACTGAGTCATTGCTCTGGAATCTTCCAAAAATGACACTTGGATTAGGGATTTCGCCTTGTGATGAGTCAGAGGCTCTGTTTCTCCAAGTGGAAGCAAAGTTCTCCAAGTGGACTCAAGAACTGAAGATCAACTGAAGAGAGAGAGGACACAAGGCAACTACACATCAGTTGCAAGCTGACTCATCCTTTCTCAATTCATCTATATATTGAGCTCTCTCCTATGAGCTCAGGAGGCTGGAATTTTGTGCAAAGTAATGATATGCTGTTGGTTTCACTATAGAACTATTGGGTGATTGCTTGAAGGAGGTGAAGAGGAGAAATTCTTTCTGCTGGGAGGTGTTGCTGGATTGGGGCCTTCAATGGTTGTAACACTCTCAGAACTTTACTTCTTCTATTAATAAAAGCTATTGAGGTTCTTCTATATACATTTGTTTCAATGATGTGTTGTGATAATTGTATATTTGATTTATGCTAATCCTTGAATCAGTTATGATTGCATGCTTCTTGTAGTTTCCTTCTTTGTTATTTTACAGGATCTCATTGTAGCTGGGCCAGTAAAAGAGCAAGGAGCTGGGAGCAAGCAAGCAAAGAGAAGAGTTTGGATTCGACATTAAGCGCAAGGCAACGGTTAGTGCATTTCTTCATTCTCTCTTGCTTTCATAAAGAAGTAAACCTTAAGTAGTTTTCTTTACAGTTGTTGCTGAGGTACTATCACCCTTAGAGTGGGATAGGGTCATCCGAATCGGATACTTTTCCCTACAACACAGGTGACGGGGCCTTATTATATGATAGTAAGTTTAAGCATTTCAAAGGTAAATTTTCTACCAGATGGTTAGGACTGTATGAGGTATCTAAGGTTTTTGATAATGGTTCAGTTCATATTTGTACTATTGATGATGATAAGACTTCTTTTGTAGTAAATGGTCATCAGCTTAAAGTTTATCATAAACCACTTTCATGTGATTAGTTTTTGCAAGAAGTTCGAAGGGATCCAAGTTTGGAGTTGATTCATGCAAATGACTGGCCCCTTGCTAGTTCAGCTGATTAATTTTTATATTTACATATGTGTATATATATATAAACCAATGCGCTATCACTTTTCATATCTGCAGGTGGTCCTCCCCACAGCCCATGTAGAATAAAGGAGGAATTCTCCAGGAGCAAGTTTATTCCTTTATCCAGGTTTGGTGGATTACTTATGGAAAAGGAGCCTGTGGAGTCTTCTTTGGAAGCCTTCAGACTCTCTAAACATGAAGCTCCCGAGCATTGACTGATCCAGGCTCACAAATAATATGAACCGGTATTAGTCTAGGGATTCCTTGAGTATAGAATTGTTCTTTTCCGGGCTTAAGGAAATGTTTACGGAAAGGAAACCCCCTAGAGTCTACTATGGACAATTCAGACTCTCTAAACATGAATTCCTCGAGCACCAATTACTTTAGGCTCATTAAAACAATAAAGTAATGGTAGTTTAGGGATCCTTTGGGCATTGAATTATTCTTTTCCGAGCCCAAAGGAATAACTACAGAAAAGAAGCCCCCTTGGAGCTCTCTTTCTGGACATTCCTAGCTCCCTAAAGAAGAAATGCCCCAGGCAATCATCATTCCAGGCCTGTTTAAAATCCATGGATTGATAAGCAGTTTTTTTTTTTTTTTTTTTTTTTTTTTTTTAGCCCGAAGACAATGAGCAGCATGATATATGGCATTAAGTCTGAGGTTCCTGAAATTATATTCAAATAGGCTATGCCCTATACTCTGTCTAAATTCAATTTTCTATTACATATGAGGATCCTGAAATTATGATTCAAACAACCTATGCCCTATACTCTATCTAAATTCAATGTGTTATTACATATGAGGATATTGAAATTATGATTCAAATAGCCTATGCTCTATACTCTATCTAAAATGCAACTTGTTATTACATATGAGGGTCCTAAAATTATGTCCAAATCTATGTCCTATAATTACACATTTTCTATCACAGTGTGAGTGAAGAAGCCCTTCTGGATCATGAAGAGATCATCTTTATATATATGTCAACATGTTTCCTGAGTTAGGACTCATCTTCACTAGCAGTAAAGAATGATCATGGTTAGCAAATCAATCTGTGTAAGTATAGATCCATAAGATCTGTACTCAACTTGCTTAGGTTACAAACATGTCAATTGAGTTCCATTTTTAGAATCTAGATCACAACACACAATTGCAGCCAGCATTACTTATATTCAAATTCCGATAAGCACATCCAATCAGACAATCGACACAAAATCACTAAAGTGGTTTAGGTACGTGCTCATATTTTTCTTGAATTTGACCAGTAAGTAGTTAAAATGTATATCATGGAAGTGTGCCTCTAAACCTCTCCTAAATTTTTCCCATAATCATATACCATGCCTCCCCACCTATATATTCCCAATTCCACAACGATTACTCTCCAGCACGTTGATGAGACACGAACCACAACTGCCACCCACTCATAATTCATACTTATTGTGTGATGAGGTCTACCCTGCCCATGCTTGGCCATCGTTTCATGGCACCTCTCAGTAATCATGAGGAGGATGCGCTGCCTCTTGGTCGTGATACTCACACACTCCCATAGATGCTCGCACACTGCAATCAAGTGTTCGCACTCCGAACCAGTTGTGGATGGGACGATCATCATAATAGTTGGCTTGATGGGGCCTGACCTAGGTTTAGAGTGTTTTAGCCAAACAAATCCTGAACTACCAGCCCTTTCGGCAACAGTCCGCAAAGCGTGGACTAAGGTCTCACCCGAGGTAGTATTGGAGGGTGTTGGAACCAGGTTTCCACACCCTAGGGATGTCTGGATGAGGTCTGGAAGGTTTGCGAATCGATCCCTCATGTTGTGCTACTTCTGCACAACCGTCTGTTCAGAGAAACTACCTTCGCAAGGCTTGAAGGATGAGTGCAAATGCTTTTTACTCTTTCTGTGCTTAGTATTATTATAGATCCTGAATTAATTTAAGTAGGCACAATACTTCCGGTTACCAGTTAACATAAACAAATATGTGCGCAATCATAAACGGTAAACAGATGAATAAACAAAAATAGAGCAACAGACATGAGATATTCCAAACCCACTTATCTTTATTAATTCTTTTCTCAGTTACAATCCACTTCCTACCCTGCGCACGCAGCTGTAGGGATCTACGCACACATCTGCGAACTCTACTAAGCCTCTGCGCACACAACTGCAAAGCCTCTTCTACTACTACGACCCGCGACTCATACTTATAGACTTCAATCCAATATTACTTTTCTCAAACCCATACACTTACTTATCTTCCCCAAAAAGCTGCCTTCTATACTTAGAGCCTTGCTCTATTTATACATTCCTATGGTCGACAAATTCTAGATTAATTTACAATATTTTAGGGCAGACTACCCTTAGACTGCTATGCGCACTTTGCAGAGCTTTTTACAATACCAATACCCAAAAATGTGGGTATTAAGCCCCAAAACCGTTACGCGGGGGATCCGCTTCCCAACAGGCCCCCAACGCAATCATCGTGACTCGTCTCGAGTCACTCGTCGATGTGGCGAGACACGCTACCAAGGCTTTGCGGTCCACTATCCCTGTGAGTGACGCACTACTCTTCGTTGCTCCATCCTTGCTTCCTACAACACTTCTTCAAGCTCCTGCTCCATTTCCCCTGCTAATTCACCTAACCGATGAAGCTCATTCTACTCTGCTCAATTAACACAAAGTGGATCCTCATAGGATTTTAGCTGTAGCTGGGATGCCAAAGTCATAAACTCTTTGTGCAAGAGCAACAAAGTTGCAATCTCTGGTCCCGTATACTCAATGTCTACTGAAGCTTGTGCTGCATTTTTGCAAGAGAGATGTTGTTTTTTGTGAGGTCCCAATCTTCAAGTTTCATCAAGGGCACATGGCCGAGGGATGCACTTTTCAACGGAATTCTGTCTTTTATCCCAAGCTTCACCATCTCACCCTTATCTTTCATAGATTGCTTACCAAACCACAGGTTTTGCGGAAACATCTAGACCAATCCTACTATCAGTCTGGGAATTTGCGGTATATCTCCCACCACTGGCATTGGGCTTGGCATGATGACCTCGACTATCGGCATTACTTTGTTCTGAAGGTTCAGCGTCTCTTTTGGCAACGTTGCAACCACTGGATGTATTCTCAAAGCATCGAAGTGGTTCCATATCTATCAGATAGCTCAATAACTCAGGTCTCACAGTGCCATGGGTTGTTCGGTAGACAACCAGCTGTGATTTATAGGCCGGCCGATATTCAAATTCGACCATTCCCTCCTTTTCTGGTTTATTAATGCGATACTGATAGGAGATCTTTAAAATCCAATTCTGACGCCATGTCTTAAATTCCCACCATCCACTCCTCATTGTCTCATATTGACCATCTTGTCATGAACAGTGACCTCAACGGTCACTTTCCTACCTTTCTGAATAGCAGCACAGCCCTTTATAAGTGATCACGATTCTTGTGCTAAACGCGCCTTATGCAAAACCCTGTTTCTGCGCACCTTTCCTACATACTCATTTATAGTCTTGCGCCTTCTTTCAACTACTTGGAGTGTTGAGACTATATTTCGGTTAGTTAGTCAGTCAACCGGCCCACTCGTGTAGAGCTTCAGGCGACTGCGATTTACTCTTCCTGGGAAGGGCTCTCCATTAAGCTTGCTGAGCTAGACCGCGCCTCCATCTGTGACCTCTTTAACTACATTTGGTCCCAACCAATGCATTCGAGGTTTTCCAAGGAATTTCTCAAACTTGTTGTCATACAATAATACTAAATCGTTTACGTTGAATATGCACAGCTTGATATGGTGATCATGCCAAGCTTTCTGGCACTGTTTCTGTACCTGCTGATGGAATCCTGCCAGAAACCATTCTTCCTCCAGTTCTTCCAATTGCATGAGCCTCTCTTCCAAGGCTTTGCAGTCTGCTATGCCGATCATCGCTACTATCCGCAAACTGGGTACAATGTATTCCATGGGCATGATGACTTCCGTGCCGTAAACTAACCTAAACGATGTCTGCCCCGTCAATTTCTTGCATGTGGTTCTGTATGCCCATAGCATGGCAGGTATGCGTAAATCCAAATCGGTTCATTGTGCGTTACATACTTTGGTCAAAGCATTCTCCAGAATCTTGTTGAATGCTTCCACGGTCTCGTTCGCTTGTGGATGGTATAGCATGCTTTACTGATGATACACCTGGAATTCCTTAGTAAGTGTGCTGATAGTTTCATTTAGGAAGTGTGTTCTGGGGTCACTCATTAAAATTTCCGGGCAGCCAAACTGTGTCAATATGTTGTCGAATAAAAATTTCGTAGTTGTAGTGGTCGTGAAGTCCTTAACTATCTGTACTTCCACCCATCTAGTCAAATACTCTGTCACAGTGATGATGTAGCGTGCACCCGTTTTCCCTTGAGGTGTGATAAGCCCCACAAAGTCTATTACCCATTTTTTGAATGGTTGCAGCGTCATCTGTGGATTGAGTGGCATCTCATCCCTTCACGATGGTTTCCCAATCCGTTGACATACATCACAGGCCCAACAATATGCTTTCGAGTCTTGATGTAGGGTTGGCCACCATAGTCCGGCACGAAGAATCTTCTGTGCTATCACCTATCCCGCATAATATCCTCCTACAGCCCCCCATGTGCTTCTGCGAGGATCTGTCCTCTTTCAAATTATGGTACATATCTTCGTAATATTTCGTCGTTTCCCATTTTGTAGAGGTGTCCCACGATAACAGTGAAACCCGCTGTGCATACCACCAATTATTTTCTCTGCTAAACTGAATATCCCTGTGGCACGATCCCTGTGGTTAAGAAGTGGATTATATCCTCGAAGTGGCCGTCTATGACGTGCATTACATAGAGCTATGCATCAGGTAGTCCTTCCTCTAAATTCGTTGGCTCCTCACCATTCTCAATTCATGACTGGTGATTTGGGCCTGCGTTTAGGCATCGCATCTCAATGATGACCTCGAAATCATATTTTTGAAATAGTAACAACCATCTACAAATGCACCCCCCCAACACAGGTTTGTTCACTAGGTATTTCAACGCGGAATGATCGGTATACATCTTGAAGTGTCCCCTGAGTAGATAGTGGTAGTGTTTCTGGAGTGTGTATACCATCACCAATCCCTCATGCTCAGTAGTAGAGTAGTTCTTTTCGGCTTTGGACAATCATTGACTTGCGAACGTGATCTGGTGATCAATGCCTTCTGCTCCTTCCTGCATGAGTATAGCACCCAGTGCGATATAGAACGCATCAACATGTACATGAAATTCAATGTCCCATTTTTGGAAAACCAAAATGGGGGCGAATGCTATCTTTTCCTTGAGAATCTCCATACTTTTCTTACAATCATCATTCCAACAATATGTAGCATGTTTTTTCAACAACTATTCCATTGGTGCCATGATTTGTGCATAGCCCTTAATAAACTTCCGATAGTAGCTAGTGTGCCCCAACGTGGTGCGGAGTTTTTTGACACTTCTCAACACTTGCAGATTGAGTATGACAACAATCTTCGCAGGGTCCACCATGAGGCCTTATCTGCAGATCACATGGCCGAGAAAATTTCCAAAGGGGACAAGGAAGGTGCACTTCTTAAGATTCAGTGCAATCTGGTGTCATTGGAAAGTATCCAGCATCAATCGTAAGCTCGCTATATGTTTCTTGACTAGCCCAAATATAGTCCAATCATCAAAATAAACCTCCAAAAACTTATGGATGAATTCCTTGAATGCGGCCACTAATACACGTGAAAATATCGCGGGCGCGTTCTTCAACCCAAAGGGCATAATAGTGTACTGAAAACATCCCCATTCAGTCGCAAAGGTTTTCTTGCTTCTATCTTTCGACATGATCTTGATCTGATGGTACCTTGAGAACCCATCTATGAATGAGTACACTTCCTATCCACCAAAATTCTCCAGGAATGGATCGTGAACACAGGCATCATTCAGTTTTTAGAGGTCCACGTAGATTCGAATTTCGCCCTTTTGTTTTTTCTCCTACACTATCATAGGACTCACCCAATCTAACTCTTCCACTGGTTCAATAATTCCTTTTGTAAGCATTTTGTCCAATTCTTCGTGGACCTTTTCCTTATACTTCAGATTCAAATGGTAAGGACATTGCTTAACTGGCTTCGCGTCTAGTTTCAGAGTTATCTTCATCATCCCTAGGTCATTGAGGATCCCTTTTAACTCTATTATTTTGGTTAGGAATAAATCTTGATATTCGTGAAGTAACTCGACGACCTTATCCACCGTGGCATCATCCCAATAGTCCCCAAGCGTTGCATATTTCGACTCCGCATCTGTACCAATGTTCACCTGTTTCGTTTTCAATGGCACGGTGATATCGGGGTCCTCGATTGATGGTCCTCGAACTTCACGAATCCCTTCTGTTTCTGAAATATTAATATTTCGGGGGTCATCATCATCATCCTCCACTTGCATGTTGTAACATTCTAGGGCATGGCTTAACTAATGTGACCATACTGGTTGAACTATTTCTCGTGGTTCCTGTGGTATTTTGAAAATGGCGGCTTTCACAACTTGCAGTGCATCGTCAACAGTATTTGCACATTGGTCTTCAAATAAGAATGTTAACAAAAATCCCTCATGCAAGATATCCCATTCGCCTGTTCCATGTTGGAGTTCTATCTCGGTATACTAGTTTATTGGGATGACATCCAGGGTATGACAAAATAAGTGTACCCATTCAGGCTAGGGCTCTTCGCCATAGGCTCTGGTCCATTTTGTGAGGTGCATTAATGGGTTATCGCATCCATCATACTTCTTGGTTATTCGTAGTTCCAACTTCCCAAACCTTAGCTGCATCATCCTTCTGCAGTCGTGCCAGTTTTCAAAATTTCCTTCATGTGTTCCCCACCAACGCGCAGGTGTTATGCATAGCACCCACTTTAATGCATCGAACCTTTGGTGCTCTGGTACTACACTCTCAAACTTGTTCAAGAATTCTTCCACTGCTGTCAATCCATCATATGTTGGTAAATCTCGAGCTCGGGCGGTGATGCAACACAGTGATTTGGTCATCATATTACAATTTAGCATTGTCACTTCACTTAACCGATTGTGCCATCATTCATCTTCTTTGTCTAAATCCACAAGGTAGGACTCTGTGAATTCCCACGAGACCCTTCCATTTGTAGTCGGATTTAGCCAATCTTGGTTTCACGCGGTTATTTTGTAGATACAATCCAGCTCCTCATCGCCTCCATCATCGCGCACGAGTTCAATGTAGCGTTCTCCTTCAGCGGGATCCAGCGGAACTATCACGTATAGGGATTTTTTCTCAAATATCATCTTCTGGCCTTTTAGGTTGATGACTCCATTCATATCTGTAGCCCAGTCTATTCCTAGGAACGTGGAGTAAGGATTACTGTCATCTACAATCTCTATTACCTCGAAGTCCGTCTGCGTGCTCGCACCTTCAATATCCACTATTACCCCTTGCAATCTCCCCATGGGCAAGATCTTTTGTTGGTTCACCATTTGTAATTGAATCAAAGACCATTGTAACATGGGCTTGCCCATGTGTTCCCAAGTCTGTTTTGGTAATACGTTCGCATCTGAACCTAGGTCTAAGATTACCTGATCCATCTCATATTCGTCAATTTGTGCTGTCAACCGCATTTCCCTTCTAGTGCGCAGAGCATGCCTCCCCAATTTTCGGACCATGCATGATTCGCCCAGTCCTGTGCATCTAGCAATCAGCTCTTGTAGTTCCTTAACTACCTTATTATCGCATAGCAGCTTCATGCATGTCTCTAAAAAGGTAGTAAGCATAGAAGGATCCATTCCCGTCTCTAGTTGATCCTTACTACCTAAAGTAGAGGCCTCCACAAAGCTCTTCTTAGCTTCCATAAACATTTCTCTTACGCGCTCCATGTCAAACTCAGTTTCCTTTGTAGGAGCCTTTCGTACCTAGGTATCTTCCTCAGGCTGCTTCCCCTTATCTTCCCCTGTGGTCACGCAACTTCTGAGCATCATGTTTATGTTGGGGTCTTCTTCGCATTGCTCGGACCTCATCATTTGAATATTTTGCGTTAGAGTAGGATGTAGCACCCATTTTTCACGCATTTGTACAATCAGTGTCGAACAATCTACCATTTCATGATAAAATTGTTTACAGTACGGGAAAGATATTCTCATCAGGTTGGTGCAATCATGAGCGTAGTGTCCTAGTCCTCCACAATTATAACAGATTAGCTACCCGTGCCCTCATTTGGGTCCCATTACTCCTCATCCTCATCCGCACCCTTGGAATCCACTACGCGCTATGGCTGCGGCTAGATCCTGACCTCGTGCTTCGATCTGCATCTTGTAGGCAAGCATTCGATCCATCAATAATTCATAGCTCTGACAGTTTTGCTCATCATGGCCTACTAATCTACAGAACTTACAAAATAGCTGCTGTGGAGTTTGCGTATACTTCTGCAACAAGTGATAGTTGTCCGTAGTGTTCTTTCCTCCCACCTGACAGATCACACACCAGAGCACGAGTGTCACGCTTGGGCCCGCCTGTGCCTTTGGCCTTAATAGCATCGGTCCTCCTCCTACCAAATAGTTTGAAAATACGGGGCAATGATCCTTATCGTGGCCCTGGACTTTACATTTTATGCACCACACTTCTTCGCACACTTCCGGCTGGGGTGCCCTATCCTATTTCAAATTCTACATCTCCAAGCATAGGTTTTGTAGCTGCATGTGGATTTGTTGGACTCCCAACCCTGGATCCTGTATCGACATCTCATGCAACCTCATCGCCATTTCCAATGCTTCTGCCTGGGTTGAGAGCTTTTGTTGTGACAGTGTTGTCTTCAGGTGTGGTGTCAAAGATGCCACAAGCCACACATAGTGCTATGCATTTGTCAGTGTCATATTAGCCTCGCAGATCATACTTTTCAGCCTCTGATCCATATCCCAAGGGGTTTTTCTTGGAAGCATCATGATCTCATTGAATCTGATGATTGACTGCATTTCTAATTTCGGTGGCTAAATTCTTTGTTCAATGCAATTTGAATCTCCGCTATTCCAGCATTCGGGTGATCATTTGAGTGCTTGATATACCATGTCAGCGGGAGGTCCTGCAGTGCACATACCAATGTGGCCTTCTTAATATTATCATCCATAACCCCGTGTGTTTCCCATACTACTCTTACTACGAACCAAAACTTACCTAGATATTTGTTTCCTACTCTTCTGAATATATGCAACTTGATCACGCTTGCCATGCTAAACTACTGGTTTGGTCGAGGCGGTGTGGGTGAAGTTGGAGGTGAAGAAGGTGACGGAAGTGGTGGCATTAGTGAGGATGATAACTGCGGAATGTGCTGCCTGATCAAACTGACCGCACTCCTCGGAGAAACCCAAGCGCACTCTTCGTCACTTGCTCACGGAGGTGAAATTAAAGGATTGTTTCCTAACCCTTCAATCCCTTTGTAGAACTTTTTGCTCTGCGTCGTTCCACTCATTAATGTATTCGCATCACCCATTTTTTACATAACAGCATCTTAATCCAGGTATTCATAGACTTGATGTGTTTACCTTGCGGTCCCTTGAGAAAACATCTCTCTACTTCGTTGTAGCTGATAGTTGTGTCAATTGCAAATTCAATGATAAACCCTATGATCCGATCTATGATCTGATCTAGCCAATGGTCTACAACTTGCGTAATCTTATCTTCAGATTCCTCTAGCATGTGCACCAACTCTGGAGTCCACACTATGGGTTGATCAAGCTTGCACCTTCCCTGGCTATCTGCTAGCCTCGTGATCCACTCATACAGCTCTGAAGAGAAAGACACAAAGAAGATCTTGTGGATTTCCATATATACGTAGCGATCTAGCCACCTCTACTCAGATATCTACAGGATTTTGTTTTCCTGTACCATGAACTCGTGAAGCTTCTAATCCAACCAATCTTCAATTTCCTTATTTGTAGGGTTCCAACGTTCTGACATCAGACATCCCTTAGGCAGATCCTGGTCCTACAAATGGAACCATTTGTTGGCTTGATGGGGCCTGACCCAGGTCCAGAGTGTTTTAGCCAAACAAATCCCGAACTACTGGCCCTTTTAGCAATAGTCCACAAAGTGTAGACTGAGGTCTCACTCAAGGTAGTATGGGAGGGTGTTGGAACTAGGTTTCCGCACCCTAGGGATGTCTGGAAGGTTTGCGAATCGATCCCTCACATTGCGCTACTTTTGCACAACCGTCTGTTCGGAGAAACTACCTTCGCGAGGCTTGAAGGATGAGCATGAATGCTTTTTACCCTTTCTGTGCTTACTAAGTATTGTTATAGATCTTGAATTAATTTAAGTAGGCCCAATACTTTCAGTTACCAGTTAACATAAACAGATATGCACACAATCATAAATGGTAAATAGATTCATAAACAAAAATAGAGAAACATACATGCAATATTCCAAACCCACTTATATTTATTAATGCTTTTCCTTGTTACAATCCACTTCCTACCCTATGCACACAGCTACAGGGATCCGTGCACATAATTGTGAACTCTACTAGGCCTCTGCACACACAGCTGCAGAGCCTCTTCTACTACTACGACCCACGACTCAGACTTACAGACTTCAATCCATTATTACTTTTCTGAAACCCATACACTTACTTATCTTCCCCAAAAAGCTGCCTTCTATACTTAGAGCCTTGCTCTATTTATACATTCCTATGGTCAACACATTCTAGATTAATTTACAATATTTTAGGGCGAACTACCCTTAGACTTGACCCTTTACAATTCACATTCTGCGCACTTCACAGAGCTTTTTACAATACCAATACCCAAAAATGTGGGTTTTAAGCCCCAAAACCATTATGTGGGGGATCCGATGCCCAACAATAATGGTAATCAATCTCACATTTCCAATCCATCATAATGGTGATCATTCATCAAAAATTAATACAAGGGGTGTCTGCAACCGTGGTTAGAGAATTAGTGAGAGACCAAAGGAGTAGAAAAGAATTGGGAGAAATAGAATTGCAGCTGAACGCAGGCACCATGGGCATTGATCGACACGAACCTACCTTCGGCCAGTTCACGTGCAACACAGAGTATCAGCAATGCAGTGGTATTTTGGAGGAAAAGGGTTGGATGACCTTTCTGCAAAGGTTTCAAGGTTATAATGACCAAGTTGTTATGGCATTTGCATGGAGTTTCGATGGCGAGCACACCCAAGTAGGAAACTTAAATTTCAGAGTCATAGAAGAATCGGTGAGCAAAGCCACAGGGCTACCGGTCATGGCCGAGAAATTCTTCAAAGGTGGGTAGCTGGAAATTCCAAATTGCACCTTGTTTATTAAGCCTACCCACAAGTCAATCAATTGCGCAAAAGGAGTGCTCTGCAACTGCATCGAGGAATGATGGCATCCATTACTTACGATGTTGCAACGCTTTGTGACCTGTAAAGGGAGGTTTGTTGTTGTATTCCTTTACCATATCCAGCTAATGATCCATTTTACTGAAGATAGACAGTTAAACAAACCTCAATTTCTGAAATTAAGTTTGCATAATATGGCTAGAGGCGTACAGTTGCGGGGCAGGAAACTCTAGACTGAATTATACCACCATAGCTTAATTAAAATCCTGTTGGTTGTTGAGCTCAAGAAGAGGAAATGGTCGTGGGAGGATTTCCTAATTGAGGAATTCCCTGGGCAGGAAACCCAGACTAAGGGTTGGCAATGAGTAGTAGGCCGCTCTCTGAAATTAGATGATGCCACACTCCTGTCCAAATCCAAATATACACCTACCCACTCTCCCACTCTTGTTTCTAAACTCCCCTAGACAGCCGATGACAGTTTGAAGGATGGCGAAAAAGCGGTTCCAGTGAAAGCCCTGGTGGGCTCACAAAGGAAAAGAAAATGAGATCAAGCTAAGCCAAACCAACCTGATTTGAGCCCCATTACAAAAAGCGACGCATTCGAATCTCTGGTAGAGCCTTCCCCGAATCCCAAAAGCACCACACCAAATTCCAAACGTCGGTGACCCCTGTTACACAAAATATTGTCACCATGACTTTTGCAGTCAGTGTGAGTCTATCACCACTCATACTATCCTCCTTTTCAAGTCTTAAATCTCAGTTCTTCATGTCAAGCCTTAAAAATGAGAGAAATTCCTTGAAAATCTCTAAAACTCTGGTTCCGCACTTTCTCTTAGCATTACCTGTGGTCTCGCACCCCTTGGTCATGTTACCTATGGACCTGCTTGATCTGTCTCTAAAGGAATGGGTGCGGACCCCTGTAAAAGTAAAAAAGGCGCAAGTTTATTATTAAAGACTCACTTTGGATTAATTTTGGATGCTTCTAGAAGGAATCTTCAGGTGGCAAGTTCGCTACTAGGTGGTTCATGCATCCCATAACTAAAGGAGCTAACCCCTTGATGAGAGGAGCTTATCCCTTTGAAGGAGGACTCTATCCCTTTGAAGGTGGACCTGGTAACTTCCTTCCTTTGCACTATAAAATGAGGCATTGGGCTGGTTGCTAGGGAGGTTGAAAGCTGAATATTTTTTAGGGTAAATGCTGTTGGAGTTTAGACTTCCTAATTGAGCTTGAGAGGAGAGATTACATACCTTTTGATCTCTTTGGGAAGAGTGAAACTTGTCAAAGTAGAGGAGATTCTTGCTGGACCCTGGGAGGAGCTTGTACAGCATCAAGGCACAAAGGTTGTAAAGTTCTTCTTTGTTTAAAGTTAATACAATCAGATTCATTTTTCTCAATAAATTGTCTTCTATGGTTTATTTCATGAATTCCTTGATCATCATGACAATATGGTTTATTATATTGGCTATGCAGATGTTATTTGATGTGTGCATGTTTGTGTTTGTAGGTTCTTTAAAAGGGAGCTCACTTGGACGAACGGAGCGTGGCTTCCACAAACTAGCATTGGACTTGAGGTAGGGTCTAAAACATCTATTGGCTTTTATTTATAAATCGCAATATTTAGAGAAAGATAGAATTTGTTTGTCTTGCTTGTTGCTAGATATCCATAGATACTAGGGAGATCGGTCTTTTCCGCAAGAACGATTTATCCGCCTGACAAAATGGCGACTCCACTTGGGACTTGAATTTTTGGTTTTTGCCTTTGCTTTTACTTTGACTTGAGAAACTTTTTCTCTGTTTCTGGTTTTTGCTTGATGTGTGTGGGATTGGGTAGGTTCTTTAGATTTTGAATTGTTTTTGTTTTTCACGCTTTTGAGAGAGGACCGCATGTTCTGGTTGTAACACAGGGCGGACATCTCCACACTGTCACTTTACTACACAGAGCGGTACCGCACCTGGTTATACTGGGAGCCTACGAACCCTGTCAAAATTTTGAAAAACTTAAAATCTTTTTATTCAGTTAAGCTTAGGGTTCGTTTATGTGTTTTAGCCTCTCCTCAAATCTGCACGTGTCTTTCCAGAAACTTTTTTTAGGTGAATTCCATTGGTATTTAGGTTTTAGGTGAATTTCTAGAAGTTTTGTGTGCTTGGCTTGATTTTCGTTTGGTCTTTGTAGTAACTCAGAGCTTAGAAGCCTTAGAAACCTCAGATCACCCTGGTTTTTGTTGGTCTTCTTTATGAGTCTGACCGATTAGTAAAATATACCTTTGGTGAGGAATACATCTCATTTTTCTCTTTGCAAAGCTTCGAAAGAACTTGTTTTGAAAGTTTTGGATTTCATTTTTAAAAAAGAAAACATAAGCTGGTTGTTTTTTATTAATTTTTTATTCTGAATGAATTAGTCCTTAGTTTGCTCATAACTAAGTAAAACATCCTCGAAAAGAAATTTTGTAAGCTTTTGCTTCAATTAGATTTTTAGAATTTATAGATCTCAAGATTAGATTTTTAATAGTTTTGAGTGTGTTCTAGAAATTAGAAAAAAATCTCTTTTGGAAAAGTTTGTTTTTGTAGTGTTTGAGTGTTGAAAAGAAAGGGATATTTTTCGTGAGCATAATTAGTAGTCTTGTTTTTGAGTTTATTGAAAAAGACAAAAAAAATTTTCTTTTAATTTTTTTGTTAAGGAAATATTTGTTTTCCAAGCATTTGCATTCTCAACTCTTTCTTTAGCTAGAACTTCATTGAAGAAAAAGGATTGTTTATCATCTTAAGTGCATTTTTAGTATTTTGGAGTCGAGTATTCACACCATAAAGTTTTATGTCCACACCTTTTGACTTAAGAAACAACCATAAAAATAACGCTTAAAGTAAAATCTATCTAGCAATTTTTTTATTTCTAGGGCTCTTTATCACCAACATAGCTTAGGCTAGTATCTTGGAGTAGGGAGTAATTAACTCTCCAAGATAGTAAAAACAAACAAGTAGTTGTATCTTGCGTTAGGAGATAAATTCCAATCGTTACATCTATGCTCTGGGAAGCTCCTCTTAAAGGAGTCAAGCACGAGGTCATATCCGAACTAGTGGGGTAATCAATCCTTCCTCATTGGGAACGATAGCAGATATACACGTATTAAAAACGGTAAACCTCAGATTAAACATTGTCAAGGAGCCTAGGGTCACTTGTTGGTAAACCTTGGATTATGCAAGGAGCCTTCAAGGGGATTGAGTTTCGCTACTCTGCCCTTGCGTGTGTATCGGATCACAGACTGTTCCCCCAGGTATATTTGTTTCTGTTGGTAACCATAGTGACCATAATCTATAGGATTCTTTCCTAAGGTGATGGTGGAGGGAAGATCCCACTGTACCTGGAGTAGACATCGACTAGACTCACTTGGACTCTCTGGGGGGTTCTCTTCACTCGAGACGGTTTAGTGGAGAAACTTGTGCCAGTCTGTTTCATTAAGCAGGTTGTCGGGGTAACTGTTCCAACCGCCATTTCTGTATTGAATTCTGTGACGTTGGATTTCATCACCAACTAGTGTTTTCGGTACGGAAAGTTACTGTTTGTGTGTGGTTTGACCTCCTAGATTCTTTAGGCGTGTGATTCAAATTGTTTGGTTCTTTAGAGACTTTAGGTGGTTTTCATTGAGATTTTTCTTTGTTTGCGTGTGAAGTAATTAAAATATTTAATCGTGGCTGAATTACCGAGACAGTCCCGTAGACTTCAGGGCCAACCTCCTGAGTTTTCACCAAGCCAGCTTGAAGGGCTACGAGCTCTTGTAACTCCTAGTGACAATAGAGTTGGGTCACCCGAAGAAGGAGAATCTTCTTTAGTTGTGCATCTTGATTATCAAGTTCAAGCACCAGAGTATATTATTAAACCTATTTCATTTTCTGAAGTTACTAGTAGTTTTTCTTTTACTAGTGAATTAGCCGATGAACCTGAAATTTCTGAACCTGAAACTGAACCTGCTACTAGTCCATCATCAGGATTTGCCTCTCCAACTTCTAGTGGTCCTGGTTCACCCAGGGTAGGAAGAATTATTACCCAAAATCTTCCTTCTGGACTCATTGCTATTGAAGAACTTGTTACTCCAGAAGAAGGTATATCTATCCCTGAAAATCAACCGACTATAGAACTTAGGGAGCATGAATTGATCTTTTACAGTCCACCTAGGAGGGACACTTGGTATCTTTCATTGACCAATTTTCTAGAAAACCCGGGACTAAGTTTTTCACCACCTCGCATTCCTTTTCATCCAACACCTAGAGGTTATTATCATCCATGTTTTCTCAATCTCCAGAAATTTTTTTATATGGTGGTCCTTCTGTTCCCTCTAGGTATCAGTCACTTACTAGTACTTTTTTGGGAGCATCTCCTCAACTTGTTGAACAAGGGTTATTAACTGGTAATAGCGGAACTAAACCGTTGAGTGTAGAAGATATTCTTATGATGTCAGGTACCATTCCAAATCCGCAACCTCAAGGTAGTCAGTTACCGCCTGGGGGGCAACCTCAAGGTCCTCAATTATCACTTGGGGGGCAACCTCAAGGTAGTGAGTTACCACCTAGGGGGCAACCTCAAGGACATTACATACCTTCGGGACAGTACATTCCTCAGGGTCAACCCCAAACTCAGTATGTACCTCAAGGTCAACCCCAGTATCAATATATGCCTCAAGGTCAACCCCAGTTTCAGTACGTGCCTCAAGGTTATCAACCTCAAGGTCAGTACCCAACTCAAGGTTTCCAACCACATTCAGGTCAATCATTTGTCCAAGGAGCTGGAAATGTACCTTTGAATTATCAACCCTACCCTCAACCTAGTTATGATCCTCAATATGCTCAACCCTTTATGGGTCCATACCCCGGAATGAATGTAGTGTGGGATCCATCTCAATCCTAACAGATCTTGCAACCGAATGTGCAGTTTTCATCTCAATCTGGACAACCCTTGGTTTCTGGTTCAACCCAGCAACCTGTCTAGCCTACTATTCAAACTTCTGCACCTGGTGTAGTTTCTTAGCCTGGGCCTAGTTCACCTCGAACTCCGCCTCAAACCACTGCTACAACTGCTACAACATCTGTTCCATCTACTCCACCTACTTCTGGAGTATCGACAATTCAGACTTCGGTTCAAATGCCTGTAGGAAAACCTGGTCCAAGTATGGTTGTCACAAGTCAACCTCAATTTACTTATCAACCGTACCAGGGACAGTACCAATTCGGTCCTGCTGTGCAGAACCCAGTCTATCAGCGTCAATCGTACCCTGGATATATCATCAACCTCAACAACCCCAGTACGGTCCAGTTAATCCTGATTTTTCGAGAGGATATAATATCCCAAATGCAATTCCAATTCCAAGTTATCTTGGATATCCTCCTCCTGGCGCTGGTCTTATGACCCAAGGTTTTCGAGACCCTAATCGTCAGTTACCGTTCATTGCAACTTTGGACTTGCCTGATTTGTCGCACCTTACGAACGATCCAATTAATTATCTTCCGTTTTGGCCGCCAATGCCGAATAAGTTGCCCAGTTACATCCCAAAGTTTGAAGGTAAATCAGGAGAGGATCCGTCAAACCATGTGATGACTTATCACCTCTGGTGTGCATCTAACTCCATTTCAGATGATTCGATTCGTTTCCATCTTTTTCAACGCACTCTAATTGGTCTTGCAGCCAAGTGGTACATTGAGTTACCGAGAGCCACTTTTTATAACTTTACTCAGTTAGCTACTTCATTCTTAACTCATTTTCAGTTGCCTGCCAGATATGAAAATGGCACAGAATTATTAACTTCATTAAAACAGTCAACGCCCACTTATATTTCACAGATCACATTCATGAATGGAGACGTCAACGTCGTTTAATGAAAGTTTTTATTCCGGATCAAATCTTAGCAGAATGGTTTGTTAAATCATTATTACCTAAAATAACTGAGGATGTAGCTAAGGCAGGAGTTGTTACTGAAGAGCAAGTAATTTCTCAAGCTCAGTACCTTGACCTCGTTTATATGCAGTCGGGTATTTTACACGAGAAAATTCTCAACCTTCCTAAACAAAATCAAATAACTGCAGCTCCTTCAGGGTCTCATTGTAGGAATTTACAGGGTAAGTTCCTCAGAAAGAACACCAAAAGGACACCGCTCACAACCAGATCTCAAATCAATACACCAGTATTTTTGATGTGGTTAAAACCCTCAAAGTGCAAGGAGGGAAACAATCCACGGCCTGTCCCAACGTGGGCACTACAGGCAATTTATTAATCAAAGAATGAAAATTTACATAAGCTTCTCTCATGCACGGATTACCCGAACAATGACCCTCCATGCGCTTTAAATAGAACTCATGGACAAACGGGTGTCAAGCCACGGATCAAGTGTCGGTAATACCGAGGAGAGAATGAACCGTCGGATCACTACATATCGTGACCGTCGGATTGTAAGTTACAAAATGTACAACGGTAAAGAAACGCACTTTACCTAACTCTATACCTAACTCTACACTAGACCAAGTTGAACTTAACTATATCCTATGTGTCGGAATATCCTAACATCCCCCCTTAAGAACAACTTGGGATAGGATTGAAGGATTTACAAATATGACACAATAGGAGAAGGAAGGAGGCACTAGAGCCTATCCCCCCTTAGTGACAACTTCCTGAACTCCAAGCATATATCGAAGTTTAGTGAACTTCGCCTCTGTGAGAGCCTTTGTGAAGATGTCTGCAACCTGATCATCTGTTGGACAATATTGCACTTCAAGAACATGGTCATGAATGAGCTTTCTGATGAAGTGCATGTGTAGTTCAATGTGTTTGCTGCGCTGATGCTGGACTGGATCTTTGCATAGCTGAATGGCACTTTGATTATCACACCAAAGTGTGGTTGGATGCTGCTGCTCAAAGCCAAACTCTGATAGGATCTGACGAAGCCACAAGGCTTCCTTACTAGCTTCCACGGCACCACGATACTCTGCTTCTGCTGACGAAAGAGAAATGGCAGCCTGTTTCTTACAAGCCCATGTAATAGGTCCTGAACCAAGAGTGAAGACATAACCGGCAGTGGACTTCCGATCATCAGGGTCACCAGCCCAATCAGAATCAGTGAAACCAACTAATAGAGGAGCTGCTTTGGCACTGTAATGAATCCCAAACTGTACTGTACCTCGAACATAACGAAGTATTCTTTTAGTTGCTTTCCAATGACTTTCACGGGGGTTTTGCATAAAGCGAGCAACAAGGCCAACAGCAAAGGAAAGATCAGGACGAGTATGGGTTAAGTACAAGAGTTTTCCTACAAGTTGACGGTATAAGGTAGCATCAACTTCAGGAGAAGTACAAGAGACTGAAAGTTTGACTCCAGACTGAAAGGGAGAAGGGGCTGGCTTACAGTCTTCGATGTGAAAATGACGAAGAATATCACAAGCATACTTGGACTGGGAAAGGGAAATACCCTCCTTGGATTGCAAGACTTGAAGACCAAGAAAATAGTGTAAGTGTCCTAAGTCTGTCATTTCAAATTTCTTTTTGAGGCTAGACTTCACATGGTTTATAAGGTTGGGATCACTACCAGTAAGGATAAGATCATCAACATAAAGAACAAGGATGATAAGAGAGTTGCCCACTTTCTTGGTGTAGACAGTATTGTCAGAATGACACCTAGAAAAGCCAGATTCTAAAAGAAAGCTATCCATTTTGGCATACCAAGCCCGAGGAGCTTGCTTGAGGCCATAAAGGGATTTCTTAAGTCGACAAACAAGGCTGGAGTCTGTTTGTATGAAGCCAATGGGTTGCTCCATATAGATTTCTTCCTTCAAGTCCCCATGCAAGAAGGCAGATTTAACATCCATCTGATGGACTTCCCATTTTAAAGAGGCAGCAAGGGAAAGAACAAGGCAGATAGAGTTCATTTTGGCAACAGGGGAGAAGGTTTCAGTGTAGTCAATGCCTTCAACCTGTGAAAAGCCCTTAGCAACGAGACGAGCTTTATGTTTATCAAATTTCCCATCTGGTCCATACTTGGTTCTGTAAACCCATTTACATCTAACAAGTTTGCGTCCCTTTGGTAGAGGAACAAGATCCCATGTATCATTTGTCATCAATGAATGATATTCTTAATTCATATCTGCTTCCCAATGTGGATGGCCTGAAGCTTCTGCAAAAGTGTCAGGATCATGATTTACTGGAGCTTGAGCCAGTAAAGAAGAGGCTCTTTCAAACTGAGAACGTGTACGTCGCTGATCTGTAGGATCACCGGCAAGATCACCTGCTGCATCCCGAGTAGCACGGACCCATCTTCGAAGTTGAGGATCCTGAGAAGGTGGGGGAGGATTATCATCCTCACTTTCATCATCTAAAGAAGAAATGTTTTCAAAAGTAGAAGAGATAGGAAGAGGTGGCACATCCGCCGGACTAGGCTCGCAGGCCGATTTATTTTCATCAAATTTTACATCTCTTCTAATGATAACATTTTTGGACTTAAATGGAATAAGTCTATAACCTTTTACATCTTCAGAATATCCAACAAAAGTACATTTCTCACTCTTAGGTTCTAAAGCTTTATGCTTTTCATCTGGAATATGGGCCCATGCTTCACTTCCAAAAACACGAAAGTGACTTACATCTAGTTTAATGGAACTCCAAGCTTCTTCTGGAGTGATATTCTGTAGAACCTTAGTAGGAGTGCGATTGATTATATAATTTGCACAATTAATTGCTTCGGCCCAAAAACTAAGACTGAGTCCTTTAGATTGTAGCATACAATTAGCCATTTCCTTTAAAGTGCGATTTTTCCTTTCAGCTACACCATTTTGTTGTGGAGTGTATGGAACAGTATGTTGCATTTGAATTCCATTTTCGGTGCAAAAGTTGATGAATGTGTTTTTAACATATTCTCCACCATTATCAGTTCTTAGCTTAAGAATTTGATGTCCAGATTGTTTTTCAACAAAGGCTTTGAAGGCCAAAAATGTGTTAAATACTTCGCTCTTGAGTTTTAAGAAGTATACCCAAGTGCGTCTGGAGAAATCATCAATGAAAGTTAAGAAGTACTTGCAGCCAGAGAATGAAGCAATAGGAAGAGGACCACATAAATCACTGTGCACAAGCTGTAAAGGGGCTGAGGCGTGCCAAGAGGCACGTTTGTCAAAACTGTCCCGATGATGTTTTCCGAGTACACATCCGGAACAAACACCATCTCTGCAAGATACCATAGGAAGACCTGTCACCATATTTTCTTTACATAGATGCTGAAGGGAGCGATAGTTTAAGTGACCAAATCGCTCATGCCAAAGTTTTCTCACTTCATCATTATGAGCAAAAAATACTGAGGGAAGATTGGATGACCCAAAGTTGTGAAACTTATACAACCTTGTGGAATCATCAGCAAGACTAGTAGCTAGAATCTGTTTAGGATCTTTTAGATCCTTGATTACAACATCATGAGGTGAAAATTCAACAATTTTACCTTCACCTGAATGAGTTATCTGATAGACAGATAGAAGGTTGCAGGATAAGGTTGGAACACATAATACATCATTAAACTGACCATTGTCTAGATGAACAGTTCCAGTCCCTACAACATTAAGAGATCTATCATCACCAACATATATATTTTTGGTGTTACAATCATTTAAAGAAGAAAACATGGCTTGGTTTTTGGCCATGTGATAAGAGGCTCCAGAATCAATGAGCCACTCATGAGAATGAGAAGAAGAAGAAGATACATTTAATTCATAACCAGACTGAGATGATTGACAACGACATGCAGAAAGTGCCATTCCGGAAGTTGAAGTTGAAGTAGGCTCCACATGGATGTTATGTTTCTTCATTGCGGCTTCCAAGGCTTCCATCTTCTTAAAGCATTTAGATTCTAAGTGGCCATCTCGATTACAAAAGTTACAATGTCTATCAGTCTTCTTCCATTTGTTTTTATTGGTCTTATCATTTTGCTGAAATGATCTTTCATTTGGAGGCTGAGGACCATTCTTTTTAGGATATGACTTCTTAGGATTCTTTGAATTTGGTAGCTGCTGGGCGGCTAACGCTTTCGTGGAAGAGTTTCCAAGATTAAGAAGACCAAGATGTAAGAGTTTTTCTTGTTCTCTTATTAAGGAATCACAAAAGGAGTCAAAGGAAGGGGCCTTGTAGTCTTTTCCTTGACAAATGAAAGCTTCCCTTGTAGAATGGAAAGTGGAAACAAATACAGAGTAGGCGGGTCCCAACTTAGTAAGGATGGAATAAATAAGGTTACCATCTTCTTTCTTAACTTTAACACCTTCCAAGAGATATCTAAGGGTCTTGAATTTGGACAAGAAATCTTCAATGCAAGAAAAATTATTAGGATCCAAAGTAAGCAACTCATTTTCAAGTTGATGGGCTCTAATTTCATTTTTAATCCCAAAAACTTTAGCGAGTTTTTCCAATGCTTCATGAGGAGTCTCAAGTTCTGCAATATGGAATCTAAGATCAGGAGAAATAGACATCCCTATCAAACCACGTGCTTGATCTTGTCTATTTTCCCATTTTGCAGCCTTGTCTTCATCTTTGGGTTTCTTCTCTTGGTCTGTGACTATTCTAAAGAGACCTTTACTTCTAAGTAAATCTTCCATGTAGGCTACCCATTGGAAGTAGTTAGTGCTGTCAAGAATGACTTGGCATGGACTTTCCATTTTTTTTAAAAAAATGAAGCTGAAGATGCTGAAATTAAGTGTTCCAATGGATAGATCTCGAAAAAATAGGCGGTTTTAAAAAAAACGGCTCTGAAAAAGGCTTCCGGATGAAGAAGTTATGGCTTTTTGAAAAAAAATTGTTGACGTTGCCGGCAAAGTGCACGAAAGTGCGGGAATGAAAAAATCCGCCCCCACAAAATGGAGACTTGAACCCAAGACCTCTACTCTCTTAAAATAGCTTTGAACCAATTGATCTATACAAAAAATTTGAGAGAGAGAGAGAGAGAGAGGGGGGGGGGGGCTTGGTTTGCGTGCTTGCCTTGAGAAAGCTCTTTTTCCCTACAAAATACAAAACACAAAACCCAACACGAATATGCAAAGAAAAACGAACCTTGCGGCTCGAAGTTAGCTTTAGCCAAAAAAACTAGAAATTTAAAAAAAAAATCTCAAAGTTAGCGTTAGCCGAAAAACTAAATATTTTTCTCAATGTTTCTGATTTTCCGAGATCACACTAAGGTGCAGGGAAAAGAGCATACGCATGAGAAAAATCCTTCCTTTCTGTTTCTGATTTGCCCAGATCGCACAGAGTCGCAGGGCAAAGAGCATATGCAGAAATGAAAGGTATAGATCCGGTTAAAATAAAGGCTAAATAAACCGAAACCGAAATATGCAGAGAGAAAATAACAGTAAACTGCAAAAAACACTGAATACCTCCCGATCTGAAAAATGACACAGCTAGGGCTACCGGAAACCTTTTCGCGTGAAACAAAAGGGGTTCCTCACTGGAACAGATGCTCCAAACGCAACAGAGTAGTCCTCTCGGCCCGAAAGCAGTCAGAAACAGCAGATTTAGGAAACAACAGCCGCATGCAGTTCTACCGGCTTCAGATTTGGATCACCAACGAACGCGGCCCTCAAATAGCTCTGATACCATGTAGGAATTTACAGGGTAAGTTCCTCAGAAAGAACACCAAAAGGACACCGCTCACAACCAGATCTCAAATCAATACACCAATATTTTTGACGTGGTTAAAACCCTCAAAGTGCAAGGAGGGAAACAGTCCACGGCCTGTCCCAACGTGGGTACTACAGGCAATTTATTAATCAAAGAATGAAAATTTACATAAGCTTCTCTCATGCACGGATTACCCGAACAATGAACCTCCATGCGCTTTAAATAGAACTCATGGACCAATCGGGTGTCAAGCCACGGATCAAGTGTCAGTAATACCGAGGAGAGAATGAACCGTCGGATCACTACATATCGTGACCGTCGGATTGTAAGTTACAAAATGTACAACGGTAAAGAAACACACTTTACCTAACTCTATACCTAACTCTACACTAGACCAAGTTGAACTTAACTATATCCTATGTGTCGGAATATCCTAACACTCATGCCACTGACGGTATGATTGGTTCAGTTAATACCAAAAGTAAGAAGAAATCTTCCAAGAATTCTTCTCCTATTATAACTTTACCAGATTCCCTGACAGGAGACTCTTCCGCTGAAATTTCTGCCGATATTCATGTTGTAGAGTCATCTACGGCCAAATCAAAATCTGGCGGTAAGAAGAAGGGGAAAAAGAAAAATAAATCAGATAAAAATTCAAAAGAGAAACCAGATAAAACAGAATCTACTGATGAGAAACGTAAACCTTGTTATCCTTGTCTCATTTGTGACGAAGAGAATTTTACAAGAGACTGCCCTCATCGCACTGAGGTTGCGAAAATCGTCAAAGGTTCTCAAATGCCTACTGTCTTGAAGGATCCTTTTCCTAGTCAAGATAGTAAGATGATAGGTTCTTCCTCAAATGCCTCAGAAGAACCCATAATGATGATGTCCCATGTTAGGATTGTGACACGATCGCAAGATTATGGAAGTAAAAGTCCTGTTGGTGGTAAGGAAGCATAATCTTCTAATTTGAACCCATCAACTTCAACTCTTGGTTTTGATCCACTACAGATCGAGAAACCTAACCTAGACTTAGTAATCAAACCGCCCGCCAAGGGTATACCTCGAAAGTCAACTTTCAATCCACATGCGAGAGCTTCTCAGAACTATAACATTGTTGAAGATTTAGTTATTTCACCTTCAGCAATGTCGGCTTTGGAGGTGCTGCAATCATGTCCAGCACAACATAAATTGCTATTGTTGGCTATAGGAGCTGTTGATATTCAGGACTCGAACCTTATAATCTTTGATTTAGAAAATAGTACACCTCATTTACCTCATCAAATGGCTTTCCAGGTTCCAGTGTTAGTCAAAAACAGACCTTGCTATAGGACTGTAATTGATGAGGGAGCTTCAACGTTTATTATGTCGATCCAATGTAGGAGATCGCTTGGTTCTCCTACACTTAATCAATCCCCGACAATTTTAAAGGCTTTTGATGGCCGTGGGTTCCATCCTTTTGGCATTCTACAGGATTTACCTATAGGGGTTGAAGGCAAAACTGTTAATCTAGATGTGGAAGTGGTTGATGCCCCTCTGGATTACAACCTTCTCTTGGGCCGTAGTTGGTCTTACACTATGACTGTTGTTGTTTCATCGGTCTTTTGGCTTATAAAGTTTACTCATAATGGAAAGATCATAACTATAAACCAGCTAACTTATTACTCATCTGACCCAACCTCTTCTGAAAGTATCCAGCATGTCGGTAAAACAACTATCCCTTATAAGGATGTTGGAGTAGGATTAGTTAAAGATTTTGGTTTACAAAGGAACTATTTCCTTTCCTCCTCCTAACGTATCGCCTTCTACTGCAACCATTCATATGATTTCATCAGACACTATTGTTTATGATGATCCTTGGATCGTACCTTCCGAACCTGAGATGGATTCATTTGGTGATGTTATGCCTTTGAGTCCCTATGAAATTGCGTATTAGGCCGTACAGTCGTTTTCCGACCCTTCTTCAACCGAAATTGACTTAATGAATGTAGTCCATGAAGGATCACTTTCAGCATCAAACTCAGATTCAATGACATTTTCTGAACTTGTTCATACTGATGAGAAAATTCGTGAAATTTTGTCTGTTGATGATTTACCATGGGAAGATCTTCATCATAGATCTTCGTTCTTACCTGAGATTGATCATTTTGAAAATGATTTTTCGTCTATTTTTACAATTGATTATGTCAAGGAACCACAGAATCCATTGAAAAATCTTGATTCTGAGTTAAAATTGGGCAATATTTCTCGAACTGTTCCTATTGACATTTCAGTTAAACCTGGAATCGTTGAAAACATTCATATAGGTGCCTCTTGTACGGAAGATGAATTTCAAACATATAAGGCCCTATTTCAAGAATTATGTGACGTGTTTGCCTGGTCATATGAAGAAATGCCAGGAATTGATCCAACAATTGTTGTTCATGAAATCAAAACTTACCCAGATGCTAAACCCGTTCGGCAATGTTTGCGTCAGATCCACTGGCGAAAAGCTGCTGCTATTGAAGCATAAGTTTAAAAATTACTTAAAGCAGGTTTCATTTATCCAATTCCCTTAGCGGATTGGGTATCAAATATTGTTCTTGTTAACAAAAAGCAGGGAACAATAAGAATATGCATCGATTATAGGGATATTAATCGAGCCTGTCCCAAAGACAATTATCCGACTCCCTATATCGATCAAATCATTGATGATTGTGCCGACAGTGAAATATTCTCCTTTATGGATGGTTTTTTTGGTTACAATCAAATCAACATTATACCTGCTGATCAACCAAAAACGGCTGTCATTTGTCCATGGGGGACATTTGCTTATTGCAAATTACCTTTTGGGCGGAAGAACGCCGGGGCAACTTTTCAAAGAGCTATGTCTTACACGTTTCATGACATCAAGCACACTATGCAACCTTATCTCGATGATTTACCTGCTCATTCATTACGTAGAGTCGATCATCTCATTCATTTACGAGCAATCTTTATGAGATGTAGGCATTATCGAATTAGGTTGAATCCACACAAATGTGTTTTCTGTATAGAAACGGGTCGTTTACTGGGATTTGTTGTTTCGAAAGCCGATATTCGTGTCGATCCCTCAAAGGTTGAAGCTATTGTCAAATTTCCTCCTCCTTCAACTCTTCGCCAACTCCAAAGTTTGCAGGGGAAAGCAAACTTTTTACGTCGATTCATTCCTAACTACACCGAGATAACAAAGGGTTTTACCAGGTTGTTGAAATAGAATACTTCATTCTTTTGGGATGAGATAGCTGACAAATCTTTTGATGCACTTAAACACGCGTTGACCCATGCACCGTTATTGCATCCTCCCAACTACAACCAAGATTACTTCTTGTATCTCGCCGCCTCTCATTCCACCATCGGAATGGTGTTAGTTCAGGAAGACAAATTTGGTAGTGAACATGTGATTTATTACCTTAGTCGAACTTTGAATCCAACTGAGCTAAAATATTCACATGTGGAGAAATTGGCCTTGGCAGCTGTTCAAGCTGTCCAACGTTTTCATCATTACATTTTACTACGCAAAACTACTGTAATTTCCGACTGCAACCCTATGATCTATATTTTGACAAAACAATTGCTAGGGGGCAAGTATTCCAAATGGATTGTTATCCTGCAGGAATTTGACTTAGATTTTGAAAAATCTAAGTCAAAGAAATCTTTAGTTTTTGCGGAGTTAATGTGTGACTTCTTGCGTGCTAATACTGAAACTGTGGCGGAAGAGCCCATTGCGGACGAATCCTTGTTTCTTATCAGCACTCTTGATCCATGGTATGGAGATATCATAGTTTATCTCTAAACCCAATCCTTTCAGCCTGAAATTTCAAAATCTCAGCATCGAAAAATACGATTCCAATCACAATAGTACAAAATTATTGGAGATACGCTTTATCGTTGTGGGGCGGACTTTGTTTTCCGACGTTGCTTAACTCATGAGGAAACTGAAAGGGTTCTAAATGACTGTCACTGTGGAGCATGTGGCGGTCATATGTCTGGATTTTCCACAGCCCAAAAGATATTGCGCGCTGGCTATTTCTGGCCGTCTTTGTTTAAAGATTGTATTGACACGGTCCGAAAATGCCACAACGACCAAATTTTTGATCGAAAGATGCGCGCTCCACCTGCTCCTCTCCACCCTATAATTTCCATCGGTCCTTTTGTGAAATGAGGTATCGGTTTTATTACATGTAACCCTCACTCGGCCGGGGGGCATGCGTATATCATCCTTGCAGTAGATTATTTTACCAAGTGGGCCGAGGCGATGCCTACATTTTTGGCAGACAGCAAAACTGTTGCGATTTTCATTTTCAATCATATAATTACTAGATTCGGTGTTCCACAAGCGCTGATCATGGGCGTCATTTTTGAAACATTATGATGACTGGACTAACAGATCAACTTGGCCTGCGTCACGATAGTTCTACTCCATATTACCCATAGGCTAATGGTCTGGTTGAAGCCATCAACAAAGTTCTAGTCATTATGATCTGACGAATCATTGGGATTCATAGGTCGAATTGGCATAACATGTTATTTTCAGTGCTTTGGGCGTATCGAACCTCAATAAAAACATCAATTGGTTTCACTCCTTTCCAACTAGTTTATAGTTTGGAAGTTGTGTTACCCATTGAATGCGAAATCCCGTAATTGCAAATGGCCATAGAATTACTTCGAGCCACTTCCGAAGAGGAGAAACGTTTGTTGTACTTGGCTCAGCTAGATGAGAATCGACGTGATGCTGCACAAGAAATCAAAACTCATGCCAAACGTATTAAAGCTCAGTATGATCGAAATGTTACACCTCGTAATTTTTTGAAATGAGACCTAGTCTTACTATACGATCAAGAAAATGATATGTTAGGCGCCGGAAAATTCGTACCCATGTGGCATGGTCCTTATGTTGTTAAGCAAAAGCTAGCAAAAGGGGCCTATGAATTAGTAGATTTTGACGGTGTCTCTTTAGGTAAACCCAGAAATGGGCTTTACTTGAAGAGATATTATGCTTAAATCTAGGTGTGGAGATTTTAGTTAGGTTAGTTTTCTTTCTAGCTGGTCTGTTTTAGATTAGAAAAGTGTGCTTAGTTTAGAGAGTGTTTTTGTCAATATTCTTGATTATCTTGATTTTACTCTTGATATTGTAGATGTTGATGTCTCTTCAAACATACATTGGTTTTGCTGATGGTGCTTGTCGTAATACACAGAACATCTCTTCCGCAGCTTGGGTTATCTATTCACCCTCTGATGAGTTGGTATATATGGATGGGGTAAGCCTCGGTCAAACAACGAACAACATTGCAGAGTATAGTGCAGTGATTGAGTTATTATCTGAATCCATTTCATTTGGAATTCGGAGTTTGATTATCAGGTTAGATTCTGAACTCGTTGTATTGCAACCTAATAGTGTTTATGCCATTAGAAATCCGGTGTTATTAAGATTATTTTTAAGAGTTCATCTCTTGGAACGTGAATTTGACTATATTGAATATCAGCATATTCCAAGATATATAAATACATTAGCAGATGCAATTTCTTCTTGAATGTTAAGTAGACATTTGCAATAATCAAACAGTAAATTTAAAAACATTCCATAACATGTTTTACAAGATAGCCAGTAATAGTGATATAACATAGCGTAGAAGTGTGTCATATATACATCGTGTTCGACCGTAGGTTGAAAAACACCTTATGATCGACAAAAATGATAGTACAAAAAGAAAAAATGTCATATGAGTCTATAATAAGCGATCATCCTATCACTGGTGATGATCACGATAAGAAACCACTGTACGGGCCACCCTACAAAGGAACCTCCTGAAAGGTCCTAGGACCCCAATCACATAGCGCTGTAGCCTAAGAGGAATGTCATCTATGCTAGTCTCTGGAATGTCTGTTGTCAAATGCTCTAGATGGTTTTCCAATTCGGCCAGGGTCTCTGTAGATTTGTCCTGTGGGGCTGGTGCTGCTGCAGCTGGCTGTTTCCTCTCATAGGGTCGGAGAGTGGCTAGTCGCCATGGACCTACATCTGCATTTGAAACCTTTTTCTATCAGTTTTGGGACGATTTAAAAACAAGAAAAAAAAATTAAATTAGAAAATGTTGAAAATGATTTTACCTGAGTCATCCCATTGCTCTCCTAGTGGAAGAGCCATGTCTGGGTCACCACGATAATCCATCCCAGCATAAGGAAAATCCTAAATTTCAAAAACTTGGTTATCTAACTAATGAAAATACTCAGGAGGAAATCAAACAACCTCTGAACCCTCCTCAGGATGACGGGTCATAACTGCAACCCAATGCATCAGCTTGGGCTCTCGGGGAAGTCCAGCTTCAACGAGAAGATGCTGTGGGACCAACATTGGGACCCTCTCTAGACCAAAGCTCACAACTAAGAAACCATATCCAAAGTTTTTTAGTATTCCGTTCTTTGCTCTAGTGAGTTGGCCTTTTACATTAGCCAACACAGCTTTGCACCAGTTGAAGACGGTGCCTTGAAAGCAGTCTACTGTCATCCGCATTTGGGATCTGGTGGCCATATGTAGTGCTGCACTTCCGCAGAGTCTGGTGACAGTAAATGCAATCACTTTGAGTTTAGGACGGGAGATGGTTTTGATATCAATCCCTTTGTCCTTTGTTTGGTCATTACAAAACGCTAGCCGGAGACTATCGATAGACTGGTCACCTGGCCTAGTCCCGAATAGAGTCAATTGTTCACCTCTCTTGGGAAAACCAGTCAAAAAGTAAATGTCCTCTACCTCCATTTCGAGCTGGTGGCCACCAATAATAAAACATTGGTCCTGCACATTCCACCTATCCACCAGCCACTGCAGAAAGTCTACTTGGGCCCTCATGCCAGGTATGGCCCAAAATTTAAATAACCTACATGCCTTTAATGAATCAATTGAAGGTTTATGATTAATTGCGGTGAGGTCCACATCCTCGTGCTCACGTTCCTACCAGCTAAGCATGGTGTATACCCTACATTGAAATAAAAGGCAGATTAGAACATTTTAAATCGAAGTTTTTGGGCGGAATTTGAAGAATTTGAAATTATAAACCTATGCCGCAGGGAGCGCACTATCTAGTTAGAGACAGTGCATAGGTCTGCACTTTGCCCGAACAGTAGGTGTGGGCCCATGGCTTTTTCCTGCATAACAAAAATTCGGGGTCGCAAGTTTCTCTTGCTGCGCTGGCGGACCCCTGCGCGCGGACTTTTAAACAAAATTCTTCTTAAATCAAAATAAAACCCTAAAAAAAATTCAAATGGTTGAAATGCAAGAGTAAAGTGATGTGGATTACCTGGAGGTGATAGTGTTCGATTCCAACGGATAGATTTTCCGCAGTCTTCACTGGAGGTTTCTTACCCAAAAGCTCTCTTTCTCACTCTGAAGTCAAACGGTGAAAATGAATTTACAAAAGCCCTTTTTATAAGTTTTTTTGAATAAATGAATTTTTAATCTATTTATTTTTCACTTTAAAGAGGTAACTTTTGAAGCATTTTTATTTATTTAAAACAGGTATGAGTAATGTTTGAGTTTTTGTGCAGGATATCAGATTTTTCAGGCAAAACTGATCATTTTCTACAAAAAAATTGGAGTCATTTTTAAGCTCTTTTTTGACTCCTAAAATATGAAAATATCGTTGAGTTTTTCTTTTTAAGCTCGTTAAAACAGAATTAAAAAGACGGTCCACTTACAGCTCTTTTCTGATCGTATAAACACGAAAAGATTGCTGGATTTTTTCGTTTAAAATTCGATATTGGTTATAAAACGATGTGTCTTTGATCGCTTTTTTACTTTTTCGGATCAGAGACACTAATTATGAAAAGTACTCCTTGATCGTAATGGTCAAGCGGTTCTCTCAAGTATTATTCTATACTTTTTTCGGGCTTGGGAGACACAAATTTACGAAAAAGGACAACCATGGAGTTTTCTTAAGTTTTTCTTCTGACTCCCTAAAATTGAAAAACACCAAGTTTCTCCTATACTGGACTCGTTAAAATTTAACAGTAAAGGACCTGTTCAATTACAAACAGGAACGGACCACTCCTTCTTAGGGTTCGAATTTAAACTAAGTTGGACTCATTCGAAGGATGAGCTTATAACCAAGCAAATGTTATCCTCCTCAAGCTTGTCAAAAATAAAGAGGTACTTGCCAGAAATGGTGGGGGAAAAGAGAGAAAAATGAACCTGTTTGTCATACTTTGTGTCTCAGAAAAAAATTTAACCACTCTTGAACACGACCCTTTTTGTTCACCTGGGTTGGGAAATCCTTTGCCTAACAGTTAATCAAACCATATTGAAAGTCTTTAGCCAGTTTCTGGGTATTAGCTTTGGGTCAATTGTCACCAAAACCATCTGCAGTGTCATTATGTGTTCAAGAGGTTAGTGCAAATAAACCATTCATCTGCAAAATATCTGTCATCCATCTTGACCATCCCTGAGTCAGTCCTTGCAACTATATTTCTTCAAACTTGATCTGTGATTTCGTGTTGTGGGCTTGCCTACAACGGACCGCTTTCTATCGACTTCAGCTCATTATCTAGAAAGATGATCTAGAAATCATCAGTACCTTGGAATCTGCATGCCTCAATGGCAGGTTTCTCGCCTTCGACGATAGGTTGCATCATTGACCTTCGATCAAAGGATTCCGTGACATGTTCGACATCAACACATCTATTCACATTTCATGGATTGTACTGAGTACTTTGAGAGCCATTGACATTAATGGTGGTTTCTCTCACACTTATTAACAGTTTACAGCATTGACTGGTAATCAAGTGGTTTCTACCATGTTCGACTTCCACACATTCATTTACATGGATAGAATCATACTATTTCGGGGAGTAGAAATCAAGACCCTAGATCTAGTTTCCACCATCCAGGTTGCGAGGAATTTTGCATTCATTATATAGTGGACTATTCATAAACAGATGGTTGCACCCATATTGTGTCTACATGTGTATATACTTGTGATGTATTGCAAGATCATTCCTATATCAGAGCAGTTTAGTTAGTTTTCTAGTCAGTTTTGATCTGAGTATGGGAATGCCTACCTCAACGATGATATGATCTCATATATATATTTTGTATTGAATGTTTTTACAGGTTCCAACCAGGCTCTCCAAAAGATGATCCTCGAAATGATAAAGTACTTCACTCTTCTTAGATGACAAATACTATCTATTATAGACTTCGCACTTTAGGGGGCAATCTGTTACACAAAATATTGTCACGATGACTTTTGCAGTCAGTGTGAGTCTATCACCACTCATACTGTCCTCCTTTGCAAGTCTTAAACCTTAGCTCTTTATGTCAAGCCTTAAAAATGAAAGAAAGTCCTTGAAAATCTCTAAAACTCTAGTTCCACACTTTCTCTTAGCATTACCTGTGGTCTCGGACCCCTTGGTCATGTTACCTGTGGACCTGCCCACTCTGTCTCTAAAGGAATGGGTGCGGATCCTTGTAAAAATAAAAAAGGCGCAAGTTTATTATTAAAAACTCACTTTGGGTTAATTCTGGATGCTTCTAGAAGGAATCTTGAGGTGGCAAGTTTTCTCCTAGGTGGTTCATGCATCCCATAACTAAAGGAGCTAACCCCTTGATGAGAGGAGCTTATCCCTTTGAAGGAGGACTCTATCCCTTTGAAGGTGGACCTGGTAACTTCCTTCCTTTGCACTATAAAATGAGGCATTGGGCTGGTTGCTAGGGAGGTTGAAAGCTGAATATTTTTTAGGGTAAATGCTGTTGGAATTTAGACTTCCTAATTGAGCTTGAGAGGAGAGATTACATACCTTTTGATCTCTTTGGGAAGAGAGTGAAACTTGTCAAAGTAGAGGAGATTCTTGCTGGACCCTGGGAGGAGCTTGTACAGCATCAAGGCACCAAGGTTGTAAAGTTCTTCTTTGTTTAAAGTTAATACAATCAGATTCATTTTTCTCAATAAATTGTCTTCTATGGTTTATTTCATGAATTCCTTGATCATCATGATAAATATGGTTTATTATATTGGCTATGTAGGTGTTATTTGATGTGTGCCTGTTTGTGTTTGCAGGTTCTTTAAAAGGGAGCTCATTTGGACGAACGGAGCGTGGCTTCCACAAACTGGCATTGGACTTGAGGTAGGGTCTAAAACATCTATTGGCTTTTATTTATAAATCACAATATTTAGAGAAAGATAGAATTTGTTTGTCTTGCTTGTCGCTAGATATCCATAGATACTAGGGAGATCGGTCTTGTCCGCAAGAACGATTTATCCGCCCGACAACCCATGTTTCCCTTCAACACTCCCCTCGCTTCTCTAGCCGATGTTATCACTCAGGTTGTTCCCTGAATCCTGAAGGGAATATGGCCGAGGTAACCACTAACCCATCTTGTAGCCGCAGATTCTAGCCAATCTGCAACCAAAGAGGGCTCTCTCTTTTTAATTTAGCTTTGTTTTGAAATATTTTAGGCTAGTTGTCATGTACAGGGTTTTGTTTTAAGTTTGTTTGATGGTGATTTCAGGCAGAGCTGGGATGCAAGTCCAAAACATTCTATACTATTGGGCAATGGAATCAATGATGGTGTACTGCTGAAAATGTTTCTTGGGTAAATGGTAATGCCACAAAGCGAGATAGGCAGTTTTGGAACAATTTTCAAATCTGAAATTGATGGAGTGAAGTTAGGGAATGAAAGGCAATCAAGAATCTTTCATTATGCTGGCCGGGGGAGAGTGCATGGATATTATCAAGGAGCAATGAAGAATTCCTAGGTAATATTCAAAGTGAAAGAATTAGTGCAAACATGAGAAACTAAGAATTCATATTTATGACTAATTCTGAAGAAAACATACTTAATAGTAGAGATTGAACACAGAGTGCATTTAAACAAATCCTGGGCTATTCTTCTTCTATGTTACCAAGATTATGGAACATATGTCAAATTTGCAAAACAGAAAACATAAAACACAGTTTAGAATAACTTATTGATCCATAGAATGACACAGGAATTCTGTAGTGTTGGCATTATGATTCAAGTGTTGTCCTTGATGGCAACTCACTCAGAGGATGGTACAGGTGCTCAGAGGTTGGTACAGGTGATGGCAACTTAATCAGAAGACAGATCTCAGTACAGCATGCCAAGGAAGCTCATACACGCCGTTTTGTTAAGCCCAAGTCGCGTGTACACGCTAGTTCGATTCATAAAAAGCGCGTGTATGTGGAAAGGTTCCTTTGGTCCATGGTGGTTAGTCCTTGGAAGTTGTGCCTATGATTTCGGACCATTGTGTCTCGACGGGCGTGTCGATCCCTAGTTTTGAAGTTGATGGTATTGTGTTACTATGGTTTTGGCTCTTGGTATTGAGCTAGGCCTAAGACTATATAAGGAGAAGAAGATCATTAGGCAAAATCATCTTTCGACAAGGCTTGAATATCTAAGAGAGAAAGAGATCTGATATGCAGGTTCTGGGTTGCTTGATCTAAGCCAAGGAGAGATCACATCGGTTGATGGAAGACTAGATCTAAGGATAGATCGGGATCTAATGGTTTGAAATGCACTATCATGATATGGTTGATTATGCGTATTTCTAGATCTGCATATCGTCGCAATGTTACGTTTTGGATCTAACTAATGTCTGGTACAGCTGCAAATTGAGAAAGTTTATTTTTAGATCTGTACGCAGGTTGGCTTCGGTAAAAGCGCGTGTATACGCGGGTTTTTCTCATTGAAGTAGCGTATATCTTTTGAAGTTTGATTTTGGGTTTACAGTGAGGTCTGACTGTTATTGCAGAGTTCTGTAGTCTGCTCTGTGTTCTGGTAACTGGTGATTGACAGGGTTCAGTGATTCAGTGATTCAAAGTTTGGTTGTTTTATGCTTCAATAATCTGTTGTGGAAATTGAATGATTTGTGGTCTTCAGATTGTAATGTTGTGCTTCAGGAATATCCAAGTCTGAAAATGTATGAAAAGTGATATCTGAAAGAAGGAAGATTGTAGGTCAGCACCTACGTACTAGTATCTTGGCTAGTACAAGAGCAAAGGGGGTTGGAGCTCCCTTCCAAGGAAGTTTGGAGAACGAGAGAAGGTTGTAGCCTTCTGCAGGTTGTAGCCTGCGTACTGGTATAAGGCTGCACCAGTACAAAAGATTGTAAACTGAAGTTTCATATTAAAGAAAGATAGAGACAACTTGCAGCAGGTGGTTTTCACCCACATTGGGTTTCCACCTTATATCTTGGTGTTCATGTGTGTGGCTTTTTATCTGTTCTGTTATACTGCACATGTTTACTGTTAATGTGGTGAATAATGTCCTGATGCACTTAATTGAAGAATAAGCTAACTAAATTGTGAGTTTTCTTCTTATACGCTGTTTTACTTCGTCACAGTAGCGTGTACACGCTGGTTCACTTAACTGAAGTAGCGTATATGTTTCTGAGCATTTAAAAAGGTTGATTAATCTGATAATACTGATTCACCCCCCCTCTCAGTATTATTTCCAACATGTAGCAGGTCCCAGAACATCAAATCCACATCCAGATGGTCAGCAACAGTGAACTTCAACAGCCTTTGTATTAAAATAGTCTCAGAATTTACAACGTAGTCCAGAGAGAAAATCACCAACCCCAAATACATATTATGGGGAGGTTTTTATACAAACAGGGAGATAAAAAATATCATTAAGATAAGTTTTGAAGTCATAACTTCCTTTACCAACTCTTAAGAAGAAGTAAATGAGGGAAATAAATGTTGCAGTAAATGTGAATGTGCTGGCTGTCCAGATTGTCAGAGATATTTGACCTTTTAGACTGAGTGAGTCGGTTGGTTTCTGCGCTTTTACTCTGCATTTGTTGCCTTGATGTTGCTATGTTGTTGTGTCGCTATCTTGGCCTTGTCATCAATGCTTGGTTTTCATCAACGAGCTATAGTCACCATTTATTTTCTGCTTTTTTGTTGTTCTTCACCCTTTGACAAGTGGACCGTGCCTCTGTAATTATTGACCTGTAGCTGACCAAAAGAAAAATAAAAACAAAGTTACCTGAGCAATATCTCCATCATTCCTTTCCACCAATCCTCTGTAGGAAACGGATGTCTTTGTATATTTATCAGTGTTTCATCAGCTTTAGTGTATCTATAAAAGTTGGGCTGGACTTCGAAAAGGTGGTTTATCTCATGTTCAATGTAGAACAGATTTTCCAGTTTGTCATAGAGACTCTGTCCTGAGGGAGGCCCTGTTTCTTCTGAGGTGCTTGAGGATGCTGTAATTTGATTTGAGGAATAGTTATTTACCCTGTGGGCATATTGCTCATGTGATAGCAGTCTTCCAGCACTGGTTAATAAACTGGGCAGTCCTTTGCTCTGCAATATTGCAAACTTGATTTTGAAATTATTTATCTCTGCCTACATTTCTTGGAATTTTCTTTCTAGAGTTTGCACAAAATTCCTTAGGGTCATCACCCTTTTCACTAGTAAGATGGTATCTATCCTGTTCTTGATACCTATTGCTGCCAACTGCTCTTTGGTATGAGTGTTCAGAAATTGAATCATTCTATTAGCTTGCTCAGGCATATTTCCTAGTGATGCTCTAGCCTTTTGAGTTTCGAATTGAGCTAAGCCTATCAATTCCATTTGCACATGTATAGTTTCAATTGATTGCCATTGGTCAGTAATGGATTGGCCAATTTTGGCCCACAAAATTTTCTTGACTTCAGCTAGAGTCTTATCAAGGGTAAGCTCCTTTTCCAGCTCCTTTATTCTTTTCTCCAAGGTTCCCTTATCTTCTCTGCTACATCCATCTTTGATTTGTCATATCTTACCTCAATTTTGGCTAGCTTTTATTTGGCCTCTTTCAATTCTGCCATCTGTACTTCCAGAGCCTTTATTTATTTCATCATCTCCTCCATAATCACGCTGGCCTCTTGCTCTGCTGCTGCTGTAGTTGTTGCTGAAACTATTGCTGAAGTTGTGGTACCTACTATTGATGTTGGATCGGTAGGGGGGACTGTTGCGGTGACCGTAGGAGGAGCAGCTGTAAGAATGTGAGCTGTTTGAACTGGCTGAGAGGCCAACTCTCCCTGTCTACCTTGTAGTGATGCTTCCAAGGCACTCTCTGTTTCTATCAGTATTTTATGCATCCTCATAAGCAAAGTAACCACATCCTCCTCTTCTTTTTGTTGTGCTACTTCTGTGGTTTGATGATGAATTGTAGGTGGCAGCCTGAGTTGTCTTCTGAGGGCTACTATGTCTTCCTCTTTCTTTTTTATCAAGGCCTGAATGCCCTTAGGATCCTTGGGATCATGTCCCAACTTTATAATAATATCCTCCAAGGATTTGATTCTATTATCCTTAGCCATTGAGGAGGCCTTCTCCAATTCTAGTTGGGCAGAAGTATTGTGCAATGAATTTTGCAATCTATCAGCCAGTAATGTTTTGTCTACCAAGGTAGAATATACCATTTCGCCGGTTTGTTTGTGTAATTCAATCTGTTCCATTGGATGGATATCTTTGGAGAGAACTTCTAGATTGGTTCTGATATAGTCAGCAGCTGATTGTGGTCACTGCGTTGTAGGTTTGAAATGACTGAGGGTCATTTTCCCTTCCTGGATATCATAGGCTGCCATTAGCCTTTGTTGATTAGTGGGAGCCATTCTTAGCAATTAGTTATAGAGCTGGAACCTTACTGGCTCATTTCTGGCCTTGATATCAGTGAATTCCTTCTTGATGTCAGAGCCCTATCTGCTCTATTGCCTGGTGGATGTAACCTCCACACCTTGTTGTCTCTCTTGCTCTAGCTGAAAGGATCTAGCTGATGTTTCCATACTTGGGGGAACTTTCTGTTCAGTTGGTCCCTCTGGAAATTCTTCTTCTGAATAAGGATTTAATCTTTGTCTTTTTTCTCCTTGCTGATCTGTAGATGTCCCTGTGGGTGTCCCTTCCTGTCTATCCCTTTTCTTGGACCTTTCCTCATTAAGAGGAGTCTGTAACATAGGGATTTCAGTCACCTTTGCTTGTGTTGAAGGGTCTTGCCCTTGACTTTGTTCATTTGTTGAAATTGGTCGGTCTGCCATTGTCTCTTGCTGCACGGAATGGTGCACCTGCTGCTCTGAATGCTGCATCTCTTTTCCTTTAGCTGTCCATGCAGGTGGATCACTTACGTGGGTAGGTTGTTGGGAAGTTGGTAGATGATGTGCCCGCTCCAAGGTGTCGAGGCAATGTGCAAAACACTTGTCCAAAAGATTCCAGGTCAACTGATTTTTCAAGGTCTTTGATTTCTTTTTCTGTTATCTCTTCTTCAGTAAGCTCTTCCACTAGTGTGCCCTCTACCCATTCTTGTTGATTGACATATTGTTCAATTTCAAGGATTCTATGGTGCACATACCTTGTGAGCTTGTTTTTGACTCTTCTAAAGCTTATGAAATGTTCAGGGTCATATGGTGACCATTGGAAACTTAGTTTGAGCTTAAGTTTCTCTCTCAGAATAGTGTCAGCATCCTTCCATGCTTCTTCCCTTTTATTAAAGATAAAAGGGCCCAGTTGGTGTCTTATCTTGAGCTGTGCTTTTTTCCTAGCACCATAGAAGTGAGTTAAATCTGCACTGTTGAATTGCCGATAGTACTCCAAGCCAAATTCTTTGCATTTTAGCAGTGAGCCTAGGAGGAGGATCTGTTGACAATAAGCAAGTGGCTGGATAGATAAAAAGGTCAATGAACTCACAGTATGTGTATGGGGAGTAATTAACATGATGGAACACTGAGGACCAAAATATTCCAAACCTTCACTCCCCCCTAGCATCCAATTTTTTAAGGAAGACTGGGAAACTATCAGACTGGTAGTACAGTAGAGAATGATATATATATATATATATATATATGAAGTGTATTTGAATACCCTTTCCCTCTCTAACTTCATGAATTTCTCATGAATCTTGTTGGCTATGAAGGTGGCATAGTCATACTTGATAGCAGGGGGCTGTCCTGGAGTAAACATGGAAATCAAAGCAAAGATAGTCTCATCCACAATTTCACTTGTTCTGAATCCCAGGATGTAGGAAATCATGTCTATGAGCATTTTTCCATCCTTAGTAAATCAAGCATGGTGATAGGGGATTTTGAATCTGGAGTAACACTCTGGTGGCATAAACAGCTTGGCAATTCGGTCAACTTCTGCAAAGGACAACTTTGAGGCTTGATCTAGCAATTGTTTCATGGAAAGGGGGACCAAAGGCTGAGTTGGCTTGAACTGCAGCGTCTCATTTATGGATTGAGGGGTAATGTAAAATAGGACATTTCCAGTAGGGTCCATCACTGCCCTTTGAGAAGGCTCATAATTAGCACAACATTGACGGATGAGGTCAAGGAAGACATTCACTGAGGGCAAGTAATATATAGGCATATTAGATTCCCATATTCCAAACAGGTCATCTTTGTTTCTAAAGTTATTCCTTATTTCACAGAAAGCATGAAGGTGAGGCTTGATTCCCTCCATATCATCAATTTGATAGTCCCTGTCGGTAAGAGGCAGCCACTCTAACTCTTTATGAGGTGCATTTAATGGTGCAATATTTAGGGCTACTGGAGCCTCCATGATTGACTGTGATTATAGTTGGATTTGGTCTATATTTTAACAGGAAATAGAGTCCTGACAGAGGGCTTTCTAGCAAGAAATTTGTAGTTTGAGTTCTGTGCGAAGGTGTCCTTGCTGAGTGGAACTCAACGGGAGTACAGAGTCTACAGGATTCTTCAATGAGGAAGCTTGAAAACAGTGGAAAGAGCGGGGATTTTACAGGTTTTTTGGTGGTTTTGCAGGCGAACAGGAGTTGGATTTCAAGCTTTAATGGACAATTTTACCAGAGGGTCACAGAATTGGCAGGTTTTGCTCATAGGTATGGTTACATAGTGAGGCAGAGCGGAGGAGCTTGTGAGTGATAATGTCTTTGAATTGAATTTAGCTGTATTGGTGATCTTTTGAAGAGAAATTATGAAAAAACAGGGTTTATGGGCGTTCCCAGGTAAATACCTGTTTATTTGAGACTTTGCTGTGGAATGCAGTTGCAGGTAGAGCCGAGGAGGTTGGGTTTGCAGGTTGAATACGCCTAGGTGGCAGACTGGGACGTCAATGGAGGATTGGACGTAATTCTCATGCACAGACTTTCACCATTGGTCGCATAAAAACAAACAAAAAACATCACTTTTGTGAGTTTTAACGAAAATTTGTGGTTTTTCAGACTTTTTGGCGCTTTTTGTGCTGACGTCAGCATGACATCACCTAGTCCTGTAGCATGGTACGGTGGGTAATGTGGCAGCTGATGTGGATGGGTGATGGGGCGGCCACGGCGGACTATACAGTAGCGCGGGCGCTGGCGTGGGTGGCGGGGAGGACAAGCGGTAAGTGGTTTGCATCAGACCGCTTTTGGTATGCGGGTGGTTTCTGTTAGAGCGGGCCCGATGCAATACAAATGGGCCATGCATCCCTGCGTACGGTGGAAAAACCGCTTTCTATCGGGAGGTAACCTTCGTACTGCGGGGCAGCTGCGATATCAATGCAAGTCGTTGGATCTGGCAGGCGCGATCCAACGGTTGACGGGAAGCGCAGGTGCCGATTCAATAAGGCACAGGGACCCGCCCGTATATTTAATATTTTAAAATGTCGCAGGGGTAAAAAACTTAGGGTTTATGGGTTTTGTGGTTTATACGGGTGGGCATGGTTATTCGTTTAATCCAAACTTTTAAACGAATGCCTTGTTGTACATGCGCGGAGGGTATAAATGTATGGTTTGTGTGGGGGTTAGCCTAGTTATTTGTTTAACCAGAGGTTAAATAAACCCCAAGATTTTACGGACGCGGAAGGGTTAATATAAAGTCCCAAATGAACTTAATATTCCCCAAACTTTGTATTATATGGCTATAATTGCCAATGGGTAGGGATATTTATATTTTTTGGGTTTTTATATAGTTTTTTGTAGAATAGGGGTAGGAAAAATGATTGAGGCAGCTAAGTAATAAAGTTAAATGTTAATATGACTTTATGGAATGAAACTATAAGAACAAATGCTAAGTTTATAAAGTGAAAACTTAGGCATAAGAAAATGAAAGGAGTGTGGAATGATGATTTTTACACAAGAAATGTGGCTTCTTTTCACTAAGTAAACTTAGTGTTTGACTTAGCATTTCTCATAAAATGAAGTGGAGCTGGACTATTGGGCAGATCCCAAGGTCCTTGAGGGGGTGTTAGTAAAATATTTCTGGGGGGATGATGGGAGAATTAGTCATGCTTCCACTGTTCTACAGTCACTTTTCCATGGTACCAATATCATTGATGAGATGAGTCTTTCTTGACAAGACAAAAAGTTATCATAATGTTGCTTCTACAACCTCAACCTGCTTACCCAGCCTACATCTAGCATTTTTTCTTCCTTTTGATTGGGTGCATTTAGACTAGCAAACCCTGATTTTCCTCTTTTATTTTGACTGCCCTTCTATCTAAATCTACCCTTATATCTTCCAAGGGCCCAGATTAAGCAGTTGGGCTCCTTATTTTCTCTATCTATCTACTCATCTGCCAAGCTTGAACTGTTTGGATAGATATTCATTCTCTATTCTACCACAACAAATTTAAATATGGAGTGGTTCAGATTGAACTGTTGGGCCATCCATCAAATGTGATAAGCAACAGCATTTGCATATTGTGAACTTGCAAATCAGATAGCAGTGGCATTTTGACTGGCCACTTTCCTGGTCTTTTGGTTTGGGGTTCATTTCTATTATTTTTTCTGACCAATTTACTCTTTTTGCCCTTTGATTTTTCTTTTAGGGCATACCCTCTTTACATTTTTTAATTTTCTTTTTCTGTATACAAAATATGGAACCTTTGCAACATGGAAAGGATGATCATATTTGGCACTTCCATAGTCAATCATGAAAAATGAAACCTATTGGTATAGGAACCTAACAGTGGCTCCACTTAGGGATAGATTTTCCTAGTGAAAAGCCAAGAACAGCAGGTCAGACGGCCTTATTCTCAGTTGGCTGCTGTAATTCAAAACTTCCTTCTCCTGGAAACCAATGATCTGAACCTTTGTACCCTGTGTGCACTCCTTATGAGCTGATCTGTGTGAAATTACATCTCTGTCTTTGTTGGTTTCTCCGAGTATTTATCATCATCTTTATAACTCCCAAGCTTTCTTCTTGATATCTTCTGGTAAATTCAAAATCTCACACAAAAAGTAATGTACTTCCCTAACTTTTCCTCAAGATCTGCTGCATCTTGTTCCTTATCTAATTGCTATAAATGAAAACTGGTGAAAATACAACTATTTATGTACAATATACAGTTGTGTTGTGTTGATCAAAGGGAATCAAAATAATGCTTGAGCATTCACCCATTGACTGGGCCTTCCTCAATATCTTTGCCATCCAAACTCTTCAAAAAATAGGTGTTGTTACCTTGTACAGCCTGAATAATAAATGGTCCTTTCCAAAGAAAATCAAATTTCCCATGTTTCCCTTTATCTTCCCTCCTAGAGTCCCATCTCAGCACTTTGTTTCCTATGAAGAAATCTTCAGCTTTTGTTCTTTTGTCAAAGATCTTCTTGAGTTTATCTTGCAAAACCTGGGTTCTCTGATATACTTCTTCTCTTGTCTGCTGCAAGTGAATAGTTTGATTGATCCTTCTCTGAATATCATTAGGCTCTGCTTGTATTTCTTGCAGCAACTTGATCATAGGGATTCCTAAGGAGGAGGGAAAAACGGCCTCTAAACCGTATACCAATTCATATGGACTTGTTCCAATGGATATTTTGGTGGTCAATCTATCTGCCCATAATGCATTTACCAGTTTCTTATGCCAATTCTTTTTATTCTCCTCCAAGACCTTTTTAATGATGTTGATGAGGCTTTTGTTGGATGACTCAGCTAGGCCATTACCTTGAGGGTGGTAGGCTATGGAGTGGCCCAAGGTAATGTAGTATTTATGGAAAAAGTTGATCATTCTTTTGGATTTGAATGCAGCAGCATTGTCTGTAATAATTTTTTCTGGAAAACCAAATCTAGACAAGATGTTGGTTTCTAAGAATTGCATGATGATTGAGTCATTGGCTTGCCTACAAGGGATGGCTTCTATCCATTTGGTAAAATAGTTTGTGGCAGTCAAAATCCACTTGTGTTGGCCAGAGGAGGAAGGGTGAATTTCACCAATAAAGTCTAAACTCCATTTTTGAAACGGTTTTTCAATTGAAATAGGTTTGAGGGGTAAAGGTAACAACTTTCTCTTGCCTTCAAAGATCTGGAATTTATGGCATGAAACTACAAACTTTTTCACATCAGCAAACAGGGAAGGCCAATAGAATCTATCCCTTAGGATTTTATCATCTGTTGACTTCCAATACAAGTGTCCTCCACAGTCACCTACATGAAATTCCTTGAGGACTTTGTTAGTTTCATCCAATGTTAGGAAATTAAGAAAAATACCTTGATGATTTTTCCAAAATAAAACATTGTCTATAATACAAAACTTTGATGCCTTCATTTTCAAGAATCTCTTTTTAGTCCTAGACAACCCTGGAGGAGCTTACAGGTTTAATAATACAAAACATATGTCAGCATACGAAGGTGATTGTAAAAAGGCTTGATTGATCTGTGGAGTCGCTATCTCCTGTTTGTTATCCAGTTCATTGATGTCAAGGGCTTGGAAATTGGTCTCAGTCATTAATTTAGCCAACCCTTGTCCCTTTATGAGTTTTGCAGGCTTGATTTCAATGTCATACTCTAAGATATTGGCTATCCATTTTCCCCTTTTACCTTCAATTCCTTCTTGTGTTAAAATATCCTTAATCACAACATTTGGAACATAGGCTATCACATGAGGGTACAAGATATAAACTCTGAAATCATTGATGGCTTTTACAAGGGCATAGGCCTGCTTCTCCATGATTTGATATTTGAGTGGAGCATCTCTAAGTGCTTTGCTAAAGAAAGCAATGGGCTTCTCACAACCTTGGTCATCTTTTTGTAATAGGACAACAACAATAGTATGCTCATATGCAAAGGAAAAAATGATGAAATCTCTATCAAACCAGGGACTGGTGAGGACTGGTGTTTTTGTCAGGGATGTTTTGATGTCCTCAAAGGCTTGTTTAGCTTCCATGGTCCATTTGAATTTAGAATCTTTCTTCAGCATATTATTCAACAGTCTTATCAGCTCGGCTAAATTGGGAATGAACCTTCTTAGGAAATTGATTTTTCCTAAAAAAGCTTGTAGTTCTTTTATGTTTCTTGGATGAGGAACTTGGAGAATGGCTTGAATTCTATCTGGGTCAATTCTAATGCCATCTTTTGAAATTATATGCCCTAGGAGTTTGCCTTCTTCCAGGCCAAACAGTGATTTCTTTGGGTTCAATGATATGCCATATTTTCTGCAAAGTAGGAACACTTGCCTTAAATGTTCTAAATGTTCTTGGTCTGATTTTGAAAAAGCAGTGAGGTCATCAAGGTATATGACTAAGAAATCATGGATCTATTTGGCAAATGCTATGTCCATTGCTCTTTGAAAAGTGGCCCCTACATTTTTGAGTCCAAAAGGCATTTTCACATATTTGAAGGTTCCCCAAGGTGTTGTGAAGGTAGTTTTATCATGGTCATCCGGGTGGACTAAAATCTGATTGAATCTTGAGAATCCGTCTAACAATGAGATCCTAGAAGCTCCTACTACCATTTGTAGGATATGATCCATTTTTGGTAAGGGGTAGTGGTCTTTGAGAGAGACTTTGTTCAAATTTCTTAAGTCAACACACAATCTTATCTCTCCTGTTTTCTTCCTAGTAGGCACTAGATTTGAAATCCATTCTAAGAACCTGATAGGTGCAATGATTCTAGCTTCATACATTCGTTTAACTTATTTTCCAATTAGGGGAACGAGGACAGGGTTCACCCTTCTAAGCTTTTGTTTAAAAGGTTTTTTATTCTCTTTCAAGGGTATAGTATGTTGGATGACCGAAGTATCATAGGATTTGAGGTCCTCATAACTCCAGGCAAAGACATCTTGGAACTCTTTAAACAACTCAATGTACTTTAGCTTTTGATCAGCAGGCAATGTCTTGGATAGTTTTACCATTTTGGGATTTTCTGTAGTTCCAATGTTACAGTCCTCAATTTCTGCATTGAGAGGTTGCATCTTTGGCTTTCTAGGAATGTCATTTGAATCAAATATGTCCTCTAAAGGAGTTAAGCCCGTGGGCAGAAAATTATCCTTTAGTTCAATTACTTCAGCTTCTGCCTCAGCTATTTCATCAAAATCTGTTTGCTTTAGTTCATGTAAATTCTTGTCATCAAAAGTTGTTGGGTGCAAAATCAGATTTGTTGTTTCAGCTGATATATTTTGTTCAATTTTGTCTATCTGTTGTTGATCATCCATGGTGCTTGTATCAATGTTTATGCTAGAGAATTCCTCTTTCAAAGTCAGGAAGTTATTTATCTGTGTATCATTCTCAAAGACCTGCCAATTTTTGACATTATCTAGGACAGCAGGTCTGTGTTTGATTTCAGCAGTGAAATGGTGGTTGGGTTCAAATGGTAGCTTGCAAGTGCTGGCAAAAGTTGCCAAGCTGTGTGCATGTAAATTGTGCTTTCTAGGGATTTTGGTGAGCTGAGATTCTGAGAAAGTGTTAAGTATTTCAATGGCTACCCCTCTGTAAGCTCTCAACCTAAGATCATTTGTAACAAAATTTCCCTTCATCTGCTGTATAATCAAATCTGAATCCCCTAGAATTGAAACCTTGGTTGCACCTAGACGTTTAATGAGCTTGAGTCCTAACAAAAGGGCTTCATACTCAGCCATATTGTTTGTGCATCTGAAGTTTAACCTATATGCATGACCTTCAGCATGGTTATTTTGTATGTTGTGTGTCCAAACCCTTGCTCCTGCTCCTAATTTATTTACCGAGCCATCAAACTCTAAGTATCATAAGGTTTCTTGAGTATGACTAGCCTCAAGAGTTTTAGAAGCTTGTTCAGAGGGCAGATTTGGCTCTTGTATTTCACATGATATATCATTTCCCTTTGTTACATCAATCATATCAACAGTTTTTTGATCTTGGGCACTAGATTGATCCTCTATGCTTTGTGTTTGTTCTGCTTCTAGGAATTTGACATCAGTTTTGGGACACTTCCCGGCATTATATAAAATGAATGAATCCATATCGGAATGCATAGAATAGATGGGGAAGTTTTGGGGTTTTTCTTGACTACTAACCACATATTTCATTAGTGTTTCTCGGTATAATCTCTTTGGTTGTCCAAAGACTGAAGTAGTGGCATAGGACATGTCTAGTTGGAAAGATCCTTGGAGTTTTGCACCCCAATATCTTGACAAAAGCATACCATACTTAGGTGGAATATCAACTACCACCACATCCATCAAGATTGTTTTAGCTGGATATTGGACTAAAGATACACAAAGGTCTTTGATTAGGCCTAGACACCTGACCTGGCTGGAATCAAATGAGAACAAGTCTTTGTAGGGCCTTGTGATGTCTAGATCTAATCTTTCCATTACAGACTTAGGCATTAGGTTATGGGAAGCTCCGGAATCAAACATAGCATTGTGCAGCACTTTGTCATGAATGCTTAAGCTCACATAAAATGGAGGGACCCCTCCATCTACAATTTTACCGTTGTCTTCAGGACCAAAAATCAGTTCTGGTTGATCATCTAGAACATTGACTGCATCCTTATTCTCTGGTATTTGTAGTGACCTATTGATTTGCTATCTGTACACTTCATGTTTAGCCAATTCAGAGAGAGGAATCGCTATTTTCAGCTTACCTATTTCTATTTCTAAGTTAAAAGTTTTTTTCTATCTGAATTTTTGTATTATGGACAGCAGACTTTTCTTTTCAGCTGAATTTCCAGTGATTTTCTATTGATCAGGAGTGTTGTTTTGAGGTACATCAGATTTGAAATTATTTTCAGGAGGGTGATTCAAATTTTCTTTTGATGAATGGGATGTGTATGGCTGATTTTTTAAAGGCTGTAAGTCTGATATGTCTTCCACAGTGACTTCCTTTGGGTCTGGGTTTGTTTTAGCGGAGGGTTCTATCAGGACAGCTTTATCCTTTGTTTTCTTTGGCTGCTTGGTATCCTTCAGTTTGGTAGGTTCAGGAACATCTATGGTTCTGCTTCTTAGTTTGTACTATTTATGAACCTCATAGACTGCTGCATCATAGCCTTCCCTAAAATCAAATGACTCTCCGGATTTGGTTTGAAATTGATTAAAATTGTGAGCCTCTTGGTCATCTTGTGTTAGAAAAATTTGTTGCTCATTGTTTAACCCCATTAGGTTGATTTGGGTGTCCTCTATTGGTTCACTAGATGTTGAGGCTTCGGCATAGTTCTCTTGAAATGGAGGTCTGATGTTCTGGTCAGGGCCAGCCCTTCCAACATTTGGATTTTGATTTTTTCTAAAGTTTGGGTTTCTTGGAGTGTTACTTGGTTGACCTTCCCATGATGATTTCCTTTCAATAGTTTCCACCCTATCCCCAATTCTATCCATACCTTTGATGATTACATCAAGTTTTTGTTCAAATGTTGAAGGCTCTTCTTTGAAAGTAGTTCTTCTTTCAGCTCTTGCCCGATTTCGTTTAGCAATCAGGTTTTCCTCCACACTAACAGCTATATTTTGCATGTCTGTTAAGCTTGGAGGGGCTCTTTTCCTCAGTTGGTATGCCATGTTAGAATCAAACCCATCAGGGAATTTGATCAAAGCTAAATCAGGTGGAGGTCTAAGGTTTTGAGGAATAGCGTTATAAACATTGTTGAACCTAGCACAATAGTCCTGAACGGTTTCCTGTGGGCCTCTTTTCAAATTGTCATATTCTGTTAAGATGTGTAGAGGGTCTTTCTTATTTTCCCATCTGTTTAAGAAGGATTGATAAAGAGCTTCTGAATCAACTATAGAATTTGCAGCAAGTGCTCTAAACCAAATTCTTACCTCACCCGTTAGACTTTGGACAAAAGTCTTCATCCTCACATCATCATCATCTATTTCATAATTCTCAAAGTAATCTCGCATTTTCTTAGTGTGTTGTTGGGATGTATAGGAGCCTGTACCATCAAAATATGTAATTTTACTTTGATAATCCTGAGGCATAGCCCCTGTATTTCCAGGTAACTGTAGAGGAGCATAACGGTTTTCCATACTTACAGGGATAAATGGGGCAACAGGAAGAAATGGAATAGCTGAAACTGCCGGGACTGCAGCGGAAATATGTGCAGTGGATGGAGGTGTGGAGAAGGTGCTTTGAGAGTGGATGAAGAACTAGGAGAAGTAACAGTAATGTGAGGACGGATTGACGCTTTAGCAGGAGTTTGGATATAGTTCTGTTGAACTGTTTGAAGGTTTGAGTCAGCAGAATTTTCTTGAGTTTCTTGCTTCCTATGGGTCTTAGGGATCAAGTTGGGATTTTCAAAAATAGCTGGAGGGTCTGGGTCAGGGTTTGACCTGGTGTAACGAGTTTTCTTCTTTGGAGCCAGCTTCTAAATTTGTTTTTGGTATTTTCTGGAAATGTTTTAAAATCACAGTTTTTTCACAATATTCTACAAGAGTTTCTTTGAAATATAGGAGGCTTTAGGCTTTCCTTTGAAAATGTTGAAATAGAGGAAACTGAGTAAATCTTTGGAATAGTTGTTTAAAGTCTAAAACTATACTGGAGATTGACTGAAGCAACTTTTATACTCCTGTAAATGCAGAGCAAAGACAGTTTCAAAGGCTACCTAGCTAACTTAAGGCTCCATCTGTAGCTTTAGAAAATAGACAGCAGTTACAAACAGTCATTCAGAGAGTTCCCCAGTGGAGTCACCAATGATGTTATCACTCAGGTTGTTCCCTGCCTCCTGAAGGGAATACGGCCGAGGTAACCACTAACCAATCTTGTAGCCGCAGATTCTAGCCAATCTGCAACCAAAGAGGTCTCTCTCTTTGTAATTTAGCTTTGTTTTGAAATATTTTAGGCTAGTTGTGATGTACAGGGTTTTGTTTTAAGTTTGTTGGATGGTGATTTTAGGCAGAGCTGGGATGCAAGTCCAAAACATTCTATACTATTGGGCAATGGAATCAATGATGGTGTACTGCTGAAAGTGTTTCTTGGGTAAATGGTAATGCCACAGAGCGAGATAGGCAGTTTTGGAACAATTTTCAAATCTGAAATTGATGGAGTGAAGTCAGGGAATGAAAGGCAATCAAGAATCTTTCAGTATGCTGGCCGAGGGAGAGTGCATGGATATTATCAAGGAGAGATGAAGAATTCCTAGGTAATATTCAAAGTGAAAGAATTAGTGCAAACATGAGCAACTAAGAATTCATATTTATGACCAATTCTGAAGAAAACATACTTAATAGCAGAGATTGAACACGGGGTGCATTTAAACAAATCCTGGGCTATTCTTCTTCTCTGTTACCAAGATTATGGAACATATGTGAAATTTGCGAAAACAGAAAACATAAAACACAGTTTAGAATAACTTATTGATCCATAGAATGACACAGGAATTCTGTAGCAGGTCCCAGAACATCAAATCCACATCCAGACGGTCAGCAACAGTGAACTTCAACAGCCTTTGTATTAAAATAGTCTCAGAATTTACAGCGTAGTCCAGAGAGAAAATCACCAACCCCAAATACATATTATGGGGAGGTTTTTATACAAACAGGGAGATACAAAATATCATCAAGATAAGTTCTGAAGTCATAACTTCCTTTACCAACTCTTAAGAAGAAGTAAATGAGGGAAATAAATGCTGCAGTAAATGTGAATGTGCTGGCTGTCCAGATTGTCAGAGATATTTGACCTTTTGGACTGAGTGAGTCGGTTGGTTTCTGCGCATTTACTCTGCGTTTGCTGCCTTGATGTTGCTATGTTGTTGTGCCGCTGTCTTGGCCTTGTCATCAATGCTCGGTTTTCATCAATGAGCTGTAGTCACCATTTATTTTTTGCTTTTTTGTTGTTCTTCACCCTTTGACAGGTGGACCGTGCCTCTGTAATTGTTGACCTGTAGCTGACCAAAAGAAAAAATAAAAACAAAGTTACCTGAGCAATATCTCCATCATTCCTTTCCACCAATCCTCTGTAGGCAACTGATGTCTTTGTATCTTTATCAGTGTTTCATCAGCTTCAGTGTATCTATAAAAGTTGGGCTGGACTTCGAAAAGGTGGTTTATCTCATGTTCAATGTAGAACATATTTTCCAGTTTTTCATAGAGACTCTGTCCTGAGGGAGGCCCTGTTTCTTCTGAGGTGCTTGAGGATGCTGTAATTTGATTGGAGGCATAGTTATTTACCCTGTGGGCATATTGCTCATGTGATAGTAGTCTTCCAGCACTGGTTAATAAACTGGGTAGCCCTTTGCTCTGCAATATTGCAAACTTGATTTTGAAATCATTTATCTCTGCCTGCATTTCTTGGCATTTTCTTTCCAGATTCTGCACAAAATTCGTTAGGGTCAACACCCTTTTCACTAGTAAGATGGTATCTATCCTATTCCTGATACCTATTGCTGCTAACTGCTCTTTGGTATGAGTGTTCAGAAATTGAATCATTCTATTGGCTTGCTCAGGCATATTTCCTAGTGATGCTCTATCCTTTTGAGTTTCGAATTGAGCTAAGCCTATCAATTCCATCTACTCATGTATAGTTTCAATTGATTGCCATTGGTCAGTAATGGATTAGCCAATTTTGGCCCAAAATTTTTTCTTGACTTCAGCTAGAGTCTTATCAAGGGTAAGCACCTTTTCCAGCTCCTTTATTCTTTTCTCCAAGGCCTTTACTTCCCTTATCTTCTCTGCTACATCCATCTTTGATTTGTCATATCTTACCTCAATTTTGGCCAGCTTTTCTTTGGCCTCTTTCAATTCTGCCATCTGTACTTCCAGAGCCTTTATTTCTTTCATCATCTCCTCCATACTTAGGCTAGCCTCTTGCTCTACTGCTGCTGTAGTTGTTGCTGAAACTGTTGTTGAAGTTGAGGTACCTGCTATTGATGTTGGATCAGTAGGGGGGAATGTTGCGGTGACCATAGGAGGAGCAGCTGTAAGAATGTGAGCTGTTTGAACTGGCTGAGAGGCCAACTCTCCCTGTCTACCTTGTAGTGATGTTTCCAAGGCACTCTCTATTTCTATTAGTCCTTTATGCATCCTCATAAGCAAAGTAACCACATCCTCATCTTCTTTATGTTGTGCTACTTTTGTGGTTTGAGGATGAATTGTAGGTGGCAGCCTGAGTTGTCTTATGAGGGCTGCTATGTCTTCCTCTTTATTTTTGATCAAGGCCTGAATGCCCTTAGGATCCTTGGGATCATGTCCCAGCTCTATAATAATCTCCTCCAAGGATTTGATTCTATTATCCTTAGCCATTGAGGAGGCCTTCTCCAATTCTAGTTGGGCAGAAGTATTGTGCAATGAATTTTTCAATCTATGAGCCAATAATGTTTTGTCTACCAAGGTATACTATACCATTTCGCCGGTTTGTTTGTGTAATTCAATCTGGTCCATTGGATGGATATCTTTGGAGAGAACTTCCAGATTTGTTCTGATATAGTTAGCAGCTGATTGTGTTTGCTGCGTTGTAAGTCTGAAATGACTAAGGGTCATTTTCCCTTCCTGGATATCATAGGCTGCCATTAGCCTTTGTTGATTAGTGGGCGCCATTCTTAGCAATTGGTTATAGAGTTGGAACCTTACTGGCTCATTTCTGGCCTTGATATCAGTGAATGCCTTCTTGATGTTAGAGCCCTATCTGCTCTGTTGCCTGGTGGATGTAACCTCCACACCTTGTTGTCTCTCTTGCTCTGGCTGAAAGGATCTAGCCGATGTTTCCATACTTGGGGGAACTTGTTGTTCAGTTGGTCCCTCTGGCAATTCTTCTTTTGAATAAGGATTTAATCTTTTTCTTTTTTCTCCTTGCTGATCTGTAGATGCCCCTGTGGGTGTCTCTTCCTGTCTATCCCTTTTCTTGGCCCTTTCCTCATTAAAAGGAGTCTGTAACACAGGGATTTTAGTCACCTGTGCTTGTGTTGAAAGGTCTTGCCCTTGACTTTGTTCATCTGTTGAAACTGGTCGGTCTGCCATTATCTCTTGCTGCTCAGAATGGTGCATCTGCTGCTCTGAATGCTGCATCTCTTTTCCTTTAGCTGTCCCTGCAGGTGGAGCACTTACTTTTGCAGGTTGTTGGGAAGTTGTGGTAGATGATGTGCCCGCTCCAAGGTGTCGAGGCAATGTGCAAAACACCTGTCCAAAAGATTCCAGGTCAACTGATTTTTTAATGTCTTTGATTTCTTTTTCTGTTATCTCTTCTTCAGTAAGCTCTTCCACTAGTGTGCCCTCTACCCATTCTTTTTGATTGGCATATTGTTCAATTTCAAGGATTCTGTGGTGCACATACCCTGTGAGCTTGTTTTTAACTCTTCTAAAGCTTATGAAATGTTCAGGGTCATATGGTGACCATTGGAAACTTAGTTTGAGCTTAAGTTTCTCTCTCAGAATAGTGTCAGCATCCTTCCATGCTTCTTCCCTTTTATTAAAGATAAAATGGCCCAGTTGGTGTCTTATCTTGAGCTGTGCTTTTTTCCTAGCACCATATAAGTGAGTTAAATCTGCATTGTTGAATTGCCGATAGTACTCCAAGGCAAATTCTCTGCATTTCAACAGTGAGCCTGGGAGGAGGATCTATTGACAATAAGCAAGTGGTTGGATAGATAAAAAGTTCAATGAACTCACAGTATGTGTATGGGGAGTAATTAACATGATGGAACACTGAGGACCAAAATATTACAAACCTTCGCTCTCCCCTTGCATCCAATTTTTGAGGAAGACTGGGAAACTATCAGACTGATAGTACAATAGCAAATGATATATATATGAAGTGTATTTGAACACCCTTTCCCTCTCTAAGTTCATGAACTGCTCATGAATCTTGTTGGCTATGAAGGTGGCATAGTCATACTTGACAGCAGGGGGCTGTCCTGGAGTAAACATGGACATCAAAGCAAAGACAGTCTCATCCACAATTTCACTTGTTCTGAATCCCAGGATGTAGGAAATCATGTCTACGAGCATTTTTCTATCCTCAGTAAACCAAGCATGGTGATAGGGGATTTTGAATCTAGAGTAACCCTCTGGTGGCATAAACAGCTTGGAAATTCGGTCAACTTCTGCAGAGGACAATTTTGAGGCTTGATCCAACAATTGTTTCATGGAAAGGGGGACAAAAGGCTGAGTTGGCTAGAACTGAAACATCTCATTTATGGATTGAGGGGTAATGTAAAAGAGGACATTTCCAGCAGGGTCCATCACTGCCCTTTGAGAAGGCTCATAATTAGCACAACATTGATGGATGAGGTCAGGGAAGAAATTCACTGAGGGAAGGTAATATATAGGCATATTAGATTCCCATATTCCAAACAGGTCAGCTTTGTTTCTGAAGTTATTCCTTATTTCATAGAAACCCTGAAGGTGAGGCTTGATTCCCTCCATATCATCAATTTGATAGTCCCTGTTGGCAAGAGGTAGCCACTCTAACTCTTTATGAGGTGCATTTAATGGTGCAATATTTAGGGCTACTGGAGCCTCCATGATTGATTGTGATTATAGTTGGATTTGGTCTATATTTTAACAGGAAACAGAGTCCTGACAGAGGGCTTTCTAGCAAGAAATTTGCAGTTTGAGTTCTGTGTGAAGGTGTCCTTGCTGAGTGGAACTCAATGGGAGTATAGAGTCTGCAGGATTCTTCAATGAAGAAGCTTGAAAACAGTGGAAAGAGCGGGGATTTTTACAAGTTTTTTGGTGGTTTTGCGGGTGAACAGGAGCTGGATTTCAAGCTTTAATGGAAAATTTTACCAGAGGGTCACAGAATTGGTAGGTTTTGCTCGTAGGTATGGTTACACAGTGAGGCAGAGCAGAGGAGATTGTGAGCGATAATGTCTTTGAATTGAATTTAGCTGTATTGGTGATCTTTTGCAGAGAAATTATGAAAAAATAGGGTTTATGGGCGTTCCCAGGTAAATACCTGTTTATTTGAGACTTTGCTGTGGAATGCAGTTGCAGGTAGAGCCGAGGAGGTTGGGTTTGCAGGTTGAATATGCCTGGGTGGCAGACTGGGACGTCAATGGCGGATTGGACGTAATTCTCATGCACAAACTTTCACCATTGGTCACATAAAAACAAACAAAAAACATCACTTTCGTGAGTTTTAATGAAAATTTGTGGTTTTTCGGACTTTTTGGCACTTTTTGTGCTGACGTCAGCATGACATCACCTAGTCCTGTAGCATGGTACGGCGGGTAACGTGGCAGCTGATGTGGATGGGTGACGGGGCAGCCACGGTGGACTATACAGTAGCGCCGGTGCTGGCGTGGTGTATGACGTGGGCGATGGGGAGGACAAGCGGTAAGTGGTTTGCATCGGACCACTTTTGGTATGGGGATGGTTTCTGTCAGAGCAGGCCCGATGCAATACAAATGTGCCACGCGTCCCTGCGTACGGCAGCAAAACCGCTTTCTATCGGGAGGTAATCTTCGTACTACGGGGCGGCTCCGATATCAATGCAGGCCGTTGGATCTGGTGGGCACAATCCAACGGTTGACTGGAAGCGCAGGTGCCGGTACAATACGCCGCGGGGACTCGCCCGTATATTTAATGTTCTAAAATGTCGTGGGAGTAAAAAACTTAGGGTTTATGGGTTTTGTGGTTTATACGAGTGGGCATGGTTATTCATTTAATTCAAACTTTTAAACAAATGCCTTGTTGTACATGTGCAGAGGGTATAAATGTATGGTTTGTGCGGGGGTTAGCCTGGTTATTTATTTAACCAGAGGTTAAATAAACCCCAAGGTTTTACGAACGTGTAAGGGTTAATATAAAGTCCCAAATGAAATTAATATTCCCCAAACTTTGTATTATATGGCTATAATTGCCAATGGGTAGGGATATTTATATTTTTTGGGTTTTTATATAGTTTTTTGTAGAATAGGGGTAGGAAAAATGATTGAGGGAGCTAAATAATAAAGTTAAATGTTAATATGACTTTATGGAATGAAACTGTAAGAACAAATGCTAAGTTTATAAAGTGAAAACTTAGGCATAAGAAAATGAAAGGAGTGTGGAATGATGATTTTTACACAAGAAATGTGGCTTCTTTGCACTAAGTAAACTTAGTGTTTGACTTAGCATTTCTCATAAAATGAAGTGGAGCTGGACTATTGGGTAGATCCCAAGGTCCTTGAGGGGGTGTTAGTAAAAGATTTCTGGGGGGATGATGGGAGAATTAGTCATGCTTCCACTGTTCTGCAGTCACTTTTCCATGGTACCAATATCATTGATGAGATGAGTCTTTCTTGACAAGACAAAAAGTGATCATAATCTTGCTTCTGCAACCTCAACCTGCTTACCCAGCCTACATCTAGCATTTTTTCTTCCTTTTGATTGGGTGCATTTAGACTAGCAAACCCTGATTTTCCTCTTTTCTTTTGACTGCCATTCTATCTAAATCTACCCTTATCTCTTCCAAGGGCCCAGATTAAGCAGTTGGGCTCCTTATTTTCTCTATTTATCCACTCATCTGTGAAGCTTGAACTCTTTGGACAGATATTAATTCTCTATTCTACCACAGCAAATTTAAATATGGAGTGGTTCTAATTGAACTGTTGAGCCATCCATCAAATGTGATAAGCAACAACATTTGCATATTTGTGAACTTGCAAATCAGATAGCAGTGGCATTTTGACTGGCCACCTTCTTGGTCTTTTGGTTTGGGGTTAATTTCTATTATTTTTTCTGACCAATTTACTCTTTTTTCCCTTTGATTTTTCCTTTAGGGCATACCCTCTTTACATTTTTTAATTTTCTTTTTCTGTATACGAAATATGGAACCTTTGCAACATGGAAAGGATGATCATATTTGGCACTTCCATAGTCAATCATGAAAAATGAAACCTATTGATATAGGAACCTAACAGCCGAGACCTCTGCTCAAGGCCATCATCGAACTCTGAGCATGGCTCAGACCCCACAGTCCAAGGCTAAAGGCACCAGCTCAAAACGTATCATATCTCATCCTCCCATGATGTTGATGTCCAACAAATTGAAATATCCCTTGAGGGAGAGCCCACTGCCACGACCAAGGTGAATATCCCTTTGGATATTGCACGAGATATAGAGACCTTGTCTCTTGCCTGACCTTCAACAGGTAGGAGCATCACGAAGGCCAGTCCGCATCATTCTTCCCCAAGAGAACACAAAGGAAAGTTGCCCGAAGGTAGTACCTCACAGCAGTCGACGACACCAACCAGAGCTCCTACATATGATGCCGAAGAAAACTTAAAGATCTGACTTGTCAAGTTACAGAAAATGATCACCAAGCTTAGAGAACATGCCAACAAATATAAAGTTTTATTCCATTTCGTCATGGATGTGAACCAGAAAGTGTGGGACTCCAACATGAAGTTATATGCTCATAACGATGCCTTGGCCAGAAAAAACAAGCAACTACTGCGGTGGAAAGTGGCAAGGAACAAGCCTGCTAAAAGATTGAATGCAAAAGGGTTAGCTCTTCAATTTCAAAAATTCTCACCACCAATCAAACAAGGGATCGAGATACTGATCAAGACAGCTGGTCTTTGACCATAGTCTCTTTTTGGTTCAAAAAAAATTTATTTTTGGCGGATGCATGAGGACATGCATTAGAATCGGTGTGGGAGGATGTTGATCCCCCATTTTATCTCCACCACTACTATTTTCCATCTCTATTTTGACCTTTTTGGCACTCCTAAACCTACTCACATGCCATTCTTATTGCCCTAAACATTGTCCTAATCTTACTATGAGGTAGAGTCTTTCATGGTAACATTTTGTTGTTTATTAATGAATTTAATTGGATATGAGTAGCTATCCATAAACTAACTAATCACTATGGTCGAAGTGTAGACATTGTAGTAGATGTGTAGGGTGACAATAGGAGAATGCAGGCAGTGAACCATGGTTCCTCCACTTTCGTACTCAAGAGCCATTTTGGGTTTGGTACCTAACAACGCAAGGGATAAGAGGTCGTATACTTCTAGATGGTGAGCTACCTCCAGCCATGCTTGAACGTGTTCAACTCTAGCCACGACAAAGATCCTCGTTATCCTCTCTGAATGGAGCAGACACCAATATTGGGATTGGTTGAAGGTTGTTAAACTAAATTGGACAAGTTGTTTGAGCCATCCGATTTGAAGGAATGAATTAGCTAGGTTGTTAGGATTTACTATCCATGGTTTAGTTTGTTTTAACTTAGTTAACACCTATAAAAGGTTGCTATGTAATACTTATATGCTAGCAAACAGAAGTTAAATTGTTATTTTGTATCCTTAAACTTATTTTTTAATCAAAGATGTTTACAATGGTTATGCATTAAGTTCGAGTTAAAGTGTTCGATGGTTCAATGTGGATGACAAGTTAATTGTGATCGAAGTCTCTCAATTTTTGTAAGTTAACCAGCTCCCTGGGTGTGGCTGGGCCCACCCATCTAGGTTCAGCTTTGTAATATTGCATAGCAGTATATCTGTGTGATACATATTGTCACTCTTCAAATATCTGTGATACATTATTAGTTTAGCTACTGCATGGAGATTTTTCTTAGTTTCAATTGATTGTATTATGTTGATGATATGATGCTTTTAAACCCCTTTGCTTCCGCGATCCAAATCTAAATCTCTGGTGTGACCATCGCCTTTGCTTTCAAGGCAAAGACCTACTCTGTTTATGGACACTACACATTGTATTGGACTGTGACTGTCATAGATACATATGAAGTTTGTTGAATGCCATTGTCATCTAATGCTTATGAAGAGCTAGATTACCCATTGACAACACAGAAGATACTTTCAAATGCCTAAATCGGATAACATATTCAGAGTTGAATTTGGATTATGATTATCAATTTCAAAATCTCTTCTCTTGTTTCCTCTAGTAATTGAATTGATTGACTCGCTGCTGGATTATTTCTGCAGATGTGTGTGACATAGGGAGTATTTAATTCAGGTTGATTATTTGAATAATGCGATTGCCATGAGCTTAATTTAGTTGAAGTCAACTGGTTTTATGTTAGGTTATTTGCATGAATGTGTATACAACAGAAGCATTGCTTTTAGAGTAATTGATTTGAATGATTTATTATAGCTTCAGGTAGTTTCATTTTTCAAATGGATTTCTTGGCCATTAAGTGGACTGCGTGGATTAACTTCAGAGTCCAAAAGAGTGATCTAGTGTTAGTTTTTAAAGAAATTTCCTTTGGTTCATTTGGACTGCTTGATTCCCTTGTTTCATTCGAATTTCTGGTTATATTTTCCATAGCTTAGATGCCTAATTGGATTTCAAAAGAAAAGTATTGGTTTGTTAAGGTTTCAAATAAGGTTGTTTACGTTTTGATTGATGCGACTGTAGTGTAGTTTTGAGTACAGTTTCTCATAATTGTTTTGGTTGATTACCATGTTTGAGTAGAGTTAGTGCTTGAATTTGTGCTTGCGGTCATGATCAATTAGGGACTTGTATGCAACTTAGTTGAGAGTAAAATAGAGTATCTACATTAAGTGCTCAGCACTAATATTTTTTATTATTGATAAGATAGTAGGGATAATGAGTTTTGAGTACAGTTTGGTTGATTAGCTAGAATTGGATTGTCATTACAAGTAGTAAATCTTCGGGTGTGGATTGTAAGAATTCGAACTTGAGTGTTTTGAATGATTAAGTTTTGTATGTAGTCTGTTTTATTAGGTATTCATTCTCATAACCTGGAATCTATGGTAAAAATTCAAGTCACCTATTAAGTCCAGATTTCAATTCTAGTTCCAAATAGGTTAAGTTCATAGAAATTTGGAAGTCTTTAAATTAAATTTGATTATTGATTCTGCCTGTGCTAGCTAGATGTTTGATTTCTTTTGAGTTTGCAAGCATTGGTGTGTCTATTACCCAGCTGATCATTATAAAAGAAATGTTAAAACTCTGACCTAGAAATGAATAAAGGAAGCACAAGACAGCTCGTGATTACGAGCCTGGATTGACAAATAAATATTAGGAGATTAATTCACCAATTTAATCTCTCAAAAAGATCTAATGAAAGGATGAAGATAGAAGAGATGGAATTGAAATCCTATGAAAAACTGATCAAATGCTAGTTTAAGTACAACAAACTCTATATCTCATGAAAGAAATGGAAATCTGTCTTTTTGGGGCTGCATATGGGTCTTGTCCTCAAATCATGATCCCAGAAGGAAGAAGTGAGGCCAAGACACCTATTGACAGCTTTGTGGTGCTTCTTTTATCCATTCTAACCCACTACTAAAGTAAGGCACAAATGGAAGCAAACTAATAAACAATTAATCAAATCTACATTACTTGCAATAAAATACTTCTAAAAACAGTTTAACCATGAATCTATGAAACTAAGCTAAGCATAAAGGTACAAGAAGAGGAGCCTTTGCTGCTAGGGTTGGGCCCTAACATAAGAGCTTCAATCCTCTTTGTTAAATCAGTATTGGATCAAGAAAAATCTCATTCTTATTACCAAAACAGAAGATTACATAAAAATATTCCACAAGTCTGGAGCTCGAAAATAACTAGAGTTTTTACAATAAAAATTAGAATCCTAATGAGGCTCTAGGCCTCTCTACTTATTCAAATGTAGTCCCCAATGACTTCCTTAAATTTAGGGAGTCTCGGCTCCCAAACTTGATATGAACTAACTCTTTGTCTATCACTTGCTCAGTTGCCTTCTAATCTTCGTGACTTGGCTACTTGCACTCCCAGCTGGTGTGATTAATGGAGGAATATTCGAGTGGGAGAGGAGTAAATGAGGAGGATTTACCTCCTACAATCTCTCTCCCTTGTCCCATTCGAGTTTCAAACCTTAGTCTTGCCAAAATTCCTTGATTTTATCTTCTTAACCTACATTCAATGCATATTAGTCCACTAGGAATAATATCTCACGTTAACTCATCTCAAAAAACAAAATATAATCAAAACATGTAATAATTTGTGAGAAGAGTTGATTTGACTAAGCTAGGAGGTGAATTAAGGCCCATAGAATTACCCAATGATGAGGCTCATCATCACCCCCTACTGAAAGTGTTGCTCATCCTCTAAGCAACTCAATCAATATCCATGTCTTTCATAGATCTAGTGGCCTCCCTGACATCCCATGCCTCTGTTGTGGTTTCCTCTTCTTGTTCATAGAAACCCACCTTCTTTTCTACCTCCTCCCACTCCCTCCTTTCTTCTTCTTCCTTTCTTCATTCTAGCATTCCTAAGAGCAGTGGTGGACTGAGTCTCAAGCCAATCCAATTAACTTTGACCCTTTGCATAGATTGCTTGTACATGGAATTCCTGTTTAGTGCTTCTCTCATTCTTTGAGGAGAGTGGTACTCTCTTATCTTTAAATTGTATGGCAATGTGTTCCATCTCCTCAAGAAAGCTTGTATGTTGTCATCCCCTAACAACCTGAACATGTCCTCAAAATGTGAAATTGCTTTCTCTTGGGTAGCAAGATACCTGGGTGCAAGCTGAGGATCATTTGCAATTAAATTATGTGTACTGATGAGGGCCATTGGATTGGATTGCTCAGCTCTGATCATAAGAGGCTTTGTTTGTTCTCTTGCCAATATCTTCTTCATTTTTGCAGCCCTTGCTTCCTCATGGTTCATCCATGATGCCAAAGTCATCAACTATAAATCTCCTAGCTTGGCATTAGGGTCCCATACATTCATGTATGTTAAGGCCATGTTATGCAAATAAAACTCAGACATCTTGGCCCTATCTTCCAATGTACTTTGATCACAAAGATCAATGAACTCTCTATAATGTTGGAAATAATACTGAGAGGGGGGGAGGGGGGGTGAATCAGTATTAGCAAATCACTAACTTTTCATTTCCATAATCAGATTCATATACACTACTTCAATTAAGGGAACCTGCGTGTACACGCAACTGTGTTTAATGCAACTAGCGTATATCCAGTAAACTTATGATTCAGTTAATCCATTATATGTTGAACTTTAATCAGTGCATCACAACTTCATTAACCATATAAACAATAAACAGGTGCAGTAAAATATAACAGATCATCACACATAAGAAACAGACATGAACACCATGATATAAGGTGGAAACCCAATGCGAGACAAACCACATGCTTCCGTCTTGCTTTAATATAAGAAAAACTTATTTACAATCTTGTATTGGCGCAGACTCATACCAGTACATAGGCACCCACCTACATAAAGCTACAACCTTCTCTCATTCTCCAGCTACTAGTGGAAGGGAGCTACAACCCCCTGGCTCTTGTACTAGCCGATATGTTTACTAGTACATAGGCGTTGGCCTACTGAAGGCTCCAACCTTCACTCGTTTTCCAGCTGCTACTGGAAGGGAGCTCCAACCCCCTGGCTCTTGTACTAGCTGATATGTTTACCAGTACGTAAGCGCCGACGTACAGAAGGCTACGACCTTCTCTCTTCCTCTAGGGACCACGTTTCATAAATTTTCATACTGGATACACCTAAAGCACAACACCATAATCTGAGGCCACGTTTCATTCAATTTTCATACTGGACCCATCAACAACATTGAAGCACAAAATCAATCACCACTACAATACACCCATCAGCTACACCTGCATCATCAATCTCGGAATCACCCAATACTAAAACACTGAAACCCTGTCAACAAAACACAGTCACCAGAACACAGAGTAGACCACGAAATTCTACAACAGCAACCAGATCCAACTGCAACTTCAAATATCATACTTCATACTATATACACTACTCTGATGAGCCAAACCATCATGTATACATGCTTTTACCAAAGTGAACCCGCGTACAGATTTGCAAATATTTACTCCTAACTTTGTAGCTATTCCAGACATCAGTCATACCTAGATCATAACATTTATACAATAAAACATGCATCAATAATTCAGATCTAGTATATCTATGATCAAACCACATAATGATAATGCATTCCAAGCCTTATGATCCCGATCCATCATCCATCATCAACCGCATAGGTGCATCCTTGGTTCAGATCAAGCAAAGCATCACAAACGCATAACCAGCATACTAGATCTCACACATCATCAGATATTCATCACTTGCACACTTGCACTTTGGCCTAATGATCTTCTTCTCCTTATATATATTTAGGCCTCTCTCAATACCATGTTCCAAAACCACGTAGGACTGATACCTTGGACCCAATACCTGGGGTCAATACCTTGGACCAAATACCATGGACCAAATACCACGGACCAAAACTTAGTTTTCCAACATGTATGCACCTTTCCTTCTATGAAAGTGCATGTGTACATTATACGTGCCTTTGTATATAGTGAACCTGTGTGTATACACGGCTTGGTCAATGGTGAACCTGCGTATACCTTTCTTTCTTCATTCTTGCTGTTTACCTGCTATACTGTGATCTTTCATCTGAGAGAGTTGCCATCAAGGACAACACTTGTGTCATACCTGTATCATAATGCCAACAATCTCCCCCTTTGGACTTGATGGCAACAACCACACCAAGTCACTCTCCCCCTTTGACATCAAGGGCAAAGGGTGGACCAAGATATTCTCTCCCTTGATATACATTTTGTTGTCCATACTCCCCCTGAGTACATGCTGAAATCTCTGATCGAGCTCTCCCTTTGTACATGCCAAGATGTACCAATCCATCCATGCTCCCCCTGAGCACATGCAGAGTCTGCAAAAATATTTTTCAAAAGAATAACATGACTCTACAACTCAACTAAGTGAGTATGACCTTCCTATGACTCATACATACATCAATCTTCCAACCAAGTGGGGATACACCATTTTGACTCATCCACCCAACCAAGTTGGGATATACCAATTTTTTATACATGGCTGAAATATAAATTATTACATCATCCTCCCCATGCAAATTAGGGTTACAAATTAGGTCTTTTCATGACCTTTACATCAAATGATATACATGACCTTTATAAAAATGACTAGCAATCTAAACAGGACCATGATAATCATCAACAACTATCATACACCATATATGATCTACACCATAAGCATCTGTCACTAGCATCTAGACCTGTAACCTGTAATACTATTCTCTTGGCCAACCAACAATAATTTAGCCACATAAGCATCATCACCAAAGATTTCTAACCATAATGAAAACAATGCAATTATTCAAAGCATATGCTCCCCCTGAACCTATTCCATCTATTCACTGTCAGATCTAATCATGCATATATTAGCAAGAAGTATCAAGGCATCATCATCATCAAGTTAGGATCAAAAGCACTTCTAAACAACATCTTATGAGTACCAACACATTTCCACACATCATCAACAGATTGTAACCATTATCAAACAGAGCAAATAATTGACTGAATCATATCAGACCCTTTTTCTTGAGTCTGTCCCACTGCTTTTCCTCAAACCAACATATACGCGACTATGCAGCTTCGAACTTGCGTATACACATGACTTGTCTTTATGAAACTTGCGTATGATATTTAGAACACTAAGGTTCCACACCTTTAGCTCCCTCTGAGTCTTCCATGTTTGTATACTCTGCTATGCCACATCTTTCTGACTATACTTCCTTTTTCTTGCATATCTTCGACTGTGATGATTTTTTCTCATTTTGCTATGGTGCCCAAAATAATCTCCTGCATTCCTTTGCTATATGTCCAAGCTTGTTACATGCATAACATCTTATATGTTTCGTATTCCTTCTATAGCAGTCAATGGCTTTGTGACCAAACATATTGCAAGCAAAACAGGATCCCTTAAAGTACTTGGAATGTTATGATCTTTCTGTGTGATGGTCTTGAACCATTCTATTTCTGCATCTAGCTGCAACATGCCCAAAGTTATGACATATAAAACATGCAACATTATTCATCGGAGGAAATAACCATCTATCACTTCCACAATTAGGAGTAAAGGATTTTCTTTGAAGACTTTCTTTCTTTGGTTGTTGATGGGGTTGACCTCTCATCTCCTTATTGAGCATTTCAAATTTTGTATTAGAGTTCCTTGCCTCACCTTGTGAGCTATATTCACCTTCAACACAATCATAAAAACCAAGACTAGTTTTAATAGCAGATGACCTTTGACTACTAAGAATATCATCCAAAATCTTGGTATTGTCTTGAAATTGTAACAATTTATCTTTTTCTTCTAATTTACCTTTCAAGATATTTACCTCAACCTGATGTTGTTCTTCCTTTTCCAAATATTGCTTCTTCAAGATTTCTTGAGACTTTCTTCGTTCTTCCACTTGTTTCCTTAGTTTGAGAATCTCATTTTCTTGTTCTTCATTCTACTTCTGCAGCATTTGACGTACTCTGAAGACACACTCCAGCTGAGATTTTAAGCTGATAAATTCTTCTTTGAGGGCACTCTCCCTTTTGTTAAATAGATCTTGTTGATCTATAATTTTATCTGATGCTTCATTTGCTTGTTCATCTTCAGAATCTAAATACTTGCTTCCACTTAACGGCAGGCTGTCACTATTCCTTTGAGCTATCTTCTTCTTCTGATGCGCTTTCTTTCCCATTGTTCTACGGACCTCCTTCAAGCGATCAAGCTTCTACCAAAGGACTTGCTCTAATACCAATTGTTGGAAATAACACTGAGAGGGGGGTGAATCAATATTAGCAAATCACTAACTTTTTCATTTCCATAATCAGATTCATATACGCTACTTCAGTTAAGGGAACCCGCATGTACACGCAACTATGTTTAATGCAACTAGTGTATATCTAGTAAACTTATGATTCAGTTAATCCATTATATGTTGATCTTTAATCAGTGCATCAAAACTTCATTAACCATATAAACAGTAAATAGGTGCAGTAAAACAGAACAGATCATCACACATAAGAAACACACATGAACACCATGATATAAGGTGGAAACCCAATGCAGGACAAAAACCACCTGTTATTGTCTTCCTTTAATATAAGAAAAACCTGTTTACAATCTTGTACTGGCGCAGACTCATACCAGTATGCAGGCACCCACCTGTAGAAGGCTACAACCTTCTCTCATTCTCCAGCTACTACTGGAAGGGAGCTACAACCCCCTGGCTCTTGTACTAGCCGATATGTTTACTAGTATGTAGGCGCCAGCCCACTAAAGGCTCCAACCTTCACTCATTTTCCAGCTGCTACTGGAAGGGATCTCCAACCCCCTGGCTCTTGTACTGGCCGATATGTTTACCAGTACATAGGCACCGGCCTGTAGAAGGCTACAACCTTCTCTCTTCCTCCAGGGACCACATTTCATAAATTTTCATACTGGATACTCTTGAAGCACACCACCATAATCTGAAGGCCACATTTCATCCAATTTTCATATTGGACCCATCAACAACATTGAAGCACAAAATCAATCACCACTGCAATACACCCATCAACTACACCTGCATCATCAATCTCTGAATCATCCAATACTGAAACACTAAAACCCTGTCAACAAAACATAGTCACCAAAACACAGAGCAGACCATAGAATTCTCCAACAGCAACCAGATCCAACTGCAACTTCAAATATCATACTTCATACTGTATACGCTACTCTGATGACCTGAACCAGCATGTATACACACTTTTACCAAAGTGAACCCACGTACAAATCTGCAAATATTTACTCATAACCTTGCAGCTATTCCAGAGATCAGTCATACCCAGATCATAACATTTATACAATAAAACATGTGTCAATAATTCAAATCTAGTCTATCAATGATCAAACCACATAATGATAATAAATTCCAAGCCTTATGATTCTGATCCATCATCCATCATCAACTGCATAGGTGCATCCTTGGTTCAGATCAAGCAAAGCATCACAAACCCATAACCAGCATACTAGATCTCACACTTCATCAGATATTCATCACTTGCACACTTGCACTTTGGCCTAATGATCTTCTTCTCCTTATATAGATTTTGGCCTCCCTCAATACCATGGTCCAAAACCATGTAGGACCGATACCTTGGACCCAATACCTGGGGTCAATACCTTGGACCAAATACCATGGATCAATACGAAAATATCATGGACCAAATACCACGGACCAAAACTTAGTTTTCCAACATGCACACGCCTTTCCTTCTGTGAAAGTGCATGTGTACGTTATACGTGCCTTTGTGTATAGTGAACCTACGTGTATACGTGGCTTGGTTAATGGTGAACCTGCGTATACCTTTCTTTTTTCATTCTTTATGTTTACCTGCTATACTGTGATCTTTCATCTGAGAGAGTTGCCATCAAGGACAGCACTTGTGTCATACCTGTATCATAATGCCAACATATAATCCTGAAATGGCATAGTGCCTCTCTATGCTAGGGTCTTGATTTGGAACTACAGCCATTGTTCCTTAAGGTATAGGGCATAGGATTTAGCTGGCATCCTACACTGGATTGCTTCCAAAGAGAGATTGGCCATGCATGCCAATTGATTCTCTCTTTCTTGCACTTGTCCTTTCAACCATGCATTTTTTGTCTCTAACTGATTTCTCATTATGGCCTCTCTATCTCTCAAGCTACTTAGTTCTCTACCCATCTCCTTGAGCTTCTCCTCCATGTGACCAATTTCCTCCACCCCCTTGGACTTGGCAATCTACATCCATCTATGAGTTCTGGCTCTCTCCTTCTCAAGCTCAAAGAATAATGGAATAACATTTTTTTGTGGAATGACCCTACCCCCTTCAATAAATCTGTAGTAGGAGTCAAGTTTAGGTTGGGAGCTAGGTTCCCTTAGCTCTGGGTCCTCTTCTTTAGTTCCTTGTTGTAGGCTTCCCTCCTTATCCAATTTTGAGTCTCATGTAGGTTTAGTAGAGTCTCCTGTAGGACTGCTTCTGCTTCCTGTAGGTCCTGCTATGCATCCTGTAGGATTTCTTTTCCTTTGGATGAGGTGGATCTAGTTACAAGCCTTCTCACATAGGTGATAGGATACTTAGGAGGAGGCATTTTCTCCTACTGTTTAGGTGATCATCAATTATAATGGGAATTTTGGTTGGAGTTTTGGGTTTCCCCTACCTTATACTTGTGCTTTTCCTTGTTCTAAAATATAAGGGGGTATGCCTCTATTTTTTGCCTTTTTGTTTGATAGGGGTGCTAAGAGCAATGAGGGAAGCTGCTGCTTCTCTTTCAGTGGGTTCTGGAGACACCCTAGGTGACTCCTCCTTGTATTTTGCCTCCTCTTTTCCATTTCCCTTTTCCTCTACGTTTTTCCCCTTTTCTCCTCCTTCCAGGTCCTCATCTTGTTTATCAGTCTCCTCCTTGACATCTTCCTATGTTTCTTCATCACCTTCCTTCTCTTTCTCCTCTTCTCCCTCCTCATTTGTCTAATATTCATCCCTCTCTGCTTCTTCTCCATCTATTTTGGTTTCTTCCTCCTCTTTTTCACTGACACTAGGACTAATGTCATATGTGAGGGCTTTGATATCCTCCTCTGTCTGCATGTCTCTGAAAATCTCCCATTGGATAGGAATTCTGAGGTTCTGGAGGGCATCTTCTATGATGATTCTAACCAACCCATGGTGGGCTAATTGTTGGTGGTTTCCCTCTTGCACCTTTATGCTTGTATCTATCAGTGATTGTAGAAGGAAGTATGGTATGTTGAGCCTATGGTGAGGAGGTGTTTCTGCTCCAAACCTCAATTCTTCAAGAAGCCTAAAGTGATACCCATAAACCACACTATACCTACCCTCACATGATATGTATTTGATAAGGTGGTAGCTCACCTCATTCCAGGGGTATGGTAGGCTTTCTCTCCTTACTCCATTTTTGTCCTCAATGGGCTCTTCTCCCTCTAAAAAGAACTTCTTCTTGGCAATCTGGCTATCTCCCTTGTCTTCCTTTCTCCAAGGAACTCCTAGGGGAAGTGTGGTAATTTTTCTTATGAGTTCAAGGGTGAGATATATGGAGAGGCCTCTCACCATAACACTGGCATGGTCTCTAGTCAGTCGAATGAGGGAGAGAGCAATATCTCAGGCCACTTCATCATTATAACCTCTTAATTTTTCAAAATACCCCATCCAATTATGCCTTATGAAGATTTCTAACACCTGAGAGTGTTGGTGGATTCTCATAGTGTTAATGGGCTCCCTTCTATTAAATCCCTTGTCCTTTTGTTGGTGAATTTTGAGGAGCTGAGATGGTTAACACATTTTTTGAATGCAGAAGTAAATAACTAAAAGAATTGTGGAGACAACTTCCTTACATAGCTGCCAAATTCACTCAATACTAGGTGATTTCCTGCTCAATTCACTTTGAAAAAGGGAAGTAATTATAGATTCTACCTCCTCATAGTGTTTTTTGTAGCCAACCCCCATGTTTTCCCCTCTAAAACTCCTCTCGTCCAATCCTGTAGACTGTCTGTCTGTATCTTGTAGGATTCCTGTACGCTCCTATAGGCTTCCTGTACGATCCTGTAGGATTTCCTGTGTAATCCTCTAGGAAGTCCTGTGTAGGAGAAAGGTGGATTTTCATCTTTTTTAGGTTTCCTGGGTATGAGAGTGACTTTGCTAGAGTGAGCCTCGAGGAAACAAATGCATGAGTGCATGGGAATCAACAAGTATTTCTTCTTATGGCCGAGTTATGTGACGTGGTGTGCTGGCAGCAGAGGTACGGTTTCTATTTTTGGACTGTTGGTCCCCACTACCACCTCATCATTCCCCTCTCCTCATACTCAACTCCCAGTTCATGCCTCCGTAGAATTAACTACTTTTGTCCTTCTCTTCTCTTTTCTTGACTTGACAGTTGCCATGTGTGGGAGGACCAACTGTTTTGTCTTCGTCAACTAAACGAAGGTGGCCAAGTTAACTGGCCACCTTTCACTTATAAACCAACTTACTCATAACCTTTACATCTTTTGACTACATTATGCAAATGAGAGAGTGAAGCGAGATACTTACCTGTGGTGCTAATACCTTGCTGTAGTTGTTGAAGACCTGAGGTTCTTGTTGTGTGTTGGTTGCATGCTATTTCTCCTTCCTTTTTTATTGCTCTCTGATGATTCCTTTGATGTGTAGATACCTGGTGTTGAAGCCGATGGTGTTGCTACTGCTCTGGAGCTCCTTTTGCCCTTGGATCTTCATGTTGGAAGCTTGCTGCAATCATGGTTTGTATTCTGTGGGATAGGCTGCTACAATATTTCCTACAGGATGTCTTGTATTTGCTTCTCCCTCAAAATTTCTAATCATTTCTTCTGCTGGGATTTTGAGGATGATGACATGGATTGAGAGGAAGACTAGGAGTGTTAATAATGAGGAATACACTCAGGTGTTGTTCCCTTCTTCTCTCTGTTTCATTTTTTTTTCTTTTCTCTTGAAGACTGTGAAAAATATATATTTTTGAAACTAATTTTTTTATGGTGAATGCAGGGGTGATGAAAGTGGAGATAGGTATGGTAATGAAGTGGTGATGTAGGGATGTTATTTTTTTGACATGGTAGGTCATTTTCTCGCCCTAGGGTCACTTCCTGTAGGATTCCCGAGCCACTGTAATTCCTACAGGATCATCTTGTAGGTTTTCAGGGGATCCTGTAGGTTTACAGGGGATCCTGTAGAAAACACAGTCCCCTTGTAAACTAAAGCAAAGGAGTGAAAAAATGAAAGAAATGGTGGAGTGATGAATGATGATGGGTGGAAAAATAAAAATGTGAGTGAAATAGGTCCCTTTTTTATCCTCCTTTGTTCTCTGATCGTCCTCCTTGCTGACCTACAAATAGAAATTTTCATGATTTTTCCTCTTTTTTTCTTATTCTTTTTTTTTTGAAAACAACTAGTCTACCTCTAAGAGGTTTTCATCCTATTTGTTTGCCCTGGGCACCCCAAGAGAGGTTTTCACCCAGAGATCTTTTCATTTTCTCTTTTTTGTTTTTTTTCGACACCATTGGGCTACCCTAAGAGGTTTTCAGCCCAATAGTGGGACTTAGGCGCCTCATGGAGGTTTTCACCTGAGTCCTTATTTTTCTTTTCTTTTTTTCTCCTAGTGATTTGATGAGGCGGGAGCTGAAATTTGCTCCACCACCATCATTGTTTATTGATACCATCAATGAACTCTTGCTTTGACAATGGCCTTTTGTAAACTTTGAGTATGTGCCCATTAACAAGTAAAGGAATGGCCTCTACATCTATGGTTCTGATCTTCACTAAACCATTATCATGACATTTCTCTATAACATAAGGTCCTAGCCACCTTATCCTTTACTTGCCCTTAAAGTATTTATATCCGGAATCATATAACAAGTCCCAATCACCTTCATTAAATTGTCTATCCTTGATGTTCTTATCATGCCAGATCTTCTTATGAAGTTGGGTTACCTCTGTGTGTATTATGGCCTACATTCTAAACTCATCTAAACCATTTAACTGGAGAAATCTCTCTTTTTGTGCACTATTGAGATCTAGATCTAGCTGGGCTGCCATCCTTAATGTGTTATACTCGAACTTAATGGACAGTAGGGCCTTTTTCCCATAGACCAGCTCATAGGGTGTGAATCCAGTGATGGTGGTCTTCCAAGTGGTATTATAGGCCCAGGTGGCCTCAACTAGTCTATCTGCCCAATCTTTCCTGCTACTGCTCACCACTTTGGTCAAGATGCTCTCTAGCACTCTGTTGGTCACCTCCACTTGCCCATTAGTTTGTGGGTGATATGGAGTAGAGGACCTATGCTTGATCTTGTGCTAGCTGAGCAAGTCTTCAATCATGTTGGAGGTAAACTGGCTACCTTGATCAGTGACCAACTCTCTAGGGTACCCAAATTTGTAAAATATAGTCTCCCTTAAGAACTCAGCCACCTTCTCCTCTATTGTTGCCTTAATTGCCTTGGTTTCAACCCACTTAGTAAGATAGTCAGTGCACACAATGATGTACTACTTTTGCTTGGAAGGAGAGTTAATAGGTCCAATGAAGTCCATGCCCCACTTGTCAAATGGATCAAAAGTCACTTGAGGCTGCAGAGGCATTTCATCCCTTGGAGTAGGCTTTCACATTCTTTGGCACCGATCACACTAACTAGTATATCTTTTCACATCCTGATGAAGAGTGGGCCAATAATATCTTGCTTGTAACACATTGAATGTTGTCCTCTTTGCTACAAAGTGACCTCCACAAGGCCCATCATGAGAGGTCAAAAGGATGTCAAAGACTTCCTCCTCCCTGACACACCTTCTTAAGATTTGATCTGGCCAAGTTTTAAGAGATTTCTCCCAATCCAAGTGAAGGGGGCGCTCTTCCTTATAATATTGCTTTTCTCTTTGGAGAACAAGTTCAGTGGGAACTGTGCAGATACCAAATAGTTTGCTATGTCAGCAAACCATGGAGAGAGAACTGAAATGGTGAATAAGTGCTCATCTGGTAACTATTCATCAACCATTCCCTCTTCACCTACAGGCAAAGTTAATCTGGACAAAAATTTTGCAACAACATTTTCCTTACCAGGATTATCAACAATAGTTGGATCAAACTACTGTAATAAAAGTAACCATCTTATAATACGAGCATTCACATTGGGTTTATTCATTAAATATTTGATTGCAGCATGATCAGTATGGAAAAATGTTTGATAGTATGTAATATAATTCCTAAATTTGTTCAATGAATTCACAATAGCCAAGAGCTCCTTTTCAGTCACTGTGTAGTTCAGTTCGGGCTTTGACAAATTCTTACTGATAAAGTAAATGGCGTAAGACAATTTTTCATCTATTTGACCTAGGGCTACTCCTATGTCTTTGTGTCAGGCATCAGCATGAATGTGAAAATGAAGGGCCCAATTTGGACCTCAGAGAATCGGTGCAGTGGTTAACTTGTTCTTCAGGATGTCCAAGGCCTCTTGATAGCTTTTTGACCATATAAACTCAGAGTCTTTGGCCAACAACCCAAATAAAGGAGAGGCCAACTTGCTGAAGTCCTTTATGAACCTTCGGTAGTATCCATCTAACCCTAGGAAACTTCTGACATCTCTCTGCTTTTGAGGAGGTGGGACCCTTTGGATGATAGCTATTTTGTTTGGGTCCACCTGCAGTCCTTGCTGAGATATTGAATGACCTAGCATAGTCCCTGCAGCCATCAAGAATTCACATTTCTCGCAACTGAGAGACAAGTTCATATCAATGCATTTGTGCAAAACCTTAGCTAAGTTGGACAAAGCCTCCTCGAAATCACCCCCATAAGGTGTGAAATCATCGATATATATTTCTACCGCATCATGGACTAACTCAGCGAAGATACTCAAGAATTCTCTCTAAAAAGTGGCAGGAGCATTGCATAGGCCAAAAGGAAGGACCCTATAGGCAAAATTACCCCAAGGACAAGTGAAGGTGGTTTTATCCTAGTCTTTTGAGCTAATCTGGATTTTATTGTACCCATTGAATCCATCTAGGAAAGAGAAAAACTTTTTCCTTGCCAAGCCATCTAGCACTTGGTCGATGAAAGGTAGAGGGAAATGGTCCTTCTTTGTGGCTTTGTTCAACTCCTTGTAATCGACACAAATCCTCCACTTACCATTTTTCTTAGGAACTAACACCAAAGGAGAGACCCACTCATTGTCGAAGATAGAATAAATGAATCATGCATCTAGAAATTTTTGCAGTTCTTCTTTGACTATATCTTTAAGAGCTGGATTCATCCTCCTTTTGGTTGCTGGATTGGCTTGCATCCTTCTTTGATGTAAATGTGGTGAGTACACACTAAGGGGTGTACTCCCTTCATTTCTTTGTAACTCCAAGCAAAGGCATCTAGATGTTCCTTTAACAGATTGCACAACTTCTCCTCTTTGAGAACAAAAAGAGATGGATTGATTTTCAAATTTCTCTCAGGGCAAAATTCTATGGTTTTGACATGGAGAGGGTTGGAATCGGCCAAGTATAGATCAATTGGATGGTTGGTCTGGGTTTCCTTTACTACCTCTTCTAGGGACAATGTACTGGGAGTTGGACTTTGGAGTAGGTGTTCAATCAAGTCATCTTCATCCTGTTGTCCTCCTCCCATGGTTGTTTCTAAGGTATACAGTTGGGAAGAATAAACTTCATATTCTTCCTCCTCTTCCAGCCATAAAGGTAAATCATGTTCTAGAGATGGCTAAGCAGGAGGGTATAGGACTAACTGTTTAGACTTATGCCCATTCTTGATGGTCATATTCCCAGCTCTGCAACTAATGTAAGCATCGACAGTGGCCAACCAAGTCTTCCCAAGGATGAGAGGGTAATCAGTAAGCTTAGCCTTAGGCTGGAGAACTAGGAAATCTAGAGGTTACTCCCAAGAGTCAATGGAGACGATCACATCCTCCACAATCCCCTCAGGGGTCACTATGGAGCGGTCTGCAAGTTGCAGGACTATTGTGGTCTTTCTTAATGAACCTTGGAGGTTGAGCTTGAGCATGGTGTCCTTGGTCATCACATTAATGGCAGCCCCAAGATCGATCAAAGTGTGTGGGACATTGGTGCCACTGATGTGCACATCTACTACAGGGCTTCCAAGGTCCAAATACTTTGGACAGGTTACCTGCCCCAGCATTAAGTCGGACAATTGACCAATGACATTAATGGCAAGGGCATCTCTTTTTCATCTCCCTGGATGTTTGAAGAACTTCTCCTTAATCAACTTGTTGTAAATAGGTACATCTTTAATGGCTTGGAGAAGTGGAATCTTGACAGATAGGTTTTTCAATTCTCCCAAAACTTCAGTGTCTTCTGGGGTAGGCTGAAGTGGTTGAGTTAATCTCTCAGGAAAGGGTGGATTTACTCTAAGAATGCTTTCCTCTCTTTCTTCTTCAACCTCCCTAGGTGGAGGTGGAGGTTGGTTATCCAAGAGAACTCTCCCAGATCTCAGATTAATTTCCTGGATCTCCACAGCATAAGTTGGAGATGATGTCTCTCCACTGTATACTTGTTGTGCATGTTTGTTGTTCAGGTTCGGATTTGGCTAAGCAGGCATCTGGGGTTGTTTAGGTGGAGCAGAGTGTAATAGTTGTGGTTGGGCAGGTGGTGAAGGAAATAAAGCAGGAACATTGTTGTACTGGGGCCTCCACCCCTAGGGTGGTTCATTCCAATGAGGTTATGGTGGAGCATATGGTTGAAATGACTAGCTAGTTGGTTGGGAATGATACTAAGATGAAAAGGACCAAGGAGGAGGTGTAGACCAGGAAGGATGAGGAGGGGGTCCCCAAGAAGGTATGGATATGGTTTGGTTGGGGTTGTAATGTGCATGGGATGACCCTTGCATGCCCCGTTGGTATGGCATAGGCCCACGAGGTCTCCTTTGGTTTATGTAGCAAAGCTGCTCAATGACCCCTTCAGCTCCTTGATATACATCTTTGAGTCCAGGCAAAGAAGGGCACTTGTCTGTGGAGTGGTTTTCTTCACATACTAAGAAACTTTCAATAGAATTCAGCGAACATTCATTCCTAGGGTGTCTCCTAGTGCATCTAGGACAGAAAATGGCCAAGGCTCTCTCTGCTTCCTCCTGCTTTCTCCTAATGTGCATAGTGTCCATCTGTAAGGCAAGGGTTTGTAGCATCTCACTCTTGAAATATTCCAGCATGTTTCCAATTTCACCCTTGATGGATGAATTGGAAGAGGATGTATTGACCATAGGTTGACTTCCCCTACCCTTTTTCCTAGCTACCCTAGAATGGTTTCTAAAGACAGTCTTGATATCCTCATAGGGTAACTGGTATATATCTCCTCCTGCTAACAAGTGTAGGGTATCCAAAAGGTCTTCCCTTACTCCTCTAACCGGACCAACTTCAGTGATTCAAGATCAAGTGTGCACCTGGCCCTTTTGTAACTAATATTGAATCTTTCTTCATAATCCTCTAGGAATTCATCATCACTTAAGGTCATCCTAAAAATTTCCTCTTTAGTATCTTTAGACCTACAATAGTCTCGATACTTATTGTTGAAGGCTTGCTGCATCTGAGCCCAAGTTATGATGCTATCCCCAGGAAAACCCATGAACTAGTGCAAAGTTGCATCCTTGAGGGTAGATGGAAATAGTTTCAACTTCTACTCATCATTTGTGTAGTCATAGGTTCGGCATATAACGACAAACTCAAATAGTAAAGTGTCAGGATCTTTTGTGATCAAGCCATGGAAATGAGGAAGGGCAGAGGGGCTTATATTTTTCATCTTAGTGTCCCCATTGGTTTCCCTGATGGGGAAGGAACCCTCAACTCTCTCTCTCTATTCCCTCTGTCATTTTTGTTTTCAGTCATTGGCTCGGTAGCAATGGGTTCTTCTTCCTCTTCTTCCCCTATAGGTTCTTCAAATATGCCTGGTTGCTCACCTAAGGGTTCCTCCAGTTCAAAACCACCTAAGAAGAGGGAAGGTTGGTTGTTTAATGCAGTGGGGGTATTTGGCAATAATTTCCCTAAGTTATCCCTATTCCTACCAGGGATGAAAGGAAATGTTTTTGGTTTTGGTTTTGTGAATTTTTTCAAACTTTGAAAGTGATTGCAGAATTGAAATTGCAAACTGAATGAAAACTACTGACTGAATGAAAAGATTAACTACTTGATTGAAATATAACTTGCAGAATTGAAATTGCATACTGAATGAAAAATACTGACTAAATGAAAAGATTAACTACTTGATTGAAATCTAACTTTCACAGTGGAAAGGAAAGAAAAGAATGCAAAATGAAAAGGATGCAAACTAAATTACTTTTGTAGAAATGAAACTAATGGTAGAATACTAGAAATAAGAAATATAAGAAAGAAAGCAGTAATCACATATTGCTCAGACACCTCCCCGGCAACGGCGCCAAAAAGTGATGAGCACCAATATCGCAACAAGAATGCTGCAACTCTTGGGCTATCAGCTTTACTTTATCAACCTGGGGTTCGTACAAACCTGGAGGTGATAGTGTTGTATACACAAGTAAAAGTGATGGTTCTGCCTTTTGTCACTGTTCAGATGGCAAGAGACCACTAGGGTTTTCAAGCTAGACTTCTATGGATTTAGAAGAATCTTGGTTCCTTGATGAAAGAAATAGAAATCTACTCTAAGAGAGAGTTGATCTATTGCAAAAATGAAAAAGACCGAAATTCAATACTAAGGCACACCATTTCCTAATTAATTGCTAATACTTTGCAATAATGCTAAATTAACATGAAAAAAATTCTACTTTCCTAAGCATGGAAGTTAAAAACATAAAACATCACAGTTATGCATGTAAAGGACTATAATAAATTTGTTTTTCCTTTTTGTGCTTTTCATGAAAATCAAGTGTGCAAACTAATCTCTTTTGGTGATGTGGTAGGTGGCTTAGGGATGTTGGTGGATGGATGGAAGGTTTAGGAGATGTTTGGAAGGTTTGGGAGACCCTTGGGTGACCTTGGGAGGCTTCCTAGAGGTTTTCCCTCAAGTTGGCCTCAAAACAGGCCACTACAGGAAAACCTACAAGATGTACTAGAAACCTATAGGATTCCCTATATTTCTATAGGATACGACAGAGAGAAAAATGATGGGTTTTGGAGGTGATGGAAGGCTTATGGAAGGTGGTTGATGGGTGGAATGGAATGAGAAGAGGCCTAGGATCATTCAGAACCCAAAACCAAGTTTAGGAGATGGTTAGATTTGCTCAAAATGCTTGGGGAAAATTCTATGTAAAATGATGAAATTGGTTAAGGTTTTGATGAAAAAGAGGAATGCCTATGAGTGGATTAATTTGGAAGGTGGTTGCTGACTATGAGATTTATTTCTACTTTTGAAACACCCGCTTTGCAACTAACGTGTAATTTCCAAAAAGTCATGTAAATAAGAAGAATTCTCATGAGCTAGAAAAGCAAATTTTAATGAACTAATTGTCTACCTTATGCATGAGGAAATTGTTGAATAAAATGGAATCATGGATGATATCTACTGTAAGGATGAATATAGAAGAGATGGAAATGAAATCCTACTTCACAAAACTGATCAAATGCTGGTTTAAGTACAACAAAATCTAAATCTTATGAAAGAAATGGAAATCTGTCTTTTTGGGGCTGCATATGGGTCTTTTCCTCAAATCATGATCCCAGAAGGAAGAAGTGATACCAAGACAGCTATTGACAACTTTGTGGTGCTTCTTTTATCCCTTCTAACCTACTACTGAAGTAAGTCACAAATGGAAGCAAACTAATAAACAATTAATCAAATCTACATTACTTGCAATAAAATACTTCTAAAAATAATTTAACCATGAATCTATGAAACTAAGCTAAGCATAAAGATACAAGAAGAGGAGCCTTTTCTACTAGGGTTGGGCCCTAACCTAAGAGCTTCAGCCCTCTGAGTTAACTCAATACTAGATCAAGAAAAAGCTCATTCTTATTACCAAAACAGAAAATTACATCAAAATCTTCCACAAGTCTAGAGCTCGAAAATAACTAGAGTTTTTACAATAAAAATTCGAATCCTAATGAGGCTCTAGGCCTCTCTAATTATACAACTGAAGTCCCCAACGACTTCCTTAAATTTAGGGAGGCTCGGCTCCCAAACTCGAGATGAACTAACTCTTTGTCTATCACTTGCTTGGTTGCCTTCTAATCTTCATGACTTGGCTGCTTGCACTCCGAGCTGGTGTGATTAATGGAGGAATATTCAAGTGGGGGAGGAGTAAATGAGGAGGATTTACCTCCTATAATCTCTCTCCCTTGTCCCATTCGAGTTTCAAACCTTAGTCTTGCCAAAATTCCTTGATTTTCTCTTCCAAACCTGCATTCAATGCATATTAGTCCACTAGGCATAATATCTCACTTTAACTCATCTCATTAAACAAAATATAATCAAAACATGTAATAAGTTGTGAGAAGAGTTGGTTTGACTAAGCTAGGAGGTGAATTAAGGCCCATAGAATTACCCAATCATGAGGCTCATCGGTGTCATAACAACATGCCAGAAATCAGAAGAAGGAAATATCAGTGACCAAAGTCGCAGTAACAACAGTGTTCACAGATGGCCAGTTGTTGCTCTTGTCTGGGTTCTTAATATCCTCAGAGAACTGGTTTCGAATGCATATTAGATTTTTTCATGCACAAATGGCTGCAAAATATTGTATTTCAAATTTGATCTCTATAAGGGGCCTCACAAATAAGTTGAGTTTATTTAATCTTAGTGGCTTTTCATCTGAAAGAACAGCAAAATATTGCACCAAAACACCATAGAATACTTTCATTTTATGACGATTCTCTGCAACCAAGCTAATAGCATTGCATGCTCAAATATGACAAATTGTTTCAACTATCTGATCATCCGACCGGTTATCAAGAAAAGACCTTAACTCTCTCAAATTGCTTGGAGCATTAATAACATAGGGTAGAGTTTCAATTTTCTCAACTGAAACTATCATTTGAATAGTTGCATTCTTTTCCTTCGCTTTGTCTGACTTTTGATTTCTGAATTCTATTTCCTTTTTATCTTTTAGCCTTTTCTTCAATTCCCTTTCACCTGATTCATATAGCATCTCTCTTTGTTGTTTATTATCAATGTTATACTCATTTTTCAAAATATTTTAAATTATATGCCCACCATGGTTTGAATCATATGCGCCTTTTTTTTGTTATCATCATTTACATATACTTATGTATTGATTTGTTTTTAAATGACCATAATCTTGGGTCATTTCAAATCAAATTCTTTTCGAAATAATATTTTAAGTATATTTGTAATGATAATAACTCTCTTTGTTCTTGTTTTATAGGCATATGAGACTAATCCTTCTTGTTTTGTAGGCAATTTTCCATGAGGTAAAAAAAAATTGGTCCAAAAAGGAGATGTGGCCAAAAATTTTGGTCAAAAATGCAAATGAATGTGGTTGAGTGAATGATGAATTGATGAATGTAAGGTTATAATAAGGTTAATGAATGTAATAATGTGAATAAATAATGTAAGAGGTAAATGTATATAATGTAGGGTGATGTAGGATACAGGGTAATGTAGGATAATGTAGGATAATATATACATGGATTGGGGTACTGCATATTCAAGTTTAAACTAGTTTATCAATCTTAGAAAAAAATTCAAAATCAAAGGAATTAAGAATACTTTAAACTTACATTACTTTCCTTTCACTTCATAGCTCATTGTCAATTCATTTCTTCTATTGATGATGACCTTAGCTCTTTTGTCAACAGTTGACCTTTTGCTAATGACGGTGATACCTTGACCTCAAAATGAATTTTGTTGAATGATTTTGCTGGATTGTAGATGCTTGTAGCTGCTTCTCAAGTCCCTTTGATGTTGATTTTAAGAATAATCAGTTCCCTTCTACAATAACATATGACATTGGTCTTGTTCAGGTCCTTTACTGATAAATATTGATTATCATGTCTCAGGTCCCTTCTGCAATACAACTGCTTGAAATTAAGCTAGTTTCATAGTTTGTTGGTTTATTATGAATCTTCCCCCTTGCTGATCTTGAGACCTGTCCTCAAATATTTGAATTTTGGAGGATGATTCTACAAAATTAAATTGAAAAAGATAAAAGAGAATTCATATTGACCAAACAAGTTGGTTTTCTGATATGAATTTGAGTTTATATTGTGCCAGTATCCTGGATTTTCACAACCAAACTCCTTTATTATTTTTTATTTCTTTTCTTTTCTTTTTCTTTTTCTAGATGGAGGTGGGGTATAATGGTGTAGGGGATTATGGAAATATTATGAAAGTAAGATAGGTTGAATTTATGATGTAGGAGTAGATGTATATATATATAATATATCTGGATGTCAATATGGTAGATCTGAATTATTATGAAGCTTAGCATTCAATATGGTAGATGAATGAAATCATGAACAATATGGCTTATGAAAGGATTTTTATGAAATGGATGTGACTTACCATGGTGTAGAACTTGACTTGTTCTTCTAATCATTAGCTTCATGTCTTTTTCCTCAATCTAAATCCATCTTGTAGGTTTGTTGGTGTTGTTGGTTATCAACTGAAAGCAAGCTTCAAGAGTTTTGAGTTTATTTGAATGAACTCAACATTAAGTGAATTACACCTTAATTTGACTTGCATATTTGCATTTCATATTCATAGATATGAATTTTTAAAGATTGACTTTGAAAAGTCCTTTATCCATGGAGTTCACTCCTTAATTCTTCTTATTACTTGCAAAAACATAGCATTTGCCTACAATACAATATTAGATAATGGAGTAAGAGAGGTGTACAGTCTCTCTTCTTCCAAGAAATATGTAAAATAATTACAAGCATTGCTTAAAAACAATTCCAAAGATGATATACAAGGAAAATGCATTTGTTTACCCCTGGAGGAATGGTGACCAACCTAGACCTCCTAGCGGTGTTTTTTTCACAAAACCTTCATTTTATTTCTAATTAGAGTGATTCCAAATCCAAGTTGAAGTGAATTCTAATGGCTACTTCTAGTATAAACAAGTTTTCAAAATGATTTAAAATGTTGCATTAAAAATAATGAGGAGTACCATGTGTTGACGTGTTGGACCCACCAACATGTCAGGGGATCTCCCCAGTAAGGAATCCCAAGTAGACCTCAGACCGTTTAGTTTAGGAGTCCTAGCAATGGGTCATACAGTATCGCCTTGACTACAATTGCACACAAAGGAAAGTAATATTTCCATATTGGTAGTAAGGGTATGACATATGCAACAAGTCAAGGAAGGTGTATGAGTGGTTCTAACACACGGAAGGTGAGGTGAGCACGCCCCTTGGAAACTTGTGAAAGCATGGAGTTAAGAAGGGAACACATGAGCCAAGATGCATCACAAACTGGAAGGAAAGTGAGCTAGAAATCCAAAGTGATGGTTAAACTAATAACACATTTCAATAAGATTCATACATACTTATATAGGAAATCCATAGATGCATACGCAAGAAAACAAATACATATATTATTAGAGTAAACAAGTTGGTTGCAATACAATAACAACATATGCATGAAACGTGCTCACTCTGTTATATTAAGAAGTGAAAGTTCCAATCATACAATACAACCATGACCAACCACTAGTTCCGACAATGGAACGTTACAGTCACTGCTGCCTGCTCCTCTAAAGATATATACTAGCTCTAGATAGTGGAAAAGCCAAGGCTCGTTACAATACTCTCCAAGCTTTCTCTGAGATACTCCTATCGAAATCTTGGCTAACCAAAAGCCTCTACAATGAGTTATGAGGAGACTATATATAGAAAAGGGCGGGATGGCCCTTGACATTCCCCTTTGTGACTATTCATCTACCCTCATGACTCTTCATCTACTTTATGACTGTTACATCCAACTATCGACACTTGAACTTCCACTTGACAAGACACTACATACAATCTACACATGTACCCATGTGAGACAAAATAGGCTTGAGCAAGCCATGCAAGACATCACTAAGACTCGGACAATTGTGGGAAGACTAGCTCTTTGACATCCTCACAGTGGTCGACAGTAGCGAACTGATGCCAAGATCGGCAGTCCACGATGGTGTCCGTGTACTCTATGGTGAAATCTTTCTAGAAACTAACTCTTGCCACTGTAGCATCTGGGTAAACTGCTCTAGCTCCTCTGTCCAACTCATCTAATAGCATGCACATCATTGTCCTGAGTGTGGTCAAACCAGCGACATACTGATGCATGATGTCTGCACTGATCACCAATTTTGTGTTGGTGGCTATGCACATTAACTCGTCAAAGTACGAGTCAAGCTCCAGCCAGACTTGTGCCTTCATCTTTGCCTCAGTGAGTGTCCCAGTATATGGGATCACATGTGCGTGCACAAAAACATCCATGCTCCTAAATACCCGTGAATGGAAAGCCTGCAAACTAGTGATGAGCTGTGGGAGATCTTCATAGTTTTGTATCTGACTCCAGATGCATGCCTTCAACTCGATCGCTCTAGGCTTCATCATCTTGGGAAAGTGTAACAGGGCTCCCTTGTGTATCATTTTCCATGTTTACATGTAAACAACAACAGTATGCACGTTTGACAAGATAAGTGTTCTTCTAGCACATCGTTTCTTCCAACCATTAAGATGGACAACTGCCTTATTCATGGTACCAAACTTGGAATACAATGCCCGCATGACTGTCTCAAGGGAAAATACTTCATCCAGTATTGTCTTCCTCAACTCTCCTCGAGGGGATGCTGTAACCAATTCTCCTCCTTGCTTGGCCATCTGTAACTCCTTAGCCATTCACTCGTTCTCAGCTATCAAGAATTGAAAACTCAAGCTAGTGGCTTCGTCGTATGCTCTTGCGCATGTCAGACACGATCACTCATTCTTCAAACTATGAAGGAGACATGTTGTCATCCGAAGTAGACACTCTGTGTGATTACAAAACTCTATGTTGCGACTTGTCGAATGATATGTTGTGTCTCTCTCCTTTTGGATGTGTCTCCAAGGATCTCAGTATCTCCTTGGTCGCTTGGGACTTGCTCCACTTCCAGATCCGGTGAATCTAGTTGGTCAACCTCTTGGTGGTAAGGCATGAGGTCGATGTCTTTCTCTAACTATTGCTACTACATATCTGTATCCATCTACTCAAGTTCTTGTTCAATCTCTTGAGCAAAGTCCTTCTCTTGCGACTGCTCACCTTGTTTGCTTGGTGCCAGTTGTTTGGATAAGTCTACTATGTATGGAAGTAGTTTCATCTGTCTATACATGTTTTACCCCCTGCTGTACCTATTCTTGCTGCGCTTTCTTCTCCTGTTTGTGTAGCTCCTCTTCCTTCTGTATTTGATCCTTCAACTCATGTAACACCTCCATTGTTTCCTCCATCCTCTGTTTTTCTCTCTTCCTTTGTGTGTTCCTCTTGTCACGTTGGTGCCTCTTCACCTCTATTGCTAAAGTTGCTTTATGCACAAGTGGGTCTTCTTTGAACTTGCACATTTGTTCCACCTCTACGCTGTCAACAATATTTCTCTTGCCTTTGTCACACACCCGTATGTTTACCTCTACTGTTGCTGCTGGTGATTCTCTCCTGGACGCTGCTTCATGTTTCCTCACTAACCATTCCACAGTGATGTCAACTGATTCATTGGGCCTAGAGAAGTTGTAACAATATCTCCATGGGTCTTCCTCCATCCAATGACATGCCCCGTGGATCCACTAAAATTGTACTCTTGCATAGCAATCTTTCATAATACAATGCGGGTATACGGATTGAAGCTTCGAACGTCAAAAGGATATTTCTTGATCTCCTTTGTTTTGACATCTGCATGCTTGAGGTTCTGTATCTTGTACAACCTGATTCGCAATGGAAGAGTGGGCCAAGGTGCATTCTTCTTCCGGTGCAGCCTAGCTAATAGTCTTACTGAGATGTGGTATGATACTTCTTGCATGGCGAGCTTGTCCATGGAAAACTTCCACAAAACATGCGGAGGTTTCTCTGCATTGTACATCCATATGAAGGTACGGGATAGTGAGGCATACCAATCCGCTATGTCGATCAGTGCCTCCATTATCTCCTTCAACATGCAAGGTGGATCCTACTCAATTATCATCTTATAGACCGGGGTGACAAAATGATTCGACAGCTGTGTCATAACTCCTCTAAAGCTGCATTCAGACAACATTTTACAATAAGTATTGACAGAGGTTTTCACTGATGTCCATTCCCACTTCATGCCCGGGATCTCTTGACAGGTACAGATTGTATCCAAGATGTAGGCAGACATGTAGATTTCTGTTTGTTGACCTTTGGGTGACTGCCGAGCTCCTATGACCTGTTCCTTAAGCCTATGATCCAACATGTCGGACTAGTTGCATGCTTTGCCTTCACTGGCCAATTGGTCCAACGCATTCACCCAACTCTGCGGGAAGGTCTTCGTGCTCTCTTGGCCATACAAGTGACATGCAAAGATGACCAAGTACTGATATTCCTCCCGCAGTATCTTCGTCTTGTAAATCTAGTAGGGTGTCATCCTCAATTTAGTTAGCTCCTTCACCTAGTTCTTCAAGATATCCCTATAATTGGCATTATTGTTGGGTATTTTGAAGGGTGTCTCCATGGTGATCACTGGCTTCGACAAATGGTACATTTGTTGATAATCATGTGCCCTAAAGGTAACAATATCTGTCTCGTTGACACTGCTCAATGTCATCGTCTCAGGATCAGTGTGTGAGAGGATCCAATGTGTCATGTCCTCGCATGGGAATGCAGGATACCTACATGTAATCCGATATAGGCCAGACTTGTGAATGTCTACATAGACTTGGTGGTCTTCGAGATCTTCCCCAAATGTGCTGAGAATGCATCATTGACCTCTTTCCATTTAGCTTGATGTCTTTGTCTACGATTAGCTTGGTGTCTTCATAGATCGGCAAACTCGTAGACAGTCATTCAACTACTTCTCCAGTTGCGCTTCCTTTGGTGTCCTTTGATCCTGCTCTCTTAGAGGCCATTGATCCTAAACTGTTGAGAGACGGACGAACACCTACTATATCTGGAGACATGGTGACATGCATGGCAAGAAATCTGTCAATTAAAACCAAAGCAAACTTGAGGGATGACATGCTACATACCTAGGGACTGACTGGCAAGGATTGCGCAATTTTTACTAGGAGTTCGGGAGACTGACTGCCAAAACTATAGAAAAGGTAGTCCAGACTATTGGGAGGCTGGTTGGCTACTAGAATTGCGTAATGCGCAATCCAGACTGGCCTGTTGGGTGTTGGGATTGCGCAATGCACAATTTTAGCTGGCAAGTGCTACAGGCCGAGGGACTGCATTGCGCAATTTTCTGGGCCAGCAGTCACTGCCTCTAAGAATTGCACAAGGCAATACTGGAGGATAGTCACTGACACGAATTGCACATTTTCTGGGAGGAAGGAAGAGCCTTCCCTCTAAGGATTGTGCAATGTTGTCTTGGTGAGGCAGAGTTCAGGCCAATGTTTTTCTAGACCTACCGATGGGCAACTAAAAGAAAATGAAGATGTGAATGCATGGCGATACCAAGTGTAAGCAAAGGTGAATGATCATGCATGCAAACAGTGAATTCAAGATTCAAAAAATGGAACAACATGCATGTGTGTGAGATGAGTCACTAAATCAACGACCATTCGTGCAAAACAGTGTCATGCATGTGACAACAGTGAGATGCTAACGAAAACTGAAACGGTTCTTGTACAAGCTAATATGCATGCAAAAGTGACAGAAATGCTGCAAAAGACAAGTTAAGTGGATTACTCGGAAATAGCTGAGTTGGATGTGTCAAAGACTCCTGGATGTGTTGTGGGATGTCAAAGCTCCAAGATTGAAGTGAAGAATGAGCTCTGAAGCGTTGAATAAATAATTTTGAGGCTCATGATGCACATGCCACAAATCTAGGAAAAAGCAACACTTGGAGGAAAGTTTCTAAAACGATCTTTGCATGTAACCTCTAGCTGCTAAAAATAGCTCCTTAAAATCTAGGGATGCCTTTTGCATGTTTCTTTTTGCTATTTTGGGAAAAATCAGCCCATGCATGCATGCAAGTCAAGTTTTATCAGTCCTAGGTGGAACCGGTCAAACTGAGGGCACATGCAATAGCCTGCTTGACTAAGGGGAAAATTTGCGCAGTTTCTGGGAGGAATTTGGGTTGGTTGTCCAGAGGGATTGTGAATTTCTGGGAGGAGCAGCTAATTGCTGCCTAGAATTGCACAATTTCTAGGCTGAGCAGCACTACTGGAAAAGTTTGTTCATTTTCATTGGGAAGGTTGTCTCACAGGATTATGCAGTTTCTGAGCCCAATAGGTTGCCAATCAGATTTGCACAATTTCTAGAGGGAAGACTGGTTCCCCTAAAAAATTGCACAATTTCTTGAGGGAGATACTCAGCCAGTAGCCGGACCAAGTCTGGAGTAGTAACCTGTGAGGGGGGTGAAGCAAGCTATCATGCACAGGCTAGCAAGCTGCTAGAAAACCATTGAAGCTCATGTACTTGACAGTGGAAGACATGTTGCTGAGGATGGTTGGTAGGGAGGCTCCAAAATGAAGCTAAGGAAAAATTTTGGAGGGTGGTTGTGGCTGCTACAACACTTGGTGACACACTAGTAGAACTCTAGCTCTCTGAATGGACCTTGTTCGTGAAAAGCAAGTCTAACACCTCCAGAAGTATTGTTCAGTTCTTTGTTCGTCTTGGTTTCCACACTTGCTTGATTGTAGGATGTAGCATCTACCAAGCTCTTGGTCGATCAACACACATTCCAAGCCAATTCAACACAGTTGTTTCGATTAGGGATGAGGGGTATATTGGTGCACAAGAAGTATAGTCATCAGAGTTTTAGTTTCATCTTCGATGTTGCTCCGCTGCCAGTAGACCTGGATAGTACCTCGGCGGAGTCACGCAGGAACACAAGCATCGCTCCATTGCCATTGAGCATGGTTAGTACCCTAACAGAGTTACTTACATCACCTCTCTACGCAGGAAGCCTTTCTCTTCTTTCGCCTTATTCATTTTTCAATTTTTTTTAGAAATTTTTCACTTTTTCATTTTTTTCATTTTTCATTTTCATAACTGTGAATAACACTTATTCATTTCAGAGGCAGAAGAGGGATCCCAAGTTACTGAGAGCATAAGAGGTTTTTCCTTCAGAGAAGTAGTTTATGTTATCGTTCTATATTTTTGAGGTTAAGGGAGTAAATATATTGGACAACATCAAAACCACTTTTGAGTTTAGGGTCTATCCCTCCTAAACTTAAAGGGGGATCTCTTTGTGAGATTTAGCTTGGTTTTTAAGTTGATTTTAGGCTAGTTATGATTATTCTTGGTTGTTTGTTTGAATTTGCTTGATTGGTTTGGTTGGTTGATCTGATCAAATTACTTTCTTTACATTAAGCTATAGAGTCAAATAAAGTTGGATGTTGCATCAAAAGTTTGAAAGAGTAATCACAGAGAAAGTTAGTTACATTTACTAGATCTTTAAATTGAATTATGGAATGGAGAAAAGGTGTGATTTAGCTGTGATTGAAAAGAATTTAAGAATTTCTCAATTATCCTTTAGAAGAGAACATACAAATTGTAAACGCAGTCCAAATAAGGTGCTCAATAACATATCTTATTTTTCACATCTCTTGTTTTACAATTAGATTTCAAATGATAATCATACAGAGAATAGCAATGGAAACACAATTACACTAAGAAAAACATCACTAGTATATCGCAACACAAGTATCCTGTGAAGAGTCTTTTTATTAATGATGCTCTAACAGCGTGGAAAAAGTACAGTGCTCGATAAAAAGAGTTACAATGATCAAGAATCGACCCTCAATACTTCGACTGAATGAAGTATTTAAACATAATTTGTAAAAAAGATTACAATTAATGCCTAATTGACCTGGAATTCTATTATTAACTTCAAACTAACAGAAATGAAATAATGTGACCAAAAGAGGTGATTTGGTGAAGTGATCTGGACATCTGGCACTGCTTTGGTGGAAAACAATCACTGAGTGGCCACTATTTGGGTGTTGCACTGGTGAAGCTAGCCCTTTCCTTAATCCTGGAATTGACGCAGTTTATCCCGTTGCTCCTCATCTGGAATGGTAATTTTTGTTACTTTGCAATAGATCTCATCTACCTCGGTATACCAAGCGAATGTGGGTTTTACTACAAAAATGTGCTTTATCTCATGCTGGATGAAACTCATGTTGCTGATAGCTTCATAAAAATCTCTCCTTGTCATAGCACCTTTAATGTGGGAAGACTTGGTTGTATCCTTTGCAATGTCTTTCAACTTCTTCATATAGTCTTCCCTGGTCATCAACTTGTCATTGATTACAAATAAAGAAGGCAGGCCCTTCTTATTCAATGCTTCTATTCTGGTGAAAAACCTGTTAACTGCTACCTCCAAAGTGTGACATTTCTTTGTCAGCTGCACAACCAAATTATTCTTTGTCAGAACTTTCTTTACTTCTAAGATTGTTTATGTTCTGTCATCTACTCCCAAATCATCCAATTCATATCTATTTTTAGAGTTGAGAAATTTGATAATGTGGTTGGCTATGGTAGGCATTTCTCCCAATTCAGTGTTGATAGTGGAAATGGCCTGCTTGGCTTTCTCCATCAACTCTTTCTACTCAAATATAATCTGGATACAAGGCCAGATTTCATCCATTGCTTCAATAATATTGTTCCAAATAATTTCTTTAACTTGGTCCAGTGTGTGGCCAATAGAGGACTCAGTTGTTGATTTCCTCCATACTTCTATCTGGTTTTGAGCTCTCTGTAGCTTTGTTGCATGAAAAATTTTAGTCTTTGTCTTCTGGTCTTGTAGAAGATTTACTTGAGCCTGCAATCTTTTGATTTATTTAGTTTGAGGAGACATGTTTTGCACTGAATTTTCCAACTGATCTGCAGCAGCCCCTATGTTTGTTGTAGAAGATGTAGTTGTAGGAATGGTTGTGATAGGTAGTGCTTCCAAAGGGACAATAGCCATTTTGGCAGCCTGCTCCTTTTCTTTGATTATATTTTCCATCTCTATCTCCATTTGTTTCAATTGTGCACTCTGCTCCATGATGAGCTTCATCATGTCTGCCTTTTGTGACTCTGTTTCTTCAATGTCCTTGGCCAGAGGATCTTCTGTGGCTGGTAATTTTAACTGCTTCCTTAATGTTGCTATGTTTGTATTCTTTTTCCTTACGATCTCTTCTACAACATTGATATTTGCAGGATCATAACCTACTTTGATCACCAAGTCCTCCAAAGCTTTGATCCTTGTGTCTTTGGCAAGTGCAGAGACCTTCTCCATCTTCAATTGTGATTGAACATTGGCTAATGTAACCTGCAATTTAGACAAACTCATAGCAGTGTTAGTGAGAGTGGATGAAATCATTTGTCCAGTCTACTTGTGCATATCCATTTGGTCAATGGGATGTATGTCTTTCACATCAAATTCAAATGATGTCTTCTTGTAGTCTGATGCTGCCTTAGGTTGTGGAATCTATGCTTGGAGGAAGGCCGTTTGCATTTTTCCTTTTTCTGAATCAAAGGCTAACAGCAGCTTGCTTTGAGAGATGGAAGTCTGCTTCAAGAACTAATTGTATGTATTGGTATTCAATGCCACACTTATTACTTTAATCTCCTTGAATACATAAAATATACTCTTTTCTGTCTCCCCTGTGGTAGATGTATTGGTCTGCATGGTCTACTGTTGATCTTGTGAAGTTGTCGAGGTAGTGGGAGAAAGTGTAGTTTGATCACCCACTAATGAGGAAACAAGTGGCTCTTTAGTGGTGATAATATTCTCTTGCTCTGAATCCTTGCTTAGGCTTAGTTTGGAATGTAACTTGGCCTTCTTCCTATACATGATTTTGAAGCCTTCACTATAAATCTCAGTCACTGAAGGTGACTCTTCTTCTCTGCTTCTCTTTGTTGTTTTCTCCTATGTGATGGGAATTTGTACTGTTGAAGTGGACACCAACTACTCCTCTTCCTCTTGTAGAGTGTTCTCAGTCCATTCTAGCTGGTTTTTGTACTTTTCGATCTCTCATCTGGTTGTGTGAAAATAAGTAGTAGATTTTCTCTCTACCCTTAACTTGTAGATGACCCCTAATGGATCATAAGACCAGGTGAAACTAAAGCTTAATTGCATCTCTTTCAGTAACTTATTTGCTTCTTCCCCTGTTGCCCTATTATTGCAAATGAAAGGCCCTATTTGAGTTTGATTTTGAATTGGGATTTCTTCTTGGCAGCTACAAAGTGAATCTCATCCATATTAATCATTTTCCTAATGTATTCTAGAGCAAAAATCCTCATTGGGAGGAATTTTGGCAACTTGTAAGTGGAAATCTCACACCTAAATATCCTGAGCTCTGTGTAATTCTAATAAAGGTACCAATCCCCTGTCTAGACTTGGTTTGATAACTGCAAAACTTTCCTAATTTCTTCACTAATTCTTGGCTCTGTCCTACTGCTTAGGAGACTGAGTGTTGTATGTACAAACATCTCTATGAACTGTTTGTGTGAATATTCCTTTTGTTCCTTCATTACCAGCATAGTCCAGAAGATGACTTACTACTGATTTCCTTCTTCATCCATCTTTTGTAAGGAAATATTGAGGTTGTCTCCCTGAAAATATAAAAAAATATAAACTAACATAGAAGCATATTTGAATACTTCCTCAGTCTAGAATTTGATAAACTACTCATGGATAGAATCTGCAAGAAATTGGCTAAAGTTAAACAAGATGGAAGGCTTGGAATCTATAGAGAAAATGGAAAGAAATCCTATAATTTCCTCATCTACCCATTGATCTAAGTAATAGCCAAGGAGGTAGGAGATGACTGTGATGATTTGCTTGGCTCTCTCAGGGAAAATGGAGGATGGATAGGGGGGATTTTTCTTGGGTAATGGGGCATATTTAGTTAAGAAAATATCAAGTGTTTTGGCTCTTTTAGGAAAGTCCAGTTTCTGATACAATTCAACAAGTGCTTCATGGGAAAAAGGGGTGGCATTCTCTGTTGTAGGAGCTTGCATCATTTGGTCTATAGCTTGGGGAGTGATGGTGAATAGAATTTCTCCAGTGGGGGCAATAATAGCTCTTTGGCTAGGCAGATAACATGCATGACATTTCTTGACAAATTCAGGGGTGTTGTGGGTACGGGGAAAAATATAGTGGGCCAAATTGGATTCCCACAATTGAATATCATCAGATTTATCTATAAACTTTTCCTCAAGCCAGAAATACATCTCAAAAAGATCAAATTCACAGAGGATTTCATGGATTTTATAGTCTTTGTCTGCCAAAGGGATGTGGTGAAAATCAATGGGAGGGTGGATCAAAGGACTCACAGGTCCTTCTTGTCCCTTGTTTTTAGGAGGCATATTCAGAATAACTAGTAAAATCTAGATGGTACAGGCTTACAGTGTGCGGAGAAGACTTGGGATTTGTAGACATGAAAAAAAGGTATAGGCTTGAAATTGAGTTAGCGAGCAGTGCCCCCGGCCGGGTGAATTTTTTTGCAGTTTGGATTGTCACACATGTAACAGGAGAATGACAATGACAGTGTGAAAATTAGTAACCCATGAATGGGTGAAAGGAGGGATTATATAACCTTCTAGCTTTCTCGTTGATGGTGGCACGGATCTATTAGATTAATGGTTAAGCCATTTAATTGCTTAACGGATTAATTTTCAAGGGAGCAAGGTGATTGGTAGATAAACAAGCGAATGACGTGGCGAAGGGTGACTGGTGAGAGTGCAATGGATAGGGAGGTGCTTTTACATGGTGGAGAAACCACTTTTCGGGGGGGGAAGGCGGTTAATGGTTTTGGCCAGGTGGAGTGCAAAACCATGTGGTGGTGACACGTTGCAATGGGCACGGGTTTGAATATCGCCCATTTTAGGGCCCCCCCCCCCCCCCCCCCCCCCCCCAACGGTAAAGTTTAGATGGTGAGCAGGGGCTAAAATGTATTGTGGGTCGTCGCATTTTAAGAGGTGAGCAGGGATGAGAGGAGAGGTAGCGGGATATTAACGTGATGTGACGGGGCGTATGGTGGGGTCAGGAAATATATTTAATGCATGTGGGGGAATGATTGGAGTGTATGGTGGGGTAGGGGAGTGGAAGAAAATACGAGCGGAGGGGTGACTTTGGGGTACTGAAACTTAGGAATAGGGGATTAATATATCAAATATTATTTGATATATCTGACTTTAGAGTAAAGCTTCAATCCTTTTGCCTTTTCTATGCACATGAAATGTATTTGAAATTCATCTTAGAATAAAACTTTCATGCTTTTCCTCTAACCACCATAGTGCTTCTACCTACCCTTTCTCATTTCAATTCTTTTTCTAAGCTAACATTTTCTCTTCTTGCTTTGCAGGGTGCACTTAAACTAGCATACCCAAATCATTTTTCTTTTATGAAAATCTACCTTATCCTATCACTTATTTCGCCATTGACTCAGATTAAACTATTGAATCAATTTTATTTCTACCTAGCTACTGATTTACCAAGATTAAACTGTTTGGTAAATCTTCATTCACTAACCTATTGAACAGAAATTTAAATGTGTTCAGTCATGATTAAACTGTATGACCTGAACAGAATTTTACACATTGTGGGATTAAAAAACAATTTGCACACAACCTTATTTGATAATGAATTAAAGGAACTAACTTATCAATAGTGGCATTTAGACTTGCAGCACTTTCAGTATTATTTTCTATTTTTTCTTTTGTGGGGTTCTTATTTCCTTTTTTTTTTTTTCTAACATACCCTCTTTTCATTTTATTCTTTCATATTTTTGAAAATCATATGAATATTGAAATTTATGTACAATATGAACTTAAAAATACAAAATACTCAATCACCTTGAGATCCTATAATTTATAGGACCCTAACAGTGGCTCCAACTGGGGATGGTACTTCTCTAAGTGAAGTGTCAAGAACATATGATCAGTAGCCTTGAGTACTCCATGTTTTTAATGTCTTCATCTGATTTCTTTGTTGTTAAAGATAATATTGGTAGCTCATCAATCTAGGCTTAGGGCCTTCACAGCAGGCTTCAACCTTTGTTAATAAGTTACCCAATCAAAACCATAAAGACTATGATATTTACAATGATAAAAAGAAAAAATGTAGGCTAAGAAAAGTAGTGCTTCAACATCCTGCCATTGACAAGACCTCCAAGTATCTTTGCTCCATCTAGGCCCTTAAGGTAGAATGCATTATTTCCCCTAAAAGCATGAACAATATATGGCCCATTCCAAAGATTATCAAACTTGCCATGTTTTCCTTTGTCTTCTCTCTTGGAATCCCATCTCAAAACTTGGTCCCCAATGTTAAAGTCATCAGCTTTTGTTCTTCTGTCAAAGATCTTTTTAACATTTTCTTGAATAACTTGGGTCCTATTGTATACTTCATCCCTAGACTGCTGCAACTAGATATTTTGATGAATCCTTCTCTGTACATCTTTGGGTTCATCTTGCACTTCTTGAATGATCTTCATGGCTGGAACTCCTAAGGAGGATGGAAAAATTGCATCCATCCCATAAACCAATTGGTATGGTGACATGCCAATTAATTTTTTAGTAGTACATCTATCAGCCCAAAGTGCATTGACCAACTTGTTATGCCAAGACATTTTGTTGTCTTCTAACAGCTTTTTTATGATGTTTACCAAGCTTTTATTTGAGGATTCAGCCAACCCATTACCTTGAGGGTAATAAGCTTTTGAATGTCCCAAAGTAATGTGGTATTTATGGCAGAATTCAACCATCTTTTTAGATTTGAAGTTTTCATCAGTATCAGTGATGAGTTTTCTAAGATAGCCAAATTTGGAGAGGATATTAGTCTCAAGGAATTTAATAATGACAACATCAGTTGCAGCTCTGGAATGGGTGGCCTCTATCCACTTGGTAAAGTAGTCAGTGGCTATAAGAATTTACCTATGTTGGGCAAAGGAAGAGGGATGAATTTCACCAATGAAATCCAATCCCCATTGCTGGAAGGGGCTTTCAATAGAGATAGGCTTTAATGGCAGGGGTAACAATTTTCCCTTTCCCTAAAAAATATGGCATTTATGACATGAGGTGACTTGTTTGAGAATTTCGAGGAAAAGGGTAGGCCAGTAGAAACCATCTCTAAGGATTTTATTGAAAGTGGTTTTCCAATAAAGATGTCCACCACAATCTCCTTCATGGAATTCCTACATAACTTTATATGCATCATCCTTCAACAAGAATTTAAAGAAAATTCCCCCAGCACCTTTCTAATACAAGACATTATCTATTATGCAAAATTTAACTGCTTTAACTTCAGAAATCTTGCCTTTCTTTTTTGTCAAACCAGGAGGAGCATTTAAATTAAATAAAACATAAAGCAAGTCTGCATACCAGGGTGAGTTCAGAAATGCCTCATCAATTTGTGGAGTCGCATGTTCCTCTTGATTATCTAATGAATCAATCAAGTTAATGTCCAAAGCATGGAAATTTGACTCAGCCATCAATTTGGCTAGTCCCTCACCTTTGATTAACTTGGTGGGTTTGATTTCTAAGTCATACTAAAGAATGACAGCAATCCATTTGCCTCACTTTCCATCAGGTCCATTTTTTGTCAAAATGTCCTTAACCACTGAATTAGGTACATAAGCAATAATATGGGAATGAAAAATATATACTCTAAAATCTTTATTGCTTTAACTAATGCAAAGGCCTGTTTTTCCATAATATTGTATTTCAAAGATGCATCTCTTAAAGCTTTACTAAAGAATGCAATAGGCTATTCAAAGCCTTCATTGTTTTTCTACAGTAAGACAGCTGCAATGGTGTGTTCGGAAGCAAAAGAGAAGATTATGAAATCTGATGAGCCCCAGAAATGGATAATTATATGGGCTCATTTTGCCTCTTAATTCGATTTAATCCACCATTCTCATTAGTTTATTGCATTTTTTTGAATATATTTATGCTAATAGAGTGAATTGGGTTAGTCATTTTTCCATGTAGTCTAATGTGTGCTTTATGCATATTTTTTGGTCAATTTTGGACAAAGTTAAGGGATTTATGAGCAAATGGCAGCAAATACTTGAGGAAAACAAGGAAGAGGGTTTTTAGGGGGGTGTCACCTTCATTCATGACCCCTTTCCTCGAATCCTCCATTAGCAACTCGGAGCACAAAGGTCCACATTGATGCATCCAAGGGGCAACCGAGCAAGTAAAGAAGCACTGTTTTTATCTCCAGTTCTAGGAAGCCGAGCTCCTTGATTTTAGGAGGACTATTAGAGGACTCCATTTGTATAAATAAGGGGGCTTAGAGCCTCAGTAGGTTATCTAGTCATTAGTAGAATTTTCGCACTTTTGTGCAGCACTTGTTCAGCTCATTTTCGAACTTCCTTTTTGAGAACAGTTTATGTAATGTGACTCTTACTTTTCATAATGGAGATGAAACAGTTTTTGAGCCAGCACTAATCTCTTTCAGAGGGCTGAAGCTCTTGGGTTAGGGCCCAACCCAAGCTTCCCAGCACCTCTTGCTTTGTACTTATATGTTTTTGCTTCAGTTCATGAGTTAATTTCTGCTTACATAGATTCATTTTAGTTTGTTTAGATTAGGTTGATTTTGATGGTTTGCATAGTTGTTTTTGTTTCAATTACTCAAGTAGGTTAATGTAGTAACATAATAAGATTCAAAAAGGCCAACCGCACACCCTGATCTCCTTTCTCCCTTTCTGGGACTATGATTCAAGGTCAAGGCACTACTACTGCCACCAAAAACACAGTTTTGCTCTCACATGCAATTTCTAGTGTGATGACTTGATTTGGAAAGATTAATGTATTGCTTCAGATCCAATTGCCTAGATCATTTCCTATTCTTTTACAATATATCTCTCTGCATGATTTTCTTTTCAAAGGTTACTGTTCAGCCTTTTCTATTTGTAGGTCAGAAATTAAGTCAAGCTAGAGAAAGTTTTGTTTTCATGGTATAGTTAGTCCTTTCTTTGATCAGTTTTCATAAGTAGATGTGCATATCTCTTGTAGGGCACATCAGCTCACCATACATCCATAAAGAAACCAGCACCAGCTCACTTCTCACAGATTTCCCAAGTCATTTGCAACATTTCGCCAATCTGCCCTAATTTCTGCATTTTTCTCCATAAGCTTCCCTCTTGCCATTTGAACAAATCCAACCATCATGTTCCCTCTTGATCTTCCTTGACAAGCTCCAGACACCTCAACACCTTCATCTAGCCTTCAGTTACCCTTTTCCATCATTTTTCCACCTTCAAAACTTCCAAAAATAGCTCTCGGCCTCCTCCTGTAGATCCTCCTATAGATCCCCTGCAGCCTCCTGTAGAATTCCCTGTAAGTGGTTTTTCGAAATCTGATTGCAATGGAAGTCTTCAGAAAGGTACTAGGGGCTTCTTAGGACCTCTCCACACCTTCCTCCACCTCTACAAAAACCAATTCCATCTTCCTTTGCCACCAAACCTTTGCACAATCACAACCAGATAAATTACAAGCATAATAATTTCACATAAAAACACTCAAAAGCACAAAAAGATGTTTTCTTCTCATTTCTTTTCAGAAGTAGCTTGAATAAATGTAATTTACCTTTTTCAATAGTCAATGGCAATCATCGCATCATTTTCTATCTCTTTTTCTGCAAAAGTAGGGTTAGTTGGATAAATTAGGGTTTGCTAGGGTTTGCCTTACATTCCAGTCTTCTTTCTCTTTCTGCAAGTAGAATAGTCCTCGTAGAGTTAGCTTTCTTTCATCATAGTTAAAAGCTTCTTCTGAGAATTCATAGAAGTTGGCTTAAGCTCCTAGTGATCTTGCACCAACTGACCAAGTGACAGCCTACAGTAAGAGCTAGTACTTATGCATACAGCACCATCGCTTCCAAGTTTGTTACGAACTACCAGGTTGATAAAAGTAAACTAGGAAGCCCCAGGAGTTGCAGCATTATTGTTGCAACACTGGTGCTCACCACTTTTTGGCACCGTTGCCAGGGAAGCATCAGAGTATTTTTTGATTACTGCTTTTCTTCTATTTTCTATTGCAACATTCTGCTAAGTAGTTTATTTAGCAAAAGTAGAGTAGTTATTCTTTCGATTTCTACATTTCCTTGCTTTCATTTCAATTCTGCAATTTCCATTTCAGCAAAAGTGGATTAGTTCTTTCAATTCTGCAATTTCTATTTTAGCAAAATTAGATTAGTCATTTCCTCGCTTTCATTTCAATTCTGCAATTTCCATTCCAACAAAGTAGATTAGTCATTTCCTTTATTTCATTTCAATTCTACAATTTCATTTCAGCAGGTTCATTTCAGTTAGTTGCAATTTGTTTATTCAATCAATTTCAGTTTTGCAAGTATAAAAAAATAAAAAATAAAAAATTTAAAAAATTTAAAAAAAAATAAAAAATCACCCAAAAAGAGATTCCCTTTCATGCCTCATAGGAATAGAGATAATTCAGGGAAATTTCTACCCAGCACCCCCACCACATCACAAAGTCACCCTTCTCTCTTCTTCGATGGCAGTGATCCAGAAGAACCTATAGGTGAACCACCAGAGATATACGAAGTTCCTATAGCAGAAGAAGAGGAAGAAACCATCCCTCCTGAGACCATGGCTGAAAACAGAAACGTTAGAGGGAATAGGGAAAGAGTAGAGGGTACCTTTCCCATCCAAGAGACCAATAGGGACACTAAAATGAAGAACATAAGTCTCTCAGCCTTACCTCACTTCCATGGGTTAACTACCGAAGATCCTGATACCTTTTTGTTTGAATTTTCTATTATCTTTCGAACCTATGACTGTGAAGAAGATGAACAGAAGTTGAAACTATTTCCTTCTACCCTCAAGGATGCAACATTACGCTGGTTCATGGGGTTACCTAGCAAAACCATCACAACTTGGTCTTAGATGCAGCAAGCGTTTAATAACAAATACCAGGACTACTGTAGGTCAAAGGATACCAAGGAAGAAATCTTTTGAATGACCATGGGAAGTGATGAATCCTTGGAAGATTATGAAGAGAGGTTTCAGCTCAGTTATAAAAGGGCTAGGTGCACACTAGACCTCGGATCTCTGAAGTTGGTCCTGCTCATAGGAGTCCCAAAAGACCTTCTAGATACCCTCCATTTGCTAGTTGGGGGGGACATCTACCAACTACCTTATGAAGACATAAAGACTGTGTTTAGAAACCATTCTAGGGCAGCCAGAAAGAGAGGTAGGGGAAGTCAACCCCTAGCCAATACATCCTCATTCAGTTCATCCCTTAGAGGTGAATTTGGAAATCTGCTCAAAGATTTCAAGAGCGAGATGATGCAGACTCTTGCCATGCAAATAGATACCTTGCATATCAAAAGGAAACAAGAAGAAGCAGAAAGGGCCTTGGCCATTTTTTTTCCTAGGCGCACCAGAAGGCATCCTAGGAACAAATCTCCATTGAACTCTATAGAAGTGTGTTTATTGTGTGAATAAGACCATTCTATGAATCAGTTCCCTTCCTTGCCCGGACTTAAAGCTACATACCAAGGGGCCGAAGGAGCCACTGAACCACTCTATTTCATGAACCAGAGGAGGCCACATGGGCCCAGACCTTACCAGCAGGGAATGCAAGGGACATCCCAGACATATTACAACCCCAATCAAGCCACTTCCATGCCTTCTTGGGGTCCCCCTACTCATCCTTCCTGGTCCACACCCCCTCCTTGGTCATATCCATCTCAATACCATGCTCAACCAACTGCTCATTCATTTCACTCTTATGCTCAGCCACAGCCTTAATGGAATGCACCTCATCAGGGGTGGAGGCCCCAGTACAACTCTCCTCCCGCTCTTTTGCCTCCACCACCTGCTCAACCACAACCATTGCCTCCTGCTCCACCAAGGCAACCCCAAATACCTGCTCAACCGAACCCGAACCCGAACCCGAATAACAGATAGGCCCAGCAGGTATATAGTGGGGAACCATCATGCCCGACCTATGTTGTGGAGATTCAGGAGATTAACCTACGATCTGGGAAGGTTCTCCCAGATAACCAGCCTCCCCCTAAGGAGGATGAGGAAGAAAAAGAGGAAAGTGAACCAAAAGCCACTCCACCCTTTCCTGAGAGATTATCTGGAACAACACAACCTACCCCAAAAGAAACTAAACTTCTGGGAGAATTGAAACAATTATGTGTAAAGATACCACTTCTCCAAGCCATAAAGGATGTGCCTATATACAACAAGATGATCAAGGAGAAGTGCTTCAGGCACCTAGGCAAGCGCAAGAGAGATGCTCCAACTATCAATGTCATAGGACAACTATCCGACCTAATGTTGGGGCAAGTAATCTGTCGGAAATATCTAGACTCTAGAAGCATTATAGTCTATGTCCACATCAATGGCACCATAATCCCCCATACTCTAATTGATCTAGGGGATGCCATTAATGTGATGATTAAGGACACTATGCTCAAGCTCAACCTTCAGGGCTCCCTGAGAAAGACCACAACAGTACTACAGTTAGCAGACCGCTCCACCATGACCCTTGAAGGGATTGTGGAAGATGTAATGGTCTCCATTGATTCTTGGGAGTACCCTGCTGATTTCTTGGTTCTCCAACCAAAGGCAAAGCTCACTAGGTATCCTCTCATCCTGGGAAGACCTTGGTTGGATACTACAGATGCCTACATCAGTTGTCAAGCTAGGAACATGACAATCAAGAATGGGCATATGTCCAAGCAGCTAGTCCTATATCCTCCTGCCCAACCTTTGTTAGAACATGATTTACCTCTCTGGTTGGAGGAGGAAGATGAGGATGAAGTCTATTTTGCACCACTGTGTGTAGTGGAAGCTACCATGGGGGGGAACCCACAAACCGAGGATGATCTTATTGAAAACTTGATTCAGAATCCACCCCCCAGTGTGTTGCCATTAGAAGAGCTGGTGGAAGAAACCCAAGCCAATCCTTTAGTTGATCTCTGTGTGGCTGACCCGACCTCTCTCCAAGTTAAGAATATGGAATTCGGCCATAAAGAACCTTGAAAATCAACTCATCCCTATCCACCTCTCAGGAGAAAGAACTTTGTAGCCTATTAAGAAACCACTTGTATGCTTTTTCTTGGAGCTATAAGGAGATGAAGGTGGTGCACCCTTTAGTCTGTACTCATTCACATTTACATTGTTGATAAGCCGGGTAAGGAAAATGTTGTTGCTGATTTCTTGTCTAGAATAGATTTGCCTACAGGTGAAGAAGGAATGGTGTATGATCAAATGCTAGATGAACACCTATTTTCTATCTTAGTACTCTCTCCATGGTTTGCTGATACAGCAAATTAGTTGGTTTCCACACAGTTCCCGCCACACCTGTCCTCAAAAGAGAAGAGAAAGATCATGAGGAAAAGTGCCCCTTTCACCTGAATTTGGGGAAATCTCTTCAAACTTGGCACAGATTAGGTTTTGAGGAGATGTGTCAGGGAGGAGGAAGGATTTGACATTCTCCTAACCTATCATGATGGGCCCTGTGGGGGCCATTTTGCAACAAAGAGGATTGCCTTCAAAATACTGCAAGCAGGTTACTATTGGCCCACTCTTCATCAAGATGTAAGGTGATATATCAGCCAATGTGATCGGTGTCAAAGGATGGGGAAACCTACTCCAAGGGATGAGATGCCCTTACAACCTCAAGTGACTTTCGAGCCATTTGAGAAGTGGGGCATGGACTTTGTGGGTCCTTTCAACCCTCCAAAGCAGAAATCTTACATCATCGTGTGCACTGATTATCTGACAAAATGGGTAGAAACAAAGGCGATCAAGGCAGCAATAAAAGAAAAAGTAGCTGAGTTTTTGAGAGAGAATATATTCTACAAGTTCGGATATCCAAGAGAATTAGTCACAAATCAAGGGAGTCAGTTTACCTCCAATCTGATTGAAGACCTGCTCACACATCACAAAATTAAGCATAGAACTTCCACCCCTTACCATCCGTAAGCAAATGGACAGGTGGAAGTCACTAACAGAGCTTTGGAAGGGATTTTGACCAAGGTAGTGAGCAACAACATAAAATATTGGGCAAATCGATTGGTTGAGGCCACCTGGGCCTATAACACCACTTGGAAGACCACCACAGGGTTCACACCCTATGAGCTAGTCTATGGGAAGAAGGCTTTGCTGTCAATAGAATTTGAATATAACACACTAAGGATGGCAGCTTAGTTGGACCTAGATCTCAACCATGCACAAAAGGAAAGGTTACTCCAGCTAAATGGATTGGATGAACAAAGTTTGCAGGCCTTTCTCCACTCAGAGGTAGTCTAGCTTCAAAGGAAAATATGGCATGACAAACACCTCAAAGAGAAACAATTCCAAGAAAGAGATTGGGCGATGTTGTATGCTTCAAGGTATAAAGATTTCAAGGGCAAACTGAGGACAATATGGTTGGGACCGTACACAATAGAAAGGTGCAATGACAATGGTTCAATTCTGATCAGGACCATCAATGAAGAAGCCATCCCCATGCTTTTCAATGGGCATAGGTTGAAAATATATAGGAAGCTTCTCTCCAAGCAACAATTCATTGAGAATCTAAGTAAAACAGTGTTGGTAGTGGAGCAAGTCTCTGCCTCCACTCCACCCACACCCTAAACAAAAAAACAAAAAAGAAAAATGAGGAGAATAAAAGATCCCTGGGTGAAAACCTCCCCTTGGAGGTGCCCAGGGCAGGTAGTGAGGGTGAAAACCTCCTGGAGGTGCCCCAACTGTCTCTAAAAAAAAAAGAAAAAAGAGAAAAAACAGGAACAGAAAAATTAACTTCTTTTGAATGCATTGGAGATTGCAGGAGGGCCACAGAAGAAAAAGGGACGTGGCCAAGCCAAATACACCTTTGGCAGACCATTTCTCCATTGCTATTGTCTTTTCCCAGTCCCTAGTCTCACTTGTTCTGGAAAACTACTTATCCTACAGGAGGCTCTGTGCATTCTACAGGAGGCTCTTGTAGAAATCACAGAGAGCTTGAAATCAAGTCAAGAAAAGGATCAAAGGGCTAGAAACTTGTCCAGAAGACCTGTGGACCCCCCTACCACCATTTATCCTCCTAATTCTCCATTATATACCTACACCACTGCATTTCCACTCGCTTCTTTCTTCCCTGCACAGAAAACACAGAAATCCTGTTTCTTTTGTTTTTCAAAACATGAAGAATAAACAAGCAGCATCCTTAACTTAACTCTTACCTAGTGCATACCAGCTGCTTTTCCTTGACTGATAGAACCTTCCTCAACTACCTCTCCAATCCATACTCAAGCCTCAGCCAAAAGTTTTAGGGGGAGAAGCAGTTATAGGAAATCCTACAAGATTCTTGTAGCAACTGATCCCCTTAAAAATCGAGCTCTAGAGGCAGGGTCAATGCAGCCACAGATGTATAAAATGTGCAAGGAGCCCGGTCCTGATTGAAGATCACTAGTACGAGGTAGCTGAGCCACCAATTCAAAATCCACGGGCACTAGCAACAAAAATCCATGGATAGAACGCCAAAGTCTGAGCATGCAACAGCACGGTAGCACGCAATTCTCGACTAACAGGTAAGTGACTAAACCCGTTCCTCTGTTGCATGAGTATAATTTAAAAACTGCATGGACAAGTGAGATGGTTGCGATTAAACGAGATCGGTGGCCAGCTAACTGGCCACCCTCGTCCAGTTCAAACAGTGCTCAGTGGGTGCAATCAACACGTGTGTTCAATCAACTCGAAAAAATATCAAAACAGGTAGTGGCGGCATCTAACGGGAATGATTGAAATAATTGTGGCAGACGACATAAAATTTTCATCATGACACTAAAGTAGGGACCAACGGTCTAGATGAGGGTAACGTACCCTTCCTGCCACCTCACCTCGTCACCGCAGAACACTCCCGTAAGCTTAAGTACGCTACAGTCGACCGCCTTCACCACCTTTGTTCTCATTTGTGTCGATGAGCTCTCGGCTGTAGCAACCTACCTACCACCTCCAGAGCCTCGAAACAGTCGCTCTCTGTTAGTTTCTGAACCCCTCTGCTTATCGGGCTCTACAGGAGCGAAAACATAGTCCTACAGGAGCCTTTCTACAGGAAGGCCATTAAGCAGCACCGCAGAGGAAAACTCAGGATTTCAGGACAAATTCAGGCTGAAAATGGTAGGCTCAGTAAAACCCACTCTGCATTTCCATATATATACAAAAGGTGGTGTGATTCTAAGCGAGGTATTGAGTTGAAAAGGGAAGGAAAGTGAGAACAGAGTTTGCCCATGTTTTTTTTTTAAATATATACAGTTTCTCCATTTACTCTTTGCACTGAAATATTGTCTCTTTCTCCTCCGTGGTATTCTCCTCTATAAAAAGATGATGCAACTCTAGAAAATTAAGCCTGTAAAAAAAGTGAACTTGCATTGGGTAGTCTACTTATTTTTTGAAAGGGAAAAAACATTGTCCTGTATACTCTCTGTTTTTTAAGATATTGTTTCCCTCAAACAGACCGAGAAGTAATGTAAGTTTAAGAACAAAGTTTGGAAGGAAGGAAAGTTGCAATTTGTTTTTGTTAAAAAGGAAGAACACAAAAACTCTCTCTTTGGTTCTAGAAATAAAACCTCAACTGTTCCTCTGTTTTTGGGTTTGAAACTTGCTTCCTTCCTTCTCACCTGAGACATTCCAGTAGTCTCTAAACATCATGACAGGGGGTTTTATGAGGAAGCAGCCTCTGAATTCAACTAAGTTGCATGAACATCTAGAAGTGGTAGCCCTCTTTACCAGGGAAAATTGGATGCCTTTCTTTGAAAATTTTCATGGGTATGATGAGGAAGTCACAGAGGAATTTGCACTGTCTTTAAAACCTCACTCAAAAACCCATGCCACTGTCAGTTTTAGGGGTCTAACCATAGAACTCACACCAGAATTCATCAGTAGGGTCACCAGTCTCCCACTTGGACTACCCTGGAGCAAGGAATAAAAACCATTGGGTCAAGTTTCCAAGAAGACCTTTTTCCAGTCTAATGAACATCCTGTCGAGGACAAGAATGGCATTAGGAGAAAAAATATACCTTATCCATGGGATGAGGTCAGTTATCAAATTATGAAATACATCTCCTATGAAGGAAGATACAACATAGTTTATGGGTACCATTTCAAACTATTACATGAACTAAGATATGGCATGGACCTTCCTACATCCAGAAAACTCAATATTCCATATTTTCTCCTCCAATCTTTAATAGAATCTAGCACCAAATTGAAGGCAGGGGTTCCAGACCAATTGGATCACCATGGGCTAATTAAATTGCTAGTGGAGGATGCCCTCCACACTTTCACAATCCCCATAGCCTAGGAGATTTTCAGAAACATGACTAAAGAGGATGATATAAAAACTCTCACCTATGACCTTAGTCCATCTGAAAGCGAAGAGGAGGAAGAAAAAGGGGAAGCTGAGAAGGAAATCCATGAAGAAGAAAAGAACACTCAATTGGAAGAAGAGGAACCCCACACGAAAAAAGAAGAAAACCAAATAGGAGAGGAGAAACATGACACCACCAAAGATGATCCCAAAGCAGAGAAGAAGAAAGAATCAAAAGCAGAAAAGGGTAAAACCACAGCAGGGAAAAAGAAGAGTCCAAGAACTCAAAGGAAGAAGCCTATGACAGTTCAGAAGAAGGTTGCCACAGGAAAAGTAGAAACTAAGCAAGCAGAGGAGCAAACAAAATCAAAGACAACAGAAGCAAAACCAGCAGAAACAGGAAAAACAGCAAATGAAGAAGAAGAAGCAAAGCAGGAAGAAGTGTCTCCTGAGACACTGGCAAGAGAGGCAGTAGCTGTTCTTGCTGCACTTAGTAATCCAGCCAAGCCCAAAGGAAAAAGAAAGAGACAACCATCCATGTACTTCAAGGCTCGAAAAAGCACCAGAATAAAGATGGGGAAGCCTCAGCCACCTTCAATGGAGCCCATCATCATTGAGGGTGTCCCTACTACAACAAAGGAGGAATCTCCATCCAAAACACCCATCACTTATGAAAGAGGAAGTCCTAATACCTCTACTTGGGAAGAAAGGATCAAACTTATGGACTCTAAAATAGTCCTACAGGAGGCGCAGACCTCTCTACAGGGGACATTGACAAAGCTTCAAGAGACTGAAAATCTTGAAAAGAAGGTAGAAGAATAGACCAAGGAGGAAGATAAGGCAAAAGAGATACCAGAGCCTAAACCTCAGCCTAACTTAGGCTCTTACTACAACCTTCTGGAAGGGGGGAAAATCATCCCACAAAAGTTTGTAGTCCCTATTTTCTTTGAGCTAGAAAAGGAAAGAGTAAGGACCCATACATGGATGCAAATTGCAAAATCAAGAGGGGTGGAAGACATTGGGCACATGGAAAACAAATTGAGGGAAATGGGCAAACAATTGAGCATGGTCAAGCATACAGAAAGCATCAGAAGAGCTCAATTTGAGGTAAAAAATGAAATGTTAAAGAAGCAGCTACAAGAAAGGGAACCCCAAGGAGGAAATGAGCTGTCAATCTTAAAAAGACAGCAACAGGAAGAGGAACCCCAGGTAGACAGTGAGACATTAATAATACAACAACAGGAAAGGGAATCCTAGGTAGAAAATGAGGTGTTGATCTTAAGAAGGCAGCTACAAGAAAGGGAAGCCCAATTAGCCTGCGTGGCCAGCTAGGCTATGGAGGCATTACAATGCAAGGAGCTAGCCAAATCATATGCAGTGTAACTCAAGGATCAGTGGCTCCAATTTCAGATCAAGACATTGGCCCAAAGGGGCACAATACCTTTTTAGGATTATGGCCAATTCATGAATCTATGTGATCACAATTCAGCTGAGGACAAAGCGAAGCTGGTAGAGTTTTACTTGCACAACATGGACCTTACTGATATGAACCTATGGGACCCCAATGCTGTGTTAGGAGACTTGCAGCAGATGGCCATGGCATCTTTGATGAGCCATGAAGAGAAAAGGGTAGCAGAAATCCAGAAAATGATGGCAAAAGAGCTAAATGAACCCTTGATGGTTAGAGCAAAACTAGCAGACCCCATGGCTCTCATGTATGCCCACCAACACCTTGCAACTAATCCTCAAAGTGTCCCCAAATATGTTGATAGGCAGGCTCAGGCTATTAAACATTTCGAGGACATGGAGAGATTGTTTGGAGATGACTGCATTCATGCCTGCATGAGAAGGTGGAACACATTGCCACACAGCCTACAGATCAGGGAGTATCACTCCCCAAACAGGATGAGGGAAGCCATGAGGAGAGTGCCACTGTATAAGCACTCTATGCAAAGTTTGAAGGCCAATTGGATTGGCCTCAAATTCAGTCCTCCACTACTGCTAGGACTGCTGGAAGGAGTAAAAAAGGAAGAAGAACAGAAACAGTTAGAAGAGGTGGATAGAAAGGTAGGATTCCATGATAAAGAGGAAGATATCACATCAGAAGCATGGGATGTCAGGGAATCTATCAGAGCCATCAAGGATGAAGAGTTAGACTAGTTACTCAGAGGATGAGCAACCCATTCAGTAGGGGGTGATGATGAGCCCCAGAAATGGGTAATTATATGGGATCGTTTTTCCTCTTAATTTGACTTAATCCACTATTCTCATTAGTTTATTGCATTTTTTTGAATATATTTATGCTAATAGAGTGAATTGGGTTAGGCATTTTTCCATGTAGTCTAATGTGTGCTTTATGCAGATTTTTTCGTCAATTTTGGACAAAGTTAAGGGATTTATGAGCAAATGGCAGAAAATACTCGAGGAAAATAGGGAAGAGTATTTGTATGGGGGTATCTCCTTCATTCATGACCCCTTTCCTCAAATCCTCCATCAGGAACTTGGAGCACAAAGGTCCACATTGATGCATCCAAGGGGCAGCCGAGCAAGTAAAGAAGGACTATTGTTTATCTCCAAGTCTGGGAAGCCAATCTCCTTGATTTTAGGAGAACGATTAGAGGACTCAATTTTTATAAATAAGGGGGCTTAGAGCCTTAGTAGGTTATCCAGTCATTAGTAGAATTTTTGCACTTTTGTGCAGCACTTGTTCAGCTCATTTTCGAGCTTCCTTTTTTAGAACAGCTTATGTAATGTGACTTACTTTTCATAATGGAGATGAAACAGTTTTTGAGCCAGCACTGATCTCTTTCAAAGGGCTGAAGCTCTTGGGTTAGAGCCCAACCCAAGCTGCCCAGCACCTCTTTCTTTGTACTTATATGTTTTTGCTTCAGTTCATGAGTTAATTTCTGCTTCAGTTCATTTTACTTTGTTTAGATTAGGTTGCTTTTGATGGTTTTCATAGCTGTTTTTGTTTTAGTTGCTCAAGTAGGTTAATGCAGTGACAAACTAAGATTCAAAAAGGCCAACAGTAGGCCCTGATCTCCTTTCTCCCTTTCTGGGACTATGATTCGAGGTCAAGGCACTACTGCTGCCACCAAAAACACAGTTTTGCTCTCCCATGCAATTTCTAGTGTGATGACTTGATTTGGAAAGATTAATGTATTGCTTCAGATTCAGTTGCCTAGATCATTTCCTGTTCTTTTACAATAGATCTCTCTACATGATTTTCTATTCAAAGGTTATTGTTCAGCATTTTCTATTTGTAGGTCAGAAATTAGGTCAAGCTAGAGAAAGTTTTGTTTTCATGGTATAGTTAGTCCTTTCTTTGATCAGTTTTCGTAAGTAGATGTGCAAATATCTTGCAAGGCACCTCATCTCACCATACATCCATAAAGAAACTAGCACCAACTCACTTCTCACAGATTTCCCAAGTCATTCGCAACATTTCGCCAATCTGCCCTAATTTCTATAGTTTTCTCCATAAGCTTCCATCTTGCCATTTGAACAAATCCAACTATAATGTTCCCTCTTGATCTTTCTTGACAAACTCCAGACACCTCAAAACCTTCATCTAGCCTTCAGTTACCCTTTTCCATCATTTCTCCACCTTCAAAACTTCCAAAAATAGCTCTCAGCCTCCTCCTGTAGATCCCCTGCAGCCTCCTGTGGAATTCCCTGTAAGTGGTTTTTTGAAATCCAATTGCAATGGAAGTCTTCATAAGGGTACTAGGGGCTTCTTAGGACCTCTCCACACCTTCCTCCACCTCTGCAAAAACCAAGTCCATCTTCCTTCACCACGAAACCTATACACAATCACAACTAGATAAATTACAAGCATAATAATTTCACATAAAAACACTCAAAAGCACAAAAGATGTTTTCTTCTCATTTCTTTTCAGAAGTAGCTTGAATAAATGTAATTTACCTTTTTCAGTAGACAATGGCACTCATCACATCAGTTTCTATCTCTTTTTCTGCAAAAGTAGGGTTAGTTGGATAAATTAGGGTTTGCTAGGGTTTGCCTTACATTTCAGTCTTCTTTCTCTTTCTGCAAGTAGAATAGTCCTCGTAGAGTTAGCTTTCTTTCATCACAGTTAAAAGATTCTTCTGAGAATTCATAGAATTTGGCTTAACCTCCTAGTGATCTTGCACCAGCTGACCAAGTGACAGCCTACAGTAAGAGCTAGTATTTGTGCATATAGCACCGTCGCTTACAAGTTTGTTACGAACTAATGGGTTGATAAAAGTAAAGTAGGAAGCCCCAGGAGTTGCAGCATTATTGCTGCAATACTAGTGCTCACCAAAATCTTTTGTAAAATTTGGGTTGATCAATATTGGTGCCTTGGTCAATGCTTGTTTAACTAATTCAAAGGATTGTTTAGCCTCAATACTCCATTTGATTTCAGAATCCTTTTTTAGCATGTTTGTTATGTTTCTAAGAAGTTCTGCCAAGTTAGGAATGAATCTCCTTAAGAAATTGATTTTACCAATAAAAGATTGAAGCTCTTTGATACTTCTTGGGTGACTGATTTTTAATATTGCTTCAATTCTATTGGGATCAATCCTAATTCCATCCTTGGAAATAATATGACCAAGAAGATTTCCTTCCTCAAGGCCAAACAGTGTCATTTTAGGATTGAGTGAGATGCCAAACCTTCTACATTTTTCAAACACTCTTCTCAGATGTTCTAAATGTTCATCAATTTTATGATAGACTATAATGTCATCTATATAAACCACAATAAAATGGCCAATTTCATCAGCAAAGGCAATATCCATTGCTCTTTGGAAAGTGGCTCCAGCATTCATTAAGCCAAAAGGCATTTTCACACACATGAAAGTGCCTCATGGTGTAGTGAAGTCAGTGTTATCCTGATCATCGGGATGCATTAAGACTTGGTTATAACCTAAGAAACCATATAACAAGGAAATCCTACTAGACCCTACTACCCTTTATAATATATGATCCATCTTAGGTAATGGGTAGTTGTCTTTAAGGGATACCTTATTTAGATTTCTGAAATCAATACACAGTCTGATTTCTCCAGTTTTCTTTCTAGTAGGCATAATGTTAGACACCCATTTAGAGTATCTAAGGGGAAGTATAATTTTAGCATCATACATCCTTTTTACTTCTTTCTCAATCAAATTAGGACAGGATTTATCCTACGAAATTTTTGCTTAAATGGTTTTTGATCTTCCTTGATTGGGATTTTTTGTATGATGCTAGTGTCATATACTTTTAGGTCCTCATAACTCTAGGCAAAGACATCTATGATTTTTTTGAAAAGGGTTATGTATCATTATTTTGTGACAATAGGAAGTTATCTTGAAAGCTTTATCATTTTGGGATTCTGCTCACTACCTATATTTCATTCTTCTATGTCTGCCCCTGTGGGTTCCATTTTTGGCTTTTTTGCTACATCATTAAAATCAAAAAGTTCTTCTAATGGAACTAAACCCCTAGGCAGAACATTATCCTTAAGCTAAAGTACTTCAAATTCTTATTTTTCTAGGTCTATTTCATGCAATTCTAATTTATGTACATCTTTATTGACTGAAATATTTACATCAAAATCATCAAGTTGTTTATCTATACTACCATATTCAACAATCTGATTTTCTACTTCACACTTTGAATCTATGTTGTACTCTTCATACTCATCCTTGGATTGCAAAAATCTTTCAATTTCTTTGTCACTTCCAAATACCTGCCAATGTCTCATATTGTCAGGTACAGTTGGATGGTGTTTAACCTCCACTGTATATTTTTTGTTGGGATGAGGCATTTTACATGTGCTAGCTGAAAAAACTAAACCATTAGCCAAGACATTCTGATTTATGGGAATAACAGTAAGATTGTATTCTTCACAATTTCCTAAAATGTCAATCACAGTATTTCTATAGGCTCTCAACCTAGGATGTTTGGTATCATACTCTCCCTTGATCTGACTTACAACTAATTCATAATCCCCATGAACAACAAGTATTTTAGCACTTAACTTCTTCAATAATTGCAATCCCAAAAGAAGTGCCTCATATTCTGCTATATTATTGGTGCAATTAAAATTGATTTTATAGGAATGACCTTTTGCATGATTGTTCCCTGAATTTGACACCCAGAGACCTGCCCCTGAACTTGCTTTGATACAAGAGCCATCAAATCTCATGTTCCAAAAAGGTTCAGTTTCAGTGTTTTGTTGCATAATTAGTGTTTGATTTCATGTTTTTCATCAATGTCATTATCTACCTGAGTAACATGTGCATTAATGCCTTCATCATTGTAAAGAATGAAAGAGTATAGGTCGAAATGAACAGAGTAAAGAGGGTAATTTTGTGGTTTATCTTGACTGTTGACCATGTACTTCATTAAAGTCTCCCTATACAGTCTTCTCCATTGACCAAACACTGGTATAATGGCATAAGTCATGTCCATTTGTAGGGTTCCTTGTAATTTTTCTCCTCGTGAGCGTGACAACAACGTGCCATACTTTGGGGGAATGTTTGCAACCACTATATCCATAGCATGGATTTGGGCTAAAGTAACACACAGGTATTTTGTTGGGTAGCGGAGGTCCCGCGTAACGGTTTTGGGGCAGAAAGCCCAAAAAGTAGGATTAAATTGTTGTAAAAACTCCGAAGTATGCGGAGCGCGAAGTATAATAGGATTGAGTCAAAGGGTAGTCCAGCCGAAAATAATGTAAAGAAATATAAATAGAGTCGGCCCGTGCAGGGATCGCGGGCCAAGGAAGGGTATAACTAGAGCGTGGCTCTATGAAGGAAAGGCAGTTCAGTTTGGAAAAAGATGAAATGTAATGGGTTTTAGAAGAATATAGTTTGGAAGCATCTGTAAGTCCAAGTCAAGGGGTGGGGTAGTAGATAGAGGCTCTGTAGCTATGTGCACCAAGGCCTGTAAAGTCCACTGCTGTGTGCACAGACCCTTGCAGTTGAGTGTGCAGGACAGATCTGGATGTATTGAGGATAAGTGGAAATAAAGATAAGTTCCCTCTGAAATTCTATGTTCCTTCTGAACCATCGCGAATCTAACTTTCATAATATCTATTTAATTTAATCTGCTTATTGTATGAATGAATGTAAATATGGGTTCATTTTAATGCGTGAATCAGTTGTGTTGGTTAAATGTTTGCTTAAATATCATGTTAAGTTGTAACTGCATCCTCCAATAGAATAGCGCACTAATAAGAAAGATATAATCAATTTGGATCTGTGAAAATATTGAGCAGCGCGAAGTTTTAAACCAGTGTGCGAAACCTCCAGACCACACCAAGACATCCATAGGGTGCAGAAACCTAGTTCTAGCACCCTCCCCTGCTACCTCGGGTGAGACTTCAGTCTGTGCTCTGTGGGCTGTTGCCGAAAGGGCCGGTAGCTATGGGATTTGTTTGTCTAAATAACTCTTCTAAACCTGGGTCAGGCCCATATAAGCCAACAAATGGTTCCGTTGCTGGGACCGGGATTTCCATAAGGGGTGTCTGGTGTGAAACGCAGTGACTCTATAGAAAAGAATGTTAAAAAATCAAAAGGATCAGGGACGGTAGTAGAGCAAGGGTAACTATGGTGAACATGATCCAGTAACCAGTGTTCAAAGGAGCAGGAGGCAAAGACCTAGAACAATATTAGTTTGTGCTAACATCAGTATGGAATGCGCAGTAAGTCATGGATGATAATATCAAGAAAGCCATCTTAGTCAGCACACTGCAAGATCAAGCACTAACATGGTACATGAAGTATTCAAGCATCAACCCAATGGCGGGGATAGCGGACATCCATACTGAATTAACAAAGGAGTTTAGCCGAACAAAGTCAAAAGCGCAATCGGCTGTAGGATTCAAAGAGATCAAGACGATCCCTGGTGAGACCCCATGGGACTTGGATCAGAGGTTGAAAAGCACCATTCGTGAGGCCAACATGACCCTAACAGATGCAGAGCACCGCGCTTGGTTCGTCACATCATTAACGCCATATTTGAAGTTGCCTTTGTCACAACAAAAAATCCCAACCCAGGTGGAAGCACTGGAGGCAACAATGCAGCTGCACAAAACCCTGGTACAAGACACAGGGTTGGGAGTTCAGCAAATCCAAGCGTAGGTCCAAAATTTTTGTTTGGAAATACAGAAGTTAAAACAAGAATAGACACCGCATTTGGAATTCCGGGAGGAAGTATGGTGTATAAAGTGCAGGAGCCAAGGACACAATAAAGATCATTGTCTGGTCTCGGTGAATTTTGTGGTCACGGGGGGATCGACACCATTGCGACCAGAGGCACAGGCAGGGCCGAGCGTGATCGCCCCGCTCTGGTGCACAATCTATCAAGTAGGAGGAAAGCACAACACTGATAATTGTCATCTATTGCCAAAATACAACCAGACCCCCCAATAGCTCTTTTGCAACTTTTGTAGATCGGTGGGTCACGAAGAAAGAGATTGTCGTAGCTATCAAATGTTGATGGACCAGGCACCTGCCTATAGAATGCAGACTGAGGTGCGAGGTCAGGATCCAGCCATGGCAATGGCGCGTGGTGGGTTCCTGGGACAAGGTCGAGGACAGGGTAAAATAGGATTAGGAAGGGGTCGCGGGTAGCTAATCTATTACAACTATGGAGGACCAGGACATTATGCATGGGATTGTACCAATCCAACCCGAATATCATGTCCTTATTGTGAGCAATTCGATCATGAGTTGCTAGACTACCCCATGCTGATAACATAGATTCGCAACAAGAAGGCAGCGCCTCCTACAACAATGCAAAATGTGCAGATGATGAGATCCGAACCACGTGACAACGAACCCATGATAAACATGGTAGTTTGGAGTGGCACAGCCACAGGAACGGTCAATAGGGAGAACAATATGGAAGCTAGGGAAAGCTTCACGGGCATCTCTACCCGAGGTAGTAGGGATCGACCTGAGCTAGCTAGGGATCCCTCGATGTTGACTACCTTCTTAGAGACATGCATGAAACTGCTTCATGATAACAGGGCAGTTAAAGGGTTACCAGAAGTGATAAATAGATGTGCAAGATGGGATGAACCTCATGCAATCTGGAAGTTAGGAAGACACGCATCGCGGACGGGTCGGGAGATGTGGTTAACAGTGCAGATTGGCAACTACGAGATGGATCAAGTCATTCTGGACTTAGGTTCAGATGCAAATGTACTGCCTAAACAGACTTGGGAACACATGGGTAAGCCTATACTACAATGGTCTCCTATCCAATTGCAGATGGCCAATCAACAGATGATCTTGCCATGGGAAGACTGCAAGGAATTACAATAGATATTGATGGCGCAAGTACCTGGATGGATTTCGAAGCTATTGAAATCATGGACAAGAGTAGCCATACCTTGCTTTGCTAGGGATAGACTAGGCAACTAACATGAATGGGGTTATTGACCTTAAATAGAGGAAGATGATATTTGAGAAGAAGTCACTCCATGTAGTCATTCCGCTAGATCCAACAGACGAATCGCGCTACATAGAACCTGTGCGCAACAAAGAAAAGGATGATGCATTGGATTGTATCTACAAAGTTGCTGCAAATAGGCTGAAAGAGGAGTGGAGACTCTCGCGACGCTACGACGGCTCATGCACCAGCGATTCAGAGGAAGAGGATGAGCGATGGTGAAACAGGGTGAACGGGGTAACCACGTTACACTGTAATATGATGATGAAATCGCTGTATTGCGTTAAAGCTCAAAACCGTGAGCTGCTGATGTATGATGGGCTGACAGTAGTGGATGAATTCCTGGTTAAATTCGAAAGCACGGTACCAGAGTACCAATGGTTTGATGTGCTAAAATGGACATTGCGCGTGACACTAGTGCGATGGTGGGACCTTTGAAAATTAGCAAATTTGTAGGCGCATGATGCAGATAAGATTTGGGAACCGAGAGCTACGAATAACGGAGAAATATGATGGCTGCGATGATTCGCGCCTGCACCTGACCAAATGGACTAAAGCTTATGGTGTGGAGCCTCAACCAGAATGGGTGCACTTATTTTATCATACCCTGGATGTCATTCCACGGAACTGGTATACAGAAACAGAGCTCTGACATGGCACCTGGAGAGTGGGATATCCTGCGCGAAGGGTTTCTATCGACATTTCTTTTTGAAGACCAATGGATGGATACCGTGGACGATGCATTACAGCTAATAAAAACCGCCATATTCAAAACACCGCTGGAACTAGAAGAAGTTGTGTCATCAGACTGGTCGCGACAATGTTGAAAATAATACTGAGAGGGGGGGGTGAATCAGTATTATCAAGTTCTTTTAACAAATCTTCCTTATTTACACTTTGAATTATTTTTGCATATCAGTACCATAAAATAATGAGCATGAACAAGAAAAACAGATAGTCACACCAAAGAACACTAGATATAAGGTGGAAACCCAATGTGGGTGAAAACCACCTGCTGCAATATGTCTCTATCTTCTTTCAAATTAGAAACTCCTGTTACAATGATTTTGTACTGGTGCAGTCCTTTACCAGTACGCAGGCTGCAACCTGCAGAGAGCTACAACTCTCTCTCGTTTTCCAGTCTCTCCTGGAAGGGAGCTACAACCCCCTACTTCTTTTCTTTCAAGGACCACTTTTCATAAATTTTCAAACTGGATCCAACAACAACATTGAAGCTCATAATCAAACAACCTTCTGAATCACCCAATCACCAGATCCATACATATACAATGATATTATGAGAGTTATCAACCAGATCTAGTACATAAAGATAAGTCATTAATCATGTTGTTATCTGAACTCAATACCAGTAACCAAACATCAGTTATGCACCCAAAACCATGCAGAATAGTCAAAGGCAGTTAAAACAAATTTTAAGCAGGGATCGCAACTTCACTGGTATAGATCTGCGGATATCTGTACTACCTCCGCACCTGCGCCTTCTGTGGCGCTGCGACCACCGCACCTACGCCTTCTGTGGCGCCTCCGCACTGCGCCTTCTGTGGCGCCTCCGCACTGCGCCTTCTGTGGCGCCTCTGCACTGCGCCTTCTGTGGCGCCTCCACACTGCGCCTTCTGTGGCGCCTCCGCACTGCGCCTTCTGTGGTGCCTCTGCACTGCGCCTTCTGTGGCGCCTCTGCACTGTGCCTTCTGTGGCGCCTCTGTGGCGTCTCCGCACTGCGCCTTCTGTGGCGCCTCCGCACTGCGCCTTCTGTGGCACCTCTGTGGCGTCTCCGCACTGCGCCTTCTGTGGCGCCTCCGCACTGCGCCTTCTGTGGCGCCTCTGTGGCGTCTCCACACTGCGCCTTCTGTGGCGCCTCCGCACTGCGCCTTCTGTGGCACCTCCGCACTGCGCCTTCTGTGGCGCCTCTGTGGCGTCTCCGCACTGCGCCTTTTGTGGCGCCTCCGCACTGCACCTTCTGTGGCGCCTCTGTGGCATCTCCGCACTGCGCCTTCTGTGGCGCCTCTGTGGCATCTCCGCACTATGCCTTCTGTGGCGCCTCCGCACTGCGCCTTCTGTGGCGCCTCCGCACTGCGCCTTCTGTGGCGCCTCCGCACTTCCGCAGCTGCAGCGCTCGAGAGATCACCCTTCACAGATTCACTTTCAACTTCCCTTTCATAGATCAAACTTTTAAAACAATAACCCAATATTTCAGATCTTAAGATATTCGATTTGCAAGAATAAATTAGCCAAGTGATCTCCTTTGCTTTATATAGGCAAGCTTCTTCCTAAAATCATGGATCAATACCATAGATAACCAATACAAGGGGCCCAAAAACATGGGGCTCAATAATACCAAGGACTAACCACCATGGACCAAAGGTAAGTTCTCCAACATATACACACTTTTGACGAGGTACCATGGTCCAAAACCATAGGTTCAAATACCAAGGACTAACTACCATGGACCAAAGGTAAGTTCTCCAACATGAAAGTGCGTGAACTTTTTCTCTACATGAAATAAACTTTTCTCGACATGAAATAAACTTTTCTCTGCATAAAAGTGCGTGAACTTTTCTCTACATGAAATAAACTTTTCTCTGCATATAAGTGCGTGAACTTTTCTCTACATAGAATAAGCTTTTCTCTGCATATAAGTGCGTGAAATTTTCTTCACTATAATTTATCATCTGAGATGAGTGGGTTGCCATCAAGTACAACATATGTATCATAAAGCCATACCAGAATCATAATGCCAACAGACAATTGAGCCAGGCCTTAGCATGTTACAATGTACAAGTAGAAGATGATGAGGATGACCCGTGTAACATCAATATCCCAGAATTCGAAGGGAGTCGTGAGGTGTGTGGCCCTATGATAGAAGATCCAGACATAACGACACCATTGAAAACAAATCAAGTGAATATCAGAACAGAGGAAGAACCGAAGTATGCTACGCTTGGGGACTACTGGGACGACACCAAGGTGGAAAAGGTCGTCGAGTTGCTCCGAGAATACCGAGATTTATTCCCTACAAAAATTATGGAGCTGAAAGGGATTCTAGGAGACTTAGGAATGATGAAGATAACTTTGAAGCTAGATGCAAAGCCAGTGAAACAGTGACCCTACCGATTGAATCCAAAATACAAAGCAAAGGTCTGCGAAGAATTGGACAAGATGCTGGCAGCAGGCATTATTGAACTAGTCTAGGAGTCCAATTGGGTAAGCCCTATCATCATACAAGAGAAGAAACAGAAGGGTGAGATCTACATCTACGTAGATCTATAGAAGCTCAATGATGCTTGTGTTAACGATCCCTTTCCAACACCCTTTACAAATGAGGTACTAGAAAATGTAGGCGACAGGAAGCATACTCCTTAACAAATGGGTTCTCCGGGTACCATCAGATCAAGATCACGCTAGAGGATCAGAGCTTGACAACATTTTCTATCGAATGGGGTTGTTTTTAGTATACAGTAATGCCCTTTGGGCTGAAGAATGTGCCGGCAATATTTTCCCATATTGTGGTAGTCGCATTCAAGGAATTTATCCACAAGTTCTTAGAAGTCTACCTGGATGACTAGACCATATTTGGCTTGGTTAAGAAACATGTTGTGAGCTTACAATTGATGTTGGATACCTGCCACCGGCACCAGATTGCGCTCAACCTAAAGAAGTGTACTTTCCTCGTCCCTTTCGGGAACTTGCTGGGCCATGTGGTTTGTAAGCAAGGACTGATGGTGGATCTGGAAAAGATCGTTGTCATACTAAATCTGCAAGCACCGCGAAGTGTAAAGCAGCTACGCGCTACATTAGGACACACGAGCTACTATCGGAAGTTTATAAAAAGCTACGCCCAGATCACAGCTCCAATGGAATAGTTACTGAAGAAGGATGTTATGTATTGTTGGAACAAGGAATGTAACAAAAGCCTAGAAATGCTTAAGGAAAAGATGGCATCTGACCCTATCTTGGTCTTTCCAAAGTGGGACATTGAATTTCATGTACATGTCAACGCATCGTGTATCACATTGGGTATGGTACTCACTCAAGAAGGAGCAGAGGGCATCGATCACTCGATTTCATTCGCAAGCCGTAGGTTGTCCAAAGCAGAAAAGAATTACTCTACTACAGAGTGAGAGGGATTGGCGATGGTATATGCACTCCAAAAGTTCAGTCACTATCTGCTCAGAGCACATTTTAAGATGTATACTAATCACTCTACGCTCAAGTACTTAGTGAATAAGCCTGTGTTAGGGGGGTGTATCTGTCGATGGTTGTTGTTGTCAAGAATATGACTTTGAGGTTGTTGTCAAGCTGGGACGTCTGAATGCAGGTCCAGATCACTTGTCCCGAATTGAGACTGGCTAAGAACCAACAAACCTAGAGGAGGGACTCCTGGACACCCAGTTATATGCCTTGCGCATTGCAGATGGCCACTTTGAAGATATTATCCACTTTTTAACCAGGGGCACTGCACCACAGGGGTATTCTATCCAGCAAAAGAAGGAATTAGTGATACACGTGTTAGAGTCAGTCTGGTCATCCCTCTGTCAGAGATCATTTCTCTTATTGCATTTCATTTTTAGGTGTCTCGCTCGATTCACTCAGTTGCATTCCACCAGAGGCATGCCATAATCTGACGGAAGGGTCTTGTCATTCATTACCCGTCATGCCTTATCATGCTGGCTTAGGTCTGTTCATCAAAATCAAGTTCTAAAGTCACTTACAGTCTTGTTTTAGTCTCTTGATTAGCAAGAGTCATTTCAGTCACTAGGTCTAGGGTTAGTTGATTTGGTCTTCAACAATGTCCAACAATGTCAGCAGACCCATGAGGGAGGTTCTTAATAAGTTTTCATTTCCAATATTTTCATCATCATATGCTCGACTATGACTTTTCTTCAAAACTTTGTTTTGAAGAAAATTCGTCATTCTGTTTTGTAATAAATTACCATGTAATTTTCAAAAGTTTTTCAGTTGTTGAATTCTCCAGGCGCAGCCCTGGTCTTCCTTTGTCAAGACATGCCATTATCCTTGCAAAAGTAGCCAAAAGATTCATCATTCAAGCCAATAATCAAGGAGAAAACAAAAAGTCAGAGTTGTATTAACTGTGAAAAAAGTGCCAAGTCAAAACATTACAAAGTGGGTTTCATGAGCTAAAATCTTAAAAGCTCTTTGATTATAAGTAATTCCTTCATGTCATTAGCTCATTTGCTAAAGAGAAGCAAGGTAGAGCACATTTGTTGAGCAAGTGCGCAATTTGGGTGAATTTGGAAGAAACTTGGCCGGCGCGGCGCATAGAGCAGGTGGCGCGGCGCACTGGGGAGGCGCGGTGCACTGGGAGAAAACGCACAGTGTTATTTTACACGTGCACGGCGCATTGGTGAGGCGCGGCGCATTGGGCGAGCTGCGCGGCGCATACAGCTGACTGGCCCGAAACGTTCCAAAATTGCCTCCAATTGCCAAAACCTCCTACATTATCTTGGTTTCAAGTAGGTTGTTATTTATTCATCCAATTTTGAGGTTTATATTGTGATGTGTTGTGATGATTGATGTGGTGAAACCCTAAACAAATAGTTAAACCCAAAAACCTGCTGTTAGGGTTTCAAATTTATTGTTTGTCACCAAATTCATTCCCCCATCCCATTTCTCCCTTATTTTCATCATTCCTAAGTTTCCCTACCCCCTAAATTCACTAATCCCATACCCCCAATTCCTATTTCCCAAAATCCTAAACCCTAGTCCATATACAAAACACCTAAGTTATCCCTAACTAAACCCTATCCCAACAGTCCCTCAAATCCCTCACTCTTTTCTCCCTTCTACAATCCCCTATATCATTGTTTTCCCTTGGTAACAAAACAAAAGGTCAAACACATCAGCATCTACAGCTCCAAAACAATTCATTCACTAGCAATGATGGCATATGATTCTTCATATGAGTATGAGGAGGAGACCCTCAGTGACTCACCAACAAGTGTACATGCACCCAGGAGGCCTCATAGAGGTGACAAAAAATTTGTGAAGACCGACAGGATGCCCAAAGAAGCCTAAATAAGATGACACCCATTCAATAGGAGATAGAGGTTGATCGAGGGATTTGGCTTGAGAGGATCAACATTCATCTTGAGATGTTGTTGGCGAAAGCAAGAAAGGACAAGGACATGCTCAGGCACATGAAAAACCATTATTGGGCACGAAATCATGTTTGCAAAGCGAGGATCAAAATCCTAAAGGAAAGATTAAGGAAAGCACAAAAATGATGCAAAATGCATGATAGACTTCAAATCTTGGCTGAGGCTTCCTTGGCCCATCATAGCACTTGGAGCAATTTTTGTATTTTTGAAAATGTTTGGCACAAAAAATAGAGTTTCCCTCCCTATGCGTCGCGCCACGTGGCGCTCGCTTTTTCTAGAGGGCTATAAATCACAAAAACTTTACATTTCTAGATTTTTCATGAAAATTTATGCTTGTCTACCTATGGCCAAGAAATTTGGACAAGTTTTGAGCCCTCAAAGAGGTCAAAAACACTCAAAAAATGACCTCACTGCCCCTATTTTGACACACAGGAAGCAGTCTTGAGAGATTGAAGTTTTGGAGGGGAAAATGACATCCAAATCTAGAAATTCCACTTGGGTTGGAAAGTAGACAGGCAGGGATTTCCAACGAGCTATCTTGGGCTCAATTTGGACTTTGGGAAGTGCCTCAAAATCAGCTCCAAAGTGGCACGACGCATAGAAAAATTTGGCCTCATTTTCACTCTTCAGCTCAGAAATTCGCCCAGTTTTGACTAGTTTTACTTTTTGATGTAACTATTGATCTACCATGATGTAATTTGATAACCATGATGTAATATTGGCACATTTTTACTTGTTCTAGAAGATTCATTCACCAAAAGGTGAAATGTGAGTGAATGAATCAGTTTCCTAACATATAGAGGCAAGTTGTTTCATTGCCTATTTTTCAGTTCCTTGTTTAGATATGGTTGAAACGGCTCCTAGAATGATGAGCTCGACCCCTAGAGGCATGGTAAGGAGTTAGGCTTGTCTATATTATGTAATTTCTTAGTCATTTTCATGGTTGGATACTTGGGATTGCTTGGCACCCTATTGTACATTTCATTTCTACAATTTTGGCAAAGGAAAGACCAGGGTTTTTGCAGCACTTGTTGGGATCCTTGTGGCTCTGTGTTTTGATGGTGTTTTTCTTCATGTAATTGTAAGTTCATTGATGTTTTATGTATGCCATTTCCCTTCTATTTTCTTCTGGAATTAAACGAATTGAGTGACAAAGGTAGAATTCATTTGGCTTGCTGTGCTTTGCCTTAAAATTTGTTTAGTTTTATATGTTTTCATTTGTTTGGAGAGGATTCTTGTAGCCTCTTGCCCTCTTCAGCTCCTCAACAGTCTTTTCCATCCATTCATTTAATCTACAACATCAAAATTACTGCCTACCTTGCCCCAACCAAAACTCTGCAAAAATTTGGCCTCATCCCCGGACCCAAATTTGCCTTTCCCTTTTTCCAACAAAAAGCCCCCAAAAAATCAAATCAAATCCTTGCACTTCATACTTAGCCTAAGATTAGTTGTTAAATCATTCATCTCAAGCCCCATCTGATTATCTTTTGCTGAGATTGACCCGGAGAGAGCCCTCTCCTTTCCTCATAGGGCTAGCTACGAGGCTGAGCATGGTTTGATGTTGGCCCTGGATCTTACCTTTTCAGCCTAAGGTAAATCTAGGCTCTAACAACATCCAACAGATTTTACCGTAATTGCAGGCCACCTCTACAAGATGGGCAACGACGAAATATTGTGTAGATATGTACCAGAATTTGAGCGTGAACAGATCCTAGCCAAAGCACATGGAGGGGTTGCTAGCGGACATTATGCAAACCACACCACAGCCCAGAAGATTCTTCGCACCGGATTATGGTGGCCCACTCTACATCAAGATTCGAAAGCATACTATCGGGCCAGCGATGTATGCCAATGGACGGGAAAACCATCGCGGAGAGATGAAATGTCCCTTCAACCACAAATGATGCTATAGCCATTTGCGAAATGGGCAATCAACTTCATCGGTCCTATTGAACCGCAAGGAAAGACGGGCGTGCATTATAGCATCACTGCGACCGAATATTTGACCCGATGGGCAGAGGTGCAGCCAGTTAAGGATTGCACGGCTACGACAACAACAAAATTCTTGTTCGAGAATGTACTGACCAGGTTTGGCTGCCCCAAAATTCTCATGAGTGATAGGGGAACACATTTCCTGAATGAAACGATCAGTGCACTCACTAAGGAATTTCAGATATATCACCAATAGAGTATGCCCTACCATCTGCAAGCAAATGGGACTGTCGAGGCCTTCAACAAAATTTTGGAGACCGCATTGACTAAGGTCTGTAATGCGCGACGAAATGACTGGGACTTGCACATCCCTGTTGTGCTATGGGCATACCGAACTACGTGCAAGAAGCTGACAGGCCAGACACCATTTTGCTTAGTCTATGGCAAGGAGGCCATTATGCCTATGGAATATATTGTGCCTAGTCTGCGGATCGCAGCAATCACAGGTATGGCAGACCGTGGGGCATTGGAAGAAAGGCTCGCACAGCTAGAAGAATTGGAGGAGGAACGCTTTCTAGCTAGATTCCATCAAAAAGTACAGAAACAACGCGAGAAAGCATGGCATGATCACCATATCAAGGTGCGCACCTTCAAGGAAAATGATCTAGTATTGCTTTATGACAGTAAGTTCAAAAAATTCCTAGGTAAACTCCGCATGCACTGGTTGGGACCCTATGTCATCAAAGAAGTTATCGATGGGGGCGCGGTTCAGCTGGCTAAACTCAATGGAGACCCCTTCCCAGGCAGAGTGAATGGCAGTCGCCTAAAGCTCTACACAGGCGGGCCAACCGCCTGACTAGCCAAAGAGAGGATAGTCTCACCGCTCCACCCAGTTGGAAGAGAGCATGGGACGATAAAGAAAACTTAGGGACAGATGTGCAAGTACTACAGTGTGTGTACATTTGACCAAACACAAGGATCGCGGTTGCACAAAAAGGATCACGCGGATGTGCTGATACAAGGAATGATGACCGTTGATATCACTATTCATGACAAGATGTCTGCATTATGGCAAAAGGGAGCAGGCGGTGGGCAATTAAGAGAAATAGTACAAGCCAGATATGAAATGAGCTGCCATAGATTTTACACGAGCAGTTTGCACACGCTGAAATAGGCAGTAAGTGGTGAATTTTAAATTATCATGGCTTATAAATCACTGAGGGCGGCCTACACTTCGGAAACACATATGAAGCTCTTCATTAGTTATGCACAAGGCATGTGCCCGATGGTAGTGATCTGGCCAATGGAGAAGCAGGACTCTCTAAGGAGTATGGTGTTGACCGCTACGGCCATCCCGCAAGATACCGCATCACTGGTATGGGATGTACTGGAAAAGAGGGAGCACGAAGCAGAATTGGTCTGGATGTCATTGCCTTGCCTAGGGACAGGTCTGCGCACTATGACAGAACAACTAAAGGATGGAAAACGACGACCACGAGTAGCTATGCAGTTAATAAGTCCTCTCTAATTTCCCTCGAAGATTGGGATCTTGCGGACAGTAGCCAGGGTCTTACAAAATTGCAACACAAGTTGCAGAAGATGGTGTGAAGCGAAGATACAAAGGTCGGAAGTAGCTGCAGTGGTACCAGGAGGTCCCATATGCGGCTCCCCTACTCACGTTAAAATCCTATGAGGGGGTGTTCTGTGTTAACTGAGCATAGCAGAATGAGCATCATCAGTTGCGAGGCGTGGTAAAAACATTGAAGTAGGAGCCAGACGAAGCGTTGTAGGAGACAATGAAGGAGCAACAGGACGACAAGCACCACTCAAAGGAAGGCGAACCACGAAGCCAAGGCAGAGCATCTAGCCGCGCCAACGAGTGACTCAGGATGAGTCATGATGATTGTGTTGGGGGACTATTGGGTAGTGGAGGTCCCGCGTAACAGTTTTGGGGCAGAAAGCCCAAAAAGTAGGATTAAATTATTGTAAAAACTCTGAAGTATGCAGAGCGCGAAGTATAATAGGATTGAGTCAAAGGGTAGTCCACCCGAAAATAATGTAAAGAAATATAAATAGAGTCAGCCCGTGCAGGGATCGCGGGCCAAGGAAGGGTATAACTAGAGTGCGGCTCTATGAGGGAAAGGCAGTTCAGTTTGGAAAAAGATGAAATGTAATGGGTTTTAGAAGAAGATAGTCTGAAAGCATCTGTAAGTCCGAGTCAAGGGGTGGGGTAGTAGATAGAGGCTCTACAGCTGTGTGTGCAGAGGCCTGGAAAGTCTGCAACTGTATGCACAGATCCCTACATCTGAGCGCGCAGGACGAATCTGGATGTATTGAGGATAAGTGGAAATAAAGATAAGTTTCTTCTAAAATTCTGTGTTCCTTCTGAGCCATCACGAATCTGACTTTCATAATATCTTTTTAATTTAATCTACTTATTGTATGAATGAATGTAAATCTGGGTCCATTTCAATGCACTAATCAATTGTGTTGGTTAAATGTTTGCTTAAAGATCTTGTTAAGTTGTAACTGCATCCTCCGATAGAATAGTGCACTAATAAGAAATATATAATCAATTTGGATCTGTGCAAATACTGAGCAGTGCGGAGCTTTAAACTAGTGTGTGAAACCTCTAGACCACACCAAGACATCCCTAGGGTGTGGAAACCTGGTTCCAGCACCCTCCCCTGCTACCTTAGGTGAGACTTCAGTCCACGCTCCATGGGTTGTTGCCAAAAGGTCTGGTAGTTGCGGGATTTGTTTGGCTAAATAACTCTTCTGAACCTGGGTCAGGCCCATATAAGCCAACATCTTTGATAAGACCTAGGCACATAAATTTGCTAGAATCAAAGGAATACGAATCTTTGTATTGTCGAGTAATGTCAAGTCCTAGTTTCTCCATGACTGCTTTGGGCATTAAGTTATGGGATGCACCTGAATCTAGCATACATTGTGGAGAATTTTATCATGAATATTCAAACTAACATAAAATGGGGGGATCCCTCCTTCCTATGGTTTTCCTTCTACTTCTGACCCAAATAGGAGCTCTGGCTGATCATCACTCAAATTTACATCATTATTTTTCTCCCCTATGTTTAATGCCTTCAAGATCTAAGTCCTGTATACATTCTTGTTGATTAATTCAGTTAAGGGGATGGAAATTTTCAGCTTTGCAAGTTCATTTTCTATACTGAATGGTGTTTGATTTTTAAGCAGATTTGAAAAATCATACTTATCAGCAACTATTTTTGTGGCCAGTTCAGTTTGTTGGTTGGTAGAAGGTAGATCAGTTTGAGTATTTCTAGAAGAAGTATCAATTTCCTTTTTCATAGTAGCTTCTGTTGGCTTCTTTCCAAGATTTTCTATGGTTTTCTTAGGGGGATTTTCTGTTGTTTTCTTGGGATCAGAATCATAGACCTTTTTGACAGGATTTTCAGCATTCTTTTTATTTGCAGTATCTTGATTTTTCTTACTTCTAAGATTATACTGCCTATGGACTTCCATTATGGAATTTTCAAATCCTTGTTTGTATTCCTCTGACTCTTTAGAATCCATTTGAGTCTGGGATATAAGAAAAATTTCTTGTTCCTCCTAAGTGAGGATAATTGCTTCATCATCACTTATCCCTAATTAATTTGGTTATCATCCAAATCTTCCACAATATTCCCCTCATCATCTGTGTAATTTTCCTGAAAAGGAGGTTGAATCTGTTGATCTGGTCCCTTTTGCTCTCTTTGTTTAATTTGGGAAACATTTCTTCTAAAGTTTTGATTTCTAGTTTGTGGGACATTTTGGTTTTCTCTTGCTTGATTTTGGTCATTAATGCTCACTCTTTGCATCATTTGATTCACTACTCTGACTAGGTTATCAATCTTATGGTCAATAACAGAAGTAGGAGGTTCTTCTTTTATGGTTACTCTACGTTCAGAATTCAGTTTGGGTTTTTTGGCTAGGATGTTGGCTTCAACTTTAATTGCATTTTCTTTCATTTTTTCCAAAGTTGTCAAGTCTCTTTCCCTAAGTTGATATTCCATATCTACATAAAAACCATTTGGAAAATAAATCAGAGCTAGACTAGGGAAGGGCTTGATGTCTTGTGGGATGGCATTGTAAACAATATTGAATCTTTCACAATACTCTTCCACCGTTTCATTGGGTTTTCTTTTTAACATTTTATATTCATTTAGGAGTTGAAGTGGGTTTTTCTTGATCTCCCATCTAGCTAAAAAAGCTTGATGGAAAGTAGCAAGGTTTGCTATACTTCCTGCACGTAAACCCCTAAACCATTTCTTCACATCACCTCCTAAGCTTTGGGAAAACAATCTCATTTTAGCATCGGCTTCATCCACTTCCTGGAGGTCAAACACATCATTCATCCTATCCACATGTTGTTGGGAAGTATAAACACAAGTGTTATCAAAGGTCAAAATTTTGGATGGATAATCTGCGGGAATATAATTTAGTTGGCTTGGTAACACCAAGGGTGCATACCTTCCTGTCATAACTATCCTGGTATATTTAGTTGAGGATGGACCTAGTGGAGGTGTAGTTTGTATAACTACAAGGATAGTAGGTATAGTAGTTTGAGAAACCAGAGGTAGGGAAGTTAAAACTACAGAAGCAGTAGGAATAGGAGGCTGTAAATGTACAGACTGAGATGACTAACTAGACAAGGAGGGTGTTGCAATAGTTAAAGAAGATAATTCAATAGACTGTTGAATAAAATATTCTTCTATGGCTTGGTCCAACACTGAAACTAGACCTTGTAATTTTTCAAACTGTTGTAAAGATTCTAGATCAAGATCTATTTCAAGGTCTTGGGTTTGGGGTACATATGGTTGCAGTATGGATTTATCTATGACAGTTTGATCTATAAAAGCCTCAAAATTGGATCCAAACAAACTTTGCTGAAAGGGAAAATCAAATTCTATGTCTTGTAAAGTTTCAAATTTCTCTGGGAGAGAATTAGACCTTGACAAAGGGGTATTTTCCAAAGGAGAATTGAATCTAGACAAGGGACTATTACTACCTTGACTCTCGGTAAAGCTTTTCTTTCTTACTAGTTTCTCAGGGTCATCTATAATTTTAGCAGGGTTGGGGTCAGGATGATATCTAGTATAAATTCTTTTGGGAGCCAGGGTTATGGAAAAATCATCACACAAAACTCAAAATTAGAATCTATAATCTTGCAGATATCTACAAAAAACAACCTCAGATCATGTATTTCATATTGATACAGCAATTGCTTACTGAAATATTGATTTTAAACCAGGGAATAATAATGTTTTGGATTAAAATGTATTCTTCCCCAGTAAGGTCACCGCTATGTTATCATTCTATATTTTTGAGGTTGAGGGAGTTAATATATTGGACAACATCAAAACCACTTTTGAGTTTAGGATCTAGCCCTCCTAAACTCAGAGAGGTATCTCTCTATGAGATTTAGCTTGGTTTTTAAGTTGATTTTAGGCTAGTTATGATTATGCTTGGTTGTTTGATTGGTTTGGTTCGTTGATCTGATCAAATTACTTTATTTCCATTGGGCTATGGAGTCAAATAAAGCTGGATGCTGCATCAAAAGTTTGAAAGATTAATCACAGGGAAAGCTAGTTACATTTGTTGGATCTTTAAATTGAATTATGGAATGGAGAAAAGGTGTGATTCAGTAGTGATTGAAAAGAAGTTAAGAATTTCTCAATCAGAATCCAAAAGAAAACATACAGATTGTAAACGCAGTCCAAATAAGGTGCTCAATAACATATCGTATTTTTCACATATCATGTTTTACAATTAGATTTTAGATGATAAACATACATAGAATAACAATGGAAGCAAAATTACACTAAGAAAAACATCACCACTACATCGCAACACAAGTATCTTGTGAAGAGTCCTTTTATTACTGATGCTCCAACAACATGGAAAAAGTACTAAATGAGTTCCAATGATCAGGAAACGACCCTCAATACTTCGACTGAATGAAGTATTTAAACATAATTTGCAAAAAATATTACAATTAATGCCTCATTGACATGGCATTTTATTATTAACTTCAAACTAACAGAAACGAAATAATGTGACCAAAAGAGGTGATTTGGCAAAGTGATCTGGACATCTAGCACTCCTTTGGTGGAAAACAGTCACTGAGTGGCCACTATTTGGGTGTTGCACTGGTGAAGCTGGACCTTTCTTTAATCCTGTAATTCACATAGTTTATCCCATCGCTCCTCATCTAGAATGGTAATTTTTGTTACTTTGCGGTAGATCTCATCTACCTCAGTATACCAAGCAAATGTGGGTTCTACTATAAAGATGTGCTTTATCTCATGCTGGATGAAACTCATGTTGCTGATAGCTTCATAAAAAGCTCTCCCTATCATAGCACCTTTAATGTGGGAAGACTTGGTCGTATCCTTTGCAATGTCTTTTAGCTTCTTCATATAGTCTTCCCTGGTCATCAGCTTGTCATTGATTACAAATAAAGAAGGCAAGACCTTCTTATTCAATGCTATTATTCTAGTGAAAAACATGTTGACTTCTACCTCCAAAGTGTGACATTTCTCTATCAGCTACATAATCAAATTCTTCTTTGTCAGAACTTTCTTTACTTCTAAGATTGTTTTTGTTCTGTCATCTACTCCCAATTCATCCAATTCATATCTATTTTTAGAGTTGAGAAATTTGATAATGTGGTTGGTTGTGGTAGGAATTTCTCCCAATTCAATGTTGATAGTGGAAATGGCTTGCTTGGCTTTCTCCATCAACTCTTTCTTCTCAAATATAATCTAGATACAAGGCCAGATTTCATCCATTGCTTCAATAATGTTGTTCCAGATAATTTCTTTAACTTGGGCCAGCGTGTGGCCAATAGAGGACTTAGTTATTGATTTCCTCCATACTTCTATCTGGTTTTGAGCTCTTTGTAGCTCTGCTGCATGAAAAGTTTCAGTCTTTTTCTTCTAGTCTTGTAGAAGATTGACTTGAGCCTGCAATCTTTTGATTTCTTCAATTTGGAGATACATGTTTTGCACTGCATTTTCCAACTGATTTGCAGCAGCCCCTGTATTTGTTGTAGAAGATGTATCTGTAGGAATGGCTATGATAGGCAATGCTTCCAAAGGGACAATAGCCATTTTGACAGCCTGCTCCTTTTCTTTGATTATCTTTTCTATCTATGTCCCCATTTTCTTCAACTGTGCACTCTGCTTAATGATGAGATTCATCATGTCTGCCTTCTGTGACTCTGTTCCTTCAATTTCCTTGGCTAGAGGATCTTCTGTGGCTAGTAGTTTTAACTGCTTCCTTAATGTTGCTATGTTTGTATTATTTTTCCTTACGAGCTCTTCTACAGCATTGATATTTGCAGGATCATAACCTACTTTGATCACCAATTCCTCCAAAGCTTTGATCCTTGTGTCTTTGGCAAGTGCAGAGACCTTCTCCATCTTCAATTGTGATTGAAAATTAGCTAATGTAACCTGCAATTTAGACAAACTCATAGCAGTGTTAGTGAGAGTGGATGAAATCATTAGCCCAGTCTGCTTGTGCATCTCCATTTTGTCAATGAGATGTATGTCTTTCACATCAAATGCAAATGATGTCTTCTTGTAGTCTGATGTTGCCTTAGGTTGTGGAATTTGGGCTTGGAGGAAGGCCATTTTCATTTTTCCTTTTTCTGAATCAAAGGATGACAACAGATTGCTTTGAGAGCTGGAACTCTGCTTCCAAAACTGATTGTATGTATTGATCTTCAAGGCCTCATTTCTTACTTCAATCTCCTTGAATATATCAAATATACTCTTTAGGTACCCGGCCTAACATCATGCATGCAGTAGGAATAGTTGGAAGATTCCAAGCAAATCCAAAGGAATCACACCTTCAGGCAGTCAAAATAATTTTCAAATATCTTCAAGGAACTCAGAACTTTGGTTTATGGTATCCTAGAGATACAGATCTTACTCTTCATGCATATACAGATGCAAATTGGGCAGGAAGTGTTGATGATATAAAAAGCACTAGTGGTGGTGCATTCTATATGGGTTCTAGGTTAGTGTCTTGGTTTAGCAAGAAACAAAGTTCAATTTCTTTATCTACAGCTAAAGCAGAATATGTGGCTACTGCATCTTGCTACACACAACTACTTTGGATGATGCAAACCTTGCAAGAAATTCAGATCACATGTACTCCACCCATCTCCATTCTATGTGATAATACAAGTGCCATCAGTATTTCAAAGAATCCAGTCATGCACTCCAAGACCAAGCACATACCCATCAAATACCATTTTCGACGTGAAAAAGTACTTGAACAAAAGGTCAAATTGGAGTATGTTCCCTCCAAAGAATAAGTTGTTGATATATTCACTAAACCACTACCTAGAGAGACATCTGAATATCTCAGACAAAAGCTGGGAGTAGTTGTTGCATCATCCTACTACTAAATCCAATTTTTCAGAGAAAGGTTATTATACGCGTGTTTCATGAGTATATTCACGTACACACGTGGGTTTCTATGGGTCAAGGAGTGTACATGTTTTTCAGACAAGCAAAATAGTGGGGCGGGCTTTGATATGGGCAACACAGGTTCAGGGGAAGCATTAGCCTTCACGTACATTCAGCATTGTTGGCATTATGGTTGCTGAGTCCAGCTATGGCTTCAGATATTTATACCATTGGTTGCTTAGGTCATGTAAAAGTATAGGGTGTGATATGTCTTCTCATACATTTGAATGATTCCTCTTGGACAAATGATGTAGTTTGTATCCCCATTTTACATGGGATGGATGATGTAATATTTATTGTTTCTGTCATGTATAAACAATTGGCATATCCCCACTTGGTTGGGAGATGGATGTATGGATGAGTCATTGGTGATAGGAAGGTCATCTTCACATAGTTGAATTATAGAGTCATGTTATTCTTTTAGAAACTATTTTTTTCCAGACTCTGCTTGTGCTCAGGGGGAGCCTAGACGGTTTCATTGCATCTTAGCATGTACAAAAGGGGAGCTCAATCAGAGAATTCAGCATGTACTCAGGGGGAGCATGAACATCATAATGTATGTCAAAGGGAGAAAATATCTTGGTCCAACCTTTGCCCTTAATGTCAAAGGGGGAGATTGTTGGCATTATGATATAGGTGTTGTCCTTGATGGCAACTCACTCAGATGAAATATCACAGTGCAACATGTCAACAACAAAGAATTACATATTAGACTACAAAGAATGAAGAAAGAGATGTACACGCAGGTTCACCTTGACCAAGTTGCATATACACGCATGTTTATTTAACAAAAGGAGTGTATACATACACACGCACTTTCACAGAAGGAAAAGCGCGTATATCTTGGAAAACCAAAGTTTTTGGTCCAAGGTATTTGACCCAAGGTAATTGGTCCGAGGTATTTGGTCCAAGGTATTGGTCCTAAGTAGTTTTGGTCCATGGTATTGAGAAAGGCCTAAAACTATATAAGGAGGAGAAGATCATTAGGCCAAGGTGTGCAAGTATTTTGAATATCTTATGAGGTGTTGGATCATATATGCAAGTTAATGAGCTTCTGATGATTTGCTTGATCTGATCTAAGGAGGCACCTATATGGCCGATGAAGGTTGATGAACTGGGATCATAAAGGCTTAAAAGTATTCTCATTATGTGGTTTTATCTTGAATAGTCTAGATCTAAATACTGACGCGTGTTTTATTCTGTAAATGCGATGATCTGGGTATGATTGAAGTTTGGAATTTTTGTGATGTTTTACGTTAGCATTTACAGATCTGTATGCAAGTTCGATTTAGTAAAAGAGAAAATGCTGGTTCAGCATATTAAAGTAGCATATACATCATAAATTCATATTTGTAGATCTATACGTTGGTTCCTTTCGGTAAAAGTGCGTGTACATGCTGGTTCGACACATGGAAGTAGCGTATACCTTATGAAGTATGATGTTTAAAGTTTCAGAGTTTTGGGTTCTGCTTTGTGTTCTGGTGATAGTGTTATGAATGATCATATTGATTGATTTTGATTTGCTTCAGTGATGATGGGTTGTCAGTGATTGACAGTTGTGGTTGATTCAGAAAGTGATGATTGAGTTTCAGTGATTGGTTGATGCAGATGTATTTGATGGTTGTATTGCAATTATGATTTTCTGAGTTTCAATGTTGTTGATGGGTCTAGTATGAAAATTGGATGAAATGTGGCCTTCATATTGTGGTGTTGTGTTCCAGGAGTATCCAGTCTGAAAATTCATGAAACGTGGTCCCTGGTAGAAGAGTGGAGTTTTCTGTAGGCCGGCGCCTACATAATAGTAAACATATTGGCTAATACAAAAGCTAGGGGGTTGTAGCTCCCTTCCAGTAGAAGCTGGAGAACTAGAGAAGGTTGTAATCTTCTGTAGGTAGAAGCCTGCGTACTGGTATGAGTCTGCACTAGTACAAGATTGTAAACAAATTTTCTTATTATTAAAAGAAGACGGAGATGACAATAGCAGGTGGTTTTTACCCACATTGGGTTTCCACCTTATATCTTGGTGTTCATGTGTGTTTCTTATGTGTGATGCTTTATTCTTCTTTTACTGCATTGTCTAATATATCTCTCATATACTGGTTAAAGCTCAATACATGATAAATTGTCTAAATCAAAATTTCTCTACATATACACTAGTTTCTTTAAGTACAGTCGCGTGTACATGCTAGTTCACTTAGCTGAAGTAGTGTATATAAATCTATTTGGGAAATAAAATTATTGATTTGATAATACTGATTCACCCCCCTCTCAGTATTATTTCCAACACAACCAACCTACGCTATCATTCATGAAGAGTATGACTGGGAGCTTGGCATCAATCCTCAACAAAGGATGAATTCCTTCTGTCCGAGCCTCCTCCGTGTTTTCTTGACATATTTGGTGATTCTGTCATCCAAGATTTCTCATGTGTATCTCCATCTACGGATGCACCCATTGTTGATCATTTGCAGAACACACAGGATGTTAGTCCTTCATCCGATAACGAAGAGGATAAATTATTCATTGAAAATCCACTTGACTTTTCATATGTTTTTTTCGGAAACACAGAGGGTGAATTTTTTTGCTTCTCATCTACCCCTCTATTTGGTTCATCAGATTATAAGGATGCCGATGAAATCATTGATTTTTCTGATCGTAGTTGTCATGATTTATTTACTCATGTATTTGATCATGATAATGATTCTATCGTGGTTGATTTTTCCAAGCCACCTGCTTATGATGATCTATCTGTCGACGAAGTCAAAACCCCACAGACTATCGAGGCACTTCAGCCCAAGCTGATGGTTATGTTAGGCCCTTACTATCCTGAGGTTGGTTTCACTTCCAATAAGGAAATTGTTGAAACACCCGAGGCTCCTCATCACTCATATGTATGCATTAAAGTTCAATCTCACACACATATTATGCTTCCTCCACTCGAACTACACGATCCCATCGCTCATGCATTGGAGTAATATTACATATCAAGAACACGTGCATGATACAAGTTGTCTTTGTTTCTTTCATTTGCTTGCATGTCACAATCAAGAGTATGTGTATGCTTAACAACTGCACACAATGTCCCACGACACCATGATAATTTCACATACTACATTTCATGCACTTTCACTTGCATATGTTCTGTGGACACATTTAAACTTGGAGTGTCTTTTTCTTCATTGTTATATCTTTCGTGTTTGCTGGTTCACACAGCTGTGTTGTTCGTGACCCATGCCTTCAGCAACATGGGTCGACCAATGCACCGATGGCTGCATTGGAAGTATCACTTCACGTGATTAGGCCCATGCACTGTTAGCCTAAGAGTAGGAGTAGTGTTTGCTTTTGGTTTTCTTGCTTGCATGTGTGTTTGCTTCTTACCTTGCATGTTTGTTTTCTTGCATGCCTATTTTCTTACTCGATTTTCTTTCACATTTACTTTTTCTTCCATTTTGTTTTGTGTTTGTTTGCTTGTTTACGTCGTAGGTTAGTTTCGCATGAAACGTGTGTGACTCTTGAAACAAGCTGGGTAATGTATGAGAGGACTTGTGCAATTATCAATACTTGGTTATCTGTCGTCTTGCCTCTGTATGAAGAACTTGTTATCTTTAGTCCATGATAAGCCAATGGAAAATATGTACTGATCGAAGTGAACCTTGGTGAAAACACAACGCTTGCATGCTAACTAGTGTCACCTACTCTAGTCGGTTGTTTTTGGGTTAACACTTGTCATCTCAGTCAAGTAGAGTAAGGTGAGAGGGAAAACCTTAACAAGCACGTCAGAGGTATATATAAACTGTTAGGGTCCTATAAATTATAGGATCTCAAGGTGATTAAGTATTTTGGATTTGTAAGTTCGTATTGTACAAAAATTTCAATATTCAAATGATTTCCAAAAATAGGGAAAAAGAAAATGAAAAGAGGGTACGTTAAAAAAATAATAATAAGAAAGAAAAAAGGAAATAAGAATCCCACAAAAGAAAAAATAGAAAATAATACTGGAAGTGCTGCAAGTCTAAATGCAACCACTGATAAGTTAATTCTTTTAATTCGTTATCAAATAAGGTTGTGTGCAAATTGTTTTTGAACGCCACAATGACTAAAATTCTGTTCAGGTCATACAATTTAATCATGACTGAACACATTTAACTTTCTGTTCAATAGGTTAGTGAATGAAGATTTCCCAAACAATTTAATCTTGGTAAATCAGTAGCTAGGTAGAAATAAAATTGATTCAACAATTTAATCTGAGTCAATGGCAAAATAAGTGATAGGATAAGGTAGATTTTCATAAAAGAAAAATGATTTGGGTCTGCTAGTTTAAGTGCACCCTGCAAATCAAGAAGAGAAAATGTTAGCTTAGAAAAAGAATTGAAATGAGAAAGGGTAGGTAGAAGAACTATGGTGGTTAGAGGAAAAGCATGAAAGTTTTATTCTAAGATGAATTTCAAATACATTTCATGTGCAGAGAAAAGGCAAAAGGATTGAAGTTTTACTCTAAATTTGGATATATCAAATAATATTTGATATATTAATCCCCTATTCCTAAGTTTCAATACCCCAAAGTCACCCCTCTGCTCGTATTTTCGTCCACTCTCCTACCCCACCATACACTCCAATCATTCCCCCGCATGCATTAAATATATTTCCCGACCCCACCATATGCCCCATCACATCACCTTAATATCCCAGTACCTCTCCTCTCATCCTCGCTTACCTCTCAAAATTTGACGGCCCACAGTAAGTTTTAGTCCCCCCTCACCATCCGAACTTTACCGTCGGGTGGTGGGGGAGGGTTCAAAATGGTCGGTATTCAAACTCGTGCCCAATACAACATGTCACCACATAATAGTTTCACACCCCCACTAGCTGAAACCATTAACCGCCTTCTCCCCCCTCCGAAAAGTGGTTTCTCCGCCAAGTAAAACCACCGCCCTATCCATTACGCTCCCGCCAGTCACCCTTCGCCACGTCATCTGCCCGTTGCTCTGCCAATCACCTCCGCTCCCTCCAAAATTAATCCATTAAGAAATTAAATGGCTTAACCATTAATCCAATGGACCCACGCCACCATCAACGGGAAAGCCATAAGGTTATATAATCCCTCCTTTCACCCATTCACCTGTTACTGATTTTCACATTGCCATTGTCATTCTCCTGTTACAGGTGTGCCAATCCAAGCTGCAAAAATTTCACTTGGCCGGGGCACTGCCTGCTAACTTAATTTTAGGCCTGTACCTATGTTTCCTGTCTGCAAATCCCAAGTCTTCTCTACACATTATAATCCTGTACCATCCAGATTTTACCAATGATTCTCAATTTAGCCAATCATGCCTCCTAAAGACAAGGGAAAAGAAGGACTCGTGAATCCTCTGATCCACCCTCCCATTGATTTTCACCACATCCCTTTAGAAGACAAAGAATATAAAATCCATGAAACCCTCTGTGAATTTGATCTTTTTGAGATGTATTGCTGGCTTGAGGACAAGTTTATAGATAAATATGATGACATTCAACTGCGGGAATCCAATTTTCCCCACTATATTTTTCCCCATACCCATAACACCCCTGAATTTGTCTGGAAATGTTATGCATGTTATCTTCCTATCCAAAGAGCTATTATTGCCCCCACTGGAGAAATTCTATTCACCATCACTCCCCAAGCTATAGACCAAATGATGCAAGCTCCTACAATAGAGAATTCCACCCCTTTTTCCCATGAAGCACTTGTTGAATTGTATCAAAAGCTGGACTTTGCTAAAAGAGACAAAACACTTGAGCTTTTCTTGATTTAAGATGCCCCATTACCAAAGAAAAATCCTCCCTATCCATCCTCCATTTTCCCGGAGAGAGCCAAGAAAATAATCATAGTCATCTCCTACCTCTTGGGCTATTACCCAAATCGGTGGGTAGATGAGGCAATTATAGGATTTCTTTCCATTTTCTCTGCAGATTCCAAGCCTTCCATCTTGTTTAAATTTAGCCAATTTCTTGAAGATTATATCCATGAGCAGTTTATCAAATTCCGGACTAAGGAAGTATTCAAATATGCTGCTGTGTTACTTTATATGTTTTTATATTTTTAGGGAGACAACCTCATGCCTGCCTTACAAAAGCTAGATGAAGAAGGAAATCAATAGTTAGTCATCTTCTGGACTATGATGGTAATGAAGGAACAAAATGAATATTCACACAAATAGTTCATAGATATGTTTGTACATCCAACACTCAGTCTCCTAAGCAGCAGGACAGAGCCAAGAATCAGTGAAGAAATTAGGAAAGTTTTACAGCTATCAGACCAAGTCCAGACAGGGGATTGGTACCTTTATCAAAATTACACAGAGCTGAGGATATTTGGGTGTGAGCTTGCCCCTTACAAGCTGCCAAAATTCCTCCCAATGAGGATTTTTTTCTCTAGAATACATCTGGCAAATGCTCAATATGGATGAGATTCGCTTTGTAGTTACCAAGAAGAAATCCAAATTCAAAATCAAAACTCAAATAGGGCCTTTCATTTGCAACAACAGGGAAGTAGGGGAAGAAGTAGATAAGTTACTGAAAGAGATGCAGTCCAGCCTTAATTTCACCTAGTCATATGATCCATTAGGGGTCATCTCCAAGTTAAGGGTAGAGAACAAATCTACTGCTTATTCTGACACAGCTAGACTATAGATCAAAAAGTATAAAAAATAGCTAGAATGGACTGAGAACACTCTACAAGAGGCAGAGGAGTAGTTGGTGTCCACTTCAATAGTACAAACTCCCATTACAAAGGAGAAAAAAACAAAGAGAAGCAGAGAAGAAGAGTCACCTTCAATGACTAGATTTCTAGTGAAGTCTTCAAAATCATGTACAGGAAGAAGGCAAAGTTACATTCCAAACTAAGCCTAAACAAGGATTCAGAGCAAGAGAATATTATCACCACTAAAGAGCCACTTGTTTCCTCATTAGTGGGTGATCAGACTACACTTTCTCCCACTACCTAGAAAACTTCACAAGATAAACAAAATACCATGCAAATCATTACATCTACCACAGGGGAGACAGAAAATAGTATCTTTGATCTATTCAAGGAGATTAAAGTAAGAAATGAGGCTTTGAAGATCAATACATACAATCAGTTCTGGAAGCGGACTTCCATCTCTCAAAGTAGATTGTTGTTAGCCTTTGATTTAGAAAAAGGCAAAATGCAAATGGCCTTTCTCCAAGCACAGATTCTACAACCTAAGGTAGCATCAGACTACAAGAAGACATCATTTGAATTTGATGTGAAAGACATACATCCCATTGACCAAATGTAGATGCACAAGCAGACTAGGCAAATGATTTCATCCACTCTCACTAATACTGCTATGAGTTTGTCTAAATTGTAGGTTACATTAGCCAATGTTCAATTGCAATTGAAGATGGAGAAGGTCTCTGCGCTTGCCAAAGACACAAGGATCAAAGATTTGGAGGACTTGGTGATCAAAGTAGGTTATGATCCTGCAAATATCAATGTTGCAGAAGAGCTCGTAAGGAAAAAGAATACAGACATAGTAGCATTAAGGAAGCAGTTAAAATTACCAGCCATAGAAGATCCTCTGGCCAAGGACATTGAATAAACAAAGTCACAAAAGGTAGACATGATGAAGCTCATCATGGAGCAGAGTGCAAAAGTAAAGAAAATGGAGACAAAGATGGAAAATATAATAAAATAAAATGAGCAGGTTGCCAAAATGGCTATTATACCTTTGGAAGCATTGCCTATCACAACCATTCTTATAGCTACATCTTCTACAACAAATATAGGTGCTACTATAGATCAGTGGACAAATGCAGTGTAGAACATGTCTCTCTAAACTAAAGAAATCAAAATATTGCAGGCTCAAGTCAATCTTCTACAAGACCAGAAGACAAATACTGAAACTTTTCATGTAGCAGAGCTACAGAGAGTTCAAAACTAGATAGAAGTATGGAGGAAATCAACAATTGAGTCCTCTATTGGCCACACACTGGCCCAAGTTAAAGAAATTATCTGGAACAATATTATTGAAGCAATGGATGAAATTTGGCCTTGTATCCAAATTATATTTGAGCAGAAAGAGTTGATGGAGAAAGCCAAGCAGGCCATTTCCACTATCAACACTGAATTGGGAGAAATGCCTACCACAACCAACCACATTATCAAATTTCTCAACTCTAAAAATAGATATGAATTGGATGATTTGGGAGTAGATGAAAAAACATAAACAATCTTAGAAGTAAATAAAGTTCTGACAAAGAAGAATTTGATTGTGCAGCTGACAGAGAAATGTCACACTTTGGAGGTAGCAGTTAACAGGTTTTTCACCAGAATAGAAGCATTGAATAAGAAGGGTATGCCTTCTTTATTTGTAATGAATGACAAGATGATGACTAGGGAAGACTATATGAAGAAGCTGAAAGACATTGCAAAGGATACACCCAAGTATTCCCACATTAAAGATGCTATGACAGGGAGAGATTTTTATGAAGTTATCAGCAACATGAGTTTCATCCAGCATGAGATAAAGCACATCTTTGTAGTAAAACCCAAATTCACTTAGTATACTGAGGTAGATGAGATCTACCACAAAGTAACAAAAATTACCATTCCAGATGAGGAGCGGCGGGATAAACTGTGTGAATTCCAGGATTAAAGAAAGGGCCAACTTCACTAGAACAACACCCAAATAGTGGCCACTCAACCACTATTTTCCACCAAAGCAATGCCAGATGTCTAGATCACTTCCCCAAATCACCTCTTTTGGTTGCATTATTACATTTCTATTAGTTTGAAGTCAATAATAGAATGCCATGTCAATGAGGCATTAATTGTAATATTTTTTGCAAATTATGTTTAAATACTTCATTCAGTCAAAGTATTGAGGGTCGGTTTTTTATCATTGTAACTCTTTTATCAAGCACTATACTTTTTAGAATTTGACTCCATAGCCCAATGGAAAGAAATTAATTTGATCAGATCAACCAACCAAACCAATCAAACAAATTCAAACAAACAACCAAGCATAATCATAACTAGCCTAAAATCAACTTAAAAACCAAGCTAAATATCACAAAGAGATCCCTCTCTAAGTTTAGGAGGGCTAGACCCTGAACTCAAAAGTGGTTTTGATGTTTTCCAATATATTTACTCCCTCAACCTCAAAAATATAGAACGATAACATAGTGGCGACCATACCGGGGAAGAATACATTTTAATCAAAAACATTATTATTCCCTAGTTTAAAATCAATATTTCCATAAGCAATTGTTGTATCAATATGAAATACATGATCTGAGGTTGTTTTTTGTAGATATTTGCAAGATTATAGATTTTGATTTTGATTTTTGTGTGATGATTTTTCCATAACCCTATCTCCTAAAAGAATGTATACTAGATCTCATCTTGACCCCAAACCTGCTAAAATTGTAGATGACCCTGAGGAACTAGTAAGAAAGAAAATCTTTACCGAGAGTTAAGGTAGTAATAGTCCCTTGTATAGATTCAATTCTCCTCTGGAAAATACCCCTTTGTCAATATCCAATTCTCTCCCTGAGAAATTTGAAACTTTACAAGACATAGAATTTGATTTTCCCTTTTAGCAAAGTTTGTTTAGATCCAAGTTTGAGGATTTTATAGATCAAACTATCATAGATAAAACCATACTGAAACCATATGTACCCCAAACCCAAGACCTTGAAATAGATCCTGATCTAGAATCTTTACAGCAATTTGACAAATTACAAGGTCTAGTTTCAGTGTTGGACCAAACCATAGAAGAAGCTTTTATTCATTAGTCTGTTGAATTCTCTACTTTAATTGTTGCAATAGCCTCCTTGTCTATTCAGTCATCTTAGTATGTACATTTACAACCTCCCATTCCTACTCATTCTGTAGTTTCAACTTCCCTACCTCTGGTTTCTCAAACTACTATACCTATTATCCCTGTAGTTATCCAAACTACACCTCCACTAGGTCCATCCTCAACTCAATCTACCAGGACAGTTATGGCAGGAAGGTATGCACCCTTGGTGTTACCAGGCTAGCTAAATGCTATGCCTGCAGATTATCCATCCAAAATTGTGACCTTTGATAACACTGGTGTTTATAATACCCAACAACATGTGGATAGGATTAATGACGTGTTTGACCTCCAGGAAGTGGATGAAGCCGATGTTAAAATGAGATTGTTTTCCCAAAGCTTAGGTGGTGATGTGAAGAAAATGTTTATGGGTTTACCTGCAGGAAGTATAACCAACATTTCTTCTTTCCATCAAGCCTTTTTAGTTAGATGGGAGATCAAGAAGAACCCACTTCAACTCCTAAATGAATATAAAAGGTTAAAAAGAAAACCCAATGAAACTGTGGAAGAGTATTGTGAAAGATTCAATACTGTTTACAATGCCATCCCACAAGACATCAAGCCCTCCCTTGGTCTAGCTCTGATTGATTTTCCAGATGGTTTTGATGTAGATATGGAATATCAACTTAGGGAAACATAATCAACAACTTTGGAAGAAATGCAAGCAAATTCAATTAAAGTTGAAGCCAACATCCTGGCAGAAAAAGCCAAACTGAAGTCTGAACGCAGAGTAACCATAAAAGAAGAACCTTCTAATTTTGTTGTTGACCATAAGATTGATAACCTAGTCAGAGTAGTGAATCAAATTATGCAAAGAGTGAGCATCAATGACCAAAATAAAGCAAGATAAAACCAAAATTTCCTACAAACCAGAAACCAAAAATTTAGAAGAAATGTTCCCCATATTAAACAAAGAGAGAAAAAGGGACCAAATTAGCAGATTCGACCTCCTTTTCAGGAAAATTACACAGATGATGAGGGGAATATTATGGAAGATTTGGATGATAACTAGATTAATTTGTTAGGGATAAGTGATGATGAAGTATTTTTCCTCACTCAAGAGGAACAAGAACTTTTTCTTATAGCCCATATTGAAATGGATTTTGAAGAGTTAGAGGAATACAAACAAGGATTTGAAAATTCCATAATGGAAGTCCATATGTAGTATAATCTTAGAAGTAAGAAAAATCAAGATACTTCAAATAAAAAGAATGCTGAAAATCCTATCAAAAAGGTCTTTGATTCTGATCCTAAGAAAACAACTGAAAATTCCCCTAAGAAAACCACAAAAAATCTTGGAAATAAGCCAACAAAAGCTACTATGAAAAAGGCAATTGATACTTCTTCTAGAAATACTCAAATTAATCTACCTTCTACCAGCCAACAAATTGAACTGGCCCCAAAAATAGTTGTTGATAAGTATGATTTTTCAAATCTGCTTAAAAATCAAACACCATTCAGTATAGAAAATGAACTTGAAAAGATGAAAATTTCCATCCCCTTAACTGAATTAATCAACAAGAATGTATACAGGACTTAGGTCCCGAAGGCATTAAATTTAGGGGAGAAAACTGATGATGTAAATGATCAGCCTGAGCTCCTATTTGGGCCAAAAGTAGAAGACAAACCACAAGAAGGAGGGGTCCCCCCATTTTATGTCAGTTTGAATGTTCATGATAAAATTCTCCATAATGCTATGCTAGATTCAGGTGCATCCCATAATTTAATGCCCAAAGCAGTCATGGAGAAAATAGGACTTGACATTACTAGACAATACAAAGATTTGTATTCCTTTGATTCTAACAAAGTTAGGTGCCTAGGTCTTATCAAAGACATGTGTGTTACTTTAGCCAAAATCCATGCTAACATTATAGTGATGGATATAGTGGTTGTAGACATTCCCCCAAAGTATGGCATGCTTTTTTCACACTCACGGGGAGAAAAATTACAAGGAACCCTACAAATGGACATGAATTATGCCACTATACCAGTGTTTGGTCCACAGAGAAAATTGTATAGGGAGACTTTAATGAATTATATGGTCAACAATCAAGATAAACCACACAATTACCCTCTTTACTCTATTCATTCCGACCTAGACTCTTTCATTCTTTACAATGATGAAGGCATTGATGCACAGGTTACTCAGGCAAATAATGACATTGATGAAAAACATGACAATCAAACACTAATTGTGCAACAAAACACTAAAACTGAACCTTTTTGGAACATGAGCTTTGATGGCTCTTGTAGCAAAGCAGGTTCAGGGGTAGGTGTCTGGGTGTCCAATTTAGGGAACAATCATGCAGAAGGTCATTCTTATAAACTCAATTTTCATTGCACCAATAATATAGCAGAATATGAGGCACTTCTTTTAGGATTGCAATTATTGAAGAAGTTAGGTGCTAAAAGAATTGTTGTTCATGGGGATTCTGAATTAATTGTAAGATAGATCAAGGGAGAGTATGCTGCCAAACATCCTAGGTTGAGAGCCTACAGAAATGTTGTGCTTGACTTTCTAGGAACTTTTGAAGAATATGATCTTGCTGTTATTCCCAGAAATCAGAATGTCTTGGCTAATGGTTTAGCTTTTTCAGCTAGCACATGTAAAATGCCTCATCCCAACAAACAATATACAATGGAGGTTAAACACTGTCCAGCTGTACCTAACAATATGAGACATTGGCAGGTATTTGGAAGTGACAAATAAATTGAAAGCTTTTTGCAATCTAAGGATGAGTATGAAGAGTACAACATAGATTCAGAGTGTGAAGTAGAAAATTAGATTGTTGAATATGGTAGTATAGATAAACAACTTGATGATTTTGATGTAAATATTTCAGTCAATAAAGATGTACATAAATTAGAATTGCATGAAATAGACCCAGAAAAAGAAGAATTTGAAGTACTTCAGCTTAAGGATAATGTTCTGCCTAGGGGTTTAGTTCCATTAGAATAACTTTTTGATTTTAATGATGTAGCAAAAAAGCCAAAAATGGAACCCATAGGGGTAGACATAGAAGAATGAAATATAGGTAGTGAGCAGAATCCCAAAATGATAAAACTTTCAAAATCACTTCCTATTGTCACAAAACAATGATACATATCCTTTTTCAAAGAATTCGTAGATGTCTTTGGAGTTATGCATACCTAAAAGTATATGACACTAGCATCATACAACATCTGAATCAAGGAAGATCAAAAACCATTTAAGAAAAAACTTCGTAGGATAAATCCTGTCCTAATGCCTTTGATCAAGAAAGAAGTAAAAATGATGTATGATGCTAAAATTATACTTGCCCTTAGATACTCTAAATGGGTGTCTAACATTGTGCCTACTAGAAAGAAAACTGGAGAAATCAAACTGTGTATTGATTTCAAAAATCTAAATAAGGTATCCCTTAAATACAACTACCCATTACCTAAAATGATGATATATTACAAAGGTTAGTAGGGTCTAGTAGGATTTCCTTGTTAGATGGTTTCTCAGGTTATAACCAAGTCTTAGTGCATCCTAATGATCAGGATAAAACTACCTTCACTACACCATGGGGCACTTTCATGTATGTGAAAATGCCCTTTGGCTTAATGAATGCTGGAGCCACTTTCCAAAGAGAAATGGATATTGCCTTTGTTGATGAAATTGGCCATTTTATTGTGATTTATCTATATGACATTACAGTCTATTCTAAAATTAATGCGGAACATTTAGCACATCTAAGAAGAGTGTTTGAAAAATGTAGAAGGTTTGGCATCTCACTCAATCCCAAAAAGACAATGTTTGGCCTTGAGGAAGGAAAGATTCTTGGTCACATTATTTCCAAGGATGGAATTAGGATTGATCCCAGTGGAATTGAAGCAATATTAAAAATAAATCACCCAAGAAATATCAAAGAGCTTCAATCTTTTATTGGTAAAATCAATTTCCTAAGGAGATTCATTCCTAACTTGGCAGAACTTCTTAGAAACATCACAAACATGCTAAGAAAGGATTCTGAAATAAAATGGAGTATTGAGGCTAAACAATCCTTTGACTTAGTTAAACAAGCATTGACCTAGGCACCAGTATTGATCAACCCAGATTTTACAAAATATTTCATAATATTCTCTTTTGCTTCTGAACAGACTATTGCAGCAGTCTTACTGTAGATGATCCAAAATGGATCCAATTTTGCCTCGAGATCAAAGTCTTCAAATGTAGTTGAAAGTAGGGTCAGTTCGAAGTGCTCGTCGATATGATTCCAACAGTGCCAACAATGCGTAAATCTGAGTTCAGATGAAGAAGTTATGACCAATCAAAGTTTTTGGGAAAACTAGGGCAAATGACAAAAAGTGAAAGGTCAGCGGTCAACGGTCAATGGTCAACCACGTCAAAGCCTACATCAGCAAGGAAACATGTCAACCCGGGAATGAGCCACGGGTCGTGGATGATGTTAGCAGAGGAGGTGACGTGGTAGATTGTGATTGGTTGATATGGGCTAATTTGGTGTTGACACGTGGTAGCTGAGATTTTGCCCAATATCATCTATTTTCCAAAATTTTGGGGATTAGGGAGGATCGAACCCTTGACCTCCCAGAAGACTGATTTTTCGCTGGAGGGGATGCACCGGACAGGCTATGGTGAATCTTGTTAGGATTGCGGATGATGTTGTATTTATGGTTTCGATTAAGAGGCATAAGAAAAAGGGCCGACATTTGGGGTCAACTCCACAGCCGCCGGACCCGTTATTTTTTTTCAAGAATTATCCCACATCCACTGTAACACACAGCCATATATGGTATGTATAACCATATGTTCAATGCATAAGCCAACAAAGTGCAGAGATATATGCCACCAAAGTTTCATGCGAATATATGTTGCTATATATGAATGTAAATCCATATCAAAACGCCGGAGTGTCGGGTGGGGGTTTCGACCCACCGAACTCTAACATTAGATACCGACGCCTTCACACTTTCGGGCTAACCAACATACCATATGTTTGGACTTGAAATAGAGTTGAACCAAACTTTTGTTAACCTGTTGCAGAGCCAAACCTGCCAAATCCAGGGCGTGCGGACTGAGGTGGTTTCCACAACACAGAGGGTGGTTTTTGTCAGTGAAAAGTGGTTTTACAGAAGGCAGAGGTGGTTTTTCACATTCCAGGGGGTTTGGAGGGCACATAGGCCAAATATGGGCAAGTTTATACTCGTTTGACTTGAAATTTCGAGCTGAACGCAATGGTGAGATCCTTTTTCTCATTTGAGTCTCTGTTTTTGAGCTCATGTCTGTAAAAGCATTTTGAAGACTAATAAAGTGGTCACACTGGAAGCTAAGGACCCAGAGAGGTAGCCAGGAAGTCTGGTGAACTCCATTATCAAATTGTTGTTGTGTTGATATGTTTGATTATGTTTCAATTTGCTTATGTGTTTATGTTATTTGCAATCTTTTCAATCCATTGCATTAAGTAACATAAGCAAACTTCACATAAAGTCTATAATACCTTTTTCATTAACGGATCAAGTGGTATCAGAGTAGCAAGGTTTTTAAGGTCTGACAAAATTGTGTGAAGATTTGAATGCTTACTAAGTTAAGGCTTGAATGAGGTGAAGGTGAACTTGTTGAGGCGGATCCAGAGATTGGAAGGGTCCTTTCACAAAGAAGGATGACGAATGAAACCCCATTCGGATTAGATCTCAATTTCTGGATACTTTCATGATGATACGTGCAATGGTGGATGAGATGTATCGTGAGTTTAAGAAGAACAAATAAGAAGGCAATTCATCACCTAAAGATCAAGAAGATAAGGGAAAGGGAGAAATGCTTCCTCCACCATCTCCTCCATCATCACCATCATCGTCATCATCATCATCTTCCTCTCATAAATCTAGTCCTTCTCAGAAGAAAGAAGAAGAAATCCTCTTTGATCAAATTAGATGTAAAATTTGATTTGTCAATTTGTGATGGAGAACTTAATGCTGAAAAGCTTGATAATTGGATAAGACAAATTGAAGTGTATTGCACGGTGCAGAAAGTTGTTTCAGAAAGGAAGAAGATCCAGCTTGCTAGCCTTTGACTTGGAGGAACCACACTTGTATGGTGGGAAGGCAAGACACGAGAAGATCTCAAAAAGAATGGTAAAATCATTTCAACTTGGAATGAATTTGTTTCTGCTATTAAGAAGCAATTTTATCCTTCAGATTATATGCAACAAACAATGATGAGTTGGCAAACACTACGTCAATTAAAAGGTCAAAGTGTTCAAAGTTATACTCAGGAATTTCGTAAAAGAGCTTTAACATTAGGCATATCATTGGACTCACCAGAGACATTGTTGAAATACATAGGTGGTCTTCATAGTTATTTGAGGCATACTATACTTATGTTTAATCCAACTAGCTTAGATGATGTATCGGTCCAAGCAACTCATCTAGAAGCTAGAGGAAAAAATGTAACCCATGATGTTGGGAAATCATCCAAACCTATTGAAAGCAAGAATAAAGACAAGAAGAAACTTAAATGGAAGGAGAAGAAAATAAACACTGTGAAGAAAGATAAACCTTCATGCACTCATTGTAAGAAGGAAGGCCATGATGAGGCACATTGCTGGTCATTGCATTCGGAATTGAAGCCTAAGAAGTTTGGGAGTAAGGAGTGGAAGAATGTTGCTGCTATTCAAAAGGACTTGGGATCAGATTCAGGTGATGAGACAATGGTTACAACTACAGGTATAAAAGGTAAAGATTCTAAAGAATCTACAAATACTTCTTCGCATTATGTTGATAATGATAAGGATGAGAGGAAAATAAATGAGCTATTTCACATTAGATTCATTTCCAAGCATACTAAAATTGATACTTTATTTGATAGTGGTTCACAAGTTAATTTGATTTCTGAAGCAATTGTAAAGAACTTGGGTCTAGAAACAAAACCTCATAAAAAGCCATATCCGTTAGGTTGGGTGTGTGATAAAACTAAGCTACAAGTTACGAAACAATGTAAGCTTCGTTTTGCTATTGGGTCAAAGTTTGTAGATGAGGTTGAGTTAGACATAGTCCCATTGGACATATGTGGAATTGTATTAGGAAGTCCATACTTGTACGATAGAAATGCTATCTTCTATCAAACTGAAAATAAGTATCAACCCACTATGGATGGAATTGAATATATTGTAACAGCTCATAAACTCAACGATAACTTCTCTCTCATAAATTTAGGATAGATGAAAAGAATTGTAAATTCAAGTAAACAATATTTACTTATGATTGTAAAATCAAAGGATATTGATAAATCCGATGCTTTCCAAGGCTATAATTCTAAGCAGAAAGTAGATCTAGTTAAAGTTGTTTCTGATTATGATATTCTGTTTCAAGAGCCTAAAGGGCTTCCACCCAAGCGAGAGATAGAACATGAGATTTATTTACAGCAAGATGCTCCACTACCTAACATTGGAATGTACAGGTTATTAGCTCTAGAGAATGCAGAGATAAAGAAGCAGGTACAAGAGTTGCTCGATCAAGGGTTTATTCAACCAAGCACATCACCGTGTGGGTCACCTATTGTGTTAGTGTGAAAGAAAGACGATTCGTGGAGAATGTGCATTGATTTTAGAGCATTAAATAAAATCACAATAAAGAATCATTATCCTCTTCCTCATATTGATGATTTGTTAGATCAGTTAAAAGATGAAGTTTACTTCTCTAAATTGGACTTACGAAGCGGCTACCATAAGATCAAAGTTGCAGAACATGATGTATGGAAGACTACTTTCAAAACAAAGTAAGGACTCCATGAATGGATGGTTATGCCTTTTGGCTTAACTAACGCTCCAGCTACATTCATGCGAGTCATGAATGATGTATTTAGGCCATTCATTGATGATTTTGTAATAGTCTATTTAGATGATATTCTTGTTTCCAGTAGAACATGGGATGAACATGTAAAGCATGTAAAGCAGGTTTTAGATGTTTTGAAAAGAGAAAATATCTATGTAAAACTATCAAAATGTGAATTTGGTAGGACATATTTGAATTATTTAGGTTATATTGTAGGGGGTGGTGAATTGAAGATAGATCCCTCTAAGGTCGAAGTCATTGTAAATTGGCCTAAGCCCAATACTGCTATAGAAGTTAGAAGTTTCTTAGGGGTAGCACAATATTGGAGAAAGTTTATTGCTAACTTTTCTTTGATTGCAACTCCTTTACATGCTTTGACAAGTGTGAAACATGTGTTTCAATGGGAAGGCAAACAGTAGAAAGCCTTCGACACATTAAAAGAAAGGATCAGTACAACGCCAGTACTAGCACTGCCAGATCTTCAACATCCATTTGAGATCGAGACAGATGCAAGTGAATATGCCATGGGGGCAGTGTTGATGCAGCACAGAAAGCCTATATTCTTTCATTCTAAGACATTCACATCAGCAATAGTTAACTATCCTACATATGATAAGGAATTATATGCATTAGTTCAGAGTGTTAAAAAGTGGAAACATTACATAATGGGTAAAGAAACAATCATACACACAGATCATCAACCACTACAATACTTACACTCACAAACTAAATTGCAACAATCAAGACACTATCGATGGATGGGTTTTCTACAACAATTTCATCTTGTTATCAAATATAAGAAGGGCATACATAATAAGGTTGCAGACATGTTATCAAGACCAATTATAAATGCATCCACAATACTTAAGCATAATTCAGTAATTCAAGAAAGTTACATTGAACAATATGCTCAAGACACAGATTTTAAGGATGTATATGCAACTTTAAGTCATGGTAAGCAGGTAGAAGAATTGGATTATTTCATAAAGGACAAAATCTTATATCATTAAGGAAAGTTATGTATTCCACAAACTGAAAGAGTTAATATAATTCGAGAAGCACATACTTCTCTCATATCAGGTCATTTTGGTGTAAGTAAAACAATTGCACAATTGTAAAGATTCTGCTATTGGCCACGAATTAATGAGACAATTTCTAGATATATTAAAGGATGTACTATGTGTGCTACAAGCAAACCAAGTAATAGAAAATTAGGCTTGTATACTCCGCTTCTAATTCCTTCTTATCCTTGGGAAAGTGTTTCCATGGATTTTGTTGGGGGATAGCCAAAGTCTAGAAAGGGCCATGACTATTTGTATGTAGTTGTGGATAGGTTTAGTAAGATGTGTATTTGACACCATGTAATAAACAGGTCACAGCTGAACAAACTGCAAAGTTTTTCTTTCAAAATGTATGGGTTCATTTTGGGTTACCCACTTCTATTGTATCCGATCGAGATTCTTAATTTGTCGAGAAATTTTGGTCAAGTCTATGGGAGTTAATGGACACAAATTTAAATAAGAGCACGACATTTCATTCGCAAATAGATGGTTAGACATAAGTGGTCAATAGGATAGTGATACAGTTGCTTCAAGGATATTGCAGCAAGCATCCCAAACTTTGGGATGAGCATTTGTGTTATGTGCAACATTCTTACAACCATGCAAAACATTCTTATACTCAGAGATCTCCTTTTGAGACTTGTTTGCGTTTTGTACCAAAGTATCCCTTGGATTTTGTCTTTGGTAAAGACATAGCAGTTGATGGACACAATGATGTGGACAAAGAAACCAAGTTCATTGAACAAATCCAGGAAATTCACCAGGTAGTATAGGAACAACTGGAAAGAAGCCAAGAAAAGTATAAGGCACGACATGACAAGCATCGAATTGAGCATAGTTTTCAAGTTGGTGATCAAGTCTAGTTGTGCATCAGCAAAGAAAGACTGCAAGGGGAAGGTAAGAAGTTGAAACCAATTAGATATGGTCCTTTCAAAATACTTGACAAAATTGGTGAAAATGATTTTCGCCTAGATCTACCAGCTTATATGCAAATCTATTCTGTCATAAATGTTGAAAACTTGCGATTGTATGAGCCTTCATTAATTGAAGATCCCGAAGAGCGAGGTTAGCTGCCTTCTATTTAAGATTTTTCACCTGAGTATCTCAATGAGCTATAGGAGGACACGATTCTAGATAGGAGGATAAGGACTTCGCGATGGGGAAATGTTGAGTTTCTTTGAGTTGGACTCCAAGGAAATCCGAGTAAATCATGATGGATCGAGATTGGAAAAGTGAAGGAACTTTATCCTCACTTACTCAACAACTAAAACCAACTTTTGGTGGTCCAAAAGCTTCCAGTGGGGGGGAGTGATCCAAAATGGATCCAATTTTGCCTCCAGATCAAAGTCTTCAAATGTAGTGGAAAGTAGGATCAAGTCTAAGTGCTCTTCGATATGATTCCAATGTTGTGAACGACGTGTAAATCTGAGTTCAGATGAATAAGTTATGACTAATCAAATTTTTTGGGAAAATTAGGGCAAATGACAAAAAGTCAAAGGTCAACGGTCAACCAGGTCAAAGCCTACATTGGAAAGGGCACATGTCAACCCGGGAATGACCTAAGGGTCTTGGATGATGTCAGCAGAGGAGTTAACATGGCAGATTGTGATTGGTTGTAATGGTCCAATTCAGTGCTGACACGTGGCAGCCCAGACTTTGCCCAATATAACTTATTTTCCAAAATTTTGGGGATCAGGGAGGAATGAACCCCTAACCTCTTGGTTTCACCTGAGGGGTCGCACCAGACGGGCTATGGTGAATCTTGTTAGGATTGTGGATGATGTTGTATTTATGGTTGCGGATTAAGAGGTGCCGAATAAAAGGGCCGACAGCCGGGGTCAACCCCATGGCCACCGGACCCCTTATTTTGTTTCAAGAATTATCCCACATCCACCGCAACACACAACCATATATGGTATATATAACCATATGTTCAATGCATAAGCCAACAGAGTGCAGAGATATATGCCACCAAAGTTTCATGTGAATATATGTTGCTATATATGAATGTCAATCCATATCAAAACATCAGAGTGTCGGGGGGGGGTTTCGACCCGCCGACCTCCAACATTATATACCAATGCCTTCACACCTTCGAGCTAACCAACATACCATATGTTCGGACTTGAAACAGAGCCGAACCAAAATTTTGTTAACCTGTTGCAAAGCCGAACCCGCCAAATCCAGGACACGCTGACTAAGGTGGTTTCCATAGCACATAGGGTAGTTTTTGTCAGTGTAAAGTGGTTTTGCACATTCCAGGGGGTCTGGAGGGCACAAAGGCCAAATATGGAAAAGTTTATACTCATTTGACTCAAAATTTCGAGCTGAACACAATGGTGAGATACTTTTTCTCATTTGAGTCTCTATTTTTGAGCTCATGTCTGTAAAAGCATTTTGAAGACTAATAAATTGGTCACACTGGAAGCTAAGGACCTAGAGAGGTAGCCAGGAAGTTTGGTGAACTCTGTTATCAAATTGTTGTTGTGTTGATATGTTTCATTATGTTTCAATTTTCTTATGTGTTTATGTTATTTGCAATCTTTTTGATCCATTGCACTAAGTAACATGAGAAAACTTCACATAAAGTCTATAACACCTTTTTCATTAATGGATCAGTAGTAAAATAGTGAAGGCTTTGAACAACCAATTGCATTATTTAGTAAAGCTTTAAGAGATGCCTCTTTGAAATACAATATTATGGAAAAACATACCTTTGCATTGGTTAAAGTAATAAAAGGTTTTAGAGTATATATTTTGCATTCCCATATTATTGCTTATGTATCTAATGCAGTGGTTAAGGACATTTTGACACATAATGGACCTGATGGAAAGCGAGGCAAATGGATTGTAGTCATTCTAGAGTATGACTTAGAAATCAAGCCCACCAAGTTAATCAAAGGTGAGGGACTAGCCAAATTGATGGCCGAGTCAAATTTCCATGCTTTGGACATTAACTTGATTGATTCATTAGATAATCAAGAGGAACAGACAACTCCACAAATTGGTGAGGAATTTCTGAACTCACCCTGGTATGCAGACTTGCCTTATGTTTTATTTAATTTAAATGCTCCTCCTGGTTTGACAAAAAACAAAGGCAAGATTTTTGAAGTTAAAATCAGTTAAATTTTGCATAATAGATAATGCCTTGTATTATAAATATGCTGGGGGAATTTTCCTTAAATGCTTGTTGAAGGATGATGCAAATAAAGTTATGCAGGAATTCCATGAAGGAGATTGTGGTGGACATATTTATTGGAAAACCACTGCCAATAAAATCCTTAGAGCTGGTTTCTACTGGCCTACCCTTTTCCCTGACATTCACAAACAAGTCACCTCATGTCATAAATGCCAGATTTTTGAGGGAAAGAGAAAATTATTTCCCCTGCCATTAAAACCTATCTCTATTGAAAGCCCCTTCCAGCAATGGGGATTGGATTTCATTGGTGAAATTCATCCCTCTTCCTCTGCCCAACATAAGTGGATTCTTACAGCCACTGACTACTTTACCAAGTGGATAGAGGCCACCTCTTCCAGAGCTGCCACTGATGCTGTCATTATTAAATTCCTTGAGACTAATATCCTCTCCAGATTTGGCTGTCCTAGAAAACTCATCACTAATAATGCTGCAACCTTCAAATCTAAAAAGATGGTTGAATTCTTCCATAAATACCACATTAATTTGGGACATTCAACAACTTATTACCCTCAGGGTAATGGGTTGGCTGAATCCTCAAATAAAAGCTTGGTAAACATCATAAAAAAACTGTTAGAAGACAACAAAAAGTCTTGGCACAACAAGTTGGTCAATGAAATTTGGGCTGACAGACTTACTACTAAAAAATTCAATTGGCATTAACCATACCAATTGGTCTATGGGATGGATGCAGTTTTTCCATCCTCCTTAGGAGCTCCAGTCATGAAGATCATTCAAGAAGTGCAAGATGAACCCATTGATGTACAAAGAAGGATTAATCAAACTATCAAGTTGCAGTAGTCCACAGACAAAGTATACAACAGGGCCCAAGTTATTCAAGAAAACGTTAAAAAGATCTTTGACAGAAGAACAAAAGATGATGACTTTAACATTAGGGACCAAGTTTTGAGATGGGATTCAACGAGAGAAGACAAAGGAAAACATGGCAAGTTTGATAATATTTGGAATGGGCCATATATTGTTCATGCTTTCAAGGGAAATAATGCGTTCTACCTTAAGGGCCTAGATGGAGCAGAGATACTTGGAGGTCCTATCAATGGCAGGATGTTGAAGCACTACTTTTCTTAGCCTACATATTTTCTTTTTATCATTCTAAATATCATAGTCTTTATGGTTTTGATTGGGTAACTTATTGACAAAGGTTGAAGCCCACAGTGAAGGCCCTAAGCCTGGATTGATGAGCTACCAATAGTATCTTAAGTGGCAAATAAATCAGATGAAGACATTATAGACATGGAGTACTCAAGGCTATTGATCATATGTTCTTGACACTTCACTTGGAGAAGTGCCATCCCTAGCTGGAGCCACTGTTAGGGTCCTATAAATTATAGGATCTCAAGGTGATTGAGTATTTTGTATTTGTAATTTCATATTGTACATAAATTTCAATATTCAAATGATTTCCAAAAATATGAAAAATGAAAATGAAAAGAGGGTATGTTAAAAAAAAATAAGAAAGAAAAAAGGAAATAATAACCCCACAAAATAAAAAATAGAAAATAATACTGAAAGTGTTGCAAGTCTAAATGCCACTACTGATAAGTTAGTTCTTTTAATTCATTATCAAATAAGGTTGTGTGCAAATTGTTTTTGAATGCCACAATGACTAAAATTCTGTTTAGATCATACAATTTAATCATGATTGAACACATTTAAATTTCTGTTCAATAGGTTAGTGAATGAAGATTTACCAAACAATTTAATCTTGGTAAATGAGTAGCTAGGTAGAAATAAAATTGATTCAACAGTTTAATCTGAGTCAATGGAAGAATAAGTGATAGGATAAGGTAGATTTTCATAAAATAAAAATGATTTTGGTCTGCTAGTTTAAGTGCACCCTGCAAAGCAAGAAAAGAAAATGTTAGCTTAGAAAAAGAATTGAAATGAGAAAGGGTAGGTAGAAGCACTATGGTGGTTAGAGGAATAGCATGAAAGTTTTTATTCTAAGATGAATTTCAAATACATTTCATGTGTAGAGAAAAGGCAAAAGGATTGAAGTTTTACTCTAAAGTGGGATATATCAAATAATATAAGATATATTAATCCCCTATTCCTAAGTTTCAATACCCCAAAGTCACCCCTCCACTCATATTTTCGTCCACTCTCCTACCCCGCCATACACTCTAATCATTCCCCAACATACATTAAATATATTTGCTAACCCCACCATACGCCTCGTCACATCACCTTAATATCCTGCTACCTATCCTCTCATCCCTTCTCACCTCTTAAAATCCGTCAGCCCATAATACATTTCGGCCCCCCATCATCATCCGAACTTTACCGTCGGGGGGGGAGGGGTCCGAAATGGGCGGTATTCAAACTCGCTTCCACTGCAACATGTCACCACCACATGGTTTCGCACCCCCCTGGCCGAAACCATTAACTGCCTTCCCCCCCTCTAAAAATTGGTTTCTCTGCCAAGTAAAACCACCACCATGTCTGTTGCACTCCCACCAATCACCGTTTGCCACGCCATCTACCCGTTGCTCCACCAATCACCTCCGCTCCCTCCAAAATTAATTCGTTAAGAAATTAAATGGATTAATTGTTAATCCAACGGACCCGTGCCACCATCAATGATAAAGCCAAAAGGTTATATAATGCCTCCTATCACCCATTCACCAGTTACTGATTTTCACACTGCCATTGTCATTCTCCTATTATAGGTTTGCCAATCCAAACTGCAAAAATTTCACTTAGCCAAGGGCATTGCCCGCTAACTCAATTTCAAGCCTGTACCTTTGTTTCTTGTCTGCAAATCCCAAGTCTTCTTTGCACAATGTAAGCCTGTACCATCCAGATTTTACTAGTGATTCTCAATTTAGCCAATCATGCCTCCTAAAGACAAGGGACAAGGACCCATGAGTCCTCTAATCCACCCTTCCATTGATTTTCACCACATCCCTTTGGAAAACAGAGACTATAAAATCAATGAAACCCTCTGTGAATTTGATCTTTTTGATATGTATTGATGGCTTGAGGAGAGGTTTATAGATAAATATGATGAAATTCAACTGTGGGAATCCAATTTGCCCCACTATATTTTTCCCCGTACCCACAACACCCCTCAATTTGTCAGGAAATGTCATGCATGTTATCTACCTAGCCAAAGAGCTATTATTGCCCCCACTGGAGAAATTCTATTCACCATCACTCCCCAAGCTATATACCAAATGATGCAAGATTCTACAACAGAGAATGCCACCCCTTTTTCCCATGAAGCACTTGTTGAATTTTATCAAAAACTGGACTTTCCTAAAAGAGCCAAAACCATGGAGCTTTTCTTGACTGAAGATGCCCCATTACCCAAGTAAAATCCTCCCTATCCATCCTCCATTTTACCTAAGAAAGCCAAGAAAATCATCACAACCATCTCCTACCTCCTTGGCTATTACTCATATCAGTGGGTAGATGAGGCAATTATAAGATTTCTTTCCATTTTCTCTGCAAATTCCAAGCCTTCCATCTTGTTTAACTTTAGCCAATTTCTTGTAGATTCTATCCATGAGCAGTTTATCAAATTCCAAACCGAGGAAGTATTCAAATATGCTTCTATGTTAGTTTATATGTTTTTATATTTTCACGGAGACAACCTCAAGCTTGCCTTACAAAAGCTGGATGAAGAAGGAAATCAATAGTCAGTCATCTTCTGGACTATGTTGGTAATGAAGGAACAAAAGGAATATATATACAAACAATTCATAGATGTTTGTACATCCAACACTCAGTCTCCTAAGTAGCAGGACAAAGCCAAGAATCAGTGAAGAAATTAGGAAAGTTTTGCAGCTATCTGACAAAGTCTAGACAGGGAATTGGTACCTTTATAAGAATTACATAGAGCTTAGGATATTTGGGTGTGAGATTTCCCCTTACAAGCTACCAAAATTCCTCCCAATGAGGATTTTTTCTCTAGAATATACCAAGCAAATGCTCAATATGGTTGAGATTCACTTTTTAGCTGCCAAGAAGAAATCCCAATTCAAAATAAAAACTCAAATAGGACCTTTCATTTTCAACACCAAGGCAGCAGAGGAAGAAGAAGATAAGTTATTGAAAGTGATGTTGTTTAGCCTTAGTTTCACCTGGTCATATGATCCATTAGGGGTCATATCCAAGTTAAGGGTAGAGAAAAAATCTATTACTTATTTTCACACAGCCAAACCAGAGATCGAAAAGTATAAAAAATAGCTAGAATGGACTAAGAACACTCTACAAGAGGCAGAGGAGTAGTTGGTGTCCACTTCAACAGTACAAACTCCCATCACAAAGGAGAAAACAAAAAAGAGAAGCAGAGAAGAGGAGTCACCTTCAATGATTGATATTTCTAGTGAAAGCTTCAAAATCATGTATAGGAAGAAGGCCAAGTTACATTCCAAACTAAGCCTAAACAAGGATTCAGAGCAAGAGAATATTATCACCACTAAAGAGCCACTTGTTTCCTCATTAGAGGGTGATCAAACTACACTTTCTCCCATTACCTCGACAACATCACAAGATTAGCAGCAAACCATGCAGACCAATACATATACCACAAGGGATACAAATTAGATAAATCAGATTTCCAATCATGGATCTGTAAGTTGGTTGATGTATTGTTGCTGATTCATCATTTGAGCTGAGACTGCATCCTGTTACCATTGGGGTACATACAGGTTTAGAATCTTCCATGTCGTACCTTTTCAAGATCTATTTGAGATATTTGGTTTGTGAAAGAAAAATACCATCTTTATTTTGTTGAACTTGTAGACCAAGAAAATAGTAAGTTCACCTGGCAAGGACATTTCAAATTCTTGTTGCATTACTGAAGCAAAATTCTAACTCATGGATTCTTTATTGCTACCAAAAATGATATCATCAACATAAACAACAATAATTAACAATTTATCAATTTCAATCTTTGTATATAGATTTCTATTTGTTGAACCTTTTGTAAAACCTTATTGTTGTAGATATTTGTCAAGGCGGTAGTACCAGGCCCTTAGAGACTGTTTCAGACCATAAAGAGCCTTTTTTAGTCTACATACAAGTTTTGAATCATTTTCAAGAATGAATCCTTCTGGTTGTTCAATATAAACTTCTTCTTCTAAATCTCCATTAAGGAAAGCAGATTTTACATCCATTTGATATACTTTGAATTTCTGAAAGCTAGAAAGAGCAATAAACATCCCTATGGCTTCAAGTCTAGCAACAGGTGCAAAAATTTCTTCAAAATCTATACCTTCTTGTTGAGCATACCCTTTACAAACAATTCTGGCCTTATTTCTAATGACTTCTCCATTTTCATTCAGCTTGTTTTGAATATCCATTTAGTTCCTATAATATTTTTATCATGAGGTCTAGGAACTAATTCCCAAGTATTATTCTTTTCAATTTTCTCAAGTTCCTCATTCATGGCCTTGACCCAAAATTCATCTTTGCATGCTTCATTTACATTTTTAGGTTCGGTGGAGGATAGTAATGCTAGATAGATTGAGGTTTGTGTAATAGTTCTTCTTGTCTGTACACCTGCCTCGCTTTCCCCTAAAATTTGAGTTTCTAGATGATTTTTCTAAACATACCTAGATGGAGTCTTTTATTCTACCGTTATCTATTCTTCTAGCGCTTCATTGGTTTCTTCTTCAATATCATTGTGATTTGATGTGGGAAAATAATCCCCATCTTCTTCATTGTTATAGTCTTCTGTTTTTATCTATTTTGGATTTTTGCATGCTTCATCAACTACAACATCAATACTTTCAACAATTTTCCCAAGTCTTTTATTATAACATTTATATCCTTTACTTCGGGAAGAGTAACCAAGAAGAATACCTTCATCTGCTCTGGGCTCAAACTTACCAAGTTTTTCATCATTCCTTTTGATATAACATTTGCTTCCAAAAACTTTAAAGTATTTTACAGTAGGAGTATTACCATACCAAAGTTCATGTGGAGTTTGAGTGCTATTTACCCGAACATTTGCTTGGTTGAGAATAGTTATGATGACGAATGCAGCTTCACCCCAGAAGGTTGCAGGAGTTCCAGATTCATCTAGCATAGCTTGAGCCATTTGTTGAATAGTTCTGTTCATTCTTTCTACCACTCCATTTTGTTGAGGAGTCCTTGCGGTGGAGAATTGCCTTTTTATTCCATGTTGTTCACAAAAGTCAAAGAATTCATCCGAGGTAAATTCCTCTCCTCGATCAGATCTAAGGCATTTGATTTTTTGATCTGATTCATTTTCAACCAAAGCTTTGAAGGCTTGGAACTTTTCAAATGCTTCATATTTATGATTTAGAAGACCTATCTAACACATTCTGGAAAAATCATCAATGAACAAAATAAAGTATTCTTCTCCAGGAGGTGACTTTTTCCTTGATGGTCCACATAAATCAGTATGGACAAGTTCAAGAGGCTTACTAGCTGACCCTTCTTTTTCAATTAAATGAGCTCTGGTTTGCTTACCGATTTGACATGGTTTGCATATTGTATTCTTAGGGATGTTGATATCTGGAAGATCATTAACAACCTTCAATCTGCATTCTTTTCTTATTTGAGAAAAGCTTAGATGTCCTAATCTTCTATGCCACAGCCAGTTTTCATCATTTTTGCTTAGATAGCATTGTTTTTGTCCTCCCTTGAGTATGTATAAGTTGTTTGGAGTTCTTGTACCTTTGATCACAATCTCTCCTGTATCAAGATCACAAACAACACATCCATTTGATCGAAACGCCACTTCATTTCCTTGATCACACATTTGACTGACACTCAACAGGTTATGCTTTAAACTATCTACATACATAACATTTCCAGCTTTAACCTTTTCTTTCAAGAAAATAGAGCCTTTACCTTTTATGACAACAAGAGTGCCGTTTCCAAATGAGACATTCTTTTCCTTTTCTAAGGCATTATATGAGTGAAGTTTTTCTTTGTCACCTGTCATGTGTTTTGAGCATCCACTGTCGATGTACCACTGATTTTCTTGTCCTTCTGCATATAAGGCTATACCACATCTTTATGTTTAATATTATTTCCTTCTCCATATCTTGGGATTTAATGGACTTTTCTCCTTTTGAGATGCTTGCTGAAAATTTCTCCTGCATTCAGATTATTCATGACCAAAGTTGTTACAGATTGAGCATTCTATTTCATTTTCAAGAAAAGAAAAGTTATTATAGGAACTTTTCTTGACCCCTATTACATTCCTTTGATTTCATGTTTCTCTAGGCATGATGTTTTGTAAGCAACACATTGAGTAGCTTTGTGTCCAAAATTATGACATGAAAAACATTGCCCATTAAAGAAGTTCCCGTGACTATCGAATCTATTGACCTGGTGATTATAGTTTCTATTGATATTCATCTTTGGAGCAAATTGAGTATGATTTACCTGATTTTGGTTGTGGCTTCTATTCATCCTTGGAGAAAATTGAACCTGATTTACCTCGTGATCTGCTTTATGCCTTTGCTGACGATTGTCATACTGTTCACTGGTCTTCGCTGCATCAAGATAGCTTTTAGTGGAGGTTGACAACTTCTGCGATTGAGATGCTTCTTGAATATATCCAAGACCTATATTTATCAGAGGAGAATGCTACACTTTGATAATTTCATTTAAATTTTCTGATCCTTTAGCAAATCTAAGATTGAGAGATTTCATTTTCTCAAGATCCTTTCTTAGACCCACAATTTTACATTCTAGTTTTTCATTGTGTTTTTGTTTTTCACTAAGGTGGTATGTCAAGGTATCTATAATCATATTCTTTTCTTATAAACGGATTTTGAGTTTAGAGATTTCTTCATGAAGGTCATCCCTTCTAAAGCATCCCAAAAATTATCATCGTCATAAGCCATTAGAAGTCTATAGTCATTACTATTTTCATCTTCATCACTATTTGATAAACCATCGCTATCTTCATGAGTATAGTAACTCCTTTTATTTACAACTTGTTTTCTATTCCATTTTGCATATTCCTTCCCTTTTTCATATTTATCTTTATGAGGACATTTGGCAGCATAATGATCGACTCTGCCACAGGCAAAGCATTTGAAGGGTAGCTTACCTCTAAATCTTCTGGAACCCCATTGAAGCTTCTTGACAAATTTTACCTCATCTTCTTCTTCTAAAATATGTCCTGATTCATTGTGTTCTTCCTTTCCTTTTGCTGAAGCTTTAAATGTGGCTTCTCTCATATCTGATGGTCCTCCTTTTCTCATCTCAAAGGCAGTTAAGATTCCGTGAAGCTATGTCATAGTGATAGTCTACAGATCTTGTTTTTCTTCTATGGCAGACACTTTTGATTCAAATTTAGAAGACATGGATCTCAAAATTTTCTCAACTAAGGTAAATTCCTTTATTTCTTCACCCAGATTCTTCATACAATTAACAACCTCATCTATATGTAAGAAGTAACTATCTATACTTTCATCATTGTGCATCTTAAGAGTTTCATACTGAATTCTGAGAGTTTGAAGCTTAGCATGTTTTACCTTAGAGTCTCCTTCATAGCTCATAATGATTTTGTCCCATATTTATTTGGCTGATTTGAGCTGCATGACTTTGACAAACTCTGATTGTGACAGACTTCCCAATAAAGTATTGACATCTCTAGCATTGGTTTCATATTGCTTTTTACCTGTCGTATCTGTAGGAATTGCTGTTGGAAATGTATATCCTCCTTCCACAATTTCCCAAACATCCATTCCAAGTGATTGTAGATTGGCTGTGATTCTTATTTTCCAATAAATAAAATTGCTCCCATCAAATATTGGCAGTCTGATGGATCCCACACTTTCTTGATTACTCATGATGGTGGATCTCCCTTCAAGTGATCAAGCTTCTTCTGAAGGACCTGCTCTGATACCAATTGTTGGAAATAATACTGAAAGGGGGGTGAATCAATATTATCCGATAAATAATTTTATTTCCCAAATAGATTTATATACACTACTTCAACTAAGTGAACTAGCATGTACACACTACTATACTTGAAGAAACCAGCGTATATGCAGAGAAATTTTGATTTAGACAATTTATCATGTATTGAACTTTAACCAGTATATGAAAGATATATTAGATAGTGCAATAAAAGCAGAATAAAGCATCACACATAAGAAACACACATGAACACCAAGATATAAGGTGGAAACCCAATGTGGGTAAAAACCACCTACTGTTGTCGTCTCTGTCTTCTTTTAATAATAAGAAAATTTGTTTACAATCTTGTACTAGTGCATACTCATACCAGTACACAGGCTTCTACCTGCAGAAGGTTACAACCTTCTCTCATTCTCCAGCTTCTACTGGAAGGGAGCTACAACCCCCTAGATTTTATACTAGCTGATATGTTTACTAGTATGTAGGCGCCAGCCTACAGAAAACTCCACTCTTCTACCAGGGACCACGTTTCATGAATTTTCAGGTTGGATACTCCTGGAACACAACACCACAATCTGAAGGCCACATTTCATCCAATTTTCATACTAGACCCATCAACAACATTGAAACTCAGAAAATCATAACTGCAATACAACCATCAAATACATCTGCATCAACCAATCACTGAAACTCAATCATCACTTTCTGAATCAACCACAACTAAATCAATCAATCATTGACAACCCATCATCACTGAAGCAAATCACAATCAATCAATCTGATCATTCAGAACACTGTCACTAGAATACAGTCACCAGAACACAAAGAAGAACCCAGAACTCTGCAATAGCAAATAGAAACAACTGAAACTTTAAACATCATACTTCATAAGGTATATGCTACTTCCATGTGTCGAACCAATATGTATACGCACTTTTACCGAAAGGAACTAGTGTACAGATCTGCAAATTTCAATTTATGATGTATACGCTACTTTGATATGCTGAACCAGTGTGCATACACTATTTTACTAAAGTGAACCTACGTACAGATCTATAAATGCTAGCATAAAACATCACAACAATTTCAGAATTCAGTCACACCTTAATCATCAAATTTACATAATAAAACAATGCGTCAGTATTCAGATCTAGACTGTTCAAGATCAAACCACATAATGAGAATACTTTTAAGCCTTTATGATCCCAGTTCATCAACCTTCATCAGCCATATAGGTGCCTCCACAGATCAAATCAAGCAAATCATCAGAAGCTCATTAACTTGCATATATGATCCAACACCTCATAAGATATTCAAAATACTTGCACACCTTGGCCTAATGATCTTATCGTCCTTATATAGTTTTAGGCCTTTCTCAATACCATGGACCAAAACTACTTAGGACCAATACCTTGGACCAAATACCTCGAACCAATTACCTTGGGTCAAATACCTTGGACCAAAAACTTTGTTTTTCCAAGATATATGCGCTTTTCCTTCTGTGAAAGTGTGTGTGTACATATACGCTCCTTTTTTTCAGTAAACCTGTGTGTATATGCAGCTTGGTCAAGGTGAACCTGCATATACCTCTCTTTCTTCATTCTTTGTAGTCTGATCTGTAATTCTTTGTTGTTGACATGTTGCACTGTGATCTTTCATCTGAGTGAGTTGCCATCAAGGACAACACCTGTATCATAATGCCAATAGGTTGTGCAACACCAACTCTGTCGATAGCTTGATCCTTTTTCACAACAAGTGTAGAGTCCAGAATGGAAGGATACAAGATAGTGCAATCCGGAGGATCAGCAAAACACAAAGACAAAGGTTGAGGTACAAAATGCATGTGATAACCCAATGGATTCACAACCAATCTTGTGCGAAAATCAGAAGGATATATGTTGGGAGGATGTGTCGGTTGAATAGATGTTTATGCTTGTTCTCCTACATCACTCTATGGTGGTGGAGTTGTTAGATGAGGGGATGGCGGATAGTCACTTGTGACAGCAACCATGTTCGTCTGTGATTGCACAGCTCCATCACAGAAGTATTTTGAGCAGGGCTTGGGCTCGAACTTCTTCTTGGGATTGACTGATTTGTTAAGACAGTATTTGAATCTATCCCAAAGGTATGGAAATTTCATCTAGCTTTTCGAAGCTTGAAACTGTAACACACGAAAGTGTTCCCAAAATTCCATAGGCGATTCATGTGGGGCCTTCCGTTGTTGTAGCATTTTTTTTCAAGAGGTTCTGGATCAAAATGATGGAAAGTAAATTCAATGAGATCATAGAACTACTCAAGTGAGTGCAAGCTGCCAGGAGGCAGACTACAGCACCACCATTGTGGGGATTTGTGAAGTGTGTATGATAGCACCAAACTGATCTCTTCTACATTGAACTCATCTGCATTATTAAGGAATGCATAGAAGTCTTCTAAGTACTCAGGCTAGGCTACTTCACCTTCATCATCATACGTGAATTTAGACAAGAGATTAAAAAACTCCTTCGTGATGTTGAAAGGTTCGGCATGTGAAAGACATCGTGGAGGGATGAGTGTAATAAAATTCATGATAGATGTGCAAAGGTTCAAAATAGGATGAGAGGACACATCTTGTCATCTATCCCTCCTTCTAGCGCCATAAATGTTGACGATGATGGACCTACCAACATGTCATGGGATCTCCCTAGTAAGAAGTCCCAACTAGACCTCAAACCATTTGGCGAAGGAGTCCGAGCACTGGGTCATACGGTATCACCTTGACCGTGGTTGCGCGTAGAGGAAAGTAATACTTCCCTGTTGGTAGAAAGGGTGTGACATATGCAACAAGTCAAGGAAGGTGCATGAGTGGTTCTAACACATTGAGGGTGAGGTGAGTGCACCCCTTCGAAACCTGTGAAAGAATGGAGTTAAGAAGGGAACACATGAGCCAAGATGCATCAAAAATAGGAAGGCAAGTGAGCTAGCACTCCAAAGTGATGGTTAAACCAACAGCACATTTCAGTAAGATTCATACATACTTATATAGGAAAGCCATACATGCATGTGTAAGCAAACAGATACATATATTATTAGAGTAAACAAGTTAGTTGCAATACAATAACAACACATGCATGAAATGTGTTGGCTCTGTTATATTAAGAAGTGAAAGTTCCAATCATACAATACAACCATGACCAACCACTAGTTCCAACATCGGAACGTTACAGTCACTTCCGCATGCTCCTCCAAAGAGATATACTAGCTCTAGATAGTGGAGAAGCCAAGGCTTGTTACAATATTCTCCAAGCTTTCTCTAGATACTCCTGTCGGAAGCTTGGCTAACCAAAAGCCTCTACAATGAGTTATGAGGGACTATATATAGCAAAGGGTGGGGTGGCCCTTGACATTCCCCTTTGTGACTATTCATCTACCCTCATGACTCTTCATCTACTCTATGATTGTTACATCCAACTATCAACACTTGAACTTCCACTTAACAAGACATTACATACAATCTGCACATGTACCCATGTGAGACAAAATATGCTTGAGTAATCCATGCAAGACATCACTATGACTCGGACATTTATGGGAAGACCATCTCTTTGACATCCTCATGGTGGTCGACAGTAGCGAACTAATGCCAAGTTCGGTAGTCCACGATGGTTTCCGTGTACTCTATGTTGACATATTTCTGGAAACAAACTCTTGCCTCTGTAGCATCTGGGTACATTGCTCCAGCTCCTTTTTCCAACTCATCTAACAATATGCACATCGTTGTCTTGGATGTGGCCAAACCAGTGACATACTAATACGTGGTGTCTGCATTGATCACCAAGTTTGCATTGGTGGCTATGCACATTAACTCGTCAAAGTACAAGTCAAGATCCAATCAGACTTCTGCCTTCATCTTTGCCTCGATGAGTGTCCCAATAGATGGTATCGCATGTGCATGCACAACAACATCCATACTCCTAAATACCCATGCATGGGAAGCATGCAAACTAGTGATGAGCTGCAGGAGATCTTCATAGTTCCGGATCTCACTCTGGATGCATGCCTTCATCTCGATCACTCTGGGCTTCATCATCTTAGGCAAGTGTATCGAGGCTCCCTTTATCTCATTTTCCATGTTTGCATGTAATCAACAGTAGTATGCACATTTGACAAGATACGTGCTCTTCTAGCACATCGCCACTACCAACCATTGAGATGGACAATTGCCTTATTCACGGTACCAAACTTGGAATACAATGCCCGCATGACTGTCTCAAGGGACAATACTTCATCCAATATTTCCTTCTTTAACTTTGCTTAGGCATATGCTATTACCAGTTCTCCTCCTTGTTTGGTCTTTGTTAACTCCTTAGCCATTCACTCTTTCTCATCTATCAAGAAGTGAACACTCAAGCTAGTGGCTTTGGTATATGCTCTGGTAGCATCGGCCAATGCTACTGGATGCCTAAGCACATCATTCATGATCACACGTTCTTCAAACTACACAGGAGATGTGTTGTCATCCAGAGTAGACACTCTACGTGATTTCACAAATATATGTTGCGACTCGTCAAATGATATGATGTGCATCTCTCCTTACAAATGTGTCTCCAAGGATCTCAGTATCTCCTTGGTCGCTTGGGACTTGCTCTGCTTCTAGATCTGGTGAAGCTGGTAGGTCGACCTCTTGGTGGTAAGGCATGAGGTTGATGTCTTGCTCTAACTCTTGTTGCTCCATATCCATATCCATCTGCTCAAGTTTTTGTTCAATCTCTTGAGCGAAGTCCTACTCCTGTGACTGCTCACCTTGTCTGCTTGGTGTCAGCTATTCGAATAAGTCTACTACCTATATGGGTGCAGTTTCATCTGTCTGTACATGTTGCGCCCCCTATTGTAACTATTCTTATTGCACTTTCTTCTCTTGTTTCCACAACTCCTGTTCCTTATGAAGTTGCTCCTTCAACTCATGCAACTCCTTCACTGTTTCCTCCATCCTCTTTTTTTCTCTCTGCCTTTGTGCGTTCCTCCTTTCGCGTTGTTTCCTCTTTGTTTCTATTTCTAAAGCTACTTTCTACACAAGTGGGTATGCTCTAAAATTTCAGCTCTGTTCTGCATCTACATTATCGACAATATTTCTCTTGCCTTTGTCGCGCATCAGTATGTTTACCTCTGTTGCTGGTGCTCTCCTGGATGTTGCTTCACACTGCCTCGCTAACCATTCCACAGCGACGTCGACTAGTTCATTGGGCTTGGAGAAGTTGTAACAATATCACCATGGGTCTTCCTCTGCCCAATGACACGCCCCTTGATCCACTGAAACTATACTCTCGCGCATTGATCTTTCACAATACAATGCGGGTCATACAGATTGAAGCTTTGGATGTTGAAAAGATATTTCTTGATCTCCTCTGTTTTGACATCCACATGCTTGAGGTTCTATATCTCATACAACCCGATCCACAATGGAAGAGTGGGCCAAGGTTCCTTCTTCTTCTGATGCAGCCTAACTGACAGTCCTACCGAGATGTGGTATTATACTTCTTGCATGGCAAGCTTTTCCATGGCAAACTTCGAAAAAACATGCGGAGGCTTCTCCACATTGTACATCTATATGAAGGAGTTGGACGGTGAGGCATACCAATCCACTATGTCAATCATTGCCTCCATTGCCGCCTTCGACATGCAAGGTGGATCTTGCTCAAATATCATCTTATACACTGGGGTGATAAAATGATCTGAAAGTTGTGTGATAACTCCTCTGAAGTTGCATTCAAACAACAGTTTACAATAAGTATTGACAGAGGTTTCCGCCAATGTCCATGCCCACCTCATGCCTGAGAACTCCTGATGGGCACAGATTACATCCAAGATGTAGGCAGACATGTAGATTTATTCTTTCTGACCTTTGAGCAGCTGTCAAGCTCCTTTGACCTGTTCCTTCAGCCTATGAGCCAACATGTCAGACCAGTTGCATGCTTTGCCTTCACTGGCCATTTGGTCCAACGCGATCACCCAACTCTATGGGCAGGTCTCCATGCTCTCTTGGCCATACAAGAGACATTCAAAGATGACCAAGTATTAATATGCCTTCCACTGTATCTTCGTCTTAGAAATCTGGTTGGTTGTCATCCTAAATTTGGCCGACTTCTTTACCCAGTTCTTCAAGATATCCCTGGAATTGGCATTACTGTTGAGTATGCTGAAGGGTGTCTCCATGGTGATCATTAGCTTTGACAAATGGTACATTTGTTGATAATCATGTGCCCTAAAGGTAGAAATCTATGTCCCACTAACACTGCTCAATGTCATCTTCTCGGGATCAGTGTGTGACATGATCCAATGTATCATGTCCACACATGGGAATGCGAGATACCTGCATACAATCTGGTACAGGCCGGACTTGTGAATTTTCACATATACTTGGTGGTCTTCGAGATCTTCCCCAAATGTGCCTGAGATTGCATCATTGACCTCTTTCCATTTTAGCTTGATGTATTTTTCTATGATTATCATGGTGTCTTCATATATCAGAATACTCGTATACACTCGTTCAACTGCTGCTCCAGTTGCACTTACGTCGATGTCCTTTGATCCTTCTCTCTTGGGGACCATTGATCCTGAACTGCTGAGAGATGGATGAAAACCTTCTATATCTGGAGACATGGAATGCATGGCAAGAAATTTGTCAGTTAAAAACAAAGCAAACGTGAGGGATGACATGCCACATACCTGGGGACTTACTAGCAAGGATTAGGAAATTTTCACTGGATGTCGAGAGACTAACTATCGGAACTGCGCAAAAGGTAGTCTGGATTTTCGGGAGTCTGTTTGGCTATTGGAATTGCATAATGCACAATCCAAAATGGCCTGTTGGGTGTTGGGATTGCGCAATGCGCAATTTTAGCTGGCAAGTGCTGCAGGCCCAGGGACTGCATTATGCAATTTTCTAGGCCAACAGTCACTGCCTATCAGAATTGAGCAAGGCAAAACTGGAGGGTAGTCACTATCTAGAATTGTGCATTTTCTGGGAGGAAGGCAGAGCCTTCCCTCTTAGGATTTCACAATGATGTCTTGGTGAGGCAAAGTCTGGGCTAAGGTTGCCCAGACCCACCGACGGGCAATTGAAATCAAATGAAGATGTGAATGCATGGCGATACTAGGTATAAGAAGAGGTGAATGATCATGCATGCAAACATTGAATTCAAGATTCAGAAAACGGAACAACATGCATGTGTGTGAGACGAGTCGCCAAATCGACGATTGTTCATGCAAAATAGTTTCATGCATGTGATAGTAGTGAGATGCTAAGGAAAACTAAAATGGTGCTTGTACAAGCTAATATGCATGCAAACTAAAGAAAGCATTCATAAAAATCAAGCAGACGGCACTCACACAATCCAAAACACAAAAAGCGACAGAAATGTTGCAAAAGACAAGTTAAGCAGACTTACCCAGAAATATTTGAGTTGGATGTGTCAAAGACTCCTGGATGTGTTGTGGGATGTCAGAGCTCCAAGATCGATGTGAAGAATGAGCTCTGAAGTGTTGAATAAATAAGTTTGAGGCTCATGACGCGCATGCCACAAATCTAGGAAAAAGTGACACTTGGAGGAAAGTTTCTAAAATGATATTTGCATGTAACCTCCAGCTGCTAAAAATAGCTCCCTAAAATCTAGGGATGTTTTTTTCATGTTTCTTTTTGCTATTTCGGGAAAAATCAGCCCATGCATGCAAGTCAAGTTTTCTCAATCTTGGGTGGAACCAGTCAACCTGAGGGCACATGCAACAGCCTGCTTGACTGAGGGCAAATTTTCCGCAGTTTCTATGAGGAAGCTGGGCTGGCTATCCAGAGGGATTGCGTAGTTTCTGGGAGGATCAGCTGACTACTGCCCAGAATTGCACAATTTTTGGGCTGAGTAGCATTGCTAGGCCGGTTTGCACAGTTTTCACTGGGAAGGTTTGTAGAACTTTCATCGTATATCAATAGATTATGCAATATACTAAAGTAAAATACAAGATCTACTTCTATAACAAACTTGCATAAGCTTAATCGAATATGAGCAAGATCAAATAGAACACATATAACTAAGAATGAGAATTCAATCACACATGAACACAGAAGAATAACGCGGGGAAAGCCTCAACCTAAAACCCAAATCTCTGTATTATCATACAAGGGGAAATATGTTTAGTATTACAAAAATAATCAGCTCACAAGCTATCCTGCTCTCTCTGCAATCAAACAATATAGCTCACAGACTAAATAGACACTAGATATGCCTTCCCTCAACCCTCCAAGCCTCCTATTTCCTTGCGAAGTTTTTCTTGGGATCCAATGATGCCACCTGAGTGATTGGCTTCCTCACACCCTCACTAAACTGAAGAAGTAACTGTGCAATATCTAAGGAATGAATTCCTTCTACATGCAAGAGATATTCATAATGGAATATTCCCGCAACTGATAGTACATTGTCCCATCATTTGATCTCAACTGGGTCTCTATTTGAACTGACATGCATGAGTTATTTATGAGAGAATATTTAGTTATCTGAAGTGCAGCAATTATGCATGCATGCATTAACTAACTGAACTCACAATTAGTTCAACAAACTATTTGAACTAATCTAATTGGACTTGACTCAGATAACTGAGTCAACTAATTACAACTCAATATTACAACTCATCCTTATCTTTTTAACTGATGGATAAATTCCTCAATCAATGGAGAAACTGTTGCATGTCCCCACATAGACTTCATGTTTGATTTTCTACAACTATTAACTCAAGATGAATTAATTAATTATTTTACAAACAGCTGCTAAGATCAAATTCAAATTTTTACTTCTCTATTTTAGTTCAGGCACTAACTAAAATTGGAAGGTATCCCGAAATTCTATTTATAGCAGTGCTAAATTTAGCACTTCTATATTTAGCATTTCTTGTTGCTATTTTCAACACTCCCTCTCAACAAGAAAGGGATTATCAGTAACCCAAATCATGTCTCTGTGGAACTCAAACTTGCAATTTTGCAACGCCTTAGTCAAAATATATGCATCCTATTCCTTGGGCAAAACATACAACAACAACATGATCCTCTTGACAACACAGTCTCAAAGATGGTGATACCAAATATCAATGTACTTGGACCTGTCATGAAAAACTAGATTCTCATAGAGTTTGATACAACTCTGATTATCGCAGTAGATCACAGTTGGATCCATCCTCTGAACAAACAATCCCACTAGAATCTTCCGCTTACAAATAGCCTCACATGCAGCCTAACTAGCAGCCATGTATTCAGCCTCTGCTGAGCTAAGTGCAACTGATCTCTATTTCCTGTTGTACCAGGAAGCTGCAGCTGAACCAAGGTTGAAAATTCCTCCAGAAGTGCTCTTCCGGTCTGATGGACTCCCTGCCCAATCCGTAACTGTGAAGCCTTGAATCTTCACTCCCTCTATCCGTCTGTACCACAATCCAAACTGAGATGTGCCTCTAAGGTATCTCAGCACATGCTTCGCTGCCTTCCAAAATAGCTTGGTAGGCTGAACCATAGCTTGACTCAGTTGATTCACTACAAAGCATAAGTCGGGTCGTGTGTTCACCAAATACATAAGTGAACCCACCAACTACCAATAAACAGTAGCAACTACTACCTCACCTGAAGTAGCATCCTCCTTCCTCCACTTCCCAACTAGAGGAGTCTGCATGGGCTTCCACTTCTCCATGTGAAAGCACTGGAGTATCTCATTGGCATACTTTCCTTGAGACACAAATACTTCACCATCTTTCTACCACACCTCCATGCCTAGAAAGTAGCGCATAAGACCCATGTCTTTCATCTCGAACTCTCTTGCAAGGTCCTCCTTACAAGACTGGATCAGCTGATCATCACTTGTCAAAATCAGATCATTGACATAAAGAACAATGATCAATGGTTTACCTTCTACCATGATGTGGTAAAGGTTCGCATCTGCTTCACTCTTGGTGAAGCCCAACCCGGTGAAATAGTTGTCGAGCCTGGTGTACCAAGCACAAGGTGCTTGCTTCAGCCAATACAAAGCCCTTTTGAGTTGGCACACATGCTACTCACGATCAAAGGTCTCGAAACCCTCTGGTTGCTCAATGTACACCTCCTCCTCAATCTTCCCATTGAGGCATGTTGTCTTCATGTCCATTTGATGGCGCTTCCAACCCATCTGAGCTGATAGTGCCAACATTGATCTGATAGAAGAGTACCTTGCTACAAGAGAAAAGGTCTCATCGCAGTCAATCCCTTCGACCTGTGAGAAACCTTAGGCAACAAACCTTGCCTTACATTTCTCAACACTACCATTAGCTGCCTGCTTTACCTTGTAAAGAAATCCGGAACTAACTAGGGATTTGCCCTGAAGTCTTGGGACAACATTCCACACACTATTCTGAATGATAGTGTTGCACTCCTCTACCATTGCATCAATCCAGACTGGTTGTTGCACTGTCTCCTCGAATGAAGAAGGTTAGGACTCTACACACTCCCCAACCAGGGATATGTACCCAGTGTACTACTCGGGTGACCTCCTTTGTCTGCGCTAAGAATATGGATGTCCCACATTCTCCCGCGCATCCATCATCAACCTGTTAGCTTCCCTTGAGTGTTTCCGCCCATCTCTGGAAGTCTCAGCATGAGTGGATGTATCCACTCTCGGATCCTCTGCATGTGGCTTCTTTGCATCAATCTGAGGCTCCTCCTCCTTAGGAACTGAAAGTTCCTCCTCTGCATGCAACTTGAGCTCCCTCTCAAGTGATGCTCGCATGGATTTCTACTTGTCGAACTTCAGATCCCTGCATACCACTATCCGCTGACTAGTAGGCAGGTACACTCGATAGTTGTGGGGTGTATCCATGTACCCCACAAGTATTCCCAACTCAGCTGTTGGATCTAGTTTCTTCCAGGCATCTTTGGTCACATGATAGTAAACTAATGATCCAAAGATTTGGAAGTGACTCACATCTGGTCACTTCCCGAAAAAGGCCTCCATAGGTGTCTTCATTCCCAGTATACAGTGCGGGCTTCTGTTCTGCAAGTATATTGTTATATTTCATGCCTCAGCCCACAATTGCAGTGGTAGGCTTTGGTCATGCAACATCGCTTAAGCTACTCACACAATCGATCTGTTCTTCCTTTCGGCCAACCCATTCTATTGTGGGTTATGGGGTGTTGTCAACTCCCATTTAATTCCTTTTGCAGCGCAGAAGTCCTTAAACTATTGGGAGACATACTCTCCACCATTGTTGCTATGTAAGGCTTTTATTTTCTTTCCAGATTCTTTCTCTGCTAAGGCTTTAAACTCACAAAACCTCAAGAAGGTCTGATCCTTCTTTTGCATAAATTAGATCTAGCATCTAAGAGAAAAATCATCAATAAAAATAACATAGTACCTCTTTTTAGCGGTGGAGGCTGTAGAGAATGGTCCACAAACATCTGAGTGAACTCACTCCAGGATTTCTCCAGCTCTACTATCTAGATCCGGAAAGGAAGATTTCGCATACTTACCCAAGGTACAACCTTTGCATGTATTCATCTACTCCAGTTTTCCCTTGGGAAGTCCAGTAGAAATCTGTTGCATGATCTTCAAGGCTCCATGGTGCAAGTGGCCCAGTCTTCTATGCCATAGCTCGCCAACATCTTGGCTTTGCACCATCTTAGCTTTGGAACTCAATGCAACACAGTCATCTACCTCCAACTTGTAGAGATTCTTTACTTGAATCCCAATTCGCTTGGTCTGTCCAGCGTCGATATGCCTTAGGAATACCTTTCCTTTACTAAAGACTACGTCATAGCCTTTATCTTCTAGCATAGCAACAGACACAAGATTCTTCTTCAGACCTGGTACATACTTTACATCAGTCAGGGTGAGAGGAGCTCCATGCTCCCTCTGAAACATAATCGTACCTTCACTTGAAACATGATACTTTCCATCATCGCCCATCTCGATCCGCATCTGGAGATCCTTCTCCTCCGAGGTACTGAAAAGATTCTTGTCACCTGATATGTGGAATGAAGCTCCACTATCCAGGTACCACACACATCCCACCATGGATGAAACCATGCATGTGATAAGAGAGAAATCCAACTCAAACTGTGAGGCCTCACCATCAGATCCCTTCGAGGATCCCTTCTTGGATTTCTTCTATGGACAATTCGTAGCATAATGGCCCACTTCATGAAAATGAAAGCATCGCACTTTCGATTTGTCAAACTTCTTCCCACCATGGGAAGAACTGGATTTGGAATGGGACGCCTTCCCTTCCCCTTCCTTGCCTTGCTCGCTAAGGCTAGATTTTCCTCATCATCTTGATTCGATGAGGATCCATCTTTGATGCTTCTTCTTATCTCCTCTTGCATCAAATCTGACCAAAGTCGTTCCCAATCTGGTAGTTTTTCTCTTCCATTAACCAAGTCTTAGTAGCTATGCCAACTCTTAGGAAGACTGAGGAGTGCAAGACTCACCATGTCATCATCGGCTGTCGTGATCCCTACACTTCCAAGCTCATCCCTGCAGGTGCTGAGCTTGTTCAGATATGTAGAGATCGTGTTGTCCTTTTCACACTTGATTTTCTGAAGCTTGTCTTTCAGCGCCAGCTTCATCTGATCGTTGTTGTTCTAATATAGATCTTTCAATGTTTTCCACATCGAAAACGGTGTCTACTTCCCATGGAGGCTCGAGACTATGTGATCTCGAACTCCCTCCAAGAGGATTCCCCTTGCTCTAGCCACACATTTCTTCCATTCCGCCAATTTTGTAGCATCAGATGTTGCACGCTTGGGGACTTCTTGATCAATGAAGTCCTTTAGACCGTTATCCTCTAATATTGCTTCCATGCGATCCTTCCAGGCTATATAATTTGAGCTGCCATCAAGGGCATACTCGAGTCTTAAACCGTTGAACGCCATTGGTGAAATTGAAATGTGATAAGAACTCGATTTCTATATTTAGGAACCTCAAACTTCGAACTTCTCCCTTCTTGTATATTGTTCTTCACCTTTGATCACCTTTGCTCCGATACCATGTAGAACTTTCACTTATGCAATATACTAAAGCAAAATACAAGATCTACTTCTACAACAAACTTGTAGAAGCTTAATCGAATATGAGAAAGATCAAATAGAACACATATAACTGAGAATGAGAATTCAATCACATATGAACACAGAAGAATAACCCAGGGAAAGCCTCAGCCTAAAACCCCAATATTTGTATTATCATACAAGTGGAAATATGTTTAGTATTACAAAAAGAATCAACTCACAAGCTATCATGCTCTCTCTGCAATCAAACAATACAGCTTACAGACATAATAGACACTAGATATGCCTTCTCTCAGCCCTCCAAGCCTCCTATTTCCTTGCACAGTTTTTCTTGGGGTCCAATGATGCCACCTAAGTGATTGGCCTCATCACACACTCACTAAATGGAAGAAGTAACTGTGCAATCTCTAAGGAATGAATTCCTTCTTCATGCAAGAGATATTCACAATGGAATATTCCTACAACTGATAGTACACTACCCCATCATATGATCTCAACTGGGTCTCTGTCTGAACTGACATGCATGAGTTATTTATGAGAGAATATTCAGTTATCTGAAGTGCGGTAGTTACATGCATGCATGCATTAACTAACTGAACTCACAATTAGTTCAACAAACTATTTGAACTAATCTAACTGGACTTGACTCAGTTAACTGAGCCAACTAATTACAACTCATCCTTATCTCTTTAACTGCTGGATAAATTCCTCAGTCAATGGAGAAACTGTTGGATGTCCCCACATAGACTTCATGTTTGATTTTCTACAACTAATTAACTCAATATGAATTAATTAATTATTTTACAAACAACTGCTAAGATCAAATTCGAATTTTTACTTCTCTATTTTAGTTCAGGGGCTAACTAAAATAGGAAGGTACCTCGAAATGTTATTTATAGCAGTGATAAATTTATCACTTCTATATTTAGCATTTCTTGTTGCTATTTTCAACAAGGTTGTCTGACATTGTGGAGTTTCTGAGCCCAGCAGGTTTCTAGTCATATTTGCACAATTTCTAGAGGGAATATTGGTTCCCCTCCAAAATTGCATAATTCCTTGAGGGAGTTTCTCAGCTAGTAGCTCGACCAAGTCCGATGTAGCAGCTTGTGAGGGGATTGAATCAAGCTATCATGCACAGGCTGGAAAGCTGCTAGAAAACCACTGAATCTCATGTACTTGACATTGCAAGACATGATTCTGAGGATGCTTGGTAGGGAGGCTCCAAAATGAAGCTAAGGCAAAATTTTGGAGGGTGGTTGTAGTTGCTACAACACCATGTTTGATAGAGCTTCTTGTAAAGTTTTGACTAGACCAACAGTCACTTTTTGGAGTGTAACTTTTTCGTTAAAGATCTGATGAATGTCATTCCACTTGGAGATTAAAATAGATTCATTTTTTCTATCCAGTCGAAATAGGTTTTGAAAATTCTTAGGTTTGATATCACAAAATTGTTGATGAACAGCCCTAGGAGGCAGAGTTTCACTATGTTGATTTTAATACATGCAGTCACTAAATGTGGCATAACTTTTTCATTTCTCCTTCAAATGGGATGATTAAAATTTTTTGTTGATCTAGACTTGAATATCTATCTCCAATATAAACATGTTTTGAAAATAGGATGATTTGGTATGTTTAATATGCCAATGAACAGTCAAGACCTAAAATTGTCACCATGCAAAGTTTTTGACAAGCAGTTAGTATTTTGAGCATAAATTTTTCATATGATATCAGATTAAGGTTATTCAAATTGATTTGTAAACTATATTCCAATATCTATCTTCCCTATAAATATCATGTTAAAATGTTTCCATTAGACCCCTAAAATCAAGGTTGTACTAACTCTTTCCTCAAAATTTCACTTGAGACCTAGTTTGTATTTTGATCATATTTTTTTTATTTGTGATCCAAAATTAAAATTTCAAAATGGATTTAAAAACTATATTTAAAGAGATACCTTTCTTAAAAACATGTTTTGAAAATGATCCTACATTTTGCCATGAAATCCTTCCAAATGAATATTGAACAATGATTTGAAGAATTTATTCATGAGAGTTTGAACCAAAATTCTTATTGTGAACTCGTTCTACCTATTTATTTATTTATTCTATTCTATCCTACTCTATTGTATAAAAAATAAGTCATTCTCTCAAGTATAAGAGAATTTCCAATGCATCCATTTGCGTAACAAGATCATAAGTAGACTCACATCCAAGTTTGAAAAATATACCTTAATAAATACTTGGACTTGAAAAATTAGTTGATCATAAAGATTTGATGCTAAAGAATGTTGAAAAATGGAGTGGTGTTGTGGCCTAATGACTAGTTGAAACCAAGTTTTGAAATGATATTTGTTTGTTTGGTTCTCCTTAATTGTCATATCACAAAGTTCTTCTTGTGGAATGTGTTCAAAATCATGAATGCACAAGGGATCATATGCTATATATTCTTGAATTTATAGATCTATTGTTTGAACTTCATCGCATGTGATCCATAACTCATTAATCTCCTTACAAAGATAACTAAAAGAAGCTTCTAAGTTCTCTTCTTGCGGATCCTCTTCATGGATGCTTTGTTCCTCTTCTATATTTTGAAATGAAGATTCATCCCTAGTAACCATTCTAAATTGTGGGCAAGGGTTTAAGAAGATCCTTGTGGTGGCATACCCTCCTTATCTAAATGAATTCTTTAACATCATGTTTTATAGACATTTTTTTTGCAAATGGATTTTATAATTAATGAGTTTTTGTTAGTGTTTGGGGGTTTTGTTTTGGGAATCTACCTTTCTAATTTTTGTCTAAATGTAAATAATCATAATGAAAAATGTTTTTGCTTTTTTGTTTTGTTTAAAGCTTCCTATTTTGACTAAATATGAATGTGCTTCCTTGGAAACGACACCAAAAATGTCAGGTCAATTTACTAAGTAAACTAACGCATGTGTTTTGCTTGTCAATCCGGGTTTGTAGACTTGGAATCACATCCAAAGTATATGGATTTCAGGTAAAGTCATTTTTGGAAGGTAGGGCTCAAAGGTTAAGGGAAATGCATATTAAAAATAAGTTCTAAGTCTAAAGAAACTAAAAATTCTTTGATTCAAGATGTAGTAAGCAAAGGAAGAGGCTCCTAACTTAGGAGGTCTTGGTTGTCCTTCCCCATAGTACTGTCCTCAAGAAGAGAAACTAAAGAGCAATAGTTTGTGATGTGTAGAAAGCAAGAAAAGCGGCTCCTAACTTAGGAGGTCCTAGTTGTCCTTCCTCACATTTCTACTCCAACAACATTACCATTGCATCAAATCATAAACTGGAATTCAAGAAACAATTCAAGAAATGAAAAAGGATGATTTTTAGTTGTGATTCATAATTTGATAGAAAGAAAATTTAACTTAAATCCTTAGTTTTCCTTTCATACGCAAATTATATTTTAAACCAAAATCATCCAAAAATCATACAGAAATCATAACACATTTAAGTAACTGAATCATAAAACTGAAACAAGAAATATTGAATCAAAACTATGCTAATTTATACAAAATTTAACCAAAGTGTACTTAGTTTGGTATGGGGGCCCTCAAACCTTGACTTGTACACCTGAAGAACTCTTCAGCTACATCTAACTTTATAAATCATCCACAGCATGAACAGCAAATAAAACAGTAGAAATGATTCTTCAAATTATCTCAAAAGTCTCCAGTAATCTTAATACAAAATTACGCCCCTTTGAATGGTCCATAAACTCTGTTTAAATAAGAAAATCATAAAAAAACTTTGTTATAATGGCTCTAACAGCATTATCAATCCTAATCCATCCATATAGGTTGAACTCATCAAGTCTGGTTCACAAAATCAGGAAAAATCCCACAAAATAATAAATCTGCTCCTTTTTACTAGGAATTCCTTAATGACAGGTCAAGTTTGACCAGTGTTGATCGGGCTTGTTTTTGCTCAATTTGACTGAACCAATAGGTGTTTCTTCATCTGTGGTTCCCAAGCTTTCCAAATATGCACTCAGATCTCACCCAGGTGTCCTACACATATGAATTCCATGGAGCTATTATGGGAATTTTTAATGCAGTCCAAATTTACTCTTAAAACCCAATTTTTACAAAAATTTCCAAAAATTGAAAAACTTAATTTAGTTACCTAAATATGAAAAATAGGACTAAAATGAGGCATATATAGGTGAAATAGGATGGAATATGGTGGTAAATAAATGGATTTAGGATAGGAAAAGATGACCAAAATTGAGGGCCAATAGAGACTAAAATGAAAAGTTGCAAAGTTGTAATAACAAAGTAATATTTTTCCTCCTCTCAAAAGTTATCTTTAAACTAGATCAAATCCTCATTTTAAACAAAATTATAAGGGAGTATCCTCCTTAATATGAAGGTTGATTTCCCTCCAAAAATCCCTACAATTATGGTAGTTGGTCTCCTTGTGATTTCACTACAACCACCTCTCATCCTAATTGCTTATAAATCCTATATTTAAGCAATGTTATAGGTTCGTATTGGTATCCAAGGGGATAGGGCTCCTATCTTTATGGTAAGATACTGGAGGGAACTTTTTTCTCTTCAAAAACCTATTCAAACCAATATTATAAGGTTGTTAAAGGCCATACAAATCATTAATATGATTCAATCAATCAAGCATCCACTCAATATAAGGAATAACATGTAAATTATCAAAATGCATAATAGACAAGGTCAGAAATACATGTTTTCCAAGGTGGTGGAGGCTATAGATGGGCATGTAAGTATATAATTCAAGGTTCCATCATAACCCCCCTAGTTAGATTTTTTCCCATTCCTGGGCAAATGTACCTGTCTTAGTATTCTCGATCCTTGAGATGCTACTCTTTCATCTCCTTCGCAACTTACCTGGCATCCCATGCTATGTACCTTGGCAGCTCTTCTGGTTGAAAAACTTGCTATATTTTATATCCTCTTCCATTCTTCATATTCCTACTCTTAGTTGGTATGTTCTATTATTCTTACAATAGAGGATTGAATTTTAGTCCAATATTTTGTATACCCAACCTTTGTAAGATTCTTTAGTAGAGAGGAATTCTAAATAAGGCATTATGTAACCTAGTGGGTGAATGAACTTCTCTTATTTGTAAGCTATATGATAAATTTTGTCATCGTATTTGGCATGTCATGCATACACTCATCCCGTAGTAATTTGAACACATCCTTAAAGTGGAGGATAAACTCTTCTTGTCTTTGCTTCCAAATTTTTGCTACATGTTAGTCTTCCACGAGGATGTTTTGGGCTATAATGATGGTTTAGGGATTATGGGCCTCTGCCCTTATCTATAATGGTGTGGCCATTTCTACCTCCACTATTCATTTTACCTCCTTGGTCTTCATCTCTTCATGCCTCAACCAAGAGGATAGGGCTAGAATGATCTGAAACTTAAAATGAAGGTTTCATGAAATGTTTTTCAAGCTCGTTTATGTCTTTTAGGCAATGGATCGTGAATGAAAAAGCACACAAACTAAAGTAAATTTTGCATATTTTTAACAATTAAAATGGACAATAAGAAGCATCAAAACATAGCAAATTGATGACAGAGTTCACCCCTATTGATCTACATATTCGGGTCCATCTTCCAATGGTGGCCCTTTTTATTATATGCTCAAATGTTTAAATACATCAACATATAATGATCAACCTACAAAAATAACACTTCCATTGCATCCAAAATGACCAAAAACCCTGTGTAGGCTCTTTTTGGTTTCAAAAAGGCTCAAAAATGGCCAAGATAGGCCTCCTTCTTCAATATGTTTGCAAATTGCTCTTCAAAACCGGTTCCTCTACAAAAGATTGCAACAAAATGGTTTGTTGGTCTATTGGTTTGACACTTAGTTGAAATCCTGGAGGTTCCAAGTTTGATCCCCATTTTCTAGCAGGTTTGGCGCTTAAATTATTATTATTTTATTCATGGGCCTGAAGCCTTTTTCGAACCCCGTGCTTTCGATCATGTAGTCCCATATGGCCTCAACCTGAGCACAGGAAGGGTGCCACGTGCCCACAACCCCTATCTATCTTTCAGTCGTCGTGACTCTCAACATAAATGTGGGCCAATGCTTAATTTTCATGCCCCTCTCCTACGCCCCCATCATTACCTCCGCTCATGGTCATCGCAATTGTAATGAAACCTAGGGCTGGGATGTGGAAAGGGCGCCATGACCCCACCAATCCCAACACTTCACCATTGGTCATGGGACTTTGCATATAACATGTGGTTGGGTTAGTCGAGCATGCCCTTCAGCCTGACCCTCTCCCCCAACGACGGAACCATAGGTCAGTAAATGTAAATCTGCCACCCATGTTTGACAAGAACTACACGTGGTCTAATGATAGAGTGGTCTGTTTGTATGTTGGAGGTCTGCATTTCAATTCCACGGGAGGCTTTTTGGTCCATAACATAAATTTTGGCGTGAAAACCAGGGATACTTAGCGGCCTCTCATAGGGCCACATGGCACCCTCTGGTTGGCCCACATGGTGACCTATGATTGATCCACCACATCAACCGTACATCCAATCACCATGCACCATGTGCCCTCATGTCACTGTTCCAACCTGTCATCCATACATCCCATTTAAATGATGGTGTCATCGTACGAAATTCCACATGGCATCCATACACTACACAGTCAACCCTGCAAGTTGACTTTTTAGTTATTTTCCAAAAACTTCATAATGCAATAAATTACTCATATGATGTTGGATTGAGGCAATTCAAATGTTGTTGGAATCAGAACGACGAAATCAATGATTTGGCGTCAGTTTCAGGAGATTTTGAGCACTTTCCTTTTTTAGCATATTTTTTATCCCCTGGATCATTCCTCCCCACTGGAAGCTTTTGGACCACCAAAATTTTGTTTTTACTCAGCAAGCACGTAAGGGTAAAAATCCCTCACTTTATCAATCTCTATCCACCTTAATTTGCTTCGATTGGTTCCTTTGAGCCCCACTCAAAGATACTCCACATCCCCTCTGCATGAAGTCTTTATCCTCCTATCAAGAATTTAGTCTTCCTGTAACTCATTTAAAAATTTAGGAGAAAAATCCTCTATAGATGGTATCTAAACATTCTCTTCTTGATCATAAATCATAGGAGGCTCATACAATCTCAAGTTTTCCACATTCACAATAGAGTAAATTTGCATGTAAGGTGGCAAATCTAATCGAAAAGCATTGTTACCAATCTTCTTCAAGATTTTGAACGGACCATATTTGATTGGCTTGATATTTTTACCTTCACCTTGTAGTCTTTCCTTATTGATGTATAACCAAACTTGATCCCCCATGTGGAAATCATGATCAACCTTATGCTTATCATGTCTTGCTTTGTACTTGCCTTAGATTTTCTCCAGTTGTTCTTGTACCCTTTGATGCCCTAGTTGAATTTGTTCAATGAAATTCTTGGCTTTGTCCACATCATTATGTCCATCTACAGCAATATCTTTACCAAAGACGAAATACAAAGGAGACTTTTGAAAATAATCCAAACAAGCTTCAAATGGAGATACTTGTGTAGATGAATTCTTGGCACAATTGTAGGCATGTTGGAAGTAATGTAAATGCCCATCCCAAAGTTTAGGATGCTTAGCACAATATCCTTGAAGGAGATGCACTATTGTTTTTTTTACTACTTATGTCTGGCCATCTGTTTGTGGATGAAATGTTGTGCTATTCTTCAACTTTGTGTCCATGAGTTCCCATAAATTTGACCAAAACTTCTCGATAAATTGAGAATCTTGATAAGAAATAATCGCAGGTAACCCAAAATGAACCCATAAATTTTGGAAGAACATATTTTCCGTCTATTCAATTGTAACATGTTTCTTATATAGCATAAACACACACATTTTGTTGAAACTATAAACTACAACATATAAATAATCGCGACCTTTCCTAAACATTGGTAGTCCCCCAATAAAATCCATAAAAATACTTTCCTAAGGATAAGAAGGGATAGGAAGTGGAGTGTACAAACCCAATTTCCTATTGCTTGGCTTGCTAGTAGCACACATAAAGCATCCTTTTACATATCTTGATAAAATTTCATTCATTTTAGGCCAATAACAATACCTCTGTAATTGAGCAATTGTTTTTCCTTCACCAAAGTGACTAGCAATAAGAGAAGTGTGGGATTCCCTTATGACATTGACTCTTTCACCCTGTGGAACACATAACTTGCCAAGATCATACAACAATTTATTATGAACATGACAATACAACTCTTCAACATGATTTCCTTGACTCAAAGTTGCATAAACATATTTAAAATCTTCATCTTGAGCATATTGTTCAATATAACTTGCATGCATGTTTAAGTTTTGCTTAAGAATAACAGATGCATTAACAAAACGTCTTGATAACATATACGTGACTTTGTTGTATACACCTTTCTTATACCTGATTACTAAATGAAGTTGTTGTAGGAATCCCATCCATCTGAAATGTATAGCTTGTTGTAGCTTGGTTTGCGATTGTAAATATTTCAAAGGTTGATGGCCAGTATGAATAATAATTTCTTTACCCATCAAATAATGCTTCCATTTCTTCACACTTTGTACCAAATCACACAAATCTTTATCATAAGTTGGATAGTTAATTACTGCATTGGTAAAGGTTTCATAATGATAACATATTGGCTTACCATGTTGCATCGGAACTACTCCCATATCATATTTGCTTGCATCGCTTTGAATTTCAAATGGATACTTAAGATATGGAAGTACTAGAACTGGTGTTGTACTGATTTTCTCTTTCAAAGTGTTAAAGGCTTTTTGTTTCTTTCCTCACCACTAAAAAACATGTTTCACACTTTTCAAAGCATGTAATGGTTCTACAATGAATGAGAAGCTAGCAATAAATTTTCTCCAATATTGGGTTGCTCCCAAAAGCTCCTAACTTATGTTACATTGTTGGGTTTAGGCCAATTCACAATAACATCAACTTTGGAGGGATCAATCTTTAATTCACCCCCTCCTACAATATGACCCAAATAAACCAAAGAGGTTTTCCCAAATTCACATTTAGACATCTTCAAATAAAACTTTTCCTTTTTTAAGACATCTAGAACTTGCTTCACATGATTTACATGCTCTTCACGAGTCTTACTGAAAATCATAATATCATCTAAGTAGACTATGACAACATCATCAAGGAGTGGTCGCAATAAATCATTCATAACTCTCATGAATGTGGAAGGTGCATTGTAAAGCCCAAACGACATAACTTACCATTCAAACAAAGCTTGTTTTGTCTTGAAAGAAGTTTTCCAAATATCATCTTCAGCAATCCTAATATGATGATAACCACTTCTCAAATCTAACTTGGTAAAATAAACAGCTTTTTTTCACTGGCCTAACAACTCATGAATGTGAGGAAGAGGATAACGATTATTTACTGTGATCGTGTTCAAAGCTCGTAAATCCACACAAATGCACCATGTACCATCTTTCTTCAGAACCAAAAGCAATAGGAGACCCACAAGGAGATTTACTATGCCTAATGACCCCTTTATCAAGAAACTCTTTAATTTGCTTCTTAATTTTTGCATTCTCCAAAATTGAAATTCTATACATGTGAATATTCAGAAGTGGTCCATCATACTGCAATTGAATCTCATGTTGGATTCCTCTTTTTGGAGGTAACCCTTCAGGGTACTGAAACATCTTGTCATAAGTGCTAACAACTTCAATCAATTCATGCTTGAGTTTAGAATCACATCTTATGAAAGCTTCAAATTCAGTAGTATCTTTAGCTTTAATCTTCAACAACAACAAAATTTTACTAGCATTCACAAGCCTTTTCATTTGACTAGCACTAACAAGAGATAAGTTCATCTTCTTGCGATGTTCTCTAACAATATACTCAACTCCATATTTAAAAACATTATATTTTTTTCATGACAATAGAATATGGCTTTTCATCCATATAAGTATGGACTAGCTAAAAAATCCTACAAATATCAAGTGGTGCAACATCAAGCTCTACCTCATCTATAAATTAGCAGTGATGGAAAATTTAAGTTTACATTTTCTTGTCAGTTGTAATTTGGAATCATCACATACCAAACCCAAAGGGTAAGGTTTTGTATGAGGTGTAGACTCTAAATTAAGTTTCTTGACAATTTCTTCAAAGATAAGATTTACTTGAGATCCACTATCATATAATGTATCTACTTTTGTATGTTTTGTAATGACCCTAATATGGAAAAGCTCACTTCCTTCTTTATCATTTTCAGATTCAATGGGCTTACTAGAAAAGCTAGTACTTGCGTTAAAAGTTAGACCTTTCATTCCCATGGCTGTGATTTGCTTTCATAATATGAATCAGATCCTAGATCTTGTTGAGTTGTAGCAACAGTATTTTGTTTCCCCTTGTTAGGGATTTTATATGGCGTTTGGTTTGTTACACAGTATTTTGTCACACCTCCTGTGCTTCCCTGTGACATACCCTGAAGTGCCCGGAACATGATAATTATACATTATACATTATACTCATTAATGTATATAGCTCAAATCCCTCCTTTAACTTTGCTTGGAAAATCCCTGGAGCTTTCCCTGAAGAAATAGTTCTTAAAACCCTAAAATGAGATTAATCGCCCTTATGAAGCTCAAAACCGCGATGATTGCTTGTTGCACCTTGTTAAGCCAATGATGGCATCGCTCTATTCTCTCTCATACTCACGATAGTCTCAAAAAGGAAGTTTGACCAAAGAGGATGAGAAGCTTTGTGATCTAGAAGCTTCCAGAGCGTCGAGTTGGAGGTGGTTTCACATAGATGAGGTCAAAGCCTCCTAATTTGACCTCTTGGTCTCATCCCTATGAGCTACCTCCTTAAGATGTGGGCCTAATCCTATCCTTGGAGGAGGCCTAACTCCCTCTCCGAGCCTATAAATTCCCTCCTCTACCATTCCCAAATGGTTGATCAATGCTCATTTGCACCCCTATGCAGAGCTTGTGCTTAGAGGTTATTCATTAGACTTGGAGAGGAAGTGTTGGAGATTTTCTTGGCTTGGACTTGGATTACCATTCAAGGAGAGCCTTTCAACCTCAAGGTTATGTTTGTAAGCTTCCCCTTTATTCTTTAAATAATAATACAACTATTGGTTCATCTTCCAAAAATATTTATGTTCATGTATGTATTGGTTTGGCATTCCTTGATCAGCTAAATAGATTATTATTAGATTTTCTATTGGTTTTTTCATGCTTTGTTGTCTCTTGGTTGTTTTTACAGGTACGTAAGTGCTGAAAGAAGAAGGAACAAAGCCACAACACAAACGGTTCAAGGATCTCAACGAAGGAAATCGGATTAGCATCAGAGCAAGGTAGGCCTTCTCTCTTGTTCTATTTTTCAATCATAATCTAGAAAGATGTCTAGTTGATTGCCCCTTCAATTTCTAGACCCACTCATTGGGCTAGAGGGATTATCTCTATCTGTAGAGAGGATTAACCTTGTCAACATGGTTCAATAAATTAAATTGTCATCCGAAGTTCGTAAAATTTGAGTTTCACTGCGTTCTGATTCAAGCCCTAAACAGTTCTAGTATGAAATTAAGTACAAAATGTTCATTTCCTATATCAAATGATCTGATCTAGAAAGTTGAAGTGAAGAAACCTATTTTACTATAATCTAATCTATCTCATTCAAAATTCAAATCACTATTCTATTTTAACTATGACTTATTTAACTCAAGAACTCATTTAGAAATAAAACATATAGCTATCACTACTGATGTTTTCAAACCAAACTAACAATAACCTGATTCAAAATCATTGCACAAGCTAATTCCCGGGATACTATGAATCAAAGGAAACTCAATGATAACTCAACCCAATCCCTATGTGCTACTTGATTCAAACAACTCAACATTCAAAAGGAAGAATTGATACTCTTCTAATTCAAAACTAATTTAAATCACTACAGACAGCTTCAACCTATTTTAATAATGAATGAAAATAATTCTAATTGGAACCTTCTACGAAATGAAGCAAATAACCAGCTATCTATTTAAATGATGATTACACTATGATTCAAATAAATCCTACACAGGAAATCGAAATAACTATGCTGCAAATGTCACACAATTCCTTAAAGCATTAACACATGGCCTATGCTAACCAATAATAATTTGTTTCCAATCAATGTTGGGTATGCCAAACATAACACAAGCTATAGGAGCCTCGTGTCATTGGTATATATATGTATACTCATAAATGATGGAAACATTCTTAGTTCAAAACAAGAGGTTTAATTCAAAACACAAACATTTGTTTCTTCATAAATGTATTTCGAATTGGAACTTCCCTTTTTCCAAACATTCACAAATGTGAAAGTGTGATCACAAAGTTAATCATGTACATGATATGTCTATAACAATGCTCCACAATTTTCAAAAACTTCAACAGTGATACATTTGTTACCAAGGTTATGAAAGCAGAGAGAAATTTTAAGTACGAAATGAAGTACTGGAATTCTAAAAACCATTAAACAATCGATTTAAAAATGAAATGCAATTATATTTAATGAATCAAAACACACTTTCCTATACACTACAATTGTTATAGGACTCAATTTCAGGTCCTTGTGGGCCTTTGCCACTACCCAAAGAAAGCCTACACTAATTGAATACTTTGTGAATCAAGAAAACATGAACAATTAAATGAGAGTAAAATATGAGACATTAATTATATTAAAACTTTAACAATACATCAGTTCACAAGTTCGCTCTTAACATAACAACATTAAAAAGGTTATGCCACAATCACCATCTTAGCATGAGCATATGCCTCCTTATGAAAATCTATGTCTGTGTGTGTAACTTTACATACAAAATATTGGGCCTTTTAAAGAGTTCAAGCTGATGAAAAATAGTTACAACCGATTAACTAAGGAAAGTAAAAATATATAAGATCTGAGCTAAGTTAGGCCAAGTGAGATCTCCAAGATGATTGCAACAGAACTTGTCTCAATCATGGCACTATCCTTGAAACGACAAAACTAATTCCATGTTTGAGAATGAGAAGGCATATTCTGGGATGTTGAAGGTTGACTGGTTGCCCGATGCTAAGTAGAGTATTGAATGAGGTGCAAAACTAAGTACAAAATGGTGGTTCCAAAAATGACTGCTTGCTACGGTGTTGAACTGTGTGTTGGACTATATGTTGGACTATGTGTTGGATTGTGTATTGACCTGTCCACGTACCTCAAATGTTTGCGAGTCCTTTTAAATATTAGTCAAATTAATTCAAGATTTATAAGTTCATTTAACATCTACCTAAACCAATTAAAGACATACGAAAAATAGCACTTAGTAACAAATCTTACCTCCACTATAAAGTAGTGCGATTTAGCTAGTGTGGAGTGGTTTTAGGGTACAAAAAGGGTAAAGTAGGGTAAATGACAGTAAAAATAGTGGAATAAGATGTGAAAAATGGGTACAAAATTAGGGCCCAACATCCCCCCATGCCAAAGGGAATGCATGCCCTCATGCAGTTGTCCCTCTTAAACTTCAACCAGTCATCAAAATTAGGTCATCTCGTACTTCAAATTTCCATCGTGCTTACTAAAACCTCCAAACCATGGTTTTGTTTCATTAATGAACTTTTAAATCATAGGGCTCACTCCTGAGCACTAAGCTTCTCGACAAGCCTCTGTTTTTTCATTTTCCAACTAACAAGGTGCTTGTTTCTCAAGATGAGCGCATCATTTTTGGAGACTAGGGACAAATTCATGTTCTAGTATTTTTCATTAACTGTCCGCACATAGAGAAACAATGCCTTATACTTGTGGAACTTATCCTTCAGATTTTCATTCTTTTCCTGTAACTTAGCCACCAATAGATGTAATTCCACATCACCACAAACCAAGGCATTTTCAGTCGATGTTGTCTGTTTCCGAGAACTACTTCCTCTGTGAGTTGACCTAGTAAGTGTTCAACTCTTCTTAGGCTTGGATTCTCGCTTCTTCTTTCTGAGAAAATTCTCATATGGATATTGTGGTGGTGAATTGCTTAGAAGATCTTAAAAATTGTCTATCGACCCATCTTCCTCAAGTGGAAGATCCACTACTTCCTCATCTGCCCGAGAAGGGCTTTTCATCTCCTATTCTAGGGAAGAAAAAATAGTAACAGGCTCTCGATATTGAGTACTGAAAGTGGACATTTTTTGTTTGCACATACTTCTTGTGTGTCACTGACCTTATGACGAGGTAAGATTCTCTTATGCTTTCTCATTCTGTACTAGTGTAGCGGGCACTGATGTCGTTTCCTATTCTTCCTTGAATATTTTTCTCTTTCCCTTCTTAGGGGCTAAATCAGCGCCCTTAGACTATTGTTCTACTAGTGAGACGATAGGTTCCACAACCTCCACCTGAGGATTTTTCCGCTTTCTTGGCTTTTCTTCTTCAACCGTTACTTCATTGCGAACAGGTTCATTTCTTTGCTCCTTACCTCTTTTACATTTCTTTCCTTCTGATGCTAGGGTCAATTTCTATGTAGATGTATTAGGGTTTACCGACTTCTTCAGGGGTTTCGCCGAACAAATACCCTCCTTTGTAGACACGGGGGTTATTGCAAGGATCTGACCTTGTTTAGAACTGGATTCGGGCAGAGCCTCAACTTCATGACTTAATTTCTTCAACCAGGGGCTAATGAGTCTTTGTCAGCCTTTAATTTGGGTTTCTTCCCCTGAAAAAATTTCCACCAGAAACTCTTCCCAGGACTTCCTTTGTCTACTTAACTCATGGACAACCAATATCTTAATAAGATTGTGATGGAACACACTGGTCTCAAGGTTTTTGACAGTAGATTGAACCCCCCTAACAACCTTATACAAACTCTTATGCAAGAAAAACATAAATTTGACTTCTTGGCCATCTGAAAAATGTAAGAGCAATCTAATGTGATAAAGGAAGATAGTAGCATACCTCCCTTCACAGGTAAAAAATATTTGTAATGCAATGATGAGTGGGTGCCACTCCTGTTATAGCTCCAAATCTCACTCTTATGGTTTTTGATGCTGCACTCATGGCCTAGGGCAACCCCTCCTTCCAGACCTGGTCCTAAAAATTAAAAAACAATGTTTTATCCCTTATACGCGACATTGCCCTGAGTTAAACGCGTGTACATGCGGGTCTGTGTATACCCAACCCACGTGTATGTATTAAAACACTTAAAAAAATAAATAATTCCTTATTTTCGGGCGGAGATCGCGGGTTTTACCTGCTGATCACCTGTTAGTGCCCGTGGCCCAACTGTTCCCAACCAACTCCTAACTAAAAAACTACTTTGGAGATGGTATAAAAAGACATCAAAGGGAAGGCCTAAGGAAGGGAGAAGAGAGAGAAAAAAGAGAGCAAGATTATTATGCTGAGATTTTTCCCTTAGACCAGGTCTGAAGTCCTTGGTGCATTCTGTACTTCCCCCATCCTGCATAGGAAACCCTTGTTTCCATGTGTATTGGTGATCACTCATCCTTTATATCACCATTGAGTAAGACTTGGAAGGAGCTCTTGTTGGAGGCTTGAGGCTGGAACGAATCCGGGAGGAAGCTTTGCTTGGAGCCTGCTGAAGGTGTTTCAGGTGAAATCTTTCCATTATATGTACTTTACTTGCCTTTATATAAAGAAACACGTCTTGGTTCCCGAAACAATCTTTCTTTGTGCTTATGAGATTCATGTTTTGAATTCTTATGCAAGTAGTTACTTAAAGATTTTTATAACTAACTTTATAACATGAAGATGGTTTATGTATAAGTATTTGTCCATGTACTGTTGTGTTCTTTGATTTGTTTGTTTTACAGGTCAAAGGAGAAGAAGGGAACTCCAAGAAGGGTTTGGACCCTAAAGGCCTTCTCAAACGTAGGACCTTAGGTACGTACCCTCAACATTAGAATTTGCTTACAGTAAAGATAATGGCTATGTGTGTGTTTCTTTGAATAAGCAATTTTCAGTCTAGTAGAGTCTTAACCCAAAGGACCCTAGGGGTACTTTCCCCTCAACCAGAATTGGCAACTTCGCTGGGGACAACACTCTTGTTGTTCCTAGTTTGGGTAGTCTTCAAGCCAATCAAGGCTCAGCCCCTCTGTTTGCTGGCTCTGACTGTCTGATCTGTTCTTGAACTCTAAGCTTTTCCAATTTTTCAGTCTGTATTTTTTATTTTTCTTGAAAATCTTCAGATACGCTGTTTTGCTGGATTACAGAAGCGTATATACGCAAGTTTAACTAAGTGAACCCGCGTATACGCAGGTTTCCTCAGTTACAGTCGCGTGTACACGCACTCTGCACATCACTGCAGGCGTGTATATTATATAATTTTCAAGATTTATAAATTTTCTTTTTTCTGAATGTTTGTCTGGTGGTTTGGGTTAGTTTGAAGTAGTCATTTTCCAGTAACAGTCCTCTGTTTAACAGGGGGCATCTTGTTCTGAACTCTCTCTAGTTATAAGGAGTATTAGTCTTGTTTTCGTTGATTGCAAGCGTCATTGTTTTTGACACACAAGATTTCTGGTTAAGAGTCTTGACTGCTCTGTTTTGGCAGAGTAGGAAGATTGGATTCAATCTTTGTGTTCATTTTGCTTTGGTGACCCTTTTTGTTTGCTTGACGAAATCATTTTCGTGACCATTTGCTCCTTCGTTTCGGGAAAGTTGTTTGTTACCATTTTCTTGAAACTTGTCTTTTGATCTTTTGGACTTTCATTGCTACTTTTGATTGTCAAGAGCGATTTCAAACACATTTATTTTTGTTGGGTTTTCATCATTTGAAAGGTGTCAATTCGCAAAAGTGTTTGGTTGCCTATTCTTTGAAAAGACTTCTTTGCTTGTTGTTTGAAAGAAAATCTTTTGAAAGTTTTGAGTTTCGCTTTCTTAAACTTGCTTTTCATTTGATTTCCTTTTTTTTGTGAAGTGAAAGTGCTTTGTGTTTATCTTAGAACTTGTTTTTATTGTTTGGATGAAATGATTGGTAGCACATCATATTCTATCTAAGCATTTTAGTGGCAATACAAATTTGATAAGTGAGCAACTTTCCTTCTTTGTTTGCAGAGTAGTCTTAAAATCTTGCATTCACATATAGTTGTTGCATTAGGATAGATTTGCATCCCTTTTTATGCATACATAGCTTTGTTAGCTTTTGTGAGTGTGGAGTCTGAAAAGAAAGCAAAAAACTTTGTTTTATTTGAAGTTCCTCTGAACCCTGTAGAGATTACTTTTCATCGAAAAACGAAAAGTGCATGTGCATGTAGTTAAGTTTTGTTTAACTTCTTTTGCGTCGAAAAACACCACTAGTTTCACTTTCGTTACCTTGTGACTTAAAGAACAGCCTAATAAAATCAAGCGCTAACTAAAATTCACTAGAACTTTTTGTTTTAGTCAGTTACACCAACAAGTTTAGGATTTTAGGGCCTTGGATTAGGCGAGTGGAGAGTTAACTCTCCAAGGCCACATAAAACGTCAAACATAAGAGTCTGAATAACGAGAGAAAATCCAATAGCGTTAGGAAGACCAGGAAAGCTCCGGATCTGGGAGTTAAGCACGAGGGTCTGTGAAGACAGGGAAGAGAGATACCCCCTCTCCTACTTGTCTGAACTTACCTCACAACTATTCCGCCTGGCTTCTGCGATGAGTTGGTACCCATAGTTGCCTTTCCTAGGGATCTACATAGGTGGCTACGGAGGGGAATCCCGTGGCACCTGAGGTTGACGTTGTATCACTCTCGACAGTACTACTGGAGGGCACCCTTGCGAAGCTTGGGGGCTTACACCGGCGCAGGCTGTTGCTAGGAGGTCAGCGTAACTTCCTCTATTACCTTCGCTGATAGGACTGGGCCGTCATTATCCCAGACTATCTTCGGAAGGCCCCTGACTCCACTTTCTTGTATTTTGGTGTCCTGTCCTCATCACCCGGAGCGGAAATACTCGGAAGTTGTTTGACTGGCTGTATCTTTAGGGACTTTATAGTGTGTGCTCTTTGCTCCTTGTATATAGTTGGCTTTAGGTATTTTTGTCTAGTCACGTTTGGACTTTGTGTTCTGAGTGACCGGCTTACCACTCTACCAATCTTGAAAGGCTTTTGGTCGTTTTTTCAGCAGTTGTGGAGTTGCCTCCTCAAGGGCAAAGGTTTTGATTGCTTATCTATATTCCTTGAAGAGTTGTTTCTACATTCTCGTAAGGGAAGGGTCTTTGGATCAGTTAGATATGGCAAATATTCCTATGGAAACCAACCAAGGTACCCTCCCCAAAGGGGATCCTTGTGCTTTTCCTTTCTTTGGAAACGTTGGTACTCCCTTGATGGCCACTTTGAATATTCCTGGGTTGAATGTTGGACTACCCGTTTGGCTGTGGTCCACTCTGAATATTCCGAATGCTCTTGAAGCTTCTCAGTTGAATGCTTTATTTCAAGGGCATCACATGGGTGCTAATTGTTCATCTTCTTTCAAAGAGAAATCTGGGGTTCCTTCTTCTCCTCCTTCTTGTCACAAGAAATCTAAAAAGAGGAGAAAAAGGAAGTCAAAGAAGAAGAATATTTCTATCCTTTCATCTTCAACCTCTGCAAGTCATGTTGGAGATGAGCCTTCAGCCACTGCTAGTCATGCTGGAGGCACAAGTCTAGTCACTGCAAGTCACACTACCACTTCATCCTCAACCTCTGCTAGTCATGTTGGAGATGAGTCTTCATCCGCTGCAAGTCATGTTGGGGGCACAAGTCTAGTCACTGTAAGTCACACTAGCATTTCATCTTCAACCTCTGCAAGTCATGTTGGAGATGAGCCTTCAGCCACTGCTAGTCATGCTGGGGGCACAAGTCTAGTCACTGCAAGTCACACTAGCATTTCATCTTCAACCTCTGCAAGTCATGTTGGAGATGAGTCTTCAGCCGCTGCAAGTCATGCTAGGGGAATGGAGGTTGATAAGAAACCTGGACGTAGAAGTTTTAAACCTAAGTTCCCTTGTAAGATATGCAAGGGAGACCATCTTACTCATTTATGCCCTGGTATTCCAAAGGTTCAAAGGATATGGTCCGAGTCTGAAAGTACTTCTACTCCTACACTTGATATGGTTTCTCATCAATCCCATCAACCATTGGTTGATAATGTGGTAGAGCCAGTGCAATCGCTGGCCGATTACACTCCTCTTTTGGGGGGTGAAGTGCCTAACAAAAGAGTCTGTTTGATCTCTAGTACAGAGTCTTCTAGTATAGGGGGCATTCCGGTTTCTTCAAATGTTCCCCTTCCAAGTTCTAAGAGTGTTTCCTTTGATTGGGATAGTCTTGTTGAGCCTCATCTTCCTTCCGCTGCACCTTTCCAAATAAAGGTCAGAGTTAATTCCACAAATGTTTATCGATGTATGGTGGATGAAGGATCCTCTACAAGTATTATATCCTCTTTGACTTGGAAAGCTTTGGGTTCCCCAAAGTTGTTGACAGCTCAGAGTCAGTTGTTAGTCTATGATAGAAGGCCTGGTGAGTCTATGGGTGTTCTTCCTTAATTGCCTATCACTTTAGGTGGGAAGACTGTCTTAATCGATATGATGGTGGTTGATAGCCCTTTAGACTTTAATATGCTACTTGGGCGTGATTATGTCTATGCTATGAATGTTGTGGTGTCTTCACTCTTTCGAGTAATGTGCTTTCCTCATAACGGGAATATTATCACTATTGATCAGCTTGCATCTGATAATCACCACCCTAATTCGAATTTACTGCAGAATGCCCCTTGGTTTGTTCCAAGTGTTCAAGTAGACTCTACCCCGCCACGGGTCAATTATGTGGCATTGAATCCTCAATGTTCAATCGCTTCTAAGAAGGATCCTTTGACCTATTATTATCCTTCTTGGGACTTGGTCCCGGCAGTTGACCGAGAGATTCTTCCTATAGGGACATGGGACCCTTTAATTCCCTCTTTTAATCCTTGTAGTTCTCATGATTTCTCAGATCTTGCTTTGCCTTCACAGGAGGAACTCTTTGAAGCCATGAGTTACGACTACCAAAGGAGTCCTTGGTCCGATCCCTACAAAGGTTTTGTCCAGAAGAACTATTATGCGTAAGCCGCAAGGCTGCGTGGTCCCTTGTACCATATTGTATATATGAGGTACGCATTTTCAAGTTTCGTATTCTATAACACAAAGATCTTATATGAAGTTTATATGTGGGATGTATTAACTTCGTGTCTAGTGTTCCTATTTGTGTTTACAGAACTTGGAAGATTTCTCCTTTGGAAGTTTATGGTTGGTCCGTTCAGACAGGTATTGGTTCTCGAAACTGGCATATAGGTTAGGTTTTTCCGCCTGCATTGTGCATTTATCAGTTTCCTTTCCCATTTTGCCTTAGGATCGACCCCACCAAGTTATGGTGCGGAACCTTCTCATTGCTTAGAAGTATCATGACTTGTGTGGTAAAGCCTACCTTATCATGGGTGCCCTAGTTAGTACCTTATTGTCGCTTGGCACTCATGCAGATTTTTGTCCTTAGGTTCAGGAGTCCTCTGTAGTCCCGCCATGACTTATGTGTTGAAGACCCATTCCTCTTTGCTTCTTCGCTTTGTTCTGGCCTTATACCCTAGAGGCTCCTATGTGTGTCGAGTTGTATTTCTGCATTGCATGTTGACCATTTGCACCTTTTGGCCTAGAGCCGGCTTCACTTGGACTCGTGTTTAAGCCAACTTTTGACCATGACGGCTGCAAAATCAACCTTGCATACCTTTGACTTCTGCAGCTTGACATACCCTGATCCGTGGAAGGAACATACCTCTGAGTGTCACTGACCAGTTTTCACCTCCCTGCATTGAGCATAGGAACGTTCCTTTCCCAGGAACTAGATCATCTGTTTCACCGACACTCGTTCTTTCCACTGTACCATAGCATTCTTTTATTCTTTTTCCAGCTTAATAGAAAAAGACAAAAAAATTAAATATTCCAAAAAAAGAGCGGGAACAAGGACATTATTTCCATTTATTGTTGGCAGCTAGAGTCAGTCGTGTCGCCCTTGAACAAAGCACTCAAAACAAAGTCTCCTCCGCATGGGTGGGATTTAGTTTGACTTAGGTATGCCATAACCTTGTTATTGAGTTAGTTCTCCCCCGATTGGTTATCTCTTCCAATCATATGGAGGGTTCGTTCATGCCTCCTGCATGGCGAACTTATACAGAGTCATCATATGCTGCCACATAGTCACATTGAGTCGTGCTTTTGTTCAAGGGAAGTTAGCCTGAGTCGGCCTCTCTGCGGTGTCTCTTGACTCATTTTTCAGTCAGCCATCCCTGGTTGTCAGTATCATGTCTATCATCACATCAGCTATATTGGTCCTTTACTCGTGCCGGTTTGAGAAGGTCCCCATTGACTTCTTGCTGGCGGGTCTTGTCCTTATCGACGACGACACCTTGCTCTGAGGACAGGCCTAGAGCCGCACCCTGGCCCTATTTTCATTATTGATAGGTCACCTTGTGCTCAGCATCGATCAGTATCATGGGTCTTTGACTGAGTGGTTTCCCTTGTGTTTGACATCAGCATACATTATCACACATTGGGATTCGTGCAGTACCTTGGTTTCCATTTGACCCTATTGGTGGATACCTCGCCTCTGTGTCAGCTTTCATTATTGGTTGGTTCAGAGGGTTTCTGCCGTGTGCTAGCCACATCTTGTGTACGCCGGAAACGTACTTCGGTTGGGTTACTACATTTTTTCGTCCGATTCCTTCCACATTATTGGCCTACGGGTTACACTCGCCCTAGATTGATGGAGGATGCCTTAATGCCTTCCTTCTAGCAGATCTTTCCCTATCGACTCCGACTCGTTGCTCTGGGGCAAAGATCTAGAGTCCATTTGGCAGTACCTTGGGGTTTGCAGTCATTAGTGGCAGATCCTTCGCTATTGACAGTGGGAAACCATCATTGTCTCCTGATCGATAGATTCTTACAGGTGTTCGACTTCAGCTCATCTATTCACACTTGTTAGATTGTACTGGGTACCTTGACGCTCATTATCGTTATCGGTGAGTAGTCTCGCGTTTGTTAACGGTATACATCAATGACCGGTAATCAAACGATTTCTCACATGGTCGACTTCAGATCATTTATTCCCATGGTGTAGAAATGTACCACAGCGGTTGGTGAAGACCTCAGGTTGTATCAGCATTCATTGGTTCACTTGACAGTTGCTCCTGTTGCTGCTAGTTGATACCACTTCACCTTATATGTTGCAGTCAGTCATGGCGACATTCTATATGCTGGCACCTGAGTTTGCAGTGTAGTACCATCCTTTTCCATCATGTTCAGTTGGTACCTTTTGGGATCAGTCTTTGATATCAGTGATCCGTTGCATCTTTCAGCATCATTCACAGTCTTATATGTGATATTCAGACATGAACTTGCTCATTATGATCAGATGATCCATTATGTATCTTCCAGTCATTTATACTTGTATACTTAGTGGATCCGCTTGTACTTGATATGCGGACATGCTTTACTTTTTCTGAGCATGGGTATGCCCGCCTCAGACAGTGTTTCTTTCTGATCTCCTTTTGGTGGCTTGGTAGGCTGAATTCTGGTGAAGTCCTCCTCGGTTTCTCGACAAACTTCCTTTCCATGTACTTACATAATATATTTCGGCCATCATGTTCCCCTTCTGACCTCATATATTAGGGGGCATCTGTTATAGCTCCAAATCTCACTCTTATGGTTTGTGATGCTGCACTCATGGCCTAGGGCAACCCCTCCTTCCAGACCTAGTCCTAAAAATTAAAAAACAGTGTTTTATCCCTTATACGCGACATTGCCCTGAGTTAAACGCGTGTACACGCGGGTCTGTGTATACCCAACCCGCGTGTATGTATTAAAACACTTAAAAAAATAAATAATTCCTTATTTTCGGGCGGAGATCACGGGTTTTACCTGTTGATCACCTGTTAGTGCCCGTGGCCCAACTGTTCCCAACCAACTCCTAACTAAAAAACTACTTTGGAGATGGTATAAAAAGACATCAAAGGGAAGGCCTAAGGAAGGGAGAGAGAGAGAAAAAAGAGAGCAAGATTATTATGCTGAGATTTTTCCCTTAGACCAGGTCTGAAGTCCTTGGTGCATTCTGCACTTCCCCCATCCTGCATAGGAAACCCTTGTTTCCATGTGTATTGGTGATCACTCATCCTTTATATCACCATTGAGTAAGACTTGGAAGGAGCTCTTGTTGGAGGCTTGAGGCTGGAACGAATCCGGGAGGAAGCTTTGCTTGGAGCTTGCTGAAGGTGTTTCAGGTGAAATCTTTCCGTTATATGTACTTTACTTGCCTTTATATAAAGAAACACGTCTTGGTTCCCGAAACAATCTTTCTTTGTGCTTATGAGATTCATGTTTTGAATTCTTATGCAAGTAGTTACTTAAAGATTTTTATAACTAACTTTATAGCATGAAGATGGTTTATGTATAAGTATTTGTCCATGTACTGCTGTGTTCTTTGATTTGTTTGTTTTACAGGTCAAAGGAGAAGAAGGGAACTCCAAGAAGGGTTTGGACCCTAAAGGCCTTCTCAAACGTAGGACCTTAGGTACGTACCCTCAACATTAGAATTTGCTTACAGTAAAGATAATGGCTGTGTGTGTGTTTCTTTGAATAAGCAATTTTCAGTCTGGTAGAGTCTTAACCCAAAGGACCCTAGGGGTACTTTCCCCTCAACCAACTCCTCTTCCATGCAGTTGTGTAGAACCCCTTTTGACTAGTTAATGGACTTGTATTCCCACTTAATGAATTTAATGCAGTCATCTGGCTCAAGCGGCCCTCCTCTGAAAAAAAATTCACCGGTTAGTGGAAACCCGATTGCCCTGCTTATAGACTTCTCGGTCACTTTGAGTTTCAGACTCCCAATCCTTTCAACTTTCCCATTAAAACTTTGTGCAAAGGCCATGATCACTCTATCATTATAACCCTGAAACTTATGAATAAAACCCATCCAACCTTTTTCTTCGAACAACATCTTACACTTATCATATTCAAGGATTTTGGATAATTGAATGAACGTGGGTTTGTGGCAGTCGGCCCCCATGCCTAAGCTAAAGAAATACTGGAGGTTAACAGATAATTCAGAGGCTCATAGGTCAACTTCAAAATGAAACTTATCAATGAGATAGACGATTTTCATGTCAGTCTCATGCAAATTTAAATTTATTTTGAAATGGAAATTGTTGAATTCGAATTATGGTGTGGATTGGTTGTTGCAATGATGAATCGCTACTTGACATTTCTACTACATGAGTAGAAATGAAGGGAAAGGGTAGTGGGGATAGGATGGTATGAATATACTCGAGATTAGTCTAAGAAAATGTAAATTTACCCATACCTTGATTTGACTACACATTAATATTCATGAGCTCAAGAACAACGATGACAATGAGAACTCGATCTTTGGCTGATTATGCAATCCAAGATGATAAATTGGTTCATATAATTGTGAATAATTAAGAGTACTTGCAAATCACCATCTTCATTAATTTTGGTGTTGCTAGGCTAAAACTGATTGCCATATACATCTTCTGAACTTGCTATATAAATTTGTGAGAAATCATTTAGTACCCAATTCAGTCTCAAAACGATACTGAATTAAGTATGGAATCCTTGAACTTTCTCTTTGAACATGGAAACTATGAAAAATGTGACAGAACTGAAAAATGTGACTGAACTGAAAAATGAACAGAAACCTTCTTTGAAATTTCATGTAGACCGATTGTAGAAACTTTGACTAAAATTTGACTTTCGGTTGCTATAGAATAATCTGGTGCTATCATTCCATGGATTTTGACCAGGCCTGGAATGATCACTACCTGGGGCATTTCATTTTTAGAGAGTCTGAAATGCACAGAAGAAGACTCCAAGGGAGTTTATTTTATGTACTTTTTCTGCTGAGCCCGGAAAAGAATAATTTTGTACTCAGCAGATCCCTAGATACTGCCACCTCATAAATTTATCGATCCTAAGTTAGCCACTACTCAGGGTATTCATTTTTAGAGAATCTGAAAAACCCAAAGGAGACCCCAGGGAGTTTTCTTTTACATACTTATTCTGCTAAACTTGGAAAAGAAAATCATGTAATCAGCGGATCCCTAACTACTATTGTCCCATTAATATTTATGAGCCTAGGTCAGCCATTGCTCTAAACATTCAATTTTAGGGAGTCTGAAACATTCAGAGAAAACTCTAGATTGTGTTTATCCGCAAATAATATGTCAATTATGGATAAAGGATAAACTTACCCTTAACAAATTTCCTATTTATTCTATGTGAATTGTGGAGGAAAACAAAAAGTCAACCCACTGTTATTTTATATTGTGTACATATACATACATATATATATCTATATATATATATATATATATATATATATATATATATAGTCATAAAAAAAAAATCAGTTTGAAGAACCAGCAGGAGTTGGGTCCCCCTTTTGAACCAACTCCATTTCTGGATCCCGCATCACATTCTGCAAAAATTCTTGGCGAGAGAGCGAACGGTGGTAGATTTTCAATCTATGACCATTTACCACAAATGAGGTCTGATCATCATCAATGGTTTTTATCCTGACTGAGCCATTATCAAAAACTTCATCCACTTCATAGGGTCCCAACCATTTGGTTGAAAATTTCCCTTTGAAATGTTTAAATTTACTATCATATAACAATGCCCAATCTCCTGGTTGAAAGACCTTTTTCTTAATGTACTTATCATGCCACCGAGCTCTCTGATCCTGTACTAACATGGTCTGTTGGAATGCATCTTGTCTAATCTCGTCAAGCTCATTTAGTTGAAGTATCCTTTGCTTCTGGGCCTCATTTAGATCCATTCCTAATTGAGTAGTTGTCCAGAATGTTTTTACCTGAAACTCAATGGGGAGTAGCACCTACTTCCCATATACCAACTCATAAGGAGTATGTCTCATCACATTCCTCCAAGTTATCTGGTAAGCCCATAATGCTTCAAGTAATTTGTCAGCCTAGTCGCCATGGTGAAGCTGAATTGTCTTAGTGAGGATGGACTCCAAGACTTTATTGGTGGATTTGACCTGTCCATTTGCCTGAGGGTGGTATGGAGTAGATTTCTAATGCTTGATCTGATACTGTTCAGTAATATCCTTCACTAGTTTGGATGTAAATTGTGTCCCCTGATCAGTGACAATCTCTCTAGGTACCCCAAACTGAGTGAAGATGTCCTCAAAGAGGAAATCTACAACAGACTTCTCAGTGGCAAAATATAAAGCCTTATCTTCCACCCACTTTTTCACATAATCAGTACAAACTAATATGTATCTCTTCTTCTTGGACATGGGAGAAATGGGCCCCACAAAATCCAATGCCCACTTTTCAAAAGGTTCTATTGATATCTGAGTTTGGAGAGGCATTTCATTGGTTGGAACTGGCCTCCCCATTCTTTGGCAGGCATCACAACTCGAAATGAACCTTTTGGCATATTTGAAAAGAGTGGGGCAGTAATAACCCGCATGTAGGGCCTTATAGATTGTTCTTCTATCTGCAAAATGGCCACCACAGGGTTCATTGTGGCAAGCTCTTAAGACATCATACATCTCATCTTCCCGCACACATCTTCTCATGATTAAATCAGGTCCTATGCGGTACAAGTCTCCCTCTATCCAAGAATAATTAGCACTTCACTGCACAATATTATGTTTTTCCCTCGTGGAAAGAATTTGTGGCAGCCTGCCTATCACCATATAGTTAGCCACATTAGCAACCCAAGGAATATGTATTAAGACAACAAATAAATTCTCATCCGGAAAATAAATATGCAACCAAATTATCTCGCCCATGCCTATCATTCAAAATATTAAATTCCTATAACAAAAGTAACCATATCATAATTCTTTTGTTAGTAATGGGCTTATTCATAAGGAACCTAATAGTAGAGTGATCAGTATGGACAAAAGTTTTGTAACCAGTAATATAGTGCCTAAATTTGTTGATAGCATGGACTACTGCTAATAATTCCTTTTCAGTAATTGTATAATTTAGCTCTGCAAGTGAGATATTTTTGCTAACAAAGTAAATAACATAAGGAAAGTGATTCTCCCTTTGTCCCAACATAGCTCCAAGGGCGGTGTCTGATGCATCAGTACAAATGTGAAAAGGGAGAGACCAATTAGGTCCTCTCAACACTGGAGCAGTAGACAATTTGTCCTTTAGTTCCTGAAAAGCATTCTGACAGTCAGTATCCCATAAAAAATCAGCACCTTTAGTTGCAAGGTCAAATTTTATCCCTTCTTATGATACATGATGTCCCAAAACAATTCCCTTTGTCTACATCATTTTACATTTAATATTACTAAGGGCCAAATGAGCTTCTTGACAATGAATCAACACTTTTTCCAAGTTCTTCAAAGCTTGTTGAAAGTCATCATTGTACACTGTGAAGTCGTCCATATAGACTTCCACACAGTCATGTATTAGATCAGAAAAAAATAGCTAAAACAACTCTCTGAAAGGTAGCTGGAGTGTTGCATAGACCAAAAGGAAGAACTCAATAAGCATAGGTGCCCCATGGACAGGTAAAAGTAGTCTTCTCTTGGTCTTTTGGGGCTATTTGAATCTGATTATAGCCACTGTACCCATCCAGAAAAGAGAAGTACTTTTTCCCCAACAATGTATCAAGCACCTGATCAATAAAAGGTAAAGGAAAATAATCCCACAAGGTAGCTTTGTTCAGCTCTCTATAGTCAACACAAATTTTCCATTTCCCATTTTTCTTGGGAACTACAACCAAGGGAGATATCCATTTACTGTCAAAGATAGGGTATATAAAATTTGCACTTTACTGCTTTTGCAATTCATCTTTAATAAATTCTTTTAGAGTCAGATTCATTCATCTTTATGGCTGCCTAACAGGCCTAACTTCTTCATTCATGTAAATGTGACTTGTACAAGTATCGATATGAATACCTTTCATGTCTAAATAGTCCCAAGAAAATGCTTCAGATTTTTTTTTAACCATATTTATTACCTGTTGTTTTTATTATGTACTTAATTTTGTACCAATGTACATCATTTTTCCTGCACTGATTTCAACAAGTTGAACACGTGCTTCACTGTTTTATTCCAAGGCTACCATAGTAAATGATGCAAACATAGCAGGGTGACAAGTTTCCTGAAATTCATTGCTGAAAACATGATGATATCCATTAAAAGAAATAGGATAATTAATGCAATTAATATCAAATAAGAATTGCTGCAAAACATATTCTTCATATTGTTCTTGAAGTCCTCTTGATTGTTCTAGAGTTAATAAGGGAAGCATACAGTCTTCTTCCCCATAGGGATTCTCCAACCAAAGAGGTACTTCAGCAACCAATTGGGCAGATGGAAAAATAGTCAATGTCTGAATTTGTGATCCATTAGAAATAGTCATTTCCCCATTTCTGCACCCAATAACAGCATCAACAGTGGCCAGCCAAGGTCGCCCTAAAACTACTGGATGTCCAGGTTTAGAATTTTTTGGGGAAATTATAATGAAATCAATTGGGTATTCCCAAGAAGCTATTGTTACCACTATGTCTTCTAGGACCCCCACAGGTTTAACAATGGACTTATCTTCCAACTCCAGCACTATGGGTGTAGGCCTTACTTCTTTTAATTGTAATAATGTCATGGTATCAATAGTCATGGCATTGATGGCTTCCCCCAAGTCTACTAGAGTATTGGGCAGAAGAGTTCCATTGATTTCTATGGTTACCACAGGGTTCCCTGGATCATTATATTTTGGTGGTAAACCAGATATCATTTCTGACATTTGGCTAATTACTTTAATATTCTGATTTTTACTTCTCTTTCTTCCTGGCTTTTTGATGCAAATATCCTTAATGATCTTGGTATAAATAAGAATGTCTCTAACAACTTTTAATAGAGGAATTTTTATGCAGACATTGCTTAATCCAAATTCCAAGTCATATTCCGGGAGCTTCAGTTTTCTTTACGAGAAATCTCTCCAGATAAGGAGGCTCCCTAGGTTCTTCTTGTGGTTCTTTTAGTTCATTGTTTTTTCTCATTTTTTTGTTTATAAATTTTATTTTTGGGTTCTACATGGGGATCCTCCTCTTGAATAATTACAACTGATTTGTTTTTATTAACTATTTTTCCTGATCTTAATTGAATTTTGTTAAAAGGAAAAAGTAGTAATAACATATGTGGGAAAAGGTTGTAGCTCAATATTTTGTACAGGTTGAGGAGGTCTATTATTAGGATTGGCAATTGGTTGTGCAGGCAGTTGAGTTGGGTGAGGAGGGTTGAGTGATTGTTGCACTTGCTGTGAAGATGAATTAGAACTTTGAGGTAAAGGAAAGGGTTGTTGTACTGGAGGTGGTAATGGCATTGAAGGTTGCTGATAATAAGATGAATTATATCCTTGCTGAAATTGAGGCATATTAGGTGCATAAGGCATGCAAGGTGGACATTGGTACTAGGGGTATGCTTGGATTTGAGGCTGAAATGTATTCCCATAAGGATTTCCTCTCCACCCCTGGTTCCAAGGAGAATTTTGAGGTGGTTGAGTAGGCCATGAAGGATAGGGTGGTTGAGAATTCCATGACTGATTTTGGGCAAAACCTTGCATATTAGGATCTTGATAAACATTATGGTTTGGCCCTCTCCATGATGGTTTTCTAATTGTTTGAGGAAATTCACTAGTCTCAGCCCCCCCTTTGTAAATAGTTTGCAATCCAGGAAGGGATGGGCATTGATCAGTGGCATGCTCATGTGTACAAATCCCACACACCTCTACCACATTGATGGGGCATTCTCTTTCAGCATGTGTACGCTTTCATTTAGGTCAGAAAATTCCCAAGGCAGCTTTTTGTTCTTGTTGTTTCTTTTTAATTTTTAGAGTATCTAGCAAGTCGCTAATGGTGTTTAAGATATCTATTTTAATTTTTTCCAGAAGGTTCCCCAGCTCAACTCTTGTGGCACCACCTTATACTGATTTCAGGTGTCTAGACGCATAATCCCTTGAGTTGCCCTGGACCCTTTTGCCTACCTTAGCTTGACTTCAAAAATAGGTTCTACATAATTCAGCTATTTCATCAAAGGGTTTTTTATAGATATCATCATAACTTAGGAGATTTAGTGTTTCAATGCACTCTTCCCTTAACCCCTTCAAAAAAACAGTCCTAAAGGTTCTCTCATCCAAGGTACCCACTCGTGATTTGCGATAGCTATAAAGGAACCTCTCTAGGTATTCCTCCAAGATTTCATCTTCCATTTGTTGCATCCTAAAGATATCGTTAAAATCTCTAATTTTACAATAGTCTTGATATTTCTTAAGGAAGATAGACTTCATGTCATCCCATGAGTAAATGGTGTGCTCTCCCAAGCTCATGAACCATCTCAGGGCTGAGTCTTTTAAGGTGGTAGGGAATAGTTTAATCTTGTGTTCATCATCATAATAATTATAGCTTCTACAAATAATATCAAATTCAAACAAAAATGAGTCAAGATCTTTAGAGGACATACTGCGAAAAAATGGAATAGATGTCAGTGGTATATTCTTCATATTGATATTTCTGGTGATGTCCAGAATAGGAAATCCAAAGGTAGTTTCTACATCATCTTCTTATTCCTCGGGTCCCCCTCTTGGTCCATCTCTTTGGTCATTATTTCCTCTGATATGGATTTTGTCATTACCTCCAATGTGGTTTTCCCCATTGTTTCTTTTTTCCTCTCCTTTGTTGGCCGTCTTTACTACAAGTTCAAAAGTAAGCTCCAATATAGTGGTTCGGCTGGAAGAGGATTCGAATGAATTGAGCCCAATGTAACCAAGTCTCAAATCCCTTCGAGGTCCCCCTGCTGTAGATTCCACTTGTCAGATTACCACCAATTTTGTACCTACAACAGCTGCCAAGGAAGTTTGTCTTTGTTATGGTATACTTTGAGGTTTTTATGCCTCCTTTTGATGTGGTATTCTTTTTTCTAATGCCACCTTTCTAGTGGAGCTTTCTCCCTCCTCTCTAATATCTACATAATGATCAACTGGATTAGTTGGGGGTGTTTTTGTGGGACAAAATAATTCTAAAAACGATATTTTTCTTGAAATAAATCTACCCTTACTATCCCTAGGCCTACCTATACTTTTGCACATAAGAAAAATAAAACACTACAGAAATTCACTAAAGACAGCCAAACTTTGGAGCAACCCCACCATGTTGGATAAGTGACTCTTCACTCACGTCTTACCGTATACCCTTCACCCTCTGATTTCCCTACAAAATCGTTGCAAAACATAAACTCTAAATAAAATGTTACCTAGACCATTTGCAACTCCTCAGCAACACCACAAAAAATTTTAGGGATTTATATGTCGTTGGGTTCCCTAAATTAAATTGTCATCCGAAGTTCGTAAACTTTGAGTTACAATGTGTTCTGATTCAAGCCCTAAAAGGTTCTAGTACGAAATTATGTACGAAATGATCAATTCCTATATCTAATTATCTCATCCAGAAAATCTGAAGTGAAGAAACATATTTTACTATAATCTAATCTATCTCATTCAACATCCAAATCACCATTCTATTTTAACTATGACTTATTTAACTCAAGAACTCATTCAGAAATAAAACAGAGATATATCACTATTGATGTTTTCAAACCAAACTAACAGTAACCTGATTCAAAATTATTGCACAAGCTAATTCCCGAGATACTATGAATCAAAGGAAACTCAATGATAACTCAACCCAATCCCTATGTGCTACTTGATTCAAACAACTCAACATTCAAAAGGAAGAATTGATACTCTTCTAATTCAAAGCTAATTTAAATCACAAAAGACAGCTTCAACCTATTTTAATATTGAATGGAAATAATTCTAATTGGAACCTTCGATGAAATGAATCAAATAACCTTTTATCTATTTAAATGACGATTACACTATGATTCAAGTAAATCCTACATGGGAAATCAAAATAACTATGTTGCAAATGTCACACAATTCCTTAAAGCATTAATACACGACCTATCCTAACCAATAATACTTTATTTCCAATCAATTTTGTGTATGCCAAACAGAGCACAAGCTATAGGAGCCTCGTTTCACTAGTATATATATGCATACTCATAAATTATGGAAACACTTTTAGATCAAAATAAGAGGTTTAATTCAAAACACAAACATCTGTTTCTTCATAAATGTATTTCGAATTAAAACTTCCCTTTTTCCAACCATTCATGAATGTAAAAGTGTGATCATGAAGCTAATCATGTACAGGATATGTCTATAACAATGCTCCACAACTTGCAAAGATTTTACTAGTGATACATTTGTTACCAAAGTTATGAAAGCAAAGAGAAATATTAAGTACGAAATAAAGTACTAGAATTATGAAAACCATTAACAAATCAATTTAAAAATGAAATTCAATTATATTTACTTAATCAAAACACACTTTCTTATACACTACAATTATTACAGGACTTGATTCAAGTTTCGTGGTGGGCCCTTGTGATCAGGTGCTCAGTGTTTAGCTCAAATATCAAAGTTCTCAAAATGGCTCGAAACTTGAACAACCGTGTCCATCTCGGAAAAACAATCCTAACGCAACTCATTTCGTCGAAAATCGAGTTCGTATGAGAAAGTTATTGTGTTCTGATCACTTTACTAAACAGGAAAAAATTACAAAAAAAAATGCCTAGTCACTACACAGTTAGCAGTTTGTACTACTAATGTGGCAGGTGACTAGGCATGGTCAACGCAGGTCAATGGTGAATCACGGATGGACAAGTGGCATTATCTAATTGGGTTGTATAGTGGTGTGTTGGCACATTTTTATTTGTTTATTTTGAACAAATGGAAGAATGCCATGTGGCAAGCCCCAAGGCCGCCACGTGGCACCTCCAAAAGGTCAGGTTGGAGGTACATATATATTGGAGAAAAATTTTGGTTGGAGGTCAGGTCGAACCCACGACCTCTAGCCTACTGTTCCTACGCCTTAACCGCTTTCTCTACACCATGTTTCTTACCCCAATGGTTCGTGGATTATATTTAACATTGAGTGTTGTGGAGTTGGGTGGTTAGGGGAGGGCCAGCCCACAAACCATCTCTCCCCCCATGTGAATGCAACGTTATAAACTACAACAGTTAAGATAACCCGGTAGCTTTGGTAAACCACAACACTGTGACAGTTGACATGTGAAAATAAGGGTTGTAACATGAAACGGTTAGCACAGAGGACATTCAACAACTCCGCGATGGTTCCGCATGTGAACATTCACCGCAACCCCAAATGGTCAGCTAATCTGGCAGCTCCAAAACTAAGCGGATTAATTGACTCCACATGTGAACAGTCCACCAAAGTTGTCGGAGGTTACGTTTTATGTTAGCGCTAATCTCGTTTTAAATTTAATTAAGCACAGTTTAAGCCTTAATTAACTATGAGTTAAACTGGCGGTAAGTTTGTGGTGCCCCCAAATTCGGGCTTGCCTCCAGATTTAGCGGGGCTAACTGGAGATATTCCATATTTAGAGGAGTTTTTCTAGGAAAACACTGACAGAGCCATAGGGAAGTCAATTTTTGACCAAATGGAGCTTAGAAAGAGGTGTCCTTAGCTAATTTGGATATTATGAACACATTGGTGCAGGTATCAGGAGCCATAGAGCTTTGTAAAATAGAATTTTTCCACATTGAGCTAATACAGAGGCCCATGCCATGGAAGTTGGACCAAGGAGATGTATCCCAAGAGGGGTGAACTCCTTCATCAAAACACTTTGTTAAAGTGTCTCTTTGATGGTTTGTTCTACTTTGAATGTATGTTCTTCAGTATTTGTTTTGAAGCTATTTTTCTCATGAATGTCATGTTAAAACTTAAGGAAATTTACCTGATTGTATGCACAAACAACTAAGGAAACCTCAGCACAAGAAGCAATAAGAAAGCATATGTTTAGAATTCTGTAACTGTTATTAGCACAGAAAAACTAGTCATACAAAAATAGATCAATGGTATCAAAGAAAAGGTTGAATTTCTTGATTGCTTGAGTTTCTGCAATTAGGGTTTTAATGGTTGCAAAATTGTGATTCTTACAAGGTTAAAGTTGCAGAAAGGAGAAGGGAAGCTATTGGTTGCAACTCCTAAGGTAATGCCCAGAAGAAGGACAGCCACAAGGCCACAATCTCCACCACCCAAAGTTCCAATTCTAACTATACTTGAAACTCCTCAAGTTTTGTCTTCAACTGACATTAAAGAGGTACAAGCAGTACCCATTTCTGAGCCTAAATCCACAGCCATTATGTCTGGAGAAAGAGAGCCTGAAGGTCCCTCTTTAGAAGAGGAAGAATTCAAGAAATATTTCTTCACTTTAACTAAGATGGTTAAAGTCCTCTATGAAGAGAGGAACACTAGAATTGTTGGAGAGAGTTCTAAACCTCCACATGGAGAAGGAATATCAAAGGAAAACAAATATGAGAAGAAGGATTCCAAAGGGAATGGTGGAAATCCACCTCCATCTCCACCATCCTCATCATCTTCCTCATCATCCTCATCATCTCACATAGCATCATCTACCACTACCACCATTGAAACTTTCCATACACATTCAAAAACCCCAAAAGGAAAGACTCCATTACTGAAATTGGACATAAAATTCGAACTTACCATGTACAATGGAGAGGTGAATGCAGAAAAGTTGGACAACTGGATTCGACAGTTGGAGGTATACTACAGAATTCAGAACCTTCAAGAAGATGATATAAAGATCTAGTTGGCTTCATTAAGGCTAGAAGGAGTTGCACTAGTTTGGTGGGAAGAAAAGACTCAAGAGGAAATGAGAATCCATGGTAATATATCCATTACTTGGGTTGAATTTGTTTCTGCAATTAAAAGACAGTTTTATCCTTTAGCCTATATGAAAAAATCCATTATGAGTTGGCAGAATTTTAGGCAGCTTAAAGGCCAAATAGTCCAATATTATACACAGGAGTTTAGGAAAAGGGATTTGTTATTAGGAGTGAATTTGAATTCCCAAGATACACTGTTGAAATATATTGGGGGTTTACATTCCTATCTGAAACATACTATTCTTATGTTCAATCCAAACAACTTAGATGAGGTATGTGTGCAAGCCATGCACCTTGAATCTAGAGGAAAGAACATTTAGGAAGAGGGTAGTAAGAGGAATCCATTCAAGGGTAAGGAGAAAGAGAAGGGTGGAAAATGGAAGGGAAAGAAAAATGCAAGTGTGAAGAAAGAAGGGGAGAAAATCACATGCAAACATTGTTCCAAAGAGGGGCATGATGAAGCCCACTGCTAGAAATTGCATCTCGAATTAAAGCCTAAGAAACAAAACAATAAGGGAAAAAAAAAGATGACCACTACCATACAACATGACCTTGGTTCAAACTCTGGTGATGAGACCAATATTTCATCCATGGTTACAAAAAGGAAAAGAAATTGTTGCAAGTACTAGTTCATCACATATTCAAAACAACACTCCAAATGAAGAGTCAAGAATAGAGTTGTTTCATGTAAGAGTGATTTTAAATCATACAAAGGTTGATGCTTATTTGATAGTGGGTCACAATCAAACTTGATTTCAGAAGACTTGGTTAAAAAACTAAACCTTGAAACTGTACCTCATCATAAGACATATCCATTGGGTTGGATAGTTAACAATGAAAATTTACAGGTTACAAGGAAGTGTTTATTCAAGTTCGCCATTACTGAAAAGTTCATTGATGAAGTTGAGTTAGATGTAGTTCCACTTGACATCTCAGGAATCATTTTGGGTAGTCCTTATTTGTATGATAGGAAAGTAGTATTTTATCGCCATGACAACAAATACATATTTCTCAAGAATGGGGTGGAGTACATAGTGAGAGCCCATCACAAAAAGTTGAACATTTGTTTGGCTAATGCAAGGCAGATGAAGAGACCAGTGAATGCAAGTAAAAATTTTGGGCTTCTCGTGATCAAGAAAAAGAATGATATTGATTATGAATCTTTTGAAGGTTGTGATGATAAATTGAAATCTGATTTGTTTGATGTGGTAAGCAAGCATGGTGAGATGTTTCAGGAACCAAAGGGGTTACCTCCCAAGAGGGGAATTCAGCATGAGATTCAGTTGCAACAAGATGTTCCACTTCCAAACATTGGCATGTATCGCATGTCTATTATGGAGAGCTTGGAAATCAAAAATAAAATTCAAGAATTGTTGAACAAAGGTATCATACACCCATCTACTTCGCCATGTGGTTCGCCCATTGTCTTGGTGCCAAAGAAGGATGGAACTTGGCGCATGTGTGTGGATTTCTGTGCACTGAAAAAAATCACGGTAAATAATCATTATCCACTCCCAAGAATTGATGATTTGCTTGATCAGTTGAGTTATGCAAAGTATTTCACTAAGTTAGACTTACGAAGTGGTTATCATCAAGTTAGTATAGTTGAAGACATTTGGAAAACTGCATTTAAAACTAAACAAGGATTGTTTGAGTGGCTTGTTATGCCTTTCGGTCTTACAAATGCTCCAACTACTTTCATGAGGGTAATGAATGATGTATTGAGACCATTTCTAGATGATTTTTTCATTGTCTACTTAGATGATATCCTCATATTCAACAAGTCAAGAGATGAACATGTCATGCATGTAAACAAAGTACTTGATGTCTTGAGAAAATAACAGTTGTTTTTAAAGATGTCGAAGTGTGAATTTGGCAAGAATTCTTTGGTGTATTTGGGACACATTGTTGGAGGAGGTGAGCTGAAGATCAACCCCTCTAAGGTTGAGGTCATTCTGAATTGGCCCAAGCCCAATACAATTACAGAGGTAATAAGATTTTTAGGGGTAGCACAATATTGGAGAAATTTTATCGCTAATTTTTCTTCCATTTTAGCTCCATTACATGCATTGACAAGTGTCAGGAAATTCTTCCATTGGTTAGATGTACAGAAGAAAGAATTTGATGCTTTGAAGCAAAAGATAAGTTCAGCACCAGTATTGGCACTTTCAGATCTTAGACAGCCATTCGAGATTCAAACGGATGCAAACGATTATGCCATGGGAGCAGTTCTATTGTAGCATGGTAAGCCCATTTCATTTCATTCTGAAATCTTTAATGGAGTTGTAACTAACTATCCCACATATGACAAAGAACTTTATGCATTGGTACAAAGTGTTAAGAAATGGAAGCACTATTTTATGGGGAAGGAGACTATCATCCATACCGAACATCAACCATTGCAATATTTACAGTCAAAGTCAAATTTGTAGCAGTCACAACATTTCAGATGGATGGATTTTATACAACAATTTCATTTGCTTATTAGGTATAAAAAGGGAATCTATAATAAGGTAGTTGATATGCTTTCAAGGCCTATTGTAAATTCATCTGTTATACTCAAGCATAATTCTGTTTTGCATGAAAGTTACATAGAACAATATGCAAATGATAGTGACTTTCAAGAAGTATATGCAAGATTGAGTCAAGGAAATCAAATTGAAGAGTTGGATTATCATGCACATAACAGTTTGTTGTATCACTTGGGCAAGTTGTGTATTCCACGGGGAGAAAGAAATAGTATCGTAATGGAGGCACACACTTCATTGATTAATGGACACTTTGGTGTAGGCAAGACAGTAGTGAATCTTCAAAGGTATTGTTATTGGCCATGCATGTTGGATAATGTTTCTCGTTTCATAAGAGGATGTTCTTTATGTGCTACAAGTAAGCCTAGAAATAGGAAAATTGGTTTATACACTCCACTTCTGGTACCTTCACGTCCATGGGAGAGTATCTCAATGGATTTTGTAGGAGGTCTTCCATTGTCAAGGAAAGGTCATGATTACTTATATGTAGTTGTAGACAGGTTCAGCAAGATGTGCATATTAACACCATGTAAAAAGAAAATTACAGCTGAACAAACAACTCATCTTTTTTTCCAAAACATTTGGGTTCATTTTGGTCTTCCTACTTCTATTGTAAGTGATCGAGATTCTCAATTTTTTGGGAATTTTTGGTCAAATTTGTGGGACATGGTGGACAAAAAGCTGAAGAAGAGTACAACCTTTCATCCACAAACACATGGAAAAACAGAGGTGGTCAATAGAAAAGTTATTCATATTCTTAAAGGATATTGTAGCAAACATCCCAAGCTGTGGGATGAATAGTTGCATTACATATAGCATGCATACAACAGGGCAAAGCATTCTTCCACAAACACATCGCCATTTGAGGCATGTTATGGGTACTTGCCAAGATCACCATTGGACTTCATCTTTGAGAAAGATGTCGCCATCGATGGTCACAGTGACATCGATAAGGCAAGGAATTTCATAGAGAAAATTCAGTTGATACATCATACAGTGCAAGAATAGCTTGAGAAAAGTCAAAGCAGCTACAAGGCAAGGCATGACAAACACCGGGTTGATCATAAATTTCAATTTGGTGACAAAGTTGGTTATATATTAGCAAAGAGAGACTTCAAGGGGAAGGTAAAAATATTAAACCAACCTGTTATGGTCCTTTTAAAATTCTGGAAAAGATTGGTAACAATGCATTTAAGCTTGTTTTGCCTCCTTATATGCAAATATATTCTATTGTTAATGTTGAGAATTTGAGATTGTTTGAGCCTCCTTTGATTGATGATCAAGGAGAGCATGTTTAGTTGCCATAAATCGATGATTTCTCTCCAAAATATATAGATGAGCTATAGTAAGATCTCATACTTGACAAAAGAACTAGGACTTCGAAGAGAGGGGATGTTGAATACCTTAGAGTGGGACTCAAGGGACAAAAGCCTTCTCAAGACAAATGGTGGCAAACCAAGAAGGTGAGGGGTTGTACCCTCACCTGTTGAACAATTGATAGTATATTTTGGGTTCCAAAAGGATTCTAGTGGGGAGGAATGATTAGGTGCTCAATATTTAGCTCAAAAATCAAAGTTCTCATAATGGCTCAAAACTTGAATGATCGCGTCCGTCTCAGAAAAATGATCCTAACACAACTTGTTTCATCGAAAACTGAGTTCGTATGAGAAAGTTATTGTGTTCTGATCGCTCTGCTAAATAGGCAAATTTTGCAAAAAAAAAATGCCTAGTCACTGCATTGTTAGCAGTTCGTACTATTGATGTGGCAAGTGACTAGGCATGGTCAATGCAGGTCAAAGAGAAAATTAGGGATGGATAAGTGGCATTATCTAGTTGGGTTGTACAGTGGTGTGTTGCCGCATTTTTATTGGTTTATTTTGAGCCAATGGAAGAATGCCACATGGCAAGCCCGAAGGTCACCACGTGGCACCTCCCAATGGTCAGGTTGGAGATATATATATATTGGAGAAAAATTTTGGTTGGAGGTTAGGTCAAACCCGCGACCTTCGGCCTACCGTCCCCGCACATTAACCGCTTGGTCTACACCATGTTTCTTACCCCAATGGTTCGTGGATTATATTTAATGTTGAGTGTTGTGGAGTTGGGCAGTTAGGGGAGGGTTAGCCCATAGGCCATCCCTCCCCCCATGTGAATGCAATGTTATAAACCACAACAATTAAGATAACACGGCGGCTTCATAAAACCACAACACTGCAACAGTTAACATGTGAACATAAGGGTTGCAGCAAGAAATGGTTAGCATGGCGGACAGTCAACAACTCCGCAACGGTTCTACATGTGAACGTTCACCGCAACCCCAAACAGTCAGGTAATCGAGCGGCTCCAAAGCCATGCAGGTTAATTAACTCCACATGTGAACAGTCCACCAAAGCCATCGAAGGTTACGTTTTATGTTAGCACTAATCCCATTTTAAAATTAATTAAGCGCAATTTAAGCCTTAATTAACTATGAGCTAAACTGGCAGTAAGTTTGGTGGTGCCCCCAAATTCAGGCCTACCTCCAAATTTAGCTTGGCTAACTGGAGATATTCTAGATTTAGCGGAGTTTTTCTAGGAAAACACTCACAGAGCCATAGGGAAGTCAATTTTCATCCAAATGGAGCTTAGAAAGAGGTGTTCTTGGCTAATTTGGATTTTCTGAACACATAGGTGTAGGTATCAGGAGCCATAAATCTTTGTAAAACAACATTTTTCCACATTGAGCTAATATAGAGGCCCAAGCCATGGAAGCTGGACCAAGGAGATGTAGCCCAGAAGGGGTGAACTCCTTTGTCAAAACACTGTGTTAAAGCGTCTCTTTGATGGTTTTTTGTACTTTGAATGTATGTTGTTCATTATTTGTTTTGAAGCTATTTTTCTCATGAATGTCATGTTAAAACTTAAGGAAATTTACCTGATTGTATGCAAAAACAACTAAGGAAACCTCAGCACAAGAAGCAATAAGCAAGCATATGTTTAGAATTTTGTAATTATTATTAGCACAGAAAAACTAATAATACAAAAACAGATCACCTTTCCACTACCTAGAGCAAGCCTAAACTAACTCAGTACTTTGTGAATCAAAAAAACATGAACAATTAAATGAGAGTAAAAGTCAAGACAATATATAGATTAAAACTTCAACAATACATCAGTTTAGAAGTTATATCTTAATATAATATAATTTAAAAGTTTGTGCCACAATCACCAGCTCAGCCTGAGCGTATACCTCCTTATGCAAATCTATATCTATGTGTGTAACTTTATATACAAAATATCGGGCCTTTTAAAGAGTTCAAGTTGGTGAAAAAGAGTTACAACCGATTAACTAGGGAAAGTAAAAATATATAAGATCAGGGCTAAGTTAGGCCAAGTGGGATCTCTGGGATGATTGCAACCGAACTTGTCTTGATCATGGCACTATACTTTAAATTACAAAACTAATCCATGTTCAAGAATGAGAAGGCCTATTATGGGGTTTCGAAGGTTAACTGGTTGCCTGATGTTGAGTAGAGTATTGAATGAGCTGCAAAACTAAGTACAGAATGGTGGTTCCAAAAATAATTGCTTGTTGAAGTGTCGAATTATGCGTTGGATTGTATATTGGACTATGTGTTGAACTTTGTACTAACCTGTCCACGTACTTCATATGTCTGTGAGTCCTTATACAGATTAGTCAAATTAATTCAAGAGTTATGATTTCATTTAACATCTACCTGAACTAATTAAAGACATATGAAAAATAGCACTTAGTAATAAATATTACCTCCACTGTAAAGTAGTGCGGTTTAGCTGGTGTGGAGTGATTTTAGGGTACAAAAAGGGTAAAGTAGGGTAAATGACAGTTAAAACAGTGGAATAATATGTGAAAAATGGGTATAAAAGTAGGGCCCAACAGTATCTACCTTTGTATGTTTTGTAATGACCCTAATATGGAAAAGATCACTTCTTTCTTTATCATTTTGAGATTCAGTAAGCTTACTAGAAAAACTGGTACTTGCATTAGAAGTTATACCTTTCATTTCCATGGCTATGATTTTTCTTTCATCACCTGAATCAAATCCTAGATGTTGTTGAGTTGTAGCAACAGTCTTTTGTTTCCCCTTGTGTTATAGACAAATTTGTGCCTTACAGCAACAAGCATGAATTGTCAATAATCCAAGGGATCCAAAGTTCCCTAGACATGATGTTCCTACCCCTAGAGGAACAAGGTCAGCAAACCAACAGCTCTCAGATCAGTTCTCCACCTGAAAACACTCAAAAACAAGCAATCCTGAAATCAAAGCAGGTGCTCCACTAGGTTTCTGCGCTGAAACTCAGTTGCTCCATGGTGTACCTGCGTTGCAAAGCAAGTGGAACAAAGGCCACCTGCGCTGAGCGAGATGGGACAAGTGGCACACTGAGTCATTGCTCTGGAATCTTCCAAAAATGACACTTGGATCAGGTATTTCGCCTTGTGATGAGTCAGAGGCTCTGTTTCTCCAAGTGGAAGCAAGGTTCTCCAAGTGGACTCAAGAACTGAAGATCAACTAAAGATTAACTGAAGAGAGAGAGGACACAAGGCAGCTACACATCAGTTGCAAGCTGACTCATCCTTTCTCAATTCATCTATATATTGAGCTCTCTCCTATGAGCTCAGGAGGCTGGAATTTTGTGCAAAGTAATGATATGCTGTTGGTTTCACTATTGAGCTATTGGGTGATTGTTTGAGAGAGGTGAAGAGGAGAAATTCTTTCTGCTGGGAGGTGTTGCTGGGTTGGAGCCTTCAATGGTTGTAATACTCTCAGAACCTTTACTTCTTCATTAATAAAAGCTATTGAGGTTCTTCTATGTGCTCTTGTTTCAATAATATATTGTGATGATTGCATGTTTGGTTTACACTAATCCATGAACCAGTTATGATTGCATGCCTCTTGTAGTTTCCTTCTTTGTTATTTTGTAGGATCTCATTGTAGCTGGGCAAGCAAAAGAACAAGGAGCTAGGAGCAAGCGGCCAAAGAGAAGAGTTTGGATTCGACATTAAGCGCAAGGCAACGGTTAGTGCATTTCTCCATTCTCTTTTGCTTTCATAAAGAAGTAAACCTTAAGTAGTTTGTTTTACAGTTGTTGCTAAGGAACTATCACCCTTAGAGTGGGATAGGGTCATCCGAGTCGGATTCTTTTCCCTACAACAAACTGGCGACTCCACTGGGGATCGTATCTGTTTGATTGTGTTTGTAGTATTTTGCTATTCATTTCCTGAACAAAAGAGTACCAAATCGAAAAGCTTTTGACTATATCAAAAGCGAAGTAGAGGGCAGCTACTCTAGCTCATTTCTGAGCAAGTTCATGATTTGAAGAGCTGATCTACAAGGATCCTTGTAAGCTCTTAGTGATAGCTTTTCACCTTCCTAATCATCCCTTTGAGTGTGCTTGACTGATTGCTTCTGATTTGAGTAAAAACTGTGCATTTTTGAGAAAATTATGACCCGGAAACTGTGAAAACGCAACTTTCGTTTTCCAAAGCAGGTAGTACACAGGCTACCTGCTTTGCAATGCAGGTCCCGAAGGGGCTACCTGCGCTGAGAGCCAGACTGGCTGTGCAGCACCTGCGTTGGCCCAATTTTTCCTAGTGCTGTTGGGGTTTCCTCCTTTTCTCTTGCCTGTTTTCACTATTGATTTGGCTGCCAGTTACCAGTCTTGCACCTGTTCTGAAACCAATATTACTTGCCATCATTCCGCCTCTGTTATATAACGAAATTGTACTTGTTCTTTGTATTTCTTACTCATTTACAATTTCCCATAACGAAAAGTAAACTAGTCTTGCTTTTGGCCTCTTAGATCTGAACCTGTGTTAGGCATTTTGCTGGTCTAAAGAGTTAGCTTGTTTGTTGTCCATAGCTGATTAGTCATTTACTTTCATCATTATGGTTTGATTTCATGCATTTCCAGTGATTAAGCAAGTGAATCTTAAGGTGTCTTTTGATTTTGGACAAGCTTGTTTACTTTCGCTTTAAATCGAAATCAAAGTTATATAACAACTTTCTTTTTGTAACCCATCCACATTAAGAAAGGGAAAAGAAAATACATGCATTGTGCATTTTGCATTTGACTGTTTGCTTGACGATTTAGGAAAAATTTGCATTTAGTGTGTGCTCTATGATCTGTGTGAAAAGATTTGCCTTTCTTTTCCCTCAGTAGTTAAGGTTTTCAAAGTTGAAAGATTGAAAAGTTTGCTTCTCATCTTAGACTGCATTCAGGAATTTGTTACATACATCTCGTGGTGATCCTTAAAGGCAAACTGCTAAGCAAGATCAACATTAAAATAAATCCAATTTACATAACAACGCTTTGTAACATAACGCAAACAAATAGAGGTCTAGGTAGAGACGTGTTCCGGCGTCGTTAAACATAGTGACTGTCGATCTCTACGAAGGTGGGTGATTCCTCCTGAGAGTCGGTGGCACTAATACGGACTTGTGCTCCCACGTACCATCGCGTATATATTGGGAGACCCCTATAGGCAATTATCCTTTATCCATAGGAAGCCGTGTCGGCCGCCCTATTGATCGCGATGCAGTGAACACAGCATTCATGAAGATCGACCACCCGTACCGTAAAACGTATTCTGTGGTTTCGCGAAAAGTTTGGCACACCCTCTGCCTAGAACTCCAGAGAAGTTTCTTTTGGCCTTTTTCAAACTCTATAACTGAAAAAGTCCATCCGAGCATTTGTCACTTCGGGCTCGTTAATACATCGAAGGAGACTAGAGTCATCTTTAGCTTTTTCTCGACTCTTAAAACATGAAAAAGCAAGTTTGTGTCTAAAAGCGTCGTTAATAAAATTTATTTTAAACGGAACATAATCACCTGTTATTCCCACGTTGATCTTTCAGTTGAAAAGTATGGAGCCCACCAACCAAGGAAGTAACCTTGGTGGAAGTCCCAATCCCTTCTCCTCTTGGGGAGATGTTGGTGCGCCTCATATGGCCACATTGTCACTTCCAGGATTGACAATTGGCCTACCTGTATGGCTCTTTTCAACTAATGTAGTTCAAATCGCCACAAATCCTGAGCAGTCGAATCAACAGTCAGACCAGTCTAGAGCTGCCCACCAGCCTTCCACTTCTTACATTTCTTCCTCTGATCCTTCATCTTCACAAGGTAGAGCCGGCAAAAGTCAGCCTCCCATGGAGAAGAAGGAAAAGAAGAAGAAAGAAAAGAAGCAGAAGGGGCCTATGGCGAAGGCGACTGGGGGCAAGCAAAAGACATCTAACAAAAATCCACACACTGCACCGACCGGGCCTAAATCGCCATGTGTCATTTGCAAAGGGACCCACTTCCATCGTGATTGTCCTTGTATTCCTCGGATACTAAGGGACTGGTCCCCCAGGTTGCACAATCCGGTAGCATCAACCTCTGGTAGTCATGTTGATTGCAATCTGTCAACTAGCGAGAGTGAAGGACGAAAAGGGAGACCAAGATCACCCTGTATGTTGTGTGAAGGCGATCATGCCATCCACCGATGTCCATTCTTAGATGAGGCGAAGAGAGTTTTGGAAGATCGTCGGGTATCACCGTTACGACTTCCTCCTGGATACCAAAAACTCGTGCCTAATCCCTCGATAGTTGAAAATCCAGTTGGCCCGCTCAAGTGGTCAGCTGAAGTGTCGGTCATTGAGAATGAACCAATTGAATCCAGACCAGACGAAAGTCTAAAGGTCGAAACGGCAGTTGACCCGGTTCTTCCTTCAGAGGTTTCATCCTCAAATGACACCGTCGTTGAAGATTCATCTTCAAATGACACCCTCACTGAAGAGAATAAGGATGACACCGTCCAGATTCTTTTCATCAACACAGACTCTGATGAGCATCAGGGCAATGCGCCCATTCCTTTATCGCAGGAAGGAACATCGTCAGGGTCGTATCCGGCCGTGTATTCGGTCCCACCACCAAGCAACCTAGTTGTATCCTTTGATTGGAATCAACTAGGCAGACCCCGGTTACCAGCCAATATCCCATTCAGAATCATAGTCCAAATCTACAGAATGGTGATGGCTGGAACTATCATTGATGAAGGGGCATCTGTGAGTATCCTTTCCTCTATTGGTTGGAAAGCACTGGGTTCCCCGGCGCTTTTACCTGAGATGAGAAATCTATCAGGTTTTGATAAAGGAACCAGTCGCCCATTAGGGATTCTCCCCAATGTTCCCATTACATTGAGGAAGAAGACAGTTCATATGAATGTCATGGTCGTCCAAGGACCCTTGGATTATAACCTACTCCTTGGACGGGACTATATATATTGCATGGGAGCTATAGTCTCCTCACTCTTTAGAGTAATGTGTTTTCCACACGAAGGAAAGATGGTCAAGCTCGTAGACCAACTTTCATTTCCGGGATCTCGCATCGCAAATAGTCAAATACCAACCCTAAACGGCTTATTCACTCAAGAAATGCCTCCACCCCCGGTTCTACTTCCCGATGAATGCGAGTGATTCGGAAAGATATAACTGGGACCCAGGGGGCATGCACCCTGGCCTGCCTTGGGCAGAGGAAACCTTGGGTATAAAGTTAATTTCCACAGAAGAATGGACTAGTCCGTACCCCGTCCAAAGAAGGAAGAGAGGGTTGTTCTAGAATAAGATTCTTTTGTCAAAGTTATGTGAGTGAGATAATCTGCTTCTCGCTCCCCTTGTCTAGATAATTAGGATACCGAGGAAGGAGATCCATTTGTGGCGGCAAGTAGCCACCATCTTTGAAGGCAAGCCTCACCCATTAAAACATATGTTTTGAAGGATAAGTAGGGGCAGCCTCCAAATAAAGAGATGAAATTGCTGCAACAAGTGGTCACCGTCTTTAGTAACCTAGTGATAGACATCGCCGGAAAAAGGGGTTGAGTTTGCGGCAGCGAACAGAACTATTTTTCGGATAATAAGTAAGAGGCAGCGCCTCGAAATTATACTTTATACCTGGGGGCATGCAAACCTTTTGGAGTGCAGGCATGGGACGACTATTTATTTTTTAAATTTTTAGGTCCTCCCTTTAAACCTGTAGGTCTAACCCGTTAAACTCGTAGGATTAGCCGTTTCCAGCTTGCATAAAGAAAGGATGTGGGGCAAAAGTTAAAACTTGCCAAATTGGAGTAACTAGTGAGGTATAGCTCCTTAAATATGACTACCTCACCTGAGGCGTTTCTTGTATTATGACTGGTATGTTCGAGCAGTTTTAGCACACAGTTCATGCTCGTTAAAAAATAAACGCAAGATCCGAGCAGTTTTAACACATAGTTCATGCTCGTTAAAAAATAAACATAAGTTGTGAGCAATCTTCCCCTAGAGTTCAAGCTCACCCAGAAAAAATGAACCGGTAAATAACCTTGGTAAATGTAACCTTTGACAGCCATATTAAAGCCCTTGGTCGTGTTCTTGCAGTCTCACCTCCATCCGTTCATTTGGCCAATCGTTCATCTCCATATGTTTGTTTACCCGTTTTGAGGAACAGCTGCGAAGAGTGATTTCACTAAGCCATCCTTGTGACACTGCCGTGATTGGAATATTCCAACCTGTACCTGGAATCTGCTGCTGCCCTGTTAATCACTCGTTCCTCGAAAGACGAGTCGTCTTTAAGCTCTTTTCACTGACTCGTAAAATATGAAAAGATTGCCGAGTTTTGGCCTTCCAGCTCGTTAAAGCGACCGGAAAGCTATCCCTCCTCTAGATTTTAATCTTTTTGGACCCGAGGGATTGTTGCACAAAAAGATCGAGCGCTTGTTTTGTTCGGCTCGTTAAAGCAATCGAAAATTCATCCCTTCTGTATTGTTTTATACTTTTTCGGACTTAAGGGATTAGAAGACGAAAAAGGAATTTTGGAGTTAACTTTCCGTACCTTTTCAGACTCTCTAAAAATGAAAAGGACCGAGTTTTCCTTGTCGTTAGACTCGTTAAAATGATTAAATAGCGACAAACTTGTCTTTAGACGAGAAAGAGTTTCCCTATCGCTAGGCTCGTTAAAACATAGCGATGGGCTTGCCCGAAGGGCAGGTTATAGAACAAGCATATGTTATCCTCCTCAAGCTTGACAAAAATAAAGAGGTACTGGTCAGCAATGACTGGGGAAAAATTGGGAGAACCTCACAGCATTAATGGTAGCAAGTCGCTCTTGAACATGACACTTTGTCCTCCGTATCACATCGGGTTGGGTTGTTTCATTCACTGGTCTCATAACCATGGTCCTCGCCACACCATCCACAATTGGGGTAATGCTACCAATCCATCACATCAGTGTCGTTATATGTTCAAGAGATGTGGTTCTGCAAAGAGTCAACCGTGTCCCATCCACTGCCATACATTATCCTTCATCCACTTCATGACCGCCACCCTGAATCATACATCACAGTTTGTTTTCACCTCATCACAATCACTAGCTCCGTTCCGTGTCACTGATGTGGGATTCATTAAGGCCCTCCTTTGACGGATCGCTCCTTGTCGACATCAGCTCATTATCCAAGGAGTTGATCTAGGAACAACCCCTTCAGTACTTTGAAGCTTGCATGCCTCAATGGCAAGTTTCTCACTTCCGGCGACAGGTATACATCAATGACCTTCGACCAAAGGATTTTGCATGGTGGTCGACGCCAAGTCCTTTATTCCCACCATGTGAATTGTACTGCTGTACCTTGAGGGTCATCATCCTTATCGGTGATTCCTCTCGCGCTTGTTAACGGTTTACATCATTGGCCGGTAATCAAGCGATGTCTTTCCATGTTCGACTTCAAGAAATTCTCACATGGATCAACTTGTACATCGAGTGAAGATTGGAAGAGATTGAAGACCCCGGATCTAGTTTCATCCATCCGGGCTGCGATATATATTCAGGATATAAAGACATTTGATATGTACATCATTGCAGCAGATGATCATCCTTCTCAAAGGATGATAATTTCAGCAGAGAATTATCAGTCTACAATCAGACGATCGTCTGTTCTATGTACCAAAATGTATTTATAAAGCTGAGCATGGGAATGCCCGCCTCAGCTAGATCATGAAAATGTATGAAAAATAATGTATCGTATTGTATCTTATTACAGGACACTTCTCAGCAGATTGAATGAACTTCGGATCCTCTCAATAAAGCATTTCACCCGATAAATGACCTCATACTTTAGGGGGCATCTGTTATAGACAAATTTTTGCCTTACAGCAACAAGCATGAATTGTCAATAATCCAAGGGATCCAAAGTTCCCTAAACATGATGTTCCTACCCCTAGAGGAACAAGGTCAGCAAACCAACAGCTCTCAGATCAGTTCTCCACCTGAAAACACTCAAAAACAAGCAATCCTGAAATCAAAGCAGGTGCTCCACTAGGTTTCTGCGCTGAAACTCAGTTGCTCCATGGTGTACCTGCGTTGCAAAGCAAGTGGAACAAAGGCCACCTGCGCTGAGCGAGATGGGACAAGTGGCACACTGAGTCATTGCTCTGGAATCTTCCAAAAATGACACTTGGATCAGGTATTTCGCCTTGTGATGAGTCAGAGGCTCTGTTTCTCCAAGTGGAAGCAAGGTTCTCCAAGTGGACTCAAGAACTGAAGATCAACTAAAGATTAACTGAAGAGAGAGAGGACACAAGGCAGCTACACATCAGTTGCAAGCTGACTCATCCTTTCTCAATTCATCTATATATTGAGCTCTCTCCTATGAGCTCAGGAGGCTGGAATTTTGTGCAAAGTAATGATATGCTGTTGGTTTCACTATTGAGCTATTGGGTGATTGTTTGAGAGAGGTGAAGAGGAGAAATTCTTTCTGCTGGGAGGTGTTGCTGGGTTGGAGCCTTCAATGGTTGTAATACTCTCAGAACCTTTACTTCTTCATTAATAAAAGCTATTGAGGTTCTTCTATGTGCTCTTGTTTCAATAGTATATTGTGATGATTGCATGTTTGGTTTACACTAATCCATGAACCAGTTATGATTGCATGCCTCTTGTAGTTTCCTTCTTTGTTATTTTGCAGGATCTCATTGTAGCTGGGCAAGCAAAAGAACAAGGAGCTAGGAGCAAGCGGCCAAAGAGAAGAGTTTGGATTCGACATTAAGCGCAAGGCAACGGTTAGTGCATTTCTCCATTCTCTTTTGCTTTCATAAAGAAGTAAACCTTAAGTAGTTTGTTTTACAGTTGTTGCTAAGGAACTATCACCCTTAGAGTGGGATAGGGTCATCCGAGTCGGATACTTTTCCCTACAACACCTTGTTATTGAACTTATTTGGTCTCAATTCTAGATTAATTTCCAATAGTGGTCTTCATCATGGCCATATTGTGAACAATGTTTACAAGTAAGTTTCTCTCCCTCTTTCTTGACAGTAGCATTTTTTTTCCTTTTCCTTTAAACTTCCCCTTTCCTTTATCTCCAGATTCAAAAGGTTTCTTAACGGAATCTTTAGGAACATTCTTTCCTCTTGATTCTAAATGAGTTTCATGAACACATACTTCATCTAGATTGGTGGGAACATAAGTATAGTATGTCTCAAATAGCTATGCAATCCACCTATATATTTAAGGAGAGTATCTTGTGAAGTCAAATAAACACCCAAGATTAAATCTCTTCTTCTAAATTCTTGTGTGTAACTTTGGACACTCTGACCTTTAGTTTGTCTAAAAATTTTCCAATCCATAATTTCTTTTTTCATGTAAGCTAATGGATAAAATTTCCTTCTTAATGCAACTATAAAATCATTCCAAGAAGAGATAATTTTACCACTTTTATTCAAATCTTCTTGAGTTTTGGCCTCCCACCAAATGAGAGTTGCACCTTCCAAGTGAAGAGAAGCAAGTTGGATCTTTGTGACATCATCATCAATCTTTTGAATCCTACAATAGACTTCAATTTGATGAACCCAATTATCCAACTTTTCAACATTTACTTTCCCATTGTACATAGGCAATTCAAACTTGACATTAAGCTTACTTAAAGGATACTTAGCATGTCCTTTTGGAGATGGAGGAGGAGTAGGTCTATGGGATGAAGGAGATGAGAATGGAGGTGTAGATGGAGGTGATGGAGGAGGTGGAGGTGGAGCCTTGCTCACATTACCACCATTACCTTTTGGTTGATTATAACTTTCTCCTTGAAATATTGTTGTTCTGTCATTGTAAAACACTTTCACCATCTTAGACATATCATAGAAATCCTTTTGTATAAATTATTGTGTAGGTTGGAAACTCCTCATTAAATTTACTAAATCACAAGACTCAAAGCTACTCTACTTTTTTGGGGAAGTTCATTCACAATCTAGAACACAAATAGACATGAAAAAGGAAACATCACACATGCACAGAAATTTATCTAAGGAAAATAAAATGATCAAAACCCCTTCATATTTTTATTGCATTAATTAAATAATAGAGATGAAATACATATGTTTTCTCAAGCCTGAGAAAAACCTGCAAGTGTATAGTCTATCCCTCTGCCTGATTGACTGACTATGGCCAACACTTAGCCAATTTTCAAGCCCTCCAAACTCATATTTCCTTTCATTTTTCCTTGAGGAAATTATCCCCTATTATTTAGGAAATTCCCTCAATTGGATTGTGCAATTCCTCTAGGTTCTTCCTCTAACTGTATGCACCACCTGTACACATTGGAATAGTATACAACTTATAGTACAATGCCTTGGAATCTCCATCTCAACCGGGTAACTTGAATTCTCTGCATACATGAATTTTTTGGGTTGATTGATTAGTTAACTAGTTGATCACTTAGTGTGGTTGAATTTCCACTTCCACAACTTGACCTCCACTAGTTCCTCTAATAGTTAGAACTAGTTTAACTTACCATAACTCAATTTAAATGAAATAGATTGCTACAAATTAGAAATCAATCAAATTGAACTGAACTCAATATTCCCCAACTTGAATTAACTAAGTTAGCTAAGTGACAAGTCCCATGTCACCCCAATTAACTACCTCCAAGATTTCTGTTGAAATGGAAATTCAAATTTTCTCTAGTTTAACCAAGGCAAAGTCAAACTGAGATTTTCTTGCTACATTTTCAACACTCCCTCTCAGCAAGAAAGGGATTATCAACCACCCATATCTTTCACCTTTGGAACTCAAACTTCCCTCTTAACAAGGCATTTGTCAAAATGTCAACATCTTTTTCCTCTATTGAAATGTACTGTAACAAAATTATCTGCCTCTGCTCACAGTCCCGTAAATGGTGATACCGAATATCTATATGCTTGGATCAATCATGAAAAATAGGATTTTCAGATAGCTTGATGAAACTCTAATTATCATTGTACATCACAGTTGGATCCATCATCTAACCAAACAATCCAACAAGTATCTTTATTATCCATATCACCTCACATGTTTCTTGATGGGAAACCATTTACTCTACTTCTGTCGAGCTGAGTGCCATAGATATTTTCTTCCTACTATACCAAGAAACCATTTTGGACCCAACACTGAAAATTCCACCTGATGTACTGTTTTGTTCTGATGGACTCCCCACCCAATCTGCATCTGTGAAGCCACACAGCTTCACTCCCTTTTTTTGTTTATACCATAGTCCAAACTGGGTAGTACCTCAGAGGTACCATAGAACATGCTTAGTTTCCCTCCAAAGTAGTTTAGTTGGCCTAACCATAACTTGGCTCGACATGTTTAATGCATAGCACATATCTCGTTGTGTGTTCACAAGATACATTAGTTAACCCACCAACTATCAGTAAAAAGTAGCATCCACTTCCTCACCTTAAGTGGCATCCTCTTTCTTCTAGTTGGTTGCTAGAGGTGTCTCCATGGGTTTGCATCTATCAATGGGGAACCTCTAAAGTATCTTGTTGGAATAATTTCCCTAAGAGACAAACATTTCCCCATCACCTTTCCATACTTCCAATCAGAGGAAGTAGTGCATGAGACCCATGTCCTTCATTTCAAACTCTCGTGCAAGGTCCTCCTTGCAAGATCTAATCAGTTGCTCATCACCATTCAAAATCAAGTCATCAACATATAAGACAATAATAAACAATTTACCTTCTACCAAAATATCATATAGTTTTGCATCCACTTCACTTTTGGCGAAGCCCAAACCAGTGAGATAGCTATCGATCCTAGTGTACCAAGTACGAGGTGCTTGCTTGATACCGCACAATGCTTGCTTGTGTCTGCACACATGAGACTCTCGATCAAAAGTCTTGAAACCTTCTAGTTTCTTGGTATACACCACCTCCTCAATAAATCCATTGAGGAATGATGTTTTCACATCCATATAGTGGATCTTCCACCCCATCTATGTAGTCAAAGCAAGAATTGATCTGATGGATGAGTACCTTGTTATAGGAGAAAAGGTCTCCTCATAGTCAATCCCCCTCAACCTGAGAGTATCCCTTGGCCACAAATTTGGACCTGTACTTTTCTATTCTTTTGCCTGCTACATGCTTTAGTTTGAAGATCTGTCTCGAACCCACAGCTGATTTTTTTGCTAGTCTTGGGACCAATTCCCAAAAATTGTTGTTTACAATGGATTCGTATTCCTCAAACATTATATCAACCCATACAATTTTCTTTATTGCTTCCTTGAAATAGGATGGCTTAGTATCTACAAGCTCAGTCATTAGAGCCATGTAGCCAGTGTGTTGATCTGGTGACCTTCTATGCCTGCACTAATTTGACGAAGAACCCACATTCTCCCTTGCATCCTACACAAGTCTCTCAGCTTCCCTAGTCCTTTTCTTGCCTTCTCTAGATGGTTCTTCTTAAGTGGTTGTCTCCACTCTCTTCTTTTCAATTTGTGGTTTCTCCACAACTTCCTGAGGTTCCTCCTTTGGCACTAAAATCTCCTCTTCTGGTGGGATCTGAAGCTCCCTCTCAATAGAACACCTCATGGATTTATCTTTGTCAAATTTTACATCCCTTTGCACAAATGTCATTTTGAGGGATGGCATGTACACACAGTAGTTGTGGGGAGTTTCTTTGTAACCCATAAATACCCCTAATTATGTTGGCGGCTCTAGCTTCTTCATTAATTCTTTGGAGACATGGAAATAAATAGAGGCTCAAAAAATCTTGAAGTGCAACACATCTGGCTTCCTCCACGAGAAATCCTCCTCCGATGTAATCATGCCAAGAATATGATGAGTACTCTTATTCTACAAATATAGCATTGTGTTACATGCCTCGGCCCACAAATGTAGAGGTAGACCCTGATTATGCAACATCGCCCTTGCTACTCCCACAATTCTATGGTTCTTCCTCTCAGCCACCCCATTCTATTGTGGGTTGTGGGGTGTTGTCAACTCTCATCGAATGCCTTCTTTTGCATAGCAATTTTTAAATTCATTCAAGACGTACTCACCTCCATTATCGCTCCTAAGAGCCTTCAGCTTCTTGCCCATTTCTTTCTCAACTAGTGCATTGAATTCAACAAACATGGAAAATGTCTCGTCCTTCTTTTACATGAAGAAGATCTAGCACTTCCGTGAGATTTCATCAATAAAAATGAAAAAATATTTGTGCCTAGCAATGGATACTGTCAAGAAAGGCCCACAGACATTAGAGTGGATCCTTTCAAGGACTACATGTGCTTTTTTGTCCCAATCATGGAAAGTGGCTTTTGTGTACTTCCCCAAGGTACACCCTTTGCATGTATCATGCTGCTCTAATGCTCCTTTGGGGAGGTATGTGGTTATTTTTTGCATGATCTTCAACATGCCGTGATGCAAATGGCCAAGTATTGTGTGAAAAAGTTCACCAACATCACGGATATGCACCTTCTCCGCATTTGTGCTCAATGCAGCACAATCCTCCACATCTAGCTTGTACATGTTCTTCACATGAACCCTCATCTACTTCACCTGTCCCCTAGCTATGTGTCTTAGGAATTCCTTTCCTTTGTTTAAGATCACATCATAGCCATGGTCTTCCAAAAATGCAACAGAGATGATAGTTTTCTTTATACCCGGAATAAACATCACATCCTTGAGTGTGAGAGGGGAGCCCAACTCCCTCTAAAAGGTGACTATACCAATCTTGGTCATGGTGTGCCTTCCATTATCTCCCATATCAATGTGCATCTGGAGATATTTCTCCTTCAAATCACTAAAAAATTCTTTATTCCCCTTCATGTAGAAAGAGGCACCATTGTCCAAGTACCACACACTCCCCATCATTGTGCTTGTCATGCATGTGATGAGAATGAATTCAAGCTCGAACTGTGAAGCCAAAGCTTCACCTACTTCTCCTCCTGAGGTCTTCTTGCTTGTCTTCTTGTGTGGACACTTCGTGGCATAGTGCCTGAATTCATGACAGTGAAAGCACTTGATTCTGGATAAATCTTTCTTCTTGCCCCCTTGACTAGATTTTGATTTGCAATGATATTTCTTCCATTTTCCCTTATTTTCCTTTATATCCAAGGCACATTTTTCTTCATCCTCACCCTTAGATGAAGTCTCATCTCTGGTATGTCACCTTATTCCCTCTTGTACCAAATCAAACCATAAGCGTTCCCAATTTGGTAGTTTCTCCCTCCCATTCACCGAATCTTAGTAGTTATGCCAGCTCTTAGGAGGGTCTAGAAGGGCTAGGCTTACCAAATCATCTTCTGCAATAGTAACACAAAATTGACCAAGTTCATCATGACATTGTGTGAACCTGCTCAGGTACTGTTGCATAGTCTCGTTCTTTTGCAACTTGATATTTTGAAGTTTATCCTTGAGCGCCAACTTCCTATGGTCAACTATGTCAGTGCTTGCCTCATTGCATAAAAATTCTCTTTCACATGGATATTTGAGAAAATTTGATCTCGTAACCCTTCCGATGTGATTCTTCTTGACTTGGCTACACACTTCTTCCATTCTTCTAGATCCCAGAGTATCAGTTGTTGTTGGTTTCTAGATGTCATTATCGATGAATTACTTCAATCCATTATCTTCTAGCACTAGCTCCATACGGTCATTCCAAGAAACATAATTCGAGCTTCCTTCAAGGGCATACTCGAGTCTTAGTCCACAAAAATCCATCCTTATAGCTCTGAAGAATTGATCCTGCAAATCCTATGCTCTTGCAATAAGAACTTCAAAATTTGTTCTCTACTGTGAATCATGCTCTGATACCATGTAGAAATTATTGTGAAGGTTTGAAACTACTGATAAAATTTACTAAATCATAAGAAACTACTCTATTGTTATGTGGAAGTTAATTCACAATCTAGAACACAAATCATAGACATGCATTTTGAAACATCACACGTGCACATAGATTTATCTAGGGGAAAGAAACTACTCAAAAGCCCTTCCTATTTGTATTGCATTAATCAAATAAAAGAGATGAAATACATATGCTTCCTCAATCCTGAGCACAACCTACAACTGTATAGTCTATCCCTTTACCTAACTGATTGACTCTAGCCAACACTTAGCCAATTTTCAAGCCCTCCAAGCTCCTATTTCCTTGCATTATTCTTTGAGAAAATTAGCCCCTATTATTTAGGAAATTCCCTCAATTGGATTGCGCAATTCCTCTAGGTTCTTCCTCTAACTACATGCACCACCTATACACATTGGAATAGTCTACAACTAATAGTACATTGCCTTGGAATCTCCATCTCAACTGGGTAACTCGAATTCTCTGCATGCATCATTTATTTTGGGTTGATTGATAACTTAACTGGTTGATCACTGAGTGTGGTTGAAGTTCCACTTCCACAAATTGACCTCCACTTGTTCCTCTAATAGTTAGAACTAGTCTAACTAACCATAGCTCAATTTAATTGAAATATATTGCTACAAATTAGCAATCAATTGTACTAAACTGAACTCAATCTTCCCTAACTCAAATTAACTGAGTTAACTAAGTGACAAGTGCCACATCATCTCAGTTAACTACCTCCAAGATTTCTACTAAAATGGAAATTCAATTTTTCTCTAGTTTGATCAAGGCAAAGTCAAAATGAGATTTTCTTGTTGCATTTTCAACACCTTTCTAAAATATCTCTCATCCTTAGACATCAGTTATTGTCCTTCTTCATGTGTCATGAATTGTGGAATTTGTGGCCTCCTTGAGCCAACTTGAGAGTTTGGTTATTCAAGTACTCCTTCTCCTCTTCTCAATTTAGACCTTGTAAGCATTAAAAAAAAAACATGCAAATTATGTCAAACCTTCACGGAGACTCAGGCTATGAGGTGACGGCGTGACATTAAGATCGCATGAAGACAGATAATGGAACAAATAAGGAGTTGCATGTGTTGAAGCAGCAACTCAAGGAATAACATGAAGCTTCATAGACAGATGAATGAGTTGCAGCAGGAACAGGAACAGTAGTGAGCACAACATGCACTCACGGATGAAATTGCACCTGTACAAGTTAAATATCCATCCCAACAACTGGCATGGAGTAGACATGGTGAGCAGTTTTTTTTATCGCATGTAAGGGATTCAACAACATGCATGGCATTGTGTACATGCATGCGATCAAACCCATTCGGCACAATCACCAAGGCGATGAAAAGAAGCAAGTCCAATTGGAGCTTAACATGTACTTCATCAAGTTGATGTGCATAACCACCAGCACACACTTGAATATTAGCACAGACACTATGCATTAGTGTTTTGTTGGTTCAGCCGCACCCAAGAATACCATGTGCATGTTAGCAGATGAGTTGGATGAAGGAGCTGAACCAATGCACCAGTTGCAATGGAGGCAAGAGTTCGCTTCAACAAGATGTCACCATGAGGTGCATGCACACCATCATAGACGACCAAGCTTGGCATCAGCTCACCACCTTCACCATCACAATCATGCCAAAGAGTTGGTCTCATCACAATGGACCAAGTGTCAGTGATGTCTTGCATGGATTTCTCAAGCCATGTTGTCTCACATGAGTACATGTGCATTGTAATGTAACGTCATGTCAAGTGTAAGTCAAGTGTCAATAGTTGGATGTAACAGTCATAGAGTAGATGAAGAGTCATGAGGGTAGATGAATTGTCACAAAGGGGAATGTCAAGGGTCACCCCACCCTTTGCTATAAATAGTCCCTCATAACTCATTGTAGAGGCTTTTGGTTAGCCAAGCTTCTGATAAGACTATCTTGGAAAGAGCTTGGATAGTATTGTAACGTGCCTTGGCTTTCCCACTGCATGGAGCTAGTTCATGTCTTTGGAGGAGCAAGCGGATGTGGCTGTAACGTTCCACTGTTGGGGCTAGCAAGTTTACATGGATGTATTGTATGATTGGAACTTACACTTCTTTATATAATAAGAGCCAACATGTTTTCATGCATATGTTGTTATTGTAGTTGGATTGTTCCGGTTGTTGTAGAAATATATGTTATTTAACTTATGTAGTTTTGTATGAACACTTTTGTATGCAATTATATGAATCTTGTTGTAGATGTGATGTTGGTTTAACCATCACTTTGGACTGTCGGACTAACCTGCTTTCCAGCTTGTGATGCATCTGCACTTGTGTGTTCCCTTCCCAGCTGAGTACACTTACATGTTGCTAAGGGGCACACTCATCTCAACCCACCTGTATTAGAAACCTCCCATACACCTTCCTTGACTCACTACGGTGGTCACACCCTTGCTAACAATAGAGTTATCTTACTTGCCTTTATGTGACATCGTGGTCAAGGCATTTCTTTACGACCCACTGCTGGGACTCCTACACCAAACGGTCTGAGGTCTAATTGGGACTTCTTACCGAGGAGATCCCTTTGACATGTTGGCAGGTCTAGCACCATCAACATTTCTAGCACTAGAAGGAGGGCCAGATGACAAGTTGCGTCCTCTCATCCAATTTTGAACCTCTGCATACCTTTCATGGATTCTTTCACTCTTCTCCCTCCACGATGTTTTTTGAATCGTGAAGATGTCTCCATCACGGGGGAGTTTTTCGATCTCTTGTCCACTTACAGGTATGATGGTGAAGGAGAAGTGGCCTAACTTGAGTACTTACATGACTTTCTTTCCATGCTTCATGAGGAAGGTGGTTGTTCTAACGAACAGGCCAACTTGCTGCTTGCACACACACTTCACGAATCTCCACATCGATGGCTTCTCAGCCTACCGGCTGACAGCGTGCACTCACTTGAGCATTTATGTGATCTCATTGAAGACACTTTCTATCATTTTGATCTAGACCATCTTTACCAAAAATTGTTATAGCAACAGAAGGCTCCGCATGAATTGGTTATTGATTTTTGGCAGCGCTTCCGTGACTTGCAATTTCAAAGTCCGAGGAGCCAAATGAAATTTTCCTATCTTTGGGACCGGTTCGAGTATTGCCTTAGTAAATTTGTCTGTCCCAAGAAGAAGCTTGAGATCAAGCCTCGCTCAACATTCTTCACTAATGGAGCTACACAATCTCATGTGGATGCACTGTCTCGACTAAGTGTCCACCTCCCTCTCATTCAACAGCTCCACCACTACCTAGTGATGTTGAAGATCATGCTCACACACCTGTTCATCTTTCACATTCTCCCAACATCACTTCACTCAATTTTGTGCAAATTTGGTTGTGAGTCCTTCGAGTTCTCATATGCATTCTGTTCTACGACCTCCATCTTCGCACTTGGGTGTTCCTCCAGATGATACTATCTTGTGTTCATCCATTCTGGACTCTTCACTTATTGTGAATGATGAACAAGCCATTGATGGAGTTGGTGTTTCACAACAACCACTGCATTGTCATTCATGAAGAGTATGAGTGGGAGCTTGAGCATCAACTCTTGGCGAAGGACGACTCCCTTCCGTCTTAGCCCCCTTCATTCTTTCTTAACATCTTTGGTGAACCTGCCATCCACGATTTTGCATGTGTGTCTTCATCCACGGAAGCACCGATTGTTGATCACTCACAGGACTCACCGGATGTTGGTCCATCATTCGACAATGGAGAGGATAAGCTATTCATTGAAAATCCACTGGATCTTTCATATGTATTTTCTAGAAACACAGAGGATGGGCTTGTCCACTTTTCATCTACCCCTTTGTTTGATTCATTTGATCATGAGGATGCCGATGAAATCATTGATTTTTATGATCATGGCGGTCATGATCCATTTGTTTCCATATTTGATCATGATCATGACTCTATCACAGTTGATCTTTCGAAGCCACCAGTTTATGATGATCTATCTGATGATGAAATTGAAACACCCAAGACTGTCAAGGCACTTCAGCCCGAGTTGATTTTTATGTCAGGCCCTTGCTCTCCTAGGGTTACTCTCACTTCTGATCATGAAACTGTTCAATCACCCAATGCCCCTCATCACTCATCTGTATGCATTGAAGATCCATATCACACATAGATCACACTTCCTCCACTCGAACTACACGATCCCATTGCTCATGCATTGGAGGAATCTTACATTGCAAGCACACATGTACGACGCAAGTTATCTTTGTTTCTTTCATTTGCTTGCATGTCTCAGTCAAGAGTGTGCTTGTGCTTCAAGGTTGCACATAGTGTCACATAGCACCATGATAAGTCCACGGACTACTCGTCATGCACTTGCACTCACTTATGTCCTTTGGGCACTATCAAACACGAAGTGTGGTTGTCTTCATTGTTATATATTTCTTGCTTGTTGGTTCGCACAATTGGGTTGCTCATGGACCAAGCCTTCACCAACATGGTTCAACCAACACGCCGGTGGATGCATTGGAAATATCACTTCACATGATCAGGCCCATGCACCGTTAGGGTAGGAGTATGAGTAGTTTTTGCTTGAATGCTTGTTTTCTTATTCTCTTTGTTTGTTTGTTTGCTTTCTTTCTTGTTTGTTTAATTTTTTTCCTTCACTTTCACTTTTGCTCTTGCTTTGCTTTATTGTTTTTTAGTTCGCTTGTTTCGTTCGTAGGTTAGTTTCGAATGAAACCATGTATGACTCTTGAAACGAGCTGGGTGAAGTACAAGAGGGCTTGTACATCTATCACTCTTGGTTATCTGTCATGTTGCCTCTGTATCATGAACTAGTTGTTTTTAGTTCATGATATGTCAAAGGAAAACATGTATTGTTCGAAGTGAACCTTGGTGAAAACACAACACTTGCACGCTAACTACTGTCACCTTATCTAGTCAGTTGTTTTTTGGTTAGCCCTTGTCAGCTCAGTCAAGTAGAGTAAGGTGAGGGGGGAAACCTTAATAGGCACGTCAGAGATACAATAAACTACTTCTCTACTAGAACAACCTCTTCTACTCTTAATAAGTTGGGATCCCTCTTCCACCTCTGAAATGAACAAGTGATATGCACAGTGAAATATGAAAAAATGAAAAGTCAAAAAATTCAAAATGAAAAATGAATAAGGCGAAAGAAGAAAAAGGCTTCCTGTGTAGGGAGGTGATGCAAGTAACTATGCTGGGGTATTGACTCAGCTCGCTGAAAGCGGAGCCATGCTTGTGTTCCTATGTGACTCTGTCGAGGTACTGTCTAGGCCTGCTGGCAGCGGAGCAACACCAGAGATGAAACTAAGACTCTGATGACTATACTGCTTGTGCACCAATATACCCATCAACCCCAATCAAAACAACTGTGTTTCCTTGGATTGGAATGTGTGTCAATCGACAAAGAGGTTGACAAATGCTACATCTTACAATCAAGCTAGTGTGAAACCAAGGTGAGCTCAGAATTGAACAATACTTCTGGAGGTGTTAGACTTGTTTTTCATGAACAAGGTCCATTCAAAGAGTTGGAGTCTACCAATGTGTTGCCAAGTGTTGTAGCAACTACAACCACCCTCCAAAAACTTTCCTTAGCCTATTTTGGAGCCTCCCTACAAACCTTTCACAGCACCTTGTCTTGCTTCGTCAAGTACACAAGCTTTGGTGTTTTCATGCACAAAGGTAGCCTGTTGATCAAAACTTGATGCATTTCTCTCACAGGTTGTTCACCAAGAATTGGTCTAGCTGCAGGCTGAGCAGCTTCCCCAAGAAAATTGTGCATTTCTGGAGGGAAACCAGCCTTCCCTCCATAAATTGTGCAATTATATCTAGCAGTCTGTTGGGCTCTGAATTGCGCAATTTTGCCAGCCAACACTCTTAGCAAGAATTACGCAAATTTCCCCAGCATGGCTACTCAGCCCAAAATTTGCACAAATCTAGGCAGCAGTCATCTGCTCTGCCCAAAAATTGCACAAACCTCCTGGGCAGTTAGCCAACCTCCCAGTCAGAGATGTGCATTTTTCTCAAGCAATTGAGTAGCTGCATGCATGAGCACTCAGGTTGACCAGTTCCACCCAGGACCAAGGAAACTTGACTTGCATGCATGCATGACTTGCTCTTCCCAGAATAGCAAAAGGAAACATGCAGAGGCATCCATTGTTTTAGGGATCTATTTTTAGAAATTGGAGGTTACATACACGAATTGTTTCAGAAACCTCCCACCAAGTGTCACTTTCCCTAGATTTGTGGCATGCGCATCACAACCTCGATGTTATCAAAACTCATCAACTGGACACCACAGAGATCATTCCTCACATCAACCTTACAGCTCTAACATCCCACATCACATCTAGGAGCAGTCAGCACTTTCAGCTCAACTGTTTTGGGATGAGCCCGCTTTCCATGCCTTGTGTTGCATTTCTGTCGCTTTTTCTATTTTCTCTTGTGTGAGTACTTTTTTCTTGATTTCTTTGAGTGCTTGTTGTCGTTTGCATGTATACTATATTTTCCAAGCACTGTTTCAGTTTTCATTGTTATCTCACTGATGTCGCATGCATGAAATTGTTTTTCACAAACGGTCGTCAATTCAGTGACTCGCCCCACCCACATGCATGTTGATCTATTTACTGAATCTTCCATTCATGTTTGCATGCACTGTTAATCATGTCTACTTTCATTAAGTGTCGCCATGCATCCACTGTCATATTTTCTTTCATTTTCCCATCAACGAGTTGGACCAACCTTAGTCTGGACTCTGCATTCTTTGAGATAGAATTGCGCAAATATTGGGAAGGAAGGCTCTGTCTTCCTCTCTAGAAATGCGCATTTCTTCCCAGGCACTATCCTCCAGGACTATTTTGCACATTTCTGATGGACAGTGACTACTGGCCCAGAAAATTGTGCAATACAGTCACTGAGCCTGCAACCATTGCCAGCTTAGATTGCGCATTGTGCAATTCCAGCAGTCAGCATCCAGACTGGACTGTGCATTGCGCAGTTCCAGCAGTCATTCAGTCTCCTAGCAGCCTAGACTGTGCCTTTCGCAGTCTTGGTAGTCAGTCTTCTGACCTCCTGGTCAAAATTACGTAACCTTCATGATCACTCACACAGGTATGTTGAAGGTCAGTTCCCAAGTTCATTTTGGTTTTCGACTGATAGATTGCTTGCCATGAGTGTTTCCATGTCTCCGAGTATTTCAGGTTTTCATTTGAGTCTCAGTAGTGCAGGTATAATGGTTTCCCATAGGGCAGAGTCGAAGACACCGTTCAGAGCACACCTGGAGATGTAGTCTATAAAATGTCTATGAGCTTGCCTACTCACAAAGATATCAAGTTGTTCGTAGAGAAGAACATCAAGATATCACAAAGAGTAGCATAATGAACATCATCTAAAGGCAACATACCGAATGCAGTGAACGCAATGAATTTAGCGAATGTAACGAATGCAGTGAATGTTGTGAATGCAGCGAACGCAACAAATGTAGTGAATGCAAGAGGAAGGTTGTTGAAAATATAGAGGCAGAAGAATGTTGCAAGATCAAGCAGATCCACTGATGATGAAAGCAACTTTGGAGACTCATGCTATGAGGTGATGGCACTACATGAATATCACACGAAGACAAATAATGGAACAAAGAAGGAGTTTCATGTGCTAAAGAAGCAACTTAAGGAAGAACATGAAGCTGCGTAGACAGACGAATGAGTTGCAGTAGGAATAGGAACAGCAGTGGGCGCAACATGCACTCACGAATGAAATTGCGCCTGTACAAGTTAAAAATCCATCCCAGTAGCTGGCACCAAGCAAACATGGTGAGTAGTTTTTTTTATCGCATGCAAGGGATTCAGTAGCATGCATGTCATTGTGCACATGCATGCAATCCAACCCCTTCATCAAACTCACCAAGGCGAAGACAAGAAGCAAGTCCATCTGGATCTGAATATGTACTTCAGCAAGTTGATGTGCATGACCACCAGCACACACTTGAAGATCAGCATGGAAACTATGAATCAGTGTGTTGCTAGTTCATCTGCACCCAAGAAGACCATGTGCATGTTAGCAGACAAGTTGGATGAAGGAGCCAAACCAATGCACCGGTTGCAATGGAGGCAAGAGTTCTCTTTAGCAAGATGTCACCATGAGGTGCATGCACACCATCATGGACGACCAAGCTTGGCATTAGCTCACCACCTTCACCATCACAAGCATGCCAAAGATTTGGTCTCATCACAATGGACCAAGTGTCAATGATGTATTGCATGGATTTCTCAAGCCATGTTGTCTCACATGAGTACATGTGCATTGTAATGTAACGTCATGTCAAGTGTAAGTCAAGTGTCAATAGTTAGATGTAACAGTCATAGAGTAGATGAAGATTCATGAGGGTAGATGAACTGTCACAAAGGGGAATGTCAAGGGTCACCCCACCCTTTGCTATAAATAGTCCCTCATAACTCATTGTAAAGCCTTTTGGTCAGCCAAGCTTCTAATAAGACTATCTTGGAAAGAGCTTGGACAGTATTGTAATGCACCTTGGCTTCCCCACTACACCAGAGCTAGTTCATCTCTTTGGAGGAGCAGGAAAATGTGGTTGTAACATTGCACTATTGCGGCTAGCAGGTTTACATGGATGTATTATATGATTGGAACTTACACTTATTTATATAATAAGAGCCAACACGTTTTCATGCATATGTTTTTATTGTAGTTGGACTGTTCTGGTTGCTATGGCAATGTATGTTGTTTAACTTATATAGTTGTGTATGAACACTTTTGTATGCAATTATATGAATCTTGTTGCAGATGTGATGTTGGTTTAACCATCACTTTGGATTGTCGGACTGACCTGCTTTCCAGCTTGTGATGCATATTCACTGGTGTGTTCCCTTCCCAATTGAGTACACTTATAGGTTGCCAAGGGATGCACTCATCTCAACCCACCTATGTTAGAAACCTATCGTACACCTTCCTTGACTCACTGCAGTGGTCACACCCTTGCTACCAATAGAGTTATCTTACTTGCCTCCATGTGACATCGCAACCAAGGCATTGCTTTACAACCCACTGCTGGGACTCCTACACCAAATGATATGAGACCTAATTGGGACTTCTTATCGGGGAGATCCCCTTGACATGTTGGTGGGTCCAGCACTATCAACAGCACGCTATAGGTGATGATTATAGAGTTAGCTAGGCAATGATTTGTTGATCATTGGATGCGACCACTACCTTGCTTGATTTCAGTCTATGATCACTCATGAATGTGGAGTATTTGCTAATGTCCATTGCTTGATGGTACTATTACTCTCTAACACATGAACTGTGTTTTTTGGAATTATTTTCTATTACCACCTTTACACTAAACAATTTGATGTCCCAACCTTGTATTATGCACTATGTAATATACATACAAACCAAAATGATAGTGAATAGCTTAAGTATTCCATACTTGAGGACTAGATAGTGTTATTGGATCAATTGGAGGTGTCATGTAGCATGAACTATTAAAGGGATGAAAATTGTTGCTACGTATCTTTTACTATAGAGGATCGTGTAGGAGAACAAGGTATCATGTACAAGCTACATTTTCTAATTATTCCTTCTTGTTGGTTATGGTAATTACCTTGATGAGACTATATTTGGATTTTTAAAGTTATACCATGAATTTCGACTTAAATCATGGCTTTTGATGAATTGTGTATTTTCCTATAGAATTACAGGGCTACCTATGGATTTCTTGTAGAATTACAAGGACACTTGTAGCTTCCCTGTAGAATTATGAAGCTACTTATAGCTTTCTTATAGAATTGCAGTACCAGCTCTAGCTTTTTTATAAAAGCCTATATGGTGGGAAAAAGAGTTTGCAAATGAGATTGGACTGATGGATAGTGATATCTATGGATAAACATAAACTATGTAGGGATAATTATCGAAGATGAAGGTGGAAAAGGGGTTACTATCAAGCATAAAATGTAATAGGTAAGGCATAGTTTTCTTGTTGGAAGGTGTGACTGATAAGCCCACATTTCTACTATATTTTTTACATTTTTCTCTTGAAGCCTTGTGTTATGATTATAATGTATGTTTTTGCAAGTAGGCATTATTCATCTACACATCATAAGGCAAACTAAAAGATAAAGGAATTAACTGATTTTTTTCTTCTTCTTCTTCTTTTTCTACTGGGTAATGGTACCATTCCTTGTTTTCACTGTTTCCCTGCCCTACCAAGCTTGTAAGGGTTTTATTATTAGGGGAAATCTTATTCACAAACTCAAGAATTACCTCATATGCATTTTCAGTCTAAGAGTGTTGGTGAACAGGGGTGACTCAGGGTTCATAGTTAAGCCAACGAAACCCCCTCAAACACCAGCATTTTTCAACACCTACAAACATGTGAGTTCTCACCTGAGGTATGTTAATAGGTTTGCAATAACCTTTGAAATTTTTGCAAGGGAAAGGGGAAATAGAGATGACTTCAATTCCAAACAATCCATCTCAAACTATGGTATTTTTCATATGTAACATTTATAACCATTTAAAAGAAATTAAAATAAAAAGCCTTCGTAACGTGTGTTATAATATTCCCAATGAACTACGATGCACATTGGTTAAGTGTAAAAACATTGCATAATCAATGAAGTAACCATTCAACATGAGTTCAATATACAAGTGAAAAAATAACACTGACACAGAACATGGGAACATAGTTTCATTCATACATCAATACCATTATTAGCATTACACCACAACAACAAAATATCAACACACAACAATCACCAAAATCTTTGCAATGAATTTATATTTCATTTAATTAGCCAACTCATTATTAAAGATGCATATCTAGTAAAACCATGAAAAACTTACGTAGAATCCTTGAATACTTCATATTAGCAAAAAAGATCAATGATACAGATTACAAGGGATATCATATGCCCAGATGGGAAAAATCAAACCATCCTGACAAACCATCATAGCTCGTTTTGTAATTTTCAGCGAAACCCCAATACAACTAGCAGAATGAGAATTGAAATAGAACCAAGAAGTATTCAAAAAGGAATCAAGCAAGAAAAGCATAAAGAAGGAAAATCATCCAGTAGGAAGAAGAAAAATAGAAGTGATAGTAGCTCTTTATATAACCCTATCTCTAGCAGCACAATAATGGGAATCTTTGGCCAGCTCATCTAGCCAACTCACCTTGATGAGTTGCCCACACTTGTGCCAGATCACAACCAACTATTTGACCATAATATTTTTAACTGGAACCAACTACTTTGACCATAACAAACTTACCCATACTACTGGAGAGTGTGATGTTGACAACTGCATCATTTTGTTATGTCATGATTTTCACTACTTCCAACACACATCTACAATGTGTTTTGAACATCTGTGTGGCATTTTTGTCTACTTTTGTGTTGCATGAGATGTCCACCAACATATGTTGCACATGGTATTCCCTTTTTCCTCCTTACCATGGTTTCTACATACTTAGCCAAAATTTCAAAAAAAATCGCATTTTTCACTTTGGCCCCAACAAGACCCCAACACTGTTCGTGGCTCAACCCCAAGCCACTATAATTTATTTGTGCTCCAAGCGAAGGGAGTACCAGGATTTATCTATAGCTGTAGTTCCTTAACTTTTGTCTTCAGACCTTGTATTGTTTATTCAATCTTCGACAACTTATCCTCTGTGGGAGTGTCGATATCAATGGGAATGCCCAATTTTTTTTTGTACACCTTCTCAACTTCCCATCTCAATGTCTCTTCTCTTCCTTCAGGTTGTTGTCACACTTCCACTAGTTGTACATGTTCAGTTTGTTGAAATGTGGAAAAAAGAATATTCCAATTTTAATTTGTCCTTGAATTAAAATTCGAATTTAGTCTCACCAGCTGCTTGAAAAATAATTAATTAATTCATCTCCAGTTAATTAGTTGGAGAAATTCAAGCTAGAAGTCTTTCTGAAGTCATGCAACAGTTATCCCTTAAATTAAGGATATTATCCCTTAATTAAGGAGATAAGATTGAGTTGTATTTGAGTTGTAATTAGTTAGCTCAGTGTACTGAGTTAAGTCCAGTTAAATTAGTTCCAAATTGTTTGAGGAACTAATTGTTAGTTCAGTAGTTAATGCATACATGCATGCATCCAACTAGTGTACTCCAGATAATTGAAGATTCTCTCATTAGTAACTCATGCATGTCTATTCTGAGAAAGACCCAGTTGAGATTAAAGATAAGGACAATGTATTATCAGTTGCAGGGGTTTTCCTATAAACAAAACTCATGCATGCAAAAGGAATTCATTCCTTGAGGATTGCACAGTTTTACAGGGTGTGAGATCAGTGTGAGTGATTAGTGTTACACTTGGTAACAGTAGGATCACCCAGGAGAAACAGTGCAAGGAAATAGGAGATCAAGAGGGCAGAGGAGAAGGTCCTTTGTATAATTCTGATGTATTTCCAACTTATATGATAATACAAATAGTGGGGTTTTAGCTAAGGCTTTCCCTTGAGTATTTTCTGTGTTTCATGTGCATTGATTCTTCTTCTTCTAGTTATATGTGTTCAGCTTGATCTTCCTCAATCTTTAAGCTTTTGCAAAGAAAATTGATAGTAGAAGTAGATTATAGTATTTTGTTTTGGTATATTGCATTATCAATTTAATCTACAGTTATATTTTCTACATAGATCTCAGAGGTAGATTTGTAGAGAATTTGCAGGAAATTCTACATGGTATTAGAGCAAAGGTTATTAGAGTTGTGAACAATATACTAAGGAGAGAATTCGAAGTTTGAAGTTCGGTGTTGCAAGTGCAAATCGAATTCATATCATACTTCAGGTTGGTCAATGGCATTTTATGGCTTGAGACTTGAGTATGCCTTGGAAGGCAGCTCAAATTACATAACATGGAAAGATAGAATGGAAGTTGTATTAGAAGACAATGGCTTGAAGGATTTCATTGATCAAGAAATCCCAAAGCCAGCTACAGCTAATGCACAAGAGTTGGCTGAGTGGAAGAAGTGTGTGGAGAAGGCGAGACAAATCATCCTAGATGGAGTTTGAGACCATATTGTCTCGAGTCTCCATGGGAACGATACTCCATTTTCAATGTGGAAGACATTGAAGGACCTCTACCAGAACAGTAGCGACCAGAGGAAATTGGCGCTCAAGGATAAGCTTCAGAAAATCAAGATGGAGAAGGGTGATACTATTTCCACATATCTGAACAAGCTCACCACCTGCAGAGATGAGCTTGGTAGTGTGGAAATAACTACTGTCGATGATGCTATGGTGAGTCTCACTCTCCTTGGCCTTCCAAAGAACTAGAATAGCTACCAAGACTCTGTGAATGGAAGGGAAAAATTATCGAATGACTGTGGTCGGATCTCATGCAGGAGGAGATCAGGAGGAGCACACGAGATGGTTCTTCATCCAAGAATGATAATGAAGAAAATCTAGCCTTAGCAAGTAAGGCAAGGAAAGGGAAGAGGAAGGCTTCCCATTCCAAATCGAATTCTTCTCATGGAGGGAAGAAGGTTGACAAGTCTAAAGTGAGATGCTTTAATTGTCATGAGATGGGACATTATGTGACTAATTGCCCATTGAAGAAGTCCAAGAAGGGGTCCTCGAAAGGATCGGAAGGTGAGGCATTAGCCTCTCAGTTCGAAATGGAATTTACCCTCATAGCATGCATGGTGTCATCGATGGTGGGTTGTATTTGGTATCTTGACAATGGAGCCTCATTCCACATGACCAGCGATAAAAGCTTATTTAGTACCTTGGAGGAGAAAGACCTCAAGATGCGCATAGAGATGGGTGACTGATAAGCCCCATAAAATGGGTAATTATATGGGCTCATTCTACCTCTTATTTTGATTTAATCCACCATTCTCATTATTGTATTGAATGTTTTTGAATATATATATATATATATGCTAATAGAGTGAGTTGGGTTAGTCATTTTTCCATTTAGTCTAATATGTGCCTTATGCAGATTTTTTGGTCAATTTTCGACAAAGTCAAGGTATTTATGAGAAAATGGTAGCCAAAACTCGAGGAAAACAGGGAAGACGACTTGTAGGGGGGGTGTCTCCTTCATTTATGACCCCTTTCCTTGAATCCTCCATTAGCAACTTGGAGCACAAAGGTCCACATTGATGATTCCAAGGGGCAGCCGAGCAAGTAAAGTAGGACTGTTGTTTATCTCCAGTTCTAGGAAGCCGAGTTCCTTGATTTTAGGAGGACTATTGGAGGAATCCATTTGTATAAATAAGGAGGCTTAGAGCCTCAGTAGGTTAGCCAGTTATTAGTATATTTTCACACTTTTGTGCAACATTGTGTTCAGCTCATTTTCGAGTTCCTTTTTTAGAACAGTTTATGTAATGTGACTGCTATTTTTGATAATGAAGATGAAACAGTTTTTGAGCCAGCACTGATCTCTTTCAGAGGGCTGAAGCTCTTGGGTTAGGGCCCAACCCAAGCTTCCTAGCACCTCCTACTTTGTACTTATATGTTTTTTCTTCAGTTCATGAGTTAATTTCTGTTGCATAGATTCATTTTACTTTGTTAGATTAGGTTGCTTTTGATGCTTAGTATAGTTATTCTTCTTTCAGTTGCTCAAGTAGGTTACTGCAGTGATAGAAAATGATTCAAAAAGGCCAACAATAGTCCCTAATCTCCTTTCTCCCTTCCTGGGACTATGATTTGAGGTCAAGGCACTACTGCTGCCACCAAAAACACAGTTTTTGCTCTTCCATGCAACTGCTAGTGTGATAACTTGATTTGGAAAGATTGATATTGGTTCAGATTCAGTTGCTTAGATCATTTCCTGTTCTTTTACCATAGATATCTCTACATGCTTTTCTGTTCACAGGTTACTGTTCAGCATTTTCTGTTTTTAGGTTAGAAATTAGGTCAAGCTAGAGAAATTTCAGTTTTTAGTCCTTTCTTTGAACAGTTTTTGTAAGTAGATGTGTAGATATCTTGCAGGACACCTCAGCTCACCATACATCCATAAACCAGCCAACACCAGCTCACTTCTCATAGATTTCCCAAGTCATTTGCAACATTTCGCCAAACTGCCCTAATTTCTGTGTTTTTCTCCATAAAGCTACTTTCTTGCCATTTGAACAAATCCAACCATCACGTTCATTCCTGATCCTCCTTGACAAGTTCTAGACACCTCAACACCTTCATCTAGCCTTTAGTTCCCCTTTCCCATCATTTTTCCACCTTCAAAACTCCAAAAATAGCTCTCGGCCTCCTCCTGTAGATCCCCTGCAGCCTCCTGTAGAATTTCCTATGAGTGATTTTGGAAGTCTAATCACTATGAAAGTCTTCAGAAGGGTACTAGGGGATTCTTAGGACCTCTTCACACCTCCCTCACCCTCTGCCAAAGCCAACTCCATCTTCCTTTTCCACCAAACCTCTGCACAGTCACAACCAGATAAATCACAAGCATAATAATTTCACATAAAAACACTCAAAAACAAAAAAAGATGTTTTCTTCTCATTTCTTTTCAGAAGTAGCTTGAATAAATGCAATTTACCTTTTCAGTAGTCAATGGCACTCATTTCATCAGTTTTCATCTCTTTTCTTGCAAAAGTAGGGTTAATAGGTAAATTAGGGTTTGTTAGGGTTTGTTAGGGTTTGCGTTACATTTCAGTTTTCCTTCTCTTTCTGCAGAAAGAATAGCCCTTGTAGAGTTAGCTTCCTTTCATCACAATTAAAATCTTCTTCTGAGAATCCATAGAAGTTGTCTTAAGCTCCTAACAATCTTGTGCCAGCTGACCAAGTGACAGCCTGCAGTTTAAGCTAGTACTTGTGCATACAGCACTGTCGTTTCCAAGTTTGTTACAAACTACCGGGTTGATAAAAGTAAAGAAGGAAGCCCCAGGAGTTGCAGCATTATTGTTGCAATACTGGAGCTCACCATTCTTTTTGGTGTCGTTTCCAGGAAAGCGTCGGAATATTTTGTCATTACTGCTTTTCTTCTATTTGCTACTGCAACATTCTGCTAAGTATTTTATTTCAGCAAAAATAGAGTAGTTGTTTCATTTCAATTCTGCAATTTCCATTTTTGCAAAAGTAGATTAGGCATTTCCTACTTTCATTTCAATTCTGCAATTTCCATTTCAACAAGAGTAGATTAGTCATTTCCTGCTTTCATTTCAATTCTGCAATTTCCATTTCAGCAAGAGTAGATTAGTCATTTCCTACTTTCATTTCAATTCTGCAATTTCCATTTCAGTAGAGTAGACCTTTCCCGCTTTCATTTCAATTCTGCAATTTCCATTTCAGCAAAGTAGATTAGTCATTTCCTTACTTTCATTTCAATTCTGCAATTTCATTTCAACAAGTTCATTTCAGTAGTTGCAATTTGTTGTTCAATCCATTTCATTTTTGTAGGTACAAGTAGGAAAAAAAAAAAAAAAAATCACCCAAAAAGAGATTTCCTTTCATGCCTCGTAGGAATAGAGACAATTCAGGAAAATTCCTACCCAACACCCCCACCAAATCACACAGTCACCCTTCTCTATTCTTCGGTGGCAGTGATCTAGAAGAACCTATAGGTGAACCACCATAGATATACAAAGATCCTATAACAGAAGAAGAGCAAGAAACCATTCCTCCTGAGACCATGGCTGAAAACAGAAACATTAGAGGAAATGGGGAAAGAGTAGAGGGTACCTTTCCTATCTGGGAGACCAATGGGGACACTAAAATGAAAAACATAAGTCCTTCAGCCTTATACCTTCTTGTTTGAATTTGTCGTTCTTCGTCGAACCTATGACTATGTAGAAGATGAGCAGAAGTTGAAATTGTTTCCTTCTACCCTCAAGGATGCAGCATTGCGCTGGTTCATGGGGTTACCAGGAAACAGCATCACAACTTGGGCTCAGATGCAGCAAGCCTTTAACAACAAAGACCAGGACTACTGTAGGTCAAAGTATACCAAGGAAGAGATCTTCCAAATGACCATGGGAAGCGATGAATCCTTAGAAGACTATGAAGAGAGGTTTCAACTCAGTTATAAAAGGGCCAGGTGCACACTTGACCCCAAATCTCTGAAGTTGGTCCTGCTCAGAAGAGTCCCTGAAGACCTTCTAGATACGCTCCATTTTCTAACTGGGGGAGACATCTACCAACTACCTTATGATGACATAAAGACTGTGTTTAGAAACCATTCTAGGGTAACCAGAAAGAGAGGTAGGGGAATTCAACCTTTAGCCAGTACATCCTCATCCATTTCATCTCTTAGAAGTGAATTTGAGAATCGGCTAGAAGATTTCAAGAGAGAGATGAGGAAGAATCTTGCCATGGAAATGGATAACTTGCATATCAAAAGAAAACAAGAGGAAGCAGAGAGGGCTTTGGCCATCTTTTGTCCTAGGTGCACTAGAAGGCATCCTAGGAATGAATTTCCATTGAACTCTATAGAAGTGTGTTCAGTCTGTGAAGAAAACCATTCTATGAATCAGTGCCCTTCATTTCCTGGACTTAAAGCTACATACCAGGGGGCCGAAGGAGCCACTGAACCACTCTATTTCATGAACCAAAGGAGGCCACATGGGCCCAAACCTTACCAGCAGGGAATGCAAGGGACATCCCAGACATATTACAACCCCAATCAAGCCACTTCCATGCCTTCTTGGGGTCCCCCTACTCATCCTTCCTGGTCCACACCCCCTCCTTGGTCATATCCATCTCAATACCATGCTCAACCAGTTGCTCATTCGTTTCACTCTTATGCTCAACCGCAACCTCAGTGGAATGCACCTCATCAAGGGTGGAGGCCCCAGTACAACTCTCCTCCCACTCTTTTGCCTCTGCCACTTGCTCAACCACAACCATTGCCTCCTGCTTCTCGAAGGCAACCCCAAATACCTACTCAACCGAACCCGAATAACAAATAGGCCCAGCAGGTATATAGTGGAGAAACATCATGCCCAACCTATGATGTGGAGATTCAGGAGATTAACCTATGATCTGAGAAGTTTCTCCCAGATAACCAACCTCCCCCCTAAGGAGGATGAGGAAGAAAAATAGGAAAGTGAACCAAAAGCCACTCCATCCTTTCCTGAGAGATTAACTAGAACCACATAACCAACCCCAGAAGAAACTGAACTTCTTGGGGAGTTAAAAGAGTATACCACTTCTCCAAGCCATAAAGGATGTGCCTATATACAACAAGATGATCAAGGAGAACTGCCCAGCCTGATGTTTGGGTAGGTAATATGTCCGAAATATCTAGACCCTAGAAGTCCTGTAGTCGATGTCCACATCAATGGCACCATAATCCCCCATACCCTGATTGATCTAGGGGCTGCCATTAATGTGATGACCAAAAACACTATTCTCAAGCTCAACCTTCAGGGCTCCCTGAGAAGGACCACAACAGTACTACAGTTAGCAGACCGCTCCACCGTGACCCCTGAGGGGATTGTGGAAGATGTAATGGTCTCCAACAATTCTTGGGAGTACCCTACTGATTTCCTGGTTCTCCAACCAAAGGTGAAGCTCATTGGGTATCCTCTCATCCTGGGAAGACCTTTGCTGGCTACTGCAGATGCCTACATTAGTTGTCGAGCTAGGAACATGACAATCAAGAATGGGCATATGTCCAAGTAGCTAGTCCTATATCCTCCTGCCCAACCTTTGTTAGACCATGATTTACCTCTCTGGTTGGAGGAGGAAGATGAGGATGAAGTCTATTCTGCACCACTGTGTGCAGTGGAAGCTACCATGGGGGGCCCACAAACCGAGGATGATCTTATTGAAAACTTGATCCAGAATCCACCCCCCAGTGTGTTGTCATTAGAAGAGCTGATGGAAGAAACCCAAGCCAATCCTTTAGTTTATCTCTATGTGGCTAATCCAACCTCTCTCCGAGTTAAGAATGTGGAATTCGGCCCGGAAAGAACCTTGAATATCAACTCATCCCTATCCACCTCTCAAGAGAAAGAACTATGTAGCTTATTGAAAAACCACTTGGATGCTTTTGCTTGGAGCTATAAGGAGATGAAGGGAGTGCACCCTTCAGTCTGTACTCATCACATTTACATTAAGGAAGATTGCAAACTAGTCAGGCAACCTCAAAGGAGGATGAATCCAGCCCTTAAGGACATTGTCAAAGAAGAATTGCAAAAGTTACTGGATGCAGGATTCATCTACCCCATCTCTGACAGCGAATGGGTCTCTCCTTTGGTGCTAGTGCCAAAGAAAAATGGGAAGTGGAGAATCTATGTTGATTATCAGGAACTAAACAAGGCCACCAAGAAGGACCATTTTCCTTTGCCTTTCATAGATCAAGTGTTAGATGGCTTGGCGGGGAAGAAGTTTTTCTCCTTCCTAGATGGGTTTAGCGGGTAAAAACAGATCCAAATCATCCCAGAAGACCAAGATAAGACCACTTTCACTTGTCCTTGGGGTACCTTTGCATACCGGGTCCTTCCCTTCAGATTGTGCAATGCTCCCGCCACTTTCCAGAGAGCTGTATTGAGTATATTTGCTGAACTAGTTCATGATTCAGTGGAAATCTATATGGATGACTTTACGCCTTATGGTTCTAACTTTCAAGAAGCTTTGACTAACCTGGGAAAAATTTTAGACAAGTGCATTGAAATGAACTTGTCCCTCAATCCTGAAAAATGCGAATTCCTAATGACTGAAGGGACCATGCTAGGTCATACAATTTCTTAGCAAGGATTACAGGTGGATCCCAACAAAATTGTCATCATCCAAAGGGTCCCACCTCCTCAAAAGGTAAGAGATGTTCGGAGTTTCCTAGGCTTAGCAGGGTATTATAGAAGATTCATTAAGGATTTTAGTAAGCTAGCCTCTCCATTCTTTCGTCTTTTGGGGAAAGATGTTGAGTTCATATGGACTAACAACTGTCAAGAGGCTCTAGATACCTTGAAAAGTAAACTGGTGACTGCCCCAATTTTGAGAGGTCCAAACTGGGCCCTACCTTTCCACATTCATACAAATGCCTCGAACAAAGCGATAGGAGCAGCCTTAGGGAAAATTGATGAGAAGCTGCCTTATGCCATATATTTTGTAAGTAAAAACTTGTCCAAGGCAGAATTAAACTACACTGTAACCGAAAAGGAGCTCCTAGCTGTAGTCCATTCCCTAAATAAGTTTAGACACTACATCACTGGCTATCAAACATTCGTACACACTGATCATGCTGCAATTAGGTATTTAATGAACAAACCAGATGTAAATGCTTGTATTATTAGATGGTTACTTTTATTGCAGCAATTTGATTTAACCATTGTTGATAAGCCGGGTAAGGAAAATGTTGTTGCTGATTTTCTGTCTAGAATAGATCTGCCTGCAGGTGAAGAAGGAATGGTGGATGATCAAATGCCAGATGAACACCTATTTTCTATCTCAGTACTCTCTCCATGGTTTGCTAATATAGAAAATTACTTGGTTTCAACATAGTTCCCACCACATGTGTCCTCAGAAGAGAAGAGCAAGTTCGCGAGGAAAAGTGCCCCATTCACCTGGATTGGGGACAATCTCTTCAAACTTGTCCCAGATCAGATTTTGAGGAGATGTGTCAGGGAGGAGGAAGTCTTTGACATTCTCCTAACCTGTCATGATGGGCCCTGTGGGGGCCATTTTGCAGTAAAGAGGAATTCCTTCAAAATTCTGCAAGCAAGTTGCTATTGGCCCACTCTTCATCAAGATGTAAGGAGATATATCAGCCAATGTGACCAATGTCAAAGGATGGGGAAACCTACTCCAAGGGATGAGACGTCCCTGCAACCTCAAGTGACTTTTGAGCCATTTGAGAAGTGTAGCATGGACTTTGTGGGTCATGTCAACCCTCCTTCAAAACAGAAATCTTATATCATTGTGTGCACTGATTATCTAACAAAATTGGCAGAAACAAAGGCGATCAAGGCAACAACAGAAGAAAGAGTAGCTGAGTTTTTGAGAGAAAATATCTTCTACAAGTTTGGCTATCCAAAAGAATTAGTCACGGATCAAGGGAGTCAGTTTACCTCCAATCTGATTGAAGACCTACTCACACATCACAAAATTAAGCACATAACTTCCACCCCTTATCATCCGCAAGCAAAAATATAGGTGGAAGTCACTAACAAAGCTTTGGAAGGGATTTTGACCAAGGTAGTGAGCAGCAGTAGAAAAGATTGGGCAGATCGATTGGTTGAGGCCACCTAGGCCTATAACACTACCTGGAAAACCACCACAGGGTTCACACCCTCTGAGCTGGTCTATGGGAAGAAGGCTTTGTTGTCAATAGAATTTGAATATAACACATTAAGGATGGCAGCTCAGCTAGACCTAGATCTCAGCCATGCACAAAATGAAAGGTTACTTCAGCTAAATGGATTGGATGAACAGAGATTGCAGGCCCTTCTCCACTCAGAGGTAGTCCAGCTGCAAAGGAAAATATGGCATGACAGACACCTCAAAGAGAAACAATTCCAGGAAGGAGATTGGGCGCTGCTGTATGATTCAAGATATAAAGATTTCAAGGGAAAACTGAGGACAAGATGGTTGGGACCGTACACAGTAGAAAAGTGCAATGAAAATGGTTCAGTTCTGATCTAGACCATCGATGAAGAAGCCATCCCCATGCTCGTCAATGGGCATAGGTTGAAGATCTACAGGAAGCCCCTCTCCAAGCAAGAATTCATTGAGAATCTAAGTAAAACAGTGTTGGTTGTGGAGTAGGTCTCTACCTCCACTCCACCCACACCTTAAACCAACAAAAAAAACAGGAAAAAGGAGAATAAAAGATCCCTAGGTAAAAACCTCCCTTTGGAGGTGCCCAGGGTAGGCAATGAGGGTGAAAACCTCCTGGAGGTGCCCCAACTGTCTCATAAAAAAAAAAACAGACGAAAAAAAGGAAAAACAGAAACAGAAAATTAACTTTTCTTTGAATGCTTTGCAGATTGCAGGAAGGCCACAGAAGGAAAAGGGACATGGCCAAGCTGAATACACCTCTGATAGATCATTTCTCCATCACCATTGTCTTTTCCCAGTCCCTGATCTCACTTGTTCTGGAAATTATGCATCCTACAGGAAGCTTTGTGCATTCTACAGGAGGCTCCTATAGAAACCACAGAGAGCTCGAAATCAAGTCCAGAAAAGGATCAGAGGGCTAGAAACTTGTCCAAAAGGCCTATGGACCACCCTGCCACCATTCATCCTCCCAACTCTCCATTCCATACCTACCCCACTGTATTTCCACTCGCTTCTTCCTTCCCTGCACAGAAAACACAGAAATCCTGTTTCTTTTGTTTAAAAAAACAAAAAGAGAAAAAATGAAGAATAAACCGCAGCATCCTTAACTTATTTCTTACCTGGTGTATGCCAGCTACTTTTCCTTTTCCTTCAGAACATTCCTCAGCTATCTCTTCAGTCCCTACTCAAACCTCAGCCAGAAATTTTAGAGGGAGAAGCAGTTACAGGAAATCCTGCAGGATTCTTGTAACAGTTGATCCCCTTAAAAATCGAGCTCCAGAGGTAGGGTCAATGTAGCCACAAATGATAAAACACTAGCATGAGGTAGCCAAGCCACCAGTTCATAAGCCACGAGTGCCAACAGCAGCAGCAATCCATGAACAGAGTGCCAAAGTCTAAGCATGCAAAGCACAGTAGCGACTAACATGTAAGTGACAAAACTCGTTCCTCTGTTGCATGCGTATAATTTAGAAACTGCGTGAACCATTGAGATGGTCGCGATTAAATGAAATCGGTGGCTAGTTAACTGGCCACCCTCATCCAGTTCAAACAACACCTCGTCCAATTCAAACATCGTTCAATGGGTGCAATCGGCATGTGTGTTCGTTCAACTCAGGATGAAAAACTCAAAACACGTAGTGGTGGCAGGGTATAACGGGAGTGATGGAGGTGATTGCGGGTAGGTGGCATGAAGTATCATAATGGCACTAGAGTAGGGACCAATGCTCTGGATGGGGATAACATACCCTCCCTGCCACCTCACCTCATCACCGCAGAACATGCCATAAGCTTAAGTACACTGCAGTCGATGCCTTCATCACCTTTGTTTTCATTTGCATCGTCGTGCTCTCGACTGCAACAACTTACCTACCACCTTCAGAACCTTGAGACGGATGCCCTCTACCAGTTTCAAAACCCTTCCGCTTATCGAGCTCTATAGGAGCATGATCGCACTCTACAGGAGCAAAAACACAGTCTACAAGAGCCTTTCTACAGGAAGGCCAGTGAGCGGCTCTGCAAAGGGAAAATTCGAGATTTTATGCCAAATTTGAGCTCAAAAAAGGTAGGCTTAGAAAACCCACTCTACCTTTCATATATCTACAAAAGGTGGTGGGATTTGAAGCAAAGTATTGAGCTAAAAAGAAAGGAAAAGTGAGAATAGAGGTCTGCCTATGTTTTTAAATATATACAGTCTCTCCATTTTACTCTCTACACTGAAATTCTGTCTCTTTCTCCTCTGTGGTATTCTCCTGTGTAAAGAAATGATGCAACCATAGGAAATTAAGCCTGTAAAGTAGTGAATTTTCATTGGGTGGTCTGCTTACTTTGTGAAAAGAAAAAGCACTGTCTTACTCTCTCTCTTTTTTAAAAAGATATTAATTTCCTTAAACATCTCAAGAAGTAAATTAAGGTTGAGAACATTGTTTGAAGGGCAGGAAAGTTGCAATTTGTTTTTGTTAAAAAGATGAAACATGAAAAACTCTCTCTGGTTCCAGAAAAAACCTCGACTGTTCCTCTATTTCCAGGTTTGAAAATTTGTTGCCTTCCTCCTCACCTGAAACATTCCAGCAGTCTCTAAACAACATGACAGGGAGGTTTATGAGGAAGAAGCCTCTGAATTCAACTAAATTGCATGAACATCCAAAAGTGGTGGCCCTCTTTACCAGGGCAAATTGGATGCCTTTCTTTGAAAAATTTCATGGGTATGATGAGGAAGTCAGAGAGGAATTTTTATTATCTTTAAGACCTCATTCAAAAACCCATGCCACAGTCAGTTTCAGGGGTCTAACCATAGAACTTACACCAAAGTTCATCAGCAGAATTACAAGTCTTCCACTTGGGCTCCCCTGGAGCAAAGAAGAAAAACCACTAGGACAAGTTGCTAAGAAGACCTTTTTCTAGCCTGATGAACATCTTGTGGAGGATAATAATGGGATCAGAAGGACAAGTATACCTTATCCATGGGGTGAGGTCAGCTATCGGATCATGAAATATATCTCCTGTGAAGGAAAATATAGCATAGTCTATGCGTATCATTTCAAATTGTTACATGAACTAAGATATGGCATGGACCTACCTGCATCTAGAAAACTCAGTCTTCCATACTTTCTCCTCCAATCCTTGATAGAGTGTAGCACCAAATTGAATGCAGGGGTTCCAGACCAACTGGCTCACCATGGGCTCATTAAATTGCTAGTGGAGGATGCCCTCCACACTTACACAATCCCTATAGCCTGGGAGATTTTCAAGAACATGACTAAAGAAGATGACATAAAAAATCTCACTGATGACCTTAGTCCATCTGGAAGTGAAGAGGAGGAACAAAAAGAGGAAGCTGAGAAGGAAATCCATGAAGAAGAATAGAACATTCAATTGGAAGAAGAAAAAGAAGAAAAACAGAGAGGAAAGGAGAAACATGACACCACCACAGATAAGCCTAAAGCAGAGAAGAAGATAGCATCAAAAGCAAAAAAAGGGAAAACCACAGCAGAGAAAAAGAAGAGGACAAGAACTGAAAAGAAGAAGCCCAAGACAGCTCAAAAAAAGGCTGCCACAAGAAAGGCAGAAACTCAACAAGCAGAGGAGAAAACAACACCAGAGACAACAGAAACAAAATCAGAGACAGCAGACATAGGAAAAACAGCAGATGGAAAGGAAGAAGCACAACAAGAAGTGTCTCCTGAGACACTAGCAAGAGAAGCAGCAGTTGTTCTTGTTGCACTTAGTACTCCAGCCAAGCCCAAAGGAAAAAGGAAGAGACAACCATCTATGTACTTCAAAGCTCGAAAGAGCACCAAAATCAAGATGGGGAAGCCTCAGCCACCTTCAAAGGAACCCATCATCATTAAGGATGTACCTACTGTAACAAAGGAGGAATCTCCCTCCAAAATCTCCATCACTTACGAGAGAGGAAGCCCTAAGACCTCTACCTGGAAAGAAAGGATCAAACTAATGGACTCTAAAGCAGTCCTACAGGAGGCATAGACCTCTCTATAGGAGACATTGGCAAAGCTCAAAGAAACTAAAAAACTTGAAAAGAAGGTAGAAGAACAGACCCAGGAGGAAGATAAGGCAAAAGAGATACCAGAGCCTGGACCTCAGCCTAACTTAGGCTCCTACTACAACCTTCTGGAAGGTGGGAAGATCATCCCACAAAAGTTTGCAGTGCCTCTTTTCTTCGAGCTGGAAAAGGAAAGAGTCAGGACCCATACATGGATGCAGATTGCAAAATCAAAAGGGGTAGAAGACATTGGGCACATGGAAAACAAGTTGAGAGAGATGGGCAAATAATTGAGCATGGTCAGGCATACAGAAAGCATCAGAAGAGCTCAATTGGAGGAAGAAAATGAAATGTTGAAGAAGCAACTACAAGAAAGGGAACCTCAAGGAGGAAAGGAGTTGTCGATCTTAAAAAGACAGCAACAGGAAGAGGAACCCCAGACAGACAGTGAGGTATTAAAAAGACAGCAACAGGAAGGGGAACCCCAAACAGACAGTGAGACATTGATAAAACAACAGCAGGAAAAAGAATCCCAGACAAAAAATGAAGTGCCAATTTTGAAAAGGCAGCCATAGGAAAAGGAAGCCTAGTTAGCCTGCATGGCCAACTGAGCAATGGAGGCATTGCACTGCAAGTAGCCAGCCAAATCATATGCACTATACCTCAAAGATTAGTGGCTCCAATTTCAGATTAAGACACTAGCCCAGGGGGCAAAATACCTTTTCAGGATTATGGCCAATTCATGCATTTATGTGATCACAGTTTAGCTAAGGATAAAGCAAAGCTAGCAGAATTTTACTCACACAACATTGCATTTACTGACATGAATTTGTGGGATCCAAATGCTACATTGGGAGACTTGCAGTTGATGGCTATGGAATCTTAGATGAGCCATGAAGAGAAAAGGGTAGTGGAAATCCAGAAAATGATGGCAAAAGAGCTGAGTGAGCCCCCGATGATTAGAGCAGAACTAGCAGACCCCTTAGCTCTCATCTATGCCCACCAACACCTTGCAGCTAATCCTCAAGTTGTCTCAGACTATGTTGATAAGCAAGCCCAGGCTATTGTTCACTTTGAGGACATGGAAAGACTGTTCGGGGATGACTGCATTTATGCTTGCATGAGAAGGTGGAATACCTTACCACATAGCCTAAGGATCAAGGAGTATCACTCCCCAAACAGGATGAGGGAAGCCATGAGAAGAGTGCCCCTGTATAAGCACTCAATGCAAAGCTTGAAGGAAAATTGGATTGGCCTTAAATTCAGTCCTCCACTGCTGCTAGGACTGCTGGAAGGAGTAAGAGAGGAGGAAGAACAGAAACAGTGGGAAGAAGTGGATAGGAAAGCAGGTTTCCATGATAAAGAGGAAGACATCACATCAGAGGCTTGGGATGTCAGGGAATCTGTTAGAGCCATCAAGGATGAAGAGTTAGATTAGTTTCTCAGAGGATGAGCAACCCATTCAGTAGGGGGTGATGATGAGCCCCAGAAATGGGTAATTATATGGGCTCATTCTGCCTCTTATTTCGACTTAATCCACCATTCTCATTAGTTTATTGCATTTTTTTGAATATATTTATGCTAATAGAGTGAATTGGGTTAGTCATTTTGCCATGTAGTCTAATATGTGCTTTATGCAGATTTTTTGGTCAATTTTGGACAAAGTCAAGGGATTTATGAGAAAATGGCAGCCAAAACTCGAGGAAAATAGGGAAGAGGACTTGTGGGTGGGGGGGGGGGGGGGGGGGGGGGATGTCTCCTTCATTTATGACCCCCTTTCTCGAATCCTCCATCAGCAACTCGGAGCACAAAGGTCCACATTGATGATTCCAAGGGGCAGCCAAGCAAGTAAAGTAGGATTGTTGTTTATCTCCAGTTCTAGGAAGCCAAGTTCCTTGATTTTAGGAGGACTGTTGGAGGAATCCATTTGTATAAATAAGGAGGCTTAGAGCCTCAGTAGGTTAGCCAGTTATTAGTAGATTTTCGTACTTTTGTGCAGCATTGTGTTCAGCTCATTTTCGAGTTCCTTTTTTAGAATAGTTTATGTAATGTGACTGTTATTTTTGATAATGAAGATGAAACAGTTTTTGAGCCAGCACTGATCTCTTTCAGAGCACTAAAGCTCTTGGGTTAGGGCCCAACCCAAGCTTCCCAGTACCTCCTACTGTGTACTTATATGTTTTTGCTTCAGTTCGTGAGTTAATTTCTGTTGCATAGATTCATTTTACTTTGTTAGATTAGGTTGCTTTTGATGCTTAGTATAGTTGTTCTTGTTTCAATTTCTCAAATAGGTTACTACAGTGACAGAAAAAAATTCAAAAAGGCTAACAATAGGCCCTGATCTCCTTTCTCCCTTCCTGGGACTAGGATTTGAGGTCAAGGCACTACCACTGCCACCAAAAACACTGTTTTTTCTCTTCCATGCAACTGCTAGTGTGATAACTTGATTTGGAAAGATTGATATTGGTTCAGATTCAGTTTCTTAGATCATTTCCTACTCTTTTACCATAGATCTCTCTACATGATTTTCTGTTCATAGGTTACTGTTCAGCATTTTCTGTTTTTAGGTTAGAAGTTAGGTCAAGCTAGAGAAATTTCAGTTTTTAGTCCTTTTTTTGAACAGTTTTTGTAAGTAGATGTGCTCTTGCAGAACACCTCAACTCACCATACATCCATAAAGCAACCAGTACCATCTCACTTCTCATAGATTTCCCAAGTCATTTGCAACATTTCGCCAAACTTCCCTAATTTCTGCGTTTTTCTCCATAAAGCTACTTTCTTGCCATTTGAACAAATCCAACCATCACGTTCGTTCCTGATCCTCCTTGACAAGTTCTAGACACCTCAACACCTTCATCTAGCCTTTAGTTCTCCTTTCCCATCATTTTTCCACCTTCAAAACTCCAAAAATAGCTCTTGGCCTCCTCCTGTAGACCCTCCCATAGATCCTCCTGTAGATCCCCTACAGCCTCCTGTAGAATTTCCTGTGAGTGATTTTTCGAAGTCTGATTGCTATGAAAGTCTTCAGAAGGGTACTAGGGGCTTCTTAGGACCTCTCCACACCTCCCTCACCCTCTTCCAAAGCCAACTCCATCTTCCTTTGCCACCAAACCTCTGCACAGTCACAACTAGATAAATCACAAGCATAATAATTTCACATAAAAACACTCAAAAACACAAAACGATGTTTTCTTCTCATTTCTTTTCAGAATTATCTTGAATAAATGCAATTTACCTTTTCAGTAGTCAATGGCACTCTTTTCATTATTTTTAATCTCTTTTCTTGCAAAAGTAGGGTTAATAGGTAAATTAGGGTTTGCTAGGGTTTGCGTTACATTTCAGTTTTCCTTCTCTTTCTGCAGATAGAATAGTCCTTGTAGAGTTAGCTTCCTTTCATCACAGTTAAAAGCTTCTTCTGAGAATCCATAGAAGTTGGCTTAAGCTCCTAGTGATCTTGCGCCAGCTGACCAAGTGACAGCCTACAGTAAGAGCTAGTACTTGTGCATACAGCGTCGTCGCTTCCAAGTTTGTTACAAACTACCGAGTTGATAAAAGTAAAGAAGGAAGCCCCAGGAGTTGCAGCATTATTGCTGCAATACTGGAGCTCACCGGTGACGGAAAGTACAGTGTTTCAGGAGTGGGCATGGTTGCTTTTCAGAGGGAGCATGGAGCTCCTCTCACTTTGACAGATTTGAAGTATGTGCCTAGATTGAAGAAGAACTTCGTATCGGTCACGATGTTGGAGGACAAAGGCTAGTGTTGTCTTTAATAAAGGAAAGGTGTTCCTAAGACACATAGCCATGGGTCAGACCAAGAGGATTGGGATTCAGGTGAAGAATATTTATAAACTAGAGGCAGATGATTGTGCAGCATTGAGTTCGAAAGCAGAATTGGTGCAAAGCCAAGACATTGGCGAGTTGTGGCACAAACGATTGGGCCATTTGCATCATGGGGCCTTGAAGATAATGCAACAAATATCTACAAGACTTCCCAAAGGTAAACTTGAGCAAGTTGACACATGCAAAGGTTGTACCTTGGGAAAGTACGCCAAGTCTTCCTTTCATGATCGAGACAGTCGAGCAGAAGCAATCTTAGAGCGAGTTCATACTGATGTGTGTGGACCATTCTCAACAGCATCCACAACGAGGCAAAGGTGTTATGTGATTTTCATTGATGATTATTCTCGTAAATACTGGATTTATTTCATGCAGAAGAAGGACCAAACCTTCTCAAAGTTTTGTGAGTTCAAAGCTTTGGTTGAGAAAGAATCAGGGAAGAAGATCAAGGCCTTGAGAAGCGACAACGGTGGAGAATATGTCTCTCAAGAGTTTAAGGACTTCTGTGCAGCAAAAGGAATTAAACGAGAGTTTACGACACTTCATAACCCACAGAAGAATGGGGTGGCTGAAAGGAAGAACAAAACGATTGTAGGGGAAGCATGGGCAATGCTACATGACCAAGGCCTACCACTTCACTTGTGGGCTAAGGAATGCAACACAGCGGTCTATTTGTAGAATAGAAGCCCGCATCGCATACTTGGGATGAAGACACCAGAGGAAGCTTTCTCCGGTAAGAGACCAAATGTGGGTCACTTCAGGATCTTTGGCTCATCGGTATATTTCCATGTGACAAAGGATGCATGGAAGAAGCTTGAGCCGATAGCCGAGTTGGGGATACTTGTGGGGTACACTGATACACCCCACAACTATCGGGTGTATTTGCCTACCAGTTGGAGAATAGTGGTTCACATAGATCTCAAATTTGATGAGTAAAAGGCCATGTGAGTTTCCCTTGAGAGGGAGCTCCAACTAGAGGTTGTGGAGGAACTGTTGGTTCCTAAGGAGGAGGAGCCTTAGACTGATGTGGAGCAGTCGCATGTAGAGGATCCAAGTGTGGAGACATCCACTCAAGCAGAGTCTTCCAAAGATGGACGGAAGCGCACAAGAGAAGCGGACAGATTGTTGTCAGATGCGAGAGAGAATGTGGAAGAACCATCTTCTCGGCACAGACAGAGGAGGTCACTTGAGAGGTACACTGGATACATGGCCCTTGTTGGGGAATTTGTTGAGACTAAGCCATCTTCCTTTGAGGAAGCATTGCAGCAACCGATTTGGGTTGATGCTATGGTGGAGGAGTATGACTCCATAGTTTGTAACAATGTTTGGGATGTGGTTCCAAGACTAGAGAACAAGTCAGTTGTGAGTTCTTGTTGGCTTTACAAGGTAAAGCAAGCCATTGATGGTAGTGTGGAGAAGCATAAGGCAAGATTTGTTGCCTGTGGTTTCTCACAGGTCGAGGGGATTGACTATGATGAGACTTTTGCTCCTATCGCAAGTTACTCATCTATCAGATCGATGTTGGCACTATCAGCACAGATGGGTTGGAAGATCCATCAGATGGATGTGAAGACTGCATTCTTCAATGGCAAGATTGAGGAAGAGGTGTACATAGAGCAGCCGGAAGGTTTTGAGACCTTCGATTGTGGGTCGCATGTGTGCTGACTCAAGAGAGCTTTGTACGAGCTGAAGCAAGCACCTCGTGCTTGGTACACCAGGATAGACAACTAATTCACCGAGTTGGGCTTCACAAAGAGTGAAGCAGATGCGAACTTGTACCACATCATGGTGAAAGGTAAGCAGTTGATCATTGTACTTTATGGTGATGATCTCATATTGATAGGTGATGATCAGTTGATCATGTCTTTCAAGGAGGACCTTGCAAGATAATTCAAGATGAAATACATGGGTCTCATGCATTACTTCCTTGGCATGGAAGTATGGCAAAAGGATGGGGAGTTGTTTGTGTCTCAGAGAAAGTATGCCAATGAGATACTCAGGAGATTCCACATGGAGAAGTGCAAAACCATGAAGACTCCTCTAGCAGGTAACTGGAGGAAGGAGGATGCTACTTTAGGAGAAGTAGTAGATGCTACTATGTACAGGTAGCTTGTGGGTTCACTAATGTACTTAGTGAACACACGACCAGATTTGTGCTATGCGGTGAACCAGCTGAGTCAAGCAATGGTTCAGCCTACCAAGATGTTTTGGAAGGTGGAAAAGCATGTATTGAGATACCTCAGAGGCACATCTCAGTATGGATTATGGTACAGATGGACAGAGGGAGTGAAGCTATAGGGCTTCACTGATACAGATTTGGCAGGGAGTCCATTAGATTGGAAGAGCACATCAGGAGGGATTTTAAACCTTGGGTCAACAGCAGTTTCTTGGTACAACAGGAAACAAAGTTTGGTTGCACTCAGCTCGGTAGAGGCTGAATACATGGCTGCAAGTCAAGTAGCATGTGAGGCCATCTAGATGTGGAAATTCTAGTTGGTTTGTTTGATCAGAGGATGGATCTAACTATGATCTATTGTGATAATCAGAGTTGTATCAAACTCTCTGAGAATCGAGTATTTCATGATAGGTCCAAGCACATCGACATCCGGTATCATCATCTCAGAGACTTTGTAGCGAAGAGGATCATGTTTCTGCAGTATATTTCGACAAAGGAGAAAGATGCTGACATTTTGACTAAGGCATTGTCAAAGTGTAAATTTGAGTTCCATAGAGATAGGATTGGGGTGGCAGATAATCCCTTTCTTGTTGAGAGGGAGTGTTGAAATGTGGCAACAAGAATATTCTAATTTTAATTTGTCCTTGAATTAAAATTTAGAATTAAAATTTGAATTTAGTCTCACCAGCTGCTTGAAAAATAACTAATTAATTCACCTTGAGTTAATTAGTTGGAGAAATTCAAGCTAGAAGTCTTTCTGAAGTCATGCAACAGTTATCTCTTAAATTAAGGAGATTATCCCTTAATTAAGGAGATAATATTGAGTTATATTTGAGTTGTAATTAGTTAGCTCAGTTTACTAAGTTAAGTCCAGTTAAATTAGTTCCAAACTATTTAAGGAACTAATTGTGAGTTCAGTCAGTTAATGCACACATGCATCCAACTAGTGTACTCCAGATAACTGAAGATTCTCTCAGGAGTAACTCATGCATGTCTATTCTGAGAAAGACCCATTTGAGATTAAATATATAGGGACAATGTACTATCAGTTGTAGGAGTTCTCCTATAAACAAAACTCATGCATGCAGAAGGAATTCATTCCTTGAGGATTGCACAGTTTTACAAGGTGTGAGATCAGTGTGAGTGATCAGTGTTACACTTGGTAATAGTAGGATCACCCAGGAGAAATAGCACAAGGAAATAGGAGATCAGGAGGGTAGAGGAGAAGGTCCTTTGTATAATTCTGATGTATATCCACCTTGTATGATAATACAGATAGTGGGGTTTTAGCTAAGGCTTTCCCCTAAGTATTTTCTATGTTTCATGTGCATTGATTCTTCTTCTTCTGGTTATATGTGTTCAGCTTGATCTTGCTCAATCTTTAAGCTTCAACAAAGCAAACTTGATAGTAGAAGTAGATTATAGTATTTTGCTTTGGTATATTGTATTAACGAGTTAATCTACAGTCAGATTTTCTACATAGATCTCAGAGGTAGATTTGTAGAGAATTTGCAGGAAATTCTACACAGCTTTCAAAGCCCTATTCTCACTGGTGAGTTAAATCAATTATGTCGATGTCACTAGTGCACAGAATTGCACCTCCTATGTAATAATTTATTTCAACTGATGTAAAATATTCAAAGGCAGTTGCGACAAAATAAGGTCTACTTATGGCAAATCATGATCCCATTATTGAATGTCAGTGTCTAGAAAGTACACCACAATGGGTGGAACAGATATGGTATGACGTTTTGTTGAGGTTGTAGAAGGTTGTGATTATTCTCGTTGAATTTCAGGCACACGTGGTCCATTGGTCTCCTTCTTCATAGTAGTGTGCTTTATTTCACTCTATGAAGGAGTTATCATCCTGCATGATTCAAACAAGAGACAGATTTTTTCTAATTGTTGTTGCATCTAATCCTATAAAATTATTTATTCTTGTGTTGCAATTTTAATAGTAGTGATGAGAGGGGCAGTTCCCTACTCAAACACTTCTTTTATTTTCTCAACAATTTTCTATAAATTCACCTCTTACGGAGAAAGTGTCTCTGAGATAGTTGGCTTCTTACCCTTTCACTTCTTCATTGCCCCTTGTTGTTGATATTTTAACAGTCTATTTTCACTACTAGCATTGTTTATGCTTCTCCAGATTCCCACCATGGTGTGTCGGGAAGCTCTTCTTCATGCTCCTTTTATTGTTGCTCGGGATGTTCCCCTTATTGTGGATCTCAGTGCTCATCCTCCCCACCATTGTCAAGGTTTTATTCCTCCAGTTGTTGTTTAGTAGGCAGTCTACGCCATTCTTCTAGCCACAATATGCGACAAAGTTTGCTCATCGTTCTTGTATGCACACTTGAACCATTACTTTATTGGGTCTGTCTGGGCTTGTATACACATATGGTGTAGTGTGGTGTGGAACTTCACCACTACCATGTAAGCCTTGACAACTTGTACCACAATGCACAGTAACTTCATTATAGACTGGTTGGTGTCCCCTTTCAAAATGTAAAACTTAACATTGGTATATGTTTGGTGTTTTTATCCGAGGTATGCCAAAGTGACTCAAATCTAGGTGCAGCAAACTCTCTCTTTTTTGGTGGTGGACAGTGAGTGTCCTTAAGAAACTGCCATGTTGTCAAATTTATGATGATCAATAACCATGCATAGTGGAATTTTGTATTTCAGATATGGATTAGATCATTATATTGTTTTCCATCCATCTCAATGCTTTCAAAGTGGAAAAAGTGGAGGAATCAACTCACATGACCGTTTTTACTGGCGGGGCCCAATTTGGCAAAACATGGTCTAAAACCTTTCAAGAGAATTTTGAGGCATCAAACAACATTTTTTGGGGGTAAAAAATTGTCTCTTTAGCATACAATTTTTCATGTTATTCTACACACAAAAACTTTTCCAACAGCGCAATAATCGTGTCAATCGAAGTCTGTATGCAAAAGTTATGCCACTCATAAGTTGACCTTCTTATTTTCACCACCATAATTTGAAAGGATGCCACATCAGACCCCGATATTCATCAAAATAGCCACATGATTATGATGTAGAAGACTCTAGAAGAGTCAATATTGTAACTCTAGTTAAGAGTTGAGGTAATCAAACCTAACCACTAGTAGGCTATCAGGTTGTGTTATAATCGGGCCACTAGGAGGAAAATGGATTCCATTCTTTCAAGTGAATGTGTTCCATAGCTAATAAAAAAGAGCCAAGAGGGAAAGGAGGTAGATCACACAGGGAGAATTTTTTCACTATATTGGCACATGAGCCACAGGCCATACTTCTTTCTACTTGCAGCCATATTTCCATTCAGATAAAGAGAGCGGAGAGGCCTCATCTTCCAGTTGGCTTTTCCTCCCGAAAGGGTTTCCCAGAGCATATATTGTGTCAAATATGTGGGTGAGAATTTTTTTTGTCGTTCTATATTTTTTTGTATAATTTTCATTCACATGCATGCACTATTAATAGTAAATCTACATATCCAAAAATCTAATAAAATTGTAATAATGTAGAATTTCATATTTTTAATATAATATTATTAGATCTATTGTGATAAATTTTCCAGTGGAATATCCACGGAATTTTATGAATCATATTGGTACAATAGCATGTTTGTTTGGGTGTATTGTGGATATTTACAAGTGATCTAGATCGACTAGGCCAAAAGGTTGTAAAACCCTAATCATGGTCGACGAATCTATGGATGACCCTCATGCTCCTGTATAGGAGAGGCTTTCACAGCTAGAACAACAATTCATTGATATAAATCGGAATGAAAATCTCCTCATCGCAGCCTTGAGAAATAAGATTGGGATATTTAGAGAAGATTGGGATTCAAATGCGGAGGACAAATGAGAAGGGGGGTCAAGAGATCTGAAAAAAATAGAGAATCAACCAAAGAAAGAACCTGGAAAAGATCAACACAGTTTGAGTGTCATGAATCAATCACAACCCCTATTAAAATGGAAGCGACAGTTGATATCAAGTTGTACGACGATGATATTGTGTAACAATCCTTAGTTGATTTTACATGTAAATAAAATAAAACCTTGGTCATGGGACACGTATTCCAAGCTGAATGTTGGGAAAAACATTATAGTGGACATCACTTGTGGATTAATAATGGTTATAGAAATTGGCAAAGGAATTGGAAAAGGAAAATAGAAATAATTGGTATTTAATTATGAAATAAGGAAAATAGGAGAAAAGGAAGGTGAAGAGACACAAATTTACATGCAAGGGAAATTAGAGGGAAAATGAAGAAAAAGGGAGATCAATAAAAAAAGGAATCAGAGAAACAGTTCATAGCATTTGTCAATTCAGTTTTGGCTCTCTCCTTTCATTCTCTCATTCATTCGTACTCTTGCACACTCGGAGCATTCTTGGAGCATGCTTGGAGCACTCTAAAATTCAATTGGATTGGGAGAAAGAAAGCAAAGGAAAGCAAGGAATCGCAAGGATATTGTTGGATTAGTGGCTACAGCTAGATTTATTTGAAAGTAATTGGTTGCATGTGTGATTGCCTTGTTGGTTTATGGATGCATGGTATATGCATGTGATTCCTTGGTTATGTGTTATGATTAGCATAGATATTTTCCTAGATTGAAAGTGGTTTCATCCTTTCCTTGCCATTTTCTAGATAGCCATGGTGATGTGGGTTTCCCACTTGTTTTTTTATTGGTTCTCATGTTCCCTATGGTTTTGGGTTGGAACAAATGCTCTGGAATCCCTAGAACATCTTGGGTTGAGTTACTAGTTCCTAGAACCTATAGGTTGGGACAAACGCTCTAGAGCCTTGGCAATTGAGTTACTAATCCCTGGATCCACGGGTGGAACAAATGCTCTGGAGCCCTGATTTAGCTATAGGTTGAGTTACTAGTTCCTGGAGCCCTGGCCAACTTGGGCAGAGACCGATCTAGTTGATGTTAATAATTTCTAGATTGTGTAAGTGAGATCACTGTAGTTGAGGTGGTTTGGCCTCTGGAAGCCCTAGTTGGTTTTGTCTTATTTTATCATATGATATCCCACATTCATGCTTGGAATATGGTGTGGGGGTGATTCGTTGAAAGAGATATTCGGTTCAACTCAATCTATGGTTGGGTGGTACATGGAATTCCATGACTTGGAAGTCATTTTCATATGTTAATAAGAGTTATTTTCCTACTATGATCTGTGAGCACTTGTACTTATTATTATGGTGACCTTATGGCTGATTTTCCATGATTTATGTTTTGGTTATTTGTTAGCTATATGTTTCTTATACGATGTATCCTATCTATGGATCTTGACATGTTTTGATAAGTTATTGAATGGTTGATGAATGCATGGACTAACAAGTGTTATGGCAACTAGTTAGTAGGGCATAGAGCCTTCTTGGTGATTCTCAGAATAAGACTATCATTTTATGATCAGATATGCATTCATGACATGTAGCTTTCATGTTCATCATATGTTAGGTTAAATGCCTATCATGGACTAGGCATGTATAGGTAAATTTCTTGCTTGAATTTTGATTGATTAGCATTTTCATCACCTTTGAATGCATTCCAAAAAGTTACAGGAAATTTTGGGTAGTGGTCTGGAGGTTGGACTTAAAAAGTGGCTCATATCTAGCAATTGCACCCTCTGAACTGGGAAACTTTGGTCATAACCGCATAGAAACAAGCTCATGCATGCAGTTATAGCCTTCCAGCCACATTGAAGTTTTGTTTTGTGTGTGGTTGGGGATTTTCCCTTGCGAAAAGGGCTCCAACTTAGGGATTAACCATCTGGAGTGGTTTTCAAGCTCCTGAGTGGTTTTTTGTCCTTGAGGGGTGTTTGTTTGTTGTAGGTTTATCAGCCCCACTTCCATAACTAGATCTTGGAGGTCAGTTCATGTTATACGGACACTCGTCTCATGTTTACCTTGAAGAGCTTGCAAAAGTGGGTAAATGTGGGAGGGGGGATTACAGATCATCGCTCTAAAGATGAATCATTGGTTGCAACAACTGGAAGTGTATTTCAACATCTATTAAATTAAGGAAGAATATAATATCTCATTTGCATGGCTAAAATTAGAGGGTCATGCCACAACTTGGTGGGAGATCCACATGAACACCCTAAGGTTGGAGGGAGAGCGTCCAGTGACTAAGTGGGAGGATTTTGAAACCCTCATTTTAGTCACAGTTTTACCCTACTAGGTACATAAAGGACCAATGGATCTGGTAGCACTACTTTAGGCAAAAGTCAGGGAAAACCATGCAAGAGTACACCACAAAGTTCAGAAAGATGGCCATAATGTTGGGTATATTCCCAAAGAACCTAGATGTACTCCTCAAGTATTTTGGGGGTCTACACCATCATCTGCGGTAGCAATTGATGTTGTTCAAACCCAAATTAGTTAACAAGGCGTATGTATAGGCACAGTATCTGAGAACATAGGCATGAAGAGAGCACAATTAAGTGGATCGAAGCAAAAGGAGCAACATGACACTTCTAAGGAGGGGAAGAAGAATCAAAAAGGGGGGAAAGATAAAAAGACAACAACCATAGAATTCTAGTGCAAAGATCTTAGTAACCACATCAACATTGACGGCCATACAAAAGAGAATTGTTGGAAGTTACATCCAGAGCTAAACCTGAAGTACAAAAAACAAAGAAAATAAGAAGAAGAATCTAATGGCCACATATTTGAGCAACCAAATTGAGAGAAGATCAGACATGGATGATAAGATTGTTTGTACATCGTTACAAAAGGGGGTGAATCTGAGTAGCCTTCTACAACAGAAAGAGAAAGAAATAACCAAACTCTTCCATTTAAAGATATAGGTCAAGAAGGAAAAAATCAATGCTCTATTTGACTCAGGATCACAGGCGAATCTCATTGCAATAGAGATGGTCAATGAGTTGAGGCTAGAAGTTTGTGATCATCCAAACCCATATCCACTAATATGGGTAAATAAGGATGCAAAGTTGAAGGTAAAAAAAAGTGCAAAATTAGATTTTCCATCATGCTGATTTTTGGATGTGGTTCCCCTTAATTTATGTGGATTCATATTTGGGAGTCCCTACATGGACATGCAAGATGAAATATTCATGTGGAGATCCAACTAGTTTTGGCTCATCAAGGATGGAAAATCATTCATCATCAACGCACACAAACGCAAGTCGAAAATTTGCGTTGGTAAGTTCCAACCAAGCCAAGAAATTGATCAATTCCAGCAATAAGTATGTTTTATTGTTTTTAAGAGAAAATCAATTTGTAGAAGAGCCAATAAGAGGCAAGGAATCCCTAGAGGGGTGTACTAAGAAACCAAAGAAACAACTAGAAGAGTCATTACAAACATACAGAGATGTGCTCTGAGAGCCTAAAGGGTTACCACCTAAGAGGGAATTGGAGCACGAGATCCAGCTATTTCCAAACTCTCCATTTCTAAACAGTGGGCTATATAGGTGATTTGTTATAGAAGCAAGTGAGGTGAAGAAACAATTATAATAGCTGCTGGAACAGGGTGCCATTCAACTGAGTACATCACCATGTGGGTCACCCATCATCGTTGTGCCAAAGAAGATGTTGTAGCAGCTACAACCACCCTCCAAAATTGTGCCTATGCTTCGATTTTGGGGCCTTCCTTCTTAACCACAATAGCTCATCTCACATTGATCCAGGTATTCATTCTTCGACTGAGACATATATTTTCATTTATTCTTGTGTTTTCTTACTTAGCTAGTTTTTCTAAGTCACAAGTTTATCTCCCAACTTGGTCTCACAGCAGTTATGGGCTTGCCTCTAGAAATCATACAATCCTTGAGGGAAACTAGCCTTGATGATGGGAATTGCACAGTCCTGACTTCCAATGAATCTTGAGCTCAGAAAATGTGTAGTCATGGGAGGAAGCCCAACAGTGAGCCCAAAAATTGTGCAACCCTCACTGAGCTCAGAAATTGTGCAGTGCACTGAGTTGCAAAGTTGCCCAGTTCCCCAGAACTGTGCAGTCTTTCCCAACAGTGTGCATGGCAAGTTTCCCCAGAAAAATAAAAAAAAATAAAAAAGCATCCCTAAAAAATAGGGATCTATTTTTAATATCCCGAAGGAGACACTTGTGCTATTTTTTAGAAACTTCCGCCAAGTGTCACTTTCTTCCTTGATTTTTTGCATGCACATCATAAACCCTAATTTGTCCAAATCTATTTAATCGATGCTTCTATATCTCATTTTGACACTTGATCTTGGAGCTCTAGCATTCCCAAGGAGATCAAGGAACATTCAGTGTGATTGTCGTCGCTTTTCCGGGTGAGTTTTTCTTTTGTTGTCTTTTGCTGCTTTTTCTGTCTTTTTTTGTCGTTTGGCTTGTGTGAGTGTTGTTTCACTTGTTTATATTTCATGGTTGTTGGAATTTTGACTTGTTTTAACTTGTGGAAGTGTTGTTTTCAAGTTTTATATTGCCTTTCCCAAGTGTTGCATTAGTTTTCTTGTTTTTGCACCAATGGTCGTTGTTGTAGTGACTCTCCTCACTTACTTCATTTTCCTTCCATTTGATTAATTGTTGCACTTGATTCACATGAATTTATCTACACTTAATTAGATATACACACAACTTCATAATATCTCTTAGATCTACTCATTTTCCACACTTCCCTTGGGCAGATTTGTGTTTCCCTTCGCCAGTTTTCACTTTTTCCATCTGGCACTACGTAATCCTAAGGCTCAAGCCACAAGATTGGCCTCTGTAATTGCACAGTACGCAGTACAAGCTGGTTCCGACTGTGCACTATGTAGTTCTAGGAGCTAGCCTATCATCTTGGCCACTGAGATTGTGCACTGTGCAATCTCTCCTAGGCCTCTACCTAGGTTGAACTATGGATTGCGCAGTTTCAACCATTAGGATTCCACCTTGGCTACTAGGACTGCGCAGTGTGCAATTCCCACAGGCATCTAGTCCCCCTTGTCAGAAAAAATTGAGAAATCCTTCCCATCTAGTGCCTGGTTTGTTGTTTAAATTTGCCTTGTAAGTTGTTTTTCTTAACACTAACATTTTCTTGCCATGAATGTCCTTTCTGTCCCACTGGTACAACAATTTTTTAGTACCCCTCCAATAGTCATTGTTACCATGGCATATAAGAGATTTGCATCAAAGGAAGCCTTTGAGAGCAGTATTGTCGAAGCAGTTGAGAAAACATTAGTTGATTTGGCGATGTATGCATATACTTAGTTGTTTATAGAGAAGGGATCATCACTGACATGGCAGCAGATTAAAGATGCTTTTGCAAAAGACTTTAAGGCAGACTTAGAGGACTGACAAGTTTATCTCAACATATGGAAGTCAGGGTTATACAAATTTGCATGTAGGTATCCCACCTTCCCATGTCTAGATATCATCACCTGGCTTGTCTCACACATGGATGAGAAGAATATGAAATTGAGTAGTTCCAGCGAGAAAATCTTGTCGCCTTTCAAGAAGAAGAATTTCAATAAATGTATCACTTTCTCGAGCCAGTAGAGTGCATGGCCTCACTCTTCTATGTCACCCACAGCTATGTGAACATAAGATACATTTCCAAACGTTGAGTGAAGAGCCATCGAAGTTTCGACAAACACCAACCAATGTGTACAAGACAAAGTCCCTCGAGAAAGGCTTATCAACTCTTGGTTATCTTTGCTTGTAGAACCCATGGACAAGAGAGCACTCAAACCTTTCCTGAACGGTGGGCAGTCTTATAAGATCAATTGGTGAATGTTGGGAGGTCGTGAAATTGGTTGGATCTGTTGGCTCAACAATTGAGGGCCCATGTAGAAAATTCTCAGAATCCGCCCAAGGGTGAGCAAGCAAGATTCTATATCTATGCATACTTACTAGATGCAATCTGCGCGCAACAATAATTCCCTGGCATGAACTGGACATGGACACCAAGAGAGATCATTGTGAACATCTATTGCAAGTTGATTTCAGAATGCAGTTATCGAGGAGTAATGGCACGGCTAACTGACCACTTTATCATCCCGATGTATAAGCTTATCTTTGAAGAAGATCCACCTTGCATGTCATAAGAAGTAATGGAGGCGATAGTAGACATCACAGATTGGTATGCCTCACCGAGTGGCACTTTCATTAGAGTATTTGGTAGAGAGAAGCCTTTGCATTTCTTACCAAGGTATGCCACTGACAAACTAATCATGTAATAAGTAACATATCATCTCGCTACAGGGTTGTCAGCAGTGTTGCACAAGAAGACGAAAGCACCATGGCCCACTCTTCCTTTGCAGATTGGATTATTCAAGATAAAGAACTTGAAAGTCATAGATGTTGAGGCTAAGGAGAAAGTGAGATTTGAGTTCGGCACTAAGGACTTTAATCTATATGATCCCTATGGTATTTGCAAGGACCACTAGATGAGATTCTACTTTCCATGGATCAGTAGGGCATTTCCTTGGCTAGAGGAGGATCCTTGGAGGTACTGCTACAATGCCTCCAAACACAATGAGTCAGTCAGTTTAGCAAGGACTTCACAGGCTGCTCCACAGACAATAGCAGCTTCGGAAACAACAATAGCATAAGGCAGCAATCCCATGCAAGATAAGGGAAAGAGGAATATTGTTGATAGTCCAGAGGGAGAAAAAAACTACAAAATGAAAGAAGATCCTCTTATTGAGAAAGTAGCTTTGGAAGAAGAAGCAAAGAGGAAGAATTTTAGAATATAATCCTAACATCTACATTTATTTTTTAGCCTAAGTATCCTTGACTTAGCCACATGCACTAAAAATCATGTTCACACTTGGTTTTTAGTAAACTAGCTCGATGGACCAACTTTCCCTTGTTTTTTGCCTTTAAAGGCTTAATATTATGGAAATACTGGTCCAACCACTTTTGTAAACCATTTAGACATCTAAATGCATGTTCACACCTAACCACACCTCATCTACTTGAGTTATTTGAGGATTGGCGCCCCACATGAAGATTCCCCCTTAAATCAATGGATTTGGTCCCTCGAACCATTTTAGCATGTTTTAAAGTTGCCTTCCTTGGGAAATGCACACCTCCTCATGATTTCCTCATTGATGATAGTTGGCATAGGTTGTCTTGAGTCATTGTTTCTATTTTAGGCCTCCCTTTAGCTTTTCTTAGCCTTTTCTAGTTTTTTACTAGTTTTTTCCTAGTTTTCTAGATTCGGAAATTTCTATACAACCACCTCCCTTTGGGATTAGAGGTTTGGTTGCTCATGTATTACTATTTTTCATTAATTTAATACATTGATTTTATGGAGAAAATTATTTCTCTCCTCTCTTGAATATCAACAAATTACTTGTGTTTAATCTAACTAGAATTCTAGATCTATGGGAGTTTCTACAGGAATTCTACATGGTATCAGAGCTAGTTCAAATCTAGTGGATTGTACACGGTTTTATTTGCATGTATAGATCATTAGGAGGCACAGCAAGCAGTAATGGATCATCTCTGTCAGCCCACAAAACTCATTCTAAATCCTTTCAATGACTTTGAATGGAAGACAGAGATCACTCTGCTCCTCTGAAGCAAAGGCCTTTATAGGGTAACAATGGGAATGGAGACTGAACTGACTTCTACAACAGAGAAGATCAAGTATTTAAATAAATTAGATGAAGAAATTGGGCTGATATGCCTATCAATTTCCAAAGAACTCCTCTTTCATGTCAGCAGAGCCACTACTCCCGATGTGGTTTGGACCACATTGGAAAGACTATTCAGCAAGCAGGATGAAATGAGAGTGCATCAACTGGAGAATGAAATCATATCCCTCAGTCCAACTCATTTTAGCAACATGCAAGAATACTTCACCAATTTTAAATACCTCCTCATTGAACTTGATGCATGTGGAGTCAAGAAAGAGGAAGATCAACTCATCCTTTCAATTCTCTCGAAATTAGGCCCTGAATATTCCATATTTGTATCGTCTTTTCAAGCATCTAAATTGACTCAGGAAAAATGGAAAATGCCTCCATTGAATGACTTCATTGCAGCATTGACTCAAGAGAAATCTAAGTTAGTCCAAATTGGTGCCATCAAGCATTCAAAGAACCAAGAACTTGTGGCTACTGATGCTCCAAAGAGCAGTGGAAGAGACAAGCAAAAAGGGAAGGGTAAATTTAATGAATCGAAGAAGGAGAGACCCGTACAATCTTCAGAGAGCTCTTCTTTGCCTAAGGGTAAGAAGAAGAAGGAAAGAACACTTTGTAGCTACTGTTCCAAAGGTTTTCATCCCGAAGAAAATTGCATGAGGAAAAAAATCGATGAGATGGCTAAGCAATTGCAGTAGCACAATCTCATTGTGCTCGAGAATGCAAAGAAGAAGGATGATAACAGAACAGGAGATGGGAGAGGGAAAGCCCGATATGGTCATGCTTTAATGGCTGTCACATCCACTCCATCAGCTTGGATCCTTGATTCAGGTGCATCAAACCATATGGCTACATCAAAAGATGAATTTTCCTCCATCGAAGAAAGCACCAGATCCCCAATTTACTTGGGAGATGCCACACCTGCAAAGGTGTGCGGAGAAGGAATTGTAGACCTTGAAGGGGGCTGCTTCACAAATGTGCTTCATGTTCCCTCGTTGTCTACAAATATTCTCTTGATATATCAGATCACTCATTCTAGCTCTGGAAGGAAGGTGGAGTTCACTCCGGACTCCGCAGTGATTACCGACATTTCCACGGGCTCACAGCTTGCACATGGAATTGCAGATCACAGTTCTCGTTTGTATTTCTTCTCCCACTTTGTTCCTAAATCTATTAGCACTGTATTTATGTCACAATATAATGATATCAACAGGTTATGGCATGAAATATTTGGCCATCTAAACTATAAGTACTTGCATCAACTCAGCAAGGAAAACATGGTAGAAGGATTTCCCGCTATTAAATTCACAAGTAGTGTATGTCAAGGATGCATTCTTGGCAAGCATCTAGAGCAAAAGTTTGACAAAGAGAAGGCATAGAGAGCTTCTTCACCTCTTGGGCTGATTCACAGTGACATCACGAGTCCATTCCCACAGCCTTCAATCAGTAAGGCTCGATATGTACTCACCTTCATAGATGATTTCTCTCGCTTTACTTGGGTATTTTTTCTGAAATTAAAATCGAAAGTATTTGAATGCCTTATAGAATTTAAAGCACTTGCTGAGAATGAGTTTGGGTGTAAGATTAAGATACTCCATACTGATAATGGGGGGGATTATGTCAACAAATATGTGCAGCAACTTTGTATTGATGCAGGTATACAGCTACAACACACAGTGCCATATACACCACAATAGAATGGTGTTGCGGAGAGGAAAAACTAGTCATTAAAAGAGATGGCCAATTGTATGCTACAGTCCAAATCATTAGCTCCTAAGCTATGGGCTGAAGCTATTAATTATGTAGCATACATTTAGAACCACATTCCTCACAAAGCACTCAAAGGTACCACTCCATTTAAATGTTGGACCGGTAAGAAACCGAAACTGTCACACTTTCACATTTTTGGTTCATGAGCATGGGCTCACATTCCAACAGATAAAAGGAAGGCAACTTTAAAACATGCTAAAATGGTCCGGGGGACCAAATCCCTTGATTTAAGGGGGAATCTTCTTTTGGGGTGCCAATCCTCAAATAAATCAAGTGTATGAGGTGTGGTTAGGTGTGAACATGCACTTAGATGTCTAAATGGTTTAGGAAAGTGGTTGGACCAATATTTCTATAATATTAAGCCTTTAAAGGAAAAAAACAAGGGAATGTTGGTCCACCGAGTTAGAAAACCAAGTGTGAACATGATTTTTAGTGCATGTGGCTAAGTCAAGGATACTTAGGCTAAAAAATAAATGTAGATGTTAGGATTATATTCCAACAAAGAAAAGGATGTAGAGATCAGAGCAGAGGAATAGAGAAAAGCAAAGGTTCTAGGAATAAAAACTAAAGTTATAGGAGATAGAAAAGAAGTTGAAGGAATAACAGGAGTTGAGGAGGAGAGAATGATAAGAGAAGTAAGCAGGAAGAAGAACAAAGGAAAGACATGATGATAGAGGAAATAGTGTCAATACAGGTTGAACAACAGGAACAGGAACAACCAGAAGGTGAGGATGAAGGTGAACAAATGAAGGTTTGAGAGATTTCTCAGCGAAGTGAGCAACTGATCGAAGTTACAGACATGGAGTTGGAATAGGAGATGCAGCATGAAGATTTTGACTTAATTTTGAGAGCACCACAGGACATCCTCTGTCTCCACCACCTCCAGCAACAAAGCCAACCCTGAGTGAGCAAGGAGATGTTGTTCTCCTTGATGATGATTTGGTTGTGGATGTGTACAATCTATCATTTGATGAGTTCAAAAAGAGGATTGTACAAGAGTGGAGGGATCACTTTCTGTATGATCATGCATCACCTACATTCATTAAAGAAATGGTGAGATTGTTAGACACCAGGAAGCATCCAAATTCCATTGTCGAAGCCAACTTGGCCTATGCAAGAGAAACAAGATTAAATGTTCAGTATTTGATGGCCGAGAATGAGCAACTAGCACAAAACTTACAGGTTGTCAGACAAGAGGCAGAACAACTCTGAGAAGTAGCACATAATGTAGTTTTCACACTGAGAGAGATGAGAGCAGTGATACTTTTTGAAGTATCAACACTTGGGGAAACCATGCGAAAGCTATATGACAGGTTTTTTACCGTACATAAAGCAGTTGTCTATTTGCATGGCTTACCTCAGCAGATAAAAGAGTTTGTTAAAACTCTCAAAAACATACAAGCTGCCATTGCATATGTACAAGAGTGGAAAATGCGGTTCAAAGGGGCCCCTCTTGACTTAAATGAAAAAAATAAAGCCACAGGCAGAGCTAGAGAAAGTGGAGGTTCGAAGGTTGATTCAAAACAACAAGCAGCTTGCCTTATTCATTGGCAGCATTCAAGCCTCATATTTATGGTTGTACAACAGTTTGGATCTCTTGGTGAGAACACACTAGTTCCCATCAGTTGGTTCCCTCACCAAAGTTAAACCCAAGAACCAAGCTCGACATGAGGTCAAAGAGTATTTGGAGTAGCTAAGACAGAATTCCACCAGGGAATACTTGGATCTGAATGCATAAAACATGCAGAGGTTCATCGATGGTCCTGTCAAATTAAAAACAATGTTGCTCATGCTTCAGAACAAGTTGGACATAGGTTCCAAGGCAATGTACCCAGATTCCATTGAGGCTACAGTTCACTTCCATCAAGACATCATTAAGCAGTTTTGGGACACCATCACATAGTACCAAGATTGGCACCAATATGTGACCAAGAAGCAGCAAGTGGAGGTTGTTGAGCTATACTTCTCCCAAAATCCAACATCATAGTGTTGTCCCTTGCTAGGTTGTCAATTTGTCTCTACCCTATTTTGTCTTATATGGGTACAAGTGTAAAATGCAATATTATTTGTAATTATGTTGTAAGTGAAATCCCAAGTGTTAATATTGGAATATGAAAATTCATCATCTAAGGTAATGTGTTATTTTGTGAATAAGTTGAAGAGTCAAAAGGGTAGTCCAAAGGTCACAAAGGGGAGTTGAAGAGTCACCCCCTCTTGTTATAAGTAGAACCTCATATCTCATGTAACGGGCTTTTGGGAGCCAAACTTTTGGCTAGGCTTGTTGGATTGATGGGGCCTGACCCAGGTTCAAGGTTAGTTGCGCCAACCAACAAAACCCTAAATTGTTGGCCCTTTCAGCAGCAACCCGCATAGCGCAGGCTGCAGTCTCACCCGAAGCATTATTGGGGGATGACAAAACCAGGTTTCTGCATCCATAGGTCTGTGTGATGGGTTCCTGCAACTTTTAGGGCTTAGTTCTGTCTTCGCGAACCCTAGCCCTTCCAGAACAGTTAATAACAACAAATCTTATACACAACAATTATATCTTCACGAAGGTCATTAATTAATCACAACATGCATAATCTATACTAATCTATTACTTTCACGCATTAGATAAACAATTATTCATAGAATTTCAGATACATAGCGGAAAAACATAAATTGCAGAAGTAATTACAGATAAGCAGATACGCAAATTATGGATCAAAATTGTCTTTTATTAGATGATCTTTCAAAGTAAAAACTTTTCTTCCCTGCGCACTCAGCTGCAGGAGCCTTCCCCTTCACCTAAGCACACAAAACAGACTTTCCTACCTTAGCTTACTTTCCCAAACAATGATCTTCTATCTTAAGTTACCCTCCTAGACTCGCTATGACTCTTATATTTATAGCCTTTCCTTTTAGAATACCATGGTCCGCGGACCATGGGTGGGTCTCAAAACCTTCTTAACACCTAAAAACCTAAGGGACTAAAGCCCCTTTGACTCTTACTATCTCCGCACTCTGCTTCCACAAATCGCGGAGGCTTTACATTTTTACAAAAAGGAAATACATAATTTAACCCCAGGGACCCATCCCAATAGGCCCCCACCACAATTTGGTGACTCGTCCTCGAGTCACTCAGCTGGCATGCCATTCTTTACTTGGATTTCACAAAACTCCAACTTCAAAACTTGTAGATCAGCTGTGCCCTGCGTAGTTTCCTGCTGCACTTCCTCAACCAATTTCTTTGTAATGGGGCCTTCCACCATGAGGCCCATGGTCCTTTGAGTTTGTTGCATGCCCTTAAGCTTGCTTTGCACTAAAAAAGTTAGCTGGATGGCCTCCTCTGTCCAAGGCTACGTTCTTTCCCTGAGAATGGCATCTTTCTGGCACAACTCTTCAATATCACTATGAAGCTGCTTCCCTTCCTGTAGCTTCGCAAACCACTACACTAGCTCCAACATTCGCGCAAACAATTTAATTTCATGAAACTGCATTTGTTTTTCTCTCATGTTTATGTCAATCTTCTACAAAGTGGTGTCCTCCTGCAGTGCAGTACATAGTTCCATAGCTACTCGAACAACTCTGTGCAGTCCTTGATTGTTGCTTCTAGTGTGGTCATTCCTTTCTTTATAGTAGCTCTGCACTGCTCTCGAACCTCTAGCAGAGTTGTTGGCTACATCTTCAATTGCAGCTCTAAAATTTGTAGTTGTAACTCAAATCGAACTCAGCCAATTTCATCTTTGGATTCTTTAACCGTCGTAGCCAGCTTCTGGATCTTTTCTGTCGATGTTACATCAGTTGCAATGCTAAGTTTAGGCAGCTCATTACACGCCTGTGTAATCACTGCTTCTAAGTGTTGCTTATGTGTAGCAATCACTTCATTTTCCTTCAATTCCTACGCGTTTTCTTCAAAGATCTGCATGTTGCTTGTTTTTACTTCATTAATCACCAACAGTGTGAACTGCTCCCTAACCCTCAGCTCATTCGATACTCCTTGGTGCAACTCATGCAGGGTTTGGATAGGGAGTGCCGCGAGGTTGATACCCATATTCTTGATCTATGAAAGCTGGGCGTTGGCCTCTTTGGAGTCAATGCGCAGGGTCTCATCTGGTAATTGAATCACATGGAGATCCAAAGTCTGATCCGTGTCCAACACTATCGTGCTCGCTTGACGCAGGCTCACCTGAATCCCGCTCACTTGACCTATGCTTTCCTGCAGTCAACCTGTCTAGATCTGTAAATCACACAGATCCTTCTACACATTTCCCAACACATGTTGGTACTGCTGCTCAAACTGGGTCTGTAATTTTGTTGTAGTGTCCCAGACCTTGTCACCAATTTCATATAAGTCCCCTTCAGTGAGGACAAACAGATCCACATGGGTGAATCGATCCGACTTCTATTTTTTCTGCGACCCTGAGGATGTTTGCTTTGTTATTTTCATGACCACAAAGAGGGTTTCCTTCTCTGCGCCCCTACCCTCTTCTACATCTAACCCTTCTTAGTCTTGTGTGTGATGAGAGTTAGACTCCTCAACATCGATTGTGGTTTCCTTGGTTGCTTTCTCTTTGTCAGCAGCTTCCTTGGCAATAACTTCCTTAGCAGCAGCTTCCCTAGCTGTAGCCTCTTTCCGCTGTGCAGCTTTCTCCTGAGCTTCGGCCTACTGGGCTTACTTTTGTTTCTCAGTTGTTGATGTCTACATGGTGGTACCTTGTTCTACCTTGCTCGTTCCTATGCTTGGATCTGATGGGTAAAGCCACTCTCCTGGCCATTTACCTATAATCTTTGTGACATCTGCCTCACCAACAAGATAAGGAAACTTGTGCCATATCTTCTTCGGATCCCTTCTGGCGTGAACATACACATTATGAAAGTCAGCCTTGAAGTCGGCATAAGGCTCATACTAATCATATAAGGTAGGTGACAACCTCTGCCTTTGGCTAATCACCGTGCGCAGACCCATCTTTACCAGCACCCAGAACATCTTAGTCTTCATGACCTGTGCAAGTTCCTTCTTTTCCTAGAGCGAAGCGAACTTTGCTACCTCTGGGAGGTCAGATTCTTGGGGAGTAAACTGGCTGTCCTCCGGCGTCCTCCATGCTACTAATGTAATCAATAGCAGTAACCAGGCATAATGAAATGCCTTGCCCTCATCATGGGCCTCCTGACAGTTCTCCAAGAACTCTTTGCACAGGTACTGAACCCAGTTGTACTTGAATTCTTTGGCACATTGCACAGCCAAAGAAATCACAGGCGCTGAAACCTCGTCCGCGCGGCACTTCCGCATGATCTTGCATGCCAATGTTTGGGTGGCAAACTGCACCACGAGGTCTGAAATGGAGCGGGTTGAATATCCACGCGACATTTTAATCAACCCAAACTTGCTCTTCATTTGATCTGTGAGTTGCTTCTCCTTTGTTTTCCCTCTAAACGCTTATGCTGGATCCACACCTTGATAGGGCAACAAGGTGATCTAGTGGATCAACATATATGTAATTGGGATGGGTTCTCCCAGCCAAAGACACCCATCATGCACCAAAGTGAGTAACTATCGAACACATACAGTGTTAATGATGGTGTGACTGAAGTGCGACACCCAGAGCATGTTCAGGAGGCCCGCTTTCTCAACACCTGCGACCCACTTCATAGGTTCCAATCGCATAACCCCGGTTTCCTCATAATAGATTTTTGACAAGTATTTGTCTGGCGCAAGCTAAGGGAACTTCTCATGATCTCCCAAATCCCAATCCTCCAGCTTGAGCATCAGAATGCAACCCAACAGCGCACCCTCAAACACCACCTTCTCCGGCAGCAGTGGTGTAGAGACCATAAATTTGGCATTGTTCGGGTCCTTAGGTACCTTATTTGTGCCCTTGCAAGGTGGGATGTACTTCGGGAGCTGAGTAATAGGCTCAACCTCCTCAACATCCATCTCCTCAATGCATCTGTGTAATTCTTCTTCATATAAATCAAGGGGCTCAGTTGATTGTTGCACTCTGTCCATCTTCCCCTTTTGGTGGATTTCCGTGGGAATTTTTCGCAATGATTGCCTCAACAGAACTTGCTGTGGTTTCTTCTACTTTTTTTCAGTTGCAGAGGGCTTAGGTATATGAGACCTAGGTTCCGTAGTCAAAAATATAATAGGAACAGAGGTTTTTGCTACAACAAAGGGTGCAGATTCATAGGGTGTTGCTTCTGTTGCAGGGGGAGTTGCAGTCATGTTTGCTATAAATGCCTTATGGAAATCTTCAAGGATGTTAGCCAATGTCGGTCTTGAGAAGAGTTCTTCCTAATCTATCTTGGACATATAGTCCAACTCTTGGTGCAACACAAGGAAAAAAATCTCAAAATCAACTCTCAAGAAGCAAAGTGTTCGAAGGCGGGGCGACATGCCAGATTTATAAGAAAATTTGAATTTGAATCCAACCGTTCCCTCCAAATTTCTATCATTAATGCATATTTGGCAGAATATTTCCAAATATATGCCCCATAAATGCACCCTCCCCACTCCTCCTAACAGAAATTTTTCCATCCAATCATCTACAGTGCTTCCAACGGCTACTTTTTGACCAGGTTGTGCGGCACCAACCTTTGTGGTGAAATCACCTTGGTGCAGCTCTCCTCAACGCCCTACTGTCTTCCATCGTGTGGCCCTCTTACTTCGTCTTTCCCATTTTTGGGCAGTGTCGTTTATAGTCTCGTACTTCCTTGCAACTACCTAGAGTACTAAGACTATCCCGCCATCATATAGTCATTGTGCAAGGGAGAGATCACCCTTGTACAACTTCAATCGATTGCCATTGAATTTGCCTAGAAACAATTCTCCATTCATCTTCGCAAGCTGAACTGTGCCACCATTTGAAATTTCCTTTACCACATAGGGTCCCAGCCAATGCATTTGAAACTTTCCAGGAAATTTCGTAAAAAAAAAAATCATATAATAATACCAAATCATTAACATGGAAGGTGCGATTATTTATATGTCAATCATGCAATGCCTTTTTGCGCTCCTTTTGCACCTGTTGGTGAAATCCTACTAAGAATTGATCCTCCTCTAATTCCATCAATTGCGCGAGACGCTCCTCCATAGTATCACAATCATCCATATCGGTTAGTGTCGCAATCTGTAGACTCAGCACAATATATTCCATGGGCATCACATCCTCCTACCCATAGACCAACTTGAAGGGGGTTTGGCCTGTCAACTTTTTACAAGTGGTTCTATACGCCCACAGGATGGCTGGTATGCACACATCCCAGTCATTCTGCTTCATGTTGCAAACCTTCGTCAAAGCGCTCTCCAGGATTTTGTTGAAGGCTTCAACCATACCATTAGCTTGAGGGTGGTAGGGCATACTCTTCTGATGATATACCTGGAATTCTTCAAGCATTGCGGAAATCATTTCGTTTAAGAAGTACGTGCCCCTGTCACTCATTAATATCTTAGGGAAGCCAAATCAGGACAAGATAAACTCAAAAATAAACTTCGCAGCGATAAATGCGCTACAATCCTTTACCGATTGTGCTTCCTCCCATCGCATCAACTATTCATTTTTTGTAATAATATATTGTGCCCCGACCTTCCTTCGTGGTGTCTGGATTGGACCCACAAAATTGATCGGCCATTTATCAAACACCTGTAAGGTGATCTGTGGATTTAAGGGAAATCCATCCCTCCGCAATCGTTTCCCTATGCTTTGGCAAGTATCGCATGCCCTACAATATGTTTTTGCATCCTTATGCACTGTTGGCCACCAAATTCCTGTCCACGAGATCTTCTATGTGGTCACTCTGCCTGCATTGTGTCCTCCCGCTACTCATCCATTTTCTTCTACAACCTTGGTCATTCAAACTCCGGAACATATCGGCATCTCATCGGAGGAAATTTTATATATGTTTCTAGCGATCATAGAGAAATTAGTCACACGAACCACCAATCCCTTCTTCTGCTAAGTATAATATCCCTCTAAGGTTGTTCTAGTTGTCAAAAACTGGATTATATCAGCAAAGTGATCGTCTGCGACATGAATAGCAAAGAGTTTCACATCAAGCAACCCTTCTTCCAAACTGGTAGGCTCATCAACAGTCTCAATTTGGGATAGATGATCAAGATCAGTATTCAAGCGTCTGGGCTTCATAATCACCTCAAAATCATACTCCTGAAAGAGCTACAGCCATCTGCAGATATTCCCCCCAACATAGGCTTATTGACCAGGTATTTTAGAGAAGAATGGTCTATATACATCTTGAAGTGTGTGCCTAACAGATAGTACCGGAATTTTTGTAGTGCATACACCATTTCCAATCCTTCATTGTTTGTATTCAAGTAGTTCTTCTCCGCCTTTGACAATTTCCTACTTGAGAACGCTATAGGATGATCAATATCGTCTTCACCTAGTTGGGTCACCACCACACCTAGCGCAATACAAGAAGTGTCCACATGAACATGAAACTCCTTTTTCCAATCCAGGAACACCATAATGGGCACAATGACCATTTTATCCTTCAAAATGTCTAAATTGTTCTGACACTCTTCATCCTAGCGAAATGTTGCATCCTTCTTCAATGGTTTCTCCATTGGCACGGTGATTTGTGCATATGCCTTGATAAACTTTCTATAATACCCCGTATGGCCTAGTGTCGTGCACAACTGTTTTACATTCTTCGGGCCTCCAAACTAACAATAACAACTATCTTTGCATGGTCTACCATCAATCCCTGCTTGCAAACCACATGACCCCATCAATATTCCATAAGGAACACAGAAGATGCATCTTTTTAGATTCAGGGTGATCTGATGTCTGTGACAGGTATCCAACATAAGGTGCAGACTTGCAACGTGGCGCTTTACCAATCCAAATACAGTCTAATCATCAAAGTAGAATTCTAAGAAATTATGGATAAATTATTTAAAAGTTGTAATTACTACCCTTGAGAAGATTGCAAGTGCATTCTTCAGTCCAAATGGCATTATTGTGTATTAAAAACACACCCATTATGTCACAAAGGTGGTCTTGTTGCGATCCTCCGGTGTGATCTTAATCTGATGGTACCCCGAGAACCCATCAGTGAAGGAGTAGGCTTCTTGCCCTCCAACATTCTCCAGGACTTCATCTGTAAATGGCATTGGAAATGGGTCATGGATGCATGCATCATTGAGCTTCCTCAGATCTATGCATATTCAGATTTCATCCTATTGCTTCTTTTCCTGGACTACCATAGGACTTACCCAGTCTGATTCTTCCACAAGCTCAATGATCCCAGCCTCTAGCATTTTGTCCAACTATTTGTGCACATTTTCCTTGTATTTGGGATTCAAATGGTAGGGTCATTGTTTTACAGGCTTCGCATCTAGATTCAAAGTAATATTCATAGCACCTAGGTCCCCTACTATCCCCTTCAGATCCAAGAACTTGGTGGGAAACAAGTCCTAGTATTCGTGTAGCAGTACCGCGACCTTATCAACTGTATCCTCATCCCAATAGTCACCTATTTTCACAAACTTCAGTTGCGCGTTCGATCCAATGTTTACCTGTCTAGTCTTCAAAGGCTTTGTTATGTCAAGAATTGTTGCTTTGGGTCCTTCAACTTTGTGTTATCCCACATGTTAGTGTCAGTGTCTTCACACTGCCATCAATGATCAAAATTACTCTTTTGCATTTCATACTAGGTGTCCCATTCTGATGAGTTGCATTCCATTAGGTCATGGATCAACTGATGGTAGGGTTCAATTCAGTTTTTTCCCTCATGACATATATCTGTTGACCTCTGTTCATACTTTTCAGGTCAATGGTTCATGTTTAAATAGGTCTTAGGTCTTAGGGTTTCAGTCTCATTAGGTCTAGGGTTTCCTCCATGGTCAAATTTCAGTGATTATTGCTAATAATGGTCAGCAAAGACATGAGGAGGTTAATAATGATCAGAAAAGTCAAAATGTGTTAATTTGTAAGCTTAATGAAGGGCTCACCTCAAAACTAGTTTTGAGGTGAAAACAGAGCATTTGGATTTCATAGTTAAATTTAATGTAATTTTATCATTCTCATATGTAATAAATGGTTCCATGCTGCTCCTGGTCACCCGGTGATATTGCCAAGCACCTGCCACTGCAAAAATCAAGTCATCTTGAGCACCAATCCGCCTGCAAAAGCAAAAGAGAACAAACCCTAATTTCCTCTCCCACTGAGCTAGGGTTGGCTATGGGATCAGAGATATCTGAGCAGAGGAGGCATGAGAGATATCAAAAGGAATGAGGCCATCTCATATCATCAAACATCAGGTCTCCACCATTTGTCGAGAAGTCATTCCAAGGAACAAGCCATTCATCACACATAAGGGACGATTTTTCTTCAAATTGTGTTTCTAAGCAAGAAAATACGAATTTGGAAAAATTGAGAGAGGTTTTTGTCTAAAATAGGCCAAGGAAGAAAAGTATTCTTCACTTTTTACACAGGTTTCATGGTTTTAGAGAAATATCAAAAATACAGTTCCCTCAGGAGAGTTAATGCACCTCTGGAGTGACCTTGGTAAAATCAATATTTCTCCTAGCCAAGTTGACCAAATGACTTTCTTGATGAGTCAAATGATAGATAGACACAAATATATTTCCAATGTACTATCATGAGCTCAATTTGGAGTTGAGGAAGACCTTCAAAAGTTGACTGCAATAGCACTCTACATTTAGGCAGCCTCATTTTTCACATTTTGACCAGTCTTGGGAGATTTGACTTTTGACGGGGAAAATAAACTCCAAATTTAAAAATTCAAGATGTTTTGGAAAACATACTTAATAAGATTTCCAAATCGCTATCCTACACCCAATTTGGACACTAGGAAGGCCTCCAAAACTCGGTTTGAAAGCGGAGTTGCGCATAGAATCAGTGGCGTTGCGCATAGAAATTTTCAACACAGGAAATTGCAATAGGTGGCGCTGCGCTTTTGACTGGGGCACTTGTTGGAAGAATGGATTGCATATTTGGATTCAGCATAAAAAAATAAGCAAACCCAGAAATTTTTAGCAAATTTGGAGCAAATCTAGGTCACCTAAAGGTCAAAAAACCATCAAAAAATGCCCTCTCTGCCACTTTTTGGACACAAAGAAAGCAGCCTTGGGAGATTCCACTTTTGAGGGGGAAAATGGCCTCCAAATGTAAAATTCAAGATGTTCTAGAAACTATATAGGAATTCCCTTCCAACAAGCTATCTTGGGCTCAATTTGGTCAAGGAAGAGGCCTCCAAAACTGGGTTTGAAAAGGCACTGCGCATAGGATGAATTTTGCCAGTTTTGCTCAAAAGTCAAAATGTCGCCTAGTTTTTATACAAGTTGACTTTCACTCTCATTTTGGATGAATTTATGAATGTAAATGATGCTATTCTATGTAAATATAATTGTAAAATGGCTCTAGAGGGTAGATACATCATTTTGATGTGGTTAAGGGGTAAATGAATCAGTTTCCTTGGTTTTAGAGGCAAGTTGTTCCACTGCCTATATTCCTGTTCTTAGTTTAGATATGGTTGACACTGCCCCTCTTCTCATGGATTCGACCCCTGATGGCTAGCACAGGTGGTTTGATGCCTATATTATGTACTTTTTTAGTCATTTGTAAAGGTTGGACTCTCTTGGATGCCCTGAGCTACATTGTACATCTCTACAACAGTTTGGCAAGGAAATAAACCAGGATTTGCAGCTATTTTTGTGGGATTCTTGTGGTAATGTGTTTTTGCATTGTTTCTCCTTCTATCATTAGTTTTTCTCATGTGTTATGTGTGCCAAAATCTAATTCATTCTTCTAAACTAAATGAAATCAAGATAGATAGGTAGAATACATTGGTAACAGTGCTCTGCCTTGGGAATACATTTAGTTTTTTATGTTTTCAGTTGTTTGAAGAGGACTCATGATCTTTGCATGCCCTCCTCAACTCCTCACTAGTCTTAAATCTACCATCTCACTCAATTCCAAGTGCTTAAAAACATACCTACCTCGCCCCACAAAACACCCTGCATTCCTGACTTGATTTTCCGGACCCAACGCTGCCTGCTCCATTTGATCCAGCAACAAAACCTTCAAAATCAACCAAAAACCCTGGAGCTAATATACCTAGCCTAAAATCCATATTTGATTCAGTCATCTCAACTGAGATTGACAAGGAGAGAGCCCTCTCCCTACCTGGTAGGGCTAGCTACCAGGTTAAGCATGGTTTGTGGTTATCCTAGGGTTGCCTCCCTTCAGCCTGAGGTCGATTTAGGCTCTAACATAGTGGCGACCATACTAGGGAATGTAGTTTTATGTTCCTCAGCAAAATGTATCAATTTTAGATCTGATTTTTTATGGTGGACACTAATCAGACACCAAAAGGCTGAAATCATTCATTTGGCGACTCCAAATCAGTTTCGAGATCAGATCCAAGGACTCCACTGGAGGATGAACCTGACCAGCAGAAACATGAAAGGACAATATGGAAAGCTCAGGTATTCAAGTTGGAATTTCATCCAAGACATTATGTTCTTTGTTATAAATTATTTCATCTCTTTTCCCGAGAATGTCAAGAAGGCTTTGCAACGTATATTGTATTTGAGAAAAAGATCTTAGACCTGCATTTGATTCTTTCCCTTTGAAAATTGTGAATGCAAAATGTTCGCATGCCTTTGATCTTGATCAAGACCCTTCTTCCAAATATTATGATGACCATCTTCAAACTGATGAGCCTCAAGAGACCAAGACAGATTCTACAGCTTCCGTACATATTCCTATACCTTGTAAAATTCTAGATAGATACAAGCCTCTGATTTTACCTCCCATATCGCATGCTTTCCCAAAAAATCATTGCCTATATCTACCAAGTTTTGATGGCGAATGTGACAACATCACTGCTGAGAGACATGTACTGAATTTTGAGTCTTTTCTTGACCTTTTTGAAGTTGATGAAGAGGATGTCATTATTAGGCTTTTTGCTCTTTCTTTACAAGGCAAAGTCAAGAGTTTGTTCAAAACTTTGCCTGATGCGAGCATCTCAAATTTCCAGCAGTTCGTCAAAGTGTTCCTCGACAAGTGGGTGATCAAACAGAACCCTTTCTTGATTATAGAAGAGTACAACCAGTTGAAAGGACTACCAGAGGATATAGTACAACAATTTTCTACTAGATTTAACCAAGTTTATTGTTCGATGCCGGTTAATATAAGACCTCCTCTTGGATCCGCTCTCTTGCACTATCCAGATGCTTTTGATCCAGAAATGGAGTTTCAGCTGAGAGAAAGGAACCTTACAACACTAGAAGAGATGCAGAATAGTGCAGTAGATGTAGAGGCTAATCTACTAATCAGAGGGCAAAGTTGAAGGAAGAAGAGATGAAGAACATAGATCCAGAGGAATCGACATCTTTAGAGGTAAAGCTCGACATTTTGGTAAGTGTAGTGGAACAGATGATGCAAAAGATCACTACAAGGAATGAGTATGATGTTCAAGACCATGGCTCACTGATTGAAGAAAAACAAGTGGCTAATCCAAAACATTTTCTTTCTTATCCCAGTTGTCATAGACCTAATAATGATTGTTTTATAGATCATCTTGGAGAAGAGAGATCTATTGATTTTACATGTATGCTTGATGGTGTGCTTTATGTTGATGATTTGCCTTAGTTTGATCAGTATGATGATGATTATGTCCTCCAAATAGAAGCTATTCTTGCAGACAAATCAGCAGCTGGTTTGTGGAAGGAGGAAGTTCACTTTCAGTAGTTCGAGTATAGTGATCAGCCATTACATATCAGCTATGTGTTAGAAAATTATATATTACGGAGCAATGGAACACATAAAATATTACAGAAATATAAACACAGAAAACGCATAAAATAAGAGAGACACAGATATACGTGGTTCATACAGTTTGGGCTACGTCCACAGAGAAACAACTTGTTACACAAAATATTGTCACCATGACATTCTGCAGTCAGTGTGAGTCTATCACCACTCATACTGTCCTCCTTTGCAAGTCTTAAACCTCATCTCTTTATGTCAAGCCTTAAAAATGGGAGAAAGTCTTTGAAAATATCTAAAAATCTGGTTCCGCACTTTCTCTTAGCATTACCTACGGTCCCGCACTCCTTGGTCATGTCCCCTGCGGACCTGCCCGCTCTGTCTCTAAAGGAAAGGGTGCAGACCCCTGTAAAAGTCAAAAAGGCGCAAGTTTATTATTAAAAACTCACTTTGGGTTAATTCTGGACATTTCTAGAAGGAATCTTGAGGTGGCAAGTTCGCTCCTAGGTGGTTCATGCATCCCATAACTAAAGGAGCTAACCCCTTGATGTGAGGAGCTTATCCCTTTGAAGGTGGACCTGGTAACTTCCTTCCTCTGCACTATAAAATGAGGCATTGGGCTGGTTGCTAGAGAGGTTGAAAGCTGAATATTTTTTAGGGTAAATTTTATTGGAATTTAGACTTCCTAATTGAGCTTGAGAGGAGAAATTACATACCTTTTGATCTCATTGGGAAGGGTGTGAAGCTTGTCAAAGTAGAGGAGATTCTTGCTGGACCCTGGGAGGAGCTTGTACAGCATCAAGGCACCAAGGTTGTAAAGTTCTTCTTTGTTTAAAGTTAATACAATCAAGTTCATTTTTCTCAATAAGCTATCTTATATGGTTTATTTCATGAATTCCTTGATCATCATGATAAATGTGATTTATTATATTGGCTATGCAGGTGTTATTTGACGTGTTCTAGTTTGTATTTGCATGTTCTTTAAAAGGAAACTCATTTGGACGGTCGGAGCGTGGCTGCCACAAACTAGTGTTAGACTTGAGGTAGGGTCTAAAACATCTCTTGGCTTTTATTTATAAATCGCAATATTTAGAGAAAGATAGATTTTGCTTGTTTTTCTTGTCGCTAGATATCTGTAGATACTAGGGAGATCGGTCTTGTCTGCAAGAACAATTTATCCGGCCAAAAAAATGGCGACTCCACTGGGGATCGAACCCAAAATCTCTGGTTTCGCATACCAGAGATTCTGGGTTCGATCCCCAATGGAGTCGCCATTTTTTCGGCCGGATAAATCGTTCTTGCGAACAAGACCGATCTCCCTAGTATCTACAGATATCTAGCAACAAGCAAAACAAGCAAAATCTATCTTTCTCTAAATATTGCGATTTATAAATAAAAGCCAAGAGATGTTTTAGACCCTACCTCAAGACCAACGCTAGTTTGTGGCAGCCACGCTCCGACCGTCCAGAGGAGTTTCCTTTTAAAGAACCTGCAAACATAAACAAGCACACATCAAATAACACCTGCATAGCCAATATAATAAATCATATTTATCATGATGATCAAGGAATTCATGAAATAAACCATATAAGACAGCTTATTGAGAAAAATGAACTTGATTGTATTAACTTTAAACAAAGAAGAACTTTACAACCTTGGTGCCTTGATGTTGTACAAGCTACTCCCAGGGTCCAGCAAGAATCTCCTCTACTTTGACAAGCTTCACACCCTTCCCAATGAGATCAAAAGGTATGTCATCTCTCCTCTCAAGCTCAATTAGGAAGTCTAAATTCCAACAGCATTTACCCTAAAAAATATTCAGCTTTCAACCTCTCTAGCAACCAGCCCAATGCCTCATTTTATAGTGCATAGGAAGGAAGTTACTAGGTCCACCTTCAAAGGGATAAGCTCCTCACATCAAGGGGTTAGCTCCTTTAGTTATGGGATGCATGAACCACCTAGGAGCGAACTTGCCACCTCAATATTGCTTCTAGAAACATCCAGAATTAACCCAAAGTGAGTTTTTAATAATAAACTTGCGCCTTTTTTACTTTTACAGGGGTCTGCACCCTTTCCTTTAGAGACAGAATGGGCAGGTCCGCAGGGGACATGACCAAGGAGTGTGGGACCGCAGGTAATGCTAAGAGAAAGTGCGGAACCAGAGTTTTAGATATTTTCAAAGACTTTCTCTCATTTTTAAGGCTTGACATGAAGAGCTGAGGTTTAAGACTTGCAAAGGAGGACAGTATGAGTGGTGATAGACTCACACTGACTGCAGAATGTCATGGTGACAATATTTTGTGTAACAGATTGCCCCCTAAAGTGCGAAGTCTGTAATATATAGTATTTGTCATCTAAGAAGAGTGAAGTACTTTATCATTTCGAGGATCATCCTGTGGAGAGCCTGGTTGGAATCTGTAAAAACGTTCAATACAAAATATATATATGAGATCATATCATCGCTGAGGTAGGCATTCCCATACTCAGATCAAAACTGACTAGAAAACTAACTAAACTGCTCTGATATAGGAATGATCTTGTAATATATCACATGTATAGACATATGTAGACACAGTATGGACGCAGCCATCTGTTTATGAATAGTCCACTGTATAATGAATAACAAAATTCCTCGCAGCCTGGATGGTTGAAACTAGATCCAGGGGGTCTTGATTTCTACTTCCTGAAATAGTACGATTCTATCCATGTCAATGAATGTGTCGAAGTCGAACATGGTAGAAACCACTTGATTACCAGTCAATGATGTAAACTATTAACAAGTGTGAGAGAAACCACCAGTAATGTCAATGGCTCTCAAAGTACTCAGAACAATCCATGAAATGTGAATAGATGAGTTGAAGTCGAACATGTCAAGGAATCCTTTGATCGAATATCAATGATGCAACCTATCGTCAAAGGCGAGAAACCTGCCATTGAGGCATGCATATTCCAAGGTACTGACGATTTCTAGATCATCTTTCTAGATAATGAGCTGAAGTCGATAGAAAGCGATCCGTTGTAGGCATGCCCACAACATGAAATCATAGATCAAGTTTGAAGAAATATAGTTGCAAGGACTGACTCAGGGATGGTCAAGATGGATGACAGATATTTTGAAGATGAATGGTTTATTTGCACTGACCTCTTAAACACATAACGACACTGCAGATGGTTTGGTGACAATTGACCCAAAGCTAATAACCAGAAACCAGCTAAAGTCTTTCAATATGGTTTGATTAACTGTTAGGCAAAGGATTTCCCAACCCAGGTGAACAAAAAGTGTCATGTTCAAGAGTGGTTGAATGCTTTTATGAGACACAAAGTTGATGAGCCCCAAATTTGGTAACATTTTGGGCTCATTTGGCCTAACTACCCTTGCTCAACCCTTCATTTTTCATAACTTATGCATCATTTTTTAGTATATTTATGTCATTTGTACAAATAAGAGCAGTCACTATTCCTAGGTGGCTAACACGTGCTTATTTCAGGTTTTTTGACATTTAATGGAGCAAAACCATGCAGATGAGGGCTAGGAGATAGCCAAGATGGGATTGAGATTTTGTAGGAAGGTTGTCCACAGCATTGAATGGCCTTCCTCGTGATCTTCACCCCCAACTCCGAGCTCTGACAGCCACCACCACTGAGTTAGAAGGCAGCCAAACGGATTTTGAGGAAGCAGCAGTTCACTCCTAGTTTGGTCAGCCAAGCCCCACTGATTTAGGAGGCCAGCTTGGGGCCTCGTAATGTATAAATGATAGGGCTGTAGCCTTCGAAAAGGACTTTTGAAACCTTGTTGCACATTTTGGATTACGAGCTGCTAGCTCTGTGTTGCTCTTTTGTAGCCATTATTGGCATGTTATTTGACTTATGATTATTATCTTTTAATGGAAAGCAGGCAGATTTGAGTTCAGTTCTGAGTTCTTAAAGGAGCCATAGCTCTCGGGGTTGGGCCCAACCTGAGAGCCTAAGGCCTCCTTCCTTTGTATTGTTATCTTTCTTTCAGCATTGTATTTCTTTTCCTTTACATGCATTTGGAAACGCAGTTTGCTGAGTTAGATTTCTTGGTTAAGTAGGTTAGTTTTATGAGACAGAGTTGCTTCAGCAGTTTAGAATAGAATAAAGAGATTGGAGTTGATAAAAGTTCCAAAAAAGGGTTGACTGCACACTCATTTTCACCTCTTTCTAGGGGCTGGAATTGCAGGCAGTGCTACCCACCCAAAAACATTGTTTTACATGTTCATGCAATCTTTGATGCAATATCTTGTGGTTGTAGAAGTGTCCATGCGTTCAGATCTTTTGGAATGATTCTTTGCTTCAGTACCATGCATGATTTTCCTTAGAAATAACGTTGCTGTTCTTTGGGTTTTCTTAAGCAGTTAGAATAGGTTAATGATATTTCGGTTATGTGCAGGACGTGGATAATTTGTTTTGTTTACACTGTGCAGAGCTACTCCCTCACTCTCATGTCCTTCTAAGCCGTGCCCAGGCTAACTACTCATCTCCTAATTAGACCCCTTGTCTCTCAACTATTCTATCACCCTCGTTATTCTACCCTCTTCGGCCTTTCATTCCCTCTGCCCTCTTTAAGACAACCTAGCTTTGCACACCCCCTCTTCATCTCATATCTCTGTCCTTGAGTCATCACAAACTCCTCTCCTACCTCCCTATCCATCCATGCAGCCTCTTCCACTCACCCATCACCCAAAAATCCGATTATAGGACATCCTGTAGGAATTATTGAACTTCCTGTAGAGATTCTGAACATCCTGTAGAACCCCTGCAGACTTCCTGTAGAAGCTCATAAACACGGTTGCTTGGCATCCAAACTTTGTGAAACTCTCTAAAAGGATGTTAGGGACTCCTTAGACCCTCTCTGAGCCTTCCTGACCTCTTCCAAGCATTTCTCCCCTTTGATCTACCCCTGCACAGTAAAGATCCAGTTAGAAGCATATGCATAATAATTCCAACAACTTGAACAAAAATACAAAAATATGTTCTCTTCAGATAAAAGTAGTCTAGACACATGCATCTCACCTTCATAGAAGTAATGGCATCTCTTTCAGTAGTTTGCATTCCCACCTTTGCATCAGTAGGACTAGCTGGTAGAATTAGGGTTTGCTAGGGTTTGTGTTTCTTGTTGGCTTTCAGTTCCTTTCTGCAAGTAGGTTAATTTCCTTTGAGTTAGCTTTCGTTCATCGGTTAAAAAGCTTCTTCTAAGAGCTCATAGAAGTTGGCTTGATCCCCTAGCGGACTTGTGCCAGCTGACCAAGTGACAGCTGTGGCAAGAGCTAGTACTTGTGCATATAGCACCGTCACTTCCAAGTTTGTACGAACTACCGGGTTGATAAAATTAGAGAAGGAAGCTCCAGGAGTTGTAGCATTATTGCTACAATACTGGAGCCCACCATCTTTTTGGCGTCGTTGCCGGGGAAGCGTCAGAGTATTAGTGATTGTTGCTTTTCTTCTACTTTCCTACTCTCGCCTTCTGCTAAGTAGTATTTCATTTCCATTCTGCAATTTCCTTTCTGCAAAAGTAGTATAGACATTTCCTGCTTTCATAGATTAACATTTCAATTCCGCAATTTCATTTTTGCAAGTGTAGATTAGCATTTCAATTCTGCAAGCGTAGATTAGCATTTCATTCCTGCAATTTCATTTGAGCGAAATAGATTAGTTCTTTCATGCTTTCATTTCAATTCCGCATTTCCATTTCAGAAAGATAGTTAGTTGCAGTTCAATCTGTTTTAGTTTTGCAGGTACCAGAAAAAAACAAAAGCAATCAGAAGTCTTTTCATTTCATGCCTCGTAGAAACCGAGATAAAACAAGCAAATTCCTACCCAACACCCCCACCACATCACTAAGTCACCCTTCTCTCTTCTTTGGTGACAGTGATCCAGAAGAACCTATAGGTGAACCTCCTGAGATATACGAAGATCCTATAGCAGAAGAAGAGTTAGAGACCACTCCATCTGAAGCTATGGCTGACAATAGGGGAGAAGATGAGAGAATTGAAGGTGCATTCCCCATCCGAGAGACCAATGGGGACACGAAAATGAAGAACATCAGTCCATCCGCTTTACCTCACTTCCATGGACTGACTACTGAAGACCCTGATACCTTCCTATTTGAGTTTGTTGTCCTTTGTCGAACCTATGACTATACTGAAGATGAGAAGAAACTGAAACTCTTCCCCTCTACCCTTAAGGATGCAGCATTACGTTGGTTCATGGGCTTACCTGGGAACAGTATCACCACTTGGGCTCAGATGCAACAAGCTTTCAATACCAAGTACAGGGACTACTGTAGGTCCAAGGAAACCAAGGGAGAAATCTTTCGGATGACCATGGGGAATGATGAGTCTTTAGAAGATTACGAGGAAAGGTTCCAACTCAGCTATAAACGGGCCAGGTGCACACTTGACCCTGAATCCCTCAAGTTGGTCCTGCTCCGAGGAGTCCCTGAAGACCTCTTAGATACCCTTCACATGCTAGCTGGAGGAGATATTTACCAACTACCTTATGAGGACATAAAGACTGTGTTTAGAAACCACTTTAGGGCAGCCCGGAAAAGAGGTATGGGAAACCTCCTCTCAGCTAGTATTCCTTTCTCCAAACATGAGTTTGCAAATCAATTAGAGGACCTCAAGAGTGAGGTGAGACAGACCATCGCCATGCAACTTGATACATTCCGAATCCAGCAAAAGAAAGAGGTAGCTGAGAGGGCTTTGGCTATTTTCTGCCCTAGGTGTACAAGGAAACACCCTAAGAACGAGTGTCCATTACATTCGGTTGAGGTATGTTTTGTCTGTGAGGAGGACCATCCCACAAACCAATGTCCAACCTTACCTGGGCTTAAAGCCATGTATCAAGGGAGAGAAGTGCCTACTGAACCTCTCTATTTCCTCAACCAAAGAAGGCCACATGGACCTAGACCTTACCAACAGGGGATGCAAGGGACACCCCAAACCTATTACAGCCCCAACCAATCTGCTCCTATGCCTTCCTGGGGACCCCCTGTTCATCCTTCCTGGTCTATACCTCCTCCATGGTCTTACCCACCTCAACACCATACTCAGCCCACTACTCCTTCGTTTCACTCACATGCCCAGCCACAGCCTCAGTGGAATGCACCTCAACCGGGGTGGAGGCCCCAGTACAATACTCCTCCCGCCATTTTGCCTCCACCACCGGCTCAACCACAACCATTACCTCCTGCTCCTCCAAGGCAGCCCCAAATTCCTGCTCAACCAAACCCGAACCCCAACAACAGACAGGCCCAGCAGGTATATACTGGGGAAACATCATGCCCTACCTATGCTGTGGAGATCCAGGAGATCAATCTGCGATCTGGAAAGACTCTTCCGGATCGCCAACCTCCTCCCCCAAAGGACGAGGAAGATAAACAGGAAAGTGAACCAAAGGCCATTCCACCCTTTCCTGAGAGACTAACAGCCACCACACAACCCAACCCAGAGGAGGATGAGCTTCTGGGAGAGCTCAAACAATTTTGTTTGAAAATACCACTTCTCCAAGCCATCAAAGATGTACCGATATACAACAAACTGGTTAAGGAAAAGTGTTTTAGACACCCAGGCAGGCGAAAGAGAGATGCTTCAACCATCAATGTCATAGGACAACTGTCTGATCTTATGTTGGGACAAGTCATCTGCCCAAAGTATTTGGATCTTAGGAGTCCTGTAGTGGATGTCCACATCGATGGCACCATCATACCTCACACATTGATTGATCTGGGGACTGCCATTAATGTGATGACCAGGGATACCATGCTCAAACTCAACCTTCAGGGTTCCCTAAGAAAGACCTCGACAGTCCTACAACTAGCAGATCGCTCCACTATGACTCCCGAAGCGATCGTAGAGGATGTCTTGGTCTCGGTTGACTCTTGGGAGTACCCTGCAGACTTTTTGGTTCTGCAACCAAAGGCAAAGCTTACTAGATACCCTCTCATTTTGGGAAGGCCTTGGTTAGCCACTGAAGATGCTTACATAAGCTGCCGTGCAGGAAACATGACCATCAAAAATGGTCCTATGTCCAAGCAGCTAGTCCTGTACCCTCCTGCCCAACCCTTATTAGAGCATGACTTACCACTTTGGTTGGAGGAAGGAGAAGAGGATGAGGTGTACTCGGCACCTTTGTGCATCCTAGACACCCCTAGGGGAGGCCTCCCAACCGAGGATGATTTGATTGAGACCTTGATTCAGACTCCACCTCCCAGTACATTGTCCTTAGAAGAATTGGTGGAGGATGCCCAAGCCAGCACCTTAGTGGACCTTTGTGTGACCGACCCTGTCACTTCCAGAGTCAAAAATGTGGAGTTCGGTCCTGAGAGAACATTAAAGATCAGCTCCTCCCTATCTCCTTCCCAGGAAAAGGAGCTGCGTAGTCTGTTGGCCAGTCATCTAGATGCTTTTGCTTGGAGCTATAAGGAGATGAAAGGAGTCCATCCTTCGGTCTATACCCATCACATCTACATCAAAGAAGGCTGTAAACCGGTTAGGCAACCCCAAAGGAGAATGAATCCAGCCCTGAAGGACATCGTCAAGGAGGAATTACAAAAACTGTTGGATGCTGGATTCATTTACCCCATCTCGGATAGCGAATGGGTGTCCCCTTTGGTGTTGGTTCCCAAGAAAAATGAGAAGTGGAGAATCTGTGTGGACTACCGAGAACTGAACAAAGCTACCAAGAAAGACCATTTTCCTCTACCTTTCATAGGTCAAGTGTTGGATGGACTGGCAGGAAAGAAGTTTTTCTCTTTCCTGGATGGGTTTAGCGGGTATAACCAGATCCAAATCAGCCTGGAAGACCAAGATAAGACCACCTTCACTTGTCCTTGGGGTACCTTTGCTTACCGAGTTCTTCCCTTTGGACTATGCAATGCTCCTGCCACCTTCCAGAGAGCCGTCTTGAGCATCTTTTCTGAGCTGGTCCATGATTCGGTGGAAATCTATATGGATGACTTCACTCCTTATGGGTCCAACTTCTAGGAAGCATTGTCCAATCTGGGAAAAGTCCTAACCAAGTGCATTGAGATGAACCTGTCCCTTAGTCCTGAAAAGTGTGAATTCTTGATGACTGAAGGGACCGTGCTAGGCCATACCATTTCTTGCCAAGGGTTACAGGTGGATCCTAACAAAATTGCTCTCATCAAGAAGGTTCCACCCCCTCAGAAGGTAAGAGATGTTCGAAGTTTCTTAGGATTAGCGGGATATTATAGGAGATTCATTAAAGACTTCAGCAAGCTAGCCTCGCCATTGTTTAGCCTCTTGGAAAAGGATGTTGAGTTTAAATGGACTGACGATTGTCAGAAGGCTCTGAATGAATTAAAGGACAAGTTGGTGTCTGCCCCAATCTTGAGAGGTCCAAGCTGGGCCCTACCTTTCCACATCCACACTGATGCCTCGAACAAAGCCATAGGGGCAGCCTTAGGACAAGTTGAACAAAAACTTCCATATGCCATCTACTTTGTCAGCAAAAACTTATCCAAGGCAGAACTGAATTACACTGTAACTGAGAAAGAATTCTTGGCCGTGGTCCATGCATTGAACAAGTTCCGACATTATATCACTGGCTATCAAAAATTTGTACATACTGATCATGCTGCAATTAGATATTTAATGAATAAACCAGATGTGAATGCTCGTATTATTAGATGGTTACTTTTGTTGCAGCAGTTTGATTTGACTATCGTTGACAAACCAGGTAAAGAGAATGTTGTCACTAACTTTTTGTCTAGATTGGATTTACCTGCAGATGAGGATGGAATAGTGGATGACCAGATGCCCGATTAACATCTGTTTTCTATTTCAGTACTCTCTCCATGGTTTGCTGATATAGCAAACTACCTTGTTTCAGCACAGTTCCCTCCGCACTTATCCTCAAGAGAAAAGAGCAGAATCGTCAGAAAGAGTACCTCATTCACTTGGATCAGGGGCAACCTGTTCAAGCTTGGCCCTGATTAGATCTTAAGGCGTTGTGTAAGGGAGGAGGAAGTCTTTGATATCCTCCTCACCTGTCATGACGGGCCTTGTGGAGGACATTTTGCAGCAAAGAGGACTGCCTTCAAAATCCTGCAGGCAGGCTACTATTGGCCCACGCTTCATCAAGATGTCAGAAGGTATATCAACCAGTGTGACCGATGCCAAAGGATGGGGAAACCGACTCCAAGGGATGAAATGCCTCTCCAACCTCAAGTGACTCTTGAGCCATTTGAGAAGTGGGGTATGGATTTTGTGGGTCCAATCAATCCTCCTTCGAGGCAAAGGTCTTACATCATTGTGTGCAGAGACTACCTGACAAAGTGGGTAGAAACCAAGGCAATCAAAGCAGTGACAGAAGAAAAGGTGGCCGAGTTCTTAAGAGAAAACATCTTCTACAAATTTGGCTACCCAAGAGAGCTAGTCACCGAACAAGGAAGCCAGTTCACCTCCAACTTAATTGAGGACCTACTAGCTCATCACAAAATTAAGCATAGGACTTCCACCCCCTATCATCCTCAAGCAAATGGGCAGGTGGAAGTCACCAATAGAGCATTGGAAGGGAACTTGACTAAGGTGGCGAGCAGCAGTAGAAAATATTGGGCAGATCGCCTGGTTGAGGCCACATGGGCTTACAACACCACTTGGAAGACCACAACCGGCTTCACACCTTATGAGCTGGTCTATGGAAAGAGAGCTCTGCTGTCAATTGAATTCGAGTACAACACTTTGAGGATGGCAGCTCAGCTGGACCTAGATCTCAGCCATGCCCAACAAGAAAGGTTAATGCAGCTGAATGGATTGGACGAGCACCGAATGCAGGCCCTTTTTCACTCAGAAGTGGTTCAACTTCAGAGGAAGGTGTGGCATGACCAACACCTCAATGACAAGCAATTTCAGCCGGGAGATTGGGCACTGTTGTATGATTCCAGGCACAAAGATTTCAAGGGGAAGCTGAGAACCAGATGGTTGGGACTATATGCAGTGGAAAAATGTAATGACAATGGATCTGTTCTTATTCGGACCATTGATGAGGAGGCCATCCCTATGCTTGTCAATGGGCATCGCCTAAAGATCTACAGAAAGCCTCTGTCAAGGCAAGAATTCATCAAAACTGTGGAAAAATCAGTGCTGGTCCTCGAGAAGGGTTATGCCTCTGTTTTGGGCATACCCTGAAGATCTTAAAAAAATAATAATAATAATAATAATAAAGATCCTTGGGTAAAAACCTTTCTGAGGCTCCCAAGGCAGATGGTAGGGGTGAAAACCTCATTGAGGCGTCCCTGCTGTCTTTCAAAAAAAGAAAAAAAGGTTTGAAAAAGACCCCTGAGTGAAAACCTCTCCGAGGCGCTCAAGGCAGATAGTAAGGGTGAAAACCTCATGGAGGCGCCCCTGCTGTCTTTCAAAAAAAAAAAGAAGAAAAAAAAAAAAAAACAGGGACAGCAAGTTCACAATGTGGCAATGCATGCAGGTTGCAGGTATTCTATGAAGGAAAAGAGGTCCATCAACTCAAAGACAAGGGTCCTTATTATGCTACCCGGTGACCTCACCAGCACCCCCTCCAGAAACACTCATCTTCTCCAAGGTCTGGGCACGATTTGATCACAGTTTAGTCTTCTACAGGAAGCTACAGGACTTTCTACAGGAAGTTTTGTATTTCTACAGGAAACTTCCTGTAGAAGTTTTGGACGGCCCAGAACTAATTGTGTGGGGAGATCTAACGACCAAGGTCCGGCATGGAGGCATGCAAGCTACTATTTTCTCCATCACACACTGTTGTCGCCTCCTTCTACCACCCCAGTTGCCATGCAAAGAAAATACCTGCACAGTCAAAACAGAACATTGAATTATCGGAGGAAGCGCTTCTCAAATGGAAAAAAGATGATACCATGCAATACTTATCAAAGCCATCCGAGGGCCCTGCGATCATGATCGTAATGTCACCGTCTTCGCCATTCAGCATGCACCCGAGGAGGAAAAACTGCTACAGGATATCCTACAGGAATCCCGTAGCAGTTCAGCCAGCTAGAGTGTACACCATCAAGACGCCTGCAAAACATAGAGCGGGCACATGCACCATCCGCAGCCAGGTAATAAGCTCCGTAGCCAGCAGCAGTCTGCGAGGAGGGACCTCCGTGCCTGTGCACGAAGCAGCAACAAGTAAATCCAATCACCATCGTCCTGAAACCTGGAAATCATGTCGCGGCCGCACAGGTAAGTGTCTCACCCTTCTTTCGTCAAATTACATGAATCATACTATGAAATGTTTGCAAGTGTGGGAATGAATGGGTTGAGCAGTCGAATGGCCATTCAACTGGCCACGACGACCAGTCAGATGGTCTAGTCGGATTTGGAAAGTGGCGGTCGTGGCAAGCAAAACGGGGAATAGACACGTGAGAAGTGTCCAGTCGGGGAGAAGCGGCGTTTTAACAGAAATGACGGCGGCAGATCTGCGGAGAATGATGCGGCAGTCAGGGGAACTTGCAGTGGAATGAGTAGGTGACGTCGTCCAACGGTCCGGCAGGGACAGCTCACCCCCACGCCACGAATTCCGCCGAGATTCAAATCCATCGGCTAGATCGCCACCCCACGCATTTATCATCAGCCGTTTTGAAGTCGAGTGAGCATCCGAATTTCTCTGAAGCTCGTTACTCCAAGTCTTCAGCTTGTTCGAATGTCTGGTAGCAGCACAGGAGGCGTAGAACCACTGCCATGCTCCCCAAAACCCGTGCGCTGCTTCTACAGGAAAGCTACGCTACAGGAAGCTCACTGCCACAAGGAAAATTGGTCTCTTCACGTCAAAGGTGGCGAATTGGAAAAGGTAAGCCTAAACCTATTCCTCCCATGCAATTGGTTTCGAGGGTGGTGGAGTCGACGTTCTCAAAAACGTAAAACTACAGTCTGATCATAAAAATTGCAAGCGTTGTCTTCCTTTTGCATGAATTGTCGTCGAAGTATATGTGGGGTTTTCTACAGGATGTGATTTGTAATTAAGCCCTGTTAAGGCTCATCTGTAGATAGTCTTCGCGAATTGTGTGCGTGGAAGAGGCGTAGTTCTACGCTCTGTCCCAAAAGGCTAGTTTTTGATACGCACCCGCCACCTCCAGCTAACATAGCAAGTTTTCACCATGCCGGGTGGATTCGTCAAAAAGGAACCGACCGACTCAAAGAAACTAAGGGAGAACCCTGAGGTGGTAGAACTGTTCACTCATGCGCGATGGATGTCGTTCTACGACAAACTTCAAGGATATGATGATGAGGTGGCAGAGGAGTTCTTGCGAGCGCTGAAGCCAAAATCAAAAACGCTGGCCACCGTCAATTTCAAGGGTTTGAGTCTCAGACTCACCCCACAGTTCATCAGCCGAGTCACTGAGCTCCAAATGGGGGTATCGTGGGACAAGGAAGAGAGGAAATTAGGCCAGAAGGCTAAAAAGGAGTTCTTTCCACCGGAGGAGACATTCTCAGAGGATAAGAACGGGGTTCGCAGAACTAGCTTATAGCCACTTTGGAGCGAGGTCAGCCTCCAAATTATGAAATACATCACATGCGAAGGACGGTTCAGCATTGTATATGGGTACCATTTCTGGCTACTCACAGAATTAAGACATCAGATGGACCTACCTGCAGAAAACAAACTAAGTATTCCCTACTTTCTACTGCAGTCTATGACTGAATGTGCCACCAAGTTAAAAGAAGGCACGCCAGACCAGGTAGCTCATCATGGGCTCATTAAGCTCCTCGTGGAGGATGCACTCCACACATACAAAGTCCCTCTCTCGTGGGAAGCCTTCTGAAATCTGACTAAGGATGGCGATATAAAAATGTTGACTGAAGAGCTTGGTTCCTCCAACAGCGAGGAGAAGGAGTCAGTACCCACAGAGAAGAAGGGAAAAGGCCAAGAACCCACGGCCAAAGCACCGAAGAAAGAGCAAAAAGGGAAACAAGAGAAAAAGGTTGCCGAAGAAAAGGATGACAAATCTACATTGACACCCAGGGAGAAAAGGTTACAAAGTAGGGTGGACAGGACTGAGCAAGTCCACGTCAGCAAAGGCACCACGACAGCAGCCTCAACCAAGTCAAAAAGCAAAGCACCCGCAGTCAAACAAGCTAAAACGGTGCCACCTGTTTCTACAGGAAAGCCAAAACCGGCTTCTACAGGAAGCCAGAAATCAGCTGATACAGGGCCTTCTACAGGAAGCCCTGAGAAAAGAAAACCAAAGGAAAAGAGAGCCGAAATTCTTGCAAGGGAGGCAGCAGCCGTGCTGGCCGCCCTTAGTACACCTCCTAAGCCGAAGGAAAAGTGAAAGAGGGAGATCCCTCTGTATTTTAAAGCCTGGAGAAGTGTGAGAATCAAAACAGGGAGACCACAGCCTCCATCCAGCAGCCCAATTACTATAGAGGATGCCCCTACTTCGCCCAGGGAGAGGTCCCCCTCAAAAATATCGGTCACTTATGAGCGGGGGAGCCCGAAGACAACCACGTGGAAAGAGAGAATGGACAGGTTGGCTTCAGAAGCCCGGCTACAGGATGCTGAGGCTACTCTACAGGAAACCTTAACCTGGCTTAAGGAGACAAAGAGAATGGAGGGAGAGGCACCCTCATCACCACCGAGGGAAGACGAAGTATAGCAACCAAGAGAAGAAGAGAAAGAGCATATTCCGGAGCCTAGTCCCCAGCCAAGTCTGAGCTCATATTATAACTTCTTAGAAGCTGGAAAAATTATACCACAGAAATTCACTGTGCCACTTTTCTTCGCGTTGGAGGAAGAAAGAGTGAGAACTCACACGTGGATGAAAATAGCTAAATCAAAAGGAGTGGCTGATATAGGCCCCTTGGAGGAACAACTCAAGGAGGCAAGAAAGGAATTAGCTATGGCTAAACACGTGGCAAACTGCCAGCGGGTGTTCCTACAGGAAGAGAACGAAAAACTCAGACTACAGCTACAGGAGCTGAAGAAGGAAAAAGGCACATCCTCAGGGGATACTACAGCGGAACCTCAAGGCAAAGAAGGACTACAAGTTGGTCTTGGGGAGCCAACCTCGCATCTACAGGAAGGGGAACTGCAAGCACAAATTGAGATACAAGCTCTCAAACAGCAGTTGCAGCAAAAAGAGGCACAACTGGCTTGCATGGCCAGTTGGGCCATGGATGCTATACAATGCAGATAGCCGGCCAAATCCTATGGCCTGTACCTACGAGACCAGTGGCTGCAATTTTAGATCAACGCATTAGCACAGAGAGGTATCTCCCAGCTCCAAGACCCCCAGCAGTTCACAGCATTATGTAATAGCAGTTCATCAGAGGATAAGGCCAAGCTCTCGGAGTTCTATCTCCATACCTTGGCCCTTCCTAACGTGACTACATGGGATCCCAACACAGTTGTAGGGGATATGCAATTGATGGCATTTGCCTCATGGTTGAAACATGAAGAAAAGAGGGCAACAGAAGTCAAGGAGGTCATGGACCGAGAACTACATGAGCCACTGATGATCAGAGCAGAGCCAGGGGATCCCACTGCGTTGATATCAGCCCACCAATACTTAGCCACCAACCCTCAAACTTTATTGAAATACATGGATCAGCAGGCATAGGCCATAGCACATTTCGAGGATATGGAGCGACTATTAGGGGACAACTGTGTTCATGCTTGCACCCGCCGATGGAACTCATTGTCCCACAGCCTTAAAATCAGAGAATACCATACTCCAACTCGAATGAGGGAAGCTCTAGCACGGGTGCCCCTTTACAAGAAATCCATACAGAACCTCCAAGCCAATTGGATTGGCCTCAAGCTAAGCCCACCTCTGCTATTAGGATTGATGGAAGGTAGCACAGAAAAAGAAGAGAAAAAGCAGTGGGAAGAGGTGGAAAGGAAGGCTGGGTTCCATGCCAGTGAGGAAGAGACCACTTCAGAGGCCTGGGATGTGAGGGTGGCAGTGAAAGCAATGAAGGACGAGGAGCTGGATTAGTTGCTCAAGGATGAGCAATCATTTTAGCTGGGGGTGATGATGAGCCCCAAATTTGGTAACATTTTGGGCTCATTTGGCCTAACTACCCTTGCTCAACCCTTCATTTTTCATAACTTATGCATCATTTTTTAGTATATTTATGTCATTTGTACGAATAAGGGAAGTCACTATTCCTAGGTGGCTAACACGTGCTTATTTCAGGTTTTTTGACATTTAATGGAGCAAAACCACACAGATGAGGGCTAGGAGACAGCCAAGATGGGATTGAGATTTTGTAGGAAGGTTGTCCACATCATTGAATGGCCTTCCTCGTGATCTTCACCCCCAACTCCGAGCTCTGACAGCCACCACCACCGAGTTAGAAGGTAGCCAAACAGATTTTGAGGAAGCAGCAGTTCACTCCTAGTTTGGTCAGCCAAGCCCCACTGATTTAGGAGGCCAGCTTGGGGCCTCGTAATGTATAAATGATAAGGCTGTAGCCTTCGAAAAAGACTTTTGAAACCTTGTTGCACATTCTAGATTACAAGCTGCTAGCTCTGTGTTGCTCTTTTGTAGCCATTATTGGCATGTTATTTGACTTATGATTATTATCTTTTAATGGAAAGCAGGCAGATTTGAGTTTAGTTCTGAGTTCTTAAAGGAGCCATAGCTCTCGGGGTTGGGCCCAACCTGAGAGCCTAAGGCCTCCTTCCTTTGTATTGTTATCTTTCTTTCAGCATTGTATTTCTTTTCCTTTACATGCATTTGGAAACACAGTTTGCTGAGTTAGATTTCTTGGTTAAGTAGGTTAGTTTTATGAGACAGAGATGCTTCAGCAGTTTAGAATAGAATAAAGAGATTGGAGTTGATAAAAGTTCCAAAAAAGGGTTGACTGCACACTCATTTTCACCTCTTTCTAGGGGCTGGAGTTGCAGGCAGTGCTACCCACCCAAAAACATTGTTTTACATGTTCATGCAATCTTTGATGCAATATCTTGTGGTTGTAGAAGTGTCCATGCGTTCAGATCTTTTGGAATGATTCTTTGCTTCAGTACCATGCATGATTTTCCTTAGAAATAACGTTGCTGTTCTTTGGGTTTTATTAAGCAGTTAGAATAGGTTAATAATATTTCGGTTATGTGCAGGACGTGGATAATTTGTTTCGTTTACACTGTGCAGAGCTACTCCCTCACTCTCATGTCCTTCTAAGCCGTGCCCAGGCTAACTACTCATCTCCCAATTAAACCCCTTGTCTCTCAACTATTCTATCACCCTCGTTATTCTACCCTCTTCGGCCTTCCATTCCCTCTGCCCTCTTTAAGACAACCTAGCTTTGCACACCCCCTCTTCATCTCATCTCTCTGTCCTTGAGTCATCACAAACTCCTCTCCTACCTCCCTATCCATCCATGCAGCCTCTTCCACTCACCCATCACCCAAAAATCCGATTATAGAACATCCTGTAGGAATTACTGAACTTCCTGTAGAGATTCTGAACATCCTGTAGAACCCCTGCAGACTTCCTATAGAAGCTCATAAACACGGTTGCTTGGCATCCAAACTTTGTGAAACTCTCTGAAAGGATGTTAGGGACTCCTTAGACCCTCTCTGAGCCTTCCTGACCTCTTCCAAGCATTTCTCCCCTTTGATCTACCCCTGCACAGTAAAGATCCAGTTAGAAGCATATGCATAATAATTCCAACAACTTGAACAAAAATACAAAAATATGTTCTCTTCAGATAAAAGTAGTCTAAACACTTGCATCTCACCTTCATAGAAGTAATGGCATCTCTTTCAGTAGTTTGCATTCCCACCTTTGCATCAGTAGGACTAGCTGGTAGAATTAGGGTTTGCTAGGGTTTGTGTTTCTTGTTGGCTTTCAGTTCCTTTCTGCAAGTAGGTTAATTTCCTTTGAGTTAGCTTTCGTTCATCGGTTAAAAAGCTTCTTCTAAGAGCTCATAGAAGTTGGCTTGAGCCCCTAGCGGACTTGTGCCAGCTGACCAAGTGACAGCTGCGGCAAGAGTTAGTACTTGTGCATACAGCATCGTCGCTTCCAAGTTTGTACGAACTACCAGGTTGATAAAATTAGAGAAGGAAGCTCCAGGAGTTGTAGCATTATTGCTACAATACTGGATCCCACCAAAAGTATAACAAACAGGTTCATTTTTCTCTCTTTTCCCCCACCATTTTTGGCAAGTACCTCTTTATTTTTGACAAGCTTGAGGAGGATAACATTTGCTTGATTATAAGCTCATCCTTCGGATGAGTCCAACTTGGTCTAAAATTCAAACCCTAAGAAGGATTGGTTCGTTCCTGTTTGTAACTGAACAGGTCCTTTACTGTTAAATTTTAACGAGTCCAGTATAGGAGAAACTCGATGTTTTTCAATTTTAGGGAGTCAGAAGAAAAACTTAAGAAAACTCCATGGTTGTCCTTTTTCATAAATTTGTGTCTCCCAAGCCCGAAAAAGTATAAAATAATACTTGATAGAATCGCTTGACCATTACGATCAAGGAGTAATTTTCATAATTAGTGTCCCTGATCCAAAAAAGTAAAAAAGCGATCAAAGACATGTCTTTTTATAACCAATATCGAACTTGAAACGACAAAAATCTGGCAATATTTTCATGTTTATGCGGTCAGAAAAGAGCTATAAGTGGACCGTCTTTTTAATTTCATTTTAACGAGTTTAAAAAGAAAAACTCGGCAATCTTTTCATATTTCACGAGTCAGAAAAGAGCTTAAAGAGGACTCATCCTAGAGGAATGAGTGGTATAAAGGATAGCAACTGGTTCCGGCAATGGAGGAACTGCTCAAAACATGTAACGGTTAAGAGGCTGGATAATAAAACCACTCATAGATGTGGTCCCTCAAGAAGGGTAAACAACCAAGTGAAAGCATATGATCAGCCAAAGAGATGGGGGTGATGGAATGAAAACAACCAAGGCTCATCTAACAGAATTTAGCGGATAAAAAAGGCAATCACGAGATGTAAAACGGGTATGGGTTCATTTTTACACAAGCTTGAACCATAGAGAACTTTGCTTGGATTCAGTTTCATGTTTACACAAGCTTGAAATGAAAAACTATGCTTGTTATAAGTTCGCATGCCCCCAGCATAATGACGCAAAACGAGGTACATGCCCCCCAAGCTTCATTGCATTCAACCAGGTGGATGAAATGAAGGTTTACTTTCAAGATCTTGGAAAGACTTGAGGGAGTTGTTTCATTTTTTAGTGAGGTTGACACAGGAAAAGAAGTATCCTCAAAACCCTTGTTTCATTTTTTAAATGAGCTTGACACAAGATAAGGAACTATGCTCATGACTCCTTGTTTCATTTTTAACGAGCTTGACACAAGACAAAGAACTATGCTCATAAAATCCTTGATTCATTTTTTTAATGAGCTTGACAAAAGACAAGGAACTATGCTCAAGTCTACTCTCTACAATCTACCTAACAAGGAACTATGCTCTAAAATCCTTGATTCATTTTTTAACGAGCTTGACACAAGACAAGGAACTATGATCAAGTCTACTCTCTACAATCTACCTATATAACCTACTGATTCATTTTTTTTAATGAGGTTGACACAGGAAAAGAACTATCCTCATACCTGATTCATTTTTTAGCGAGGTTGACTCAGCAACAGGAACTATCCTCTGACCAACTAATTCATTTTTTAACGAGGTTGACACAGGAAAAGAACTGTCCTCATACTCACTGATTCATTTTTTAACGAGGTTGACACAGTAAAAGGAACTTTCCTCGAGGTATCCTATTTCATTTTTTAACGAGGTTGATACAGGAAAAAAATATCCTCATGACAGCTTGTTTCACTTTTTAACGAGGTTGATACAGGAAAAAACTATCCTCGCGAACTGATTATGGCTTCCAACTAGAAGAAAGACATGTCAATGGACACACCTTGATCATGGCTTCTAAGAGGTCTTCATCAGAAGGAAGAATAGTCCTGTAGAAGGAACACATGTCAAGGGACTTAAAAGGGATAAGAACATCGCATTCAAGTAATCCCATAGAGTTTTCCATGTCAATTACCGGATCTAAATCAAAGGAAGATGAGCAAACAATGAGGGGTTCACTTACATCGGTAATTGAAAACATGGGACCAGTTTCCACATAATTAACTCGTGGCGGGGTAGATACCACTTTAGAATCAGGAACATTTAGGGGTGTCATATTATTGGTAGTTGAAACAAGACTAGGGAATGAAAGTTGGTCCACAGTCACAATATTTCCATTGTGAGGGAAAGACATCATGCGAAAGAGTGTCGATACGACAACTTTCATTGCATAAACATAGTCTCGCCTAAGGAGTAAATTGAAATCCAAGGGACCTTGAACTACCATAAGATCAATACAGACAGTTTTACCTTCCAAGGCAATAGAAAACTTAGGAAGGATCCCTAAAGGTTCACTAATGGTTCTGTTAAAAGCTTTCAGATTCTTCGTAATACGCACAAGTTGAGGGGAACCTAAAGCTTTCCAAGCAGTTGAGGATAAAATACTAACAGAAGCACCTTCATCTACCTGTGTGCGATGTATGTCCCTACCACCAGCCTTGACAATGATTTGGAAAGGGATGGAGGAAGGAAGACGAGGTTCTGTCAATCTATTCCAATCAAAGGAAAAGACCTCAGTACTTGGAGGGGGTTCTATAGAAACAGGTGAAATGCCCCCCAGCATAGAAGAATCTGATGTAACAAGAAGAACCTGAGCAGTATGAAGTTCAGTCTCTAAAGGGAGAGTGGGATCGACCGAATGTGAAATTGAATCGACCACTTGATCAACTAATGGATCATCAACCTGAGTGATATGAGTTTCACTCTCCAATGGAAGAGTGGGATCGACTGTACTTGAAATTAGATCCATCACTCTGTCAGTTGACGGTAGGTTGGGAGAAAGTTTACGATAACCAGTTGGAAATTCTTACTGTGGAATAGTAAGGTTTTCCAACAATTTTGAGGCTTCATCCATGTGAGGGCAAATGTGAGTTTGATGACTCCCTTTGCATAACTTACAAGGAAACTTAACTTTACCCTTTTTCCCAGGAACCTGACTATCACTGGTTGATGGATCAATGGAAAGTTGATGAGATTTTTCTGACCATACTTCCAAGACCTTTGGAATACCAGGACAATTGATAAGGAAGTGGTCACCCTTACAAAGCTTGCAAGGGTATTTGGGTTTACGATGCATGTTGGAGGTTTCCTCAACACAACTAACACTTACAGCCATGGTTGGTTGGTTGACTTGTTTCTTATCTTGCTTCTTATTCTTCTTCTTCTTCCCTTTCTTCTTCTTATTAGCCACCTGGTTACTAGCGTCAAGGCTTTTACCAAGCGAAGAGAAAGAAATGGAGGAAGCAATATTAGGCAAAGAAGGTAAAGGGTCAATAGAAGGTTGGTGATGTTGAGATGGTGAACTCTGTTGAGGTGAAGCATTCGGTTGAGGTGGAACAATTGGAGTATTTGGGGCCAACGAAGTTGAAAATAACCATATCGGTAAACCTATTGTAAATCCAGGTAATGACAAAGTAGCCATATAAGGAGGACCAACATTTCCAAAGTAAGGAAAAATACTAGGATTCTCGTTAAGAAGGGTTCCTTGGTTGGTAAATTCTGGAACAGTTGCCATTATATTCAACTTCTGTGAATTTTATTAACAATTTAAAACTAAAATTAACAATTCACAATTCACACCTAACAATTAAAATTCACAATTCACACCTATGGTCTCTAAAAGTAAAAACAAACAAATTAACACGCGCTATCAAATCTAGGAGTCAAACCACACACAAACAGTAACTTTCCGTACTAAAAACACTAGTTGGTGATGAAATCCAACGTCGCAGAATTCAATACAGAAAGGGCGGTTGGAACAGTTACCCTGAAAACCTGCTTAATGAAACAAACTGGCACAAGTTTCTTCACAAAACCATCTCGAGTGAAGAGAACCCCCCAAAGAGTCCAAGTGAGTATAGTCGACGTCTACTCCAGGTACAGTGGGATCTTCCCTCCACCGTCACCTTAGGAAAGAATCCTATAGATTATGGCCACTAAGGTTACCAACATAAACAAATATACTTGGGGGAACATTCTATGATCTGATACACACGCAAGGGCAGAGTAACAAAGCTCAATCCCCTTGAAGGCTCCTTGACATAATTCAAGGTTTACCAACAAGTGACCCCAGGCTCCTCGACAATGGTCAATCTGAGGTTTACCGTTTTTAATACGTGTATATTTGCTATCGTTCCCAATGAGGAAGGATTGATTACCTCACTGGTTCAGATATGATCTCGTGCTTGACTCCTTTAAGAGGAGCTTCCCAGAGCATAGATGTAACAATTGGAATTTATTTCCTACCACAAGATATAGCTACTTGTTTGTTTTACTGTCTTGGAGAGTTAACTAAAACCTATTCCAAGACACTAGCCTAAGCTAGATTGGTGGAAAGAGCCCTAAAAATGTAAAAATTACTAGATGAATTTTAGTTAAGCATTGTGTTATTTAGGTTGTTATTACTCAAAAGGGTAAATGGATATGAAACCAATGGTGTTATGACCCGACCCAAAACTGAATGCAATCAAATATGATAATGTAATCTTTTCAATTCGATGAATCCTAACTAAAGTAAGGAGAGAGTTTCCATTCACTTCCAACAATGCAAAAAATTGATCACTAAGAGAAAATATAACAAATTCTCTAATGCACTAATTTCATCAAGAAAAACTAATGCAAATCAATTCCAAAACAATTTTTATTTTTTTTGTGTGTTAAAAACAAGCATAAAAATATGTAAATTCAAATCAAAGAAAACTAATCTAAATCTACAATTGATTTTTCAGAATGTAAACTATGCAATTGTAATATATGCACAATTCACTTGAAAAGTATGCAAATGTAATATATGCACATTTTTCATTCATATTCTGAAAATGAGAATTCTAATTATGCAAATGTGATCTATGCAAGAGAATTCTCAAACACAAGATGATTCTAATGTAATCTAAGAACCAATCAAGTGCAAGTCAATAAAATTGGGTGAGAGTTCCAAAGATCAAAAAATAAAAACACTCAAAGAAACTCATAAACAAGGCTTTTTGACAGAACACATGCAAATCTGGGTAGACACTAAAAGCTGAAAATAAAAACTAAACTTAACTGGACAAAAACAATTTAGGTTTTTCAAAAATTTTGACAGGGTCCGCAGGCTTCCGGTGTAACCAGATGCGGTACCGCTCTGTGTAGTAAAGTAACAGTGCGGGGATGTCCACACTGTGTTACAAACAGAACGTGCGGTCCTCTTCAAAATTTCGGAAAAAAACAAAATATACTCCAGATCCTAAAAACTACCCAATCCCACACACATCAGGAAAAAACCAGAAACAAAGAAAAAGTTTCTCAAGTCAAAGTAAAAGTAAAGGCAAAAAACCAAAATTCAAGTCCCCAGTGGAGTCGCCATTTTGTTGGTCGGATAAATCATTTTTGCGGACAAGACCGATCTCCCTAGTATCTACAGATATCTAGCAACAAGAAAAATCTATCTTTCTCTAAATATTGCGATTTATAAATAAAAGCCAAGAGATGTTTTAGACCCTACCTCAAGTCCAACGCTAGTTTGTGGCAGCCACGCTCTGACCGTCCAAATGAGTTTCCTTTTAAAGAACCTGCAAACACAAACAAGCACACATCAAATAACACCTGCATAGCCAATATAATAAATCATATTTATCATGATGATCAAGGAATTCATGAAATAAACCATATAAGACAGCTTATTGAGAAAAATGAACTTGATTGTATTAACTTTAAACAAAGAAGAACTTTACAACCTTGGTGCCTTGATGCTGTACAAGCTCCTCCCAGGGTCCAGCAAGAATATCCTCTACTTTGACAAGCTTCACACCCTTCCCAATGAGATCAAATGGTATGTAATCTCTCCTCTCAAGCTCAATTAGGAAGTCTAAATTCCAACAGCATTTACCCTCAAAAATATTCAACTTTCAACCTCTCTAGCAACCAGCCCAATGCCTCATTTTATAGTGCAGAGGAAGGAAGTTACCAGGTCCACCTTCAAAGGGATAAGCTCCTCACATCAAGGGGTTAGCTCCTTTAGTTATGGGATGCATGAACCACCTAGGAGCGAACTTGCCACCTCAAGATTGCTTCTAGAAACGTCCATAATTAACCCAAAGTGAGTTTTTAATAATAAACTTGCACCTTTTTTACTTTTACAGGGGTCTGCACCCTTTCCTTTAGAGACAGAGCAGGCAGGTCCGCAGGGGACATGACCAAGGAGTGCGGGACCGCAGGTAATGCTAAGAGAAAGTGCGGAACTAGAGTTTTAGAGATTTTCAAAGACTTTCTCTCATTTTTAAGGCTTGACATGAAGAGCTGAGGTTTAAGACTTGCAAAGGAGGACATTATGAGTGGTGATAGACTCACACTGACTGCAGAATGTCATGGTGACAATATTTTGTGTAACATAACCAGTCCTTCCTTTTGTATTATCCAGCAAACTAAAGAGATACAACCTACAGCAGACCCGTTGTAACACCCTCTTTGCTCTCAATCTCCTCTCTCTTTCTCACTCAGAATACAGATCTACATAGACGCAATAAAATTCCCTCATATATAGTGAGGGGTTGCCTTCTAGGGAAAAAACCCTAAATTAAACATAACTTCTGCCATCAAATCTCCGCCTAATGAACGGCCCAGATTGACTAGAAATTACTATACTTTTACAAGGCAATTTTACATCTATTCTTAGCTTTGGGGGCACTGCCCTGGCGGGGGGTGCTCCCAAAGGTCGCAGCCGCCCCCTTGGACCCCCCCTGCAGCGAATATTTTACGAGCAGCAACTGGGGTCCAATGTGGCGATACCATTGAATACAGAAGATAATCAGGCTCCACATCCAACAATCTCCCACTTAGAGACTGATTATAGCAACTCCACCACTGCTTCATTTGTTGGACAATGACTCCTCTTTGGACCTGGTTGTTTCTCATCTTCTTCATCATACTTGAAGACCAATTGAAACTGAGCATATTCTTAGTTTCTCCCTGGTTACAACTTTTGTTAGCATATCTGTAGGATTCTAGCTAGTGTGTATCTTTTCCAACTTCAACTCTCCATCTTCCAACACTGATCGTATGAAATGGTACTTGAGCTATATTTGTTTAGTCCTAGAATGAAATGTTGAGTTCTTTGCAAGATGAATGGCACTTTGGCTATCACTGTATAATTTTCCCATATCATGCTCCTTACTCCATTCACCCATAAACCTTTGTAACCAAATCATTTCTTTACTAGCCTCTGTGGCAGCAACATACTCTACTTCTATTGTTGAAAGTGCAACAACACTTTGGATTTTTGAAACCTAACTGATAGTTGTTCCACCTACAGTAAATACATATCCTATAGTGCTCCTCCTGTTATCTCTGTCACCTGCCATATCTGCATCAACATATCCCTATAGAGAAATGTTTGAACCACCAAAGCATAATGCTTGATTTGTGGTACCTTTCAAATATCTGAGAATCCATTTCACTGCCATCCAATGTTCCTTTCCTGGATTGTTCATGTACCTGCTTACAACTCCCACTGCATGTGAAATATCAGGCCTTGTGCAGACCATTGCATACATTAAGCTTCCAACTGTTGATGCATATGGAACTTTAGACATATAATCCATGTCTTCTTGGGTCTTCGGCACATTTCCTTACTAAGTTTAAAATGGCTAGCAAAAGGTGTAATGACTGGTTTTGCATTGTGCATATTAAATCTTTTCAACACCTTTTGTATGTACTCATTCTGAGACAATGTTAATTTGTGATCTTTTTTGTCTCTAGTTATTCTCATACCAAGGATTTGTTTTGCAGCTCCCAAATCCTTCATTGCAAATGAATTTGCCAATTTTCTTTTGAGCATATTTATTTCCTGCATGTTAGACCCTGCAACAAGCATGTCTTCCACATACAATAACAATATAATATAGCTGCCATCATTTTTCTTTTTTAGATAAACACAATGATCAGAGTGACATCTAGTATAACCTTGTTCAAACATAGACTTGTCAAATTTTAGATACCACTGCCTTGGAGCCTGTTTTAATCCATACAAGCTCTTCTTCAACCTGCACACTAGTTTCTCCTTCCCTTTTACCTCATATCCTTGTGGTTGCTGCATATATATCTCTTCCTCCAAATCCCCATGGAGAAAGGTTGTCTTTACATCTAATTGCTCAAGATGCAAATCTTCAGCTGCTACCAGACTTATAATAGTTCTAATTGAATTCATTTTAACAACAGGAGAAAATATTTCATCAAAATCAATACCTTTCTTCTGTGCAAACCCCTTCACCATAATTCTAGATTTGTACCTCTGTGTTCCTCCATCTTCTTCCTTCAACCTGTAAACCCATTTATTCTACAATGTAGTTTTACCTACAGGCAACCTAACTAAGTCCCAAGTCTGGTTATGCAATAAGGAGTCCATCTCTTCTTCCATGGCTAGCTCCCACTTCTTCCTACTTTCAACCTGCATTGCTTCTTCATAACATTTGGGTTCACCAGAATCAGTCAACAATAAATAATATAATGAAGGAGAGTATTGTTCATGGGGTCTACTTATCCTGGTAGATCTTCTAACACCACTTTCAGGTGTTTGGGGTGCCTGTTGCTATTGTGGTGGTTGTTTTCAAGCACCTTTACTTTTTCAGTGATCTCATCAAGAACTGTGTATTCCTTTTTTTCTTTTTCTTGTTTCTTTTCCTGCAATTGATTCTTATACAAGATCTTTTCATTGAATATTACATCTCTTCTCCTAATGATTTTGTGATTTTCATAATCATATAAGCTGTTACACAAAAATATCATCACCATGATTATTTGCAGTCAGTATGGGTCTATCATCACTTGTACTATCTTCCTAAGCAAGTCTCAGACCTCAGCTCTTCAAGTCAAGCTTTGAAAATGAGAGAAAGACATTGAAAATCAACAAAGCTCTGGTTCCGCACTTTCTCTCACTGTTGCCTGTGGTCCCGCACCTCCTGTTCACAAAAACTGCGGACCTGCCTGCTCTATCCCTAAAGGAGTGGGTGCGGACCCCTGCGAAAGTCAAAAAGGTGCAAGTTTATTCTAAAAAACTCACTTTGGGTTAATTCTAGATGATTCTAGAAGGAATTTTGACGTGGATTGGTCGCTCTTAGGTGGTTCATGCATCCCAAAAGAGAAGGAGCTAATCCCTTGATGAGAGGAGCTATCCCTTTGAAGGAGGGCTTTATCCCTTTGAAGGAGGACCTAATAACTTCCCTCCATTGCACTATAAATTAAGGCATTGGGCTGGTTGCTAGAGAGGTTGAAAGCTGAACATTTTTTAGGGTAAATGCTGGTGGAATTGAGACTTCCTAGTTAAGCTTGAGAGGAGAGATCACATACCTTTTTGGCTTCATTGGAAAGAGAGTGAAACTTGTCAAAGTAGAGGAGACTTCTTGTTGGACCCTGGGAGGAGCTTGTACAGCATCAAGGCACAGGTTGTAAAGTTCTTCTTTGATTTGAATTAATACAATCAGATTCATTTTTCTCAACAAATTGTCTTATGTCATTTGTTTCATGAATTCCTTGATCATCATGTTAAGTATGCTTTATGATATTGGCTTTTTAGGTTCTATTTAATTTGTTTGCTTGTTTGTGTTTGCAGATTCACAACAAGGGAGCTCATTTGGATCAAAGGAGCGAGGCTTCCACAAACTTGCATTGGACCCAAGGTAGGCCTAAACACTTGTTTGCCTTTGTTTATAAATGCATATTTAGAGAAAGATAGTTTTTGATTGGCTTGCTTGTCACTAGATATCGTTAGATTCTAGGAAGGTCTATCTTGTCCGCAAGATCGACTCATTCCGTGTGACAAAATGGCGACCATACTGGGGACTTGATTTTTTCCTTGTTTTTACTTTGACCTGAGAAACTATGTTTTTGTTTCTATTTTTGGCTTGTTTTGTGTGGAATTGGGTAGATTTAGTAGAGCTAGGATTATTTTTTGTTTTTCATAACTTTGGGAGAGGACCGCACCCTCGGCTTGTGACACAGTGCGGACCTATCCCCACTTTTACTTTTAGCACAGAGCGGTACCGCACCTATGTTAACTGTGGGCCTGCGGACCCTGTCAAAATTTTGGAAAACCTAAGATTTTCTCTGTTAGTCAGCTTAGTTTTTGTTTAGATGTTATTATCCCCTGCCCAGACCTGCATATAACTTGTTGGAAGCTTTTATTAGGTTAATTCCATTGGTGTTAGGGTTTTAGGTGAAATTCCTAGAAGTTTTGATCGTTGGGTTTGGTTTTCATTTTGGTCTTGTAGTAGCTCTGAGCTTAGACGCTGTAGAAACCTCAGATCGCCTTGGTTTTTGCTAGCCTTCTTATGAGTCTGACCATTTGCAAAATCTACCTTTGTTGAGGAATCCACCTTGTGTTTTCTCTTTACGAAACTTCGAAAAAGCTTGTGTTAAAAGTTTGGATTTCATTTTTAGAAAAGAAAACAAAAATTGGTTGTTTTTTGACTGATTTGTCACTCTGGAAAAACTAGTCCTTAGTTTGCTTGTAGCTAAGTAAAACATCCTTGAAAAAGACATCTTGTAAGCTTTGACTTCAAATAGGCTTTTATAGTTTATAGATCTCAAGATTAGTCATTTCCATAGTTTTGAGTGTTTTATAAAAAATAAAAAATAAAAACTCTTTTGAAAAAAGTTTGTTTTTGTAGTGTTTGAGTGTTTTGAAAAAAAAGGGAAATTTTTGTGAAAATAACTAGTTGTCTCATTTTGAGTGCATTGGAAAAGACAAAAAGCTCTTCTTTTAATTTGTTTGTTAAGACAGATTTGTGTTTACGAGCATTTGCATTCTCAAACTCTTTCCTAGCTAGAAGTTCATTGAAGAGAAAAGATTGCTTAATCATCTTAAGTGCATTTTTTAGTGATTTCGAGTCGAGTCTTCACACCACAAGTTTCATCTCCACACCTCTTGACTTAAACAAAAACCAATAAAAATAACACTTAAAGTAAAATCCATCTAGTAATCTTTTTGTTTCTAGGGCTCTGATACACCAACATAGCTTAGGCTAGTGTCTTGGAGTAGGGAGTAATTAACTCTCGAAGACAGTAAAACAAACAAGTAGTTGTATCTTGCGGTAGGAGAGAAATCCAATTGTTGCATTTATGCTCTGGGAAAGCTCCTCTTAAAGGAGAAGCACGAGATCGTGTCCGAACCAATGTGGGAATCAATCCTTCCTCATTGGGAACGATGCCAGATATTCACGTATTAAAAACGGTAAACCTCGGATTAACCATTGTCGAGGAGTCTGGGGTCACTTGTTGGTAAACCTTGGATTATGTCAAGAAGCCTTCAAGGGGATTGAAATTGTTACTCTACCCTTGCATGCGTATCGGATCGTAGACTGTTCCCCCAATTATATGTGTTTCCGTTGGTAACCTTAGTGACCATATTCTATAGGATTCTTCCTAAGGTGACAGTGGTGGGAAGATCCCACTGTACCTGGAGCAGACGTCGGCTAGACTCACTTGGATTTTCGGGGGGTTCTCTTCACTCGAGATGGTTTAGTGGAGAAACTTGTGCCAGTCTATTCATTAAGCAGGTTGCCGGGGTAACTGTTCCAACTGCCATTTCTGTATTGAACTCTGCGACGTTGGGCTTCATCACCAACTAGTGTTTTCAGTACGGAAAGTTACTGTTTGTGTGTGTTTGATCTCCTAGATTCTTTAGGCGTGTGATTCAAATTTGTTTGGTTCTTTAGAGGCTTTAGGTGGTTTTCATTGAGATTTTACTTTGTTTGCGTGTGAAGTAGTTAAAATTTTTTAATCGTGGCTGAATTATCGAGGAAGTCTCGTAGACTTCGGGGCCAACCTCCTGAGTTTTCACCGAGCCATCCTGAAGGGTTAAGAGCCCTCGTAACTCCTAGAGACAGTAGAGTTGGGTCACCTAAAGAAGGAGAGTCTTCTTTGGTGGTACATCCTGATTTTCAAGCTTTAGTAGCAGATTATAATCCACAATCAGTGTCTGTTTCCGAAGTTACTGGTAGCTTTTCATCTACTAGTGATATAGGTGAGGAACCTGAAATATCTGAACCTGAAAGTGAATTTGCTGCTACTCCAACATCGGGGTTTACCTCTCCAACTTCTAGTGGTCCTGGTTCACCCAGGGTAGAAAGAATAATTACCCAAAATCTTCCTTCTGGACTTATAGCTATCGAAGAACTTGCTACTCCAGAAGAAGAAGTAGGCATCCCTATCCTTGAAAATCAACCTGTTATTGAACTTAGGGAGCGTGAATCAATTTTTTACAGTCCACCTAGGAGCAGTGCTTGGTATCTTTCATTGACTAATTTTTTGGAAAACCCAGGGTTAAGTTTTTCACCACCTCGTATTCCTTATCACCCAACACCTAGAGGTTACTATCCTCCGTTAAATATGTCAAGACAGTCGTCCATGTTTACTCAATCACCAGAATCCTTTTTGTACGGCAGTCCTTCTATTCCCTCTAGGTATCAGTCACTTTCTGGCACTTTTGTGGGAGCATCTCTTCAACCCATTGAACAAGGGTTATTAACTGGAAACAATGGTACTAAGCTGTTGAGTGTAGAAGATATTCTCATGATGTCAGGTACTATTCCTAATCCTCAACCTCAAGGTGGCCAGTTACCGCCTGGGGGGCAGCCTCAAAATCCTCAATTATCGCCTGGGGGGCAACCTCAAGGTACCCAATTTGCGCCTGGGGGGCAACCTCAAGGACAGTACATACCTACGGGACAGTACGTTCCTCAAGGTCAACCCCAGTATCAATATGTACCTCAAGGTCAACCCCAGTATCAGTACATGCCTCAAGGGTATCAACCCCAAGGTCAGTACTCGAACCAAGGTTTCCAACCACCCTCCGGTCAATCATATGTTCAAGGAACAGGAAATGTACCTTTGAATTATCAACCCTACCCTCAACCCGGTTATGGTCCTCAATATTCTCAACCTGTTATGGGTCCGTACCCCGGAATGAATTTAGTGTGGGATCCATCGCAAACTCAACAGGTCTTGCAACCGAATGTACAGTTGTCATCTCAAACTAGACAACCCTTAGTTTCTGGTTCACCCCAGCAACCTGTCCAGTCTACTATTCAAACTTCTGTACCTTCGGTAGTTTCTCAGCCTGGGCCTAGTATGCCTCGTACTCCGCCTCAAACGGCTGCTGCAACCGCTGCAACATCTATTCAATCAACCCCACCTAGTTCTGGAGTATCGACAGCTCCAGTTTTTACTGTTCCTGTACCTACTCCTCAAACATCTTTACCTCAGTCTGGATCCACAATTCAAACTTCGGTTCAGATGCCTGTAGGACAACCTGGTTCAAGTACGGTTGTCACAAGTCAACCATAATTTACTTATCAACCGTACCAGGGACAGTACCAATTCGGTCCTGCTATGTAGCAGCCAGTCTATCAGTATCAACCGTACCCTGGGTATACATATCAACAACCTCAACAACCCCAGTATGGTCTGGTTAATCCTGCTTTTCCGGGAGGATACAATATCCCAAATGCAATTCCTATTCCTAGTTATCCTGGATATCCTCCTCCTAGGGCTGGTCTCATGACCCAGAGTTTTAGAGACCCTAATCGTTAGTTACCATTTATTGCAACTTTGGACTTGCCTGAATTGTCATGCCTAACGAACAATCCCATTAACTATCTTCCGTTTTGGCCGCCAATTCCAAATAAGTTGCCTAGTGATATTCCTAAGTTTGAAGGCAAATCAGGAGAGGACCCATTGAACCATGTGATGACTTATCACCTCTGGTGTGCATCTAACTCCATTTCAGACGATTCAATCTGTCTAAGGCTTTTCCAATGCACTCTAATTGGTCTTGCGGCCAAGTGGTACATTGAGTTACCGCGAGCCACTTTTTATAACTTTAGTCAGTTAGCTACCTCGTTTTTAACTCATTTTCAGTTGCCAGTCAGATATGACAATGGCACGGAATTACTAACTTCATTAAAGCAGTCGACGTCCACTTACATTTCAGATCACATTCATGAATGGAGGCATCGATGGCATTTAGTGAAGGTTTTTATTCCGGATTAGATCTTAGCTGAATGGTTTGTAAAATCTTTATTGCCAAAGATCACTGAGGATGTAGCTAAGGCTGGAGTCGTTACTGAGGATCAAGTAATTGCTCAAGCACAGTACCTTGACTTAGTTTATACTCAGTCAGGTACGTTACACGAGAAAATCCCCGATCTTCCTAAGCAAAATCAAATCGCTACAGTTCCTTCAGGGTCTCATGCCGTTGATGGTATGATTGGTACGGTTAACACCAAAAGTAAGAAGAAGTCTTCCAAGAATTCTTCTCCTATCATAACCTTGCCAGATTCCTCGACAGGAGATTCTTCCACGGAGATTTCTGCCGATATTCATGTTGTAGAGTCATCTACAGCCAAATCAAAATCCGCTGGTAAGAAGAAAGGGAAGAAGAAAAATAAAACAGACAAAAATTCAAAAGAAAAACCAAAAAAAGCGGAATCCAATGATGAGAAACGCAAACCTCGTTATCCTTGTCTCATTTGTGACGAAGAGAATTTTACAAGAGACTGCCCTCAACGTGCAAAGGTTGCAAAGATTGTCAAAGGTTCCCAAACGCCTGTTGTTTTGAAGGATCCTTTTCCAAATCAAGACAGTAAGATGATAGGTTCTTCCTTGAGTGCCAATGAAGAACCCATACTGATGATGTCCCATGTTCGGATTGTGACTCGATCGCATGATTATGGTAGTAAAAGTCTTGTTGATGGTAAAGAAGCAGAATCTTCTCATTCTAACCCATCAACCTCAGCTCCCAGTTCCGATCCACTACAGATCAAGAAACCTAATCCAGACTTAGTAATCAAACCGCCCGCCAAGGGTATACTTCGAAAGTCAGCTTTCAATCCACATGCGAGAGCAGCTCAGAACTATAACATTGTTGAGGATTTAGCTATTTCACCTTCAGCAATGTCAGCTCTGGAAGTGCTGCAATCTTTCCAGCACAGCGTAAATTACTTTTTTCAACTATAGGAGTTGTTGACATTCAGGACTCGAACCTAATAATTTTCGATCTAGAAAATAGTACACCACGCTTACTTCACCAAATGGCTTTCTAGATCCCAGTGATAGTCAAAAATAGGCCTATTCATAGGACTGTGATTGATGAGGGAGCCTCAACATGTATTATGTCGATACAGTGTTGGAGATCGCTTGGTTCTCCTTCACTAAATCAATCCCCGACAATTCTAAAAGCATTTGATGGCCGTGGGTTTCATCCTTTTGGCATTCTATAGGATTTACCTATAGGGGTTGAAGGAAAAACTGTTAATCTAGATGTGGAGGTGGTTGATGCCCCTCTAGATTACAACCTTCTCTTGGGTCGTAGTTGGTCTTACGCTATGACAGCTATTGTTTCATCGGTCTTTTGGGTTATAAAGTTTCCTCATAATGGAAAGATCATAATAACAGACCAGCTGGCTTACTTTTCATCCGACCCAGCCTCTTCTGAAAGCATTCAGCATGTCGGTAAAACAACTATCCCATATAAGGATGTTGGAGTAGGACTAGTTAAAGATGTCCGTTTACTAGGAACTTTTCCTTTTCCTCCGATCAACGCATCATCTTCTTTTGCAACCATTCATATGATTTCATCGGACACCATTGTTTATGACGATCCTTAGATCGTACCTTCTGAATCTGAGATAGACTCATTTGGTGATGTTATACCTTTGAGTCCATATGAAATTGCGTATGAGGCCGTGCAATTGTTTTCCGACCCATCTTCAACCAAAATTGACTTAATGAATGTGGTCCATGAGGAATCATTTTTCACATCAAACTCGGATTCAACAACGTTTTCCGAACTTGTTCACTCTGATTAGCAAATTCGTGAAATCCTATGTGTAGATGATTTACCATGGGAAGATCTCCATCACAGATCTTCGTTCTTACCCGAGAATGATCGTTTTGAAAATGATTTTTCATCAATTTTTACGACTGAATATGTCAAGGAACCTCAAAATCCAATGAAATATCCTGATTCAGAGTTAAATTTGGGAAACATCTCTCGAACTATTCCTATTGACATTTCGATTAAGCCTGGAATTGTTGAAAACGTTCATATAGGTGCCTCGTGTACAGAAGATGAAATTCAAATATATAAGGCCCTATTTCAAGAATTCCGTGACATGTTTTCCTGGTCATATGAGGAAATGCCAGGAATTGACCCCGCAATTGTTGTTCATGAAATCAAGACTTACCCAGACGCTAAACCCATCTGGCAACGTTTGCGTAAGATTCACCCAAGAAAAGCTGCTGCTATTAAAGCAGAAGTTGAAAAATTACTCAAAGCAGGTTTCATTTATCCGATTTCGTTAACGGATTGGGTATCGAATATTGTTCCGGTTAAAAAAAAGAAAGGGACAATAAGAATATGTATCAATTATAGGGACATTAATCGAGCCTATCCAAAGGACAATTACCCAACTCCCTATATCGATCAAATCATTGATGATTGTACCGGCAGCGAAATATTCTCCTTCATGGATGGTTTTTCCGGATACAATCAAATCAATATTCTACCTGCCGATCAACCAAAAACGGCTTTCATTTGTCCATGGGGAACATTTGCTTATTGCAAATTACCTTTTGGGCTCAAGAATGCCAGGGCAACTTTTCAAAGGGCCATGTCTTATGCGTTTCATGACATCAAGCACATTGTGCAACCCTATCTCGATGATTTTCCTGCTCATTCATTACATCGAGCTGATCATCTCATCCATTTACGAGCAATCTTTATGAGGTGTAAGCATTATCGGATTAGGTTGAATCCACACAAGTGTGTTTTCTGTATAGAAATAGGTCGATTGCTTGGGTTTGTTGTTTCGAAAGTCGGCATTCGCGTTGATCCCTCGAAGGTTGAAGCTATTGTCAAATTGCCTCCTCCTTCGAGTCTTCGCCAACTCCAAAGTTTGCAAGGGAAAGAAAACTTTTTACGACGATTCATTCCTAACTACGCTGAGGTTACAAAGGGCTTTACCCGGTTGTTGAAGTAGAATACTCCATTCTATTGGGATGAGATAGCTCAGAAATCTTTTGATGCACTAAAACACGTGTTGACCCATGCACCGTTATTGCATCCTCCCAACTACAACCAGGAATATTTCTTGTATCTCGCCGCCTCTCATTCCACCATTGGAATGGTCTTAGTTCAAGAAGATGAATTCGGTACTGAACATGTGATATATTACCTTAGTCGAACTTTAAATCCAACTGAGCTAAAATACTCACATGTGGAGAAATTGACATTGGCAACTGTTCAAGTTGTCCAACGTTTTCGTCACTACATTTTACTACGTAAAACTACAATAATTTCTTATTGCAACCCTATGATCTACATTTTGACCAAGCAATTGCTAGGGGGCAAGTACTCCAAATGGATTGTGATCCTGCAGGAGTTCGACTTGGAATTTGAAAAATCTAAGTCTAAGAAATCTTTAGTTTTTGCGGAGTTAATGTGTGACTTCCCCCCGTGCTAACACGGAAACTGTGGCGGAGGAGCCCATTGCAGATGAATCCTTGTTTCTAATCAGCACTTTAGATCTGTGGTATGGGGATATCATTGTTTATCTCCAAACCCAATCCTTTCGGCCAGAAATTTCAAGGTCAGAACTTCGAAAAATATGATTCCAGTCCCAACAATTCTGAATTATTGGAGATACTCTTTATCACCGTGGGGCAGACTCTATTTTTCGACGTTGTTTAACTCATGAGGAAGCTGAAAGGGTTCTAAATGACTGTCACTCTGGAGCGTGTGGCATTCATATGTCTGGGTATGCCACAGCCCAAAAGATATTGCGCGCTGGCTACTTCTGGCCGTCTTTGTTTAAATATTGTATTAACGCTATCCAAAAATGCCACAACTGCCAAATTTTTTATCGAAAGATGCGCGCTCCACCTGCTCCTCTCCACCCTATAATTGTCGTCGGTCCTTTTGCCAAATGGGATATCAATTTTATTACATGTAACCCTCACTCGGCTGGGGGGCATGCGTATATCATCCTTGCGGTAGATTATTTTACCAAGTGGGCCGAGGCGATGCCTACATTTGAGGCAGACGGCAAAACAGCTGAAATTTTCATGTTCAATCATATAATTGCTAGGTTTGGTGTTCCACAAGCGATTATCACTGACCATGGGCATCATTTTCAAAACGTTATGATGACCGAACTTACAGGCCAGCTTGGCTTGCGTCACGATAGTTCAACTCCTTATTATCCACAAGCTAATGGTCTGGTTGAATCCATTAACAAAGTTCTAGTCATCATGATCCGACGAATCATTGGGATTCATCAGTCAAATTGGCATAACATGCTATTTTCAGTGCTTTGGGCATATCGAACCTTCGTAAAAACGTCAACAGGGTTCACTCCTTTCCAACTAGTTTATGGTCTGGAAGTTGTGTTACCCATTGAATCCCATCATTGCAAATGGCCATCGAGTTACTTCCAGCCACTTCTGAAGAGGAAAAACGTTTGTTATACTTGGCTCAATTAGATGAGAATCGACGTGATGCTCCATTGGCGATCGAAACTCACGCAAAACGTATTAAAGCTCAGTATGATCGAAATGTGACCCCTCAAAATTTTTCGGAAGGAGACCTAGTCTTATTGTACGATCAAGCTAATGATAAATTAGGCGCTGGAAAATTCATTCCTATGTGGCATGGTCACTATGTTGTCAAGCGAAAGCTAGCAAAAGGGGCCTATGGATTGGTAGACTTTGACAGGGACTCTTTAGGTAAACCCAGAAATGGTCTTTACCTGAAGAGGTATTATGCTTAAGGAATGGGTATGGAGATTTTTAGTTAGGATAGTTTTCTTTCTAGCTGGCATGTTTTAGTTTAAAAAGTGTGCTTAGCTTAGAGAGTGTTTTTCATCATTATTCCTGCTTATCTTGGTTTTACTCTTGATATTGCAGATGTCGATGCCTCTCCAAACATACATTGGTTTCGCTGATGGTGCTTGTCATAATACATGGAATATTTCTTCCGCAGCTTGGGTTATCTATTCGCCCTCTGACGAGTTGGTATCTATGCATGGGGTAAGCCTCGGTCAAACAACAAACAACATTGCAGAGTATAGTGCAGTGATTGAGTTATTATCTAAATCTATTTCATTTGGGATTCGGAGTTTGATAGTGAGGTTAGATTCTGAACTCGTTGTATTACATCTTAATAGAGCGTATGCCATTAGAAATCCATTGTTATTGAGATTATTTTTGAGAGTGCGTCTCTTGGAACGTGAATTTGATTATATTGAATATCAGCATATTCCAAGATCTTTAAATACATTAGCAGATGCAATTGCTTCTCGAATGTTAAGTAGACATTTGCAATAATCATACATGTAAATTTAAAAGCATTCCATAACATGATTTACAAGATAACCCGGTAATAGTGATATATATAGGAGTGTGTCAAAATATACATCGTCCTCGATTATAGGTTGAAAAACATCTTATGATCGGCAAAAATGATAAGTACAAAAAAGCAAAATGTCATGTGTCTATAATAGGCAATCATCCTATCACTGGTGATGTTCTCGATAAGAAACCACTGTACGGGCCACCTTACAAAGGAACCTCCTAAAAGGTCCTGGGACCCCAATCACATAGCGCTGTAGTCGACAAGGAATGTCATCTATGCCGGTCTCTGGAATGTCCCCTGTCAAGTGCTCTAGATGACTCTCCAACTCGGCCAAGGTCTCTGCTGATTCGTCCTGTGGGGCTGGCGCTGCTGCAGCTGGTTGTTTCCTCTCGTAAGGCCGAAGAGCAGCTGGTCGCTGTGGACCCCATCTGCATTAAAACTTTTACTATCAGTTTTGGGACGACATAAAAATAAAAAAAAAAATTTAAAAAAAAAAAAAAAAAATCTAAAATAGGAAAATTTTGAAAATGATTTTACCTGAATCATCCCATTGCTCTCCTGGTGGAAGAGCCAGGTCTGGGTCACCGCGAAAATCTACCCCAGCGTAAGGGAAGTCCTGAATAGCAAAAACCTGGTTTTCCAACCAATGGAAATACTCAGGTTTGAATCGAACGACCTCTGTCGCCTCGTCTGGATGACGGGCCATAACTGTAGCCCATCGCATCAGTTTGGGCTCTCGAGGAAGCCCAGCTCCAACAGTAAGGTGCTGCGGGACCAACATTGGGACCCTCTCCAAACCAAAGCTCACAACCAAAGCCCCATAACCAAAGGTCTTCAGTTGTCCGTTCTTGGCGTTGGTCAGTTGGCCTTTTACATTAGCCAACACAGCATCGCACCAGTTGAAGATGGTGCCTCGAAAGTAGTCAACTGCCATCTGCATCTGGGATCCGGTGGCAATATGTAGTGCAGCACTCCCACAAAGTCTGGTAACAGTAAACACGATCACCATGAGTTCAGGACAGGATATGGTTTTAATGTCTATCCCTTTGTCTCTAGCCTGGCTGTTGTAGAACTCTAGCCAGAGGCTATCGACAGACTAGCCACCTGGCCTAGTCCCGAATAGAGTCAAGTCTTCGCCTCTCTTAGGCAAACTAGTCAAAAAGTATATATCTTCTGCCTCAATTTCAAGCTGGTGGCCACCAATGAAGAAGCACTGGTCCTATATGCTCCACCTGTCTACCAGCCACTGCAAGAATTCCACCTGGGCCCTCATACCAGGTATGGCCCAGAATTTGTACAAGTTGCATGCCTTCAATGCATCGATCGAAGTTTGGTGATTCAACGTGGAAAGATCCACGTCCTCATGCTCCCGTTCTCGCCAATCAAGCATGATGTACACTCTACATCCAACAAAAAGGAAAATTAGAATGTAAGAAATTAAGTTGTTTGGGTCAATTTTGAGAATTTTTGGGTTAAAAACCCTTGCTGCGGGGATCGCACCCTCTCTATTAGAGACATTGCGTGAGTCCGCACCTTGCCTTCATGGAAGGTGCAGACCCCTGACTTTTTCCCCATTAAGAAAAAGTCGGGGTCCGCGGGCTGCCAGTGTTATGCCTGTGGGCCCCCACGCGCGGGTTTCTAACCTAAAAACCCTCTAAAAATGAAATAAAACCCTAAAACACAAATTTAAACGGTTGAAATTGAAGAGTAGGATGATGTGGATTACTTGGAGAAGACGGCGTTCGATTCTGACGGATGGATTTTCCGCAATCTTCACGGGAAGTTTCTGAACAAAAGAACTATTTTTCTCACCCAAATCTTCAACGGTAAAAATGAATTGACGAAAGCCCTTTTTATAAGTTTTTTGAATAAAAGAATTGTAAATTTGTTTATGTTTCACTTTAGAAAGGTAACTTTTACAGCATTTTTATCCATCTCAAATAGGTATGAGTAATGTTTGCATTTTTTGTTGAGGATAACGGATTGTTCAAGCGAAATCGATCGTTTTCGACGAAAAAACATTTAGAGTCACCTTTAAGCTCTTTTCTGACTCCTAAGACATGAAAATATCGCCGAGTTTTTCTTTTTAACTCGTTAAAATGGAACTAAAAAGACGGTCCACTTACAGCTCTTTTCTGACCATAAAAACATGAAAAGATTGTCGGATCTTTATCGTTTCAAATTCGATATTGGTTATAAAACGACGTGTCGTTGATCGCTTTTTTACTTTTTTAGATCAGGGGCACTAATTACGAAAAGTACTCCTTGGTCGTAAATATCAAGCGGTTCCCTCAAGTATTATTTTATACTTTTTCGGGCTTGGGAGACACAAATTTACGAAAAAGGTTAATCCTGGAGTCTTCTTAAGTTTTTTCAGACTCTCTAAAATTGAAAAACGCTGAGTTTCTCCTATACTGGACTCGTTAAAATTCCACAGTAAAGGACCTGTTCAATTACAAATAGGAACGAACCACTCCTTCTTAGGGTTCAAATTTAAAGTAAGTTGGACTCATTCGAAGGATGAGCTTATAATCAAGCAAATGTTATCCTCCTCAAGCTTGTCAAAAATAAAGATGTACTTGCCAGAAATGGTGGGTGAAAAAAGAGAAAAATGAGCTTGTTTGTCATACTTTGTAACCACTCTTGAACACGACACTTTTATTCACCTGGGTTGGGAAATCCTTTGCCTAACAGTTGATCAAACCACAATGAAATTCTTTAGCCAGTTTCTGGGTATTAACTTTGGGTCAATTGTCACCAAACCATCTGTTATGTCGTTATGTGTTCAAGAGGTCATTACCAATAAGCCATTCATCTGCAAAATATTTGTCATCCATCTTAACCATCCCTGAGTCAGTCCTTGCAACTAAATTTCTTCAACTTGATCTATGATTTCGTGTTGTGGGCTTGCCTGCGACGGATCGCTTTCTATCGACTTCAGCTCATTATCTAGAAAGATGATCTAGAAATCGTCAGTACCTTGGGATCTGCATGCTTCAATGGCAGGTTTCTCGCCTTTGACGACAGGTTGCATCATTGACCTTCAATCAAAGGATTCCATGACATGTTCGACATCAACACATCTATTCACATCTCATGGATTGTACTAGGTACGTTGAGAGCCATTGACATCACTGGTGGTTTCTCTCACACTTGTTAACAGTTTACATCATTGACTGGTAATCAAGTGGTTTCTACCATGTTCGACTTCAACACATTCATTCGCATGGATAGAATCGTACTGTTTCAGGAAGTAGAGATGAAGACCCTAGATCTAGTTTCCGCAATCCAGGCTGTAAGGAATTTTGTATTCATTATATTGTGGACTATTCATAAACAGATGGCTGCGTCCATATTGTGTCTACATGAGTCTATACTTGTGATGTATTACAAGATCATTCCTATATCAGAGGAGTAGTTAGTTTTCTAAGTCAGTTTTGATCTGAGTATGGGAATGCCTACCTCAACGATGATATGATCTCATATATATATCTTGCATTGAATTTTTTTACAGGTTCCGACCGGGCTCTCCACAAGATGATCCTCGAAATGATAAAGTACTTCACTCTTCCTAAATGATAAATGAAATCCTCATCTACTACAGACTTCACACTTTAGGGGGCAATCTGTTACACAAAAATATCGTCACCATGATTATTTGCAGTCTGTATGGGTCTATCATCACTTGTACAGTCCTCCTAAGCAAGTCTCAGACCTCAGCTCTTCAAGTCAAGCTTTTAAAATGAGAGAAAGACATCGAAAATCAACAAAGCTCTGGTTCCGCACTTTCTATCACTGTTGCCTACGGTCCCGCACCTCCTGTTCACAAAAACTGCGGACCTGCTTGCTCTGTCCCTAAAGGAGTGGGTGCGGACCCCTGTGAAAGTCAAAAAGGCGCAAGTTCATTCTAAAAAACTCACTTTGGGTTAATTCTATATGATTCTAGAAGGAATTTTGACGTGGATTGGTCACTCTTAGGTGGTTCATGCATCCCAAAAGAGAAGGAGCTAATCCCTTGATGAGAGGAGCTATCCCTTTGAAGGAGGGCTTTATCCCTTTGAAGGAGGACCTAGTAACTTCCCTCCATTGCACTATAAATTAAGGCATTGGGCTGGTTGCTAGAGAGGTTGAAAGATGAACATTTTTTAGGGTAAATGCTGGTGGAATTGAGACTTCCTAGTTAAGCTTGAGAGGAGAGATCACATACCTTTTTGGCTTCATTGGAAAGAGAGTGAAACTTGTCAAAGTAGAGGAGACTTCTTGTTGGACCCTAGGAGGAGCTTGTACAACATCAAGGCACAGGTTGTAAAGTTCTTCTTTGATTTGAATTAATACAATCAGATTCATTTTTCTCAACAAATTGTCTTATGTCATTTGTTTCATGAATTCCTTGATCATCATGTTAAGTATGCTTTATGATATTGGCTTTTCAGGTGCTATTTAATTTGTTTGCTTGTTTGTGTTTGCAGATTCGCAACAAGGGAGCTCATTTGGATCAAAGGAGTGAGGCTTCCACAAACTTGCATTGGACCCAAGGTAGGCCTAAACACTTGTTTGCCTTTGTTTATAAATGCATATTTAGAGAAAGATAGTTTTTGATTGGCTTGATTGTCACTAGATATCGTTAGATTCTAGGAAGGTCTATCTTGTCCGCAAGATCGACTCATTCCCTGTGACATAAGCAATAACCAAAATCATTAACACCATATCCAATAAAGGTACATTTCTTTGATTTTTCCTCAAGCTTTGTTCTATTTTCTTTATTAATATGGACAAAGGCCTCACAACAAAAAGGCTTTAAAAAGGAGTAGTTTACCTTTTTTCCTATCCATGCTTCCTCTGGAACACCACCATCCAAGGAACTTGAAGGCCCTCTATTTATTAAATAAACAGCAGTATCTACAGCATCTGCCCAAAATTGTAAAGGCAAGCCTACATGCAATCTCATGCACCTTGCACGCTCCATGATTGTTCTATTCATCCTTTCTGACACACCATTTTCTTGTGGTGTTCTTGGAACTATCTTCTCTCTGCGAATTCCATGCTCTCAACAGTACCTATCAAACTCGTTGCTGCAATATTCACCTCTATTGTCGGATCTGAGACACTTCAATTTCTTTCCTGTCTCAATCTCAACCAAAGCTTTCCATTTCTTGAAAGTATCAAATACATCAGATTTATTCTTGATACAATAAATCCAAGTTTTTCTAGTTGCATCATCAATAAAAGTAACATAATAACGAGAGCCACCAAGAGATGATACTTAAGCAGGTCCCCATACATCTGTAGGCATAAGCTCTAATTTTTTGCTCTTCTTTTCTTTCCCAACTCTGAGAAATCTGACTCTCTTCTATTTTCCATAAATGCAATTCTCACAGAAGTCCAAATCAACATTCTTAAAACCCGGCAACAAATTCCTTGAGCGAAGGATCTTCATTCCCTTCTCACTCATGTGTCCAAGCCTATGATGCCATAATGCTGCATCTGCGCCTTTGGAAGTTAAAGCATTAACAGAGTTAGAAATACCATTTCATAAATACAATGTACCAACCTTTTCACCTTTTTCTATTACCAGGGCTCCTTTGGTGACCTTCTAAGCTTTATCTGTGAAAGTTGTCACACAACCTTCACCGCCTAACTGCCCTGTTGAAATCAGATTTTTCTTCAGATCTGGAACATGCCTTACCTCCTTTAGTAGCCATTGGTTTCCATTCTGCTGTTTTACAAGAACCTTACCCATTCCAACAATTTTACAGGGTTTATCATCACCTAAACAGACTTGTCCAAAATCTCCTTGAACATAGTCATGAAAATATTTCTTGTCAGGTGTGGCATGGAATGAGGCGCCTGAATCTATCACCCAGGAATCAGTAATAGTTTCGAAAGAAAGAATCAAAGCATCTTGTAACACCTCACCTGTCACATTTGCTTCATGATTGTTTTCTTGTTGTGCATCTCCTTCTTTTCCCTTCTGAGATCTACAGTCCTTCTTTAGGTGTCCTTTCTTTCCGCATTTCCAGCAGACTATCCCCAATCTGGACTTGGATCTGCCTTTCCTTGATTTACTACAGTATCCTGAGCTCTTTCCTCTTTCCATTTTTCTTCCCCTAGACTCTACACTCAAAGCATTACCCGATGTCTCACCGAAGCTTTTCCGTCGCATTTTCTCGCTAAGGATAGCACTGACAACATCATCAAACTTTTAAGTACTAGATCCAAAAACAGAGTTACTAATGGCCATTACTAAACCATTCCAACTTTCTGGAAATGAGCACAAGAATAACAGAGCTCTAACTTCATCATCAAAGTTTACCCCTACAGAACTTAACTAACCTGTAATAGTATTAAAATCATTTAAATGGTCTACAACAGATCCACCTTCCGACATCTTCATATTAAATAACCGTTTTATAATAAATACCTTGTTTGAAGCTGAGGTTTTTTCATATAGTTTCACCAACGCCTTAATCAAACCCTCTGTCATTGTTTCCTTTGAAATGTTGAAGGTTATTGACGCTGCGAGGCACAACCGTACTGTTCCGAGTGCCTTTCTATCAAGAAGGTTCCATTCTTCATCTGTCATACCCGTCGGAATCTTTGTTTTTTCGCCCAATGGTAGGTACAGATCTTTCTGATACAGATAATCTTCCATCTGCATCTTCCACAGCGAGAAGTTTTGGCCGCTAAATTTCTCAACCCTAAACTTACCATCTTCCGCCATTGCTCCCACTCGAACGAGGAACCCTTCTTTCCTACGATTTTATCAGCCAAATAGACCTTCGGCTCTAATACCAGTTGTTAGAAAAATATATATTACGGAGCAATGGAACACATAAAATATTGCAGAAATATAAACACAGAAAATGCATAAAACAAGAGAGACACAGATATACGTGGTTCACCCAGTTTGGGCTACATCCACGAAGAAACAACCAGTCCTTCCTTTTATATTATCCAGCAAACTGAAGAGATACAACCTACAGCAGACCCGTTGTAACACCCTCTTCACTCTCAATCTCCTCTCTCTTTCTCACTCAGAATACAGATCTACATAGATGCAATAAAATTCCCTCATATATAGTGAGGGGTTGCCTTCTAGGTCAAAAAACCCTAAATTAAACATAACTTCTGCCATCAGATCTCCGCCTAATGAACGGCCTAGATTGACTAGAAATTACTATACTTTTACAAGGCAATTTTACATATATTCTTAGCTTCGGAGGCGCTTCCCCCAAAACCCCCCGCCAGGGGAGGGCTCCCAAAGGTCACAACCACCCCCCCGGACCCCCCCTGCAATGAATATTTTACTGGCGGCGTTGCCCCCCCATTTCGAACTGGGGTCCAATGTGGCGATACCATTGAATACAGAAGATAATCAGGCTCCACACCCAACACTATGGAAGTGAGGAGGAAAGTGTAGCAACTTTTGAAGTAAGTGAAGGATCTTTGCCTTTTTGTTTTGCTACGCAGTTCATCAAAGACAACTTTCGTGCAATCAGAAATCAACCATCGATAAGTTTCGATCTTGACCATCTAGAGGGCAATGAAATCCTTGTTTAAGACTTTTCATATCCAGATTTGTAGCCCCCGAATGCCATTGAATGTTAGGTTTTAGATGAAGACCTGGAAGCTAGAACATATGATCAAATGATGCAAGATGATTCCGTACCATTCTGTTTTGAATCATTTGAGTTTTTGAAGAGCAATTTGCATAGTATATCTTCAAATGAGCAGCCTGTCGAAAATCATACAATCTCATTAGAACCAATAGAAAATGGGTTGCAACAGTCTTTTCAAGTTTATCACGATCCAATAGCTAATGTGTTGGATGATGTTTGCAGTCAAAGTCCTTCTTCATTAGCTAATTGTGAGCTTGAAACGAGTATTGATACAAATTTGATCCGATAGCTAGTTTCTTTCTCATTTTTCGTAGGAGTCTCGCCACAAAGCTTAGATGAATGTTTGCATTCATGGTACGAGGAGAAGAAAAGTAATCCATTGGATGAGCTAAGTCCCAGTGCACATGAATTTCAAGATCCTTATGCAGTATTTTTGGAGTCAGATAGAGAATCCATATTATTCAATCTGGGAAAATTTGGATCTATTTACAAGTTTTCATGGGAGTTTCCTTTCAGTAGTTCTCTCTTATTGCTCGGAAACAAGCACTTGAGGAAAATTCAAACAACATCCAGAATGCTTACTTGGTTGCATTGGTTGTTTCATTTCACTTGATCAGGTGATGAATGGAAAGTTAGAGTAGGTTTTACTGAATAAGCTCCATTTTGAGCATATTTTCCAGTTTGTCAGTTGTGTTTTAGTATTGAGTCGGTTTCAAGTCAGTTTGGGTCTTTGAGTCATCAGTATTGAGTCATGTAATTTCAGTTTGAGTTTTTGACTCCATGCCCAATGGATAAGGCTACTAGGTCTACAGTGTTCTTGGCACCTCCAAGGAGCTACCATCCCCATTGGAGCCAATGTTAGTGTCAGTGTCTTCACACTGCCATCAGTGATCAAAATTACTCTTTTGCATTTCAAACTAGGTGTCCCATTCTGATGAGTTTCATTCCATTAGGTCATGGATCCACTGATGGTAGGGTTCAATTCAGTTTTTTCCATCATGACATATATCCGCTGACCTTTTTTCATACTTTTCAGGTCAATGGTTCATGTTTAAATAGGTCTTAGGTCTTAGGGTTTCAGTCTCATTAGGTCTAGGGTTTCCTCCATGGTCAAATTTCAGTGATTATTGCTAATAATGGTCAGCAAAGACATGAGGAGGTTAATAACGATCAGAAAAGTCAAAATGTGTTAATTTGTAAGCTTAATGAAGGGCTCACCTCAAAACTAGTTTTGAGGTGAAAATAGAGCATTTGGATTTCATAGTTAAATTTAATGTAATTTTATCATTCTCATATGTAATAAATGGTTCCATGCTGCTCCTAGTCACTCGATGATATTGCCAAGCACCTGCGATTGGAAAAATCAAGTCATCTTGAGCACCAATCCGCTTGTAAAAGCAAAATAGAACAAACCCTAATTTCCTCTCCCATTGAGCTAGGGTTGGCTATGGGATCAGAGATATCTAAGTAGAGGAGGCATGAGATATATCAGAAGGAATGAGGCCATCTCATATCATCAAACATCAGGTCTCCACCATTTGTCGAGAAGTCATTCCAAGGAACAAGCCATTCATCACACATAAGGGATGGTTTTTCTTCAAATTGTGATTCTGAGCAAGAAAATATGAATTTTGAAAACTTGAGAGAGGTTTTTGTCCACAATAGGCCAAGGAAGAAAAACCTTCTTCACTTTTTACACAGGTGTCATGGTTTTAGAGAAATGTCAAAAATACAGTTTCCTCAGGAGAGTTAATGCACCTCTGGAGTGACCTTGGTAAACTCAAGCTTTCTCCTAACCAGGTTGGCCAAATGACTTGCTTTATGAGTCAAATGATAGCTAGACACAAAGAGATTTAAAATGAGCTATCATGAGCTCAATTTGGAGTTGCGGAGGACCTTCAAAAGTTGACTGCAACATCACTCTGCATTTAGGCAGCCTCATTTTTCACATTTTTACCAGTCTTGGGAGATTTGACTTTTGACAGAGCAAATAAACTCCAAATTGAAAAATTCAAGATGTTCTGGAAGGTATACTTGACAATATTTCCAAAGAGCTATCCTGAATCCAATTTTGACACTAGTAAGGCCTCCAAAACTCGGTTTGAAAGCGACGCTAGGCATAGAATTAGTGGCGATGCGCATAGAAATTTTCAACACAAGAAATTGCAATAGGTGCGCAGCGCCACTGGCATTGCACTTTTGAATGGGGCACTTTTTGGAAGAATGGCTTGCATATTTGGATTTATCATAAAAAAATAAGCAAACCCAGAAAGTTTCAGCAAATTTGGAGCAAATCTAGGTCACCTAAGGTCAAAAAACCATCAAAAAATGCCCTCTCTGCCACTTTTTGGACACACAGGAAGCAACCTTGGGAGATTCCACTTTTGAGGGTCCAATTGACCTCCAAATGAAAAATTCAAGATTTTCTAGAAACTAGACAAGAATAACTTTCCAACAAGCTATCTTGGGCTCAATTTGGTCAAGGGAAAGGGCTCCAAAACTAGGTTTGAAAAGGCGTCGCGCATAGGATGAATTTTGCCAGTTTTGCTCAAAAGTCAAAATTTCACCTAGTTTTTCTACAAGTTGACTTTTACTCTCATTTTGGATGAATTTATGAATGTAAATGATGCTATGATATGTAAATATAATTTTAAAATAACTCTATAGGATAGATACATCATTTTGAGGTGGATGAGGGGTAAATGAATCAGTTTCCTTGGTTTTAGAGGCAAGTTGTTCCACTGCCTATATTCTTGTTCTTAGTTTAGATATGGTTGAAAATTCCCCTCTTCTCATGGATTCGACCCCTAATGGCTATCACAGGTGTTTTTATTCCTATATTATGTACTTTTTTAGTCATTTGTAAAGGTTGGACTCTCTTGGATGCCCTGAGCTACATTGTACATCTCTACAGCAGTTTGGCAAGGAAATAAACCAAGATTTGCAACTATTTTTGTGGGATTCTTGTGGTAATGTGTTTTTGAATTGTTTATCCTTCTGTCATTACTTTTTCTCATGTGTTATGTGTGCCAAAATCTAACTCATTCTTCTAAACTAAATGAAATCAAGATATATAGGTAGAATACATTGGTAACAATGCTCTGCCTTGGGAATACATTTAGTTTTTGATGTTTTCAACTGTTTGAAGAAGACTCATGATCTTTGCATGCCCTCCTTATCTCCTCACCAGTCTTAGATCTACCATCTCACTCAATTCCAAGTGCTTAAACATCTACCTACCTCGCCCCACAGAACACCCTGCATTCCTGACTTGATTTCCCAGACCCAAAGCTGCCTGCTCCATTTGATCCAGCAACAAAACCTTCAAGATAAACCAAAAACCCTGGAGATACTATACCTAGCCTAAAATCCATATTTGATTCAGTCATATCAACTGAGATTGACAAGGAGAGAGCCCTCTCGTGACCTAGTAGGGCTAGCTACCAGGTTAAGCATGGTTTGTGGTTATCCTAGGATTGCCTCCCTTCAGCCTGAGGTCGATCTAGGCTCTAAAACTTCAAACTCTGGAATGTTGATATTTCTAGGGTCCTCTTCTTCTTCTTCTATGGTCATGTTATAACATTCCAACGCATGGCGCAACTGCGTATTCCAGTCCGGTTGAACCCATTCTACCAGTTCCTCAAGCATTCTAAATATTGCAGCCTTAATTTCTTGGAGCACCTCATCAATACATTCAAAGCCATCCTCAAAGCTGAAGGTCAATAGGAAACTTTCCCTCAGGATAGCCCATTTAGTCATCCCATGGTGCAGCTTAGTTTCCAGGTACCAGTTCATCGGAATGGTATCCAAAGTGTGACAAAATATGTGCACCCATTCAGGTTGAGGTTCCTCTCCCCAATCTTTAGTCCACCATGCCAAATGCTCACACGGATCGTCTTTTCTTGTGTATTTCCCTGTGATACGGGTATTGGCGTACCCAAACCTCAGCTTCATCATTCGCCTGTATTCTTTCCAATTAGCGAAGTTGTCCTTATGTGTACCCCACCAATGGGCATATGTAGCGCGCAGCGCCAAATCTAGTGCCTGGAACCGATGCTCTTCTGGAACCTCCCTTTCAAACTTATCCAAAACCAAGGTAACACATCTAAACCATCATAATGAGGTAGATTTCGTACCTCCATGGATATGCAGAAAAGCAATTTTGTCAACATGTTGCAGCGCAGCGAGGAGACTTTGTGTAATCGTTTTTGCCAATGCTCAAGTTCTTCATTAGAATCTGAGGTGCAGGAGTTATCTCTATCCCATGTACTTCATCCATATGTTGTAGGATTGATCAAGTCCTCATCCATCTAGATATTCCTCTTCTTCATAATCACAGACTGGTTCTGTGTATCATGCACCTTTAGTTGGATCTAATGGAACAATAACTCAAAGCACCTTCCTCTCAAATGTCATCCTGTGCTTCTTAAGATCAATGACGCCATCCATATCAAAGGCCCAATTAATTCCTGATAAATCAAGGTAAGGATTACTATTGTCCACTATCTTGATCACTTCAAAGTCGGCCAAGGCGCTCGCTCCTTCAATATCCACTGTAACCCCATATAGGCACCCCACAGGAATCATCGTATGTTGATTTTCCATGCGTAGCTAAATAGGAGACCACTACAACACAGGTCTTCCCATTCTCTCCCAAGTCTGTTTCGGTAGTACATTCACATCGAATCCTAGATCGATAATTACCTGATCCATTTCATACTCTCTGATCTGTGTAGTTAGCCTCATTTCACGACCTGTTCGTTTCTTTCTTTTGCCCACTTTTGATACGGTGCGTTGTTCTATAGGAGTCTTAACCTTACCTGTACATTTATCAATCAGTTGTAGGATCCCTTCTACTACCTTTCTATCCCACAACAGCTTTCAAAAAGGTAGCTAATAGCGAAGTATCTACGTCTTGTGCTTCATTGTTTCCGCAAGAATTCTTCTGAATTCCTGAGGTAAAGGCCTCAACGAAGCTATTTTTGGCTTCCATAAAGGTTTCCTTATCCCAATTTAGATCGAATCCAACTTCCTTCTCGGTAGCCTTGCATACCCAACCTTCAGTTTCTGACTACTTTCCTTTATCTTCTCTAGTGGCAATACCACTTCCTGTCACTATATTAACACTAGGCTCTTCTTCACGAGGCTTCGCGCTCATCATCTAAATATTCTGCATAGTTTTTGAGCCATTTTCTCCTACATCTTGGCTATTAGTACCAGGAAATATTTTAGGTGCGTTAAATTTTGACAGTCATGCGCAAAATGACTTGCTTCTCCGCAATCATAAAAAATGACTTGTTCGTGACCCCTTCTAGCCCCTCCTTCTCGTCCTCTTCCTTGGCCCAGGAATCCTCTGTGTGCTGCACCCACACCCTGATCTTGAGGCTGATTTTCTACATGCATTCTATATGTAGGGGTCTGCTCCATCATCTGTTCATAGCTTCGGAAGTTGCGCTCACCATGCCCAACTGATTTACAGAAAGTACAAAATAATTGTTGTGGAGTTTGCACAAACTTTTGTAGGAGATGAAAGTTGTCAGTCACATGCTTCCCAGCTATCTGACAGATAGCGCACCATAAGGCTACCCCCGTGCTCGGTCCAGTGATTTTTTCTGGTTTTAGAGGAACAGGACCTCCCCCAATAAAGTAATTTTGATAAACTGGATAGTGGTCCTTATCATGACCATGGCCTTTACATTTCAGGCACCAAACTTTTGTGCGCACCTCAAACTGGACTTATTTTCCCTTCTTAAGGCTCTGCAACTCCATATGCAAGCTTTCTAGCTGCGACTAAATCTATTGTACCCCTATATTTGTGTCCTGCACTGGTGAAGCTTCTAATCTCATGGTGATCTCCACTACTTCTTCTTGCATTCCTATTTTCTATTGTGACAATGGTAATCTTAGATGAGGTAGGAGCGAAGCAATGTACTAGTTTCTATGTTCAGTATCTGTAATGATCATATTAGCTTGTTGAATCTGACACTTTAATCTCATATCGAAGTCCTATGCAAACTCATTTACCCTTTGCTAAATCTCCTTAAGATCTGTCTCTAACTCAGCATGAAATTTGGGCTTCTTGAACTCACTGTTCAGTGCTTGTTGGGTTTCTAGCATAGTCGTGTTGGGTTTATCCATGCAGAACTTGATATACCAACTCATCACTCTGTCCTGCAATGATGTGAATAGCTTTGTTTTCTTCATGTTGTCATCGGTGATTTGTTGTGCCTTCGATACAGCATCTACAATGAACCAAAATTGTTATGGGTCTTCATTTCCCACACCCTTAAACACAGGCATCTTCATTGTATTCACCATCTTAAATGATGGAGGTGGAGGTGGAGGTGGAGGTGGAGGCAGAGGTGTAGGTGTGTGAGGCAGAGGTGGGGGCAAAGGTGGAGTGGATGGATGAGGTATCCCTGTGATACCCTGACTTACAATCTGCAGCGTGCTTCACAGTGTTCTCAGAATATTACCTTCACCATCGCTATCAAGAGATCCTAACAGTGGACTGTATCTAGAGCTCGATTCTTCATTCCTTTTGAATGCTCTCCCACTTCGTGTAGTCCTAAAAATATATTTAAAGGCATAACCCACTTTTCACACAATAGCATCTTAATCCATGTCTTTAGAGATTTTAGGTACTTACCTCTTCGTCCCTTGAAGAACCTGTGCTCTGCTTCACTATAGCTAGTGGACGTATCGATCGCGAACTCAATGATGAATCCTCCCAAAATATGATCGATCCAATGGTTGACATCCTGCACGATGTTATTTTCTGAAGCCTCCAAGCGCTTTACCAATTCTGGGGTCCACACAATAGGGTCGTCAAGCTTCCATGTACCCTGACTATCCGCCAATTTGGACAGCCACTCGTGCAATTCACAGGGGAAAGAGTAGAAGAATATTTCGTGTTCATTTGTGAATAGGTATCTATTCAACCACTCTTCCTTCGACAATTGTATATTTTTGTTCTCCTAGGCTGCAAACACGTGAAACTTTCAATCGATCCACTTTTCAATCTCTTTCTTAGTGGGGAACCACTTATCACACATTCCTCATCAAGATCCCGGTCCCAGCAACGGAACCATTTGTTGGCTTGATGGGACCTGACCCAGGTTCAACGTTAGTTGCGCCAACCAACAAAACCCTAAACTATTGGCCCTTTCGGCAACAACCCGCATAGCGCAGGCTATAGTCTAACCCGAAGCAGTATTGGGGGATGATAGAACCAGGTTTCTGCATCCAAAGGTCGATGTGATGGGTTCCTGTAGCCTCTAGGTCTTAGTTGTGTCTTCATGAACCCTAGCCCTTCTGGAACAATTGATAAATATAAATCATATACACAGCAATTATATGTTCGTGAAGGTCATTAATTAATCATACATGCATAATCTATGATCTATTACTTTCACACATTAGATAAACATTTATTCATATACTTTCAGATATAGAGTGGAAACACAAAAATTACAGAAGTAATTACAGATAAGAAGATATGCAAAGTATGGATCAAAATTGTCTTTTATTATGATCTTTCAAAGTATAGACTTTTCTTCCCTCTGCACTCAGCTGGAGGGGCCCTCGCACTCAACTTGCGGACTTACCAAGGTCTCCGCACACTCAGCTGCAGGATCCTTCCCCTTCGCCTAAGTACAGAAAATGGACTTTCCTGCCTTAGCTTACTTTCCCAAACCATGATATTCTATCTTAAGTTACCCTCCTAGACTCGCTATGACTCTTCTATTTATAGCCTTTCCTTTTACAATACAATGGTTCGCGGACCATGGGCGGGTCTAAAAACCTCCTTAACAGCTAAAAACCTAAGGGACTAAATACCCTTTGACTCTTACTATCTTCACGCTCCACTTCCACAAATCACGAAGACTTTACATTTTTACTAAAAGGAAATACATAATTTAACCCCAAGGACCCCATCCCAACAAGGCTTAGGCTTAGAAAGAGCTTGGGAGTATTGTGAAGAGCTTTGGCTTCTCCATAGCGTAGAGTGAGTATAATTGTTTGGAGGAGCACGTGTTCTTGACTGTAACATTTCACTATTGGGGCTATTGGTCGTCAATGGTGTATGTATGGATGGAACTTTCACTTATAATAATAAAATCAAAGCCAGCACACTTTCATGCATATGTTGTTAATATAATAGGATTATTCTTGTTGTATTGGCAATGTATGTTATTTAACTTACGCATATTCTTATGATCTATTTCATTTTCATTTTTATGAATCTTATTGAATGTGTGTTGTTGTACTAACTAATCACTTTAACTTGTTGAATATTCCTCATCTTAGTTTGTAATGTCATTTCACTCATGTGTTCCTTTCAAGTTGCGTACTATTACAGGCTTCCAAGGGACACAATTCTTTTTCCCTTCTTGTGTTGGAACCTTCATGCATCGCACTTGATTCTCCACGGGATCACACACTTTCTCTCATCCAAAGTTATCATACTTCCCTTTGCGCATTTCTGCAGTCAAGGCATAACATTACCACCCACTACTGGGACTCCTTCTCCAAACAGTGTGAAGTCTAGTTGGGACTTCATATCGGGGAGATCCCCTTAATGTTGGTTGGCCCAGCGCTGTCAACATTTATGGCACTAGAAGGAGGTCCAAATGACAAGTTGAGTCGTTGAAGTCTTTTTTGAATCTTTGCACTCATTTGATGACTTCTCACCAAATTATAACTCCGACATGTTTTTCCAAACAGGCAAATCCAAAATCATCGGTGAGAATTATCGATGACTTGTCCAATCTAAAACTTAATGGTGAGGGTGAAACAACCTTATTTCAACACACCGCACAGTTCCTTGATTTTTCATAAAGCACAACATCTGATGTGAGGATGTTGGTTGTAGGTTGTTCATTCTCACGTTCAAAGGGCACGTTCGAGATTGGTTAATACATTGCCTAATGACCTCATTCACTCTTTCGAACTGCTTTTCATAAAGTCATGTCGTGCTTTTGATCGTAAAGCTCTTAATAAGAAAATTTTAAAATTGAAAAAAGAACCTAATGAATGAGTTCAGGATTTTCACAATCATTTCCTTCAGTACTGCTTTGAATTTCCTGAAGATGAAGTTGATTAGTCTTTCTTGGTAGATAGATTTCTATATATTGTTCACATTTCCAAAAATACACATGAGTTAGAATCTTTTGAACCTCTCCCAACATACCTCAGTGTTATAGCTTCTAAATCTGCAATGGATAAGGTTTCTGCTCCAAGTGACCCTCCGTTCCCTTCTCATCAAACGACTCTAGTTCCGCAGGTTGAGGTGGGAGAAGTTGAGAATTCACCTGTTGATCTACCACCATCTCCTCCTACCCGACTTACTTAGAATTCCAACATAGATTTGGATTGTGACTCAGGTGGTTGTGATGAAGTGCTATCTCCTCATCCTCCATCCTTTGGTCCCTCTGATCCTTTGTATTTTGATGAGTTTTGTTCACTCATTTCAAATTTCTCTTGTGATGTTCACGAATATCAAGCTCTGGATGGAGTTGGTGTTGAACAGCCAACCTGTAATATCATTTTTGATGAGTATGTTGGGATTCTGAACAAGAATTTGTGATGAAGAATGACCTCCTTCTGTCCACACATCTTCTGCATTATCCTGACATTTTCCAAAATTCTGTCATTATTTTTCAATCTTCAGATGTTACTACTTTCGATCATTCGCAAAACACGTGGAATGCTAGCTCTTCATTAGAATGCAAAGAGGACAAATTTATTTTCCCTGATCCTCCCAATCTCTCATCTTATCTTTTTGGTAACATACAGGGTGAAATTTCTCGTTCTCCATCATCCCCTCTTTACCATTCATCATATCATGAGGATGCCCAGTTTGTGATCTTGAACTTTCTGATTGTGCATAACGTGATATTTTCATTAACTCACTCGATCACGATTCTGATTTTTCCACTATTGGTTTTTCTAAGCCACCGGTCTTCGATAATCCATCTTCTGATGAGTTGGAACCCCCCCAAGTTGTCGAGGCACTTTAGCCCAAGTTGATGGTTATGTCAAGTTCTCATAGCCTTGATTTCAGTTCCACTTCCGATCAGAGATATGTTGAATCTTTTTAGGATCCTCATCACTCTATTTTTCACATTGAAAATTAATCTATCTTACTATCTTCTCATCCTCCATCTATATCACATGATCCCATCGCAGAGTCATCAGAGGAGTCGTACATAGCAAGCATTGTTGCAAAATGAAATTTTCTTCTTTCTTCATGTTTGCTCATTTTACAAGTTCGAAATTTTGTACCTACTTGCCTTCGACTTGTAATTTGTTTGAACACCATGGTACATCCGCAAAGTGTCTTTCATGATCTTTCTATTTTTACTTTTCTGTGGGTTCTTTCAAACTTCGAATGCTCTGGTTTGTATTGTCTTATCTTTCTTGTTTTTTGGTTTTCTTATATATCCTTTTTTACATGCATGCCCTCGCTTACATAGGCCAACCAATGCGTCAATGGTTGCATTGGAAGTATCACTTTATGTATGTTAGCCTATGTTCTGAATAGGTTAGGAGTAGGACTAGTTGTTTTTCTTATTTTGTTTCCTTGATTTTCTTTACTTTCATTCGCCTTTACCCCATTGTTGTAGCGGCTACAACCACCCTCCAAAATTTTGGCCTGCACCCAATTTTGGAGCCTCCCTTAAGAGTTTCACTTGATGACTGCACACACTCAAGTTCACTCTATGAGCTCAAGTGAGTCTTCGCACCCACTTTTCTTGATCATTTCACCCAATATTTTGCATGTTGATGTCAATGTCATTCTTGTGACCAAGTTCCGGTCATGCTCAAGGTTTTTGCTTCGTGTGTACATGTTGTGTTCACTATGAAAACATCTGTCGCACTCACACACGGAGTCACATACACTATCGCGCAAGCGTGGTCGCGTCAACCAATGATCAATCACAAGTATTGTGCTTGTCACTTACACTGTCGATCATTCATGTTGAACATGTGTGTCTGGATTCTTTGGGTCGTCTCGTCGTTGATTCATGTAAGTGTGTGTTTGCAGGATCACATATGCATCTTTCACTCATTCACACACTTAGTCATTTTGCTGAAGTCCTAACGACCGGCCTCCCCTCTGACAGCTAGAACATTACCTCGCCATAGACTCGATCGACTATCACCCAAAACAATGCAGAAGTACCAAGCAAGTCATTTCAAGTTGCATTTCCTGCAAGAAAATCAATCAGCCTTCATGTTGGTCAACCTAAGAGTTTGACCTGACAGCCACCCCGAGACTCACTCCCCTCAAAAATTAGACAGATGCTATAGACCTTGCCCTCTCCACTAATTGGGGAAATTACACAGACAAGCCGGATAGACACCCAGTGCCTGTCCCTATCTACCTTGGAAAATTGTGCAGTTTTTCCAGCTAGGCCTCCCGATAGTCGTCCAGCTGCTCACTAAGAAAATTGTGTAGTTTTCAGGAGCAAGCCCTCTGCTACCTAGCAGTCCGCTCAGCTCAGAAAATGTGCAGAGGTGATTATTAGGCCAGCCTCCCAGCATCAATGCAGTTTTTCCCACCAGCAGCCGACTAACAGTCCCCCTCAGGAATTGCACAGTTTTTGTTGCCAAGCTCCAGCAGCTGACTACTAGTTCCCCTCAGGAATTGTGTAGTTTTTGCTACCAGTGACGCAGCGGCTGACTACCAATTCCCTCCAAGAATTGCGTAGTTTTGGCTTCCAGGTTCCCATTTCCCACTCGTTCTAGAAACTACGCAGATTTTTCCTACCCAGCCTTCCTACAGCCCGGATTGTTCCTCTCAAAAACTGCGCAATTTTGTCCTCCAGATGAACTAGACCCCACGGACAGTCATTGTCGATCCGAAATGCCCATCTTCATCACCAAGTGACTCTTGCACAGTTTTCATCAGTAGTGCCCAGATCCTCCATCCCACCTCGTGTAGGTTTTAACCCCGTACAGAAATTACCTGCATACGAATTCTAAAACACAGGAAAATAAACAATGTGAGAGCATAACACATAAAACACATATACACAGAGATTTTCCCACGGGATCCCAAAACCGAGACTACCAACTTGACTTTTCATTATATTCCTTTCAATGTTACAATACATATTTATAAATGTCGAAGCATTCAATACCATGGACTGAAAATCATCGCGTCTGTCAAGCGGAAAGAGTCAATTTTGCGGACAAAACCGACCTCCCTAGAAGCTAAGGCTTTCTAGTGACAAACAAGACAATTAAGCACTATATTTCCCTAAATATGCATTTAGAATACAAGCAACCAGGTGTTTAAAGCATACCTTTAGTCCAACGCTGTTTGTAGTAGTCCAGCCTCTCCGATCCAGATGAGCTCCTCCTTCTCTTTGAAACCTGCATTCACTAACAAGCAAACGATTACATAGCACCTGAATAACTCATAAAATAAAACATATTCATCATAAAGACCAAGGAGTATATGAAACAAATTATATATAACAACTTGTTGAGAAAAATGAACTTAATTGTATTAAGTGGAAACAAAAGAAACCATTACAACCAGTGCCTTGGTGTTGTGCAGGTCCCTCCCAGGGTCCAGCAAGAGTTCTCCTTTACTTTGATCAGCTCACCCACTTCCAAATGAAGCTAAGAAAGGATGGGAATCTCTCCTCTCAAGCTCTATAAGGGAGTCCTAATTTCAGCAGCATCTACCCTTAGGAATGTTCAGCTTTCAACCTCCCCTCCCTCTGGCCCAATGCCTGTATTTGGAGGAAGTTAATCAGGTCCACCATCAATGGGATAAGCCCCTCTTTGAATGGGATAGCTCCCCTCTTGATGGGATAAGTTCCTCTTTCATAGGGATACATGAACCATCTGGAGGCGCTCAATACACGTCAAACAAACTTCTAGAATGTTCTAGAATCGACCACAAGTAACTTTTTTGAAGTAAAACTCGTGCCTTTTGACCTTTACAGGAGTACGCACCCACCCCTTTACAGACAGAGCGTACAAGTACGCAGGTATTGTGAACTTGGGGTGCGTACACGCAGGTAAGGTTAAGAGAAACTGCGTAACCATAGTTAATTGACTTTTTAAGGACTTTATCTCTTTCTTGGAGTTTGACATGAGGAGCAGAGGTATGAGACTTGCCAAGGAGGATAGTATGACAGTTGATGGAGCCATACTAACTGCAAATAGTCATGGTGACAAATTTTAGTGTAACAGATTGCCCCCTAAAGTGCAAAGCCTGTAGTAGATTAGGGTTTCATATCATCTAGGAAGGGTGAAGTACTTTATCATTTCAAGGATTATCTTGTGGAGAACCCAGTCAGAACCTGCAAATATTCAACACAAAATACATATATAAGATCATATCATCGTTGAGCTAGGCATTCCCATACTCAGATTGAAAACTTTAACTAACTACTGCTCTGATATAGGAATGATTTCGCAGTACATCATAATCATAGAATCTTGCAGACACAGTATGGACGCAGCCATCTGTTTATGATTAGTCTATTGTATAATGAATACAAAACTCCTCGCAGCCTAGATGGTGGAAACTAGATCCAGGATCTTCATTCCTACTTCCCGAAATGGTACGATTCTATCCATGCGAATAAATGAGTTGATGTCGAACATGGTAGAAACCACTTGATTACCAGTCGATGATGTAAAGTGTTAACAAGTGTGAGAGAGACCACCAGTGATGTCAATGGTTCTCAAAGTACCCAGTACAATCCATGAGATGTGAATGAATGTGTTGATGTCGAACATGTCACGGAATCCTTCGATCGAAAGTCAATGATGTAAACTGTCGTCAAAGGCGAGAAACCTGCCATTGATGCATGCAGATTTCAAGGTACTGTTATAGACATTTTTGTGCCTCGCAGCATGGAGCATGAAATGTCAATAATTACAGGGATCCTCAGTCCCTAAACATGTTGTTCTTACCCCTAGAAGAACAAGGTCAGCAAACCACAGCACTTCCCATCAGTTCTCCACCTGAAAAACACCCAAAACAGGCTATTTTTGGATCATGTCAGCTGCTCCACTGAGCAACTGCGCTGAATGTCAACTACTCCTCCTTGTACCTGCGCTGAAAGTCAAAACCAATGAAGGCTACCTGCGCTGGGCGAGATTGGCCAAGTGGCACAGTCATTCTGCAAGGTGTCAACTGCCCAGGAAGCTTCCAAACTGACACTTGGTTCAAGGGATTCGCCCTGTGATGAGTAAGAGGTACTTGATCTCCATGTGTAAGCAAGGATCTCCAAGTGGACTCAAGAACTGAAGTTTAACTAAAGTGGGAGAGGACACTAGTCAGCTTTATGCCAACCTCAAGCTGACTCATCCTTTCTCCAAATCTCCTATATATAGAGCTCTCTCATGAGGTCTAGGGAGGCTGGAATTTTGTGCAAAGCAAGGAAGTGCGGTTGGTTTACAGTTAGAGCTATTGGGTGATTGCTTTTATAGAGGTGAAGAGGAGATTTCTTGCTGCTGGGGAGGTGATGCTGGATTGGAGCCATTGATGGTTGTAACCTTCTCAGAACCCTTTTACTTCTATCAATAAAGCTTTGAATGTTCTCCTATATACTCGTATTGCATTGATGTATTGTATTTACTTGTATATCTGATTCACTCTAATCCATGCATCAGTTATGAGTACATGTTTCTTGTAGTTTCCCTCTCTTGTTTGTGCAGGATCTGTGTGTAGCTGGGCCGGCAAAGAGAGCAAGGAGCTGGGAACAAGAGACAAAGAGAGAGGACAGGATCGACAAAAGCGAAAGACACCGGTTGGTTAATCTTTTCTTCCTTCTCTGTACTTTCATAAAGGAAAATATCAAAGCTTTACTTTCAGTTGTTGCTAAGGAACTGTCACCCTTAGAGTCGGGATAGGGTCATTCCGAGTCGGATACTTTTCCCCACAACAAACTGGCGACTCCGCTGGGGAGCCTAGTATCTTGTTGGTGTTTGTAGTATCTTTTCTATTCATTTCCTGAAGAAAAGAGTACCAAATCGAAAAGCTTTTGACTATATCAAAAGCGAAGTAGAGGGGCTGCTACTCTTGCTCATTTTCTGAGCAGATTCATGATTTGAAGAGCTGATCTACAAAAGACTCTTGTACTCTTTGTGATAGCTTTTCATCCTCTTGATCATCCCTTAGCCTGTACTTGACCTATAGCTTTTTATTTCAACAAAAACAGTGCATTTTTGAGCTTTTTATGACCCGGAAATCCTTGTGAACGCAACTCTCGTGTCTCAGTGCAGGCTGTCCACAGGCAGTCTGCATTTCAGCGCAGGTACTCCCTTCGGGAACTGCGCTGAGAGTCAATTTGACAGACCAGAGCCTGCGCTGACCCAGTTAGGCTATGTCTTCCTAAGGTTTCCCACTGTGTCTTAGCCCTGTTTTCACTGATTTTTGCTGCTGATTGCTGGTCATTGTACTTGCTGTAAACCAACTTTCCTTGACATTATTCCGCCTCAGTTGTGTGATGAAACTGTGAGTGTTCTTTCAGTATTTCTTGCTTCAGTTACAGTTTCCCATTGTGAAAAGCAAACCAGTATAGCTGTGGCCTCTTAGATCCTGAACTGTAAAAGTGTCTTTGTGATCTTAAGAGCTAGTTTTATTACTGTTCATGGCTGTTTGAGTTTGTTTGTTTTTCATTTTATGGTTTGAATTCATACATTTTTAGTGTTGAAACAAGTACCTGTAAGGTGTCTTTTCATTTTAGACGAAACTTGTTTGTTTACGCTTCAAATTGAATTCGAAAATTATACAACAGTTTCCTTTTGTCTACATCAACATTAAGGGAAAAGAAAAGAAATACATGCATCTTGCATTTGCATTTTGATAAGTTTGCGTGATTGATCTAGGAGAAAGTGCATTAGTTTGTGCTTTGTGCTCTGTGTGGAAAGATAGTGTTTTTCTCTCCCCTCAGTAGTTAGGATTTTCAAAGCTAAAAAGATTGTAAAGCTTGCTTATCATTTTAGCTGCATTTAGGAATTTGTACCAATACATCTCGTGGTGATCCTGAAAGACAAACTGCTAAACAAGATCAACTTAAAATATATTGAATGAATCTAAAAACGCATTGTAACATAACGCTCACAATAGAGGTCTAGGTAGAGACGTGTTCCGGCGTCGTTAAACGTAGTGACTGTCGATCTCTACGAAGGTGGGTGATTCCTCCTGAGGGACGATAGCACTAATACGGACTTGTGCTCCCGCGTACCGTCGCGTATATTGGGAGACCCCTATAGGCATTTATCCTTTATCCTTAGGAAGCCATGTCGGCCGCCCTACTGATCGCGATGCAGTGAACACAGCATTCACGAAGATCGACCACCCGTACCGTAAAACGTATTCTGTGGTTTCGCGAAAGGTTTGGCACACCCTCTGCCTAGATCTCCAGAGCAGTTTCTTTTGGCCCTTTTCAAACTCTATAACTGAAAAGGTCCAACCGAGCATTTGTCACTTCGGGCTCGTTAATACATCGAAGGCGACTAGAGTCATCTTTAGCTTTTTCTCGACTCTTAAAACATGAAAAAGCAAAGTTGTGTCTAAAAGCGTCTAATAAAATTCATTCAATACGGAAACATAATTCCCCTTTTTGTATTTTAGTTGATCAAGTAATCCGCAACCGTGGAGGAAAGTCAATTAAAACTCCGTCGTTCGAGGAGACTCGCGAGTCAACCGTCTTTGTCTCCGGAATCAAGAATAGTACGGACGAAGCGAACTCGCTTGACCGGGTCAAAATCTCCCATTAAAGTTAGAACAACAGTTCCGACAACATCTGAGATTCTGGTCACTCCTAATATTTCTGGAATCCCTGCCTCTATTGAAGAAGTTCAACAGCAACAGAGGGACAGTTGTACTGATCCTAGTCTGAAGACGAGTACTTGCATAACTGAACCAGTTCCATCTGAAACCGGTCCACAGAGTCTTGTTGCTCAAACAACTGTCGCTGTCGAAGCAACCCCTTCTTCGGCACCAGAAATCTTTTACGGACCTGACGGTCTTCCTCTTCCTCCTGGTCTGATTGCAATAGAGGAAATCGTAGAGGACCAGCAAGCAAATACTCCAACTCATTTTGAAGTAGGCGCCACTCTTTTTCCTTCTGCATCAAAAGTTTGTCCATCGCCACTGGAAGTTCCTGTAGAATCGTTAGGCAGTTTATTGGATAGACTTAAAATGTCTGAGCAACCGTCGACATCTAGGACTGTACCAAATGACACAGCGACAGCAGAAACTCCTGCTGTCACTCCAACGATGTTTGCCGGCATACCAGCTGTCCCGACTAGCTCTCATCAGCTAGAAGGAGTCCACCCAAGGATTATTACGACAACTTGGTCTGTTCCAGTTTGTTCTTCCGGTATAATGCCCGGTAATTCTTATGTTGAAACTAGACAAATTGATCCCTTTGGAAATCAGTTTGGGCCATCCAGTCCTCAAAGGCAATCTATACCCTTGAGTTCCAGATTGTTACCATATGGGGGGCAATATGCCATTTCACTTCCCCTTCCGGGGGGATACCCATACGGCAGTTTTCAACAACATTCAGGTTTGACTGAAGTAACGACGAGTGGTTGGGTACCTATGTTACCCCAACAACCAAGAGTTGTATATTCCATGCAACAGTGTGTACCTATGTCTAGTATCCCGACGACGCCAGCGATTGTAACCGTGTCGCAAGTTCAATCGATGCCTGTTGTATGTCAACCCCAAGTTGTAATGCAACAGCCCATTGAACCTGCAACACAACCACAATCGCCAACTGCCGGGACGACACAGACACAAACGGGAACCATAACCCCGCATCTTGGTCCGTCGGTTAGTATCACACAGCAAAACATGGCTTCGCAACCATGGATGGTGCAATACCAACAACCTCAGTTTCAACAGGTGTACCAGGGATCTGAACAACAAATCTTTGCGAATAGTGGGCAACCCTATATTCAGAACGGGTTAAATCAATCACTTTACAGTGGCCAAGCCCACCAGCCCTATCAGTCATATCAACATCAGTTGCATTATGCTGGTATGCAAAGGCCTACTGCTCAGGCGATTCCATCGTATCCTGGGTACGCCTCGCCAAACCTGAGTCAGCAGTTGCCATTCGTGGCAACTCTAGAATTACCAGATTTACATCGATTGACGAACGATCCAATCGCCTATGCCCATTGGTGGCCAGCGATTCCTCACAAACTTCCTTCGGACATTCCTAAATTCAATGGAAATCCTGGCGAAGACCCGTCGAATCATGTGATGACATTCCATCTGTGGTGTTCGTCGAATACCTTGAATGATGATTCGATAAGGCTTTGCCTTTTCCAGAGGACATTGACTGGTCCGGCGGCTAAATGGTATATTGAATTACCTAGAGCCTCTTTCGACAATTTTAGTTCCCTAGCCACGACTTTCTTAACACACTTTCAGTTACCTATAAGGTACGAAACTGGAACAGAGATCTTGACCAATTTCAAGCAGACAACGGCCACACATATATCAGATCATATACATGAGTGGCGTCGTCGTCGCAGAATGGTAAAGACCTATGTTCCAGATCAGCTATTAGCTGAGTGGTTTATAAAGTCGCTTCTTCCTGCTATAACAGAAGATGTGGCCAAGGGAGGCGTCGTAACAGAGGAGCAGGTTATTGCTCGTGCTCAATATTTGGACTTAGTATATACTCAGTCGGGCACGCTCTATGATAAGATACCTGACGCCCCCAGACCGGAATTTTCAATCCCTCCTCCTCCCGGATCGAATAGTGACTCTCATGCCGGTGATGGCGTGATTGGAACTGCAAACGCTAAGTCGACAAAGGATTCAAATAAGAAAGCCCGTAAGACTTCGAATCAAAAAGCAAATCAAGAGATTCTTGCTTCGGAGGTGAATGCTGTATCTACAGATAAAGGCAAAAACTCCAATCAACCAGGAAGCAAGAAGAAACAAAACAAAGGGAAGAAGAAGAAACAGGGTGACTCATCCCCTCAAAAAACTTCTTCGAACCCTCCTGGGCAAGGGAAACAAAATTATCCATGTCATATATGCGATGAGGATCATTCGACAAACAACTGTCCGTTCAAAGCTGAGTTAAAGAGGTTCTTTAAAAGTTCCTAGACTTCAGCTGTGTTGACTGATCCATTTCCCACCCCAGGTCAAAATATGGTTGATAGTGGAAATGCTTCCCCGTCACAAGTGCTTATGTTGTCGGTTTCTAAGCAGAATGATGCTTTGATCTCGACCAGGAATAAAGATTATGGGAATCCGCCGGTGTCGAACGACCAAGGGAAAGATCAACCCAGTAGTTCGACAACAACTTCGGCAGAAGCTGTACCCCCCCTCACGCATGAATTAACAATAAATCCACCTAAGGGAGTAGTACACAAGTCGACATTTAATCCTCGCGCCAGAGCGGCGCAGCATTATAACATAGTGGAAGATTTGGCCCAATCGCCATCTGCTATGTCGACTCTTGAGGTACTGCAAAATTGTCCATCCCAAAGGCAGGCATTGTTATCAGCAATTGGTGGAGTGGATCCTAAAGATTCCAATCTTGTATCCTTTGATCACAGAGGATATGATCCTCGGTTACCAGCGCAACTAGCTTTCCTTATTCAAGTGAAAGCACTCAACAAAACAGTTCATAGAACGATTATTGATGAGGGAGCATCGACATGTATCATGTCGATGAGTTGCTGGAAAACTCTTGGATCTCCAACCTTGTCGCGATCTTCGACGACATTGAAAGCATTTGACGGTAGGACGTACACTCCGTACGGTATCCTAAATAACTTTAAGGTTGAACTAGGAGGAAAAACAGTGGAAATTGATGTTGAAGTCATTGATGGCAATCTTGACTATAACATCCTACTGGGAAGACCATGGATATATGCCATGGCAGCTGTAGTGTCGACATATTTTAGGAAGATCGCATTCCCGTTTGAAGGAGGGATTACGATCGTCGACCAACAGAATTTCCTCCCTAATGGTTCACAAGTTACTGGAAGCATTCCCATGATCCATGGGAGCGACCATTCAGTGCAAGATATCGGAGTAGGCTTGCTAAAAGATCCCACAATGATGGGAACTTTCGCGTTGCCACCTCCTTCCCATGTAGGGGATATCTCGTTTGTAGCAACATGCAACATGGTATCTTCTTCGAAGGTCGCAGGAGACAAAGTCGTCATGGATTATCAAGTGGTTTTGCCACCTAGCCCTATAGAAATATTGTAGCAATCAATGTTTCAGGCATGGGAGGCGAGCCCAAATCAGCGCTCGTCAAGCGTTTGGGTAGATAGGTCTGGAGAATATGGTACCCCATTAGAGCCATGGTCAAAAGTTCATGGGACTGACGAAGGAATCTTACAATCAATGATGATTGAGGGGGCACCATGGAATGATCACCACCATCGTTCCCTTCTTCCAGAGTGTGAAGAAGAAACTCAACACGACCTATATCACCCTTCAGTGTTTGAATTCCTAACAAATACTGTAAATACGGTGGATTCAGAGTGAAACCTATCCAATATTGAAGAGACCGTAGCCATAAACATCTCGACAAAACCTGATGTTGTAGAGAATATTCATGTCGGCAAAATTTGTTCCCCTTCAGAACTGGAAATATATGGTGCTCTCTTTCGCGAATTTAGAGATGTCTTTGCATGGTCATATGATGAAATGCCAGGCATTGACTCGAGCATAGTTGAACATGAGATTAAAATGTATCCTGATGTCAAACCAGTAAGACAACGGCTTCGGCAGGTGCACCCCAAGAAAACCGCTGCCATTAAGGCAGAAGTTGAAAAACTTCTCCATGCTGGATTCATCTACCCGGTTCCTCTAACCGATTGGGTATCGAATATTGTCCCTGTTATGAAAAAACAAGGGACGATAAGAGTGTGCGTCGACTATAGGGATGTAAACCAAGCTTATCCAAAGGACAACTACCCTACACCCTTCATCGACCAGATAATTGATGAATGCGCCGAATGTGAAATCTTTTCCTTTATGGATGGATTTTCCGGGTATAATCAAATAAATATCCGCCCACAGGACCAGTCTAAGACTGCATTTATTTGTCCGTGGGGCACATTCGCTTATCGAAAATTACCCTTTGGTTTGAAGAACGCAGGGGCGACGTTTCAGAGGGCAATGAATTATGCCTTCCATGACATCAAGAACATCGTTCAACCTTACCTCGACGATCTTCCGGCTCATTCGCGGAAGCGGACTGATCATCCATGGCATTTGAGAGCAATATTTCTACGTTGCCGACACTACAAGATAAGACTCAATCCGCACAAGTGTGTGTTTTGCGTCGGTTCTGGTCGTTTACTTGGCTTTGTAGTCTCTAAGGATGGGATTCGTCTCGACCCCTGTAAGGTTCAGGCAATCATTAATTTGCCTCCACCTTCAAATTTGCTTCAATACGATACCAATCTAAAGACTACATGATCGTCGGTGATACACTTTACCGTCGTGGTGTCGATACAGTTCTGAGAAGGTGCCTTACCCATGAGGAGGCCGAGAAAGCCCTGAATGATTGTCATTCAGGCGCGTGCGGGGGGCATCAATCTGGACATGCAACAGCACAAAGAATCTTACGAGCAGGATATTTCTGGCCAACTATGTTTAAAGATTGCATAATAGCTGTCAGAAGTTGTCATGCGTGTCAGATATTTGATAGCAAAACCAGGAGACCGCCCGCACCGTTGCAGCCTATAGTTGTTGTTGGGCCTTTCGCCAAGTGGGGCATCGATTTCATGCAATGTAACCCCACCTCGACCGGGGGGCATGGGTATATTATAGTCGCTGTTGACTATTTTACCAAATGGGCCGAGGCAATGCCTACATTGGATAACACTGGTGAAACAGCTGCCCTTTTCTTTTTTAATCATGTAGTCGCCAGGTTCGGCGTTCCGTAGGCTATAGTGACAGATCATGGATCGCATTTTCGCAATCACATGATGGTTGAATTAGCTGCCAAACTAGGGCTATCTCACGACAGCTCTACCCCATATTATCCACAAGCCAACAGACAAGTTGAGGCAATCAACAAGGTCCTAAAGCGTATGTTGCAAAGGATGATTGGGGTTCACAAAAGAAGATGGCACCTACTCCTGTACTCAGCATTGTGGGCTTACCGAACCTCGGTAAAAAACGCCACTGGGTTCACACCATTCCAATTGGTGTATGGCCTGGAGGCAGTCTTACCGATCCAGTGCGAAATTTCGTCTCTTAAACTCGCAATTGACCTCCTCCCCGGAACCTCAGAAGAAGAGGCTCGTTTCTTGGAATTGATCCAGTTGGATGAAAACCGTCGTGACGCCGCTTTGGCGAACGAAGCCCATAAGAAACGAGTCAAGGCGCAGTTCGACAAGAATGTCAAACCTCGTATCTTCTCTGAAGGTGACTTGGTTTTGCTTTACGACCAAGAATCCGACAAATTAGGAGCAGGAAAATTTAAGTCCTTATGGATGGGTCCCTATATTGTTAAAAGGGTGTTAGCAAAAGGAGCCTACGAGTTAATGGATTATGATGGGATACCACTGGCGCAACCCCGCAACGGGTTGTACCTCAAGCGTTACTATGCCTGAATAGTAACCTGAGTGCTTTTGTTGTATTTTGTTTTCGCTAAAGTGTTTGTTTCGGTTTAGTAATCCACCCTTCTCGTTTGTTGCAGATGTCGAATTTTTCTGAGACATATGTAGGATATGCCGACGGAGCGAGTCATAGTACGCGGAATTTGTCCTCCGCAGCCTGGGCCATTTTTGATCCAAGCGGCGAGTTAGTGAGTTTCAGAGGTGTGTGTATTGGGCAGTCAACGAACAACATCGCTGAGTATAGCGCGTTGATTGAACTCCTCTCTGATACCATCGCTCATGGTATACGCCGACTAATTGTTAGGCTAGACTCACAACTTGTGATACTACAACTCACTGGTATATATTCAGTCCGCAATCCAGCTATTTATCGAATGTTTCTAAGAGTTAAGATTTTGGAAAGAGAGTTTGATTCAATTCAATACCAGCATATTTCCAGAAACTTGAACACATTAACAGATTCATTAGCAAACTATGTATTAGATAGACATTTGCAACATATATAAAAAGAGATGCATCGGTGCTATGCAAGTGGATCGCAAATAAACCAGAATAAACCCCGAAAATCAAAATATATAAAGCTGTTTATAGTTTGTACATAATGTGCTGTAATCAAAACAAAATTGGTCATATGACCTAGAACTCAAAAAGATGCTAGGGGGCACCCTAGCCTAGTGGTGCTCATGAAAGTACGTCACGGTCTGTGCAATCATGCGCAAGAGACGAGTCCATCGTCTAGGCACGCCAATAGTGTGCCGCTGCAACTGTAAAGGTAACTCGTCAATCTGTACATCCGGAAGACCACGAGTAAGGCTCTCGACCTGCTCCTGCACAGCTGCAAGTATCTCAGTATCACCAAGGTCGCGAATAACAACTCGCCTAGCAGGCTCTGCTGCTGGGGCAGCAACTGGCGATCGTGGACGAGCTGTTGGACGAACAGGACCAACATCTGCATGCACCCAAGAGTTTGATCAGTTTTGCACAGTAACATCATGAGTAAAAACAATAAACAGCAACATGGTCAGAGATTTTACCAATAGCGCCCCATTGCTCGCCATCCGGTAGCACCAAGTCCGGATCACCTCGGTAGTCCATACCCACATATGGATACTCAGAAAACGCCATCTCCTGACGCTCGAACCACCTAAAGAAGGCCTCAGTGAAAGTAATCTGAGGTTGACCAGCATGTCGGGACATGTGGTCAACCCACCTCTGCATGCGTGGCTCGGTCGGAGAAGGCAAGTCAAGTATGATGTACTGAGGCTGCATCAATGGGATTTTCTCCAAGGCAAAGGCAGTCAAAATAGAACCAAATCCAAAGTTCTTGAGCCTCCCGTCCTTTACCTTGGTCAATTGACTTTTCATCTGAACAAGTACTGCATCACACCAGTTAAACACTTTCGGTTGGAGACACTCCAAAGCGTGCTGCATATAAGATCTGTTGGCAACATGTAAAGCTGCGCTACCAGCCATCCTACCAATGGTAAACAGAATGGACCTAAGAGACCTGTCAGTGATGTCACGGATATTGATCTTGCCGTCTTTGCTCGGCTGTGAACCTTCCCGGCAATACTGACGAATATAGTCTCTGGTGGAATTAGTCCCTCGAGCCGTACCTGACAAAGAAACGGGGGCACCCCGCCTTGACAGCCCAGTCAAGAAGTACATGTCCTCTATGGTCAAGGGGATGGTTTTCCCCCTAATCTGGAATACTTGGTTAACAGGATCCCAAGCATCAAGCATATACTGCAGTAAAGAAATCTGTGCTCTCATGCTAGAGATACGGAAGAACTTCAGTAGGCCACAATTCCGAAGCACGTTCACCGTGACCGGGTCATGGAGTGCAACCATGTCCTCTGCTTCATGTTCTCGTTCTCGCCATGTAAGGGACATTTTGTTCAAAGTTCCCTGCAAGCAAACAAGAGAAGGAGTAAGTTCCTAATTTTGATGAAAAACTGGCGAAAAAATCATCAAAAATCACATGCAGGATCAGTTTTTCTAGGCCCAACGCAGGCAGAGAGTCTCTCCCTTGCGCTGAGGCGCAGTCTGCCTTAAGACCACCTGAAATACAGCGCAAGTTTCGAAAGGAGAACCTGCGCTGATGCCAGGGCGCCTTGATGAAACCCTTGAGGCTCAGAAACCCTGAAAAATGTGCATGAAACTGAAAAAGGAAACCATGAAAGTGAAGGGCTAAGGTTTAGCTCCTACCTGGTCCAAACGGCGCCGAAAATCGTCCACAGAATCTCCCGGAATCAGCTGGTGAAAATCAAGGAAGAAGAGGCACCTCCAGAGCTCCAACAAGCAAAATGCAAATGAAATGGTAAATGAGAGGTAAAAACACCTTTTTATGACTTTTTACACAGTTTAAAGTTAAATGTTAGGGTTATAATCTCATTTTCATGCAAATATTGTCCATTTCTAACAAAGTTTGTTGCAGCAATTGAAGGTGAAGTACTACATTTGAAAAGAGAAAAGCTAGTAAAAGTAAAAAAATCAAATCTGACCATGAATCGAGCAGTTTTACCGCGGAATTTATGCTCGTTAAAAAATAGAAAAGCGTGAGCAAAAGTTCCCACCAGAGTTCAAGCTCAGTAAAAAATGAACCTATCCCGGTAAATAACCATTGCGATCGTAAAATTATCAGCCTTAAAAACCTTGGTCGTGTTTTCATCCATCACCTCCACCGTCATTTGGCCGGTCGTTCACCCCCATATGATTGTTTACCCTTTTTGAGGAACATCTGCGAAGAGTGATTTCACTTAGCCATCCTTGTGACACTGCCGTGATTGGAATATTCCAACTTGTACCTGGAATCAGTTGCTATCCCTGTTTATCACTCGTTCCTCAAAAGACGAGTCTTCTTTGAGCTCTTTTCACTGACTCGTAAAATATGAAAAGTTTGCCGAGTTTTGGCCTTCCAGCTCGTTAAAGCGACCGGAAGAGCTATCCCTCCTCTAGATTTTAATCTTTTTGGACCTGAGGGATTATTGCACAAAAAGATCGAGCGCTTGTTTTGTTCAGCTCGTTAAAGCAATCGAAAATTCATCCCTTCTGTATTGTTTTATACTTTTTCGGACTTAAGGGATTAGATGACGAAAAAGGAATTTTGGAGTTGACTTTATGTACCTTTTCAGACTCTCTAAAAATGAAAAGGACCGAGTTTTCCTTGTCGTTAGACTCGTTAAAATGATTAAATAGCGACAAACTTGTCTTTAGACGAGAACGAGTTTCCCTATCGCTAAGCTCGTTAAATCATAGCGATGGGCTTGCCCGAAGGGCAGGTGATAGAACAAGCATATGTTATCCTCCTCAAGCTTGACAAAAATAAAGAGGTACTGGTCAGAAATGACTGGGGAAAAATTGGGAGAACATCAAAGCTTAACGGTAGCAAGTCGCTCTTGAACATGACACTTTTCTTCCGTACCACATCGGGTTGGGTTGTTTCATTCACCGGTCTCATCACCATGGTCTTCGCCAAACCATCCACATTTTGGGGTAATGCTACCGATCCATCGCATCAGTGTCGTTATATGTTCAAGAGAGGTCATTCTGAAAGTGTCAACCGTGTCCCATCCACTGCCATACATTATCCTTCATCCATTCATGATCGCCACCCTGAATCATATGTCACAGTTTGTTTTCACCTCCACTAAAATCATTAGCTCCGTTCCGTGTCATTGATGTGGGATTCATTAAGGCCCTCCTTTGACGGATCGCTTCTTGTCGACTTCAGCTCATTATCCAAGGAGTTGATCTAGGAACAACCCCATCAGTACTTTGAAGCTTGCATGCCTCAATGGCAAGTTTCTCACTTCCGGCGAAAGGTATACATCAATGACCTTCGACCAGAATATTTTGCGTGGCGTTCGACGCCAAGTCCTTTATTCATGCCACGTGAATTGTACTGCGGTACCTTGAGGGTCATTATCATTATCGGTGATTCCTCTCGCGCTTGTTAACGGTTTTCATCATTGACCGGTAATCTACTTCAGCGAAATTCTCACATGGATCGACTTGTACTTAGAGTGAAGATCGAACGAGTTTGAAGACCCCGGATCTAGTTTCATCCATCCGGGCTGCGATACATATTCAGGAAATATAAAAGCATTTGTCATGTACATCATTGCAGCAGATGATCATCCTACTCAAAGGATGATAATTCCAGCAGAGAATTATCGGTCTACCATCAGACGATCGTCTGTTCTATGTACCAAAATGTATTTATAAAGCTGAGCATGGGAATGCCCACCTCAGCTAGATCATGAAAACAGAATGAAAAATAATGTATTGTATTGTATTGTATTACAGGGCGCCTCCTCAGCACTGGAATGAACTTCGGACCCTCTAGATAAAGCATTTCACCCGATAAACGGCCTCATACTTTAGGGGGCAACTGTTATAGACATTTTTGTGCCTCGCAGCATGGAGCATGAAATGTCAATAATTACAGGGATCCTCAGTCCCTAAACATGTTGTTCTTACCCCTAGAAGAACAAGGTCAGCAAACCACAGCACTTCCCATCAGTTCTCCACCTGAAAAACACCCAAAACAGGCTATTTTTGGATCATGTCAGCTGCTCCACTGAGCAACTGCGCTGAATGTCAACTGCTCCTCCTTGTACCTGCGTTGAAAGTCAAAACCAATGAAGGCTACCTGCGCTGGGCGAGATTGGCCAAGTGGCACAGTCATTCTGCAAGGTGTCAACTGCCCAGGAAGCTTCCAAACTGACACTTGGTTCAAGGGATTCGCCCTGTGATGAGTAAGAGGTACTTGATCTCCATGTGTAAGCAAGGATCTCCAAGTGGACTCAAGAACTGAAGTTTAACTAAAGTGGGAGAGGACACTAGTCAGCTTTATGCCAACCTCAAGCTGACTCATCCTTTCTCCAAATCTCCTATATATAGAGCTCTCTCATGAGGTCTAGGGAGGCTGGAATTTTGTGCAAAGCAAGGAAGTGCTGTTGGTTTACAGTTAGAGCTATTGGGTGATTGCTTTTATAGAGGTGAAGAGGAGATTTCTTACTGTTGGGGAGGTGATGCTGGATTGGAGCCATTGATGGTTGTAACCTTCTCAGAACCCTTTTACTTCTATCAATAAAGCTTTGAATGTTCTCCTATATACTCGTATTGCATTGATGTATTGTATTTACTTGTATATCTGATTCACTCTAATCCATGCATCAGTTATGAGTACATGTTTCTTGTAGTTTCCCTCTCTTGTTTGTGCAGGATCTGTGTGTAGCTGGGCCGGCAAAGAGAGCAAGGAGCTGGGAACAAGAGACAAAGAGAGAGGACAAGATCGACAAAAGCGAAAGACACCGGTTGGTTAATCTTTTCTTCCTTCTCTGTACTTTCATAAAGGAAAATATCAAAGCTTTACTTTCAGTTGTTGCTAAGGAACTGTCACCCTTAGAGTCGGGATAGGGTCATTCCGAGTCGGATACTTTTCCCCACAACAGGTACTGACGATTTCTAGGTCATCTTTCTAGATAATGTGTCGATGTCGATAGAAAGCGACCCGTTGCAGGCAAGCCCACAACACGAAATCATAGATCAAGTTGAAGAAATGTAGCTGTAAGGACTGACTCGGGGATTGTCAAAATGGATGACGGGTATTTTGCAAATGAATAGTTTATTTGCAGTGACCTCTTGAACACATAACGACACAACAGATGGCTTGGTGACAATTGACCCAAAGTTAATACCCGGAACCGGTTGAAGATTTTCAATGTGGTTTGATCAACTGTTAGGCAAAGGATTTCCCAACCCAGGTGAATGAAAAGTGTCATGTTCAAGAGTGGTGATAAGGTTTCTACTGAGACAAAAGGTAACAAATAGGCTCATTTTTCTCTCTTTTCCCCCACCATTTCTGGCAAGTACCTCTTTATTTTTTACAAGCTTGAGGAGGATAACATATGCTTGATTATAAGCTCATCCTTCGGATGAGTCCAACTTAGTTTAGATTCGAACCCTAAGAAGGAGTGGTTCATTCCTGTTTGTAATCGAATAGGTCCTTTACTGTGAAATTTTAACGAGTCCAGTATAGGAGAAACTCGACGTTTTTCAATTTTAGAGAGTCTGAAAAAACTTAAGAAGACTTCAGGGTTTGAACTTTTTCGTAAATTTGTGTCTCCCAAGCCCGAAAAAGTATAAAATAATACTTGAGAGAACCGCTTGATCTTTTACGACCAAGGAGTACTTTCATGATTAGTGTCTTTGACCTGAAAAGTAAAAAGTGATCAAGGACACGTCATTTTATTTCCAATATCGAATTTGAAATGACAAAAATCCGGCAATCTTTTCCTGTTTTTACGGTCAGAAAAGGGCTATAAGGGGACCGTCTTTTAATTCCGTTTTAACGAGTGTAAAAGAAACACTCGGCAATCTTTTCATGTTTTAGGAGTCAGAAAAGGGCTTAAAAGATGACACTGATGTTTTTGTTTGTAAAAAATGACAATTTTCCCTGAAAATCCTTTATCCTGCACAAAAACCAACACATTACTCATACCTGTTAAAGATAGGTAACTAGCATTTGCACCAGATGTTGCAAAGGAAACGCCGTAAGGCATAAATGAAAGAAAGTAAATAAAGCAAAAAAATACTTTGATAAAGAATAAAAATATATTGAACACTCAAATCAATGCCCCATTAACTAGAACCACTTAGTAGACATTCCATATGAAATGGGCATATGATCCAAGAATATTACTGCATAAGAGAGCCAATTAGTGAGGTAACGTAAGTATAAATGGTTTCATATATTAAAATCCACAGGTCTAACAAATCGTGTTTAGCCATTTAAGATATAGAAGCTATCTTATTTAGCCATTTAAGATATAGAAGCTTTGAAACCTTTGTATATGAGCTATTGTCAAAGGACTGCCCTTGTCCTCAGAAGCATTACCACTAGTACCAAGCATTACCACTGAATTTCGAATTTTTTCACGTTCGCCAAATTCCAAACTTGAAGGTTTCATCGAACCCTGTGACTTAGCTCCCCACAACATCGTGCAAGTTGCATAATTCAGTTTCACTCAATCGTTGAATTTCTGTTTTTTTCACCCAGAATGCATGATCTACAAATCTCCAAATTCTTAGAGAACGAGAGAACAAAATTACCTTCAAATCAGAATTTTACCACAAAATCAAATTCCCAAAGCATACATGTGTTTTTATTTTGTATAACAGAACCCTATAAATTCTGCATTTTTCGTAGTCAACACAGTATGTTGTATACATGAGATAGATTTGGGCAACTGTATTCATGTCAAAGTTGACAGCTAGTCACATTTTAAAGATTCAGAAAAAAAAGGCAAAATATACTGCATCACAGTCTAATCCAGATCGAGATGAACATAAGCTTTATCAAAATATCATATACAATTAAGTCGCCCATTTACAATTATAAATCTATACAATGCATGGCCACCTTGAGCAAATGAATCATTCACCCAGGTCAAAAATAGGAAATTGCATTTTGTCATTTGCCAAGTAAAACGAAGACTGCCTGGCCCCCTTGACCAAATAAACTGTCCAACTAGATCATAAGATGAGGAATTTGCATCCCTGTCATTTTAAGTAAAACACAAAACTACATGTCTATGCGAGGCAAATGAGCTTCATTCCTAAAATACTATTAGAAAACCTAGTAAAACATTAAAATGGTCCCAAAATCCTACCATCAGCCAAGAAAATGCAGCAACCACAACGAAATGCTTTGGGGTTAAAACGACCAAAAAGACATGAAGGCACTGGATACTCTTCAAATAAAAGAGAAACAATTGGAAAAAACAAAAATGACACAAAGAGAGACAAAGAAAAGTAGGGGAACCTAACAGATATAGAGGAAAAGAAAAATAAGAGAGGGAGAAATTGAGTATAACTGATGAAAAGGGAAATCACCAATGATAAAATTTCAGCAGATTTCAACAGTGAAAATTAGCAGAATTTAGAAGCACCAATCAGAAAATGTGAAGCACCACAGAAATTAAGTGACCAACAAAACATCAAATTTCGAAGTTCACATGCTCTGTTTCAAATCCTCTATATAAGTTTTGCCTGTCAATTGACATTCCCAATCTGGTTAGGGCATTTCAAGAAAGTCCAGAGGATGGATAGATGATAAATTCAAAGAAAAATCAAAGACAATTTGACCTTGCAGATGAGAGAAATTTTAAACCTGTAAAATGGATGGTTAAAGCCTAAGCGACCACAACAATAACAAAAAAAAATTCAAACACAAATAAGATTCCATGTAAATGTAAGCACTGCAAATATTAAATCAAGTGGGGACAGAAAAGAGTGAAGTTAAACGAGAATGCTAATGGAGAAGGCTATACAAAGGTTAAATGGGAAGGCTAACAACAAATCAAAATGTAGCAAAGAAAGACACCAGAAACGAGAAAGCTAGACAAAATATAAAAGCAAAACTAATTAATGATTTTACCATAATGGCATTAATCCTCAACCAAAATTTAATGCAATTTGTAGCCCCACTAGACTATTTTTTTATCATATTCAGTATCTAACATTGCCTGATTGTGCTGTGCTGCAACCTGAATCATAAATAAAGTAATCTGTTGTGTTTCTTTGTATCATGCAACAAAAATCAAACCAAATTAGGATTTAAGAGATCGAGGAACTTACACTCACCATTCACGTTGATGCCACAGTATCTGCCAGGTCTGGTTTTAGTTTTTTGTTTATCTCTGAAGTGCTTCCATCCAATGCCGAGGCAAACCTAAGATAAACAAACAATTTATAATCATTTTTTCAATATTAAACAAGAAATGCCCTCAGGTATGCATCCATATAAAATAAAGTTTCAATTAAAGCTTAATTTATGAAATGCTCAAAGGCAAGAAACAGATGTGATCTTCATCATAACATCAAAGCAAACAAATAATACTTTTTAAACACAATCACTGAAATAGGAGTTTACCTTGCAGCCCTTGCCTTTTTCTTGTCATCTTCCAAGGAAGCAAATCTCACATCCACTCCAAATCTAGCCAAAAAAATTTAATTTAACAACCAAAAGGAAGCATATTTTAGAGTGGTCATACTTTTCATTCGAAAATCCTCTGAGGCTTTACCTAAAGCTCTCAATAGAGAGATAACTGTTGTACAAAAAAAATTAAACTCCACTGTTTTCTATCTCCTGGTAAATTTGTCTACTATGAGTTTAACTATTTTTTAATGAGGTGATTTTTTAACCGTTTCACCGAAATCTGATGAGATGATTTTTGGTGAGATCACAATGTTTCATTGTTTAAATTGTATTTTTGAGTACAAAAATGGATTCATGCCGCTTTGGGAAACCAGAGGATACTTACCCTAAATACAAAGCAGCAGAGTTATGAAGTAAAATCCAACATAAAATAAATATTTGAAATTTGTATGGGAAGCTAATTTCAAGATGGTCTAAATCAACTCGATCTCGACAAGAAAATCAATCAAAGAATCATAGGATTTGGATAAAGAAACCATGCGCATTAAGACTAAGAGAAGGGTTTGGCCTTTACATGTGCGGAGCTACAATGTTGGCTACCCTTAGAAGCAGCTAAGACACATCTCCATGGGACCTCCTGTTCAGTAGACATTGATTCCCATAGAATGTTTTGCATGCACTCCTTTTCTTGGTCATTATCCTCTTCCACCTTTATATCGCTAGAATCAATTTCCTTCTTACATGGAAGCATAATATAAGCTATTTTTTTGGGTACACAAATCATGGAAATGGGCTTCTGTCCAACTGTCAATAGAAGCAACATGAAACCCAGAAGCATCACCTCTGCAACCCAAAGACGATTTTCAAAAGTATTTTCACAGAGGACATATTCAGAAATTCTAGCCAGCAGGTGCTAAAAGAAATGAGTGTAGTTGCGTAAAATTAAAGGCTAAAATTCAATTTAGAAAATCCAAAACAAGCTACCAATGCAATCTAAGCAGATCAGTTAAATACATGAAACAGATACTGTCAAGTTCAACCCATGTAACCATTTTAGAAGGATGTTCTATTTAAAACAACATAAATTTGTTGTTCAAATTAGTTTCAGAGTATTTGGGGGATAGACTACAAGAAGCAACATGGTGGATATGAGTGGTTTCGTGTATCCATTACCTGCTTTCATTTTTTCAAGCGCTTCATATAGAGCCTTTTTATTTCTTCTGGAGAGTCACTGTAAATATAATGATAGAAAAGGGCTTTATTAGTACAGATGCAAGCAGAATTCAAAACTTGTAATCCTGAAGATTTGCTTATCATGTCTTCCTCTATCAGCATCCTTTTCCTGTAATAACCGAAGCAATAATTCTACTTCTATTCACTGATGACATATAGAATATGAGCCATTCATATTGGGTATTAAAAGTGTGTTTTTTTGGTGATTTCAAAAGCCAAAATTTATCACATTTCTACCAGTCAAAACAAACTGAATGTAGAACTGAACCGAAGTAAGATCAATTCAACTAAACCAAAAAGTGCACAATTGAAATCTAAGCAAAACCTTACTTTGCTAGCATAATGAATACTATGTTCAAGAAGTAAAGACATGGCCACAAATGCCAAACAAACAACTGCTACTGCCCAAGAGGGAGTTTGCTCTAGAGAATGATCATTGCCACTGTCAGCTCTTGCCATATTCTTCTCAGAGGACTGGTAATTGTTTCTAAATTCACCACAACCTTAAAAAGGAAATTTCAGCAGTTTAAAACAATTCCTAATCAGGGTTGATACTCTCAACCACAATATTGTCTTTTCAATTCCCAAATCCTGAATTCGAGCATGGGAACCCTCTCTCTGAATACAGACGTGGTGAGCCTATCCTTTTAATATTGTTGGTGTATGAAAGAAGACTACCAACTGTAGCTTTGAATTTTGTAAATAAAGAACTCAATAATTGGTCTCCTGTGGAGTCATTCAAGTCAATGCAATGGCATGGGAAGGCCAAGTCACTCAATTTATCAGTATAAACGTGAACCCAAGTCCATCAATGGCGTGGGAAGGCCAATTGTTGTCCACTCTTTCCCTACACCTGTGAATTGGCCAATTCCCCCACTTGAATTCCCCTTTTCAACTTTTCTGGTGTTGGACAGTTCAGAACTCTCTTGTGGCAAGATCTGGGCATCAACAATCCACTCAACGACCTCACAATTAAACTTTAGAGCATAATTTCTTATTGTCTACCCCAACATTGTCCTAATAACAATTTCTGCAACCTGTAATTCAAAGCTACAAAGCTAGTGAGGTTGTTTTTTTTTTCAACTTAAGAAATGGAGCTTGAAGTAAAGAATCATAGGACCTGGATAAAGAAACCACGCGCATTAAGACTAAGAGAAGGGTTTGGCCTTTACATGTGTGGAGCTACAATGTTGGCTACCCTCAGAAGCAGCTAAGACACATCTCCATGGGACCTCCTGTTCAGTAGACATTGATTCCCATTGAATTTTTTGCATGCGCTCCTTTTCTTGGTCATTATCCCCTTCCACCTTTATATCGCTAGAGTCAATTTCCTTCTTACATGGAAGCATAATATAAACTATTTTTTTGGGTATACAAATAATGGAAATGGGCTTCTGTCCAACTGTTAGTAGAAGCGATATGAAACCCAAAAGCATCAACTCTACAACCCAAAAAGACGATTTTCAAAAATATTTGCTCAGAGGACATATTCAGAAATTCTAGCGAGCAGGTGCTAAAAGAAATCAGTGTAGTTGCCTGAAATTAAAGGTTGAAATTCAATTTAGAAAATCCAAAACAAGCTATTAATGCAATCTAAGCAGATCAACTAAATACATAAAACATATATTGTCAAGTTCAACCCATGTAACCATTTTAGAAGGAGGTTCTATTTAAAACAACATAAATTTGTTCTTCAAATTAGTTTCAAAGTATTAGGGGGATAAACTACAAGAAGCAACATGGTGGATATGAGTGGTTTCGAGTATATCTTGTTTAGCCATTTAAGATATAGAAGCTTCGAAACCTTTGTATATGAGTTATTGTCAAAGGACTGACCTTGTCCTCAGAAGCATTACCACTAGTACCAAGCATTACCACTGAATTTCGAATTTTTTCACGTTCGCCAAATTCCAAACTTGAAGGTTTCATCGAACCTTGTACTTAGCTCCCCACAACATCGTGCAAGTTGCATAATTCAATTTCACTCAATCGTTGAATTTCTGTTTTTTTCACCCACAATGCATGATCTACAAATCATAATTCAGTTTCACTCAATCGTTGAATTTCTGTTTTTTTCACCCACAATGCATGATCTACAAATCTCCAAATTCTTAGAGAACGAGAGAACAAAATTACCTTCAAATCAGAATTTTACCACAAAATCAAATTCCCAAAGCATACATGTGTTTTTATTTTGTATAACAGAACCCTATAAATTCTGCATTTTTCGTAGTCAGCACAGTATGTTGTATACATGAGATAGATTTGGGCAACTGTATTCATGTCAAAGTTGACAGCTAGTCCACATTTTAAAGATTCAGAAAAAAAGGCAAAATATACTGCATCACAGTCTAACCCAGATCGAGATGAACATAAGCTTTATCAAAATATCATATACAATTAAGTCGCCCATTTACAATTATAAATCTATACAACACATGGCCACCTTGAGCAAATGAATCATTCACCCAGGTCAAAAATAGGAAATTGCATTTTGTCATTTTCCAAGCAAAACGAAGACTGCCTGGCCCCCTTGACCAAATAAACCGTCCAACTAGATCATAAGATGAGGAATTTGCATCCCTGTCATTTTAAGTAAAACACAAAACTGCATGTCTATGCGGGGCAAATGAGCTTCATTCCTAAAATACTATTAGGAAACCTAGTAAAACATTAAAATGGTCCCAAAATCCTACCATCAGCTAAGAAAATGCAGCAACCACAACGAAAGGATTTGGGGTTAAAACGACCAAAAAGACATGAAGGCACTGGATGCTCTTCAAATAAAAGAGAAACAATTGGAAAAAACAAAAATGACACAAAGAGAGACAAAGAAAAGTAGGGGAACCTAACAGATATAGAGGAAAAGAAAAATAAGAGAGGGAGAAATTGAGTATAACTGATGAAAAGTGAAATCACCAATGATAAAATTTCAGCAGATTTCAACAGTGAAAATTAGCAGAATTTAGAAGCACCAATCAGAAAATGTGAAGCACCACAGAAATTAAGTGACCAACAAAACATCAAATTTCGAAGTTCACATGCTCTGTTTCAAATCCTCTATATAAGTTTTGCCTGTCAATTGACATTCCCAATCTGGTTAGGGCATTTCAAGAAAGTCCAGAGGATGGATAGATGATAAATTCAAAGCAAAAGCAAAGACAATTTGACCTTGCAGATGAGAGAAATTTTAAACCTGTAAAATGGATGGTTAAAGCCTAAGCGACCACAACAATAACAAAAAAAAATTCAAACACAAATAAGATTCCATGTAAATGTAAGCACTGCAAATATTAAATCAAGTGGGGACAGAAAAGAGTGAAGTTAAACGAGAATGCTAATGGAGAAGGCTATACAAAGGTTAAATGGGAAGGCTAACAACAAATCAAAATGTAGCAAAGAAAGACACCAGAAACGAGAAAGCTAGACAAAATATAAAAGCAAAACTAATTAATGATTTTACCATAATGGCATTAATCCTCAACCAAAATTTAATGCAATTTGTAGCCCCACTAGACTATTTTTTTATCATATTCAGTATCTAACATTGCCTGATTGTGCTCTGCTGCAACCTGAATCATAAATAAAGTAATCAGTTGTGTTTCTTTGTATCATGCAACAAAAATCAAACCAAATTAGGATTTAAGAGATCGAGGAACTTACACTCACCATTCATGTTGATGCCACAGTGTCTGCCAGGTTTGGTTTTAGTTTTTTGTTTACCTCTGAAGTGCTTCCATCCAATGCCAAGGCAAACCTGAGATAAACAAACAATTTATAATCATTTTTCAATATTAAACAAGAAATGCCCTTAGGTATGCATCCATATAAAATAAAGTTTCAATTAAAGCTTAATTTATGAAATGCACAAAGGCAAGAAACAGATGTGATCTTCATCATAACATACAAAGCAAACAAATAATACTTTTTAGACACAATCATTGAAATAGGAGTTTACCTTGCAGCCCTTGCCTTTTTCTTGTCATCTTCCAAGGAAGCAAATTTCACATCCACTCCAAATCTAGCCAAAAAAAATTAATTTAACAACCAAAAGGAAGCATATTTTAGAGTGGTCATACTTTTCATTCGAAAATCCTCTGAGGCTTTACCTGAAGCTCTCAATAGAGAGATAACTGTTGTAAAAAAAAAATTAAACTCCATTGTTTTCTATCTCCTAATAAATTTGTCTACTATGAGTTTAACTATTTTTTAATGAGGTGATTTTTTAACCGTTTCACCGAAATCTGATGAGATGATTTTTGGTGAGATCACAATTTTTCATTGTTTAAATTGTATTTTTGAGTACAAAAATGGATTCATGCTGCTTTGGGAAACCAGAGGATACTTACCCTAAATACAAAGCAACAGAGTTATCAAGTAAAATCCAACATAAAATAAATATTTGAAATTTGTATGGGAAGCTAATTTCAAGATGGTCTAAATCAACTCGATCTCGACAGGAAAATCAATCAAAGAATCATAGGACTTGGATAAAGAAACCATGCGCATTAAGACTAAGAGAAGGGTTTGGCCTTTACATGTGTGGAGCTACAATGTTGGCTACCCTTAGAAGCAGCTAAGACGCATCTCCATGGGACCTCCTGTTCAGTAGACATTGATTCCCATAGAATTTTTTGCATGCACTCCTTTTCTTGGTCATTATCCCCTTCCACCTTTATATCGCTAGAATCAATTTCCTTCTTACATGGAAGCATAATATAAGCTATTTTTTTGGGTATACAAATCATTGAAATGGGCTTCTGTCCAATTGTCAGTAGAAGCAATATGAAACCCAGAAGCATCACCTCTGCAACCCAAAAAGACGATTTTCAAAAGTATTTTCACAGAGGACATATTCAGAAATTCTAGCCAGCAGGTGCTAAAAGAAATCAGTGTAGTTGCCTAAAATTAAAGGCTGAAATTCAATTTAGAAAATCCAAAACAAGCTACCAATGCAATCTAAGCAGATCAGTTAAATACATGAAACAGATACTGTCAAGTTCAATGCATGTAACCATTTTAGAAGGAGGTTCTATTTAAAACAACATAAATTTGTTGTTCAAATTAGTTTCAGAGTATTTGGGGGATAGACTACAAGAATCAACATGGTGGATATGAGTGGTTTCGAGTATCCATTACCTGCTTTCAATTTTTCAAGCGCTTCATATAGAGCCTTTTTATTTCTTCTGGAGAGTCACTGTAAATATAATGATAGAAAAGGGCTTTATTAGTACAGATGCAAGCAGAATTAAAAACTTGTAATCCTGCAGATTTGTTTATCATGTCTTCCTCTATCAGCATCCTTTTCCTGTAATAACCAAAGCAATAATTCTACTTCTAATCATTGATGACATATAGAATATGAGCCATCCATATTGGGTTTTAAAAGTGTGTTTTGTTGGTGATTTCAAAAGCCAAAATTTATCACATTTCTACCAGTCAAAACAAACTAAATGTAGAACTGAACCGAAGTAAGATCAATTCAACTAAACCAAAAAGTGCACAATTGAAATCTAAGCAAAACCTTACTTTGCTAGCATAATGAATACTATGTTCAAGAAATAAAGACATGGCCACAAATGCCAAACAAACAACTGCTACTGCCCAAGTAGGAGTTTGCTCTAGAGAATGATCATTACCACTGTCAGCTCCTGCCATATTCTTCTCAGAGGAATGGTAATTGCTTCTAAATTCACCACAACCTTAAAAAGGAAATTTTAGCAGTTTAAAACAATTCCCAATCAGGGTTGATACTCTCAACCACAATATCGTCTTTTCAATTCCCAAATCCTGAATTCAAGTACGGGAACCCTCTCTCTGAATACATACGTGGTGAGCCTATCCTTTTAATATTGTTGGTGTACGAAAGAAGACTACCAACTGTAGCTTTGAATTTTTTAAATAAAGAACTCAATAATTGGTCTCCTGTGGAGTCATTCAAGTCAATGCAATGGCATGGGAAGGCCAAGTCACTCAATTTATCAGTATAAACGTGAACCCAAGTCCATCAATGGCGTGGCAAGGCCAATTGTTGTCCACTCTTTCCCTACACCTGTGAATTGGCCAATTCCCCCACTTGAATTCCCCTTTTCAACTTTTCTGGTGTTGGACAATTCAGAACTCTCTTGTGGCAAGATCTGGGCATCAGCGATCCACTCAACGACCTCACAATTAAACTTTAGAGCATAATTTCTTATTGTCTACCCCAACATTGTCCTAATAACAATTTCTGCAACCTGTAATTCAAAGCTACAAAGCTAGTGAGGTTGTTTTTTTTTCAACTTAAGAAATGGAGCTTGAAGTAAAGAATCATAGGACCTGGATAAAGAAACCATGCGCATTAAGACTAAGAGAAGGGTTTGGCCTTTACATGTGTGGAGCTACAATGTTGGCTACCCTCAGAAGCAGCTAAGACACATCTCCATGGGACCTCCTGTTCAGTAGACATTGATTCCCATTGAATTTTTTGCATGTGCTCCTTTTCTTGGTCATTATCCCCTTCCACCTTTATATCGCTAGAATCAATTTCCTTCTTACATGGAAGCATAATATAAACTATTTTATTGGGTACACAAATCATGGAAATGGGCCTCTGTCCAACTATCAGTAGAAGCGATATGAAACCCAGAAGCATCAACTCTACAACCCAAAAAGACGATTTTCAAAAATATTTGCTCAGAGGACATATTCAAAAATTCTAGCCAGCAGGTGCTAAAAGAAATAAGTGTAGTTGCCTGAAATTAAAGGTTGAAATTCAATTTAGAAAATCCAAAACAAGCTATTAATGCAATCTAAGCAGATCATCTAAATACATAAAACATATATTGTCAAGTTCAACCCATGTAACCATTTTAGGAGGTTCTATCTAAAACAGCATAAATTTGTTGTTCAAATTAGTTTCGGAGTATTAGGGGGATAGACTACAAGAAGCAACATGGTGGACATGAGTGGTTTCGAGTATCCATTTCTTGCTTTCAATTTTTCAAGCACTTCATATAGAGCCTTTTTATTTGTTCTGGAGGGCCACTCTAAATATAATGACAGAAAAAGGCTTCATTAGTACAGATGCAAGCAGAATTCAAAACTTGTAATCCTACAAATTTGTTTATCATGTCTTCCTCTATCAGCATCCTTTTCCTGTAATAACCAAAGTAATAATTCTACTTCTAATCACTGATGACATATGGAATATGAGCCATTCATATTGAGTTTTAAAAGTGTGTTTTTTTGGTGATTTCAAAAGCCAAAATTTATCAAATTTCTACGAGTCAAGACAAATTGAATGCAGAACTGAACCGAAGTAAGATCAATTCAACTAAACCAAAAAGTGCATAGTTGAAATCTAAGAAAAACCTTACACTGCTAGCATAATGAATACCATGTTCAAGAAGTAAAGAGATGGCCAGAAATTCCAAACAAACAATTGCTACTGCCCAAGTAGGAGTTTGCTCTAGAGAACGATCATTGCCACTGTCAGCTCCTGCCATATTCTTCTCATAGGACTGGTAATTGCTTCTAAATTCACCACAACCTTAAAAAGGAAATTTCAGCAGTTTAAAACAATTCCCAATCAGGGTTGATACTCTCAACCACAATGTTGTCTTTTCAATTCCCAAATCCTAAATTCGAGCACGGGAACCCTCTCTCTGAGTACAAACGTGGTGAGGCTATCCTTTTAATATTGTTGGTGTATGAAAGAGGATTACCTACTGTAGCTTTGAATTTTGTAAATAAAGAACTCAAGAATTGGTCTCCTATGGAGTCATTCAAGTCAATGCAATGGCGTGGGAAGGCCAAGTCACTCAATTTGTCAGTATAAACGTGAACCCAAGTCCATCAATCCATACCCAAGTCCATCAATGGCGTGGGAAGGCCAATTGGTGTCCACTCTTTCCCTACACCTGTGAATTGGCCAATTCCCCCACTTGAATTCCCCTTTTCAACTTTTCTGGCGTTGGACAGTTCAGAACTCTCTTGTGGCAAGATCTGGGCATCAGCGATCCACTCAATGACCTCACAATTAAACTTCAGAGCATAATTTCTTAGGTCGACCCAAACATTGTCCTAATAACAATTTTTTCAACCTGTAATTCAAAGCTACAAAGCTAGTGAGGTTGTTTTTTTTTCATCTTAAGAAATGGAGCTTGAAGTAAAGAATCATAGGACCTGGATAAAGAAACCATGAGCATTAAGACTAAGAGAAGGTTTTGGCCTTTACATGTGTGAAGCTACAATGTTGGCTACCCTCAGAAGCAGCTAAGACGCGTCTCCATGGGACCTCCTGTTCAGTAGACATTGATTCCCATAGAGTTTTTATCATGCGCTCCTTTTCTTGGGCATTATCCCCTTCCACCTTTATATTGCTAGAATCAATTTCCTTCTTACATGAAAGCATAATATATGATATTTTTTTGGGTATACAAATCATGGAAATGGGCTTCTGTCCAACTGTCAGTAGAAGTGATATGAAACCCAGAAGCATCAACTCTGCAACCCAAAAAGACGATTTTCAAAAATATTTGCTCAAAGGACATATTCAACCCATAAAATATATATAAAATACATAAAATATATACTCTCAAGTTCAACCCATGTAACCATTTTAGAAGAAGGTTCTATCTAAAACAGCATAAATTTGTTTTTCAAATTAGTTTCAGAGTATTAGGGGGATAGACTACAAGAAGAAACATGGTGGATATGAGTGGTTTTGAGTATCCATTACCTGCTTTCATTTTTTCAAGCGCTTCATATAGAGCCTTTTTATTTGTTCTGGAGAGCCACTGTAAATATAATGACAGAAAAGGGCTTTATTAGTACAGGTGCAAGGAGAATTCAAAACTTGTAATCCTACAGATTTTTTTATCATGTCTTCCTCTATCAGCATCCTTTTCCTGTAATAACCAAAGCAATAATTCTACGTCTAATCACTGATGACATATGGAATATGAGCTATTCATATTGGGTTTTGAAAGTGTGTTTTCTTGGTGATTTCAGAAGCCAAAATTTATCAAATTTCTACCAGTCAAAACAAACTGAATGCAGAACTGAACCGAAGTAAGATCAATTCAACTAAACCAAAAAGTGCATAGTTGAAATCTAAGAAAAACCTTACATTGCTAGCATAATGAATACCATGTTCAAGAAGTAAAGAGATGGCCACAAATTCCAAACAAACAACTGCTACTGCCCAAGTAGGAGTTTGCTCTAGAGAACAATCATTGCCACTATCAGCTCCTGCCATATTCTTCTCATAGGACTGGTAATTGCTTCTAAATTCACCACAACTTTGAAAAGGAAATTTCAGCAGTTTAAAACAATTCCCAATCAGGGTTGATACCCTCAACCACAATATCGTCTTTTCAATTCCCAAATCCTGAATTTGAGCACGGGAACCCTCTCTCTGAATACAGACGTTGTGAGGCTATCCTTTTAATATTGTTGGTGTATGAAAGAAGACTACCTACTGTAGCTTTGAATTTTGTAAATAAAGAACTCAAGAATTGGTCTCCTGTGGAGTCATTCAAGTCAATGCAATGGCATGGGAAGGCAAAGTCACTGAATTTGTCAGTATAAACGTGAGCCCAAGTCCATCAATGGCGTGGGAAGGCCAATTGTTGTCCACTCTTTCCCTACACCTGTGAATTGTCCAATTCCCCCACTTGAATTCCCCTTTTCAACTTTTCTGGCGTTGGACAGTTTGGAACTCTCTTGTGGCAAGATCTGGGCATCAACGATCCACTCAACGGCCTCACAATTAAACTTTAGAGCATAATTTCTTACGGTCTACCCCAACATTGTCCTAATAACAATTTCTGCAACCTGTAATTCAAAGCTACAAAGCTAGTGAGGTTGTTTTTTTTTCAACTTAAGAAATGGAGCTTGAAGTAACTCAGACATATCTAGTTTTGCTTGTGATTGGACCATCAAATCTGTGAAGTTCAACCCTCCCCACATCCTCTAAACTAATTGAGAAGTAAACTAATTGAGAAGTAGGCCTACTGGCTTGTGGTTGATCAAGAATAGTGGTTTATTAAGAATAATGGAAGCAATGATGCAAAGCTGCATCACATGATCCAGAAATTTCCCTGAATATAAATACTCAATAAAGAATATAAAGAATAACGATATTCAAACAATGTAGTGCAGAAAGCACATATAATTTGTTCACCTAAGACTTCAAATTTGATCTACCGATTCCTGGCCCATCATTATCATCATTTTCAGGTATTGCATCCAAAGAAATGCATCGAATCCATTTCCTACGAGGTAGCAAGTGCACCATCTTGGTCAAAACAATGGGCTGACCCAAGCCTTTCCCAGCCACATAAACTTCGAGAAACGGTGCACTCAGACCTGAAAGCACTCCAGCCTTGCTCAATAGAATATAAGAAGATCCGACAGATATTGCAAAAGGTACATTCCATGGTCTAGACCTTTTTCCTAGCCTTGGGATTTTCCAAAGCCAGGCTCTCAAAATTCCCTGTAACAAGGAGCTCGCCTCTATGATGGCGCTCAAAGGGCAAGCCCTCATTAGTGCGCAGATTATTTCATTAAATTATATATTGCCAACAAGCCATGTTGAGGCACATAACACCATCGGATCTAATACAATAATCCCAGCAATCCGTCACAACAAATCGGTCAATACCAGAGATGAGAGGACATCACACGATAGTAAACACAATTTTTTTAATAAATAAACGCCTGTACAGAACTGATCAGAATATCCATTTGATAATATGCAGGCATATCCAAAACCCCAAAAAAGCAAAATAAGGTTTTCAATCTCTAAACGGCAGGAAAAACACAACTTTATAGAAAGGGCAAGAACAGCATGATCCATCGATGTAACCACAAGATGACGGAAAAAGAAAAAAGCCCAAACCTCAAGATCGTTCAAAACCCTCTATTCGTGTAGATGCGATGCAGAAAGCAAAATGGCAAAGAATACTTTTACTTTATTGTGGGCAGTGAATGGGTAGCTAGAAAAAACCTAGGAAAGAAAAACCCAGATCCGGATTGATTTGCTTACCTTCGCAGATCCATCTGCGGGACGTCCTCCATGCGGGCGGAAACCTTGAGATCCATCTGCGGAAAAGGAAACAGCAGTAGTGGCACAGGCGTTGCCGGTGGCAACAAGTGCGGAGTGAAGACGACGCCCGAAGGAACGACCTTTAACTCCTCTTCCTAGCCTTAAATTGATTGGTTGATCTTCCTGCATAACTCCCTTCTTCTTCACCGACTTCGAGCCAAATAGATGTACCCCTTCGATTCAGAAAGCGCAGCGTTACAGAGGCAGAGCTCTCCTCAGCCTTCCTGGAAGAAAATATTTATATGTATGTGTATATATATTTATGTATAAATGTTGTCTAAATATATTTATTTATAAATAGATTGGATTCAATCCAGGAGGAGAAGAATCCACGGAGCGAAGAAAAGGGCTCCAGAGGCTCAACATCTAGATGTGCATGTCCCTGAACACCACCCCCATCATAAGCCTGAAAAGTGTTCCGTATTCTTTCAATGAGATGAGCTGCAAGTGATTCACATGCCTTTCTAATGCTCCTTTCCTGTGCTGTTTCAATAAGAATGAGACCATCCGCTGGCTTGTTGCCCTTAATTGTGGCATAAACTGTATCCTGCTCGTTACGGGCACGCAGAATGTCAGGAGTTGCATCTTGCCCACTGCCAACCCTCACTCGCTGTGCATCCCTTGCTTGATCAACATAACGATGAAGTCGTCGCTGATATTCTGCAAAAATCTTGCATGTTTCTTCACACCGCTGGTCATAAGCTTCAAGCATTACCTGCTTATGCCTAATACAAAAGAAGAAGAAAAAATAACAGTCAAAAGGCGATACTTCAATGAAAACTTTAGAAATAATTTTAAAATTTGAGCGAAGTTCCTTAATGTTCTTCACAGTATATATTATCCAGTTAAACTTGATTTCAATGTTATTGCACGAAATTATTCCTGTTTGACAAAATGAAATTCAGCCACACACTGCCTTACGAGTAATAGATCATTCCCTGTGATATATTACATCAGGAATTTTGGAGCATAATGAGTAACTCTGGGATCAGGTATAATCAGTTCGTTTATTCCGTATTTATCATTAAGGAGCTTAAAAATAGCACAGTGTCAAGCCCCTTCTGAACCTATCGCATTAATTAGCATATTCGAAACCAGGATATTCCTAATATGTAACAGAATAACTTAATGTAAACAAGCTGCAAGATCCACAAAACTAATTTGATACACAGGCTTTTCAGAAGACTGCCTTACGAGTAATAGATCATTCCCTGTATGATTTTCCTGCTACATGCACTTCGACCCCTTGACGTCATGGCCAATGACAGATCCGCCAAAGATTTCATGGTTCGACTTCAGGCGGTGAGGTTCGTCTGGCATTCGAATTTTCGACTTTCCCATGGTGCAGCGACGCCACCAGGCGGCTCAAATATCTCCGTTGAAAAGCGACTCTGCATGCCCCTTCTTGCCCACATCCAGAAGGCTGTTGCCAAAACGGTTTGCAATTCAAATCAATGGCCGAGCAGAAGCTAATCGTCTAACACAAGATCCAAAGGCGCAAACAGAGGACACGTAATCAGGTGAAGGAGTTCGTTTCATAGGGAAACGCCTTACGGCGTAAAAATACTTTGAAAAATACCTTTTCATGGTGAAAAATAAACAAATTTACCATTTATTTACCCAAAAAACCTATAAAAAGGGGTTTTACCAATTCATTTTTACCATTTTACTGTTGAGGAGAGAAAAAGGGCTTTTGGCAAGAAACTTCCCGTGGACATTGCGGAGAATCCGACCGTCGAAATCGAACGCCGTCTCATCAGGTATTCTACAACATCCTCCTCTTCATTTCCATCTGTTTAGAATTTGTGTTTAGGCCCTAGTTTCATTTTCTGGAGGCTTTGGGGTTTCAAGGTCCGCCTTTCGGGGTACACAGGTGCTCCACTGGTGACCCGCGTACCCCGACATTTTCTCAGTTGGGAAAATGCCGGGCGTACGCACCTTGCCTTAAGGGAACCCGCGTACCCACGCTCTGTTCCTAAAGGCGGGGTGCGTACCCCGCAAAACGAGTTTTCAAACCCCAATTTCTTCAAAATGGACCAAAATTTTTTGATTTCATTGACTCTAACAGATGTTTTTTGGTGTGTAGATTGCCCACCATGCTTGATTGGTGTGAGAGAGAGCACGAAGATGTTGATTTGGCCACCATTAATCATCAACCGTCCATTGATGCTTTGAAGGCATGCGGCCTTTACAAATACTGGGCCATACCTGGCATGAGGGCCCAGGTGCGCTTTCTAGAGTGGCTGGTAGAGAGATGGAACGTCCAGGACCAGTGCTTTTACATTGGAGGGCATGAGCTCGAGATAGAGCTCTCAGATATTTACTTTCTCACTGGTTTGCCCAAGAGGGGCGAACACTTGACTCTGTCCGGGACTAGGCCGGGTGGCCAGTCCATTGCTAGTCTCCGACTAGAGTGGTGCAACACGCAAAACCAGGAGAAGGGGATAGAGATCAAAACTATATCCCGCCCTGAACTTATGGTCATTGCTTTTACAGTTACCAGACTTTGCGGGGCTGCTGCTTTGCACATTGCCACTGGATCCCAGATGCGGATGGCGATTGATTGCTATCGAGGCACCATTTTCAACTGGTGTGATGCTGTGTTGGCTAACGTAAAAAGCCAACTGACTAAAGCCAAAAACGGACAGCTGAATACCTTTAGTTATGGGACCTTAGTTGTGAGTTTTGCTTTAGAGAGGGTTGCGATGCTGATCCCACAGCATCTCACTGTTGAGGCTGGACTTCCCCGAGAGCCCAAATTGACGCGATGGGTTGTGGTTATGGCCCGTCATCCTGACGAGAGCACGGAGGTTGTCTGATTTAGACCGGAGTACTTTCACTGGTTAGAGGACTAGGTATTTTTGATACAGGATTTTCCTTATGCCGGAGTTGATTTTCGTGGAGATCCAGACATGGTTCTTCCACCAGGAGAACAATGGGATGACACAGGTAATTCATTTTTCACAAGTTTTTAAATTATCTATTTTTTTGTTTTTTATATTGTCTCAAAACTGACAGTAATAATTTTCAAAATGCAGATGTAGGCCCACGTCGTCCAGCCAATCTCCGGCCTTTCGAGAGGACACTACCAGTTGCAGCGGCGCCGGCCCCACAGGACGAGGCCACAGAGACCTTAGCTGAGTTGGAACAAGACCTAGAGCGTCTGACAGCAGATATACCACAGACTACTATAGACGATATTCCTATCAGGCTTCAGCGCTACGTAGTCGTAGTCCCAGGACCTTTTAGAAGGTTCTTGTGTAGGGTAGCTCGTGCAGTGGTGTCGTATAGAGAGCATCACCAGTGATTGGATGGTCGTTTTTGTAGACACATGCGACATTTTGGTTTTTTGTACTTATCATTTTTGCCGATCATAAGGTGTTTTTCAACCTATGATCGAAGACGATGTATTTTTGACACACTCCTATCTATATATATCATTATTACCGGCTTATCTTGTTAAACATGTGTGATGAAATGTTTTTAAATTTACATGTATGATTATTGCAAATGTCTGTCTAACATTCGAGAAGCAATTGCATCTGCTAATGTATTTAAAGACCTTGGAATATGCTGATACTCAATGTAATCAAATTCATGTTCCAAGAGACGCACTCTCAAAAATAACCTTAATAACACTGGATTTCTAATGGCATATGCTCTATTAAGTTGTAATACAATGAGTTCAGAATCTAACCTCACTATCAAACTCCAAATCCCAAATGAGATAGATTCAGACAATAACTCAATCACTGCACTGTACTCTGCAATGTTGTTTGTTGTTTGACCGAGGCTTACCCCATGCATAGAAACTAACTCGTCAGAGGGCGAATAGATAACCCAAGCTGCGGAAGAGATATTCCGTGTACTACGACAAGCACCATCAGCAAATCCAATGTATGTTTGGAGAGGCATCGACATCTGCAAACATCAAGCGTAAAACCAAGATAAGCAGAATAACGACGAAAAACACTCTCTAAGCTAAGCACACTGTTTAAACTAACAAACACGCCAGCTAGAAAGAAAAACGTAACCTAACTAAAATCTCCATACCCATAATTTAAGCATAATACCTCTTTAGGTAAATTCCATTTCTGGGTTTACCCAAAGAGTCCCCGTCAAAGTCAACCAGCTCATAGGCCCCTTTTGCTAGCTTTCGCTTGACAATATAGGGCCCATGCCACATAGGAACGAATTTTCCAGCACCTAATTTATCGTTAGCTTGATCATATAATAGCACTAGGTCTCCTTCCAAAAAATTTCGAGGGGTCACATTTCGATCATACTGAGCTTTCATACGTTTTGCATGAGTCTCGATCGCCAATGCAGCATCACGTCGAGTCTCATCTAATTGAGCTAAGTATAATAAATGCTTCTCCTCTTCGGAAGTAGCTGGAAGTAATTCGACAGCCATTTGAAGTGATGGGATTTCGCATTCAATGGGCATCACAGCTTCCAAACCATAAACTAGTTGGAAAGGAGTGAACCCTGTTGATGTTTTCACTGAGGTTCGGTACGCCCAAAGCGCAGAAAATAACATGTTGTTCCAATTCGACCGATGAATACCAATGATTCGTCGGATCATGATAACTAAAACTTTGTTGATGGACTCAACCAGACCATTCGCTTGTGGATAATAAGGAGTTGAGCTATCGTGACGCAAACCAAGCTGGCCTGTAAGTTCTGTCATCATAACGTTTCAAAAATGGCGCCCATGGTCAGTGATTATCGCTTGTGGGACACCAAACCTAGCAATAATGTGATTGAATATGAAAATTGCAGTTGTCTTGCCGTCTGCCTCGAATGTAGGCATCGCCTCGGCCCACTTAGTAAAATAATCTACCGCAAGGATGATATACGCATGCCCCCTGGCTGAGTGAGGGTTACATGTAATAAAATTGATACCCCATTTGGCAAAAGGACCAACGGCAATTATAGGGTGGAGAGGAGCAGGTGGAGCGCGCATCTTGCGATCAAACACTTGACAGTTGTGGCATTTCCGGACCGCAGTAATACAATCTTTAAACAAGGACGGCCAAAAGTAGCCAGCACGCAATATCTTTTGGGTTGTGGCATACCCATACATATGACCACCACATGCTCCAGAGTGACAGTCATAGAGAACCCTTTCAGCTTCCTGGTGAGTTAAACAACGTCGAAAAACCAAGTCCGCCCCACGGCGATAAAGAGTATCTCCAATAATTTTGTATTGTTGGGACTGGAATCGAATTTTTCGACGATCCGACTTTGAAACTTCGGGCCGAAAGGATTGGGTCTGGAGATAGATGATGATATCCCCATACCACGGATCTAAAGTGCTGATGAGAAACAAAGATTCGTCCGCAATGGGTTCCTCTGCCACAGTTTCTGTGTCAACACGCGGGAAGTCACACATTAATTCTGCAAAAACTAAGGATTTCTTAGACTTAGATTTCTCAAAATCCAAGTCGAACTCTTGCAGGATAACGATCCATTTAGAGTACTTGCCCCCTAGCAATTGTTTAGTCAAAATGTAGATCATAGGGTTGCAATTTGAAATGACTGTAGTTTTACGGAGAAGAATGTAGTGACGAAAACGTTGGACAGCTTGAACGGCTGCCAATGCCAATTTCTCCACATGTGAATATTTGAGCTCAGTTGGATTTAATGTCCGACTAAGGTAATATATCACATGTTCCGTTCCAAATTCGTCTTCCTGAACTAAGACCATTCCAATGGTTCAATGAGCGGCGGCGAGGTACAAAAAGTAATCCTGGTTGTAGTTGGGAGGATGCAGCAACGGTGCATGGGTCAACGCGTGCTTGAGTGCATCAAAAGATTTCTGAGCTATCTCATCCCAAGAGAATTGAGCGTTCTGTTTCAACAACCGGGTAAAACCCTTTGTAATCTCGGCGTAGTTAGAAATGAATCGGTGTAAAAAGTTTGCTTTCTCCTGCAAACTTTGGAGTTGGCGAAGACTCGAAGGAGGAGGCAATTTGATGATAGCTTCTACCTTCGAGGGATCAACGCGAATGCCGGCTTTTGAAACTACAAATCCCAGCAATCGTCCCACTTCTATACAGAAGACACATTTGTGTGGGTTCAACCGAATACGATAATGCCTACACCTCATGAAGATTGCGCGTAAATGGACAAGGTGATCAGCTCGATGTAATGAATGAGCGGGCAAATCATCGAGATACGGTTGCACAATGTGTTTGATGTCATGAAACGCATAAGACATTGCCCTTTGAAAAGTGGCTCCGATGTTCTTAAGCCCAAAGGGTAATTTGCAATAAGAAAATGTCCCCCATGGACAAATGAAAGCCGTTTTTGGTTGGTCGGCAGGTAGAATATTGATTTGGTTGTAACCGGAAAAACCGTCCATAAAGGAAAATATTTCACTGCCGGCACAATCATCAATTATTTGATCGATATAGGGTGTGGGGTAGTTGTCTTTGGGACAAGCTCGATTAATATCCCTATAGACGATACAGATTCTTATTGTTCCCTATTTTTTGTTAACCGGAACAATATTCGATACCCAATCCGTTAACGGGATCGGATAAATGAAACCTGCTTTCAACAACTTCTCAACTTCTGCTTTAATTGCAGCCGCTTTTCGTGGGTGAATCTAACGCAAACGTTGCCGGACAGGTTTAGCGTCCGGGTAAGTCTTGATCTCATGGACAACAATCGCGGAATCAACTCATGGCATTTCTTCATAGGACCAGGCAAACACATCATGGAATTCTTGAAATAGGGCCTTGTATGTCTGAATTTCATCATCTGAACATGAGGCACCTATATGAATGTGCTCAACAATTCCGGGCTTGACTGAAATGTCAATGGGAATAGTTCGAGAAATGTTTCCCAAATTCAGCTCTGAATCAGGATGTTTCATTGGATTTTGAGCTTCTTTGACATATTCAGCTGTAAAGATTGATGAGAAATCGTTTTCAAAATGATCATCCTCAGGTAAAAACGAAGATCTGTGATGGAGATCTTCCCATGGTAAATCGTCTACACACAGGACTTCACAAAGTTGTTTGTCAGATGACACAACTTCGGGAAATGCTATTAACTCCGAGGTTGACGTGAAAAGTGATTCCTCACGGACCACATTCATTTGGTGGATTTTGGTTGAACGCGGGTCAGTAAAAGACTGCACGGCTTCATAAGCAATTTCATATGGACTCAAAGGCATAACATCACCAAATGAGTCTATCTCAGATTCAGAAGGAACGATCCAAGGATCGTCATAAACAATGGTGTCTGAAGTAATCATATGAATAGATGCAAATGAAGACAAGGCGTTGATTGGAGGAAAAGGAAAAGTTCCCAGTAAACCGGCATCTTTAACTAAACCTACTCCAACATCCTTATAAGGGATAGTCGTTTTACCGACATGCTGGATACTCTCTGAAGAGGCTGGGTCGGATGAAAAGTAAGCCAGCTAGTCTATTGTTACAATCTTACCATTATATGGAAACTTTATTACTCTGAAGACCGATGAAACGACTGCTGTCATAGCGTAAGACCAACTTCGACCCAAGAGAAGGTTGTAGTCTAGAGGGGCATCAACCACCTCCACATCCAGACTAACGGTTTTTCCTTCAACCCCTATAGGCAAATCCTGTAGAATGCCAAATGGATGGAACCCACGGCCATCAAAGGCCTTAAGAATCGTCGAGGATTGATTTAGTGAAGGAGAACCAAGCGATCTCCAGCACTGTATCGACATAATACACGTGGAAGCTCCCTCATCAATTACAGTCCAATGAATAGGCCTGTTTTTTACTATCACTGGGATCTGGAAAGCCATTTGATGAGGTAAACGCGGTGTACTATTTTCTAGATCAAAGATTATTAGGTTCGAGTCCTGAACATCAACAGCTCCTATAGCCGACAAAAGTAATTTGCGTTGTGCTGGGCATGATTGCAGCACTTCCAAAGCCGACATTGTTGAGGGTGAAACAGCTAAATCCTCAACAATGTTGTAATTCTGGGCCGCTCTCGCATGTGGATTGAAAGTAGACCTTCGAAGTACACCCTTGGCGGGCGGTTTGATTACTAAGTCCGGGTTAGGCTTCTCGATCTGTAGTGGATCAGAACCGGGAGTTGAGGTTGATGGATTAGAATGAGAAGATTCTGCTTCTTTGCCATCAACAGGACTTTTACTACCATAATCTTGTGATCGAGTTGCAATCCTTACATGAGACATCATCAATATGGGTTCCTCACTGGCACTCGAGGAAGAACCTATCATCTTACTCTCCTGCTTTGGAAATGGATCTTTCAAAACAGCAGGAGTTGGGGAACCCTTGACGATTTTCACAACCTCGGCCCGATGAGGGCAATCTCTTGTAAAATGATCCTCTTCACAAATAAGACAAGGATATCGAGGTTTGCATTTTTCGTCATTGGTTTCCGACTTTTCAGTTTTCTCCTTTGGAGTTTTGTCTGCTTTATTCTTCTTCTTACCTTTCTTTTTCCCACTGGATTTTGATTTCGCCGTAGATGACTCTACAGCGTGAATATCAGCGGAAACTTCAGCAGAAGATTCTCCTGTCGGGGAGTCTGGTAAGGTTATAATGGGCGAAGAATTCTTTGAAGACTTCTTCTTGCTTTTAGTGTTCACCGTACCAATCATACCATCAGCGGCATGAGACCCCAAAGGAGCAGCAGCGATTTGATTTGACTTAGGAAGATCTGGGATCTTTTCGTGTAATGTACCTGACTGAGTGTAAACTAAGTCAAGGTACTGCGCTTGAGCAATCACTTGCTCCTCAGTACTACTCCGGCCTTAGCTACGTCTTCAGTAATCTTCGGTAACAATGATTTAACAAACCATTCAGCTAAGATTTGATCCGGGATCAAAACTTTCACTAATCGTCTTCGACGTCTCCATTCATGAATATGATCGGAAATATAAGTGGACGTCGATTGTTTTAATGAAGTTAGTAACTCCGTGCCGTTATCATATCTGACCGGCAACTAAAAATGAGTTAAGAACGAGGTAGCTAACTGGCTAAAATTATAAAAAGAGGCCCGTGGTAACTCAATGTACCACTTGGCCGCGAGACCAATGAGAGTACGCTGGAAAAGACGTAAGCGGATCGAATCATCCGAGATGGAATTAGAGGCACACCAGAGGTGGTAAGTCATCACATGATTCGACGGGTCCTCTCCAGACTTACCTTCGAACTTGGGTATGTCACTGGGCAACTTATTTGGCATTGGCAGCCAAAACGGAAGATAATTTATTGGATCGTTCGACAAGTCTGGTAAATCCAAAGTTGCGATAAACGGTAATTGCCGATTAGGATCCCTAAAACTCTGGGTCACGAGACCAGTCCCAGGAGGAGGATATCCAGGATAACTAGGAATAGGAATCGCGTTTGGGATATTGTATCCTCCCGGAAAACCAGGATTAACCGGACCGTACTGGGGTTGTTGATAAGTGTACCCAAGATACGGTTGATACTGGTAAACTGGCTGCTGGACAGCAGGCCCGTATTGGTATTGTCCCTGGTACGGTTGATAAGCGAATTGTGGTTGACTAGTGACAACCATACTTAAACCAGGTTGTCCTACAGGCATCTGAACCGTAGTTTGAATCGTGGATCCAGACGATGGTAAAGATGTCTGAGGAGTAGTTACAGAGATAGTAGAAACCGGAGCTGTCAATACTCTAGAAGTAAGTGTGGTAGATTGAACAGATGTTGCGGTAGTTGCGGCAGTCGTTTGAGATGGAATACTAGGCGCAATAGGCCCAGACTGAGAAACTACCGAAGGTACAGAAGTTTGAACATTAGACTGGACTGGTTGCTGGGGTGAACCAGAAACTAGGGGTTGTCCAGTTTGAGATGACAACTGTACACTTGGCTGCAATGCCTGTTGAACTTGCGATGGATCCCACACTATGTTCATGCCGGGGTATTGACCCATAACAGGTTGAGGATATTGAGATCCATAACCGGATTGAGGGTAGGATTGATAATTGAAAGGTACATTTCCCGTACCTTGAACATAAGATTGACCTTGGGGTGGTTGATAACCTTGACTCGAGTACTGACCTTGAGGTAGATACCCTTGAGGTAAGTACTAATACTGGGGTTGACCTTGAGGTATAAATTGATACTGAGGTTGACCTTGGGGTACATATTGAGGCTGGGGTTGACCTTGAGGAATGTACTGCACCACGGGTACATACTGTCCTTGAGGTTTCCCCCCAAACACAATTTGTGTACCTTGAGGTTGCCCCCCAGGTGTTAATTGAGGCTGACCCCCAGGCGGTAACTGGCCACCTTGAGGTTGAGAACTGGGAATTGAACCTGACATCATGTAAATGTCTCCTATGCCCAACGGTTTATTACCATTGTTTCCAGTTAATGACCCATGTTCAATGGGTTGAGGAGATGCTCCCGCAAAAGTACCAGAAAGTGACTGATACCCAGAGAGAACAGAAGGACCGCCGTACAAGAAAGTTTCAGGCGATTGAGTAAACATGGACGACTGACCAGACATATTTACAGGAGTATAAATACCTCCAGGTGGATAAGGGGTACGAGGTGGAGAAAAACTTGACCTTGAGTTGTCCAAATAATTAGTTAACGAAAGATACCAAGTAGTACTTCTAGGTGGACTGTAAAAAATGGATTCACGCTCCCTTAGATCAATAGTAGGTTGATCTTCAAGGATAGGGATGCCTATTTCTTCTTCTAGAGCAAGTTCTTCAATAGCTATCAAACCAGAAGGAAGATTTTCGGTGATGACTCTTTCTACCCTAGGTGAATCAGGAGCACTAGAAGTTGGAGTAACAGGTTCAGATATCTCAGGTTCTTCGCCTATATCACTAGTAGATGAAAAACTACCAGCAAGCTCAGAAACTACAATAGCTTCGGGATTATAACCTGTTTCTAGACTTTGGTAATCAGGATGAACTACCAATGAAGACTCTCCTTCTTCAGGTGAACCTACTTTACTGCCACTAGGAGTTACAAGGACTTTCAAACCTTCGTAATGACTCGGGACGTCTTCGGGAGGTTGGCCCCGAAGTCTACGGGACTTCCTCAACAAATCGGCCACGGTTACAATCTCAGGAGACTGGCCCCGAAGTCTACGGGACTGTCTCGGTAATTCAGCCACAGTTAAAAACTTTTAACTACTGCACACGCAAACAAAGTAAAATCTCAAAGAAAACCGCCTAAAGTCTCTAAAGAAACAAAAAAATTCGAATCACACGCCTAAAGAATCTAGGGCGTCAAACCATACACAAACAGTAGCCTTTCGGACCGAAAACACTAGTTGGTGATGAAGTCCAACATCGCCGAATTCATTACAGAAGTGGCGGGTGGAACAGTTACCCCGGCAACCTGCTTAATGAATAGACCGGCACAAGTTCCTCCACTTTAACCATCTCGAGTGAAGTGAACCCCCCGGAAAATCCAAGTGAGTCTAGCCGACGTCTGTTCCAGGTACAGTGGGATCTTCCCTCCACCGTCACCTTGGGTAGAATCCTAAAGATAATGGTCACTAAGGTCACCAACAGCAACAAATATACCTAGGGGAACAGTCTACGATCCGATAGCACGCAAGGGCAGAGTATCAAGCTCAATCCCCTTGCCGGCTCCTTGACAATAATCTGAGGTTTACCGACAAGTGACCCCAGGCTCCTCGACAATAATCCGAGGTTTACCGTTTGTAGTACGTGCGTATCTGGCGTCATTCCCAATGAAGGAGGATTGATCCCCTCACTGGTTCGGACACGATCTCGTGCTTCTCCCTTAAGAGGAGCTTTCCCAGAGCATAAATGTAACAGCTGGATTTATCCTACCACAAGATGAGCTACTTGTTTGGTTTTGTTGTCTTGGAGAGTTAATTACTCTCCTACTCCAAGACACTAGCCTGATCTATATTGGTGTTTCAGAGCCCTAGTAAATAAAAAGTGACTAAGTTAATTTTACTTTAAGCGTTAATTTTTATGGCTTTTCTTTAGGACAAAAGGTAGTGGAGATGAAACTGATGGTGTGTAGACTCGACTCAAATCCACTAAAAAGATGCACCTAGGATGATTTAAACTATTTTTTTTTTTTAAATGAATTCCCTAGCTAAGAGAGTTGGAGGATGCAAAATTGATATAAAGACAACCTTCTTGGCAACGAAAATCAAAGAAACAATATCTTTATCTTTTCCAAAGCATACAACACATGACTACTAATTATTTCACGAAAACTCCTTTCTCTTTTCAAAAACTTCAAATGCCACTAAAACAAACTTTCCTTCAAAAGAGATTTTTGTATTTTTTTTTAACAAAGCATGTAAAACTACTTAACAAAAATCAAATTTAAAAAATCTATAACAAGCAAATCAGTTTTACCTAAAAGAAAATCTAATGAGGCAAAAGCCTACAAAGTATAATTCCAGGATGTTTTACTCGGTTACAATTCAACCAAGGACTAGCTCATGCAGAATCATAAACCAGTCAAAAACAAAAATCAAAATCTTTTGTTCTTTTTCTTAAGAATGAAATTCACAACTTTAACAAACAAGCTTTCTCGAAATTCCGCAAAGAGACAACACAAAGGTAGGTTTCTCACATAGGTGGATTTTACGAAAGGTCTGACTCCTAAGAAGACTGAAAAGACCAGGGATATCCAAGGTTTCACAACTTCTAAAGCCAAAGTCACTACAGGACCAATGCAAAAATCAAACCCTAGGGCTAGAACTTCTATGAATTTCACTAAAACCCTTGACACTAAAGAAACAAGCTTAGATGAGGACTTCTGACAGGTAACCAGTGGATCTGGGCAGCAAAAACAAATTATAAACAAAATCTAAGAGGCAAAAAGGAAAAAATTGAAATTTTCTCAACTTTTGACAGGGTACGCAGGCAGCCTGTTTGCACAGGTGCGTGTACGCTCTGTGTACAAAGCTGCAGTGCATACAGGTACGCACTGTGCTTAACGCAGAGGGTGCGTACTGCTAGCAAAACCAAGAAAAATAAAAACTAACTTAACCCTAAGCTATTCCACCCAAATTCACAGTCAATCAGTCAAAAACCAGAAAGAAATCGACTTTTCTCAAATCAAAGTATCAAAAAAGAGAAATCAATCAAATCCATGGATTCCCCAGTATGGTCGCCATTTTGTCAAGCGGAAAGAGTCAAATTTGTGGACAAAACTGACCTCCCTAGAAGCTAAGGCTTTCTAGTGACAAACAAGACAATTAAGCACTATCTTTCCCTAAATATGCATTTAGAATACAAGCAACCAGGTGTTTAAAGCATACCTTTAGTCCAACGCTGTTTGTAGTAGTCCAGCCTCTCCGATCCAGATGAGCTCCTCCTTCTCTTTGAAACCTGCATTCACTAATAATCAAACGATTACATAGCACCTGAATAACTCATAAAATAAAACATATTCATCATAAAGACCAAAGAATATATGAAACAAATTATATATAACAACTTGTTGAGAAAAATGAACTTAATTGTATTAAGTGGAAACAAAAGAAACCATTACAACCAGTGCCTTGGCGTTGTGCAGGTCCCTCCCAGGGTCCAGCAAGAGTTCTCCTTTACTTTGATCAGCTCACCCACTTCCAAATGAAGCTAAGAAAGGATGGGAATCTCTCCTCTCAAGCTCTATAAGGGAGTCCTAATTTCAGCAGCATCTACCCTTAGGAATGTTCAGCTTTCAACCTCCCCTCCCTCTGGCCCAATGCCTGTATTTATAATGCTTTGGAGGAAGTTAATCAGGTCCACCATCAATGGGATAAGCCCCTCTTTGAATGGGATAGCTCCCCTCTTGATGGGATAAGTTCCTCTTTCATAGGGATACATGAACCATCTGGAGGCGCTCAATACACGTCAAACAAACTTCTAGAATGTTCTAGAATCGACCACAAGTAACTTTTTTGAAGTAAAACTCGCGCATTTTGACCTTTACAGGAGTACGCACCCACCCCTTTACAGACAGAGCGTACAAGTACGCAGGTATTGTGAACTTGGGGTGCGTACACGCAGGTAAGGTTAAGAGAAACTGCGTAACCAGAGTTAATTGACTTTTTAAGGACTTTCTCTCTTTCTTGGAGTTTGACATGAGGAGCAGAGGTATGAGACTTGCCAAGGAGGATAGTATGACAGTTGATGGAGCCATACTAACTGCAAATAGTCATGGTGACAAATTTTAGTGTAACAGCGTCCAAAACCATGGACCAAAAACCATAGGTAGGTTCGACCAACCTAATATAGGGTCCAAAAAAAAATTTCCTGGGGTGCTGCCCCGGACCCTGTAGAGGGGGGCTACTTGCCCCCCTCAAACCCCCTATACAGGGGGGGCTGTCGCCCCCCATGTGATGCCCCCGTTGCACAATCGGCACAACGAAGGGGGGGCCTCTGCCCCCCCCCCCCCTCTAACCCCCTGGTTCACTACGTAGGTTAGTTGTGGAAAGAATATAACACAACCCAACATTCTCCCACTTGTTGTTTTCTTTCCACAGAGGGCCACAGGAGAGCTTAGTCATTTATCCAGCCCTGAAATGCTCATTGTTTCTCTACACCAAGGGAACTTCTCAAAGCTCACAAATTTTGTCAATGCATCTACAGTATTCTTCAAAGTGTCCACCTTTACCAGCAACACCTTTTTGTCTTCTATCATATCCCTCACAAAGTGATACTGAACATCAATGTGCTTTGTCTTTGAATGGTAAGTAGGGTTCTTTGCCAAGAAAATTGCACTTTGGCTGTCAAATTCTATCCTTATATCTCCCTATATTAACCCCATACTTGAACACAATCTTTGCAACCAAACTGCTTCCTTGCTTGCATGAGTGGCTTCCATGTATTCTGCCTCTGTAGTTGATAGTGCCACTACAAATTGTTTCTTACTCATCCAACTGACTGCACCTCCAAATAGGTTAAACACATACCCACTCGTAGATCTTCTCTAATCTAGATCTCTAGCCCAGTCTGCATCAACAAAGCCATGAATATCCAACACTCTGTCCAATCCTGGTCTTCCTTGGTAGCACAAACCATAATCACTAGTGCCACGCAAATACCTGAAAACCCGCTTCACCGTTGTCCAGTGCTCCTTCCCTGGTTTTGACATAAACCTGCTCAATACTCCCACTACATGTACAATGTCTGGTCTAGTGTAGACCATTGCATACATCAGGATACTGACTGCACTTGCATATGGAACACAGGACATATCCTCTTCCTCTTCTTGTGTCTTGGGACACTGTTCAGCAGATAACTTTACACCTACAGGAATAGGAACCTTCACCGGTTTACTATCTTGAATATTAAATATCTGCAATGTTGTTTCGACACACTTCCTCTGGTTTAACTAGAGCTTCCTCTTTGCCCGATCTCTTTTAATTTCCATGCCCAAAATATAGTTTGCAGCACCAAGATCTTTCATGACGAATTTGGAGGACAATTGGGTCTTCAAATCCTGGATAATTTCTTTGTCATTTCCAACCAGCAACATATCATCCACATACAAGACCAGATAAATAACACGTTCACAATTTAATTTAAAATACACACAGTGATCTGCTCTGCTTCTGGTGAAGCCAAGTCCCCGTATAAATGTATCAAATTTCTGATACCACATCCTTGGTGACTGTTTTAACCCATACAGAGACTTCTTTAACTTGCATACCAGTTCTTTCTTACCCTTCACCGCAAAGCCTTCATGTTGCTTCATGTAGATCTCCTCTTCCAGATCCCCGTGAAGAAATGATGTCTTCACATCCATCTATTCTACCTCAAAATCAAAAGTAGCAACACCAGATAAAACTAACCTAATAGAAGTTACCTTGGCAACAGGAGAAAAAATATCACCAAAATCAATTCTCGGCACCTGGGAATAACCTTTTGCTACCAACCAAGCTTTGTATTTCTCCACCTTTCCTTCTGCATTTGTCTTCTTCTTGAACACCCATTTGTTGTCAATGGGTTTCCTTCCAGCCAGAAACTCCACCAGATCCCAAGCCTCATTTTTGTGCAAAGATGCCATTTCATCAACCATGGCCTCTTTCTATAGTTTTCCATCCTCTAAATCTACTGCTTCCTTCACAGTTCTGGGATCATCATCAGTAATAGATAAAGCAAAATTTGAACAAAAAGCAGATGGATTATACCTTTCTGGCTGTCTTCTTTCTCGAACTGATCTTCTTACACCCGGAGTTTGTCACTCTTCATCTTCTGATTCATCCTCTGCTGTAGATTATGATTCTTCCTCCTTTAGCTCAAACTATATCTTCTCAAGTTCCTTTGGTTGGACTTCATGTTTAATAACATCTTTCACATCTCTGAAAACCACATCTTGGTTGTACACAACCTTCCTTGTTGCTAGCTTCCAAATCTTATAACCCTTTAAACCATCCTTATACCCAATAAATGTGCACTTTTCATATTTACTATCCAACTTGCTTCGTTTCTCCTTTGGAACATGTACATATGCATCACATCCAAATACCCTCAGATGTGAAAGCGAGGGTTTCTTACTAGTCCATACCTCTTATGGAGTCTTGTCCTCCAATGCTGATGAAGGTGATCTCTTGACCAGGTAACATGCTATCTCCATCGCCTCTGCCCAGAATTCCTGTCCTAACCCGACACCACTAACATGCTTCTTGCCCTTTCCATCAACGTCTTGTTCATTCTTTCTGCAATTCCATTTTGTTGAGGTGTATATGGAGTAGTCTTCTGTCGTGCTATACCACACTTCTTACAGAATTCTTCAAATTCCTTACTTCAAAACTCTCCACCGTTATCTGTCCTCAGCACCTTTATCTTCTTCTCTGTCTGGTTTTCTACCAAAGCCTTAAATTCTTTAAACCTGTCAAAGACTTCAGATTTCTTCTTAAGGAAATATATCCATGTATTCCTTGAGAAGTCATCTATAAATGATACATAGTACATAGACTTACACAGTGATGGAACATTCATAGGTCCAAACACATCATTGTGCACAAGCTCTAATATTTGTTTCGCCCTCTTACCACCAGAGGGGAAACTCACCCGATTTTGCTTCCCATATACACAATTTTCACAGAAATCAAAATCCAGAGATATATTACTCATACCTTCTACCATACCTTTACCATGAAGTATTTGAAGGCCCTTCTCTCCAATATGTCCAAGCCTTTGATGCCACAACATGGTCTTCTCTCCGAAGACCACTAGATTTTCTGCTCCACTTTCAGGAACCACAGAACTATTGCACCTATCAACAACAGTGCTACCTTGCAGCTTGTATAGAGTTCCAATCCGAACTCCCCGCATCAATACCAGTGCTCCCCGAACCATCTTGCAGGTATCCTTCTCAAACACTATTTTTACACCTGCATCATCCAACTTGTTTACATAAATCAGATTTCTGGCCAATGCAGGAATATGTAGAACACCCGGAAGTGTTCTAACCCTTCCATCTTGCAACTTCAACTTTACATTTCCACAACCAATGATTTTAGCCTTCCTATCATCCCCTAAGAAGACATTACCACCATCGTATTTATCATACTCGTAGAACCACTCTCTATGGGGAGTGAAGTGAAAGGATGCACCTGAGTCAATCAACCATGCCTCATGATCTACATGTGTACTTGAAGAAACCAAGTACACATCCCCATGTTCATCTGAGGTTGTTTTCACCTCTGCAGAGGGAGCGTCATCATATCCCTTTCCTTTATCAGGAGCTTTAGATTTACAGTCCCTTTTGTAGTTCCCTTCCTTTCCGCATTTCCAGCACACCACCTTTACAGGTTTTTCTGGAGATTTAGATCTCCCCCTAGATTTAAATCTCCCACTCGATGACTTATTTTTGTTTCTGTTCTAGGACCGTCCTCATACAAACAAGGCATCACCATTCTGGCTCTCCATGTTTTTCCATCTCATCTTCTCCGTCAGCAAGGAAGAAACTATTTCATCAAACTGCAAGGTAGTTGCATTGCTACCTATTGCAATAACCAGACTATCCCACAAATCTGGTAGAGAACACAACAAACTAATGCACTTATCTTCATCTGAAATTTTGATATCAACAGATGCTAACTGACTTACCACATTATTAAATGCGTTCAGATGCTCTGTCACCGAGTCTCCATATTTCATCCTCAGGTTATACAGCTTTTTCCGCAGGAATAGTTTATTCACTAGAGACTTAGATTGGTACAAAGTCCCTAACTTATCCCACAAAACCTTCGCCATAGCTTCCCCTGATACATTCAGCAATACTGAATCTGAGACACACAATTGTATTGTTCTCTTTGCCTTCTGATCCAACTTCTTCCATTCTTCATAAGACACTCTCATTGGTTTAGTACCCGGATCTACCACAATCCACTGATCTTTATCCACCAACAAATCCTCCATCTTGAGTTTCCACAACTCAAAACTCTGACCATTAAACTTCTTGATCTCTATCTTTCCACTGCTCACCATCTTCTTTCACCACCAAAATCGATCTTGCAGATCTCCCACTGAATAGGGTCTACCACAGGCCCGAGCGAAACCCCTCAACAACAAAGGCATCCCCTTGAAGCCAAAATAGCTCTAATACCAAATGTAGGTTTTAACCCCGTACAGAAATTACCTGCATATGAATTCTAAAACACAAAAAAATAAACAATGCGAGAGCATAACACATAAAACACATATACACAGAGATTTTCCCTTTGGATCCCAAAACCGGGACTACCAGCTCGATTTTTCATTATATTCCTTTCAATGTTACAATACATATTTATACATGCCGAAGCATTCAATACCATGGACAGAAAACCATCGTGTCCAAAACCATGGACCGAAAACCATAGGTAGGTTCGCCCAACCTAATATAGGGTCCAAAAATATAGTTGTGGAAAGAATATAACACAACCCAACACCTCGCAACCTTATTACCTCTCCTAGTCACCTGCATCCAAAACGATCATGTATCATGGTAGACTAGGAGGTTTTTGGATTTGATGTCGTCTCATCATGAGTGACTGCAAGTACAGGTACACAAAAAAACATGGAATGACAACAAATGGGATGAACGAAGGGAGCACATTTAGAAGGACAGGCTCACCAACAAACGAATAAACGATGCATGCGAAGAGATGTTCTTGCGAACATATGATCATGCAAAGATGTGTTCGTAGATGGACGAAAGAGAAAACATGCAAGATGTGCTCATGAATGGATGGACAGACGGATGAACATGCACTTTTCGCGAACAGATGAACCTGCCAAGCTTTCCAACATACAAGAAAGGAGCAACATGCAAAAGCAACATCAAGTGAACCAACGACCATCAAAGACTCATCACACTTTGCCATGCAGAGGTGAAGTTGTGACACACCGTGAGGACATCCACCACCCAGCAACACTATAGCTTGACATGCACACTAGCAGCAGCACGAATGTACCAGCACTGTCATGTTGAGTCATGTCATGAGTCATGTCGTCCACATCTCTACTGTGGGTCATACTGTCAATCAATGTAATGTAACATGGAAGTCCAAGAAACCCACTTATTGTACAAAGAGTCATGCAAAGTCGAAAATTCATGGAAGTCAAGTAGTCATGAGGGTATTCGAATAGCCACAAGGTTCAATTTCACCCTTGGCTATAAATACCCCCTCATTTGTACATGCAAAGGACTTTTTCACTTCAGCTCCTCCCACATAGCCTCAAGAGTCTATAATATTTTCTTTGAGGAGTAAGTAGTGGCTCCAATGCCCCGCCCACGGGGTTAGTGATGTATGGTGTAACGATGTGTCTTGGAAATTTCTCTTAATTCAGAAGCCTGCTAATAGGCCAGCACGTTTTCACACATGTATTGTAACTTTTGTATGACTAATCTTGAACACTTGTAATGCATGTTGCTTTAACCTGTATTTAACACTTGAACTCATTCACCTATTGTAATACATATATGTTAATGAAAATGTGTTGTATATGATGTTAACATTGTCTCGACCATGTTTGTGACCTCCCCGAACATCAAATAGACCTTTCACATAAAATTTTCTATAACAACTGTTGAACTCACACAGACTCATCGGCTCAGTGTTGCACGTGTTATCTTCCCTTGTGTGTTATGACTGCCACATCCGTGTGGATTGTTCTTCCAGAAATTGTGCATGTCTTGTTTTATTGTGTGTTCCTAATAGAGTTGGGGCTTCCTCCCAACCAACTTGGGACTCACTCCCACCCTCTCCCTCTACAGTGAAAGAACCATTCACACAAGTAACACTAGCAATCACCAGGCACACGAACCTCACTTCTCGAAGACAAAGCAGACCACTCTCCTATGTTGACAAGCAAGAGTTGAGGCAAATCCTTAAGATAATGGTAACTGGGCCATCATACTAGATGGGAACCCCACACCAAACAGTGTGACGTCTAGTTGGGACTTCATACCGAGGTAATCCCATGAATGTTAGCGGGTCCAGCACCGTCAACATTTCTGGCGCTAGAAGGAGGGTAGCCAGTTGTATATGGTTGAACATCCTCTCACACTCATTCATCAACCATCTAGTCAAGATAGTAACTCGCACTCCCTCTCACCTATGTGCGACTCTGCAGTTGGTTACTCCTCACCTCCCAGGACCAAACACGAAATTCCATATCATTAACTTCACTCCATCTGTCCCATCACTCGCCAGTTCGCGAAAGCAGACAGACTAATCCCAGGCATACAGCATCTTCCATACACATCAAGGAAGCCAAAAGCCACTCCTACAAGATTTGTTGTATCATCAGTGGAAGAATAATTCCTTGCCACACTTGAAGGTATGGCAGAAGCTATTGAAGATGGAGAGGAACCTCCGGTCTTCTGGCAAGGCGAATGAGACACTCTTGTGATCTTGGGATCAGACTCTGGTACAAGAGGCAAAGGGGAAGGCAGCAGAGGAGGCGGAGGTGGAGATGAACCAACGGACTCAGAGACAGAACCGTCAAACTCTGAAAGAGAGGAGGAGGATGAAGAAGAAGAAGAGATGGTTGACCCAAATCTGGAATGGATGACTCAGGGACCATTGGCTCTCCCGGGTGTCTTGCACAAGATGCTGAAGCAAGTGGAGAGAATGAACATCAAGTTTAACCCTAACAGCACAGTGAAGGCAGAAGATCACTTGGACAACTTCTACCTACAACTGCAGACCCTTGAGGTACATTATGACGACGTAGCATGTAGATTGTTTCCATGTACCTTCGACAGTTGTGCAACTGCATGGTATCACAGCCTTCCACCGAACTCCATACAGAACTAGGGTGCATTCTAACACATGTTCCTTGAAAATTTTGTTGATGACAAGACCCCAACCATGCTACTCAAAGAATTGGGAAGCCTAAAGATGGAGGGAAAAGAAAAGGTAAAAGAATTCAATCAAAGGTTTACACGCATATTGAACAAATTTGCAGCGAACACCAAATGTCATGACGATCGAGTCCACCAATGCATCAACATAGTTGTTGTGGACATACCGGAAGCATACAGTCTACTACTTAGCAGAGACTGGTCTAGCAAGCTAGACGGATATTTTTCTACAGACTGGTCCCACATGTGGCTTCTGTTCAAGGGAAAATGCAACCAAATCTGGGTATTGTCCGAGAGGTATATGAAGCATAATGTCACTCCCCTTAATGGTGAGAATGAATCGTTGGCCTTCGTGAAAATCATGTTTGGCAATTGCCTCCTTGAAACAGCAATGGGGTGTTATCCTGCACATCCAGCTCCAACCCCACCAGACACATAGTTGAGACTCCTTCCATGCCCAACTGATGGTAATGAAACATGTATAGTGCATTGTACCAATAGTAGCAGTAGTAGTAGCAACAGTAGTAGCAGCAGTACTAGCATGTCAAATGGTCCGTGTACAGACAAGTTGTGGACCATGTACTTTGACGGATCAAAGACACAGGATGGCTCAGGAGCCAGGTGTGTCTTGATCGACCCTTACAATAGGAAGCATCTAGTTTCAAGTCGCTTGGAGTTCGAGTGCATGAACAACATTGTTGAGTATGAAGCAATCGTGTTAGATTTGTAGAAAGCCATCAGCCTCAACATGGTCGTGCTCAAAGTGGTAGGTGATTCAAAGATAGTGGTATGGCAGGTACGTAACACGATCCACTGTTTGTCACCACATCTCAAAAGTTACCAACAAGAGGTATGGCAGCTAATCTCTAACTTCCAAGAATTTAACATCATTGTTGTACCACATACGCGTAATTGTTTCTGGGAAAACTAGTGTCTTGTCAAACGACTAGCCCTCTAGGTTTGGAAGCTACCCTAGAAACAATAGTTTAAATCAATTCAATGATTTCTTCTGTGAGTAACAGATAAGAGAAAGATAAAGGAACCAACCTGGAACTTCTGCTTAATCCATTGCTTGATCTCTCTCCCCCTTGACAGAGCTTGCAACTCCTCCCTGTACTTATCCCGCTTGGAGAGTACCTGTAGAAACACAGTAACAAAGAACCGTCAAAGCATCTTGATCTATTATATCATAAACATTACAGAATCAGATATATAATGAACATATAATAGCATTCACAAATGATAACATTCACAATTGCACAATCATATGGAAGAAAACTTGAAGAAATTTATTAAATAGAAGGGAGAATTACAACCCAGTTATCTAATCCAACATCAATCCCTCTTCACCTCATGAAATAGCAAGATCACACCAACAATACAATGCTCCTTCCTCAATTACAAACTATCAACACTTCCTTGCAATTCACAATATTCCAGCCCCTGGATCTCTTAGATGAGGGATCCATTTATAGATGTGTGCAAGGGTGTGAGTCATCTCTGGGGTTTTGATTAGTGTCATTCCACTTGTTACAATTGGTTCCACTTGGAGATTTCTTGGATCTCTTACTCATCCCTGGGCGAATTCAGAGAGGCAAGTGTCATAGGAGAAGTTTCTAGAAGATTCCATGAGCAACCACCTAGCAAACTATCTCGAACATTTTTCCATCCTCACCCATCGCACCCTATAGAAGGCCTAATCAGTATGCATCACACTTGAGCAATGTACCACTCAGTATGCATCACACCTGGCCAGTGTAGCAGTCAGTATGGTTCAGTTTAGGCCATTTCTGGATGGTTTTTCAGGTGGAACTTTTGGGGAATGATGTAATCAGATGACCATGTTCTTTTAGGGTATGAAACAACTCTTTTAGGGGTTGATGAGCCCTATTTTATCGACATATAAGTTTGGGGTTGAAGTGCCCAAATATGTCTATAACAGTTGCCCCCTAAAGCATGAAGTCATAAATCTTGATGTCGGGTGAAATGCTTTATCATGAGGATCCGAGGTTTCGAACTGGAAGGTGACCTATATAAGATACAATACAATACATCATCATAATGTAAATTTCATGATCTAGCTGAGGTGGGTATTCCCATGCTCAAATTTATAAATTCATTTCATGTACATAGATTAGATAGTCGTCTGCAAATGCAGACTGGTGATTCTTTAGATGTAGAGTCATCATTCCTGGTTAGGATGACCATCTGTGTAGCGCCTTTGTACATTTGATGTTTTTATATCCCTGAATATATAGCAACCCAGATGGATGAAACTAGATCCAGGGTCTTCAAACTCGTTCAATCTTCGCCCGATGCACAAGTCAATCCATGTGAAGAGATGTTCTGAAATCAAACATGGAAAGACATCGCTTGATTACCAGCCAATAATGTAAGTTGTTAACAGACACGAGAGGAATCACCGATAATGATAATGACCCTCAAGGAACTACAGTGCAATTCACGTGGTGTGAATATATGATCCGATGTCGAACACCACGCAAAATCTTTCAGTCGAAGGCCATTACTTTCAACCTATTGCCGGAAGTGAGAAACTTGCCATTGATGCATGCAAGCTTCAAAGCATTGAAGGGTTGTTTCTAAGTCAACTTCTTGGATAATGAGCTGATGTCGACAAGAAGCGAATCATCATAGGAGGGCCTTAATGTATCCCACATCTATGACACGAAACGAAGCAAATGATTTTTGGAGGTGAAAATGGACTGACGACACAAGGTTCAGGAATGGCGGTCATGAAAGATGAAGGTATTGCAGTGGATGAGACATTAACTAGATGGTGAATTCTCGACTGAATGACTTCTCTTGAACATGTTGGCGACACTGAGATGAATTGGTAGCGTTAACCCCAAAAGATGGATGGTGTGAAAGACCAATGGTGAGATGACCAGTGAACGGAATAACCCAACCCAACTCAATCACGGAGACGAAGTGAAAGTGTCATGTTCAAGAGCGACCTGCTACCATAAATTCTTCAAGTTTTCTTCCCTTTTTCCCCAATCATTGCTGACCAGTACCTCTTTATTTTTGTCAAGCTTGAGGAGGATAACATATGCTTGTTCTATAATTTGCCCTTCAGGCAAACCTGTCGCTATGTTTTAACGAGTCTAGCGACAGTGAAACTCGGTCTTGTCTAGAGTGGACAAGTTTGTCGCTATTGTTTTAACGAGTTTAACGACAAGGATAACTCGGTCCTTTTCATGTTTAGAGAGTTTGAAAAGGGACGAAAAGGAAACTCCAGAAGTTCTTTTTCGTAGAATAATCCCTTAGGTCCGAAAAAGATTAAAATAATACAAAAGGGATGAATTTTCCGATCACTTTAACGAGCTGAAAAAGACAAGCGCTTGAACTTTTTCATGAGATAATCCCTCAGGTCCGAAAAAGATTAAAATCATACAGGAGGGATGACATTTCCAAGCACTTTAATGAGCTAGAAAGGCCAATTTCTCGACAATATTTTCATATTTAACGAGTTTGAAAAGGGTTTAAGGAGACTCAGTTTTGAGGAACGAGTGGTGTCTAGGGTAGCGACTGGTTCTGGGTAATCTTGGAACTTCTCAAAACATGGTGATTTCTGTGAAGAGGTTGGCTAACAAGACCACTCATCGCAACTATTCCTCAAAAAGGGTAAACAACCAAGTGGAAGCGTATGATCAGCCAAAAGAATGGTGGTGATGAGAGGTACACAACCAAGGCTCAAAAGGCTGATAGAATGGCAATCACAAAGGTTAATTACCCGAAGGTGGGTTCATTTTTTAATGAGCTTGAACCCTGGGGGAACTATGCTCGGTTTTAGTTTCATTTTTACGCAAGCTAGAAATGACAAAACTAAAAATTGAAAATGGGAAAAAGGTTTGCATGCCCCCCAGCATGATGAAAAGGAGATTCTCCTGTAACCATATGGAAACTACTGAGGTTAGATAGGACGGTTTCGTCTAGAAGACAAAACACTTCCTTGGCTTCGTCCACAAAATAGATAAAGGTGAATGGTGTGTCAGACCAATCACGTAACCTGCAGGGAAACTTATCTTTTCAACTAGGTTCGTCCACAGAATAGACAAGGGTGCATGCCCCCTAAGCTTCGTTACATTCACCAGACTACTCATGGTTATCAGGTGGATGGAATGAAGGTTCTTTTATGAGATCAAGTGAAAGACTCGACTGGAATTTTACGAGATCTAATCAAAGACTCGACTTGGAATTTTGCTCCAAGGGGTACCGAATAAACGGGAGAAATAACCCCTTGAGTGACGAGAGCTGAAGGCTTTTCCTCTTGTCTAGATGGAACAGGTAGATGGCCTCCAAGTTCATCAGATTCTGAAGTAACAAAAAGAATTTGAACAGTATCGTTTTCACTCTCTTCGGGAAGGGTACGATTTTCTGAAGGTAAAACTGGGCCAACTGTCACCTCGACTTGTTGATTTTGGTCGGGTATAGACTCATAAGATTCACTTTCAGAGAGAGTGGTTTCGACCAATGGTTGATTTAAGTCAGTCAATTTTTCAACTAGTGAAGGACTTGGGGAGAGTTTCCTATAGCCAGATGGAAGTCGTTGCGGTGAAACAGGACTGTTATCCAACACTCTTTTGGCTTCATCCAAAAAAGGACAACGGTGAAGGGAATGATTACCTTCACATAACCTACATGGAACTTTGACCTTTCCTTTCTGTCCATGAACTTTACTATCACTAGTTGATGGTGTGTTACCAACATGATCACTAGAGGTTGATGACACTGGTGGTGCGAACGGGGGGACCATTCTCTCAAGATCCAAGGAAAGCAAGGACAATCTCGATGAAAATGGTATCCTTTACAAATTATGCATGGAAATTTGGGTTTAGGAAGTTTAATGGGTGGATTTTCACCATATGATGCATCCAAAGCAATGGTTGCTTAGTTGCCCCCTGCTGAATTGACTTCTTCTTCTTCTCCTTTCCTTTCTTCTTCTTCTCAGCCACTTGGTTATTAGCATCACTACTTTCACCAAGCGAAGAGGAGGAAGGGGAGGGAGAAACAAATGAAGAAGAAGGCGAAGGGTCAACTTCAGTATCAATTGGAGGTCGATTTGATTGCTGAGGAATCGTGGCATTTTGAACCACAGAGGTTGAGAACAGCCATACTGGCAGGCCAATGGTAAGTCCCGAGAGGGACAATGTGGCCATATGAGGAGCACCAATATTTCCCCAAGAAGTAAAAGGACTAGGATTCCCCTCAAAAGGGATTCCTTGATTGGTGAACTCCATATATCTCAACCTAAGAAAACTAGTGTCTTGTCGAACGACTAGCCCTTTAGGTTTGGCAGTTACCCTAGAAACAACAGTTTAAAGCATTTCAATGATTTCTTCTATGTGTAACAGATAAGAGAAAGATAAAGGAACCAACCTGGAACTTCCTCTCAATCCCTTGCTTGATCTCTCTCCCCCTTGACAGAGCTTGCAACTCCTCCCCGTACTTATCCTGCTTGGAGAGTACCTATAGAAACACAGTAACAAAGAACCGTCAAAGCATCTTGATCTATTATATCATAAACATTATAGAATCAGATATATAATGAACATATAATAGCATTCACAAATGATAACATTCACAATTGCACAATCATATGGAAGAAAACTTGAAGAACTTTATTAAATAGAAGGGAGAATTACAACCCAGTTGTCTGATCCAGCATCATCCTCCCAGCATCAATCCCTCTTCACCTCATGAAATAGCAAGATCACACCAACAATACAATGCTCCTTTCTCAATTACAAACTATCAACACTTCCTTGCAATTCATAATATTCTAGCCCCCGGATCTCTTAGATGAGGGATCCATTTATAGATGTGTGCAAGGGTGTGAGTCATCTCTAGGGTTTTGATTAGTGTCATTCCACTTGTTACAATTGGTTCCACTTGGATATTTCTTGGATCTCTTACTCATCCCTGGGCGAATTCAGAGAGGAAAGTGTCATAGGAGAAGTTTCTAGAAGATTCCATGAGCAACCACCTAGCAAACTGTCTCGGACATTTGTCCATCCTCACCCATCGCACCCTATAGAAGGCCTAATCAGTATGCATCGCACCTGAGCAGTGTACCACTCAGTATGCATCGCACCTGACCAGTGTAGCAGTCAGTGTGGTTCAGTTCAGGCCATTTCTGGATGGTTTTTCTGGTGGAACTTTTGGGGAATGATGTAATCAGATGACCATGTTCTTTTAGGGTATGAAACAACTCTTTTAGGGTTTGATGAGCCCTAGTTTATCGAAATATAATTTTGGGGTTGAAGTGCCCAAATATGTCTATAAAAGTAATGCAGTTGTCAATGCTCTAGCAAATTTAGCTTTGAGAATGTCACCAATTAGGGATAGATTTACTATTGAAATTTTGTACAAACCATCTATCCCATATAACATAACTAATTTATGTGTGTTTAATGATAATCAACAGATACTACATTTCGTGGCCAACACTGACGTCTTCAAAGATGCAGCGATAGATGATGACGATCACGAGTGCTTTTTGCAAGAAGAAGATGGTAACAGGAAAGGCCACCTTATCACTAAAGGTGTGGAAACAATGGAAAAGCTTTATGACTTGCAAGAATGTTTTCACAGGCCGAGGAACATCAAGACACGTGGTTCCACCATGATTCATGAACTAATCAACCTAGGAATAGAACAAGATCCTAAGTTCGTCAATCTTGGTACATGTTGCACACATCAATAGCAGCAATCCTTTGTCCGCTTGTTCAAATAGTGCCGAGATGTGTTCTCGTGGACGTATGATGATCTGGAAACTTATGACACACAGATCATCCTACACATCATCTCGATCAAAGAATGGATCAAGCCATATCAACAAAATCTAAGGAAAGTACATCCGTCACTTGAACACCTCATACAGAAAGAGCTTACTAATTTGTTGGATGCACGGATCATATACAAAGTTCGTCATTCCACATGGATTTAAAATCTTGTTCCTATACGCAAGAATTCTGGGGAAATCTGCTTGTGTGTTGATTTCTGGAATGTAAACTGCACCTCTTGTTAAACACACATGGACAGTAAAACAATAGGAAAGATAAATCAGTGAGTGCAATTTTTATTAACAATAGATGTACATTTATAGTACAAATATGTGACTCTTGGGATTCAGATCCCAAGGTCTCTTGGACTGCTTTTGTCCATTCGAATTCCACACTAACCCTTTAGGATTAGGTGTCCAACATTCCCCCCCTTAATCCGAAGGGTTATGTATGAGTCCAAGAAAAGAGCTGTAATACAAAATGTGCAAAAAATACATGGCAGCACTAGGCTGAATGTGCTCTATGAAATGTTGGTATAAAGGGCGGTGGTTTAAGGATGACCACCAACACTGGAACGCTTAGTGTAGTTCCCGGAACTCTTCCAAAACTGGCAAGAAACTGAAGTTTTCTGCTAGAGGAAGTGTTCTAAATCTGTGATGGTTTAAGGATGACCAACAACTCTGGAATGCTTAATGCAATTCCTGGAACTCTTCCAAAACTGGCAAGAAGTTGGAGTCTTCTGCTAGAGGAAGTGTTCTCAAATCTGTTCTTGGAATGCTTCCGAAACTGGCAAGAAGCTGAAGTCTTCTGCTAGAGGAAGTCCCAGATTGCCAACTGAAGGCATGTTCAGGCATCTTGTCTCTGACTACAACTCTGAAACTGGTGTGGCAGGTTGTGGCTCAGGCTCGCTTGATGTGACTTTGAAGCTTGTAGATGACCATCATTTCCCCCCTGTCAGGTACAAGGTGAGAAGATGGAGAAAACTCAACTGCAAGACTGTTTAATACTCTAGAACAAGTTCTAACATGCGTTTGGAATATCTTCTTGGCTGTTGATGCCCATTGCCAAGAAGCGATCCATCCAAGATGAATATTTGTTCTTGCAGGACGTTTGTTTCTGAAGCATCTGTGTGAAGAATGACTGGTTTTATGACAGTGCTTACATGGTTGAAGATCAAAACAGTGATCTTTCAGATGGCCAACTCGATCACAGTGTTGGCATTTCACGATCTGTTGTTTTTGTTGTTGCTGTGGAAGAGGGGTAGAATCTGGAACAGTTGAAGCTGAACTGTCATAAGGAGCAGGTGAACTGTCATTAATGAAACCAGCACTCTGAAACTGAATGGGCTTGGTGTAGTCTGGAATATGAAAGGACAAGTCCTTGTCATATCCAAGACCAGTTTTGTGCTTGTTGTGGACAAGCTGTTCCCAAGGTCTGATGATGGGCTTGGGAAGTGCAGACTGAACCTCTGCATCTACATGTAACTTTGCTACTTTATCTTAATGAACTGTAACATTATTGACTTGCTGTTTATGGGAGTCTGCTTCATTGTTCTGAACAGAAACAGGTTCAGAATGATGACTCCACTGGTGTAATTCTTCCTGCTGTAGTTTTGTTTCAAGCTGCAAAAACTCAATATTCTCATGTGCAGTTTGCAGAGAGGTTTGGATGTCAAAGAGAGTTTCTTTCTTAACTTTGACCATCTCATCAACAGTGGAATGAATTAGGATATTCAATAACTTTAATGCATCTTCAAGTCTGGCCATTTTCTTCTTCAATGTTTGATTTACACCTTAACAAACTGATTACTACTCAATGCAGAAAAATAATATCTGAGCAAGAGGCTAGAGATGCACATCAACCACTGGCAGAAATTGGTAGCACTGCTTTTCTGCTCTATCAGCTCTAGGTTGATATTTATGTGTTTCTGCTGAAAGTTGACCCAAAGTTTTGATTCCAGTTCCAAAAAACTCAATGCACTTATCCAAAATTCAACATAATATGGCAAGGAATTTAATATGGCATTCAACGCTATTTACCAACGCATATAATGGCTTCAACACAAAAACCAACTTACAAAACAAATATACGTATGCAGAGTCATGCAACGCACAGTCTTCTTATATATGAGCCAATATACCATCCTCCAGCACACCGTTAACATATGTCATGGAATTCACGGATTTTAAAGAGAGGCATAACATTCAAGGTTTTCATCCTTCAAAAAGAACTTGTACAAACACAAAATGTAATCTCCAACACAGACATACCACGACTTTCAGCGGTGATGAAAGATTCGATGCCTTTGTTCCACAGGAAGCTCGTTTTTTTTTTTAATTTTATCCAGCAGATTTTTACAATTGGAATGCTTGCATTTGAATCTAGTCCCATGGGCCAGCGAAACATTAAATACACTCTCTGTTCTGTGAAATCCTGAAAACCACTTTCCTAGTTTAACTGTCTTTTGAGGAAATTACTATATATCTCCAACCTGCAAGGCAAGGCCCCTGAAGAAATCAGTTTTCTGTATCAAAAACATCATACTGGAATATCAGCCCAAAATATATCCTCGGGTCAAAGAAGGGAATCATCAAATCAAAACCACTCAAGAAGGATGATGTGGTCCCTAATATTACTGCGGCAGTTGTGGCGGAGGAACTTTCCTATATGTCATTCTTTTGCTGGTGTCGTTCTCTATGAAGGCAACTATTGTACAATTGGCCCACTTTAATAACGCTACCAGTTCCACTGAGATATTGGTGTCGGTGACAATGCTATTGGGGGGCCATATTCTGTAACACATTCATCCCAGCACACGGCAAAAAAACTGGTTTTGAGATTACTGGTGGCCACAAGGAGAATACCAAATATAGCCAAAAACCTTCCTATCCATACATTATGTATCAGAAAATCCGATTTTTAAACACTCGGACTTTCATCACTATTCTTTTTTTTTACTTGATTCGTCGAAGCAAACCTCCCCCAAATTGTCAACCCACGTGAGAGTAAAACTTACAAATCTGAGTAAGGATACATAAGAGTCCAGGTAATTAAATAACCAGTGAAAATATCGGCCATCAAACAGCAAAGAAAGGAATTTTGTACCTCACGTTTCATGTAATAGCGACTCAAAAAAATGTCGTCTATCTTTTGCAAACTTTACATATGAAATTGAAGTGATTATCTCTGCAAAAAATTATGATCTAGAACCTGGAAGCGATTATTTCTTTGGAACCTCGTGGCGTAGGCACCTGCGGTCCTCATCCAATTGATTTAGAGGGATACACATAAATTTCAAAGGATGCAACATCGATAATGGAGAAGAGCGCTCTCTAAACTTTCATACATAGCAGGTTTGGAGCTGAAGGAGTTTAATAGTGACGAAGCCGTTCTCACGGAAAGTATAGTGCAATGGGTGCGGAAAAAAATTCCAAAATCACAGTCGGATGTACCCACACATCCAACCCGCGCACAAGCAAAATTATAAGATCTTCAGAAAACAATATCATACCCTTCTGCATACTAGCATAGCCGATATCAACAAACACGACGTTCAACGGATCATTTTCAGGCAGATCAGTCTTGTAAATGCCGTAAGCCAAGGCAGTGGCTGTGGTCTCGTGTATCAAGCGGAGAGGACCGGTACTGGAGCAGCGTATTAGAACTGGCTGTGGTCTCGGGCATCAAGTGGAGAGGACCGGTGCTGGAGCAGCGTATTATATTTTCGCTTGCGTTCTCCTTGCGGTCTCTTTTGCAAGAATGGCAGTGGCTTCTCTATCAAAGCTCTGGTGTTGTTTGACATCAAGCAGTTTATATATCTCCTTTGAGACGTGTAAATCAAGCAATCTGCTCACCACTGGTGCGCAAGACAGTGCTTTCCAAAATATAAAAACGACAGCTGAGTGCCTTGCAGATGAGCTTATCAATGGTGCAAAAGGGGTCTTCAAACAGTTATGCAATCAAAAAACAAAGAAGGAATAAGAGGCGTGAACCCAATTCTCCAGGAAGGAACCCTCATTCAGAGTGGCGAGAGAAAAAAAAAATTATTTGTCATAACAGTGCAAGAAACCGAAGGTCACATTTAAGAGTTTCACATTCAACAGTCACTGCACAATGTCAGATTCAACAGCGTATTCCACGCTCACTGCACAATGTCAGATTCAACAGCGTATTCCATAACCGATACATTCAGGTATGCGCAGAGAGGGGCAAACGTTTATAATGCGCAGTCTCTGGCAGTCAGAGAGCGCAGGACATTCAATAAAAATCAGAAACGTATTGCAGTCAGGGATGATGCAGCGCAGAGAATTGTCAGACAGTAGAGGCGCAGGTGTAATGACGCTCTGTATTCAGAAGAACAGGCAGGCACAATTAATGGAGCGTTACAGGTAATGAAGACAAGGCCAGCACTATTCACGGGAGCTCAGACACAGAATTATGGGCAGAGGTGCAGGACTGACATGCACATAACAGGCCACAGAAAAACAAGTGGCTCTGATACCATGTTAAACACACATGGACAGTAAAACAATAGGAAAGATAAATCAGTGAGTGCAATTTTTATTAACAATAGATGTACATTTATAGTACAAATATGTGACTCTTGGGATTCAGATCCCAAGGTCTCTTGGACTGCTTTTGTCCATTCGAATTCCACACTAACCCTTTAGGATTAGGTGTCCAACACCTCTGACAAAGAGAAATACCCCGTGTCATTTATAGACCACATTCTGCAAACAGTGTCTAGGGCACAGATGATTTCTCTTCTCGACGGTTTTTTAGGATATAATCAAGTTCTGGTAGCAGAACCTGACAGACTTAAGACTACTTTCTATACCAAGTTGGGTACGTTCGCTTACAAATGAATGTCGTTTGGGCTTGTAAATGTAGGCGCAACCTTTCAGCACGCCATGGACATCACTTTTCACGTACTCATCTGACAGAGTATAGTGGTATACCTCGATGATGTGACTGTGTTGTCAAGAAGGCAAGAAGACCACATACACCATTTGAAGAAAAAGTTTGAGTGATGTTGGAGATACGGGATTTCCTTGAATCCCAAAAAGAGCGCATTTTCTGTGTCTGAGGGGAACCTTCTCGAACACATTGTTGCCAAAAGCGGGATCAAGGTGGATCCAGACCAGGTCCAAACTATTACATAGATCCCTCACCCAGCCAACAGGAAAGCCATGCAGTCCTTCTTGGGAAAGATAAACTTCCTCTGAAAGTTCATCTCGGATTATGCACAAATAGTCAAGCCCATGCAAGACATGATCAAGAAAGATACAGTCTACAGCTAGGGCAAAAGGGAAAATTATGCATTCGTTGAGATCAAGCAAGCCAATGTAGAAGTGCCTGCACTCTACAACCCAGACTTCAAGAAAGATTTCTTGCTATACACCTTCGCCTCCAATAATTCACTAGCTGCAATACTCACTCAGAAGGACGAAACGAACGATGAACGTCCCATCTCCTTCATGAGCACAAGCATGCAGGGACCAGAGCTCAACTACCCTGCCATTGATAAGAAAGTGTATGTAGTGTACAAGGCGATGAAACACTTCAAGCCCTACTTGTTGAAGAACCATTGCACAGTCTTTGTCCCTCACGCAGCAATATGAACATTGCTTGTACAACAAGAACTAGGTGAACGACATGCAAACTAGATGACAAGCTTGCAAGAGTATGATCTTGAAATCAAGCCAGTTCACACGATCAAAGGACATGGGCTCTATAGACTTGCAACTAAAGTAGTACACGCTCCAAAGAGCAAAGAATATCTCGTCGACTGGGAGCAGGAAATTGAGATGTATAATATAAGGCGAGCAACACCTGCTGAAGACAGAACCTCTTGGTACGCAGATGTGTGCCAGTACCTTGAGCACGACATCGTACCCTCTCACTTTTCCATCAGAAAGAAGAGGGCATTGCACCTCAAATCCTTAGCATATCTTTTGGTGCACGGAGTGCTTTACAGAAAGCATAATAACAGAGTTTTTCTTAGGTGTCTGGAGGCACATAAATCAGAGAAGGTACTTCAAGATCTGCATGACGGACCCGCCAGGGATCACTTCACGGGAAACACCACTGCGCACAAATTTATGCGAGACAGTTTTTACTGGCCCACATTATTTAAGGATGCACACGCTTATGCCGGCAAGTGCCCAGTCTGTCAACGATGCGCTAGCAGAACATGAAGATCAGCAGCCCCACTGCACCCTGTTGTAGTGACCGAACCATTCCAACAGTGGGGCCTGGACATCATTGGGGAAATCTTCCCAAATTCATAAAATCAACATCATTGCATCCTAACAGCAACTAACTACTTCACGCGGTGGACAAAATCAGTTCCGCTCAAAAAAGTGAACGACCAAGAGGTCATCAACTTCCTCCAACAAAACATCATCTCACGCTTTGGCATTCCGATATCACTTGTTTTTTATAATGCAACATACCTTTCATCTTTGAAACTCTAAAATTTCACATTACAGAATGGTATTGTGCCGAAACATTCATCTAACTATTACTCGCAAGGAAATGGTCTCATAGAATTCACGAATAAAAACCTCATCTGCGTAACCAAGAAGATCGTTTTCTCTAAGCAATGCAACTGGCATATCGCCCTGACGAATGCATTATGGGTTGACTATGTAACACCCAAGACCTCTATGAATACCTCAGCGTACTTCCTAGTTTATGGTAAAGAATCCATCCTTCCACCCAATATCTACTTTCCTACACTTTAGCTTTCCCAAGAATCCCAAGGCAAGCCTTGTCAGCTAGTTCAACATAAGATGGATGCTCTCCATAATCTTCTGGAAGAAAGGATGAAAGAAAAAGAAAAATGCACACTCCACCAAAACCGTATCAAGAGATGGTTCGATAAGAAGTCTGTAGGGAAAGCTAACTTTGGTGTTGGTGACTTAGTTTTGAAATGGGATAAGTCCCATGAAGACAAAGGCAAACATACGAAGTTCCAGTCCCTGTGGATTGGTCCGTACACAGTCCATGAGAAGCTTGGCCCACACACGTACCATCTACAATCACTTGACGGGAGGGTTGACAACCTTCCTGTCAACAGCCAAGATCTCAAGCATTACTTCCAGTAGGTCGGGCCGCACCCCGTGCCATGTACATAGTCTACTTGCTACTTGTTGTTTTCATCTTGTTTGCTTTTCTTACTATCTTTGTTTTTATTTGGTTTGTTTTTCTTACTATTTTTGTTTATGTTTGTTTTGTTTGCTTGGTACCTTACTATTTTTGTTTCCAGAAATAAGTTCTACCAACTACTACGTTCTGACTTTTGAATAGAGTATGTGGCTGAGATTTGAAGAGACTTGTGACACTGCAACACTTGGCCAGTATTACGTCTATCTTCTCTGTGCTTGGTTATAACCTTCGGTCGATGAAGTCTTGACGGAAAATACGAACCATATGCAGGGGAATTTTTGGTCCAACCATGAACCTATGTCCACACTGGGAAGCCCCATACCTGTACTCAGCCTTTTTCTCTATGTGTTCAAGCTCATCCAACTAGTAGAATCATAGAAGGGGAAAATCTAAAAGAGCAAACCTATGTCAGAGGTCCTACATGCTTCTGTAAAGGAACAACCTCTTCTTCTCTCAATAAGTCTAGATCCCTCTTCCACCCCAAAATAAATAAGTGCCTATGCATAGTCCTCTTGAAAAAAGACAAAGGCAAAAGAAGAGAAAGGCTTCCCGCGCAAAGAGGTGAAGCATGCAACTCCACCGAGGTACTGGCCAGGCTCACTGGTAGTGGAGCAATGTGTGTGTTCCTGTGTGACTCCGTCGGGGTACTGTCCAAGCCTGCTGGTAGCAAAGCAACACCAGAGATGAAAACTTATACTCTGAAAAATTTCAACTCATGAGCTAAACTACCCTTCCCAGATTCAAAACACTGTGATCAGGACAAAATTTTGATTTTGTTTGATTGAGTTGGACAAAGGTGAACCATGTATGTCCATGGGGTAAGTTGGGAAGTTGAAGTAACTCGCACAACAATTCAATACTCCCTGAAAGACCAAGGCCCTGTGCTACCAATGAACCAACACAGAGAAGCTGGAGTTCTACCAGTGTGTCACCAAGTGTTGCAGTAGCTACAACCACCCTCCAAAATTTTGGCCTGCACCCAATTCCAGAGCCTCCCTTGAGAGTTTCACTTGATGACTGCACATACTTGGGTTCACTCTGTGAGCTTGAGTGAGTCCTCACACCCACTTTTCTTGATCATTTCACCCAAGCTTTTGCATGTTGATGTCAATGTCATGCTTGCGACCATATTTTGGTCATGATCAAGGTCTTTGCTTCATGTGTACATGTTGTGTTTGCTATGAAAACATCTATCGCACTCACACACAAAGTTACATACACTGTCATGCAAGCGTTTCCGCGGTTGACCAACGATCAATCACAAGTATCACGCTTGTCGCTTACACCATCGGTCAGTCATGTTGAACATGTGTGTCTAGATGATTTGAGTCATCTCGTTGTCAAGTCATGTAAGTGTCTGTTTTCAAGATCACATATGCATCTTTCACTTGTTCACACGCTTAGTCATTTTCTGAAGTCCTGACGACCAGACTCCCCTCTGACAGCTAGACCATCACCCCACCATCGACTCAATCGACTGTCACCCATAATAGCGTAGAAGCACCAAGAAATTCATTTCAAGCTACACTACCCGCAAGCAATTCAATTAGTCTTCATGTTGGTCAACCGAAGATTTTGACCTGACAACCGCCTCGGGACTCACTCCCCTCAAAAATTGTGTAGAGGCTGCAGACCTTGCCTGCTCCATTGACTAGGAAAATTGCACAGACAAGCCAGATAGACACCTAGTGCCCGTCCCTATCTCCCTTGGAAAATTGCACAGTTTTTCCAGCTAGGCCTCCCAACAGTCGACTGGCTGCTCACCAATAAAATTGCACAGTTTTCATGAGCAAGCCCTCAATTTCCCAACAGTATGCTCAGCTCAGAAACTGCGCAGAGGCGATCAACTGGCCAGCCTCCCAACATCAGCGCAGTTTTTCCCACCAGTAGCTCCCGGCAGCCAACTGACAGTTCCCCTCAAGAATTGCTTAGTTTTTTTCGCCAAGCTTCAGTAGCTGACTGCCAATTCCCCTCAGGAATTGCACAGTTTTTGCTGCCAGTGACCCAACAGCTGACTACCAGTTCCCTCTAATAATGCACAGTTTTTGCTGCCAGTGTCCTGGCAGCCAGCTGCGAGTTCCCTCCAGGAATTACATAGTTTTGACTGCCAAGCTCCCACTGCCCACTCGTTCCAGAAACTACGCAACTTTTGCCTACCCAACCTTCCTACAACCCGAACTGTTCCTCTCAAAAATTGCGCAGCTTTGTCCTCCAACTGATCCAAAACCCATGGATAGTCATTGTCGATCTGGATTACCCATCTTCATCACCCAGTGACTCTTGCCCAATTTTCATTAGCAGTGCCCAGAGCCTCCATCCCGCCTCTCAACCTTGTTACCTCTCTCAGTCACCTGCATCTAAAACGATCATGTATCATGGTAGGCTAAGAGATTTTTGGATTTGATGTCGTCTTGTCATGAGTGATTGCAGGTGTAGGTACACAAACAAACATGGCACGACAACAAATGGGATGAACGAAGGGAGCACATGCAGAAGGACAAGTTCACCAATAGACGAACAAAATATGCATGTGAAGGGATGTGCTCACGAACAGATGATCATGGGAATATGTGTTCGCAGATGGACGGATGAGCAAACATGCAATATGTGCTCACGGACGGACGAACATGCACTTTTCGCGAACGGACGAACCTGTCAAGATTTCCAGCATACAAGCAAGGAGAAATGTGCAAAAGCAACATCAAGTGAACCAATGACCATCGAAGACTTCGTACACTTTGCCATGTGGAGGTGAAGTTGTGACACACCATGAGGACATCCATCACCCAGTAGCACTGCAGCTCAACATGCACACCAGCAGTAGCATGAATGTACCAGCATTGTCATGTCGATTCATGTCATGAGTCATGTCGTCCACATCTCTACTTTGGGCCATACTTTCAATCAATGTAATGTAACATGGAAGTCCAAGAAACCCACTTGTTGTACAAAGAGACATGTAAAGTCGAAAAGTCATGGAATTCAAACAATCATGAGGGTAGTCGAACAGCCACAAGGGTCAGTTTCACCCTTGGCTATAAATACCCCCTCATTTGTACATGCAAAGGACTTTTTCACCTCAGATCCTCCCACATAGCCTCGAGAGTCTGTAATATTTTATTTGAGAAGTAAGTAGTGGCTCCAACACCCCTCCCATGGGGTTAGTGATGTATGGTGTAACGATGTGTCTTGGAACTTTCGCTTAGTTTAGAAGCTTGCTAACATGCCAACACGTTTTCACACATGTATTGTATACTAACCTTGAACACTTGTAATGCATGTTGCTTTAACCTGTATTTAACACTTGAACTCATTCACCTGTTGTAACACATATATGTTAATGAAAATGTGTTATATATGCTATTAACGTTGTCTCACTCGTGTTGGTTACCTCCCCAGACATCAGACATACCTTTCACATAAAACTTGCTATAACAACCATTGCACTTGCGCGAACTCATTTGCTGAGTGTTGTATGTGTTATCTTCCCTTGTGTGTTGTGACTGCCGCATCCATGTGGATTGTTCTTCCGGAAGCTGTGCACATCCTGTTATGTTATGTGTTCCTAACAGAGTTGGGGCTTCCTCCCAAACCAACTTGGGACTCACTCCCACCCTCTCCCTCTATAGTGAAAGAACAATTAACACAAGTAACACTAGCAATCACCAGGCACACGAACCTCACTTCTCGAAGACAATGCAGACCACTCTCCTATGCTGACAAGCAAGAGATGAGGAAAATCCTTAAGATAATGACAATTAGGCCATCATATCGGATGGGACTCCCACACCAAATGGTGTGAGGTCTAGTTGGGACTTCATATTGGGGTGATCCCCTGAATGTTGGTGGGTCCAACACCATCAACACCCGCTTATTTCCTTTAGTTTGTTTTATTTTCAGTTGTAGATTAGTTTTCACATGAAATCGTGTTTGGCTTCTAGACAAGCTCGGTGAAGTTCAAGAGGAAATTCAACACTTGGCTATTTTTTAATTCCCTCTTTATGTGAATCTTTCATTTTCTTTTATTCGATGACACTATGATGGAAAATATGTCCTTTTCGGAGAGAGTCTTGGTGAAATCACAATGCTTGCACTTTTAACTAGTATCACATACTTTAATCAGTCTTCTATTTTCGATTAACCCTTGTCAGTTAAGTCAAGTAGAGTAACGAGATGGGGAAAACCTTAACAAGTATGCCAGAGGAATATATATTTATCCTTCTTTGAAGGGACAACCTCTTCTACCCTCAATAAGTTAGGATCCCTCTTCTGCCCCATGAAACAAATAAGTGCCTATGCACAGTTCTTTGAACAAATGAAAATGAAAAAAATGAAAAATGAAACAAAAGGGCGAAAGAAGAGAAAGGATTCATGCACAGAGAGATGAAGCAAGTAACTATGTCGGGGACTGTCCAGGCTCTCTGGTAGCGGAGCAATGCTTGTGTTCCTGAAGTGACTCCACAGAGGTATTGTTCAGGCCTGCTGGCAGTGAAGAAACACCGGAGATGAAACTAAAACTCTAACAATCTATTTTACTTGTGCATTTATATACTCCTCATCCCCAATCGAAACAAATCAGTTTGACTTGCCTTGGTATGTGTGATGCTGATAAAGAGAAAGGTATGGTGCTACCTCTTTAACTCAAGCTAAGTGAAGGAGCTATATGATCAAATAACTGAACAATACTTGCGGAAGAGTTAGACCTGCTTTGCATGAGACAAGGTCCATACGGAGAGCTGGAGTTCTACCAATGTGTCACCCATGTTGTAGCAGCTACAACCACCCTCCAAAATTTTTCTTATGCTTCAATTTTGGAGCCTTAATACTTAACCATAGTAGGTCATCTCGTACTGATCCACGTATTCATGCTTCTACTGAGACATATATTTTTATTTCTTCTTGTGTTTGCTCACTTAGCTAATTTTTCTAAGTCACATGTTGATCTTCCAACTTGGCCTCACAACAGTTCTCGGCTTGCCTCCAGAAACTGCGCAATCCTTGAGGACAAGCAGCCTTGATTATGGGAACTGCACAGTCCTAACAACCAGTGATCCTTGAGCTCAAAAAATGCACAGTCATGGGAGGCATCCTAACACTGAGCCCAGAAATTGTGCAACCCTCACTTAGCTCAGAAATTGTGCATTGTACTGAGCCAAAAAGTTGCCCAGTTCCCCAGAACTGTGTAGTATTTCCCGGCAGTGTGCATAACAAGTTTCCCAAAAAAAAAATCAAAAAGCATCCCTAAAAAATAGGGATCTATTTTTAGTATCCCAAAGGAGGCACTTGCACTACTTTTAGAAATTGCTGCTCCTTTATTTGAGGCATGCACATCATAAACCCTAATTTGTTCAAATATATTTAATTGACACTTCTAGAGCTCATTTCACACTCAATCTTGGAGCTCTAGCATTTCCAAGGATATCAAGGAACCTTTGGTGAGATCGTCGTCACTTTTCTGGGTGAGTTTTGCTTTTGACATCTTTTGTTGCTTTTTCAGTCGCTTTCTGTTAGTTGGCTTGTGTGAGCGTTGTTTCACTTGTTTCTCTCCATAGTTGTTGTTGTTTTGACTTGTTTTAACTTGTATAAGTGTTTTTTTTTAAGTTTTATATTGCCTTTCCCAAGTGTCGCATTAGTTTTCTTGTTTTTACACCAATGGTCGTCATTGTGGCAACTCTACTCACTTACTTCATTTTCCTTCCGTTTGATTCATTTTTGCACTTGATTCACATGCATTTATCTACACTTTTTAGATCTACACTCATCTTCACACTATCTATCAGATATGCTCATTTTCCACACTTCCCTTGGGCAAGTATGGGTTTCCCTTGGTCGGTTTTCACTTTGCCCACCTAGCACTACACAATCCTAAGGCTCAGTGTTGTGAAGGTAAATCCCCACTGCGGACATAGGTGATCCCTCTAGCCCAATGAGTGGGTCTAACAACAAACCAAACCAACTAACATACACTTTCCTAGTTTATGTTTGACAAATGTAGAGAGAAGGAGAAACCTACCTCGCTCTAAAGCTAATCACTCAATCCTTTGGAGATGACTTTGATTCTTTCACTCCAAACCTCACTCCTTACTTGTTCTTCACATACAAGTAGCTACAGGGAAGATCAAAGAGCTATGCAAAATACAAGAACATATATGGCATACATCAAACATAAACTACATAATAGATCAAGGAGTATTAAGCTAAAAGCATAAACATTTACACAATTATGGAAAGTGAACATCAAATGTATATACTAGTGGGTTAAAAGGGGAAGCATACAACCTATTCCTTGATTTTGGAGACCTCCTTTTGGTGGATGTCCAAGTCCAAGCAAAGACTCTTCAAGCACTCCTTCTCCAAGCTAGAATGGGTAGTGTGTAAGCATAATCTCAGCATAGGGATACAACAATCAATAACCAACCATTTGGGGACGGAAGGGAGTGAATTTATAGGAAGGGAGAGGGAGTTAGGGATCCACAAAAGAGGGAGGAAGGTTTGCATCTCAAGGGGAAAACCCATGATTATAAGATCAATAGGTCCAAATGGGAGATCTCGACCATGTCAACAACAACAAATATACAGCTCGATATTCTTGAAGGTTCTAGTGCACGAAGCTTCTCCTCCAGTTTGGGAAAACCTGCCAGAAGAGGTTCATCACCAATTTTGATATCAAAACCCACACTGGCAGCACTAGGGTAGAACTATGTAACATGCCATCAGCACAGGCAGGCAGTGTAGCAAAACGCGTTGATGCTAAAATTTAGGTTTTAGTTATCCTTCTTGAGAATGGATTCAGGGCAGTTTTCCTTTGATTCTTCAGAGAGGTTTTGGTTTGTATATCATGATGGATATGTTGCACAGTTTTCAATGTTTTGGCACTTCGGGTGATCCAGGTCCGGGTGTGACGAAGGACCCTTCCAAGACCTTTTACTTTCGTGATGTGTTAAATTTCATTTTTAAAAGAACATTAATGAATACATCTGCATGTTGTAAAGAAGAGGAACATGTCAATCATCAGCGACATAAAAACAAAAGTGTTGATAACGAAGTTCGTCCAGGAGGGACTACGTCTCCGGGCCCCGGTGTCAAGATGGTGTAGGTTGCTGCATTAAGTGTTGTTAATAGTGATGATGTACATAGAGGTGATGTTGTTATCATACAAGGAAAATGCCCTCACGCAGGAGTAACTCCAAGAGATGTTCCACTATAGGAACTCTCAGTCAAAAGACTCCTATCAGTATGACACAAAACTCATGCATGATGAACATCCCGCCAACATGGCATAAAAGGGATCTCAAAGAAAACATGCATGGTGATAAATGAGTATCCCATCAACATACAACAAAAGGATCTCAAAACATAACATGATGAATCATGACAGCAAGTACATCACATAGGCGATTTCGTGTCACATCAAGCAGGAATCATAAAAATGAGTAAGAAACAGGATCCCACATCAAACATCGATCAAGGACCTGTACAGCACAATGCATAGAAAAAGAAGTACATGAACACTGCATATACCTCACAACCAAGGACCATCTGAAGAAGCGGATGTCAAACTACTGAAGCTGCTCGGACCATCGATCCCATGGCATCAATCGCATGGAAATGGTTGCTCGCACATGAATGCTGACACCTGCATTCCACTTAGAAAAGTGGCTGAAGAATAGAATGAGAGAATTAGAAATCTAAACACACCATCATATTTGTGGTGTCGAATAGTGCAAAATTGACTGTCTAATCTTTGAATTCCAAGAAGTTGAGAATCTGGGGCTCAAGGAATCTTTTAGATTCCCCCTAGATTCCTCAAAGATTCTGCTCCATGGGTGGACTGGAAATCTACAACTCCAAAGGTGAATCTGACTTCGCCATTGCAATCCCTGTGGAAAACCATGAAAAACGACTGTAAACTTAACTATATTCCGACATGGAGAAAAATTACCTCCTCAGGAAAATTGCAAGGATCATGGTTCTGCTCCCTGTTTTTGCAGCAATCATGGTTCCACCCTCATACTGAAAATGGCCAAAAAATGCATAAATTTGATGGAGAAATGGACAGCACCATTGCGTTCATGGCGTCGAGAAGTGCTGAAACCATGTAAAAATTGTTAAATTCTGACAAAGTGAAATTTCACCCCTCCTACAAAATTTTGCCTCGAATCGCGTGCGCTGCCTCCTTACCTAGGCGCCCTAAAAACTGTGTTTTAAATAAAAAATGCTAGCGGATTTTCCCAATCTTCTGTTGTGGTGTGTTGGTTGAAGATCCAGTTAATAGGGAGGAGGTCGAGTGGTCAAACCCCACCTCCTCCTTTTTTTACACAAAATTTTGTTTTTTTATAAAAAAATTCAGGTGGTTGGGCCCGCCTTGGGCGGCCCACCCCCATACCCTGCTCCGTTGTTTTGAAGTTGCTTGTCGTATGATGAGGTGGAGGGTTTGTGCCCCAAGTCCAGCCCTCCTCCATGTAATGGCTACAAGGTTTATTGTTTGGTAGCCATGGTATTTGGGTGGTTGGGTCCATGCCCCAAGGGTCGGCCCACCCCCATTACTTAATATACATGCGGTTGGGGTTCCATGGGAGGGGCCGGGGGTTGTGGACCACCCCTCCACCACATTAATATATGCGGTTATGTGAGGAGGGGGTGGCAGGGTTGGTGGCCCCCACCCTTTTTTTATATTTTTTTTGTTACATAAAACAATATGCAAGTTTTTGAAAAATTCAGTTTTTAAGCCGTAGGAGTCATTTTAACGACCCCACAATTTCACCCAAAATCCAGCCCAGGTTGGCCAGAATCCGATGACCGGAAAAATTCCAAATTGTGGCTTCCTTAAGCCTTCCTAGTCATTAAAAATTCAACCCAATTCTGACTGCTTCTAACTTTCGTATACGGACTCGGATTGACGAACTATTCGCACCATCGCGATCAAGACGACGAGATCTACGCTCTGGTCCTAGTTCGAGCATAATCCAAACACTTTGATTTTTGAGCTTTCCTAAGTCCTCTTTGTCCTGTGTGTGTCTCTGGAGCCACCTGGATCAATCCTCCCCACTAAGGAGCTTTTGGTCCTCCAAAAGCATGAAAAATAACCTACAACTTCTTTATACCTTGTCTGCATCACAAGCATCCTGAAAGGTCTCGCTTCCATCTCCTTCACCTTTGTTCTTCGGAGCCTTAAGTGACGAGCCGACACTTGCTACCTCTGTAACCTATAGTACATTGTTTCGCAAATTACATGCTTGATTTACATGACTAACTAATGATCCAAACGTCCCACACTTGCCACGAGTTTATAACACATACTCGGTGGTCAAGTTTACAACAAGATGGACGCAATACCCCAGCTATGACAACAAGGCCTAAATATCATTGTTGCTTCAATAAGTGATGGAAAACACATCATCACTGCAACACATGATTTACAAAGATAAGGCCAAACACTATTGTTTTGACAAGTGATGGAAACATGACATCACTTTCAGAGTTTAAAATGCAACTCACAATAAGACCAGACGTCATTGTCGCTGAACAAGTGATGGAAAACACATCATCACTTTTACATCTTAAAATGCAACAAATGATTTACAAAAGCATGACCATGAAATGACAACATGTCTAGAAACATTTTTTCACTTATGAATGTGAATGGGTCGCCTCCTTGTGGCGGTTTTGCTTGTCGAACGACTGCTTCTCCTGGTTCACGCACCGACACTTTGTCTTTAATGCGCTAATCTAGATGGAGCCTCCAAAAAGTGGCTCTTTGATGGCCATTTCTATCGCAATGACTACAATAGGTCTTCTTCCTCCAAATCTGCTTAAAATGTTCCTTTACCTATTGTTGAGAGGGTCTTTCACACCTCATTCTTTTGTGTGCTGCCATTCTTTTCTAACACTTAGAAAATGTATGGTTTTGTAATCCACAAAAGGTGCATGTTTTTCAATGCCATGTTTTACGTTCATTATTAACAACATGATTATAATCGAAATGAATATTCGAATATCGAAAGTGGTTATACCTTCCCTTGTTGTCTCTAATGTCATTATGGCGATGAGAGCTTGCCTCAGCTCTTTCCCTGCAATGGAAACTACCATGGGATGATGGGGATGTGTTCCCATCATTTTCTTTCCTCGACGATTTTGACGATGTCTCAGAAGCATATGACACCTTCGAACATTCTCCTTTGGTGTATCTCGAGCCTGCAAATTGAGGTCTCTGCACAACCTCCAATGGTTGAGTTATGCATTGGTTATTAATACCAAGTTTTTCTTCCTTCTCGTGCCTCGTCCTTGTAAGGAGCCTCATGTTTGTCCCTGTAATTGGGATCTCCAAATATCCAATAGAAATCATACTATGTGATGACGAAACCAAAAGGAAATCAACATCTTTTACCTCCTCTTTCGATTTGAAAAGAAATGATGAGGGTTTCTCATCATCTATTGTTGGTGGTTCGCTAGTTGTCTCGGCGCATTCCCAAACTTCCTTTCTGACATACCCAAGTCCTGTTCGACACGGTAATTCCTCTACTTTGATGGGGTTGACAGTGCCTTGGCCATTGACACCCAAGATTTTTCCTTCATACCCCATTTTCTTCAACAGTTTAGAGCCAATTCCTGTGGTATGATTTTCAAAAACATCGAAATCATCATCAGGAAACATACATGAAGATGGAGAACTACTTTTTACCTCACATGGGTCACACTGCAGCTTTTCCAAGGCCTCATCCTTTGCTTGCAGCTGTCGTAGAAAACTTTGTTTTTCCTCTTTCTCTTCATGTAGAAGCATCTTCAATTCATCATTCTTTGTTTGAAGATTATGTTTGTTTTGCTTCAGTTCTTCCAGGGCCCCTTCCGTGGCTTGAAATTGAAGCTGCAATCGCTCATTTTCCTCTGTCTCTTTCTGTAGAGTTTCATGCATTATCTCTACCCTTTTGGAAATGTTGAGCATGGTCTCGTACATCGCTTTTTCATCCTCTGTCACTGCACATTCCATTGTTCACGCTTGCAATTCACATCCACGAAGACTGCTCCGATACCACTTAATCCAGGTCTGGGTGTGACGAAGGACCCTTTCAAGACCTTTTACTTTCGTGATGTGTTAAATTGAATTTTTAAAAGAACATTAATAAAAACATATGCATGCTGTAAAGAAGAGGAACATGTCAATCATCAGCAACATAAAAACAAAAGCGTTGATAACAGAGTTCGTCCAGGAGGGACTATGTCTCCAGGCCCCGGAGTGAAGATCGTGTAGGCTACTGCATTAAGTGTTGTCAATAGTGATGATGTACATAGAGGTTTTGTCGTTATCATACAAGAAAAATTCCCTCACGCAGGAGTAGCTCCAAGAGATTTTCCACTACAAGAACTCTCAGTCAAAAGACTCCTATCAGTATGACACAAAACTCATGCATGATGAACATCCCGCCAACATGGCATAAAAGGGATCTCAAAGAAAACGTGCATGGTGACACATGAGTATCCCATCAACATACAACAAAGGGATCTCAAAACATAACATGATGAATCATGACAACAAGTACATCACATAGGCGATTCCGCGTAGCATCAAGCAGGAACCATAGAAATGAGTAAGAAAAAGGATCACACATCAAACATCAATCAAGGACCCGTGCAGTACAATGCATAGCAAAATAAGTACATGAACACTGCATATACCTCACAACCAAGGGCCATCTGAAGAAGCGGATGTCAAACTGCTGAAGTTGCTCGGACCATCGATCTCATGGCATCAATCGCATGGAAATGGTTGCTCGCACATGAATGCTGACACTTGCATTCCACTTAGAAAAGTGGTTGAAGAATAGAATGAGAGAATGAGAAATCTGAATCTATCCAATCTTTGAATTCCGTGAAGTTGAGAATATGGGGCTTAAGGAATCTTTTAGATTCCCCCTAGATTCCTCAAAGATTCTACTCCATGGGTGGACTGGAAATCTGCAACTCCAAAGGTGAATCTGACTTCGCCATTGCAATCCCTGTGGAAAACCATGAAAAACGACTGTAAACTTGACTATATTCCGACATGGAGAAAAATTACCTCCTAAGGAAAATTGCAAGGATTATGGTTCCGCTCCCTATTTTTGCAGCAATCATGGTTCCACCCTCATACTGAAAAAGGCTGAAAAATTCAGAACTCCAATGGAGAAATGGACAGCACCATTGCGTTCATGGCATTGAGAAGCGTTGAAACCATATAAAATTTGTCAAATTCTGACAAAGTGAAATTTCGCCCCTCCTGTAAAATTCTGCCTCAAACCGCGTGCACTGCCTCCTCTGCCTGAGCACACTGAAAACTGTATTTTAAATAAAAAAATGCCACAGATTTTCCCAAGGTTCTGTTGTGGTGTGTTGGTTGAAGATCTGGTTAATAGGGAGGAGGTCGGGCAATCAAACCCTGCCTCCTCCTTTTTTACACAAAATTTTGTTTTTTTTATAAAAAAATTCGGGTGGCTAGGCCCGCCACCGTACCCTCCTCCCTTGTTTTGCAATTTCTTGTGGTATGATGAGGTGGAGGTTCCGTGGCCCAAGGCCGGCCCTCCTCCATGTAACGGCTGCAAGGTTTATTGTTTGGTGGCCGTGGTATTTGGGTGGTTGGGTCCGTGCCCCAAGGGCCGACCCACCCCCATTACTTAATATACATGTGGTTGGGGTTCCGTGGGAGGGGTTGGGGGTCGTGGCCCGCCCCTCCACCACATTAATATATGTGGTTATGTGAGGAGGGGGTGGTGGGGTTGGTGGTGCCCACCACCACCCCCCCCCCTTTTTTTATATTTTTTTGTTACATAAAACAATATGCAAGTTTTTGAAAATTCGGTTTTTAAGCTGTAGGAGTTATTTTAACGACCCCATAATTTTGCCTGGAATCTGGCCCAGGTTGGCCGAAATCCAATGATCGGAAAAAGTCCAAATTGTGGCCTCCTTAAGCCTACCCAATCATCAAAAAGTCAACCCAAATTTGACTGCTTCTAACTTTCACATACGAACTCCGATTGATGAACCGTTCACACCACCACGACCAAGACGAAGAGATCTACACTCTGGTCCTAGTTCCAGCATAATCCAAACACTTTTATTTTTGAGCTTTCCTGAGTCCTCTTTTTCCTGTGTGTGTCTCTAGAACCACCTGGATCATCAGGATAGGGAAAAGGATGTGAACAAGAGATGTGACAAAATACTATGTAACACTCAAGCCACAAGCTTGGCCTCTAGAATTGTGCAATGTGCAGTCCAAGCTGGCTCCAAATGCGCACTGTGCAGTTTTAGGAGTTGGCTTGTTAGCTTGGCCACTAAGACTACGCAATGCACAGTCTCTCCTAGGCCTCTTCCTAGGCTGAATTGCGCATTACGCAATTTCAACCATCATTCTTCCACCTTGGCTACTGGGACTACGTAGGTCCCACAAGCAGCCAGTCCCCCCTGTTAGAAAAATTGTGAAATCCTTCCCATCTAATGCCCAATTTGTTGATCAACTTTCCTTGTAAGTTGTTTTTCTTAAAACTAACATTTTCTTTCCATGAGTGTCCTTTCTGTCCCACAGGTACAATAGTTGGGTACAACAGTTGTTGCGCACCTCTCCAGCAGTCACTGTTACCATGGCATCTAAGAGAGTCACATCAAAGGAAAGCACTAAGAGAGGTATTGGGGAAGCATTTGAGAAAACTTCAATTGATTTTCTGGTGTATGTATATACTCAGTTGTTCATAGAGAATGGATCATCACTGACATGGCAGCATATTAAATATGATTTTGCAAAATACTTTGAGGCAGACTTAGAGGACCGGCAGGTTTATCTCAGCATCCGATAGTTAGGGCTATACAAAGTTGCATGCAGGTATCCTGCCTTCCCATGTGCATATATCATCAGTTGGATTGTCTCACACATGGATGAGAAGATTATGACATTGAGCAGTGCCAGTGGGTGAAAGCTTGCCCCCTTCCAGGCAAAATACTTTCAGCGAATGTATCACTTGCCCAAGCTAATTGAGTGCATGGACTCACTCTTCTATGCCACCCGCAACTATGTGAACACAAGATACATTGCAAACGCTTGGTGAAATAGCCATCGAAGTTTTGACAGACACCCACCCATATGTACAAGACAAAGTCCCTCAGAAAGGCTTATTAGCTCTTTGTTATATTTTCTTGTAGAATCCATGGACAAGAGAAAACTCAAACATTTCCTAAAGGGTGGGCAGTCTTATTGGATCAGTTGGTGAATGATTGGAGGTCGTTCAATTGGTAGGATCTGTTGGCTCAACAATTGAAGGCCCATGTAGCACAGGCTCAGAATCCACCCAAAATTGAGCGAGAAAGATTATATATCTTTACATACTTACTCGATGCAATCGATGCACAACAGCAGTTCCCTGACATGAACTAGACATGGACACCATGAGAGATCACCATGAACATCTATTACAAGTTACTTTCTTAATGCAGTTATCGAGGAGTAATGGCACGATTAATTGGCCACTTTATCATCCCATTGTACAAGCTTATCATTGAAGAATATCCACCTTGCAAATCCCAAGAAGTAATGGAGTTGATAGTAAATATCACGGATTGGTATTCCTCACAGGGTGGCACCTTCATTAAAGTATTTGGCAGCGAGAATCCCCTCCATTTCTTACCAAGGTATGCCACTGACAAATTGATCATGCAAGAAGTATCATACCATCTCACTACGCTGCACAGGAAGAAGAAAGCACCATGGCCATCTCTTCCTTTGTAGATTGGATTATATGAGATAAAGAACTTGAAATTCACAGATGTTGAGGCTAAGTAGATAGTGATATTTGAGTTTGGAACTAAGGACTTTAATCTGTATGATCCTAGTGGTATTTTCAAGGACCATTGTATGAGAGTCTACTTTCCATGGATCGGCAGGGAATTTCATTGGCCAGAGGAGGATCCTATGAGGTACTGCTATAATGCCTCCAAACTCAATGAGACAGTCAGTTTAGCAAGGACTTCACATCCTGCTCCATAGACAGCAGCAACTTCGGAAGCAACAGCAGTAGAAGGTAGAAATCCCATGCAAGAAAAGGGAAAGAGGAAGATTGCTAATAGTCCGGAGGGAGAACAAAGCTACAAAATGAAAGCATGTCCTCTTATCGAGAAAGCTTCTTTGGCACCAGAAGCAAAGAGGAAGCAAAGGATGCAAAGAGCTGAGCGAAGGAAGAGAGAAAAGAAGAGGTTGTAGGAAGCAGAACTGAAGCTACACGAGATAGAAAAGAACTCTAGGACGAACAAGAATTGTTGGTTTATTTGGGCTTGGCCCAAGTTTGGATTTTACTGCACACCAACAAAACCCTAAATCACTGGCCCTTTCAGCAATGACCTACAAAGCAGGTCACAGTCTCACCCAAAGTGACTATGGGAGGATACAGAACTAGGCTTCTACAGCCTTGAGGGATAATGGGTTGAGTAATTCTTACTCTAATTTCACTTAACACTTTATTCTTTACTTTGCGGTGTTGGATTATCTACTTAACCATTCCATTAACAACCATAAACAATACTGCGCAGAAGTAAAAATATAACCAAAACACTGAACATAAAGCAAAAGATACACAATAATCACACACAAGTTAAATCCATCAAAATTGTACTTATTATATTAATTATTAAGAACAGAATACAATTCCTTAACCTTCGCACCTAGTTGTAGGTGTCTATGTACTCAGTTGTAGACTTTAGGTCTTCGCGCACTTAGTTGTGGAGCCTTTCCTTCAAGACCCAAACAAAAATTACATAGATGTTTTCTTATGCTCGTCTCATGTCATTATTATTATCTACTTTCACTTACATATTTTCTCCTATATATATACTAATTACATCAATGAGTATATCAAAATACCATGGTCCTCCTAAAAACAATCAACTATTTCCCAAACCCATTACAAAAAGAAGGGACTTTGACCCACCTCGAAGCCCCTAAAACATCGCGTGGTACATAGCTCTGTGGTACCACACACTTCGCTCCCTAAAATGAAGAGTTTTGACAAAAAATTGGGCCAAGTTGGGTTGCGCCCAACAGGCCCCCAACACTCACATGTGACTTGTCCCGAGTCACTCAGCTGCTTTGCCTCGAATCTTTGTTGCGATGTTGTTGTAGGCAATGTTGTATTGTTGTAGTATCTTTGTTACCTACTTCTCTTCTCTGCGCACTTCTTCCAGTAGTGCCTTTGTCACTGGTCCTGCAGTCTTCTACAACACTGCTCCTTCCTTTTGTCAAAGCTCCTGGAGCTTCCCATCCACTTCCTGCAATAGCTGGAGAGCCTCATCATGCCATGGTTGAGTTATCTCCGTCAAAATTTTCTCTTCCCTTCTGATTTCTTCTATCTATTTCTGAAGTGCCTTACATTCGCTGATTATGGCGAGCTTTTGCAAGACTAGAAAGGTCTTCGTAGCTATCTAAATCTCCTCTAGCTACTTTTGCTTCTGCTGGATGTCATCTTCTATCTTTTGTATGTTTGTATCTTCCTGCAACGAATTCCAAATCTCCACGGTCTTGTCCAATCATTTTCCACACTCTACCACTATCTTGTAGATGCCTATCACTATAGTCTTTAGATTGATCTCCCTTTGTTCGCACACTTTTGGTGGTGTGCTTGGCTGCAGCTTCATTTGCAACTCAATGATATTTATTTCATATTCAAACTGCATATTCACGATCTTCTTCTTTGATTCCTTGACTACAAGGCTGAGCTTCGCAACCTTATCTTCTACTGATTCCTCCTTGCAGACATCCATGTCTAGAACTTCCCTGCAAGTGGCTTCAACCACCTCTTTCAATCTCTGTTGTTGTAGCTCTGCCTAATCCTTATCCTTGATGGCCTGGTTGAGTTGTTTCTTAAGCGCAACGTACTCTTGTTCTACATGAATATTTAACTGTGAGATGCGATGTTCACACTATTTTAGCTCATTTATGATGCCTTGGTGTAGGTCATGTAATACCAGAATGGGCATTGCTGCAATGTTCATATTGACATGATCCCAACCTTTTTCGTGTTTCTTTACTTCGGTGGAGTCAAAATGCAGAGCTCCAATAGGTATCTGTGTTATCCTCATCCAAAATGTCTTCTTTATTAGTCTTTCGGGTTGGATTCCTTGGCCTATTTGCACTGGCTATCTGGATGTTTGCGCCAATATTTTCAATTCTACAATACTCTACTCAACATCTGTCAGGTGTGTGTCGTAGCGATACTCTATTTTGTTCCATGACTCAGTTGTGACTTCTTGAATTTTCTCCTTGATTTCATCTAGGTCCACATCAGTAAGGACCAGTGGCATTGCGCCCTTGGATTTATCTTCTTTCTGATCCTTTGTGAAGTTCTTCTTTGCAACTTCCTCTTTCCTTTTTTCTATCTTTGTTTGCTCCCTATTCTTCTCTTTGTCATGCTCCTGCTCTTGATCTTGCTCCTATTCATCCTTGTCTTTAGCCTTTCCACTTGGTTCCCTATGTTGTGAAGTTTCCTTCTCTATTTCACTATCTCCTGCATCTTTCTCCATCGTAATCATCCATTCTATGAACCACTGTTGTATTATTGTCACAAGATCATCTTCAGCGACTAAGTATGGAAGAGGGTGCCATGTCTTCATTGTATCCTTTTGAGCTTGTATATAGATCCTATGAAAGTCTACTTTGAACTTCGCAACAGACTTGTATTGTTGGTACAAGCTTGGTGATAGTCTAGGATGTTGATTTACCAACATATGTAAATCCATGTGATACCAGAAAAAAATTATTATGTTCTCCTGTGCTCGTGATGTCTCCTTGGTATACGAGAGTGAGGAATACTGCGTGGCTTCACACACGTCTACTTCTACCTGAGGAAACTGCGAATCCTTCAACTCCTTCCATGCCAATAGTACTATGATCAAAATCAGACATGCATAATGAAAGGTCTTACCTTCTAATGAGGCTCATCAATAGGTAAATTATATCGGCCTTAATGGCACTCTCAAGCTAATAAAAATCAAATTTTCTCACATTTATTTACATCTTTTATTATATTTTGCTTAGTGAGAAGGGTAATGGTGAGATGTTATGTCATGAAGCCTAATGTGCATTAATTGTAGGATTTGGAGCATTTTTGGGCTAATTTAAGTGTAGGAACTCGAAGTAGACAAGCAAGAGGGATTTTATGAGATTTGGTATCCCTCCTTAACTCCTCAATCACTCGAAGATTCCTACACCAAATCTCATGAGCTCGGAGTTACAAGTAGCCAAGCCAACCGAGTTCATTGGCAACCAAACCAATGATAGTTGAATACAAGTCAATCTCGAGGTCGAGAGCCAAGCATCCCTAATTTTTAGGAAGTTTTTGGTAGCTTCAGTTGTATAAATAAGAAGGCCTAGGGCCTCAATAGGATTCAACTTTTTATTGTAGCCAAGAGGCAATTTCAAGCTAAGATATTGTGATCATTCTTCTCATGTTATTTTTCAAATTTTGATGATAATGAAAAGGGTTTCTTTGATCCAGCACTAAGTTGACTCAAAGGGCAGAAGCTCTTGGGTTAGGGCCAAACCCTAGTAGCAGAGGTTCCTCTTTTTGTACATGTATTCTTATATTAGAATCATAGATTAGTTGTTGAAGTTATCTCAGCTTTGTTTAATTTACAAGTCTTTGAATGATTGGTTAGTTTTTCTTCCATTAGTGGGAGAAGTAGATCAGCATTACAGTAGTGAAAGAAAATACTTCATAAAAACTTGTGACAGTGGCCGCTTCCTCATCTCCCTCATGGGATAATGGTTTGAGGGCCCCACTCTCACAACCCCAAAAAAATATTTGTCTTTTGGTCATTGCATAGCTTAGGATTTCTTGTTGAGTAGATCATTGTTTATGATTTCTTAGAAGCACCTGAAATTGTAATTTTGGTTTCTTCAGTTTCTTGTAGATTAGAAAGCATTCCATTCCAAAAAATTTAATCCATTAGCCATCAATAAATTAGTTTCTCAAATTCAACGCATATTTTCCACATTTACATAAATTTGTGCATGAATGAAGAAAATAATATGTGTTGTTGTAGGAGTTGTTGATCTATAGGGAGGAACTCATTCCACCAGCCTCATCTAAGTCTTATCCACCTCTCACAAAATCCTACCAACCACTAATTCATATTTCTATTTTGTAGCCATCATGGACAGCCACCTTGAGGAAATCCAACCATCCTGAAGAGTTGGGTTCATCCTTGGGTAGTGTGCACCTTCCCCATACCTTATTACACCATCATACATCTTCCCATCACTTCCTTTCACCTTCTGTACCTTCCTACAACCTTTAGCTAAGCTTCCTGTAGTAAACCAGGACATCCTATAGTAACTATAGGAAACCCTATAGCAGCCTGTCTTAAACTGTTTTGGGTAGAAATGATGATAAGATCCTAGGGTAGGCCTTCAACTTGACTTCCATACCCCTCAATTCCATTTTGGACAAGCTTTTCCATACCTTCCTCCCCTGCAAAAGATTGGATTATTAGCTTAGCATTTACATTTCTAAATTGAAAACCAAAAGACTATTTTCTGCAATATTTAGCTAGTGCATGCATATATCAGTCATAGCAGTGTTAGGATAATTTCCATGCCTACTTAGTCTAGATAACTAGATGATAGAATGCAAGGTTAAATTAGGTCTCTTCTGCAAGTAATGTGTGTTAATTCTTAGCTAGGTAATTTCATGTCATTTCATAGCACTTTCTATTCAGCACTTTCATTTCCTTAAAATAGGTAAGCATTTAATTTCTGCACTAAAGATATCTTTACATTCACTGTCAGTAGTCAGCCTCCTTCTAGTCAATATAATATTGGTTTGAAAAACCCTAGTGGTCTATCGCCTCAATTGAGAAGTGATAAGAGTAGACTGTTGCATATGTTGTGCATATAGCACTGTCACCTCCAAGTTTGTACAAACTCGAGTTGATAAAGTAAAGTTGGTCACCCTAGGAGTTGCAGTATCCTTGCTGCAATAATGGGGCTCATCACCTTCCCACTAAGCTTCTCAGTAATCTTCCAATAATTCTCTACATAGATATCCGGCCCAGTTGTACTGGACCCCATTGTTGCATTGCACGACTAGGAAAACAACTTCTGCAGGTAATTTGTTGGCTCAGCATTTTTGCATAATCTTCCCAGCTAAGATATACGTGGTGAAACATACTCCTTGGTCACTGATCGAACTTATATCGTAGCCTCCTGTTTTCTTGACCAGGTCGAACTTCTCCTTCATCTTTTGTGATATCGCTTTGTCTTGATCCTTACCCATTAACTCTTTAGCAAGGTCCCTTCCTTGGTATGGCAACCTAGCAATCTACCATATTAGCATCTCATCAATGGGGATTCACCTTCCCATCCAGAGGCATCTGTCATGCACCAACACGAGCAATTGTCTTGCACAGACTGTGTTAGGTGTACTTCTGCCGAAGTGCGACACGTCCAGCATGTTTAGTAAGCTTGATTTCTCCAACACTTTCACCCACTGATTTGGTTCCAATATTGTCACTACACTCCCTAAGTAATAGACCTACTACAGGTACCTGCTTGGTGCAAACTGCAAGTATTTGTTACAGTCATTGAAGTCGTAGTCCTCAAACTTCAACTGTGGGATTTTTCCAAGCAATTCTCCTTCAAATGGTATTTTCTCTGGTAGAAATGGTGTAAATGTGCCATACTTCACATCCTTGGAGTCTTTAACTGGTTTGGCATTAGGTTTCCTAGGTAGTAAATATGGCAGTAGCGGGGACAGAATTGTTGCGCTCTCTGTCTCCATTTGTTGTTGTTTTGCTTCTTCTTCGCTGTCTCTTATGGGTTGGGCTTCTGGTTGTGGTTCAACAGGCTTCTTAGGCTTCTTATCTTGCTTCTTCTTTGTTCTCTGCTCCTGAGTCAGTTTCTTCCTTGGCGATCTTCACTGCATGAGGGGCGATGTTGTGGGTGTACCAGATGGTGTTGTAGCTTCCATAATTCCCTCTATACCTCTCTCTTTGAATATGTGGATGAGCTCTTCAATGTTCATGTAGTAGCATCTGCAATTTCTCAATACTTAGCGATTTTTTAGCTCTCAGATAGCAAAGTGCCAAAATATTGGCAAGACGCAACCTTTTATAGCGCTCATGATCTTCTAACCCCATCATTATCTTAGATCTTGCTCGGATTTTGTTTATTAACTACATATCTATCCCTAGATCCTTGCCAACATGTCTCCATAAATGCAATTTTCTGCTCCTCCAACAGTAAGTTTCCTTTTTAACAGTCATATTTCTAGCGAACTTCGACACACCTTTCATTGTAGCAAACAATCCTTCTTGTGTCATGGTTCTTACGAACTTTGACATACTCCTAACTATCGTGAAGTAACCTTCCTATGTCAAAGCTATTTTCTACAACGTAGTTTATAGTCCAGTGCCCACTTTCAATTGCAGGTGGCACTAAGACTTTCCTCCTTTCTTTTTAGAGTGAAGCTACCATGGCAGGGTTGTCCCTATACAGTTTCAACCTGCTTCCATTCACCCTCCCTGGTATCAATTCTCCATTCAACTTCGCCAACTAAACTGTGCCTCCATCCGTGATATGCTTGATGATATAGGGGCCCAACCAATGCATCTTAAACTTTCCTGGGAACTTCATGAATTTATTGTCATACAGAAGGACAAGATCTCCTTCCTGGAATGTCTTCTACTTGATATGTCGATTGTGCCAAGCTTTTTCTCTTGCTTTTTGCACCTATTGATGAAATCCTGCTACAAATTTGTCTTCCTCTAATGCGAGCAACTGCGCCATTATTTCCTCCATTATGTCAGGGTCGGCCATGTCTGTAAAGGTTGCAATCCTTAAGCTTGGCACAATATACTCCATGGGCATCATAGCTTCTTGCCCATAAACCAACCTGAAAGGTGTCTAACCTGTTAGTTTCTTACATTTGGCTTTATAATCCCATAACACCGCTAGAATTCTCATATCCCAGTCATCTCTATTCACATTGCACACTTTGGTCAGTGCATTTTCCAAAATCTTGTTAAAAGCTTCGACTGTGCCATTTTCCTAAGGGTGATATGGGGTGCTCTTATGATGATACACCTGGAATTCTTCAGTCAATGCCTCAATAGTCTTATTTAGGAAATGTGATCCTTGATCACTCATCAAGACCTTTGGACACCCAAATCTGGACAAAATATACTCAAAAATGAACTTTGCAGTAGTTTATGCAATACAATCCTTTACTTCTTGTGCCTTATCCCACCTTGTTAAATAATCAATTTTTGTGATTATATACCTTACACCAATCTTCTTCCCAGGTGGGTTGATAGGTCCAACGAAATCAATGGCCCATTTGTCGAAGGCCTGCAATGTCACCTGTGGCACCAATGGCATTTCATCCCTCCTTGATGGCTTCCCAATTCTCTGACATACATCACATGCTTGACAATACTCCTTTGCATCCTTGTGTAGTGTGGGCCACCATAATCCTGCTCTTAAGACCTTCTGCGTAGTAGCCTTCCCTGCATAATGTCCACCAGCTACGCCTCCATGAGCTTCTGCCAAAATAGTTTTTCTTTCATGTTCAAGGACATACCTGTGCAGTATTTAATCCAATCTCATATTATACAAATGTCTTGTTATCAACGAAAAATTAGTTGCTTTTATCACCAACTCCTTCTTCTGTTGCGTAGTGTATTCCATAGGGGCCATTCCTGTAGCCAAAAACTGAATAATGTCTACGAAGTGATCATCTACAATCCTGATTGCAAACAACTGCGTGTCAGGAAGATTATCTTCAATGTTTATTGGTTCTTCCCCTGTTTCCAACCTTGATAGATGATCAGGCCCAACATTCAACCTTCCTAGTTTAACAACAACTTCAAAATCGTACTCCTGAAATAACAACAACCATCTACAAATTTTCCCTCCTATGATAGGCTTATTCACCAGATATTTCAATGTAGAATGATCTGTGAACATCTTAAAATGTGATCCCAACAAATAATGTCTGAATTTCTACAATGCATATACCATAGCCAAGCCTTCTCTTTCTGTGGTAGTGTAGTTCTTCTCTGCTTTAGACAACTTCCTGCTTACAAAATCTATAGGGTGATCAATTTCTCCTACACCAGGTTGTGCCAATACTATTCCCAAATCTATGCAAGATGCATCTACATGAACATGAAACTCCTTATTCTAGTCTGGGAAAACCAAGATAGGTGTAGTTACCATCTTTTCTTTCAATATATCGAGGCTTTTATGGAATTCTTCATTCCATTGAAAAGTCACATCTTTCTTCAATCCATTTGGGCAGTTATTTGCACATACCCCTTAATGAATTTTCCGTAATATCCAGTGTGTCCCAATGTAGTGCACAACTCTCTCACTATTTTTGGTGGAGGTAAGTTCACAATAACATCGATCTTCGTGAGATCCACCATGAAACCCTGCTTGCACACAACATGCCCCAATAGTAAGCCAAAAGGCACACAAAATATACATTTCTTTAAGTTCAATGATATCTGGTATTGCCTACATGTGTCCAACATAAGCCTTAAGCTCGCAACATGCTTTTTTCAACAGTCCAAATATTGTCCAATCATCAAAGTATAGATCCAGGAATTTGTGCATGTATTCCTTGAATGTTGCAGCCACAATTCTTGAAAATATAGCAAGGGTGTTCTTCAACCCAAAAGGCATCATTGTATACTGATATGAGCCCCACTCTATTGCAAATGTGGTCTTATGCCTATCCTCCGGTGCAATATTGATCTGATGATAACCAGAAAATCCATCTATGAATGAGTAGGCCTCCTATCCTCCTACATTATCTAGCACCTCATTTGTAAATGGTGTAGGGAAGGTATCATGCATGCATGCATCATTTAATTTCCTCAGATCCACACAAATCCTAATTTCTCCTTTAGTATTATTTTCCTAGACCACCATAGGATTTACCCACTCTGATTCCTCCACAGGTTCTAATATCCCTGCTATTATAATTTTATCTAACTCATCTTTCACCTTTTCCTTATATTTTGGGTTCAATCTATAAGGTCTTTTCTTGACAAGTTTCAAATCAGGTTTAAGGGGAATCCTCATGACCCCTAGATCCCCTAATATGCCCTTCATTTCTGAAATTTTGTAGGGAATAACTCCTAGTATTCAAGTAGCAGCTCTATAACTTTAATAATTGTATCCTCGTCCCAATAGTCTCCAATCATTGTGAACTTCGGTTCCTCTTTTGATCCTATATCCACATTATTTATCTTTACTGGCTTCACTATATGTGGTATTTATGGCTCAAGTCCGGTGACTTTGCAGCGTTCTTTTGATTCTGCTATGTCGATATTGCATGGATCTTCATCTTCTTCTACAATAACATTATAGCATTCCAATGCATGTTCTAGATGCACAGTCCAATTCGGTTGTTTTCATGTCAGCGAGGTTGAATTACCAAAGATATTTTCTCTGACTGTCTGAAGAGTCGATTCAATACATGGGAAATCATCTTCAAAACTGAATGTTAATATAAAACCTTCAACCATATCTACCCAATTTACAGTACCATGGTGCAATTTTGTTTCTAGGTACCAATTCATAGGAATTGTCTCTAATGTGTGGATAAACCCATGTACCCATTCCTGTTGTGGATTCTCCTCCCATACTGTAGTGCATCAGTGAATATGCTCCCTAGATCATCTTTACCATCATATTTCACCTCTATTTCTATATCTACTCGCCCAAACCTGATCCACATTAATCTTTGACACTCCTACCAATTTTCTATATTTCTTTTATGTGCACCCCACCATCTAGCAAGGGTAGATCTCAAGGCCACATCCAAAGTTAACAACCTTTTTTCTTCAAGTATTTGTTTTTCATAATCATCAAGGAAATTGCTTACATTACCTAAACCATCATAGTAAAGCAAGTTACATACCTCATAAGTTATAAAACGAAGTGATTTAGTGATCCTTGCACATCGCCTTGTAGACACTTTGTGTAGCCTATTTTGCCAATTTTCTAATTCTTCTTTTGAATCTGAGGTACAAGAAATGTCATGTTCCCAACTCAATTTTCCATATGAAGTGGGGTTAATCCATTCCTCTTATTTGGTTGTTAATTGTTAGAAATTATCTATATCTATTGTGCAATACTCATCTCTGACAAGCTTTGTATATCTCACCCCTTCTGATGGGTCCAATGGAAAAATTACTCTCATATTGTCTTTTTCAAATACCTTTTGCCTCTTCTTTAAGTTTTCTATATCCATATTATCAAATGCCCAATCTAGTCTAAGAAATGTTGGATAGGGGTTGTTGTCATCCATAATTTTTATTACTTAAATTCTGCAATAGTGCGTACTATGGGAGGATACATAACCAAGGTTTTGTAGCCTTGAGGGATAATGGGCTGAGGAATTCTTACTCTACTTCACTTAAAACTTTATTCTTTACTTCGTGGTGTTGGATTATCTACTTAACCATGCCATTAACAACCATAAAAAATATTGTGCAGAAGTAAAAATATAAGAAAAATATTGAACAGAAAGAAAAAGATACATAATAATCACACAGAAGTTATGTCCATCAAAATTGTACTTCTTATCTTAATTCTTTGGAACAACGTACAATTCCTTGATTTGTGTACCCAGCTACAAGTGTCTGCACACTGAGCTATAGACTTTAGGTCTCAACGCACTCAGCTGCAGAGCATTTCCTTCAAGACACAAACACAAATTACAGGGATGTTTTCTTATGCTTGTCTCGTGTCATTATTATTATCTACTTAGACTTACATCTTTTCTCCTATATATACTAATTACATCAACAGGTATATCAAAATACCATGGTCCTCCTAAAATCAATCAACTATTGCTCGAACCCATTACAAAAAGAAGGGACTTTGACCCATCTCGAAGCCACTAAAACATCGCACAGTACATATCTCCGAAGTACCGCGTACTCTGCTCCCTAAAATGCAAAGTTTTGACCAAAACTTGGGCCAAGTTAGGTTGCACCCAACAGGAGTTGAGGAGGAGAGAATGATAAGAGAAGTAGCAACAAGAAGAAGAAGAAATGAAATGAATGATGACAGAGGAAACAACATCGGTACAGGTTGAAGAACAGGAACAGGAGCAACCAGCAGCCGAGGAGGAAGGTGAATAGATACAAGATCGGGAGCTTGCTCAACAAATTGAGCAACTGATCGAAGTGATAGACATGGAGTTGGAATAGAAGCCACAACATGAAGATTTTGACCTGATTCCAAGAGCACCATAAGTCATCCCTAAGTCTCTACCACCTCCAGCAGTAGAGCCAGCCCCGAGCGAGCAAGGAGATGTTGTTCTCCTTGATAATGATGTGGTCATGGATGTGTACAATCTACCATTCGATGAGTTCTAAAATAGGCTTGTACAAGCATGAAGGAATCACTTCATGGATGAACATGCATCACTTGCATTCATTAAAGAAAGGGTGATATTGTCGGACACCAGGAAGTATCCAAATGCCATTGACAAAGCCATATTTGCCTATGTAGGAGCAACAAGATCAAATGTTCAGTATTTGACAGTCAAGAATGAGAAACTAGCAAAAAACTTGCAGGCTACCAGGCAAGAGGCTAAACAACTCTGAGCAGTAGTGCAGAATGCAGTTTCCAAACTGGGAGAGATGAGAGTAGCGATACTTTCTAAATTATCAACACCTGGGGAAACCATGCGGAAGCTCTATGACGGGCTTGTCATCATACATAAAGAAGTTGTTTGTTTGCATGGTTTACAACAGCAGAGCAAAGATTTTTTTAAAACTCTCAAAAACATACAAGCTTCCATTTCCTATGTACAACAGTGGACAATGCAGTTCAAAGGGGCCTCGTTTGACTTAGTGGAGAAAATGAAGCCACAGGTGGAGCTAGAGAAAGTGAAGGTTTGAATGTTGATTTAGAACAATAAGCATCTCGCCTCATTCATTGGTAGCATTCAAGCCTCATGTGTATGGTTGTACTACAGTTTGAATGTCTTGGTGAGAACACACCAGATCCCATCAGTTGGTTCCCTCACCAAAGCTAAACCAGATAACCAAGTCTAGCAGGAGGTCGAAGAGTACTTAGAGCAAAAAAGACAGAATGCCACCAGGGAAGACTTGGATTTGAATGCACTTTAACATGTAGAAGTTCATCGATGTTCCTGTCAAAGTCAAAACAATGTTGCTCATGCTTCAGAACGAGTTTGAAACAGGGTCCAAGATAGTTTACCAGGATGCCATGGAGGCTACAGTCCGCTTCTAGGAATACATTGTTAAGCAGTTTGGGGACACCATCACACAGTACCAAACTTGGCACCAATATGTGACTAAGAAGCAGCATTTGGAGGTTATTGAGCTAAAATTCTCCCAAACTCCAACATCAGAGTGTTGTGTCTTGTTAGGCTGTTAAGTTGCCTCTACCCTATTTTGTCTTATATGGGTATAAGTGTAAAATGAAATATTATTTGTAATTATGTTGTAAGTGAAATTCCAAGTGTCTATATTGGAATATGAAAATTCATCATGGAATGTAATGTGTTATTTGGTGAAGTAGTTAAAGAGTCATGAGGGTAGTCCAAAGGTCACAAAGGGGAGTTGAAGAGTCATCCCCTCTTGTTATAAGTAAAACCTCATAACTCATGTAACGAGATTTTATGAGCTAAAATTTTGGGTAGGCTTAGGCTTAGAAAGAGCTTGGGAGTATTGTGAAGATCCTTGGCTTCTCAATAGCGTAGAGTGAGTATACTTGTTTCGAGGAGCAGGTGTCCTTGACTGTAGCATTCCACTATTGGGGCTAGTGATGGAACTTTCACTTATAATAATAAAATCAGAGGCAGCACACTTTCATGCATATGTGGTTAATATAGTAGGACTATTCTTGTTGTATTGGCAATGTATGTTATTTAACTTACGTATATTCTTATGAACTATTTCATTTGAATTTGTGTGAATCTTGTTGAATGTGTGTTGTTGCATTAACTCATCACTTTAACTTGTGGACTATTCTGCATCTTAGCTGGTGATGTAATTTCACTCTTGTGTTCCTTTCAAGATGTGTACTATTACATGCTTCCAGGGGTTGCACTTCCTTTTCCCTTCATGTGTTGGAACCTTCATGCATCGCACTTGACTCTCTGCAGGGTCACACACTTGCCCTCACCCAAAGTTATCATACTTACCTCTACATGTTTCCACAGTCAAGGCATAACATTACCATCCACTGTTAGGACTCCTACTCCAAATGGTGTGGGGTCTAGTTGGGACTTCATATCTAGGAGATCCCATGAATGTTTGTGGGTCCATCATCATCAACAGAAGGATGGTACTTAGCGAATGTGTATAGATTATAGGGGGTTGAACAAAATCATGCTCAATAACAATTACCCTATGCCTAGGATAGAAGATCTACTAGATCGGTTGCAATAAGCAAAGTACTTCACCAAGCTAGACTCAAATTCTGGATATCACTAGATTTGAGTCAAATAATAAGATACATGGAAGACTGCCTACAAAACCAGGCAAGGTTTGTATGAGTGGTTAGTCATGCCATTTGGCCTATGAAATGCACGTGCTACGTTTATGACATTAATGAATGAATTATTGCACCCTTTTATAGATTCATTTGTTAGTGTCTATTTAGATCATATACCGGTATATAGTGCTACCTAGGAGGAGCACATCTCACATTTGACATGGGTGTTGGATACATTAAAGAGCCACCAACTACTTGAAAATATCAAGTGTGAGTTTACACAACATTGTTTGGTGTATTTTGGGTATGTGATAGGTGGAGGAGAACTGAAGATAGATCTTGCCAAGATGAAGGCCATAATGAAATGGTCAATGCCTACTAATGTTTATGAGGTTAGGATTTTTATTGGGGCTGCATAATACCTAAGTAAATTCATAGTCTCATTTTCAGTGGCAGTAGCACCGCTCCATGCCATAACAGCAAGTGGAAAGAGTTTCTAATGGGGGAAGGGTCAACAGATGGATTTTGAGGAGCTAAAAAATAAAATCAATAAAGCACCGAATCTAGAATTACCAAGCTTACAATAATCCTTTGAAGTGGAGACATATGTGATTGGGTATGCTATGGGATTGGTCTTGATATAGGGAGGAAGGCATGTATGCTACCATTCTGAAGTATTTCATGGGATAAATCTTAACTACCCTACCTATCTCAAGGAGCTCTATGCCATGGTGCAAGTTGTGAAGAAGTGGAAGCATTATCTTATGGGAAAGGAAACACTAATCCACACAGATCACTAGCCATTACAATACTTGCAGGCCCACAGTAAGCTACAACAGACCATACATTACAAGACGATGGGATTTCTACAGTAGTTTCATTTGGTGATCAAGTACAAGAAGGGAAACACAAACAAGTTGGTCAAAATGCTTTCAAGTCCATTGTTATAACCTTATTTTCCACTCCATTATAGTGAGAGAAACCCAATATCAATTTACCTCAATTGTTTGGCTAAAATTCATCCCTTTTCACCTTTTCTATTACTTATGTGAGATTTATCCCACGATAAAGGGGTGGAATTACATGATTGAGTTAGTTCTCATAATTAATTTTCCAAAATATTATAATTATGAGATAATAATTATTTCAGAATTGAGATAATTGAGCAAAAAACTCATAATTGTGAAAAATGTTTCTAGACTTTTTCATTCCCAAGGAGATCAACTTGACCCACTTGTGTATGAGTTGGCTAGGGGTCCATTATTATAGAATTTTCTTAAGTTATCAAGCCCCTAGGTGTCTAGATACATTCTCCTGGAGGATAGAATGAGCCTATATAATCTCACCAAGAGGAAAGGGGGAGAAAGGAGTATCCAAACTATAGCACGAGAGCTCTATTGTATTGGGGGAGGAGACCATACTACAAGTTGTAGGAGGGGATATTATTTGTTGAAGGTATATTGATTTACTTTCACTTATATTATTAATAAAAACATATGTTCCTTCTTGTATCTATTTGTATTCAACTTGCTTTAAAGTTGTTTCTGTGATATTTTGATCTAACGATCTTCTGAGGAAGGTCACTTGCTGTCTCCATTTGTTTGTGGTTGTGTTTAGGGATCAAGATCAAGTGTGGATGAGGTAGATTGCTCGAGTGGAGCTTAGGAATCTACATCAAACCCAAAATCCTTCCCAACCTGCGACGAGGCCAGGTTCACACATATGTCCTTGTAGTATATAGAACTGCCTACTTGATGCATGTTTGATCATTTGGGTTGGGACACTACTATATCTCTATTGGTCTTTCCTTTTGATGTATCGTGATCTAAATTGGGCATAAGATCACAGAGAAATAGCTCCTTACATAATTAAATGCAATAGAATTGGTGCTTTCAATGAGATAATTTTTCTTTTGCCCTCTTTTTATTTAGATCTCTTCTATTTTGCTTTGGATCGGGTTACTTTTTGGTCTCCCATTGAGTTCTTTGTGGCTTTTTGAATTATTTTTTATCTCCAATAGTTTTACTTGCTTCGAATCTGAGTGGATCTTAGATCTGAAATTTTGTTTTTTTTTAATGAGAGAATTACAGGCCGCAGCTATTTTCTCAATTTCTGCTCTTTTTTGTACATAATTTGATAAAAATAACCATAGATTTGGATTCCTCTCAAATTTCTAACCCAAAAAAAACAAAAAAAATCACTAAAACTGTAGGTTTTAACCACGTACAAAAATTACCTGCAAATGAATTCTTAAAAGCATAAAATAAACAATGGTGAGAGCATAAAACATAAAATAGATATACACAGAGATTTTCCCTTGGATCCCAAAACTGGGACTACCTGATTGATTTTTCATTGTATTCCTTTCAATGTTACAATACATATATATACATGTCGAAGCATCCATAAACCCCAATCCATTAACCCTTGATTAGAACATAATCGTAGTTCCCTTGACCGGATCTACAAAATACCATGGAAATAAAACCATCATGCCCAAAACCATGTGCAAAATCCATGCACAAAACCATAGGTAGGTCCACCCACCTAATATAGGGTCCAAAAAAAAATTCGCAGGGGGGACAGCCATGGAAAGAATATGAAGCAATGACCCCCCTGCGCATGGGGTAGTCACGAAAAGAATATAACACACACCCAAAAAAAATGTACTCCATATGAGGGAGTTATGGCCAATTGAAGATCGGCCAATTTTTTTTCTTCCACCCTCGCATGCGGCTATTTTTTTTGTTCGTTTTTGTTCTATTTTGTATAAAATTCAGTAAAAATAATTACAAATTTGTAATCCTATTTAAATTTTACCTCAAAACAAAAACAAAAAAACCACCTGAAATGGAGTCTATATGAGGAAGATATGGCTAATTGAAAAATCAACCTATTTTCTATTCGTTTTTCCCAATTTTCGAGTTTTCTTTCAGCTTATTCACTTGATTTTTCAGGAGTTTTCCTTCAGATCTCGCTATTATTTTTTGGATTTGTTTTTTATTGTTTCTTTCAATTGCCAAACATATCATATCTAAGCAAACTGTTGTTCGTTTGTTTTGGATCCTTCCTTTGGTGCTACTCTAAGGTTTTCCTTAGAGGTTTGATGTGCTTTGGTTGGGGCTATTGTCCTCATCTTTGGATCTAGTTTTTTAGATCTATTTAGTTAATCAAGTAAAAGCTAAGATTTGATTTTTATTTAAATTTTTCCTTTGTTTGGCTTTTGTCACTTGTTTCTAAGTGATCTTTTCTTCTCTTTTTTATTTGTCCTAATTGGTGGTGTTGTGATTGGTTGTGCATTTGTCATCTAGAAAAGTTCATTTGAATGTGTTTTTTATTGCTTTATCTCACTCTTATTTGATCTTGTTTAGGCCTTCCTACCTCTAGGTTTTAGTTTTGACCTTTGCAGAACATTGGCCTTGATTGAGCTATTATGCTACAGCCCTAGCCTATTGACATTTCCTTCCTTCTTTCACACTTGACTTTCAGTTTGACTGCTTTGAGTGTGTTTGTTTGTTTGGCTTTGTTTTCCTAGCTTTAACGCTTTTGGAGTGCTTTGCATTCTTACTTGGGAATTTTTCTTTGGTCTCTTCTCGGTTACTTTGATTTTCCTTTTGGTTTGTTTTTGGGTCATTAATTCACAAAATTTGGGATACTTTTCATTTAAGAATATTTAGTGAGAGGTGCATCATAATAAGCATTGGTGTGTTATGAAAACTCTTACCCTCCTATAGTTAGCATTCATCGAAGTGAAAATAAAAATTACATATAGTTGCATTAGGGTGATTGACAAAGAGTCATTCACACCATCTTAGTTTCACACCGCATCCCATGTGTGTAAATCACAACCACTTAAAATCAACGTGATAATCAAATCAACTAGATTTGTCTTTTATTTTTACTAGTAGCATACCAAAACTAGCTTAGGCTAGGGTCTTGGAGATATAAGTGATCTGTTATAGTATAATTAGTTTTGTTGTGCTAATAACAATTACATAAATCTAAACATATGTTTGCTTATTGCTTCTTGTGCTGAGGTTTCCTTAGTTGTTTGTGCATACAATCAGGTAAATTTCCTTAAGTTTAAAGTGACACTCATGAGCAAAATAGCTTCAAAAACAAATATTGAACATCATACATTCAAAATACAACAAACCATCAAAGAGACACTTTAACATAGTGTTTTGATCAAGGATTTCACCCCTCTTGGGCTACATCTCCTTGGTCCAACTTCCATGGCTTGGGCCTCTGTATTAGCTCAATGTGGCAAAATGTTGTTTTACAAAGCTCTATGGCTCCTGATACCTACACCAATGTGTTCAGAATGTCCAAATTAGCCAAGAACACCTCTTTCTGAGCTCAATTTGGTCGAAAATTGACTTCTCTATGGCTCAGTCAATTTTTTCCTACATTTTCTCCTCTAATTCTAGAATATCTCCAGTTAGTCCCACTAAATCTAGAGGCAGGCCCGAATTTGGGGGCACCACCAAACTTACCGCCAGATTAACTTGTAGTTAATTAATGCTTAAACTGCACTTAATTAATATTAAAACGGGATTAGCGCAAATGCAAACCGTAACATCCGACGGTTTTTGTTGGCCTGGTCACATGAGGAGTTAATGTCAGTCACGGTTTTGGAGGAGTCCGTTAACTTGAACATTGGGGTTATGGTATCATTCACATGCAGTAACACTAACCGTCGGAGTTGGTGGGTTAACTGACTATCAGGCTAACATGAATGTTGCGGTTGCGGTGATATAACAATGCTTTCACATGGGGAACTGTCACGAAGTTGTTTGGACAGTCGTCGGAGTAACGTAACTGCATGTGGTTTTTGTGACATTGCGTTCACATGGGGCGAGGGTTGGCCCTCCCCTAACCACCAACCCCATTTCCATTAAACTTAAATATAAACAGAGAACATAATGGTTAAGAACCATCCAATAGAGCAAGTGGTTAAGGCGTAAGGTTTGTGTGTAGGAGGTCGTGGATTCGACCCCAACTTCTGCCATATATTTTTCTCCACCATGTAGATAGCCAACCCGACCTTTGGGAGATGCCACATGGAAGCCTTCGAACTTTCCACGTGGCATTCTTCCATTGGTTCAAAATAAACCAATAAGAATGCGCCAGCACACCACTGTACAACCTAACCAGATAATGCCATGTGTCCATCCCTTATTTTCTATTGACCATGCCTAGTCACCTGCCATGTCAGCAATACGGATTGTTGACTATGTAGTGACTGGGCATTTTTTTTTGCAAATTTCACCCATTTAGCAAAGCGATCATAACACAATAAATTTATCAACCGAACTCAATTTTCGATGAAACGAGTTGTGTTAGGATTGTTTTTATGAGACAAACGGGGTCTTTCAAGTTTCAAGTCATTCTGAGAACTTTTATTTTTGAGCTAAATATTGAGCACCTGATCATTCCTCCCCACTAGAAGCCTTTTGGACCCCAAAAGATACTATCAATTGTTCAACAGGTGAGGGTACAACTCCCTCACCTTCTCAGTCTGCAACCATTTGGCTTGAGAAGGCTTTTGTCCCTTGAGTCCCACTCTAAGGTATTTGACATCCCCTCTCTTTGAAGTCCTAGTTCTTTTGTCAAGTATGAGATCTTGCTGAAGCTCATCTAGATATTCTGGTGAGAAATCATCTATTGATGGCAACTAAACATGCTCTCCTTGATCATCAATCAAAGGAGGCTCAAACAATCTCAAATTCTCAACATTAACAACAGAGTATATTTGCATATAAGGAGGCAAATCAAGCTTAAATGCATTGTTACTAATCTTTTCCAAAATTTTAAAATGACCATAATGTATTGGTTTAAGATTTTTACCTTCCCCTTGAAGTCTCTCTTTGCTAATATATAACCAAACTTTGTCGCCAACTTGAAATTTATGATCAACCCGGTGTTTTTCATGTCTTGCCTTGTAGCTGCTTTGACTTTTCTCAAGATGTTCCTACACTGTATGATGTATCAACTGAATTTTCTCTATGAACTTCCTTTCCTTATCGATGTCACTGTGACCTTCGATGGTGACATCTTTCTCAAAGATGAATTCCAATCGTGATCTTGGAAAGTACCCATAACATGCCTCAAATGGCGATGTAGTTGTGGAAGTATGCTATGCCCTGTTGTATGCATGATGTATGTAATGAAACTGTTCATCCCACAACATCGGATGTTTGATGCAATATCCTCTAAGAAGATGAATAACTATTCTATTGACCACCTCGGTTTTTCGATCTATTTGTGGATGAAAGGTTGTACTCTTCTTCAACTTTGTGTCCATCATGTCCCACAAATTTGACGGAAAAATCCCAACAAATCAATAATCTCGATCACTTACAATAGAAGTAGGAAGACCAAAATGAACCCAAATGCTTTGGAAGAAAAGATGAGCTATTTGTTCAGCTGTAAGTTTCTTTTTACATGGTGTTAGTATGCACATCTTGTTGAACCTGTCTACAACTACATACAAGTAATCATGACCTTTCCTTGACAATGAAAGACCTCCTACAAAATCCATTGAGATACTCTCCCATGGACGTCAAGGTATCAGAAGTGGAGTGTATAAACCAAGTTTCCTATTGCTAGGCTTACTTGTAGCACATAAAGAACATCCTCTTATGAAACGAGAAACACTATCCAACATGTGTGGCCAATAACAATACCTTTGAAGATTCACTACTATCTTGCCTACACCAAAGTGTCCAAAAATCAATGAAGTGTGTGCCTCCCTTATGATATTGTTTCTTTCTCCTTGTGGAATACACAATTTGCCCAAGTGATACAATGAACTGTTATGTACATGATAATCCAACTCTCAATATGGTTTCCTTGACTCAAGCTTGCATATACTTCTTGAAAGTCACTATCATTTGCATATTGTTCTATGTAACTTTCATGCAAAATAGAATTATGCTTGAGTATAATAGATGAATTTACAATAGGCCTTGAAAGTATATCATCTACCTTATTGTAGATTCCCTTTTTATACCTTATAACCAAATGAAATTGTTGTAGAAAACCCATCCATATGAAATGTCGTGACTGATGCAACTTTGACTGTGACTGTAAGTATTGTAATGGTTGATGGTCGGTATGGATGATGGTCTCTTTCCCCATCAAATAGTGCTTCCATTTCTTAACACTTTGTACCAATGCATAAAGTTATTTTTCATATGTAGGATAATTAGTTACAGCTCCATTAAATATTTCAGAATGAAATGAAATGGGCTTACCATGTTGCAATAGAACTTCTCCCATGGCATAATCGCTTGCATCCATTTGAATCTCGAATGACTATCTAAGATCCAGAAGTGCTAATACCGATGTTGAACTTATCTTTTGCTTCAAAGCATCGAATTATTTCTTCTATACATCTTCCCAATGGAAGACTTTCTTGACACTTGTCAATGCATGTAATGGAGCTACAATGGTAGAAAAATTAGCAATAAACTTTCTCCAATATTGTGTTGCCCCTAAAAAGCTTCTTACCTTTGTAACTGTATTGGGCTTGGGCCAATTCAGAATGACCTCAACCTTAGATGGGTCGATCTTCAGCTCACCTCCTCCAACAATGTGTCCCAAATACACTAAAGAATTCTTTCAAAATTCACACTTCAACATCTTAAAAAACAATTGTTCTTTTCTCAAGACATCAAGTACTTTGTTTACATGCATGACATGTTCATCTCTTGACTTGCTGAATATGAGGATATCATCTAAGTAGACAATGACAAAATCATCTATAAATGGTCTCAATACATCATTCATTACCCTCATGAAAGTAGTTGGAGCATTTGTAAGACTGAAAGGCATAACAAGCCACTCAAACAATCCTTGTTTAGTTTTAAATGTGGTTTTCCAAATTTCTTCTTCAGCTATCCTAACTTGATGATAACCACTTCGTAAGTCTAACTTAGTGAAATACTTTGCATACCTCAACTGATCAAGAAAATCATCAATTCTTGGGAGTGGATAATGATTCTTTACCGTGATTTTTTTCAGTGCATGGAAATCCACACACATGCGCCAAGTTCCATCCTTCTTTGGCACCAAGACAATGGGTGAACCACATGGCAAAGTAGATGGGTGTATGATACCTTTGTTCAACAATTCTTGAATTTTCTTTTTGATTTCCAAGCTCTCCATAATAGACATGCGATACATGCCAATGTTCTGAAGTGTAACATCTTGTTGCAACTGAATCTCATGCTGAATTACCCTATTGGGAGGTAACCCCTTTGGTTGCTGAAACATCTCTCCATGCTTGCTTACCACATCAAACAAATCAGATTTAAATTTATCACCACAACCTTCAAAAGATTCATAATCAATATCATTCTTTCTCTTGATCATGAGAAGCACAAATTTTTTACTTGCATTTACTAGTCTCTTCATCTGCCCTGCATTAACCAAAGAAATATTCAGCTTTTTGCGATGGGCTCTCACTATGTACTCCACCCCATTCTTGAGCAATATGTATTTGTTGTCATGGCGATAAAATACTTCTTTTCTATCATACAAATAAGGACTACACAAAATGATTTCTGAGATGTCAAGTGGAACTACATCTAACTCAACTTCATCAATGAACTTTTCAGTAATGGCGAACTTGAATAAACACTTCATTGTAACCTGTAAGTTTGCATTGTTAACTATCCAACCTAATGGATATGGCTTATGATGAGGTACAATTTCAAGGTTTAGTTTTTTAACCAAGTCTTCTGAAATCAAGTTTGATTATGACCCACTATCAAATAATGCATCAATCTTTGTATGATTTGAAATCACTCTTTCATGAAACAACTTTATTCATGACTCTTCATTTGGAGTGTTGTTTTGACTATATGATGAACTAGTGCTTGCAACAATTTATTTTCCTTTTGTAACCATGGATGAAATCTTGGTCTCATTACCAGAATCTGAACCAAGGTCATGTTGTGTGGTAGCGATCGTCTTTTGTTTTCCCTTATTGTTTTGTTTCTTAGGCCTTAATTTGGGATGCAATTTCCAATAGTGGGCTTCATCATGCCCCTATTTGGAACAGTGTTTGCATGTGATTTTCTCCCCTTCTTTCTTCACACTTGCATTCTTTTTTCCCTTCCATTTTCCATGCTTATCTTTCTCCTTACCCTTGAATGGCTTCCTCTTACTGCCCTCTTCCTGAATGTTATTTCCTCTAGATTTAAGGTGTGTGGCTTGCACACATACCTCATCTAAGTTATTTGGATTGAACATACGAATAATATGTTTTAGATAGGAATGTAAACCACCAATATATTTCAATACTGTATCTTGGGAATTCAAATTCACTCCTAATAACAAAGCCCTTTTCCTAAAATCCTGTGTATAATCTTGGACTATTTAGCCTTTAGGCTGCCTAAAATTATGCCAACTCATAATGGCTTTTTGCATATAGGCTAAAGGATAAAACTATCTTTTAATTGCAGAAACAAATTCAACCCAAGTAATGGATATCTTACCATGGATTCTCATTTCCTCTTGAATCGTTGCTTTCCACCAAACTAATGCAGCTCCTTCTAGCCTCAATGAAGCCAACTGGATCTTTATGTCGTCTTCTTGAAGGTTCTGAATTCTACAGGATACCTCCAATTGTCGAATCCAATTGTCCAACTTTTATACATTCACCTCTCCATTGTACATTGGAAGTTCGAATTTTATGTCCAATTTCAGTAATGGAGTCCTTCCTTTTGGGGTTTTTGAATGAGTATGGGAAGTTTCAGTGGTGGTAGTGGAAGATGATGTTGTGTGAGATGGTGAAGATGATGAGGATGGTGGAGATGGAGGTGGATTTCCACCATTCCCTTTGGAATCCTTCTTCTCATATTTTTTATCCTCTGAGCTTCCTTCTCCATGTGGAGGTTTAGAACTCTTTCCAACCATTATATTGTTCCTCTCTTCATAGAGGACTTTAAACATATCAGTTAAAGTGAATAAATATTTCTTTAATCCTTCCTCTTCTCAAGAGGGACCTTCAGACTCTCTTTCTCAAAACATAATGGCTAAGGATTCAGGCTCAGAAATTGGTACTACTTGTACCTCTTCAATCTCAATTGAAGGAAAAACATGAGGAGTTTCAAGTGAAGTTGGAATTGGAACTTTAGGTGGTGGAGATTGTGGCCTTATGGCTCTCCTTCTTTTGGGAATTACCTCAGGAGTTGCAACCAATAGCTTCCCTTCTCCTTTCTACAACTTTAACCTTGTAAGCATCACAATTTTGCAACCATTAAAACCTTAATTGCACAAACTCAAGCAATCAAGCAATTCAACCTTTGCTCTGATACCAACTTGATCTATTTTTGTATAATTAGTTTTCTTGTTGCTAATAACAATTACAAAATTATGAACATATTCTTGCTTATTGCTTCTTGTGCTAAGGTTTCCTTAGCTGTTTATGCATACAATTGGGAAAATTTCCTTAAGTTTAAAGTGACATTCATGAGCAAAATAGCTTCAAAAATAAATACTGAACAACAGACATTCAAAGTACATCAAACCTTCAAAGAGACACTTTAACACAATGTTTTGATGAAGGAGTTCACCCCTCCTAAGCTACATCTCCTTGGTCCAGCTTTCATGGCTTGGACCTCTGTATTCGCTCAATGTGGAAAAATGTTATTTTACAAATATATATGGCTCTTGATACCTGCACCAATGTGTTCAAAATGTCCAAATTAGCTAAGAACACCTCTTTCTGAGCTCAATTTGGTCAAAAATTGACTTCTCTATGGCTCTGTTAGTCTTTCCTTACATTTTCTCCTCTAATTCTGGAATATCTCCAGTTAGCCCCACTAAGTCTAGAGGCAGGCCCGAATTTGGGGGCACCACCAAACTTACTGCCATATTAACTCGTAGTTAATTAAGGCTTAAATTACACTTAATTAATATTAAAACAGGATTAGCTCAAATACAAACCGTAACATCTGGCGGTTTTTGTTGGCTTGGTCACATGAGGAGTTAATGTCGCGGTTTTGAAGGAGTCTGTTAACTTGACCATCAGGGTTATGGTATCGTTCACATGTAGTAACGCTAACCGTCAGAGTTAGTGGATCAACTAACCACCTGGTCAACATGACTGTTACAGTTGCAGTGATATAACAATGCGTTCACATGGGGAACCGTCGCAAAGTTGTTAGGATAGCCGCCAGAGTAGTGTAACTGCATGTGGTTTTGTGACATTGCATTCACATGGGCAGAGGGCTGGCCTGCGGGATGGCCCTCCCCTAATCGCCAACCCCATTTCTTTTAAACTTCAAATATAAATGGAGAATGTAATGGTTAAGAACCATCAGGTAGAGCAAGCGGTTAAGGCATAAGGTTTGTGTGTAGGAGGTCATGGATTCGACCCCAAATTTCACCATATATTTTGCTCCACCGTGTAGATATCCAAACTGACCTTTGGGAGGTGCCACGTGGAGACCTCTGGGCTTTCCACGTGGCATTCTTCCATTGGTTCAAAATAAACCAATAAGAATGCACTAGCACATTGTTGTACAACCCAACCAGATAATGCCAGTTGTCCATCCCTGATTCATCATTGACCTGTGTTGACCATGCCTAGTCACCTGCCACGTATTTAGTACGAACTGTTGACTGTGCATTTGTTTTTGCAAATTTCTTATTTAACAAAGTGATCAGAACACAATAAATTTCTCATACGAACTCAGTTTTCGACGAAACGAGTTGCGTTAGGATCATTTTTCTGACACAGGTGCGTTCGTTCAGGTTTTGAGCCATTCTAAGAACTTTTTTTTTGAGATATATACTGAGCACCTGATCAAGAAGTGTGAGTTAACTACTCCAAGACTCCAATATCAACTTAGTATTTTGTGGTAGGGAGTTAAATCCATTTGCATTAATGTGGTCTGGGAAGCCCTCCTCACAAAAGGGTCAAGCACAAGGTTACACTTGGGCTAGCCAAGGTGACATGACCCATTTCTCTTAGTTTCCAGTGGCACAATATAACAGAATTTGCACACATAAAAACAATGTGATTAGCATTTTCTATAGCACATGGGGACCACTTGGTAGGTAAATCTCAAGGGGGTTTTGTTCGTGACACCTTTTTCGGGTTCAAGTGTCCTGCCCTGGCTTGTGGATTTGTCCTGTGACTACCCCCCAAGTCGTGTTATTGTCGATGGTGAGCATAATGGCCTATCTTCTTAGGGCTCATATACAAGTGCAGGGTTGGGGTCATCTTCTTTGTACCGGGGATAGATATTAGTCATACTTTCTAAGTCCTCTCAGGGGGTGTTCCACATCTTGTGAGGGAACTAGTGTCGAGTTCACAGCTAAAAGGGTTGGGAAGCAGGTCGCTAGTATAATTGTTCCACCGCCAACCTCTTTGTATTTTTGTTTGCATGTGTTATCTTCTAGGATGTTTCTAGTGAGTGTTGTTTAGTTTGATTTAGTAGTTTTGGCCTTAGGGTGTTTGCACTAACATAATCGTGTTTAATTTATAATTTATCACTCAGGCTAAATTTGTTCGTCTACAGTCACGTCGTCTTCATTTTTTTCCTCCCGAACGAGGTGGACTGATTACTCCTACACAAAGAGTGTTTTTAGGTGCTCAAGACTTAGACCAACACATAATATTGGAGTTTATAATTGTTCCTTCTGGTACGGATCTGATTTTTGTTGATATTTTGGTAAACGATTCTGTTGCACCTACCAATCCACCCTTGACCAATCCAGTAGGACATGTGTTGTTGCGGCTTAAACCTAACACTTCTACACTTTCCTACACTTACGTACCTTTTTTAGTTATCTATCCTATGGTGCAGTATGAGACCTCTTTACCTTCTGAATCAGCAGTGTCATTTTCCATGTCATCATTACTGCCTCTTAGCATGGCTATACCTACTCCTCCATCCACACCTCTCACTTCTTCTTGGGGAATTCCACCAGTCTCATTTATAGCTCCTACAAATTTCTTGAATGTTTCCATTCCCATGCCATCTCCTATGCCGACCATGGTGCCTTAGCCTAGTCAGTTGGTAGGATCAAGAGTCTTTTCACCTAACTTTGCTCAACCAACGATTCCTGTTCCTCACTTAGGCATGGTTACTTCTGGAAATATGTGGGGGGATCATCAGTTGTTCTTGGTCAACCTGGGGGAAACGTTGCTTCTAGTATGTCACAAGCTTGTACAGTTCGCTCTTTTGAGGGGCACCAACTACTAGTACTTTTCCTAGAGGGGCTAGTTTACCTAGGGGCAACCCCACTACTAGTGTTGTCTCTCACACGGGTTATCCTCCTTATGTCAGTCCTACTACGCAAAGTGGTCCTTATTTTACTCCTGGGTACAACCCCATAAGTATAGATGCTCTTCGGGGTCCTTTGCTCTCTGGAGGTACATACCCCGGGGGAAACATCCATTTACCATCCATTCTAGCCCGTAGTAGTCTTATGTCGAGGTGAACCCTTTCTTTAACCAGTGAATGCATCATCCTACTCCTTACATGGGGGGACCACAAGGTTAGTCAAGGGCTTCTCCTGCCTATGATCCATTTATTCAACTCCATAATCCATTCCTATCCACTTTTGATTTACCGGACTTGGCAAAATTGACTAATGACCCCATCCTTCATGATCCCTGGTGGCCACCCATGCCCACCAAATTGTCGTCAGATATTTCCAATTTTGAAGGGAATCCTGGGGAGAATCCATCCACTCACATTACCACCTATCACTTATGGTTCTCATCTAATTCTTTGGTGGATGATTCTATTAAACTTATCTTATTCCAACGTATGTTAACTGGGGATGCTGCAAAGTGGTATATCGAGTTATATATTACATCCTACGGTGACTTTGCCTCCCTAGCACAAAACCTCTTGACACACTTACAGTTTCCTACTCGATATGATATCGAATCTGACCTCTTGTCCAACTTCAAACAAGATGATTCCACATTAATTTCTGATCACATTCATGAGTGGCATCATCACAAGAGGTTAGTGAGAACCAAGTTACCTAATGAAATATTATGTAAATGGTTCATTCGTTCTCTCCGACCCCATATTGCCAAAGATGTGTCCATGTTTCAAGTTTTTACCGAGGAACAAGCCATTGTAGTTTCCCAGAAGTTGGCTCTTATCCATTCACAGTCAGGTATGCTCTATGAAGTGTTGCCTAATGCCCCTAGGCCTTCTATTGACCCTCCCAAACTTGTTCCTGGCCCAAATGTCAATGGTGTGATCGGGTTTGTTTCTAATTCCATGAGCCAACTTGTTGCCCATATTGCGAAATTGATTTTAACATCTCAATCCCCAACAACTGTGTTTGGCTCTGCTAAAGCACCCTCTCCTGAGCAGTCCACCGATGTTCTAACAGTGAAGTCCACTCAACCTAAGAACAACCAACAATCTAATGGTAAAAATAATAATAAGAGAAATAAACAAAAGAACCAAAATTCTTAGGAATCCCAAACCAACCCTCAGAATCAGGGGGGACATCGATGAGCATCGTCATAAATTCAAGTTCCCTTGTAAAATTTATCAAGGCAACCACCTCACTCACGAGTGCCCTCAAATGGATGAATTTCATAGGCTTCTTTCACCACCATATACTCAATGGCCTGTTGTTTTGACTCATATGTTCCCTGCAAAACCTCAGCAACAAATGGTTTCTCAACCTCCTCTACCTTCGCAAGGGGGAAATTAGGAGTCAGCTTCTGAACCCCCCCATAGTTCATCCATATTTATGTGCAAGGAATATGTAAATGTGACTACGCAAGCTAAATCCTATGATGCTCCTAATTCGAGTTCTCCCTCTAAGGACTCACCAGCTCCACCTACTTTCACTAGACCTCTCACTTTGGATAAGCCTGTGGAACCTATCTATCGCCCCCCAATGGTGTTCTTTGCAAAATGACACACAATCCTTCTGCCATGACTGCTCAACCTTACAATATTGTTGAAGATCTTGCCCATGTTCCATGTGCCATGTCTGCCTTGGAGGTCTTGCAAATCTATCCTCAGCTGTGCAACACCTTGTTGTCTGCCATTAGATGATTCGATCTGTCTGACTCTAGTCTCATTACCTTTAATGCCAACAACGTCACTCCTCACCTTTCCCATCAAATTTATATTCAAATCATTGTGTGGATTTTCCACAAGAATATTCATCGCATTTTGGTGGATGAAGGCTCTTCCACGTGTGTTATGTCAGTATCCTGCTAGAAGGATATTGGCTCTCTGGCGCTCACCACGTCCAACACCACTCTCCTGGCCTTTGATGGTCACAGCTTTGTACCTAAAGGGGTTCTTCCAATTTTTTCCACTGAATTAGGAGGGAAAATTGTATATGTTCATGTCGAAGTTGTCAACGCCTCATTATATTACAACCTAATCCTTGGTTGCAGCTGGTTTTATGTGATGACCACAGTCGTCTCATCTGTCTTTCGTTTACTTTTCTTTCCTCATGAAGGAAAAATTGTCACTATCGATCAGCTTGACTATTGTGTGTTGTTAGCCGAGATTTCCACTACGGGGAATTCTTTACCACTTGTGGGAGATCATCCTAATTAGTTTTAGAGTGTTGGAGTAGGACCCTTTAAAATTCCAGCTTTTATGGGAATTTTTCCTCAACTCCTTCTGCCTAACACTCCTAATCCTACCACTGCTCGATGCCATATGATCGCTTCTGGCACCTGTGGACCCCGTAGACCTCCTGATCCTTGGGTGGTGTCTCCTACTCCTACGGAAGTGGATCAAGCTAGTGAACACCCTTCGTCAATTGTTGTGGAAGATATTTCCTCTTCGGCAGTCCCATCAGTACCTCCTAACATTGATCAAAAACTCCATCATAATATGGAATATGACTAGGTTCCTTTGCCCACATGGGTCGTCACTTCGTTTGTTCCAGGTGCCTCCCTTGATGATGAGTCTTCTTCTCGACAAGTCATCTTGGAGGTCATGGATTCACATATTGATCATCTGAAGGAGGTTATGCCTCTTCATGCCTCTAATCTCCCCGATGTGGAACAAGTAGAGTTTAGCAAAAAAAATCTTGAATCGACCCAGGGGGCATCTCCTCAGCCTTCCTTGGAAATTACACCCATGGATTGAGTCAAGTCGTGGGATTATACTATTGAAACTGCTAACAAATGTCCCACTTTCTTATCACCTGTCGACAAGCGCATTGTAGCCCCTTTATGTCTTCATCCTCCCTTATGTCCCCAGGTTAATTTTGAGAGTGAGACTATGTTAAACCATCCCTGGCATGGTCAAACTTTCTGGATTGGTAAATTTGATTTCCTTTGGCATGGCCCCAGATTGGTGAGCCATATGGTCCCTTCATCCTCCATGAGTTCACATATAGAAACCCTTGGCCTGTGCCTAGTTGTGGGCACACTTTAGCGTGACCTACCTAACTGTGTTGCACTTGTACGTATTGTACATAAGAGTGTGATGGTTTTACCCTTTTTTGGTTTGGTGTGTGATGTGACTGCTTGTCATGCCTTATTTATGCCAAAAATCTAAAAAATTATAAGACTCAAAAAATCAAAACTATATGGTCTTGTTTTTACCTCATCCATGGTTATTTCTTTCATTATGTGATTTAACCATGGGTCTAGTCTTTTTGGATGTTTTTTACAGGATAGGGTGGTGTTTCTATTGCGACATCCATTGGACCTTACGTGCATTTCTCTTGAACTTGGCATATAGGGATAGCTCATCTATCACTATCAACAATGCATTATTGACCGTCAGTGCCATATTTTTGCCTTAGGTCTAACCCCGTCAAGTTGTGACTTTAGCCACTTTCCATTATGCATGTCGTCACTTGGTGATAGAGATTACATGCTCATAGATACCCTAGTTAACATGTATTTTCCGTCTTGGTGTCCATGCAGTTGATTTTATTCCCCTTTTTGAAATCCTTCCTTCTAACCCACCATGACTTAGAATCTGAGCCTCATGTCCTCTTCTTTGTCTCTTTTCCGGCCATACCCCAGGAGGATTCGACCACTTTTATCCCTTGTGATTGCCACTCTTTATCAACCTACTTTTCATTATGAGACTTGGTTCCATCATTCCATCATCATCATATGCTTGGAATTTCATCCGCTTTCACTTGGTGTTTTACCCTTTCTTAGAGGAACCATTGCAGTGAGTGGTCTGATTAGCTACCTCTTGTCCTCATTTTATCATGAGTAGGTCCACCATGACCAGAACCAGTTGCTACCCTCTATACCACTCTTTCCTCCGAGAGGAGTTTTCTTTAAGCTCTTTTCAGACTCCTTAATTTATAAAATATTGTCAAGTGAAATTGTCTACTTCATGCTCGTTAAAGTACCTGAAGTGTGGTCTACCCAGTATAAGTTTAACCCTTTTCCAGACTGGGATAGACTAGTTACGAAAAAGAAATACCTTGGTCTACTATAGCTAGGAGGTTCTCCCTTGTATACTTTTATCTCTTTTTCAGGATTGGGGGACAAATTTACGAAGAAAAAAATTTATAAAAAGAGAAGGGAGGGAACATCTTTTTCCATTATTCATCAAAATGGCAGTGTCAGTTGCATCACCCTTGAACATGGCACCTATCTGTTTCATTATCTCACATTTGAGTTTAAGCTTGCCTAGGACTCATGCCATCCATATGAGTCTCTTTACTCCTCCAGTTGGTTACTCTTCCAGTCATATGGAGCATGATTTGATGCCTCCTGCATCATCCCATGATATCACATGGCGATCATTAGTCATGCTACCAAGTCACTCTTGTGTCATGCCACTATTTGTTCAAGGGAAGTCTCAGCTTGTGTCAACCATCTGCAGTAGCTTGTTGACCTTTTTAAGTCGGTCATCCCTGTGTCAGTTTTACTTCATCGCTTCATGACTTCACCCATTCATCACATCATCCTATTCTATTCCGTGTTGATTGATGGGGGATACATTAGGGCCCTCCTTCGGCGGTTCTTCTCCTGTCAACTTCATCTCATTATCCAGGAGATTGATCTAGGAACTAGTAGTACCTTGGAGCTTGCAGACCTCAGTGGCAAGCTTCCTCATGATCGACAGTGGGTTTAAATCATTGGCTCCTGATTGATCAAGTTCACTGGTGTTCGACGTCAACTCATTTATTCACACTTAATGGATTGTACTAGGTGTTGGGTCAGGAAAAAGGTATGATTTCTCTCCGTAAAATGCTTTATTTACCATTCATCCTTATACGATTATCTCTGTTGATAGATTAAAATAATGAAAATATCGGCTAAAGTTGGATGAAAGAATTTGGTGACAAAATAGGCAAATCTAACACAAGAAACTGATTTTTTGCTATCTTTGTGTGCAGAGATGCAGACTAGGCAAAATCTGTTCAGTTGACAGAACAGCACGAGGCCATAAAAGGGAAAATCTATAGCGTCTTTGGCAGACAAGGTAGTGGGAGATCAGCTTGAACAATGTTATTTTATCACATGATCAGATTATGTATTGCGAAATCCTCAAGATCCCCTGATCCTGAGGATTCGCTTTTATCTAGTTACTCTTTTATGTTATATATAGGGCCGAAAGGCAATTAGAGACAGTTCAGACTTTGATAATCTGTAATTATTCTTTTTGAAAACATATACGTTGTTATCTCAGTGACTCTGTAAGCTATTACTTACATTAATGAAAGAAGGTTGCGTTTGATACATATTCATATTCTGAGTTCTTATTAAGCGGAGGCTTCTGGCGACTCTGGGCCCGGTCACGAGAAGTTCTACTACTCCCTTGTGTTATAGTCTTTATATTTAGTCTTTGCTATTGATTTAATGTTCAGTCATTGGTTATTTCATTTATCGTAAAGATTTGTGATATTGATTCATACTGTTGTTCAATTAGATTCAGAGTGAAGCCGTGTGACATACTTAAGTAATGCTTTGATTGGAATGAGTGAATTAGTGTTAATAGCATATTGTTGTTCATTTCAATTGATGTTATCATAGATCTTAGAGATAATTCTAATTAATTTCCACAGATTGCAATATAGATCATTTGCTATTTAGAAATCCTTTATTGCTATTTGTCGTTCAATTGTTGTTTGTTGTTCAATTACTGATTGATGTTCAATTATTGTTACTATTCAATTGAGAATTGCAAGTTAATTTGGATTGCTATAGAATTAACAATGTTGTTCAATAGTTATAGTTTCTTTCCTTGATTGAGTAAGTTAGCCTTAAGTCTATTTGAACAATTCCAAGTGTGATTCTAATCTAGGTGGCTCCAGGGACACACACAGGGAAAAGAGGGCTTATGGAAGCTCAAAAATCAAAGTGATCAGAATGTTTTCAAACTAGGACCAGAGCGTCGATCTCATCGTCCTGATCATAACGGTGTGAACGGTTCATCAAACTGAGCTCGTATGTGAAAGTTAGAGGCAGACAAAGTTCTGGTTGACTTTTGCTGACTGGGCAGGCTTAATGAAGACACAATTTGGAAGTTTTCCGGCGAACGGAATCCGGCCAACTCCAGCCAAATTTCGGGAGAGAAATTTTTGCCTCATTAAAAAGACTCCTTCAGTCCAAATTTCATATTTTCAAAAAATGGCCATCTTGGTTTTTTTTAAACAAAAAAAAAATATATAATTTTGGGGTGGCGGGGTGGCCCGCCACCCCCACATATCCAAATATTAAAATATATTAATTATGGGTTGATAGGCCACGACCCCCGCCGCCCTCCCTCAACAACCGAACAATTAATTAAGGGGGTGGGTGGCCATGACCCCGCCACCCCAGAGCCGCTCTCAATGTTACCATTAATAGTGGGGGGCGCGGGCTGTCAACCCCGCCGCCCCTCCACCTCACCTAACACAGAAATAGCGTAGCAGAGATTGGGGGATGCGAGCCACCGAGACCAATGGACTCGCCTCCCAAAAACAAACTTTGTTATATATTATGGTTAAAAGGGGAGGGGTGGTATTTGATCCCCCGACCCCTCCTCAACAACTTGTTATAATTACCATTGCGCCACAACCGTATTCTTGGTGGATCCGCCCTCCAAACCTTAAATGAAGTTAGTTTCCCAGTGCGCCCAAGCAGATGGAGGAACCAAGAGTGGGCACGGTAAATGAGTTAGAGTTAATTTTTAATTAATTTTTACGCAGGTGGAACCATGACTGAGCAAAATTTCTAGGAGGGTGAAATTTTCACAGTGTCCAAATTGGACAAACTTTATGTCGATCTTACACCTCTAGGTGACACAAACACAATGGCGTATTCAGTTTCCTTATCTGAGTAGTAGATTTGCAGAGGACCCGGAGGAGGGAATCTTTGAGGAATCTAGGGGGAATCTAAAAGATTCCTTGAGCCCCAGATTTCCACTTTCTCAAAATTCATAAATTTGATAGTCGATTTTGCACTATTTGATGCCACAAATCTGATGGTGTGTTCAGATTTTCCATTTTCTCATTTCATTTTTCAGCCACTTTTCTAAGTGGAGTGCAGGTGTCAGCATTCGACATGCGAGCACTGATTCCATGAGATTCGACGTCGTGAGATCGATGATACGAATGGCTTCAACAACTTGACATCCTCTTCTTCATATGGCCCCTGGATGTGAGGTATATGCAGTGTGCTCATCTACTTCTTTTGCTATGCATTGTCCTGCACAAATCCCTATTTGATGTTTGATGTGGGATCATGTTTCTTACTTGTCTCATGATTCCTACTTGATGTGATGCGGGATCATCTATGTGATGTACTTGTTGTCATGATTCATCAGGTTTTTTTCGAGATTCCTTTGTCGTTATGTTGATGGGATACTCATGTTTTCGTCATGTATGTTTGCATTGAAATCCCTTTATGCCATGTTTGTGGGATGATCATCATGCATGAGTTTTATGTCATACTGATAGGAGTCCTTTTGACTGAGAGTTCATGTAGCGGAGCATCTCTTGGAGCCACTCTTGGGTGAGGGAATTTTCCTTATATGATAGTGACATCATCTCTTATGTACATCATCACTATTGACATCACCTAATGCAGCGGCCTACACCATCTTGACATCGAGGCCGGAAGACGTAGTCCCTCCTGGACGAACTCCGTTATCAACAGCTTATGTTTTCATGTGTTTATGATTGTCATGTTCCTCTTCTTTACAGCATGAAAATGTATTCATGTATGTTCTTTTAAAAATGAAATTTAACACATCACGAAAGTAAAAGGTCTTGGAAGGGTCCTTTGTCATACCCGGACCCAGATCAGATTCTTATTTGCATTCAATTTCAACTAATTTCGGAACAAGTTGCATAGAATTGCAAAGTGTGTTAAGAGTATTTCTTCCATAGATAGTTCTTTCCAGAATTGTGTGAACTGAATTGAAGAATTAGTCATTAGTGATTGCAACGATTCATCATTAGATAACCTCTAGATTCACTGCATATACTGTGCTGACACTCTTGAGATAAAAAGACTTACCTCGGGTTGAAAACTAATGTAGGGATTGAGATTGCCTGTAAAAAGACATCTTAGTGAGCCAACATTTTGGCGTCGTTGCCAGGGAGAGTGTTTCAAGTGATTGTTTTTATTTTTGTTGTGAAAGAATTGGGTTTTAAAAATGAAAGGTAAGAACTTGTGTACCTAGCAAGTAAAGTGCTTGCTTACCTGCTCGCTTTACAGCAAAATCTTAGAGGTTAAATAGGAATTTGTTTTTATGAATGACTAGGAATAGAAAAATAGAAAAAGAGCATAATCCTCCACCAAAACCCACAAAACCCAAAGGATCGGTGAACCTTGGGAGAACGACCTTTATAGACGAAATCGTAAGAAGAGCAGAGTCTCAAGCATTAGTAGGATTCCAGGCTATACCTGGAAAAAGTTCTACTGTTATCCCTCAAGCAGCAGGCTCACCATCTGCAGCTTATGCTGAGATTCAAAGCCAAGTAGGAGGATCGGAACAGAGTCTTCAAGCTACAATAAGTTTACACTCTAATCCTCTACAAGAGGGAAAATAACTTAAGAGAAGGAAAAGGAGAAACTAGTGGGGCTACTAAGGCAAAACCACAGTTGTCTGAACAAGGATCTCCTGAGATCCCAGACCTAGGTAGTGCTACAAAGCCAGCTCGGGTTGCTAACTCTCTGCTTACTTCAGAAGCACCCCTTGAAGTCCCCGAATATTATTGGCACATCTTTGACCAAATGGCAGATTAGCCACCCCAAGGTCAAACCTCAACATTAGAGTACCCCATAGTCAACCAGGTGGCCAATGCTCCCATGAAGGCTATTCCTCTGTAGAGCATCCCAACTTTCCATGGGATGATCACAGAGGATCATGATGTTTTCCTACTTGAGTTTGACGTCCTCTGTAGAAGGTATGACTATACCATCGACCCCCAAAAGCTAAAACTATTCCCTTCCACTTTGAAAGGAGCAGCTCTAAGATGGTTTATGGGTCTAGGTGGGCGAACTATCAATTCTTGGGACGAAATGAAAACCTCCTTCCTCAAAAGATACCAGGAATTTTGTAAAACTAGGGAACTAAAAGATAATATTTTTAAGATGACTGCAAAATATAATGAAACGCTAGAAGAATATGTAGAACGATTTAATTATAATTTGCAGAGATCTCCACACACAACCCTACCAAAAGAAGTCTTAAGAGTTATCTTAATTAAAGGAATGAAAGAGGAATGGGTAGAAACTCTAAACTTAATGGGAAAAGGAGATATTTCTCAGGAAGATTATGATGAAATTATTCATTTGTGTATCAGGTGTTTGCGGGGAAGCACACGCACAGGAGTAGGAAGCCGAGATCCCATGAGCAGAGGAAGCAAACCACATAGTGGAGGCGTAACATGGATGGAGATCGGAAACCTCCTAGAAGATTTTAAGACGGACATCCTGGGCACTCTTACAACACAGTTGGACGTCCTACAGGTGAAATAAAAATAGGCCTTAGAAGAACAAAATTTGGTCGTCTTCTGCCCACGTTGTCGAAAGAAGCACAGCCAATGGGAATGCCCATTAGACATGGTTCAAATGTGCACTATCTATACTAAAGATCATGACACTAAACAATGTCCATCATTACCAGGGATGAAAGCAGTATTCAAAGAAGTAGAGGAAGAAACAAAACCGGTATATCTGATGAACCAGCGTTGACAATGGCAAGCTAAACCTACAGGTATGTCACAAGACGCACCCCAATTATTTCCTTCCTCGCAGTTTAATCAACAATAGAACCTTGGGGCAGCCTGGCAAGGCCAATCATCCTACCCAAATTGGCAGAGCCCACCATTCCCTATGACATCCTGGCCAACACAATCTTTTCCAGGAAATGGCTGGCCGAATTCTGCTTTTACTTCTGTTTGGCAAGGCAATCTCTATCAATCCCAGTGGCCTACCTTCACCTCTCAAAATCCGAACTGGTCTACAAATTGGCAGTGACCTCTGGGGATATCCAATGTACCTATGGGGACAGGCCCTCAGCCTCAACCCGCACTGTCAGCTCCGTATACATTATAGTAGAATTCTCAAACTCTTCTGCAGCCGCAGTTACCAGCTCAGCCAAACCCGAATCCTAATAACAGACCAGTCCAGTTGGTACAGATTATTGAAAACCCAGAGTATGAGATTGAGCAGAAAGAATGTAATGAGCTTAGATTGAGGTCAGGGTGTGTCATCACCCCTGAGGAAAACAGGGACCAGCCTTCAATTGAAAGTGTAACTCCACCTGTACATATTCCACCACCTGTAAATAATATTGAACCAAAGCAAGGGGAAGAGATAGATCAGCATGATGACCCTAAAAAACTTATAGTCACTTCTCCTTCGTTCCCCGAAAGACTAACAATACCTAAACCGATCGCCTACCCTGATTTTGATCTTGTAGGGGAACTAAAAAATTTGTGTGTTAAGATCCCTCTCCTTGAGGCCATTGAAGGCATTCCCATTTATGCCAAAACAATCAAAGAATTGTGTATAAGGAAGCCTGCAAGGAAGGTAAAAACCTCACCCACTATCCATGTTGTAGGAACCTTATCTGATTTACTCTTGGGAGAGGAAACTCCAATATAGTACGAAGATCATGGAAACCCCATAGTAACAGTTCAGATATATGGACACTCTTTTCCAAATACACTAGTTGATCTAGGAGCCGCCATTAACATCTTAACAACAAAAACTTGTCAAGCACTTGGTATTAAAGGCCTGGAACCAACCACCACTTTATTAGAACTTGTTGACCAATCGGTGGTAAGACCAGAAGGGACTTTACAAGATATCACAGTTTCTGTTGACTCATGGGAATATCCAATAGATTTCCTAGTTATAAACCCAAGGAGTTGGTTGGATGGGCATCCTTTGATTCTAGGTCGACCTTGGCTGGCAACATCTGATGCATATATTGGCTACTGAGAAGGCAGCATGACTATTACGAAGGGGGATGCTATAAAAATTCTTGTTTTATATCCTCCTGCGAGGCCAAGTTTGCCCATTGTAAAAATATGTAAGCAGCCACCAGTGTACCTAGAAGAGAGCATCCGTTCACCACTCACAGTAGCAGAGGCACTAGAATTTAAAGATCAGAGTGAGGATATTTTATAAATCAGACATCTAATGTGAGTAATGTATAGTGTCAGATGTTGAAAGTGATCCTTGATAACGAATCCATGGAAGATCCCCTGAAGGATACAGATGACCAGCATATTTAGATGAATGTTTTTCATAACATCAAACCCATTGAGATCGAGCCGGGTAAAGTTCTAAAAATTAATGACAATCTGGATAGCGAACAACAGCAAAGGCTTATCCAGGTCTTACAGAAAAATAAAGGGGCTTTTTCCTGGGATTATCCTGATATGAAAGGGATAGAACCACAGCTATTTACACACCACATCTATACAGAGAAGGATACTCGACCCATCCGGAAGCCTCAATGAAGGTTGAACCCACACCTCAAGGACATTGTCAAAGAGTAATTGCAGAAGCTGCTGGATGTAAAATTTATTTATCCTATCTCAGACAGTAAATGGGTCTCTCCATTAGTGGTCGTCCCTGAGAAAAATGGGAAGTGGCGTATTTTTGTAGATTATCGGGAGCTAAACAAGGCAACATAGAAATATCACTTCCCCCTCCCATTCATTGATTAGGTCCTTGATATGTTGGCAAGGAAGCAGTTCTTCTCCTTTTTAGACGGTTTCAGTGGCTACCATCAAATTCAGATTGCCCCTGAAGACCAGGATAAAACAACCTTCACCTATCCCTGGCGTACATTCGCATACAAACTGCCATTTGGCTTGTGTAATGCCCCAACCACGTTCCAAAGAGCTAGACTCAGCATCTTTGTTGATCTAATAAATGAAGGACTTGAGGTATATATGGATGACTTTACTCCATATGGGGATGACTTCGATCAAGCATTGCAAACGCTAGAAAATGTCTTAGAATGATGCATTGCTACCAGGTTATGTTTAAGTAATGTCAAGTGTCACATGATCATGACCGAGGGCGTGATCTTGGGACATTATATCTCCGCAGCAGGAATACGGTAGATCCAGCAAAAATACAAGTAATTCTTTTACTACCTACCCCCTACACTCAAACAGAGGTACGTAACTTCCTGGGATTGTAGGTTATTATCGTAGGTTCATTAAAAAAAATCACAGATTCTTGCACCCCATATGCTCTAACTGGAAATGTTGATTTCCGTTGGTCTGACAAGTATGACACAGCTTTTGCAAGTTTAAAGAAACTAGTCTCAACAACATCGGTATTACGTGGACCAAACTGGGAGCTGCCTTTCCACATCTCCACGGACGCATCAGATGTAGCTATAGGCACTGTCCTTGGCCGGGAAGAGGGAAAGAAACCTTATGCTATATATTATATTAGCAAAAATCTCACTTCTACAGAACTTAATTATACAGTGACAGAAAAAGAATTCTTAGTTGTTATTTATGCAACCATTAAAGGTCGTACGAGGAAGGAAAACCCAGTTGTTGATTTTCTATCTCGAATCCCGAAGGTGAATGATCCACTGGCGGTAGATGACCAATTTCCAGATGAACACCTATTTGTCGTGGCAGTCAAGACGTCATGGTACACAAATGTGGCAAATTATCTGGTAGTAGGGAAGCTACCTAAACATTTGACGACAAGAGAAAGAAAACTGATCATTTAGCACAGTACCCAGTTCTCTTGGATAGGCGGATATCCTTTACAAAGGCCAAGATGTGTATACGCAGATGTATCTACGAGGATGAGATCCATGACATTCTAAAGGCTTGCCATGATGAGCCCTACGGGGGACATTTCGAAGATCAAAGGACAGGACATAAGGTATTAAAAATGGGTTATTATTGGCCCACTATTTTTAAAAATGCTAAGAAATATGCCTAGGCCTGCGATAGTTGCCAAAGGATGGCTCGGCCTGGCCAATCTGATGAAATGCCTCTGCAGGCCCAATTAGTCATAGAGCCCTTTGAGCGTTTGGCATTGGACTTCGTGGGTCCATTCCATCCCCCATCCAATTAGAAGGCCTACATACTGGTAGCCACGAACTATGTGAAAAAATGGGTGGAAACAATAGATTTACCAAGAGCCACAGAGGAAGCAATGATTAACTTCCTTTTTGGGCTATTTGTTCAATATGGATTACCACAAGAAGTGATCACAAATGGGGGAAAGAAATTCGCACGGCACAAGATTACTACCACTCTCAGAAACCATCATATTACGCACAGGATCACTTCCCCATATCACCCGCAAGCGAATGGGAAAGTCGAAAGCACCAATAAGGTTATAGAAACAATTTTGACCACGACAGTCTCAACACACCAGCGAGATTGGGCTGCTAGATTGCCAGAGGCCTTATGGGCCTATCATATGACTTGGAGGAATACTATTGGATACTCTCCATACCAGCTTATGTTCGGTAAGAAACCAATTTTTCCAATTGAATTCAAAATAAAGACTTTAAGAACAACTGAAGAAGTGGGGTTGGATTTAACAGAAGCCCAAACCAAGTGTCTTCAGCAGATTAATGAACTAGATGAGGCTCGACTGCTTGCTTTGCAATGAACTGCAATAATTCAGCAACAAAGGGCAAAATGGCATGACAGCCTTATCAAGAAGAAAATGTTTCAAAATGGGATTGGGCACTTTTGTACGATTCCAGATTCCAGGACTTCCCAGGCAAGTTGCAAACAAGATGGCTCAGCCCTTATGAGATTCAAGAAGTGCATAATAATGGTACTCTTACCTTGACTACCATCGACGGATCCGGCCATTCTTTTAAGGTAAACGGGCATCGAGTGCACCTCTATCATCAACCGCTTACCAAGGAGTCTTTCTGCGAGCAGGTACGCGAGGACCCCTCCATGCAAATTCTAGCTGCAGGGAATGAGGACCCAGCAGCTTTTCCTTCAAAAAATTGAAATTTCTTGAGAAATTGTAAATAATGTACATATCCTTTTTTAGGCATTACCATGTAAATATGAATTTTTTTTTAGGAAGTTTCGCAAAGTTTGGAAGTTTTTTTTTCTCTCTTTCCTCTTTTTGTTGTTTTTCGTTGTTCAAACAATTGAATGCCTGCCGTTCAATTGATTGAACAACACATTTTCCTCTTTTTGTTTTTCATTGTTCAAACTATTGAACGACTTCCGTTCAATTGATTGAACAACACAATTTGTTTTCATTTGTTTTTCGTTGTTCAAACTATTGAACGACTGTCATTCAATTGATTGAACAGCACAATTTGTTTTCATTTGTTTTTCATTGTTCAAACTATTGAACAATTGTCATTCAATTGATTGAACAACACAATTTGTTTTCATTTGTTTTTTTTGTTCAAACAATTGAACGATTGTCGTTCAATTGATTGAACAACACAATTTGTTTTCATTTGTTTTTTGTTGTTCAAACTATTGAACGACTGTCGTTCAATTGATTGAATAACACAATTTGTTTTCATTTGTTTTTCCTTGTTCAAACGATTGAATGAATATCGTTCAATTGATTGAAAAGCACATTTCGTTTTTATTGATTTCGTTGTCCAAACAATTGAACGACTATCGTTCAATTGATTGAACAACACTTCTTGTTTTTGATCAATTTTTGTTGTGCAAACGATTGAACGACTATCGTTCAATTGATTGAACAACACATTTCATTTTTATTTGATTTCGTTGTTCGAACAATTGAACGACTGTCGTTCAATTGATTGAACAACACATTTTGTTTTTATTGATTCGTTGTCCAAATAATTGAACGATTGTCATTCAATTGATTGAACAACACTTCTTGTTTTTGATTGATTTTCGTTGTCCAAACAATTGAATGACTGTTGTTCACTTGATTAAACAACACTTTTTGTTTCTCTTGATTTCGCTGTGCAAACGATTGAACGATTGTCATTCAATCGATTGAACAACACTTTTCATTTTCTATTTGATTTCGCCATTCAAACGATTGAACGATTGTCGTTCAATCGATTGAACAACACCTTTTAATAAGATAAATTGTGAATTTTTCTCATTTTTTTATCATTATGCCATTCTCTCTTCTTCTTTTGTATTGCAAATAAGCACCATTTGAATTGATTTGTGCCTCTTCTAAGGAAAAATGGTAATAATAATATCATTATGACTTATAAAGCCTTTTGATGGTTATCTTTATTCATAAGCTAATATGGTGTATCTTTAGAATGATTGCCTGAACATCTTTTCTTTTGGACACATCATGAAATGATTCATTATTCTTAATCCATGTTGGCTTATGTTTATACTCCCAAATGGATAAAACTCATTGATATAATGATAAGGGGATAAGAGTATAACACTTTCATTGGCATCTTTTTACTTCTTACACCATCCCTGACTCTTAAGGAGCAAATGAGCCTCCCTCTTTTTACAATAAGAATTGCAAAAGAAAAAATGGAAATGGTAAAATATGAAAATGCTTAAAACATTGTCTAAAGAGGATAGGGGTCTCATTTCGAGCCAACCTACCATGATCATAAGGATGTAACAGGTGACATTCCAATTTGGCCACCAAACCAAGGTAATGACCTTCTTGATAATTAAATATGTCAGAAGAATAGGGGGTCTCATCACGAGCCAACCTAATCACTTTGTTACACCCTGGTGAATGGCACTATGGTTATCTGGTCACCATGCCAGCATAGTGGTCTCTTTATGACAAAGAAAAGAAGAATTAACTATAAGAAGGACTCTGGCTCATTTGGGGGGGTTAAAAAGCAACCCTATCGAGGCTATGAACGCCTGTTGGCAGCAGCGGCTTTGCTTGTGGTATTGGAGTATCACCTTATATTTCCATATGTCCTTTAGCTCTTATCACCTATGGATTTGTTTTTAAAGAGAATTTCCATTTGAGCAACACTCTTACAAGCCGAATAGCATGGTGACTTTAATCTATATTCATTATATTCCATATGTCCAATCATTAAATGACAGTCATTAAACACATACCGCCGATTATGCTGATGTGATTAATATGCTCACAGTGAAGATCTTTGACATAATGAATTAAAAATTGATGTTTTTATTTGATTTGGCCAATTCACATCCGACGATGAATATTGCTTAATTGCTTTACCGATTTGTGTGCTGTGTTTTTTAGATTGGTTGTCGGCATTTATTTCGCATCAATGAATTTGCTTGCTTTTCGCGTGCTGAAAGGACGTGGACACCCTTTTCTCGTCAGAGGGGGGATGGCCTACGTATGCACGGCACGTGTCACAGTTATGGATAATTGTGTGACAATCATTCAGATTACCTCCGGAGTATGAACCGCATGATGAGTATGAATGTGTAATAATTAGCAGGAATTTCTGATTGGACGAAGAACGACAACCATTATGGCGGGCATGCGAACTTACGATCTTGCATTAAGTATGGCTGACAGGACGAATGAATTAACTAAATATGATAATAATCATCCAAACAACGTCATTTCCCTGTTAATTGTTGTAACATACATTGTTGTTGTTCTAAATTACAGAGGTAAAACACAATTGCAGGTGAACCAGCCTCAGGTGCAGCAACCATGGGTGGAAGAGCTATCCGGAGTGAACCTCTAGTGTTGATGGTATCAGATCAAGCTCACGCAATCCTCGAATGCGCTGGCTAGCTGCAGTATTTAAACAAATTGCAAGGATTTCATGAGGAGCTAACGCTGGAATTTCTGCAGAATTTGTAGAACAATAGCACAGTGGTAAAAGGCATAAGCATGATGGTTTCTAAAGAGGTCCTAGCTGAAGTCACTGGACTTTCAGCAAAGGGGGCGAAATGGATAGATAAACACGTCCTTTTATACAGTGCAATTGAAGTATTCCAAGATCCAGGCGAGCGGCTGGTACGAACAGGGAAAGGAATTCATCCTTCGGTGTTCTAGTAGTTGTGGAAAGAACTAGTGGTCATCGTCCAAAGATACATTACCTGTGACGATCGACACGATGTGGTAAGCCTCGACAACTGAAACTACTATCCATTTTAAAACAAATAATTTCATTTAATTTACCGTTTTATCTGAATTCCCTGCTACATGATGTCACCCGACGAGTAAGGACAGCAAAAGACCCACATAGTGTAGTCAGCCATCATGGGTTAATTAAATTAATTACCACAAATAGATTGGCCCGGTAGCTATTAACATGGGACAGTATCATAAATCCTACCTTGGCTCCACCCCCGGAAAATGCGGTAACAGAGCAACATGGGCCAAGAACCCCAGGCTCGAGAAGAACACTAAAGAGAAAGAATTCCTCTGTACCCTTAGAACCAGCAAAGCGTAGGCGCTTTGTGCAAGTGAAAGCCTAGCGACGCATCCCAATTCAAGCAGAGGAAGCCAGACCATCCCGCACACCACCTCCTAGTCCACAAAATCCCCCTTTGCAAGACTATGAGGAGGAAGTGGCCAGGGTATTGGAAAACATGGGAATGTTTGCCGAAGATAGAGAACAGCCAGGGAGCATTGAAGAACAAAATTGTACCACTGACCGGTCTGCCCCTACTGATAGCCCTGGTCGTGAGCGAACCCAGCCATTTACTAATGCCATGGAGGCATAGAGGGAATCAATTCCTTCTATGGAAACACCCATCGAAGCTAAGGTACATGAAGGGGAAGCCAACAGAGAATAAACTCAGACAGTAGGAACGAGTCCAATAGACCCCCCAGTATAAGGAAACCCTGAAGATGAAAACCTGGGAGATGCTAATCAACCAGGTGATACTCCCTTTTCGAAGTCCCATGAGGATGAGGTCTACCCAAGAGAAGACCCAGAGAATGATAGTTGTTCAGGAGATACCATTGCATTGGGATCTCCTTAAAAAGAAATACATAATAACAATGAGTTAGAAGAAGAAACTCCACCTGGAGACACAGTTCCAATTGGAACCATCCTTGATGCTGACATAGTACAGCCTGTACAGGAACCAGAGGATAACGTAGCTAACCCACCGTCAGATGGAGGTCCTAGAGTAAAGAAGTCCTACAAAGATAGGCTTAGAAAGATGCTCAGAAAGTATAGAAAACATAAGCAAGTAATCAGGCAACTGAAACATTGGTTAAAAGAGGCAACCAAAACCAGGAAATTGAAAGTGGAAATGGAAACTGCAGGAACGCAAACAAAACAATGTTCTGGGAAGGATGTTGAGACTCAAACAAAGTTTCTTATGGTCTGTCCAAAAGAAACCTAGACTGAGCCATGTATGATAGAAGACACTGCCATGCAAACGGAGGACCCTTGTGTCTTTTCGCAGGAAACCCAAACGGACCACCCCATTGTGGATATTGTTGTCCAAATAGATGTTGAAGAAGACGTTCGAGTTGATTGTATAATTCAAGAAGAATTTGAAGTTTTTGTGCAGAAAGATCCTACGAAGACCTAGGATGGAGAATCCCAAACATATGAGACACCCCCTTGGTAAGAGAGGTCGTCATCAGGAAGTTGCAGAATGAGCTATTGACGGTTCAACAGGAACTGGCTCAGCACAAAGAAAAGGTGGTCCCTCCGCATGAACATCAAGGGTTGAGGAAGAATTTTGAAGCACTTACCATGACTAAAGATGAGACCTTTTCTCAGTACAAGGCTGAGCAAAAGAAGGTTGAAAGATTAAAGGGTAAATTGCAAAAGGCTAGAGAGAAAATGGAGACCATCTGCTCTCTTTATTCAGACACCCTATCATGCCAAGCCCCTACCACAAATTATGCCTTATTTCTCATGGAAAGATACCTCCTGCTAAAAGTCAAGGCCGCTAAGGCTGGCAAACCAGTAGAGATCAAAACCACCCCGAACTTTATCAAATTCTTCAAAGAGCACGATGAGAAGGTTCAGTGCCTCCTCTGTGAACTCTATATGCATAATTTCTTTTTAGAAGATGACAGGGATAGCCACCCTGGCCCTTTTATAGGAGATATCCAATTTCAGGCATTCCTCTCATTTGCTACCAACCAACTCAAGTGGGCCAAGGCTCACAACACTTTCAGAAAACATGAGTATGGCATTGACCTATGGGTCAGAGGGGAGCCTACACAGCCATTACTCCTATCTGTCAGGCATAAATAGTTTATGCAGTGAGCCGGTGTTGTAGGAAAATTGGGGCCACTCCATACCGATATCATTTAGGCTGGAAAGGAATATTTCCAAGATATTAAGGAAGAAGCCTTGTCTGCATCAAGATATAGGTGGGAAGTCTCCAGTAACACTGTGAGGAACCAAGAGCCATTTGGATATCAAAATTTCAAAGCCACCTCTTCTCGTTTCTATAAATATAGTAATATGATTTTAACGATGGGGCCTAATTGGATAGGATGTCATTACAGACCCCCAATCATATGGTATCCTCCTGATCAATACCGCAGTGACTATAACTTGAAGGATCAAGAGGTAACCTAGGCTTTCACTATCCTTAAGCAGAAAAATGGTTTTAGGAATTATAAGGAGGAGGTATATCCTGCTTATTCCCTAACTCAATTGCATCTAAACTACTCACTTGCATGTGGACATGCAACAAGGTAAGCTGGGGAGTATGTTGGGTCAGGAAAAAGGTATGATTTCTCTTCATAAAATGATTTATTTACCATTCATCCTTATATGATTATCTCTGTTTATAGATTAAAATAAGGAAAATATCAGCTAAAGTTGGATGAAAGCATTTGGTGAAAAAATAGGCAAATCTAGCACAAGAAACTGATTTTTTTCTATCTTTGTGTGTAGAGATGCGGACTGGGCAAAAGTTGTTCAGTTGACAGAAGAGCACGAGGCCATAATATGGAAAAACTACAGTGTCTTTGGCAGACAAGGTAGAGGGAGATCAACTTGAACAATATTATTTTATCACATGATCAAATTATGTATTGCGAAATCCTCAGGATCCCCTGATCCTGAGGATTCCCTTTATCTAGTTACTCTTTTATGTTATATATAGGGCCGAAAGGCAATTAGATACAGTTCAGACTGCGTTGGAATTATGTATCTCTTATGTACTTTGAAGACTATCTTGAGACACGTCTCTATCTGTCATGTGTCCATAGTCCTACTAATGTATATTGTGGCATAGATCCACATTGTATTTGTTGGTAGCTATTCTTTATTTATCGAACATTGATCCACTATGTATGTCTTCATGGCCATGTTCTAGCATTTCATGTCATGGATCCGCATTGTATTTTATGCCGACCATGTTCAACATCTTCTTCTGACCAAGCATGGGTATGCCCGCCTCAGGGATGTTATCAACATAATTGAAACTTCAGCACTCGATTTCCTTCGATCAAGCTTTGTGGTCTTGCCTCCTTCCTCCCATTTTGAGATTTGAGTATTATTGTAATGCATTTTGGCCATCAGTTTCTCCTCTGACCTCATGCACTAGGGGGAATCTATTATAACCCTATTTTCCACTCCATTATAGTGAGAGAAACCCAATATCAATTTACCTCATTTGTTTGGCTAAAATGCAGCCCTTTTCACCTTTTCTTTTACTTATGTGAGATTTATCCCACGATAAAAGGGTGGAATTACATGATTGAGTTATTTCTCCTAATTAATTTGCCAAAATATTATAATTATGAGATAATAATTATTTCATAATTGAGATAATTGAGAAAAAACTCATAATTTTGAAAAAGGTTTCTAGACTTTTTTATTCCCGAGGAGATCAACTTGACCCACTTGTGTATGATTTGGCTAGGGGTCCATTATTATAGAAGTTTCTTAACTTTTCAAGCCCCTAGGTGTCTAGATACATTATCCTGGAGGATGGAATGAGCCTATATAATCTCACCAAGAGAAAAGGGAGAGAAATGAGTATCCAAACTATAGCACAAGAGCTCTGTTGTATTAGGAGAGGAGACCATACTATAAGTTGGATGAGAGGATCTTATTTTTTGAAGGTATATTGATGTACTTTCACTTATATGATCAATAGAAACATATGTTCCTTCCTTGTATCTATTTGTATTCAGCTTGTTTTATAGTTATTTCTATGATATTTTGATCTAACAATCATTCGAGGAAGGTAACTTGTTGTCTCTGTTTATTTGTGGTTGTGTGTAGGGATCAAGTTCAGGTGTGGATGAGGTAAATTTCTCGAGTGGAGCACGGTAATTTTCATTAGACCAAAAATCCTTCCCCAACTTGCGAGGAGGCCAGGTGCACACATATTTGCTTGTAGTATATAGAATCGACTGACTGGTGCATGTTTGATCATTTGGTTTGGGACACTATTATATCTCAATTGGTCTTTCCTTTTGTTGATTAGTGATCTCAATCAGGCATGAGATCATGGAGCAATAGCTCCTTGCATAATTAAATGAAACATCCACCCACACCAAAGATCACAATTTTGATAACTCTTATGCACATGGATCCATTCACCCATGATGCATATAGAGAGGCATATTTAGAGGATGAGGACTTCAAGGAGGTGTTTCAGAAGTTGCAAAGTCAGATTCATGTGCACAATGGAAACAACACCATTTACTACCATCTCTAAGATGGTTACTCTACATGTTGGATAAGTTATGTGTTCCTGAATGTGAGAGATTGCAACTTATTAGAGAGGCTCACACCTCCAAGGTTGCAAGGCACTTTGGTGTAGGGAAGACCGTGGCCAACTTGCAGAGGTATGTGTATTGGCCCAATATGCAAGAGTAGGTTACTAGGTTCATAAGAGGATGCAAACTTTGTTATACCAGTAAGTGTAACAATAGGGAAAAGGATATATATCATCCCTTACCTATACCCACTCATCCTTAGGAAAGAATTTCCATGTAATTCGTCCAAGGTTTACCAACAACGAGGAAGGGACATCACTATCTGTTCGTGGTGGTTGATAGGTTCAGCAAGATGTGTGTTCTGATGCTTTGTAAAAAGACCATCAGTGGGAAAGAAGTAGTGAACTTTTTCTTTGGAAAGTTTTGGGTGCACTTTTGGATACCAAGGAGCATCATTTTAGACAGGGATAAAAGATTTATTAGTGCATTTTGGACTACATTGTGGGAGAAGATGGACACGAAGTTGAAGAGATATACAACATTCCATACACAAACAGATGGGTAGACAGAAGTAGTCAATAGGACTTTGGTGTAGCTTTTGAGGGGATACAACCAAAAGCATCCAAAGACCTGGGATGAAAATCTTGTATATATACAACATTCTTATAATAGAGCAGTCCACACTTCTATAGGAAAGTCCCCATTTGAAACCTGTTTTGGATATTTGTCGCCTTCACCTTTGGACATTGCATATGGGAAATAAGGAGGAGTGAGGGAATATCTTACAAGCGATGCCTTGAGGGATGCAAATTTTATAAAGAAGATAAGGAAGATCCATCTACAGGTACAAGAGACACTACATAAGTCGCAAGAGAAATATAAGGCCATGCATGATCAACATAGAACAAAGAAATCATTCAAGGTGGGAGATAGAGTATGAATATGGTTGAACAAGGAGAGGCTACAGGGGCTTAGTAATAAAATCAAGGCTTTGAGCTATGGTCCTTTCGAGGTATTGGAAAAGGTGGGTTTTAATACCTATCAACTCAATTTACCACGATATATGTGCATTTAATCAGTTGTGAATGTAGAGAATTTGAAACTCTATGAGCCTTCCATGCTAGATTAGGAAGAGGAACGGTTCCTACATTCTGTAGAGGATTTGGCACCAGATGCTCAAGAAGACTTGACAGAATATATAGTTTTTCACAAGAGGTTTAGAACTACAAGATAGGGGCAGCATGACCTTTGGTAAATTGGGTTAAAATGACAACTTCTAGGCAAAGATAAATAGTACACCAAAGAGAAGGTGGAGGAAAAATATCCTCGCCTCATTCATTAAAATATTTTAGGGACACAAATCCTCCCAAAATGGAGAGGTGTGATCCGGATTTTGTCATTATATTGTTTTTCATCCATCTTGATGCTTTCAGAGTGGAAAAAGTGGAGGAATCAACTCACGGAACGCTTTTACTGGCGGGTCCCAGTTTGGCAAAACGTGGTCTGAAACCTTCTAAGAGCATTTTGAGGCATCAAGTGATGTATTTTTGGGGTAAAACTTTACCACATCTGCACACACATTTTCATGTTATTCTACACATAGATACCTTTCCAACCATGTAATAATCATGTCAATTGGAGTCTGTATGCGAAAGTTATGCCACTGAGAAGTTAACCTTCCTATTTTCACCACCATAATTCGAGAGGATGCCATGTCAACCCCCAATATTCATGAAAAATGGGCTAGCCAAGTAATTATGATGCAGAAAATTCTAGCAGAGTCAACATTGTAATTATGATTAAGAGTTGAGGTAGTCAAACCTAACCACTAGTAGGCTATCGAGTTATGTTATAACCGAGCCACTATGAGGAAAATGGATTCCACTCTTTCAAGTGCTTCTGTTCCATAGCTAAGCAAAAAGAGAAAAGAGGGAAAGGGAGGATTTGTGCATTGTAGCAGCCCCCTGTACTTGCATCCATATTTCCATTTAGAGAAAGAGAGTGGAGCAACCTCATCTTCCAGTTGGGTTTTCCTCCTGAAAGGGTTTCCCGAAGCATATCTTATGTCGAATATGTATGTGAGCCTTTTTTTTCTTGTTCTCTATTTTCTGCAAAATTTTCATTCACATACATGCACTATTAACAGTAAATCTAAAGATCTAGAAATCTAATAAGACTATAATAATGTAGAATTTCATATTTTTAATATAATATTATCATATATGTTGTGACGAATTGTCTAGTGGAATATCCACGGCAGTTTACAAATAATTTTCTATCTTAAGCTTCCAGGAAATCCTACATAAATTGGTTCATGAGGAAGGTCACCCATTTCATTTGAACACCCTCAATGCACTCCACTAATACAACTGCCGTTGCAATGGGGCACTGGTCTTTTCTGCATTTTATGAGCAGTTTGCATGTCATTAGTTGTGCGGAGAATTGCACATGTTCCTTGTTTATGAAGGAAATTAATACTCCATTGTCCACAGCTCGTGTCATACTTATCTTCCATATCCTTGAAAAGTGCGTTTTCATTTTTCTTTTCAAAGAGAGGTTATGGATCATCTCCAGTCATGGGCACTAAAGTAATTCTAGATACAAGGTGGGAATCAATTTCGATGGGCTCGCCACAAAATTATCCCATGTATGCTACTTAACAAGAGTTTGACACAAATATTGACTTCAAGACTTTTACCAAAGTGTGGGATGTCTAGTAAGTTTAGAATAACTAATTTCTCCAAAGTCACAACCCATTTTTGTGGCTCACAAACTCGCGAAAGCCCTGATTGCACTATAATGTTAAGGTAATAGTCTTGTGCAAATTGGGAGAACTTGGCACAGTCTGCAACATCATGGTCATTATAATTTAATGTTTCCACCATGTCAATCATATTTCCTTCCTTGAGGACCCTTGGAGGAACTGGAGTTGTTTGCAATTTATACTTTAGCTCCTTTGGCAGTTGGGTTGCACGTCTTGTAGTTGGTGCAGAAGGTCTTCTAGGTCGTGACACGGGTGGTGCAACACCAATTCCCTTTGTTCTAGGTTTCTTCAGTGTTGAGGAAGAATCCATGGTGTTTATATCTGGTAGTTGGATATGCTCCTGCAACACCTACTCTTCTGGCCTATGGTCTCTCTAGTCTGCTTCTCAAACTTCAGCTTAATAATTTCAATTACAAACACGAATAACGATGAACTAGATGAAACAGGGGTTATTTATATGCCTTTCCAAATGCAATAACTTTTGGGATCCTGTCATAATATCATAATAACATTTTTTATCTTGGATGGGAGGGTTTCCTAGGCATGAACTTCGTTTTGTGCACCTGGCCACATTGGAGGTCATTTTGGCAACCTTTCAGTCAAAACCACCGATCTAGAATAATTTTTTCCTTTAATAGGTTTAATGTTTTTTGCAATAAAATTCCATGTGGGTAGCACATGCTTTTGTGTGATGCCTTTTTCTGTATTGTTTTGGTTCCCATTTTCATTATCAATTTCCAGTTGTATTCCACCTTCCTAGTCACTTCGATATTACACACTCCATTTGGTTATTTGTTCACGTGACTATAGGATGCTCTTAGTGTGTGGTGTGCCAGCGATTCACCACAATGTAGAAGCTATATTATGTCAAACTTGGCATATTGTTCTCTTTGGTTATGAAGTCCTCGTAGTTTTCTCCCTCTCAACTTCTACTTGTAAACATAGAGAAAGAAGTTTTATTTTCTCCCCAAAAACAAATCAACTTTGAGAGGTGGGTCAGATGTCTCTATATAACTTCAGCTGACTCCCATTGACAAGTCCCTTGACAAGTTCCAAATTTAGTTTCTCTAGATGGACAACCCCTGTATTTGTGACATAATAATATATGGTCCCAAGCAATGCATTTGAAATTTACTAGGTCCTTCAAAAACGTATTGTCATAGAGTAGCATAAGATCGCCATCCTAGAGCTCTTTTTCCTTAATATGATGATCGTGCCATGCCTTTTCCCTAGATTTTTGCACGTTCTGGTGGAAAATTGCTATGAACCTATCTTCTTCCATCTATAATAATTCTATTATTATGTTCCACCGTGCTATAATTTGTCAACTTTGCCGCGACAATAATACAAAGATTAGGGACTATGAATTTCATGGGAATTACTGCCTTCTACCCATATATTAACCGAAATGTTGTATGGCCTATAAATTTCTTCGATGTAGTTTAGTATGCCCAAGGTACTACAATAATTCTCATGTCCCAATTATCCTTATTAACATTAAATACCTTCAACAATGTGTTATCCAAAATTTTATTGAAGGCCTCTACTATGTCATTCACCTATGAATGGTATGGAGTGCTTTTGTAGTGGTGCAACTAGAACTCCTTTGTCAATGCTTCGATGGTTATATTCAGAAAGTGAGTTCTCTAGTCCCTCATCAAAATCTTGGGACAACCAAAATGGGGGACAACATTTTCAAATAAGAACAACATTGCAGTCTTGGCACTACAATCTTTGATGGGCATTGCCTCATCCCATCACATCAGATAATCTATCGTTGTTATAATATAGTGTTCTCTGCTCCTTTTTGTTGTAGGGTAAATCGACCCAATGAAATCCACTACCCACTTGTCAAATGGTTGTAGCGTTACCTATAGATGTAATAACATTTCATCTCAATGCAATGGTTTTCCCACTCTTTGACAAACATCACAACTACAACAAAACTATTTTGTGTCATGATAAAGTGTTGGCCACCAAATACCTAAGCATAAGATCTTCTATGTGGTAGATTTCATGGATAATGGCCTTTGGCCACCCCTTCATGCTCCTTCGTTAATATATCTATTCTTTCATGTTCTAATACACAACAATGGAGCAAACCATTCGTACCAAACTTATACAAACAACCCAAAATCAACTGATAATCTATTACCTCAGCTACAAGTTGTTTCTTCTATGTGATTATATAGTCTTCTGGCATTGTTCCCATGCTAAGAGATTGAATAATATTTTCAAAGTGATCATCTACCATCTTGATGTTCAATAGTTGTTTCATCAAGTAAGTTATCGTCCACGTTCCCTGCATATTTGCTGGAAAGTATCCTAGAAAAATGGTCCAACCCTACATTCAACCTACTCGACTTCACTATTACCTCAAAGTCATATTCCTATAACAACAAAATAAATTTGCATATTCTCCACCCCACCATTGGCTTATTGATGAGGTAGTGCAATGTAGAAAAAACGGTGTATAATTTGAAATGTGATCCCAGTAGGTAGTGTTTAAACTTATATAAAGCATACACCATTGCTAGACCTTTTCACCCCATCATGGTGTAATTTCTCTCTGCCAAGGATAACTTCATATTGGAAAAAGCTATTGGATGATCCATCTCGACCTCTCCTGGTTGTGCCAATATTGCTCCCAATGCAATCAACAATGCATCTGCATGTACATGAAATTCTTGGTTCTAGTTAATGATACTAAAATTTGCGCAGTTACCATTTTCTCCTTCAATGTGTCTAACGCCTGCTAGCATTCTTCATTCCACTAGAACATCATGTCCTTCAAAAAAAAATCATCGACACTTTAATCTACACATAACTACACATAAACCTCTTGTAGCACCCAATGTGCCCCAATATAGCACATAGTTGTTGAACTAAAGGAGGAGGTGGACAATTTACAATCATTACAAACTTCTTCAAATACACCAATAATCATTGCTTGCATATGATATGTCCTAGAAAATCCCAATTGGTGAACATAAAATTCACTTCTTTAAATTCAAGGAAATCTAGAGTTATCTATACATGTCTAACATAAGTCGCAACACATTGATGTGTTTCTTTAGTAGACTGAAAATGGTTCAATCATTTAAATAAACCTCCAAAAAATTGTGTATGTAGTCCTTAAATATTGTGAAATCCACTCGAGAGAATACTATTGAAGTGTTCGTTAACCTAAAAGGCATGACAGTTCATTGAAATGATACCCACTAAGTTGCAAATGTCGTCTTATGGTCGTCCTCCTTAGCAATTTTAGTCTGGTGATACCCTAAGAAACGATATGTAAAGGAGTAAGACTCTTGTCCATTGACATTTTCCAAAACCTCATCTGTAAAAGGTGGAGGGAAAGCGTCATGAACATAGGCAACATTCAACTTTCTCAAATCCATGTAGATCTAAATCTTGCATGTTTTATTTTATTATATGGTCGTTGGAATAATCCACTCAGACTCCTTAACAGGTTCTATTATGCCATCCTCCAATGTTTTGTCGATCTCTTCCCTGGCCTTCTACTTATATATCGGATTTAGTCGATATGGTCTCTATCACATGGCATCCAGTTTCAATGGAATCTTCATTTCCCTAGCTCACCAACTATGCCTTTCATTTTCGAGAAAGTGTTGGGGAACATATATTGATATTATCACAAAAGTTGGAGATATTTTCAACAATTTCTTCATCCCAATAATCACTGATTATTGTGGACTTTAGTTTGTCCTCGTTGCCAATGTTCACCTTGTGCATCCTAATTGGCTTAGTAGAATTCAGAACAATGGAGTCCAAATGCGGTCCAACTACCTTGTGTCCACCCTCGGACTCTAGAATGTGTAAATACCTAGGATCCCCATCATCATGTGATCATCATCAAATTCTTGTACTACAATCCAACACTCCGCCAATTTCTTTATAGTTTAAAAATGTCGATGAAACATGAAAAGAAGTACCTCTTTTTGCATAGTCCTTGGTCCATGTGAAAATATCTTTTCTTTCATGTTGCCCATTGCTTCATCTATTGATGGGCTTTTATACTCAAACTGAAATGTTAGTAGGAATTTTTCTAACATTTCTATCCAATATGTTGTACCCTATTGCAACTCCAACCATGTATACCAAATCCACTCAATCTCTGGAATCTTCTCTTCTCTCCATACTTCAATGCAATTATCTAGGTGGGTAGTTAAAGATTCCTTAATGGCATATATTTCCTCTCAATCTCATGCATCCAATCCAAATCTAATTTATAACAAGTGCCTACACGGCTATAAATACTTTATCTGCTCCCTATGTATTTCCTACTAACATGTCGGAGCAGCTTTGAGGGAAATGTCTAGTGTTGGAAGCCTAAGATGATATGGCACCTATGTCTTCAACTTGTTAACAAAAGTATATACATCGTTCAATCTTTCAAACTTGAGACATTCCCAAATATCTGTGCCAATCCATCACACTGTGCAGGTTACATGTAGATATCTTCACATGGAAACCTAATTAAGGAACTAATTCCAATTCTTCAATGCTTATTTAAGACTAAAAAACAAGAATTTATACTAAAATAACTTAAGTGCCATCTAGTATAGGATTGACGTAGTCATTAAATTGGATCGTTACATTGCGTATATTGTTGAGGTCCATTGTGGTGAGATCCCCTCTCATAGGATTGACATAGGGTTACCCTTCTTTAGGATCTAGGGTCACGACTACTTGCAATATCTAGATTCAAATATCATTTGTATTTTTTTCAAATTGATATTAGCCTGGTTATCAAAGACCCAATCAATGCCAAGAGACACCAAAAAAGCATTTATATCATCCACAATCTCAATTACTTCAAATTCATCCAAGCTCCTAACTCTGTCAACACTGACTTCAATGACTGTTAGTCTCCCAATAGGGAATATCTTGTAATAATTGAAAAATCATAGTTGAATGGGTGACCATACTAGTTTCATCTAACCCATCAATTACTATGTCTTCTTTGGAAATATATCTGCATCAGAGACTAGATCCAATTTGATTTTCTCCATGTAATAATCTACAACATGCACATTAGTTCATTTCCTATGAGACACCTACTTCACCACTCTCTGGGGAAAACTGCTTCCTTTTCCTGCGCATAGTGGTTAATCATTTTACGTAGTTTCTCCAGTGCATGCTCATCTTTCATTAAATTCAAACAACTCTTAAGAACATTTTGTGTGGGGCTTACCTCCCATGGAGTCACTTCTAGTGGAAGCTCCTCTTCATATATAAGTAGAGGCTAATCCTAAATTGGTGCCCTATATAATTTCATTATCGAACTCGACGCACCCCTCTCAGTTGCTAGAACATCCTTCCTCATCTCCTGATATGCATGCTTCTCTTTAACAGGATCGAACTTTGGGGGAGGTTTTGCAGCCTTCCAAACCCATTGATGAGGTTTATTTGGTTTATTTGCAACATCCATACTTGTTCTTTTCCCTCCTCTTCTTATTATTCACACCTAAGAGTTTCCACATCGAGCTTCAGTGATGACCATATGTGCATTCAGCCCTCATTTCTCCTACCACTTCACTAATAGCTACAAGAAATCTTATGTGGCATGGTCTAACTGTTCGCAATATTTGTAAGTAGTGGATGGGTTAGACAATCTTGGGAAATATGTCTCATTTATACACAATTATGAAAAATGGAAAATCCTCTACCACGCCCATAACCTCCTCATCCTCTTGTCCAATTTTGAATCACCAAAGATAAATCTTCCAATCAAAAGTTATGCCAATTGTAAGTTACATACCTTTCAAATCCTAATTTGTAGACTATATGGATGATTGACTTTTATCCTAATGTATGTTTGAAATTTTAGTCGTGTTGAGTTTGAAACTTTGGCATATAGTACTCTCATATGTCTTCTTAAACTTCTGAAAATTTCTTAGTTTAAAACTTCACAAAAATAAGTTATATTATTTTTTTGAAATGACTCATTTCAGACTTATTTCAAGATTACTCAAAAACCATAACTTCCATAAGATAAATCTCATGAAGTATATCGATTAAAACTATGATTTTTTTTCGGCATGTAATTCATTATGTCTCCTAGGGATATTGAAAATTATAGAGTTAGATTCTTCACAAAAAAATTATGGAGAAAATTCCAATATGATATAGTTAAAACTAATTTTCGGATTAATATCAAACCTTAGAGTCCATAGAATATAACTTTGAAACTATTATGAACCAAAACCTAGAATTTTGACGACATGTAGTCTGATATCTCTCCTCTATCTCCTCAAATTTTTGCCATATGAAACTTCCTAGAGAAAAATTATAGTGAAAATGCCAAGATGACTTGTTTAAATATTACTTCAAGATTAGTCACGGTGCATAGCTTCCATAGACCACATCTATAAAAGTATAATGAACTAAAACCTGCATTTTTTATCACCTATAGCCTAATATTTCTTCTTTATCTTCTTAAAATTTCATTGTCTAAAACTTCCCATTAAAAATATAAAGCAAAAATGCCAAGATGTCTTGATTGAAGGATAAAATTCCTAGAACCATATGTTATACTACCAAATGTTATGAACCAAATCCACAAATAGTATAAGAATAACAAGAATAAGGAACTCAACAGCTTGACAATGATAAAAGGTCAATTGAATTACAATCCACTTCAAGTGGGAAACCTCCTTTGCAATGAATCCAATTCACATGATAAGATGCATCTATAAATGAATTTCTTTTGTTATAAATAGGAGGCAAAGTGACATCATGTAACCTACCACTAAGTCAACATAACCATAACTAATAATGAATGCTTGTTAGGGCCTTAACATAGTTTTATAGACATTTTTTGGCACTACAACCCCAAGCATGAAATGTCCATAAACCAAGGGCTCCTAAGTCCCTAAAAGTGTTGTTCTAACCCCTAAAGGAACAAGGTCAACTGATTACAGCTTCTCCCAGAAGTTCTCCATGAAAAACTGCTCAAAACTGATCAAAACAGGATCATTTCAGCTGCTCCATAGGCAAAGTACGTTGCATCTCACCTAAGTACACTCTGTGGGTGCGTTGCATTTCAAAAAGCCCTTCTATGGGATGCGATGGGCGAGAAGTGACAAATGGTAGTGTCATTCCGCGAGGTGGAGAGGCATGGAATCTTCCAGAAACTTCTCCTGTGACACTTGCCTCTCTGAATTCGACCAAGGATGAGTAAGAGATCATCAATCTCCAAGTGGAAGCAAGAACTATCAGAGGGAAGACACTAATCAAATCACAAGCTGACTCATCTCCCTTACAGATATCTATATATGGATCCCTCATCCCAGAGATCCAGAGGCTGGAATTTTGCATCTTGTAAGGAATTTTTGTTGGTTTCTTGAGACAACATCATAGTGTTGGGTGATCTAAGCTTTGTATGAGGTGAAGAAGTGCTTACTTGCTGAGAGGATGATGCTGGGTCAGAACAGCTGGTTGTAACTCCCTTGGCTCTTTCTTGGTTATCAATAAAAGCTATTCAAGTTTTCCTCCATACTCTTGTGTCATTTATGTTTTATGCATTTGTATGGTCAATTTACATCTGATCCTAGATTGTTTATGATTATAGATCCATGTTCTTGTATAGTGTTATGCTACTGTGATCCTACAGGTACTCTGTGAAGCTGGGCGTACAAGGGAGCAAGTAGCGAAAGACTATCAAGAGAAAGAGGAATCGAACTAGGAGATTAGCACAAGACAGAGGTTGGTCTTCTTTGTTCTTCTCTCATCTATATTTCATAAAGGAAAAACGAAAGTAGCTTTACTTTGTTTGTTTCTAAGGTAGCTACCACACCTTAGTGGGATAAGCAGTTCTGTGTAGACACTTTTCCCTGTAACAAAATGGCGACTCCACTGGGGACGAATTAGGTTGTTTGTTTATCTTCCTTGTTGTTTATTTTATAAACTTACAGACGGAGCCTGAAGTCGAGCCAGGTAGCTTTCGAACTGCATTTGCTATGCAAATGCAAAGTAGATAAATGCCGCTTCAGTCAATCTCCGGGTTTTGTTTATAAATTAAACAACTGATTTACAAACTGATTTGCCCCTTGTGGTAGCTCTAGTAACCTCCTTAGATCTACCCCTGATTGTTGCTTTACTGATTACCATTTTCTCAGCCAAAACCCATGAACTGAACTGCAAACTGTGACCCGGAACCCAAGAAAAGTCTCGTCTCTGGCCCAGTGCAGGTTCTGTTCTGTGAATCTGAAATTCAACGCACTTCCCGAGTGTAGTAGGTGCGCTGCATTTCAAGTTCACTGTGTTACAGGTGCGCTGATCAGACTAGGCATTGTTCAGTTTTGGTTTCTGTGATTCATTCTTTTCAGTTCTATTCATGAATTTTGCTGCCTGTAATCAATATATCTATGTTTGAAACCCCTTTTCCTTGTTGTTATTCCACCTCCATTGTGCAAAAGAATTGTAAATGTTTTTGTGTATTTGTTGAGTCATTTTCAGCGCTCCTTTGCAAAAAGTAACGTAATTGTATTGTCGTCCTTTGATTTGAAAGTGTCGCAAGTGTCGTTTTCGGTCATAGGAAAGAGTTTGGTTGCTATTGCTAGTCGATTACCCTGTTACTATTGTATTTGGTCTGAATTTGTAGTTTTTCTAGTGTCGAAAGCAAGTATTCATTTCCAAATTGTAAAGTGTTGTGATTGTCTCCATTTTTTATTTTGAAAAGAAACTTGTTAGTAATTGTCACTTGAAAAGTAATTCAGATTTGTGCATTAGCTTTCTTTTTACCATTCACATACTAAGAAAGCCGAAAACAAATACAGGCATGTGCATTTGCATTTAGACTGTTTGATTGGTTTGATTTAGGACAGTGCATTTAGTGTGTGCTTTTTGCTCTTTGTGAAAGAATATTGTCTCTCTTTCCTTAGTAGCTAGGATTTTCATTGCACAAAGAAGATAAAAGATTGTTTATCATCTTAGATTGCATTTTAGGAATTGTACATCTACATCTCGCGGTGAACCTGAAAGAAAAATTTCTTAAGCAAGATCAACTATAAAATAAATTTAATGAATCTAACAACGCTTTGGAACCTAATGCACAACATCTAGAAGTCTAGGCTAGAGACGTATTCCGGCGTCGTAAAGCCTGGTAACTGTTGTTCTCACTGATGGTTGGGTGATTCCTCCACTTTGAGACGATAAGTGCCAATACGGACTTGTGCTCCCACGTACCGTCGAGTATATTTTGGGAGACCACAATAGGCTTAATCCTTTATCCATAGGAAGTCGTGTCTGCCGCCCTATCGATCGCAATGCACTGAACACAGCATTCGGGAAGATTGACTGCCGTACCGTAAAAAGTATTCTGCAGTTTTGCGATTGGTTTGGTAATCCCTCTACCTAGATTTCCAGAGCAGTCCCTTTCGTTCCTTTTCAAACTCCTTAACGGAAAAGGTCCATCTGAGCACTTGTCACTTAAGGCTCATTAAAAATCGAAGGCGACTAGAGTCATCTTTTGTTTTTTCTCGACTCTTTAAAATTGAAAAAACAAGTTGCGTCAAAGCGTCTAAAATTTATTTTAAATGAAATAATCATCACCCTTTCCTACATTGATATTAGGTTGAGAAAATGGAATCCACCAACCAAGGAATTCCCCTTGGAGGAAATCCTAGTCCCTCCTCCTCTTGGGGAGATGTTGGTGCACCCCATATGGCCACATTGTCGCTTCCAGGATTGACAATTGGCTTGCCTGTATGGCTCTTCTCAACCTCTGTCGTTCAGAACACCGTAATTCCTGAACAATTGAGTCAGCAACTAGACAAATCCAGAATTACCCACCAACCTTCTACTTCCTCCAATTCTTCCTCTCCTCCTTCCTCTTCGCTTGATGGGGTTGGTAAAGCCAAAAATCAAGTACTTGAGAAGAAGAAGGAAAAGAAGAAGAAAGAGAAGAAGAAGAAGGAGCCAAAAGCGAAAGGGGGCAACCAAGCATCGTCTAGCGAAAATCCACACACTGCACCGACCAGGCCTAAATCGCCATGTGTCATTTGCAAAGGAGACCACTATCATAGAGATTGTCCCTGCATCCCTCGGATCTTAAGGGACTGGTCTCCTCGTTTGCACAACCCGGTGTCGTCAACCTCTGATGATCATGTTGAAAACACACCGTCGACTAGTGAAAGTGAAGCCCCAGGACAAAAAGGAAAATATAGATTTCCTTGTAAACTATGCGAAGGCGATCATGCCGTCCACCGTTGTCCCTTCTTAGACGAGGCTAAAAGAGTTTTGGATGATCATCCGGTTTCACCGTTACGACTTCCTCCTGGATATAAAAAACTCTTGCCAAGTCCGTCACTAGTTGAAAATCCGGCTGACCCACCCAGGTGGTCAGCCGAAGCATCTATCATTGAAGAAAAAGCATCTGAACCCATACCAGACGAAAGTCAAAAGGTTGAGGCAGCAGTTGACCCGATCTTGCCTTCAAAGGTTCCATCTTCAGATGATACAGTCACAGAAGAGAATAAGGGTGACACCGTCCAAATTCTTTTCATAAGCACAGACTCCGATGAACATGGGGGAAATTTACCCATTCCTTTACCACAGGAAGGAAGTTCGTCAGAGTCGTACTCGGCCGTCTATTCGGTCCCACCTCCAAGCAACCTAGTTGTTTCTTTCAACTGGAATCAACTAGGCAGACCCTGTTTACCGGCTAGTGTACCATTCCGAATTATTGCTCAAATATATAGAATGGTTATGGCTGGTACCATCATAGATGAAGGGGATTCTATGAGTATCCTTTCCTCGACTGTATGGAAAGCACTTGGTTTGCCATCGCTTTCGCCTGAGATGAGAAATCTAACAGGCTTTGACAAAGGAACCAGTCGACCGTTAGGGATCCTTCCCAATGTGCCCATAACATTGAGAGGGAAAACTGTTCACATGAACGTAATGGTAGTTCAAGGACCCTTGGATTATAATCTACTCCTTGGACGAGACTATATTTATTGCATGGGAGCCATTGTCTCATCACTCTTTAGAGTAATGTGTTTTCCACACGAAGGAAGAGTGGTCAAGCTCGTAGACCAGCTTTCATTTCCCGGATCACACGGAGAAAATAGTCATATGCCATCCATGAATGGTCTTTTCACACAAGGAATGTCTCATCAATATCCAGTCTGTCCACCTGATGAGCGCGAGTGATTCGGAGGACATGACTGAAACCCAGGGGGCCTACACCCTGTTCTGCTTCGGCAAGAAAACTTCGGGTATAGGGTAGGTTTCCGCGAGAGATATATGACTGGACTGTACTCCCGTCCGTGACTGGAAGAGGGGGTTAGACTGGAATAAGATTCTCTCGTCAAAGTTATGTGAGTGGATTGTCTCACCTTTGTCTATTTCGGTAGACATTGCCGAAGAAGTGTTTTGTTTGCGTTGTGAATAGAACAATCTTTGGTAACCTGAAAGAGGTAGACCTTTCCTGATAAAACGAATGTTTTGTTGGAGATTTGAAAGGTGACCTTGAAACTCTATTTTATACCTGGGGGCATGCAAACCTTTTGGCATGCAAGCGAAGAGTGACTATTTATTTTTTAAATTTGTAGGTCCTCTAACCCTTTAAACTCGTAGGATTGGTTGTTTCCTAACTTGCATAAAGAAAGGATGTGGGGCAAAACTCTAAAAATTTCTGTTTTTAAATGGGACATTCTTATTATACGACTACATTAATCGAGCAGTTTTAGCACATAGTTTAAGCTCGTTAAAAAATAAACATAATTCATGAGCAAATGTTTCTCCCCGCATTTAAGCTCATTAAAAAATGAACTTTTTCCCGGTAAATAACCATCGTGAATGTAGTACTTCAGCCTTTAAAGCCTTGGTCGTGTTCTCATTATCACCTCCACTCTGTATTGGCCGATCATTCACCTCCATTTGATTGTTTACCCCTTTTTGAGGAACAGCTGCGAAGAGTGATCCCACTAGCCATCCTTGTAACACTGCCGTGATTGGAAAATTCCAAACCTTACCTGGAATCAGCTGCTACCCAATTTTATCACTCGTTCCTCAAAAGACGAGTCTCCTTTAAGCTCTTTTCAACTGACTCGTAAAATATGAAAATATTGCCGAGCCATTGGCCTCTCCAGCTCGTTAAAGGGACCGGAAGTGCTATCCCTCCTTTAGATTTTAATCTTTTTGGACCTGAGGGATTATTACACAAAAAGATCGAGTGCTTGTTTTGTTCGGCTCGTTAAAAGTATCGAAAATTCATCCCTTTTGTATTGTTTTATACTTTTTCGGACTTAAGGGATTAGATGACAAAAAAGGAATTTTGGAGTTTCCTTTACGTCCCTTTTCAGACTCTCTAAAATTGAAAAGGACCGAGTTATCTTTGTCATTAAACTTGTTAAAACTTAATAGCGACAAACTTGTCCATAGCATACAAGAACGAGTTTCACTATCGCTAGGCTCGTTAAAACATAGCGATGGGTTTGCCCGAAGGGCAAATTATAGAACAAGCATATGTTATCCTCCTCAAGCTTGACAAAAATAAAGAGGTACTGGTCAGCAATGACTGGGGAAAAATTGGGAAGAAAACTTGAAGAAACTTTGTTGGTAGCAAGTCGCTCTTGAACATGACACTTTCACTCCGCATCCAAGTCGGGTTGGGTTGTTTCATTCACCGGTCACATCGCCATGGTCCCATCACACCATCCACATTTGGGGTTAATGCTACCAATCCATCACGTCAGTGTCGCCGATATGTTCAAGAGAAGTCATTCAGAGAATTCACCTGTGTCTCACCCGCTACAATACATTTACACTCCATTCTTTCATGACCGCCACCCTGAACCTTATGTCATCAAATTGTTTTCACCTCCATTAAAATCATTTGCTCCGTTCCATGTCATTGATGTGGGATTCATTAAGGCCTTCCTGTGACGGATCGCTTCTTGTCGACATCAGCGCATTATCCAAGAAGTCGATCTAGGAACACCCCGTTCAGTACTTTGAAGCTTGCATGCCTCAATGGCAAGTTTCTCACTTCCGGCGACAGGTTTACATCAATGGCCTTCGACCGAAAGATTTTGCGTGGTGTTCGATGCCAAGTCCTTTATTCACACCACGTGAATTGTACTACAGTACCTTGAGGGTCATTATCATTATCGGTGATTCCTCTCGCGCCTGTTAACAGCTTACATCATTGGCTGGTAATCAGGTGATGTCTTTCCATGTTCGACTCCAGAACATCTCTCACATGGATAGACTTGTACTTCGAGTGAAGATCGAATGAGATTGAAGACCCTGGATCTAGTTTCATCCATCCGGGCTACGATATATATTCATGGAAATAAAGACATCAAATGTACATTATTGCTACACAGATAATCATCCAATCAAAGGGATGATGACTCTACCAGAATCATCAGTCTACACTCAGACGATTGTCTATCCTATGTACATGAAAATGAATTTATAAAGTTGAGCATCGGAATGCCCACCTCAGCTAGATCATGAAAATATTATGAAGATAATGTATTGTATTGTATCTTATTACAGGTCTCCTCCCAGCTTGAAAGAACTTCGGATCCTCATAATAAAGCATTTCACCTGACATCAAAAGATTAACGACCTCATGCTTTAGGGGGCAACTGTTATAGACATTTTTGGGCACTACAACCCCAAGCATGAAATGTCCATAAACCAAGGCTCCTAAGTCCCTAAAAGTGTTGTTCTAACCCCTAAAGGAACAAGGTCAACTGATTACAGCTTCTCCCAGAAGTTCTCCATGAAAAACTGCTCAAAACTGGTCAAAACAGGATCATTTCAGCTGCTCCATAGGCAAAGTACGTTGCATCTCACCTAAGTACACTTTGTGGGTGCATTGCATTTCAAAAATCCTTTCTATGGGGTGCGATGGGCGAGAAGTGACAAATGGCAGTGTCATTCCGCGAGGTGGAGAGGCATGGAATCTTCCAGAAACTTCTCCTGTGACACTTGCCTCTCTGAATTTGACCAAGGATGAGTAAGAGATCATCAACCTCCAAGTGGAAGCAAGAACTATCAGAGGGAAGACACTAATTAAATCACAAGCTGACTCATCTCCCTTACAGATATCTATATATGGATCCCTCATCCCAGAGATCCAGAGGTTGGAATTTTGCATCTTGTAAGGAATTTTTGTTGGTTTCTTGAGACAACATCATAGTGTTGGGTGATCTAAGCTTTGTATGAGGTGAAGAAGTGCTTACTTGCTGAGAGGATGATGCTGGGTCAGAACAACTGGTTGTAACTCCCTTGGCTCTTTCTTGGTTATCAATAAAAGCTATTCAATTTTTCCTCCATACTCTTGTGTCATTTATGTTTTATGCATTTGTATGGTCAATTTACATCTGATCCTAGATTGTTTATGATTATAGATCCATGTTCTTGTATAGTGTTATGCTACTGTGCTCCTACAGGTACTCTGTGAAGCTGGGCGTACAAGGGAGCAAGTAGCGAAAGACTATCAAGAGAGAGGAATCGAACTAGGAGATTAGCGCAAGATAGAGGTTGGTCTTCTTTGTTCTTCTCTCATCTATATTTCATAAAGGAAAAACGAAAGTAGCTTTACTTTGTTTGTTTCTAAGGTAGCTACCACACCTTAGTGGGATAAGCAGTTCTGTGTAGACACTTTTCCCTGTAACACATAGGGGCCCCAAGGGCCTTGACAACTATGAAATTAGTGATTGTGTCCTTCAGGGGCATGGTTCTTCATGTATTGTATCTCTTGCTTGATTTGTTCAAAATAAATAAGTAGTCCAAGGTTTCTTTGGTTTTAATAAATAATCCTCAGACCTTGTAACATTTTGAGGTTTGTTTTATGATTTCACATGCTACTTGGAGAACTAAGTTTGAAACTTGAAATGATTATTTTCAATGATAATAAAAAGGTGGTTAATCCCCCTCTTAGCTTAGATTCTACGAGTGGCCTAGGGCTACTTAGTATCTTCTACCTTTCACTAACAATATAAATTAAAGATAAATTATTGCAAATCTCATTTAGGGTAATTATAAGGACAAATATTGAGCTATAAGCCTCCTCTTTGTATAGCTTCTTACAAAGAAAAATGTTTTCATCCTTCACTACATTACATTAATAGATATCACTTTGCCTAAAATCCCACAAAAACATATATCAACAGACCCTAATGTGAACATGTTCTTTTATAAATTACATGTTGGACATAAAAACAAGTCACATAAACATTGAGATAGACGCATGGATAATCAAGAAACTTATGCTAACAATATGAATTAAACTCCAAACCAATATTAAATCCCATTGATTTACAAGATATAAACATAATAACGATACAAAATAGTGAAAGAAAACTCTTTCCTTATGGAATGTTTAAGCATGGTCTTATCATTAAAACATTTAAAATCTCCTACCCTTTGACTAACATAGTTTCTAAATTCCGAGATTTTGAAAAAAAAATGATTTCAAAAGCCAACAATATGTTAGATTAAGTCTATAATAATCTATACTGTTGACAGGCCTAGATATTCTGTCAGTGACTGGGGATCTCCTCGGTGTAAAGTCCCAACTAGTCCCTACATTGTTTGGAAACGGATTCTCGTCTGGTATATTGGCCCAGTTGCCATCTCACTTAACTTATTATATAATTTGGCAAAAATCAACAACACATGAGAAAACCACTATCATTTTTTATAAATACAAGTGACGAAATCTTTGTGAAATACTTACAAATAATGTGCATAAAACATTGCTACAAACAAGGTGAATAACATGAACCTTCACCAAAACAATGTTAGTATTACTCTAATAAAGATATATGTAAAGAAAAGAATCGTTAATTGATTGGAAAATAGTTTACAACCAACAATGATCATTAAAGCATGAAGGCATACAATTTCAAATAATATTTGTGTTAGAGATAACAAAATAGTTCGTTTTCTTCAACATGTATGAATGTAAACACATACCATCAACCATTACAATGTCATATGATATATGTGAGAAATAGTTTCTTGGCTCAAAGAGATTCTAAGGATTAAGTATAAGTATTGAGATGCACAATTACAAGAAGCACTCACTTGATCCAATAGTGGAACATGAAAGCTACTACTTGCTTCTCAAAAGAATAACAATCTCTCTACAATATGCTTACAAGAGAAACCAAAGCTAAAAGTCCTCCTTTGCTTTAGCCATGAGGATCTACTTATAAGAAAGGAGGTGACCTTTCACCTTCCCTATGACTCTTGGACTTCCCTCATGACTCTTCAACTTCTATGTGACCTTTTGACATCTACATGTCTTTTCATTTATTTCAACTTTCTAATTACAAAATTTATCATTTACAAAATTATGAAACACAAAATGCATTCATATACAAATTTGTGTAATGAGTAGCTCTGGCAATTCGATATGGAGCTCTATGGTAACATACCCGTACCAGGCCTTGTACTCAACTGTTATATATTTCGCTTTTGGTGATAGCTATCAATCATACCTTATTCTACACTCTAAAGAATTTGGCAATACCATCTTGAATTCACTTGTAATTTGTTCCAAAGGATTGTCAATTTGGTATGCAACTTAACGAGATTTTCAACATATTGAAGAATGGTTTCCATGTTAACTTATAATTCTTCTTCAATAATAGCATGTTTTATGACATCTAATGCTTCTTGTATGTCCCGCTTGATTTCTTCTCTTGGCTTCACTTCTCCAGGTAAACCAACAAAAGGTATCTTGTGTACTCAGGCCAAGGCCTCTAATGTGACTTTAGATAGACAGATATATTATTAGTTATGTTGTTGCTTAACTATTCATGTAATTTCACAAGCATTTTCATCTCCATTCTCTCTATCTCAATTTCAACCCTACCCTTCTTAGGCTATTCTACTAGCGCACTGGAGTATTTAGTGCCCCATACTTGAATGAAATCTATAGCCATGTAAGCAAGTTTCACTACCCTCCCTTTTTCTTGCAACTCCTTTTGTATCTCGAAAATAGGTGTCATTACTTTATGTAATATTATCATTTCTTCATACACCTGCTTCATTATTTCCTCTAATTCCTTGAGCTCTTCAAGGATTGCAACACTTCTCTAATGGAACCTGTAGAAGAAACACTTTGATTTTCTATAAGATAATTAATATTCTTCTTTGTAGTTGTTTCAAAGGCCATATTTATTGAAGCTATTGTTTTTGGGTTGGTTATTGTGTTTGCAAGGATCTCCCTTTCTAGATCGATATAGGATGATATGGCTTATTAGGAAAGTATTTCCTCCTCTCTTGAGTGATCTTATGCTTGAATTGATCGAAAGTGAAGTTGGAGATGTCCAAGATCCTTTCTTCTCTTGGTGTCATGATACTCATCTCATTGAGTGGGATATGTCCTCCTGTGAGAGGAGTTGGAGGCTGAATTTTCAAGGTGGATACAATCGATTCTTCTTCCACATTCTTTTATATAATCTCCTCTGCTTGCTTGTCGGTTGTCTCTTTGGTTATTAGTTATTCTTCTAATTTGTTTTCCATTTCTTCTCCTATTTTTTCTTTCCTTCCTCTTCTTCAAGTTGTTTTGTTTTTTGTTCTTCCTCTTCCTACTGCTTCTTTAAAGCTTATTCTTCATTTTCCTTTCTTAATGCCTCTTCCCTCTTTTTCATTTCCTCTTGTTTTTGTTTTTCCTACTCCTCTCTTCATCTTGCTTCTTATTCGTGTTTCTTATTTTGTGCCTCCTCTTTCTCTTTCTTAATATTCTCTTCTTCTATTAATTTCCTTGCATCCTTATCAACTTTGAGCTTCTTATTCCTTTCCCTTGTGGCTTCTTACTCTTGTTTTATCTTCAATACAACCTTTTCTTGAATATCCATCTCCTCTTGGTCTCCTCCTTCTTGATCATTTGGGCCACTTACTACTTTGGAAGGACTTGTTTCTTTTCCTGCTTCAATTGATCTGGTGGCATTGTAACAATTCTTGACCTTCTCTTCCTCTTCCCAATAAATTGAGGCATACATCCATCTATGCTATATCTGAGTTTTTCACAATGTTGGGTAGATATACCTCTAGGATCATATCGATGATATCCCATTTCACCAAACTTAAGGTGTTCTAGTTATTTTGTTTCTGCTTCCACCTCTTTCAAGTTCTTTAAGTTGTATGACTCTATGTATAGTGGGAATATCGGCCACAATGATTTATTTATCTTTTGCAGCAATCCAGATAACCATGTAGCTAGTTGGTAGCCAACCTCTTGCATCACTACCTTGTCAGTCAGAGATATAGGTAGAAGATTAGGGATTTTGTATGCACCAAAGACCCTGATAAATGTCCCATCAGGAGGTGTGAAGCAATATCCAATGTCTAATAGAGATGCCCTTTCTTTATTTGACATACATGGTGCTTATGTATCAAATAGCATTTAATATAATGCTAAAATGAATAATTTAGTGATCTTAGCTTATACACCTCTATATCTTGTCTCCTAGAGTACTTTACAATATATGTGTACTGGAAATATATCTTTGGAAAAGGCCCATTTCCACTCCATTCCAGGAAACTCATTCTTTGTGCATATTCCATCCAATAAAAATGAAGACATATAGAATTCAGGTTTCTCACCTTCTACTACGTTATTTGCTTTTGCAACACAATTTTTCAATGAAGTGGCTATAACGTCAAACCAATTAAAGACAGTCACTTCGATGGCACAAGGGTACACCATGTAAACCCATTTCTCCTCAAAGAATTCAATGTTCTCTCTCCCATAGATTCGACAGCACATAGACATCAAGTACTCATATACCTTTTTTTAAAATGATTCTAGAATAACTTGTTCAGAGTTTTTAAACCCAAAATCTTAGTATTTTATATATACCATCAAGCTTTTTCTGGAATTTACTTGGTTCTTGCCATCAAGACTTGAGGATTTCCTTGGTTGACTTCTTGAAACTAGCCTACCACCAAGAATTTGGGTATTCATGTGACTTGGGAAGCTTGTAATACATATGAAGGTTGTGTGTTTGATATGAAGCCAAGTGTACACCTTTTGTGCTTCAAACTATCATATTCTAATGGTCGATTTGTTGTAGAATTCCATTCTATGGTCTCAGCACAAGGCAACTAGGACCCATTTTCTGATGAATTCCTTGAATATTTCATCCCATGATACAAATATTGACTTTTCAATGAAACAAGTTGTGTCCTTAAGGATTGGCACCGTAGGCTTTGGAATGTTTACCACTCCTTCAATGCTACTCTCTATTGTTTCCTTTATTGGCGCTTTTTTTATCACTGGCAACATGCTTTCTGTGGATATAGATACACTAATGTATGGAAGATCTACTATCCTTGGAAATTCAAATTCATTCATTGTAGAGAGACAAAGTTAGTCCAAAATCTCTATTCTACCTTCTATTTTGTTTGTGTATTTTAACTATTAAAACCCAATGCTCTAAGCATAGGAACAATGGATCGAGACAAGGTTGAGGCTTGGCGCAGTTGACATTAATAATGATAAAGGGATTTAGGTTAAGAGACTGAGTTGAGCTAGCGTGCTAACCAAAGTATAAGAGAATGTATCAATCGAAGTCGTGATTCATAGATGTAATGGAATTTAAGCTATGTCAATGTAATGCGTCAGTGCCACAATGGAGAATGGTGACTCAAGGTTTTAGCACTATCGAGGAAGGTAGAGGCAGGGTCTCTAGACTATGTGCTTATATTACAAGAGCATGACAAGTCAAGGTAAGGTTTCAATGATGGTGCACCCACACTTCATAGTGACAAGGGTATAAGGTTATGGTTTTTAATTACGTAAATGCACTACAAGGAGGTTAGGATGAGGATTAAGTGCAATCGGAGTTAACATTGATAGCCAATAAATGTTGATGCTTTGATTTGCATGAGTGTAATGAGGTCGAGACTTGGGAAAATTTTGACTAAGGGAAATCATGGTCGGGATTTGTAGGTGAAAGATAGATTCATAAAATGGCTAAGTGTAATAAGGGCTTGGATCAATAGTGTGCATATATAACATTTAGAATGGAAACCTTTTACATATATATATATATATATATATATATATATATATATATATATATATGCATTAACTATTAATAGGAATATCGAAGTTGCAGAAGACTAAAAGACATACAATGAAAAAAATGAAAAAATCAAGGGACACATTCATATGACAAGTTTCTAGCACAAGAGGAATGAAGCCTACTTGGTCTTGATGCGCTGGTGCAATCACACTTCACGAGGATAGGCAAAGAGTTCTATGGAGGAAATGTGTGTGGAGCTCCTAAAGGGAAGAATGAATGATGAAATGAAGTTTTGGAGTCGAACCCCCTTAAATAATTCGCTCCACACGTGTGATCTATTCGCACTTCAGGATATGATTGGGTGCAAGAGAATGCGATGGGCTTCAAAGGCAAGGATACAGCTAAAAACTGTGATTGCGCTGGTAAATAAAAGTGTGTTAGGCCTACAAACTGTGATTGTGATTTTTCTTTGGTAGGACTCAACCAAAATTATAAAAAGTGAAAAAACTTAGAAAAAAATAGAGATTGATCCTTAGAGAGATTGATGGGGCTCGAAAAATTGAAGAGGTTGAAAGTTTTGGTGGGTTGTTGTAGCAGCTACAACACAGTGATTCACTGGTATGACCTTAACTTCTTTATTTAGGCCTTATTTATGATAAAATTATAGTCCTAAAGACATATTGATTAATCCTATGAATTACTGTAGCTTCGCCACAGCCCCAATTATAGATGTAGTCTCTTCTTTTGCTTTCAATGGTTTAAACAAATTTCATAACAAACTAGTCAAACTCCAATTATTTCGATATGGGAGAAGGATAGTATGTATTTGCAAGTTTAGGATGTTCAGGATTTTGATGTGAACCCCTGGTGCTGCTTCGCTGCCTACAAGCGTCCATAGCCTCGGTAAAGTCACTCAAGAAATCACAAGCATTACTTCATTGTCAACAAACATCCATAGCCCCGATGAAGTTTCTTGATCAACTCTCTGTGAAAGAAGCCTTTCTCATTCCTTTGCCCTTTATTTATTTTCATTGTATGCTCATTGGCATTATTTATTGGGTGTTCATTTCACCAGGGAAAAAGAGGGATCCTGACTTATTTTACAAGAAAGAGAGGTTGTTTCTTGTTTTACAAGGATTTAAATATTTTCTGAAATAGATTTGCTCTCTTGGGTTTTTCTCCTTTCCCTTCCCTACAAAATCGGTTTGGCACATTTAAAACACCATTTGATTTGAATATCGATTCGGGCAACAAAAATCCTATGATAGATAAGGTGTATTGCAGTTCCACTTAATCTCTCTATTCAAAATGAATTGTATTTTCCTTTTGGATGTCATTGACTCTTAAAGGTATTTAGGACCAAATGAGTAGAAGGAGATCTAAGGTTAGCCAAATGTTGCATAGTTGCCACAATGACCTTTTAAACTCTCAACAAATTAATTTTGAGCCAAACAAGATTTATTTCCACACAAGATATTTATTTATGTACAATGATCTAAAATCATACTTAAAAATTAAAATCCTTCTCAAACAAAGTGAAAAGAACACAACAAAACAAAGATGGGGATATATACATAAGCCGAAAACAACAAAGAAACTGAAAATAAAAAACATTATGTACAAGTGAGACTTGTAGCCGAAAGGTTGCTACTGAAAATATAACTTCAAATCCTTGTCTTTCATAGGAAGGGACTCAGTCTTTGGTCTAAACAATGTAAATAATAGGTATGTAGGCCAATATTTTCGTGATCTAGATACAGACCGATCCACAAGGACTAAAACTTAGTGTGTTTTATCTTATCCTCATGGGCTTTATCCCACTTAAAAATAAGGTATCTCACACTAAATTCTTTACCTCCTACAAAACTCTTATTGAACCATCTTTTAAAGTGCTTTTGGTGAATGACAAATTTCTCTTTAGTTTTCTTCCTCTCTTCCTCTAACTTTAAGAGAGTATCAATCCTGTTCTAAATGTCAGACGAAGTCTACCTAGGGACACTTGGGAAAATTGCAAGGCTGGTAAGTAGAGGTTTTGTTCCATGATTTCTTCTTTTCCATAAACGAGGAAATAACGAGAAGTTCCCAGAGAAGGTTTTGGGGTAACTCGATCATCCCAAAGAGAATTTTTTAGAGCATTGTGCTAATTTATTTATTCACCCAACGTGGTTTTCTTTATAATGTGGATTAAATTTTTATTTGTGGATTATGCTAAACCATTACCATGAAGATAATAATTCGAAGAATGCTTCAATATTATACCATTTTCTAATGAAAAATCATATAATCTTAGTGATAAGAAATATGTTGCATTGTAAAAAACAAGTGAAGTAGGAACATTGAACCTAGTACTAATTTTCTGATTAAGAAAATGGATCACTTCCTGATAATTCACTTACAAGAGTGGTATATCTTTGACCCACTGAGTGAAAAAATCTGTCATTGTTAGAATATACTAATGTTTCTTTGACGAATAAGGAATAATCTCTCTGATAACATCCAAACCCAATTGTTTAAAAGTTTCTTAAATTGTGATAGGTTGTAGTGGAGCAACTGATCTTCTTTCTCGGCCAGTACATTTTTTAAAAATGGGACACTTATATGCATACACATGAGAATATTTGAATAATGTAGGCCAGTGGTATCCAAATCGCATAACCTTATGTGTCGTAGCATCTCTAGCATATTTTCCATCAGTTGGTTCGTCATGTAAGTCATTTAAAACTTTCTTCGAGTTAGGAGATTCTAAACACTTCAACAAAATGTCATTATGATGTTTATTGAATAGTACACCATGGACCAATTGATATGATAATGATTTGAGTCGAATGGCCCTATTTTTTTTCACTGAAAAATGAGGAGGCAAATTTTATCGTTCCAAGTATTGCTGAATGTTTGCATATCTTTATGATGCCATATTTGATGGGGTAGTTGAATCAATATTATACATCTCAATTTCCTGCTCCTAATCAGACACATCTTCTTCTTGTGGATTTTTTGCTTCTACTGCGAGCTTACAAAGACCATGGCCTTTAACTGTATGAATTGGTTTGAACTCTAAGTCGTACTCTTGTGAATAAGTCATCCAGTTAGCCCTTCATTCTCCTAGTTCTTGTTGCACAAACAATGATCTAAATGTTGGATGGAGAATGAATACTATGACATGATTCTTAAGAATATAAGGCCTGAAATGTTTTACTACTTTCCAGACTGCATAAGCTTGTTTGTACATATTTGGATAATTTAATTATGATCCTTGTAAACCTGCACTGATGAACGAGATTGGTTGCTCATTGCCTTAATCACCACTTTGAGTTAGGACGACCACTATTGAAAAATCTAAGGCGAAAGTGTACAACATGAAATATTTCTAGAAGTATGGGTAGAATAATGTTGGGGCTTCAATTATGGCTTGTTTTATTCTGGAAAAAACATCCCTTTCCTTTTGGTCCCATTTATATATTGTGTCATTCTTAATCATGTCTTGTAGTGGTTTCATGATCTGTGCATAATCTAAAATAAATTTTATGAGAAAATTTATCTTATCAAGGAAGGATTGCATCACTTTTTTACCAATAGGATGATGGATTTGACTAATTGTCTTAACATATTATAGATCCACTTTGATACAACTTTTTGCTATTATGTGCCCTGGAAGGTTTCGTTCGAACACTACAAAAATACTTTTCTTTGGATTTAAAGATATGCCATATTTTTTGCACCATTCAAAGATTTGTTTTAAATGATGTAGGTGATCAGATATTATTTTCGAGAATGCCATGACATCGTCAAGATATACCATGACACTTCAACCGACCAATACTCGGAATGCAATATCCATTGCTCGTTGAAAAGTTACTCCCACATTAATCAATCTCAAAGGCATGTGCCTAAAATAAAATGTACCTCGTTTAGTTCTAAAGGTAGTCTTGAGTCTATCGAGTTCCACTACCAATACTTTGCTATATCCTGAGAAACCATCTAGTATCAAAAATATCTCAGCACCAGAGACTATCTGGAGTATTTGTTCCATCAATGGAATGGGGTAATTATCTTTATCTAAAGATTTGTTGAGAATTTGAAAATCCACACATAATCTAATTTCCCCAGATTTCTTCCTTACTAGGACAAGCTTCGAGACCCAATTCAAATGTCTAACTTTGATAATGATGTGATCATCCAACAACTTCTTCAAATCCTTTTCTGTTAATGGTTCAAGCGTAGGATGCACCTTTCTTAAATTTTGTTGAAAATGCTTGGCTCCATCCCTGATCAGAATGACATGCTAAATGATTCTTGTGTCATAGGTATTTATATCTTCATAGGTCCACATGAACACATCTTGGTATTGCTTGAATAATAGAATAAACACATGTCATTCTTGTGGAGAATAATGCATATCGAGATTAACATACTTGGGATCTTTATCAGTCCCTAGATTGTTTTTTTCATGTGATAAGGTTAAACTATGGATCTTCGTATTGGGTGGTCCTCTAAACTGATTATGTAGATTGAATACTTTATCTAATGAAACCACACCCTTAAGAATTAGTTTACCATCACACACTTTAGCCCTTTCTTGTCAATTTCCTTTATGGTCATCCTCATTAATAATCACGTCCTTAAATATATCCATGTACGCAAGAAAATCCATAATCTGCTAATCATCATTAGACACACATAAGTTAGTTACCTTACCAGGGATGGAAGGTTTATAAATTATCTCTATTGAAACCATTTTTATACACAAAATGACCTCCTTGTCAACTCAAAGGAGGAGGACACTTTGACTAGAAGAAAAACACTAAGTTGCAAGCCCATTTGTCAGGGTAACGTAGCCCAAAAACAAACAGAGGGCGTTATAATGCTGCCCATGACTCAGCAGGGAGCGTTAGTCCCTAGGTTAACACTTTGTTTTTCCTAAAGGGAAGTGTTACTAGATATTTGTGGGATTTTGGAGGTCAAAGCACAAGTTGACTAACTGACACTCCGCTTATCACTCAAATGTTAGCTCGAAAAGTAGGAAACATTCGCCTCAGTCCTAACTAAGTGTTATCACATAGTAATTTCCCAAGGTTAAGGAAAGAGATCACCGGGGTAACCACAAACCAACTTTTAGGCTTAGGCTCTAGCCAACCTAAGTCCAGAGAGGGCTCTCTCTATATGATTTAGCTTTGTTTTTATGGGATTTTAGGCTAGTTCTTAGTGTTCATGGGGTTTTGATTTTGAATTGAAGGTTGGGTGGTGGAATTCTTGGAGCAGATGGATAGAGCTAGGTCTTCAAGCCATTGGGCTATGGAATCAACAAATGGATAGGAAAACTAGAACAGATCATTAAAGGGAATGTTCATAGGGCAGGCTAGCAAAGCAAAATGCAAATCTTTAGGCCTAATGCGTGAAGTGATTCTAACCAGGGTGAAAGGGCACTTAAGAATCCTTGGACCGGGATCATAATGAAGAACAGAGGGTGATCATGAACAAAGGGCAATTAAAAATCCTTAGCTATAGACCAGAGGAGAAACTACGGAAGCTAAGAAGCAGTTAAGAATTCCCTATCTAAGTTAGTTTAGGAGAAAATATTAAGAATGTAAAGCAATCAAGACAAAGTGCATTCAAGCAATTTCTAAAATATCATTCCTTGCTATACATTTAGATTTTAGAAATTTACATAAAAGATTATGGAAAAAACATAAGGAAAAACAACATTGAACATGGAAGAATACTTATTTGTATTTCACTTTACACAAGAATCCTATAAAATATCTGATCTTTATTCCTTGATCCAGCAAGCCAATCCAGTCATTAATACAATAGAATTTCTGATTTGAGAGAAAAATTCTATAGAAATTTTTTGGAATCCACCCAAAATACTTCAAATGAATAAGTATTTATACAAATTCTAAACTGAAATATCTTGAAAAAATATCAAGATTGGTTTTACAAATATCTCAAACTGTTTTACATTAATAGAACTTAAATAAAGGACATTCAAAACTAATGAATCTATTTGGCACTATTTTTATGGATTTATGGTGATAAAAGAAGAGAAATTCGAATTTGATAGAAACTCTTAATTGATGATGAGGCATCCCAGTCACTAACTGCATCCTTTCTTTGTGCATTCTTCCCCAGCGATTCTACAAAATTAGGGTCCATTGATACCTTTTTATATCTCAATCCGAGATAGATATGTAAAAAGTGAAAGAGGTTATTGTATATAAGTATGTGTTTCATATAAACCTCTCTTAGTTTCCCAAAATTCAGCACCATATGTTCACAATATTCTCTGCAAAAAGATGTCAAAAACAGGACTTTGCACAGTCCGAAAAATAGGTTGTGAAGACATGCACGTATCTCACATTTGGTAATACCTGTGTAAAAAGTTAGATAGGTTTTTGTATATTAGCCTTTTAGGAACATAAACCTCCTCCAGTTTCTCAAAATTCATCTTGGATTGGTCGAAATATTTTTTGAAAAACTATGACTTAAACAGGAAATTTCTGAAGAATGTACCATTTCTGCTCTGATTTCATCTTTTAACCTTAAATTTATTTTAGCCGTTTTTCACTTTTACTTTGGATAAACTTCATTGTTGTTGGTGAAAGTGTTTTCATTGCTGTTTAACCCTTACTACCTCCATGTTTACTTTAACTGTTTACTTTTACCACTCTGTTTTTTCATCTATCTTCACTTTGATATGAATCTGTATGCTTTGTAACTGTCTTCCCTGTTGTTTGTCTTCATGCTAGCTGCTTTACTTGACTTGGTCTTCAATCTGATACTCTTTCACCCTGATACACTTTAACTATTATTTACTATGTCCTTTTACCTTCATTGTATATTTTAGGTTTTACTGTCTATTTCAACACTAAATCATTTAATTTCATGTTTCCTCTGCTTGTCTTTTAACTATATGTTTTATTTTCCATCTCTGTTTGAATAGTTTTGATAACAGTCTCGGAGTAAACAGGTCTTATGACTAGTATTAATATTTTTTATCCAAGGCTGCAGTCTTTTGATTTCCTGTAAAATAAAAGAAACTGTTAGGAAAACATTGGGTTGACAGGGAGGGTCATTAATGGCTTTATCGAGCTTTATAGGTCTATGGAGTGAGTCCAAAGTGCTTTCGGGAGGTAAACCATGCTTGAATTGGTTAGCAGAGGCTTCAGGTGGTGCAGAAGGGTTACACAGGGTTTTACTGCACAAACAGGCGAAAATGAGCAAAATTGGGGTTTTCGTGTTTAAACGGGTAAAGGTTTGATTTTTTTGAATTTTGGCGCAAAGTGAACAATAGACAGTTTTGTCATTTAGCGAGAGGGCAGTAAGCGGTTTATTTTGCACCACTTTTGTGGGCTTGGTGGTATTCGGGAGGGGTCACTCGATTCCATTCATTGAATGACACGTAGCATCGGGGGTTGGGAGGAAAGCTGCTTTTTCTGGTGGGTATCATTCGGCGGATGATCCCACCCGAAATGGCTTATGAGCGTTGGATGTGGGCCTTTAGATCAGAGGGTGATCACGTTGCAAATGAGTGCGGGGGGTAAAGTGGGGGGGCGGGGGGGGGGGGGCGATGGGTTAATTGTGGCGGTATGGCGATTAAGCATGGGTTATGACGAACTTAGGCGGCATGGGTGATTTGCGGAGTTTTACTTAACGTAATCGTGAATCGATCATTTAATGAGTTTTGTCGAGGTTTGGGTGAAATTCGTAATTTTATAGTTAAAACTAGGTCTAGGGATATTAATGTAAGGGATTTAATATATACATATGGGAAAGGGTATTAATTGGAATTAATATATAAAAGTTAGAAGTTAATATGAAAACGGCAGAAATGAATTGCGCTAAGCATAATGTATTTTCTGTGATTTTTTTTCTTTTCACATATATGCATTATAACTTAGGCTAAAGTGTTTTTGTGGGTTTTTGGGAAAATGGGGTTTTACATGGGGGTGATTACTTTCCCTAGGCAAATAGTGTTTTAACCTTAGGAAAAGGGGTTTTATTAGGGAAATGAGGGGAAATGAAGGGAAATGAATTTTTTATGAGGGGGAATCTAGTACTTGTTGTCCTTAAGTCATTAAGCCGAGGGTCCGGTCCCTCCAAAAGTCAGAGAAATGCTCTAAGCCTCTTTGACTTAAAGGTTTTTGAGCACTTTCAATTTATTTATGGGAAATTAGTAAAGTAAATGGGTGAAATGAATGGGGGAATTTAATTAATTGACTTTGTAAATCATTTTCATGCTTGATTGTTCATTCATATCTGGAACTTTTATGATGAGAATGATAAATATACTTTTTGTCTAATCAATCATCATACTTCTGCAACCTTTCTTCTACTTACCCATCTACTCATCCTACCATTTTTACTTCTCTTTATTAGGGTGCATTTGAGCTAGCAAATCCTATCAAATATTTTTCTTTTTCTTTACAATAGTAAACTAACTAAATCTAACCTTATTACATCCAAGAGCTTAGATTAAACAGTTGAGCTCCTTTTATTTACTCTACCTAACCATGATCTGCCAAGATTATACTGTTTGGTCAGATTTTATTCTCTAACTATAAACATAAAATTCAAAGCATGGAATAACCAATATTACATTATTTGATTACCATGGATTGTGGCATAAGTAACAAGTTGCACACAATCATTATTATGCATAAAATTAAATAGTAGTGGCATTTGGACTTGCACACTTTCATGGTCCTTTTGTTTTTGGGGTTCATATACTTTCATTTTTTTGACCTTCTCTTATTCTTTTTGTCCTTTGATTTATCTTTTAGGACATACCCTCTTTACATTTTTTAATTTTTTATAATATGGAAAACATTTGCAAAAAGTAAAGGTATGTACAATATTACAAGCTTAACCTTAGTCATTCAAAATTATGACTCCTATTGGTATAAGAACCTAACAATAAGGACATTGCTAATCCTAGAAAAGATATAAGGGAATGGAAAGAGAAATAAAGCGAGGCAACATCCAAGATTTTTCTTCATTGGAACTCATGGAGAAATTGGTAAGGAAAAATCCTCTCCTCATCTATAAATTAGAGGCTCGACCATTGTAACAAAGATCAGAATATTGAGATTAGTATTGTTATGTTGTCGAAGAGTTGAGCGAGAGAGAGGGAAAGGAGCCAAGGAGCTAAGGAAAGAATTTATTAACTAACCATGGTTGTATTCATTCTTATCTCATCAAATAATATATATATATATGCTCCTATTTTTTCTACTTGATGATGTTGAGACTTCTTTTTTGTATATGTTGATACGATTTCGAGATTAATAGTCCTCTTAGATGTGTTAGTGCCTAGATTTACCTCAGGCTGAAAAGGTAGGATCCAGGGCCAACATCAAATCACGCTCAGCTTGGTAGCTAGCCCTACCAGGTCAGGAGAGGGCTCTCTCCGGGTCGATCTCAGCAAATTATAATCGAATAGGGCTTGAGATGACTTATAGAAATGTTGAGCTTAGGCTAGGTATATGTACAAGAGATTTTGATTGAATAAGATGATGTTTTTTTGGCTCAGATGGAAAGGAAAATTTTGGGTGCGGGGATTGAGGCTTAGTCCTACAAAGATCTCAATGGGGCAAGGTAGGAAATTGTTTTGGCACTTAAAATTGAATGGGATGGAAGGAATAGACAGATGAGGTGTTGAAGAGGGCAAGAGCAATCATGGATCCTCCCAAAACAGCTGAAAACATCAAGAAACTAAAGCAAACTTCAAGTAGATCACTGCAATTTCAATGGATTCTACTTATACTCTTGTTTGTTTAGTTCAGAGGAAACAAGATAGAGAATGGCATACATGACATATAAGAAAATTCACAATTACAAAGGAAAGCACTGTACAAAGACAAATTGCCACATGGATCCCAAAGAGTGCTACAAACCCTGGTCTCAATTCCTTAGCCAAAATGTTGATATGAATGTACAATGAAGCTCAAGGCTTTCTCAAAAGTCCAACCATGCTAATGACTGAAAGATCACAAGATATAGACAAACCATAACTCATCCTAGCCTCTAGGGGTTGAGCTCACAAGTTTAGGAGCTGTTCCAACTAATTCTAAACTGAGAACTACAAATTAGGCAGTGGAACAGCTTGCCTCTATAAACTAGGGAACTGATTCATTCAGTTGCAAACTACCTTTTCATGGATGAATCTACCTCCATAAGTGAAAATTTGACATATTTACATCATGATCCATCAATGTACATTAAATTACATCACAAATTTGACATTAAGAAGGTGAAAAGGTCAAACTGGCCAAAGCTAGGCGAAAAACATAGTATACTTGGTCAAACTAGCAAAATTTTCCCTATGCGCTGCGCCTGATTCTCTATGAATCGCGCCTATTTGGACCCACTTTTGGAGGCCTTCCCGACGTCCAAATGAGCTCCAAGTGTGCTTGTTGTAAATATCTACTTGTCTACTTTCCAAACCAAGTCGAATTTTTCAATTTAGCCTCCATTTGACCCTCCAAAAGTCCATTCTCCCAACACTGCTTCCTGTGTGTCAAAATAGGGGCAATGAGGTCATTTTTTGAGTGTTTTTTACCTTTTTGAGGGCTCAAAACCTGTCCAAATTTCTTGACCATTGGTATGAAAGCATATTTTTTCATGCCAAATCCAAAAATGCCAAGTTTTTGTGCTTTGGAGGCTCCTAGCAAAAGCGAGCGCCACGTGGCGTGGCGCATAGGGCAAAAAAACTTGTTTTTTGTGCCAGAAATATTAAAAATGCAAAAAGTGCTCCAAATTTTTGAAATTTGGGGCTGATTATCCTCTATCAAACATGGTGTTGGGCCAAGGAAGCCTCAACCAATATCTGAAGTCCTTCATCCTCTTTTCGCCTCCTTGATGCTCTCTTCAACTTTGCCTTTAAACTCTTGATTCTCGCTTGGCACACCAAGTTCCTTGACAAGTAATGATATGACAGGTTTCTAAGCATGTTCTTCTCATTTATGGCCTTCTCTAGCTTCCTCTCCAAGTGGATATTAGCTCTTTCAAGCCATGACTCCCTATCAGCATTAATCTCCTACTCAAGTGAAGTGAACTCCACCGTCCTCCTTTGGGCAGCTTGGCGATTCTCCCGAATGTTTTGAAACTCCATAATCACCTGCTAGTCCTCAAGCTACTTATTTATTTGCTCCAGGTACTGTATTTTCCATTGGGCTCTATCCAAATTGCTAGACAAGGCATCAATGTCCGCCTACTGCTCCTGAATGATTTCTCTAGGATTTTTGCTTTGCGGGCCCATATCAGTATCATTGCCCTCAATGAGAATGAAATCAGTCTCCTGCTCACCTGATGGTCCTTCCTCCTACAGTGGCCTATTTCCTTGGTCCTGAACCTATTGTGCTGATGACGGAAGCGAGGCCCCTTCCACCCCAGGTGGAGATAACACTCGCTTTGCTGCTGCAAACAACCATCTAGTTCCCTTCTGATAGGTGATGAACATCGGCATGCTAGCAGTCTATGTCTCATGGCCCTCATGCTGATAAGAAGGTTCACCTGTCTCATCTAAAGCCTCTGAAGGTTCCTGTGGAGCTCTGAAAAACTCACGAGAGATAAAGTCCTCCCAAGTGATGCCCTGTAAGCCAAGCTGATGAATGACCACAATTTTAATGAGAGCAAAATGGTAAACACTGTTGAACTGCTGCTGAGGAGTCTTGTGCTGCACTAGGGTGGTCATCTTCTCTATGTTTCGGCACATGAAGTAAGGGATGTTCATCATCCTTACCCTGGTAAAATGCATCAGCAGCTTGATATGGTAAGCATACAAACGTGAAAACCAGCCCTCATAGCTAAAATACCTCATGATCAATTTCATCAAAGGAGCATAAGCATCTTTGAGATACCGAAAAGGAAATACTCTGCTGAGTTGCCTCATATAGCCAGGTTTGATGTATGGTTCATAATGTTGCCGGTCAATTTTCTACCTCTTGTTCCATTGCTCTCCAATGTTGGGAATATCGGTTGCTAGTGAAATGGATTCTGGTGTTAATGTGAAAGTGACATCAGCTAGAGTGGCTTGACCATCATGTAAATGCAGCACAAACAAGCGAGCCAACTCATGATGAAACTAAATGATAGCAACCTTCTCACAAAATTCATAACATGACTGATGTTGGAAACAAGAGATGGCAAGAGGGTAGGCCTGTAATTCAGCAAGAGTGGTTGGTTCTTCTCTAATATGTTTGCCACCTCTATGAGGCCTCTTTGGTGCATGTCCCTCTGTAGGTGAGTCAATATGGGTCTCCTCTTCATAATCATATGAAGGATCAGATGCCATGTCTGCTAGTGGATAAACTGACTTGGAGCTGCCTTGATGAGAAATAGGTGAGCTGTGATGTATTGAACTTTCTTGATGGTGTGTTTTGACCTTTTCCACCAAGGGAAGAGTGATATAAGGGACTGTAAGGGGAGGGAAAAATAGTGAGGGATTTAGGACTGTTGGGATAGGGTTTAGTTAAGGGAACATGGAATTAGAGTGTAGTTTGGGAGTTTTAAGTATGAGACTAGGGTTTGGGAATTTTCATTTGGGATTTTGGGAAATGGGAGTGGGGATAGGGGATTAGTAGTTTTAAGGGCTAGGAGAACTTAGGGAATAAGGAAATCACTGGAAAAATGGGGTAAGGGAGTGGTAAGGGAAGATAACTTGGTAGAAAAACATTCAATATAAAACCCTAGGTAGCAATTTTCTTTGAAAATTTTGAAGAGATAGGGTTTGTTTTCCTTGAAACAATCACCATACATTAAACACCATAAAACAACCACCAATTTTGGATGCAAATTAGTGACAGATGGTCAATCTACTTGAACAAGCGATGATCCACAAGTTTCGAGCAATTGGAGCAAGTTTTGACAGTTTTCAGGCTTTCTGGCTGTGTGCGCCACGCATCCAACCCGATGCACCGCGCCCAGCGTATGCGCTGCGCCTGTGTCTTTTTGCACTGAGAAATGCGTCCCAATGCGCCACGCCAGTTATGTGCGCCTTGCCACCTGCCCAGTGCGTTGCGCCTCCAAAACTGAAACTCTTTGCTGCGATTTTGCTCCCTTTCTCCAACATGACCTTCACTTTAATCAATCTTTTTTCTTTGACTGCCAATGAGCTTTTGAATTGTAAAGATGATTTATATAAAAGAGCTTTTGATTTTTCCTTCATAAAACTGACTTTTATAATGTTTGCAATGTGACTTTACTTGTCAACTCTGTTTTTCAAGCTTTTCACTTTTTTGAGCCTTCTGATGAACTGAATGACTTGATTTTTCTGTTTGCCTTGCAGGTGATGGAGATGCTAAAGCTTGGCAAGGTGACTAGGGTTGCCACTGAAGCTGTTTACATATGAAAGAACTGAAATTACATCAAATTTATACATAAAAACATAAAATACTCTCTTTTTCCTCAAAACCGGGTTTTGCGGAAAAATACATTTCTGAGTAATTGATTATGAAATTTATTGATACTGGAACCTCCTCATGTGCCTGTTGACTGTTATTGGACATTTGAAAACCTATTTGATGAAACCCTAATGAAACCCTAGACCTAATGACAATGAAACCCTAGAAAAGACCCTTGCAAACTTCAAAGACAAAAAGGTGACTATATATGATTTTTATGAATAAACATGGGCCAGCAGGTAAAGGACATGAGGGAAAATGTAGGAAAGCCACTACCGTCAAATGATCCATGCGCCTAATGTAATACTAGGCGGGACACCTAATATGAAATGCAACAAGAGGATTTCATCTCTGACGGAGGGATGAAGATACCGACACTAACAAGATGCATGTTAGTTTTAAATTCTCTTGTATTTTAATGTTTTTAATCGTCAAGGTTTATATGTTGTGAAGGTTACTTCTTGTCTTATATATGTGCAGGTTTTTTTCCAGGAGAGAGTGGAGCAATTCTCCCTTTGTCACACTAAGATCTCCAGTGGAACTGTCATCACTCCAGGAAACTCTCCTAGGTTGCAGCTCGGAGATGCCTGGTAACATATAATCTTCAATATTGTTCTCTTAACTATTAGAATGGATGATGGTTTGGATCAAGTCAGATAACCATTTTAGCTCTATTCTCACTCAAGACATGCATGAACACCCTCAATAATACAAGGCTTTAGACCACTAATGCTCAATAGTTTATAGATTCAATGGATAGATGGAGAATACTGACTTTACCAGCAAATGCATACATGAACATATATGAATGGCCAGCTATAGGAAGTAAATGGAACTTGCAAATCTAATTTATCAATGCAGAGATAAGATGATATTTATCTGGCATTATACACGGCAGAGACATGAATAACCTATTCAAGTGCAAGCATAGAACAGCAGAGAAAATGAGAATTGAACATGTAACAGCAAAATAAGCTTATATTGTTGGAATGAAGATGAGAAGCTAGAGGAGTAGAGTCTCCATAGTCTCCAAAGGTTGAACCCTTGTTACATTTAGTTTTCAGCCTTTTACAGGCCTTTTACAATGCTCCTAAGCTCTCAAAGGCTCGAAGTCTTAATCTATCCTATTTGTCTTGTTAACTAACTGATGCCTTGACTAGGGAAGCATGGGCTTCGGAGGTTCCTTCTTCTAACAGAAGAGTAACCGCATTCAAGTTGTTTGTTGTGCTGGTAGGGAGCTCTCTCATGCCAGAGATGCCCCATAATTGATTCTGTTGTTTTTGGGTTGAGCGCTGTCAATGCCCCATGATGTTTCTGTTTGTTTTGGGCAAGTTGTGTTGTCTGCTCCATGACCATTCTGTTTGTTTGGATGTGTTGTGCGTGTTGTGTTGCACTATGCTGCTCCATGACCGCTTCTCGGCCTATGTCTCCCAGCAGTTATTCTCGGCCTTTGTTATGTGATAGAATGGGTCTTCGGGCCTATGTTATCTTTTAAACATTTATAATGATTGTTTTCTGTTTAATACAGAAAACACAGCAACACTGTAAAAATCCCACCAAGCTCTGTTCTTCCGGACTTCAAAAGTCCTTAATCATGGCCTATCTTCCTATTGGGTCCGCCTTTGTAGTGATATCACATCTCCACCATTGATCTGGGAGTTCTAGATCCAACGGTTGTGATCCATTTCGAGTGGCTCTTTTGTACTGGAGTTAACCACCCGATGAGGGTGGTTTTCTCTCTCCTCATCCTAGACACGTGGCAGCCGCTGTATGGCATCGGGCGGAGCTTGGCCTAAACCACTTATCACCTTTGGCTCTCCCAAAATCCTGCCAGTTTTGTGATTTTCCCTTTATATTGGAAAATACATTAAAATGTGAAAATCCCGCTTTATCGGACTTGAAATGGTGTTCAACCGCCTTAATAAACCCTTTCGGGTCCGTAATGTCGCATCGGCGCTGCTCCCATGTTCCCTTTGTATTTCGTTAAATAACAAAATACATTGAAAATGCATTAAAAATTGGCTTCCTTACGGACCTGAAATATTATATATTTCATTCCCGAACCCTTTTGGGTCCGGGACCTATCGCATCGTCGCTGCCCAAGGCTCCCTTTGTATTTCGTTATATAACGAAAATACACAAAAATGCATTGAAACTGGACTTTCTGCGGACCTCAAATATTATCAAATAATATTTAGAATACCATCAAGTCTGCATCATCGCATCGCACATATGAAGGTGTAAAGGCTCCTCCCCTTGGTGTTGCTCCGCTACGATACAGCAATGCGATCTGATCGCAATCGCATATCGCTCATGCCCCGGGCCCATGGCTAGCACTCCTTTGTAATTCCTGATAGCAGTCTTACAACGCGATGTGGGCCGTCAATCTACGTCACTTGATCGACAATCCACACTGCATCGCTAATCGCAATCGCCAGTTCCACTTGGTCTCTGCTTATTCTGCCGACCTGCCTCAGCCAATTGCAACCCACTAATCTGATCATTGGAGATCACTGATCAGGGTGTCTTGCGCCCATCCTTAAGTCATCCTCTCTGTAGTGCTGATTGCGATTTTCTGCTTAGATCTAGGCCGTTGATCGGCCAGATCTAACGGCTGCTGTGCATTGCTCAATTTAAGCCTCCGATACCAAGAGCATATTTGGATCCATTGGCATGATTTTGCTGGCTTATGGAGACTTTAAAGAGCATATTTGGATCCTTTTTTGGGCCATTTGCCAACAAGTTTAACACTGGCTCCTTCTGGGGATGAAATCCTCCCTGTGAGGTTTCAAGAATCACAGAACAATGCCTTTCCTGAAAAAACAAAATCAAATCTTCCTCCTAGTGTTCCATTGGGCATGGAGTCTATTTTGTAATGAAAATAAAAACTGGAAAAAACATATTTACAATAACAAGGCTTTAAATCCTTAAACGAAATAAAGTTTTAAGAACCTCCCATTTATTGAGCTACCAAAAGTATCTCCTCCTTCCAAACTGTGCAGAATAAATGTATTGTTCTGCTAAATTTGAGCGATGACAAACGGACCTATCCATAAGGAGTCAAACTTGCCATGATTACCTTTCTTTTCTTTAAATGCATCCCATTTGAGGACCCAATCACCAACTTGGAAATTGTCCACTTTTGCCTTCCTGTCAAAGGTTTCTTTGATTTTCCTCTGATGAGCTTTAGACTTCTCAACCAGGTGCTCTCTGATCTGGGGTAGTTCGACCAGGTTATTCATTCTCCTTACCATGTCATTCTCTTCATCTTGTTCTTCTTGCAAAAATTTGGCCACAGGGAGAATCAATTGGATAGGGAAAAGAGCATCAGCGCCATAAACCAACTTAAATGGAGAATTTCCTATGGACTTTTTGATGGTAACTTTGTCAGCCCATAGTGCAAACTTCAACTTGGAATCCCAGCTCTTTTTGTTGTCCTCTAACAATTTTTTGATTACCCTTACCAGACTCTTGTTAGATGATTCTGCCAGGCCATTGCCTTGAGGATAATATGAGGTAGGATGCACCACTTGAATGCCCATGGATTCAGTCATGTCCACCAATTTTTTTACCTTAAAAGTTGCTACATTATCAGTGACTAGTTTGGTTGGGCAACCAAATCTAGTGAAAATATTCTCTTTGAAGAACTTTATGACAACTTGATGATTGGAATTCTTAGTGGGTATAGCCTCAATCCACTTGGTGAAATAATCAGTGGCTACTAAGATCAATTTGTGTTGGCAACTGTAATGTGGGTTGATCTCACCTATAAAGTCCAAGCCCCACTACTGGAAGGGAGCATTGACATGTACTGGCTTCAAGGGCAGAGATTTTAGCTGTTGTCTCCCTGCAAACCTATGACACTTGTCACAAGATTTCACAAAAGAAAACACATCAGAGAACAAAGTAGGCCAATAATACCCAGCCCTCAGAATTTTGTGGGTTGTGGTTTTCCAATAATGATGCCCTCCACGTATGCTAGAATGAAACTGGTGTATGACTTCCAAGATTATTCTTTATCTAGACATCTCAAGTGGATTCCTAATGGGTCTTTCCCATAAAGCAGATTTTTATTAATGCATAATTTGGCTGATCTGAGTTTAATGGCCCAAGCTTGACTTGAGCTAAGCCCTGGAGGGACTTCTAGCTTCTGCAAAAAATGCACTGTGTTGGAATACCATTCATAGGTGGCTAGATTTTTAGCCAAAGACTGATTCTGCTTTTTCTCTTCTGCTTCTCCCTCTGTCTGTTCATCATCTGAATTTAGACCCATGTAATTTATGTCTAACAAGTTGCAATTTTCTTCAGCCATGAGTTTAGCCAAGCCCTGGCCCTTGACAAGCTTAGTGGGCTTCACCTCTATGTTAAACTCTATGGATTTTGCAATCCATTTAGCTCTCTTTCCATCAATATCTGGCTGAGTTAAGACATCTTTTACTGAGGCTGAAGGTAGATATGCAACCACTTTGGAATGCAGAATATAAATTATGAATGCCTTTAAAGATTTTATGAGAGCATAAACTTGTTTTTCAATAAGGTCATACCTCAGTTCAGTATCCCTTAGAGTTTTGCTGAAAAAGGCCATAGGGTGCTCTATGCCTTCATCATTTTTCTGCAACAGAACTGCTACAAGTGTATCATAAGAGGCAAAAGAGAAGATACAAAACTCCTTAGTGTAATCTGGGCTGATTAGAGTGGGAGCTTCCATGATAGCTTGCTTGATGGCTTCAAAAGAGCTTCTTGAAGCATCTGTCCATTTTATTTCTAATCCTTTCTTCAGCATGGAAGTGATGTGCTTTACTAGCTCTGCAAAGTTTGGAATGAACCTCCTTACAAAGTTAATCTTACCCAGGAAGGATTGAATGTCCCTTTTTGACCTTGGGATGGACAATGTCTGAATTGCTTGAACCCTCGCTGGATCAATCTTCACACCTTCAGCAAAAACAATATGTCCCAGAAGTTTGCCTTCTTCTAGAGAAAATTGTGACTTCTTTGGGTTCACCGAAATTCCAAACTGTCTGCACTTTAGGAAGACCTTCTTCAAATGTTGTAAAAGGTCTTTGTGACTGCTGGAGAAGACTGTTATGTCATCCAGATAAATAAGGACAAACTTGTCCTTCTCTCCCACAAAAGCTATGTCCATGGCCCTCTGAAAATTAGCCCCAGCATTCGTCTGTCCGAAAGGCATGTTGGAGTACATGAAAGTGCCCCAAGGAGTAGTGAAGGCGGTCTTTTCCTGATCTTATGGATGTACAACAATCTGATTGTAACTTGAAAATCCATCTAAGAAAGACATGACTCTAGCTCCTGAAACTCTTTGCAGCAAGTGTTCCATCTTAGGCAGGGGTAGTTATCTTTTTTAGAGCACTTGTTCAAATTTCTGAAGTCAACACAAAGCCTGATCTCCCCATTTTTCTTTCTTACTATCACAAGGTTAGTTGTCCACTTTGAATACCTTAGGGGGACTATGATTTTGGCATCCAAAGCTTCTTGATTTCTTTCTCAATCAAAGGCAATAAGAGAGGGTTGATAGGTCTTAATTTCTGCTTAAAAGGGATGGCATTCTTTTCCAATGGAATCTTATGCTGAATGATGTTTATGTCATAGGTTTTAAGATCACTGTATTCCTAGGCAAAAATATCAATGAATTGCTTCATGAGGGTGCAATACTCAGAATTCTGGGCAGAAGACAAATGAGTGGATATATTTATGTATTTCAGATGGGCTGGGCTCCCTATATTATGTTTGCAAACAATAGACTCATTTTCTGTTTTGGCAGGCTTATAAGGCACATCGTTATGATCGAACAGCTTCTCTAGAGGCACCAATCCCTTTGGTATATGGTTACTAGGCAGCTGGACAATGCTTCCTTGGCCGATCTCGTTTTTTAGCTTGGACTGGTCACATTCTTCCATGGTTTCATTTTCTTGGTCGATGTGCGTTTCAGAAAATTCTTCAACGACTTGTAAAAACCTGTTAATTTCATCATCGTCTTCAAAAACTTTCCAGTATTTGACATTGTCAGGTAGAGATGGTCTATATTTCACCTGAACTTCATACGTCAATTTAGGAGGCAAAGGAGGAATAAACGTGCTAGCAGACACAGCAAGGGAGTCGGCAAGTTGGTTCTTCATTCTCAGAATGTAAGAAATGCTGAAATTATTAAAAGAATCCTTGAGCCTCCATACCTCATCTTTGTATGCTTTCAGCCTTGGATGCTTTGCTTGGAAAGTTTTATTGACCTGCTGAATAATGAGGTCTGCATCTCCAAACACTTTCAGGCCTTTGATGCCCATTTCTTTAGCAGTGCTTAAGCCCAAAATCAAAGCTTCGTACTCTGCTATGTTATTTGTGACCTAAAAGGTTAATTTGAAAGATAAATGAATGTATTCTTGTGTGGGGGACACAAGCACTACACCTACCCTTGCAGCTTCCTTAGAGCAAGCTCCATCAAAGAACATGTCCCAAATCTATGGGCCTTCTTCCTCAACGATCTGGTGAACTAGTTTTTTAAGTTGCGTGGAGGCCAACTGGGATTCTTCAATATGAAGAATACATGCTCCAAAATCAGTGTCAACAGCATAGATGGGATGATTAGTGGCATTCCTTTCATCGCTGAAGATATATGCCAACTTAGCCTCTCTGTATAATCTCCTACTCTCACCTCCGAAAACTGGGACAATAGCATAGGACAGATCATTTGTAATGATCTACCTAATCTCTTGATCCAACCTCTGGAAAGTAACATGCCAAACTTGGGGGGTACATCTGCTACCACAATATCCATCATCATGATTTTCATGGGCAGCTGGGACAAAGTGATGGCTAGGTCCTTGATTAATCCCAGACATTTCACTTTTCTAGAGTCAAAGAAAACAGGTCATGATAAGGCTTGGTAATGTCAAGACCCAACTCATCCATGATAGCCTTGGGCATTAGTTTATGGTTGGCTCCAGTGTCCAGAAGGCAGTTGTGAAGGATTTTATCATGAATAGTCAGAGAGACATAGAATGATGGGGAGCTGTCTTCACAATTTTCAATCATTGGGCTGAGAATAACAGTTGGCTTGTCATCCTGCAAATTTACATAGTCAGTGGAGTCTTGGATGGCTTTAGGCTCAAGGGCCTCGAGGATGGATCTTTGGAAGGACTCATTCTTCACTAGTCCAATCAGAGGCAAAGGTATTCTTAGCTTCTGAATTTCTAATTGAAATTGAAAGGAGAAGGTGACTTATCAAGACCTCTTACCTCATGAGCTGGAGCTTTGAGGATGATAGGATCAACTGTTGGTCGCTTCTGCTTATTATCTTGTTGTATTGTAGGGACAGCAGCTCTTTGAACAGGGGTTTCCTTGGCATTATTCATCTTCGACCTCAGATTATATCTTTGATGATCTTCAATTTGTAGAACAGCTTCACCATACCATTCTTGGTTAATCTGGTCATTAAATAATGACTTTTCATAGGCAGCTGAGGTAAAAAAGGAGGCATTGCCTTTGTCTTCTAGGCAATGGATCTCATCATCTTCTTAAAATTGCTCTTCTTCCATGACTACATTCTGGAAAGGGTCTTCACCCTTTGGTCTTCATTAGCATCTTTGCTTCTTTGCAAAATCTACAACTGCTCATTAGTTCTTCTATATGTATTTGGATTTGGACTTCTAGGAGCAAAGATATTAGGAACTCTTCCTTTCCCAGGCTGCTACTCAACCTTTAATTTGGAGATTTCAGAGGCTAACGACTCTATCATTTTGGTCATTTTATCTATCTTGGGATCTGAAGATGATGAAGACTCACCCCTCTGTCTTCTTCTATCAACATTTCCCTTGAGCTTCTCTACAGCCATGATGTTTGATTCCACTTCCAAGGCTGCATCCTGTATATCAGCCAAAGTAGCACATCGCCTTTCCCTCAATAGTAGGCAGAAGTCAGAATCAAAAGCACTGGCATATGTGAGTTTAGCAGAGGTAGTGGTGGGTTTTACTTCAGTTGGTATCTTGTTGTATATGCGTTAAATCTCTTATTTAAATCAGACAACAACTCACCATTTTCCCTCTTTAATTCCTCCCCAATGCTTTAGGAATGCATCATCTAAAGCCTCAATATCTGCTATAGATCTTGGGGTCAGTTCTCTGAACCATTTTCTAGCCTCTCCATCTAGGCTTTGGACAAAGACTCTTATCCACGCATCATCTTCACTGATGTCCAGATTATCAGCATAGCTATAGAATGATTCAAGATGTTCTTCAGTTGTAACAACTTCAGTCCCTGTGAACTTAGGCCTATATTTCTGATATTCTCCAGTAGGCATGGCATTCAAAGGAGTGGGCAGTATTAGAGGTCCATACCTAGCAGCTATGATTCTTTCCATTTTGGTGGGTGCTTGAGACCTTCCATAGCTGTGGTGGCTATAAGAGTATTGGCAGTCTGAATGATAGAGGGATGAGGAGTGACTGACAAGACTAAAGGAGTATGATGAATAGAAGGTGAGGTTTCCTTTGGGCTTACAACAAAAGGAGAACCTAAAGAATAAGGAGCTTTATGAATCTCTTAGAGTTTTTCTTCACTGCTAGTATTAGATGCTATACTCTCAACATGTATTTGTTCTATTGCAAGATTTTCTTGAAGAGATATAGAAGATTGTTTAGCTTTACTGAACCTGATGCTCCTTTCTGCAATGTCTTTCTTTCTTTGATGATTTTTTCAGGATCAGGTACTGGATCAACTTGTAGCTTCTGAGGATTTCTCTGAGTATGTCTCACAAACTGAGCCAGAACTATGAAGTGGAGTCACCAAAAGGTTCGGCCTCCAGTAGAGTCACCAGATAGATGATTACAACCAAAAAAGTGCTCAGACTTTGTCTATCATCAAAGTTGGATCTATGTCGTTTCCCAGGGAAGCTGAGCTTCAGTTTCCTGTCCCCGAAAACGGCGCCAATTATGTTATCACTCCAGGAAACTCTCCTAGGTTACAACTCGAAGATTCCTGGTAACATATAATCTTCAATATTGTTCTCTAAACTATTGGAATGGATGATGGTTTGGATCAAGTCAGATAACCATTTTAGCTCTATTCTCACCCAAGACATGTATGAACACCCTCAACAATACAAGGCTTTAGACCACTAATGCTCAATAGTTTATAGATTCAATGGATAGATGGAGAATACTGACTGTACCAGCAGATGCATACATGAACATATATGAATGGCCAGCTACAGGAAGTAAATGGAACTTGCAAATCTAATTTATCAATGCAGAGATAAGACGACAGTTATCTATCATTAGACATAGCAGAAACATGAATAACCTATTCAAGTGCAAGCATAAAACAGCAGAGAAAATGAGAATTGAACATGTAACAGCAAAAGAAGATTATATTGTTGGAATGAAGATGAGAAGCTAGAGGAGTAGAGTCTCCATGGTCTCCAAAGGTTGAACCCTTGTTACATTTAGTTTTCAGCCTTTTATAGCCTTTTACAATGCTCATAAGCTCTCAAAGGCTCGGAGTCTTAATCTATCCTTTCTGTCTTGTTAACTGACTGATGCCCTAACTAGGCAAGCATGGGCTTCGGAGGTTCCTTCTTCTAACAGAAGAGTAACCGCATTCAGGTGGTTTGCTATGCTGGCAGGGAGCTCTCTCGTGCCAGAGATGCCCCATAATCGATTCTGTTGTTTTTGGGCTGAGCGTTGTCAATGCCCCATGATGTTTTTGTTTGTTTTGGGCAAGCTACGTTGTCTGCTCCATGACCATTCTGTTTGTTTAGATATGTTGTGTGTGTTGTGTTGGGTTGTGCTGCTCCGTGACCACTTCTCGGCCTCTGTCTCCTAGCAGTTATTCCTGGCCTCTGTCTCCCAGTATTTATTCCTGACCTCTGTTATGTGATAGAATGGGTCTTCGGGCCTTTATTATCTTTTAAACGTTTATAATGATTGTTTTCTGTTTAGTACAGAAAACACAGCAACACTGGAAAAATCCCGCCAAGCTCTGTTCTTCCAGACTTCAAAAGTCCTTAATCATGGCCTATATTTCTATTGGGTCCACCTTTGTAGTGATATCACATCTCCATAGTTGATCTGGGAGTTCTAGATCTAACTGTTGTGATCCATTTTAGGCGGTTCTTTTGTACTGAAGTTAACTGCCCGATGAGGGTGGTTTTCTCTCTCCTCATCCTAGACACATGGCAGTCGTTGTATGGCATCAGGTGGAGCTCAGCCTAAACCACTTATCGCCTTTGGCTCTCCCAAAATCCTGTCGGTTTTGTGATTTTCCCTTTATATTGGAAAATACATTAAAATGTGAAAATCCCGCTTTATCGGACTTGAAATGGTGTTCAACTGCCTTAATAAACCCTTTCGGGTCTGTAATGTCGCATCGGCGCTACTCCCATGTTCCCTTTAAATTTCTTTAAATAACGAAATGCATTGAAAATGCATTAAAAATCGGCTTCCTTACGGACCTGAAATATTATATATTTCATTCCCAAACCCTTTCGGGTCTGGTACCTATCGCATCGTTGTTGCCCAAGGCTCCCTTTGTATTTCGTTATATAATGAAAATACACAAAAATTCATTGAAACTGGACTTTCTGCAGACCTCAAATATTATCAAATAATATTTAGAATACCATCGGGTCCACATCATCGCATCGCACATATGAAGGTGTAAAGGCTCCGCCCCTTGGTGCTGCTTCGTTGCGATACAGTGATGCGATCTAATCGCAATCGCATATCGCTCGTGCCTCGGGCCCATGGCTAGCGCTCCTTTGTAATTCCTGATAGCGGTCTTGCGATGCAATGTAGGATGTCGATCTACGTCACTTGATCAACGATCCACATTGCATCTCTAATCGCAATCACCAGTTCCACTTAGTCTCTACTTATTCCGCCGGCCTACCTCAGCCGATTGCGACCCGCCGATCCAATCATCGGATATCATTGATCGGGGGTGTCTTGCGCCCATCCTTAAGTCATCCTCTCTGTAGCGCCGATTGTGATTTTCCGCTTAGATCTAGGCCGTTGATCGGCCAGATCTAACGGTTGTTGTGCATTGCTCAGTTTAAGCCTCCGATACTTGGTTTTTTTACTATTTTAATGTGTTTTAGCCTCCCGATAGTGTTTTTTTACCCTTCCAAGGGCTCTTGGCATGCGATGGTTTTGACTTTGAATGATCCTTAAGAAGATTTTGAAGACTTCAAGAGCATATTTGGATCCATTGGCATGATTTTGCTGGCTTATGAAGACTTTAAAGAGCATATTTGGATCCATTTTTGGGCCATTTGCCAACAAGGTTAACAGGAACTACACTAGAGATTGAAAGGTAACTCTTCTCTTTTACTTTGTCGATTCTAGATTAACATGGATATGTGCATGTGTTTTGAGCAGTTGCAGGTCATATAATTCCATCTGGCTTGGGTCTTGGGAGACCCAAGAGGGTTTTCTTGTCCACAACCACCTGTGCATTAATCCCTACAACAGAATTGGCGACTTCGTTGGGGAACACTCTTAGTTCCAGGCTTTTCTCTTCCATTTCCTAGATCTTTGTTTCTCTCCAGGCCTTCCTTCTCTTCTCGATCCATATTTTGATCACCCTATGTGCTTCCCGACCTCTTCTACTACTCACAGCTTCTGCTCAGACCCTGACTGGACCCTTTTTGCACCGTGATTGTCTATAATGCACCTCCCTGTGTAGTCCAGAGCATTATAACACTTCCTAGTCTTTGGCACAGTGTGTTAGTTCTGTTGCTAATGCTCTAATTGTCCTTTTGGGATGCGTCATTGAATCGTTATCTTGACATCCACCCTGCTCTGTCGATTCTTGGGTTGATATGTTGCCTAGGGTCTGGCCTTGGGATCTGCAACTATGAAGTTTTCTTGGTTGGTTGCTTGCATGTCCATTTGTCTTTTAGAGAATCGCTTAATTGCATTTAATTTTTAGAAAAAAAAAAAAAGGAAAACTAAAAAATTACTTTACCTTTTTGTTTTAGCTAGTTTGTTTCTGATTATATTGGATCAGTTGTTAGTGCATTGTATGACTGCATTTTGTGCCTATTTTTTTTAATGCATTTGGTTGTGTCACTACTGAAATGATGTATAATCTCTCCTTTTAATAAGCTCTCTTTCATCGAATGAAAAACTTAAAGCATTTTTCTTTCATGGTTTGAGTCAGAGTCCCATTGAACTCCATATGTCAACACCCCCTCCGAAGACACTAATACAAGTTCACATAAAATCAATCGCTTAATAAAAGTAATCAACAACTCTCTTTTTGAGCTTACACATAGATTAGTTTAAGCTAGGGTCTTGGGCTAGGCAGTGGTGAGTAAATTGCCCAAGATCACGAAACTGAGACTAGTGTCATTAATGAGAGTAAAATCATGTTGCACTCATATCATCCAGGACACTCCCCTAACAAAGGAGTTAAGTGCGAGACAACATCAGAGTGTGAGAGAAGGTAGCCCACCTTCGATTGCATTTCCAATGGGTATTATGTGTACTGGGGATCCCCTCGAGGATATCAGACTGAGTAGGGGACTTAGGTGTCCTGCCCACACAACGTATTGTCCACGACCATGACACCCATCCCCCTGGTGGTGTCTATGATTTGAGGTAACCTTAGTGGCAAGAATTTTTACGAACGAACACAAGGTGACTGGGGTGGGTTTCCCTAGTATCTAAACAAACAAACCTACCATGTCTTTGGTTTTTTGGGAGGGTGCCCGTCATCATGACAGTACTTGGCCCCTTCTTACCGAGGTTCAGGCAAAGCTTAGGAGTAACCGTAACTATACATTTGGTCGGCTTGTTATCAACATATTTGGGACTGCAAACCCAATCACATATGTCCATAAACCAAGGGCTTCTAAACCCCTAAAAGTGTTGTTTCACACCCTAAAGAAACAAGGTTAGCTAATTACATCATCTCCCAGGAGTTCATGAAAAATTACTCAGAACTGGTCAAAATTGGACCATACAGACTGATCCATTCATAGGGTGCGATGCATCTCACCTATTACACACAGGGGGTGCAATGCATTGTGGAAAGCTTTTCTGTAGGGTGCGATGAGCAAGAGCAGACAAATGGAAGAAGCAGTTTTCTAGGTGGAAACCCAAAGAATCTTCAAGAAACTGCTCATATGACACTTGCCTCTCTAAATTCGCCCAGGGATGAGTAAGAGATCTGAAATCTCCAAGTGGAACCAAGAACTATCAGTGAAATGACAATAATCAAAATCCCAGAAGCTGACTCACTCTCCTGTAAACATTTATATATGGATCCCTCATCCAAGAGATCCAAAGGCTGGAATTTTGTAATTTGCAAGGAAGTGTTGTTGGTTTCTCTTTGAATACATTGTTGGGTGATCTTGCTTTTTGTTATCACTCAAGAAAAAATATTTTAAATTCTAAACATCAATTTTTTAAATTTGTCAATGGGTTGGTGTCAGTTTTGGGTCTATTCTTTTCATCTTGTTTTAGAGTCTTGTTAAGAGTCTTGTTAGTATGTCAATTAGGGTCAAATCTCTGTTTTAGTCTATCATTGGTCTTATATCTCACATGAATATCATATGTTGAAACTCATTTCAAAGTTCATATGCACTACAAAACTGTTAGGTGATTTCGTAGCGCAGAAACCCAGTCTAGGTGATTTCGTAGCGCAAAACACCGATTTTGCACTGACTGCGTTACGAAATCAGGGATTCGTGCTTATCCATAGAAAATCTCACCCAGCTTTCATATTTATCAGAATCTGCTGTGTTTACATCAACAGTTGTCAGCTTATACACTTCGTCTATCACATCCAACCGCTTATCTTCATCATTAGGTCGTTAGGTGTCTCGGTACTGGCACATGTTTGCAGTTGTTACTGAGAAAGAGACAAAGGATTATGTTTACAATCTAAATGCATTCAATGGAAAGTTGCTTGCTGGCATCAATCAAAATATTCAATTATACAAATGGGAGCTCCGTGATGATGGTTCAAGAGAGTTGCAGTCTGAATGTGGCCATCATGGTCATATTCTTGCACTATATGTTCAATCTCGTGGAGATTTTATTGTAGTTGGTGATGAAATCAATCTCCTTATTGATATATGGCACTGGAATGGATTGTTTTAGGGTACACTACAGCAGCAAAGGCCATAGTATTATTAATGTTAACAATGCCCGAATTGGACCGCCTGGGAAAGGGCCTCAATGCGGTGGCCCGCAGCGCATTGAAGCCATTGTTGACTGTGGTGCCTTTCTACCTATTTCTGTTTGTACGCCCTGTTTGTGATGGCCCCCTTTGCAATCCCGCAAAACATCTTCGACACCAGAAATCAGTGATAAAAAACGAGAGGAATGATCTGCTTATAATCATGTCTCTAGTTCTCTATTGGCTTATGTATCATGTTACAATTTTGCGCCTTCAGCTTCAGCGGATGGACGAGCAACTCTAGAGGCTTTCCGAAATGGTATCAAAGCAATCGAGGAAATAATAGATAAATGCCAGGTACTGGATTCAATAGTTTCACATGGATTTTTTCTTCAGAAATGTAATATAGAGCATTCCATTGTTGGAATTCGTTCACGTCTAGAATCTGGAGTTGAATTAAAGGATACCATGATGATTGGCGCCGACAAAGGCTGAGATTGCAGCACTCCTAGCAGAAGGGAAAGTACCTATTGGAATTGGAAAGAACACAAAAATAAGGAATTGTATCATTGACAAAAATGCAAGGATTGGAAAGAATGTTACGATTTCAAACACTGGAAATGCCTGAGAAGCCTTCTGCAGACCCTAAAATAGTACTTGCTATCATATTAGGTGGTGGAGCAGGAACACGACTTTTTCCTCTTACAGGAAGAAGAGCCAAACTGGCAGTACCAGTTAGAGGCGCATACAGACTCATTGATGCACCAATGAGCAATTGCATGAACAGTGGGAACAATAAGATATTCATCTTAATACAGTTTAATTCTCAGTCTGATTTTGGAAATAGTGTGAACTTCGGTGATGGCTTTGTGGAGGTTCTAGCAGCCACTCAGACTCTAGGTGAAGTTGGGATGAATTGGTTTCAAGGCACAGCAGATGCCGTGAAGCAATTTATGCGGTTTTTTTTGGGGATCCGAGGAATAGGCATATAGAACATGTTATTATTTTTTCGGGTGACCATCTCTACCGTATGAACTATATGGACTTTGTACAGAAGCACATTGATAAGGAGGCTGATATCACAATTTCATGTGTCTCAATGGAAGACAGTCGTGCTTCTGGTTTTGGTCTCATGAAAATGCAATGGATGGTATTCAAAGGCACAATGAAAGCCAAAAACAACAAAGTTTACGAGATCAGTGTAAATCTAAGCCATGCAATGACCATCAGAGTATGGTAGTTGATTCAGGACCTCATGATGTTGGAAAGGGTGATCTATCTTACCGTAACTCTGATTCATCAATGGTAGATTCAGTCCATATCTTTGATATCACTCCAAATAATGTTATAGCAGCAATTGGGCAGAAAGAATTTTGGAGTCCGAAAAGCGATTCTAAGGCTTCGTGTGATGAGAGGTTTATGTATACTCCATATTATATTTCTCCAAATGCTTATGCCACTGTAAATTATCCAGGCCAGTTTTTGGGACAGAATTTGATATCTCACACTAATATCACTGCAACAGAGTCTGGCAAGTCAACAAAGTGTGCTCTAGCCAAAAGTAGAGAACATTTATCTGGAACAGCAAGTTACAGTAACCCAGGGGTTTCAAAATCTCAACCTAATCCAAACCCCCTCCCAACAGCTAACATTGAAGTTGAAGATTCATCACCGCAATCATCTCATAGGTTGAGCAACAATAACTTAATGGGCAGAACTACAGTGGGAGGCTCACATGTGCATAAAAGTGGGCAAAGAACTAGCAATCCTGTGATAGCCTGTGCTTCTAAGGGCTTGAGAACTGTTCCACTGCAGGTAGACAATGTGTTGAAATCTCCTGTTCAGCACGGTCAAAGTGCTGTATTGCCAAGTGGTAGGATAGGACATAAAGAGAGAGAAGCTGGTTTATGTAAGGATGGAAGTCAACCTATTCATGGTGATGCATATTTTGAAGACAGATTTTGTTTACCAAGTTGTCAAAATGAAGGAGCTGAAGATGAGTCTAGAGTGGACACAACAGTGCTTGGTTTGTCACCCAATGAGGCTGACAAAAAACCATACATTGCATCAATGGGTGTGTATGTCTTCAAGATAGACATTCTTCTCAAACTTCTCAGGTTTAGATACCCAACTGCCAATGATTTTGGATCAGAAATTATTCCTACATCAACAAAAGAATGCAATGTACAGGCATATCTTTTTAATGATTACTGGGAGGACATAGGAACAATCAAATCATTTTTTGGCGCAAATTTGGCTCTTGGAGCTCAGGTTCCAAAGTTTTGTTTTTATGATGCCAAGAAGCCAATCTTCACATAACCCCGTTTTCTGCCACCAACTACAAATTTCTCGAAGTCTTGTTGCTTTGACATATCTCAACATAAAGTCATGTTGTATAACTGATGTTGAATGCTAAAAGCTTGAAGGACTTTTGAATTTAAAAACTGCTGAAAATGATGCCTAACGCACAGCAGTTTCTTAGCGCGCTACAAAACTGCTGTAGCGACAAAATTAAAATGCAATCAACCAATTTTGAGGGACCAAGGGGAAATTTTTGAAAAAGGAATCTTTTCAAAGGATCGTGTAACAGGTGTCAACATTCAACAAAGGAAGAAACAGGTGGAAGAGACCTATATTTGAACTCTAAATTTTTTGTTATAAAGTGATCAAAGTTACTATAGTTCATGATATATCAGACAGCTTGGAGGAGGTCTTGTCTTCACACATGGAAAAGGTTGACAGCACATCAAGGACGTAGCATCCTAATATATTTTTGTATAATCAAAGAAGAAGGGCATGGTTCATTGATTTCGAGTATCTTTGAGGAAAACCAAAAGCAGATAAACAGGGCAGTTTCCCACTTTTCAGGAGCAATGGAGAAGATGTGACATTAAGGGCCAGCAGGCAGCTACAAACACCTACCACAGCCAAACTAAAAAAGACCACTTGTCAGGGAACTAGATTTGATTGTAATTAATGACATTACCAGCTTGATAAGGAATTAGACTCCTAATTGTCTTAGGTTTCTAAAAACTCTAGTTAGCAGTTGGTTGTATTTAATAAGTAGTTAAAGTTCAATAGGTGTCATGATAAGGAGAATTCGAGTTCCCCTCATGCTTGAGGAGGAATCTCAGTTAGGTAGAAGAACTCTATATATAGGAGAAAGAGCAATGTAATAAGGGTTGGAAATTTATGAAAAAAAAGCTCTGATATTTGGGTTATGTAAAGACTCTGTTTTTTTGGTAATTCAGTACTGGCTTATGCTTCTCAAGAATCATAGAGAGTTCAATGTATGAGTTTCTTTTGTTGTCTTTTCATGATTATCTACAGTGTTATGAGTATTTAATTACTTATAAATCGCTTACAATGTTCTAATTTCCTTCATATACTCGTAAACTGCCTTCTATGTGTTTGGTATGCTCTACCTATGTTGAAATCTGAATGCCTTGACTTTTATGCAAAGCCAACCCTACTATTAATACTGAATCATATATGACTCCATATGCCCAATGGATACTTGTTAGTTGTGTTTCCACCATTTTCATTTTTATTTGTTTCACAAAGAGTTTGTCATCTTGATCATAATCAAAAACCTTTAATCCTTTGAGAGAGCCCTCTCAAGCTAAGGAGGCTAAGCCTTAACTAAAAGATTGGTTTGAAACAGTTACTTGAAGTCTTCCTGGTCTACAGCCTTCTAGGGCCTGATTTTGAGATAAAGATTAATCATTCCCGAAATCCTTCTAGGGCAGGAGCTTAAAGATTTTCGAGGCTGCAAATCTACCTTGGCGACTCCATTGTTGAAGAATTCGAAATTCATAGATTCATGGTGATTCCACTGGAGTTATGAAGGACCCAGATACTACCATTCTTATTTCAAGGTATGCATGCATAAATTTTTCAGGAATTCATGGTTTCCCAAATCATTTTCCCAAGGATGCATATTTTCTAAGGAATGGTCCAAAATTCAATGGAGAAGATTTGTGTTTAACTTTGAAGCATATATCAGATTTCTGTGAGACCGAGCTTCTTAGAGTTAAACATGAGGATGTTTGCATTATGTTGTTCTATGATTCGTTTCAAGGGAAATGTAAACAGTGGATTGAAAGCTTTCCTGCCAAATCTATTAAGTCATTTGAAGACTTTTGGGTTATGTTTTTAGAGGAATGGATAGATAGATCATATTTGTGGCAAACTTTCCTTCAATTCAAGGTTTCAAACAATGGAATAATGATCATATTAATGAAGAAATAGATGAAAATTTTTCTTTGTCCTTGTCTTCTTATCTAAAACAATTTCAGTGCAAGACAAAAGATAAGATGAAATTTTTGGATGAAGTTGCTAAGGACATTGAGAAAGACATTGAAGATTTAAAGGGTCAAATAGAGTCATATAGTCTTCATAATCATGATCATTATTTTCATAAGCTTTCTATGGCAGAACACAAGGAGAGAGTGTTGCTTCCTTTCTCTTTCACGAAAGAGGAAGAGTACACTTTTGTTGAAGATCAGTTTGCACAACCAAAAAGTTACAAGAATCATCAAGCTGATCATGTATTATGGGATCCTATAGCTAAATACATGGAAGATTTTTACTCTCCAGTGTTTCAGTTTTTCTATGAAGATCAGAGGCAATTTCAGTGGCAGTGGTCATCACAATATCATAGTGGCTCTGAACTTCGATGCAATCAAAAAACTCAAATATCAAATAAGACAAATGATTGGCTTCATTGGAAGTTTCACTTTGATTGAGCTGAAAGAAGTTTGAATTGATAGGGTAGGTAGGTAGGAAAATGCAAATAAGCTCAAGGTTGACTGTGCATTTTTAAGTAGATGTAGATTTCTTTCTCCTACAGTGATCATCAAGCTTAAGCCCGAGGTGAAGGCCCAGGAAGCTTGAAGGGGATGTTTGTCAAGCAAATCTATGTTTTTCATAAAGAGGACAAAGCACTGGACCTGCATGTTCTTAGTGTACCACAAGGGCACACTATCCCAAGTGGAGCCACCTGTTATCACTCAAGAAAAAATATTTTAAATTCTAAACATCAATTTTTTAAATTTGTCAAAGGGTTGGTGTCAGTTTTGGGTCTAGTATTTTCATCTTGTTTTAGAGTCTTGTTAAGAGTCTTGTTAGTATGTCAATTGGTGTCAATTCTCTGTTTTAGTCTATCATTGGTCTCATATCTCACATGAATATCATATGTCGAAACTCATTTCAAAGTTCATATGTGCTACAAAACTGTCTAGGTGATTTCGTAGTACAGAAACCCGGTCTAGGTGATTTCATAGCGCAAAACACCGATTTTGCACTGACTGCGTTACGAAATCAGGGATTCGTGTTGATCCATAGCAAATCTCACCCAGCTATCATATTTATCAGAATCCATTGTGTTTACATCAACAGTTGTCAGCTTATACACTTCGTCTATCATATCCAACCGCTTATCTTCATCATTAGGTCGTTAGGTGTCTCGGTACTGGCACATGTTTGCAGTTGTTACTGAGAAAGAGACAAAGGGTCCTGTTTACAATCTGAATGCATTTAATGGAAAGTTGCTTGTTGGCATCAATCAAAAGATTCAGTTATACAAATGGGAGCTCCGTGATGATGGTTCAAGAGAGTTGCAGTCTGAATGTGGCCATCATGGTCATATTCTTGCACTATATGTTCAATCTCGTGGAGATTTTATTGTAGTTGGTGATGAAATCAATCTCCTTATTGATATATGGCACTGGAATGGATTGTTTTAGGGTACACTGCAGCAGCAAAGGCCATAGTATTATTAATGTTAACAATGCCCGGATTGGACCGCCTGGGAAAGGGCCTCAATGCGGTGGCTTGGTGCCTTTCTACCTATTTCTGTTTGTACGCCCTGTTTGTGATGGCCCCCTTTGCAATCCCGTAGAACATCTTCGACACCAGAAATTAGTGATAAAAAACGAGAGGAATGATATGCTTATAGTCATGTCTCTAGTTCTCTATTGGCTTATGTACCATGTTACAATTTTGCGCCTTCAGCTTCAGCGGATGGATGAGCAACTCCAGAGGCTTTCCAAAATGGTATCAGAGCAATCGAGGAAATAATAGATAAATGCCAGGTACTGGATTCAATAGTTTCACATGGATGTTTTCTTCAGAAATGCAATATAGAGCATTCCATTGTTGTAATTCGTTCACGTCTGGAATCTGGAGTTGAATTAAAGGATACCATGATGATTGGCACCGACAGAGGCTGAGATTGCAGCACTCCTAGCAGAAGGGAAAGTACCTATTGGAATTGGAAAGAACACAAAAATAAGGAATTGTATCATTGACAAAAATGCAAGGATTGGAAAGAATGTTATGATTTCAGACACTGGCAATGCTTGAGAAGCCTTCTGCAGACCCTAAAACAGTACTTGCTATCATATTAGGTGGTGGAGCAGGAACACGGCTTTTTCCTCTTACAGGAAGAAGAGCCAAACCAGAAGTACCAGTTAGAGGCACATACAGACTCATTGATGCACCAATGAGCAATTGCATGAACAATGGGATCAATAAGATATTCATCTTAATACAGTTTAATTCTCAGTCTGATTTTGGAAATAGTGTGAACTTCGGTGATGGCTTTGTGGAGGTTCTAGCAGCCACTCAGACTCCAGGTGAAGATGGGATGAATTGGTTTCAGGGCACAGCAGATGCCGTGAAGCAATTTATGTGGTTTTTTTTGGGGATCCGAGGAATAGGCATATAGAACATGTTATTATTTTGTCGGGTGACCATCTCTACCGTATGAACTATATGGACTTTGTACAGAAACACATTGATAAGGAGGCTGATATCACAATTTCATGTGTCTCGATGGATGACAGTCGTGCTTCTGATTTTGGTCTCATGAAAATGCAATGGATGGTATTCAAAGGCACGATGAAAGCCAAAAACAACAAAGTTTACGAGATCAGTGTAAATCTAAGCCATGCAATGACCATCAGAGTATGGTAGTTGATTCAGGACCTCATGATGTTGGAAAGGGTGATCCATCTGACCGTAACTCTGATTCATCAATGGTAGATTCAGTCCATATCTTTGATATCACTCCAAATAATGTTATAGCAGCAATTGGGCAGAAAGAATTTTGGAGAGTCCGGAAAGCGATTCTAAGGCTTCGTGTGATGGGAGGTTTATGTATACTCCATATTATGTTTCTCCAAATGCTTATGCCACTGTAAATTATCCAGGCCAGTTTTTGGGACAGAATTTGATATCTCGCACTAATATCACTGCAACAGAGTCTGACAAGTCAACAAAGTGTGCTCTAGCCAAAAGTAGAGAACATTTATCTGGAACAGCAAGTTACAGTAACCCAGGGGTTTCAAAATCTCAACCTAATCCAAACCCCCTCCCAACAGCTGACATTGAAGTTGAAGATTCATCACCGCAATCATCTCATAGGTTGAGCAACAATAACTTAATGGGCAGAACTACAGTGGGAGGCTCGCATGTGCATAAAAGTGGGCAAAGAACTAGCAATCCTGTGATAGCCTGTGCTTCTGAGGGCTTGAGAACTGTTCCACTGCAGGTAGACAATGTGTTGAAATCTCCTGTTCAGCACGGTCGAAGTGCTGTATTGCCAAGTGGTAGGATAGGACATAGAGAGAGAGAAGCTGGTTTATGTAAGGATGGAAGTCAGCCTATTCATGGTGATGCATATTTTGTTGAAGACAGATTGTGTTTACCAAGGTGTCAAAATGAAGGAGCTGAAGATGAGTCTAGAGTGGACACAACAGTGCTTGGTTTGTCACCCAATGAAGCTGACAAAAAACCATACATTGCATCAATGGGTGTGTATGTCTTCAAGATAGACATTCTTCTCAAACTTCTAAGGTTTAGATACCCAACTGCCAATGATTTTGGATAAAAAATTATTCCTACATCAACAAAAGAATGCAATGTACAGGCATATCTTTTTAATGATTACTGGGAGGACATAGGAACAATCAAATCATTTTTTGGCACAAATTTGGCTCTTGGAGCTCAGGTTCCAAAGTTCTGTTTTTATGATGCCAAGAAGCCAATCTTCACATAAACCCGTTTTCTGCCACCAACTACAAATTTCTCGAAGTCTTGTTGCTTTGACATATCTCAACATAAAGTCATGATGTATAACTAATGCTGAATGCTAAAAGCTTGAAGGACTTTTGAATTTAAAAACTGCTGAAAATGATGCCTAACGCACAGCAGTTTCGTAGCGCGCTACGAAACTGTTGTAGCTACAAAATTAAAGTGCAGTCAACCAATTTTGAGGGACCAAGGGGAAATTTTTGAAAAAGGAATCTTTTCAAAGGATCGTGTAACAGGTGTCAACATTAAACAAAGGAAGAAACAGGTGGAAGAGACCTATATTTGAACTCTAAATTTTTTGTTATAAAGTGATCAAAGTTACTATAGTTCATGATATATCAGACAGCTTCGAGGAGGTCTTGTCTTCACACATGGAAAAGGTTGACAGCACATCAAGGATGTAGCATCCTAATATTTTTTTGTGTAATCAAAGAAGAAGGGCATGGTTCATTGATTTCGAGTATCTTTGAGGAAAACCAAAAGCAGATAAACAGGGCAGTTTCCCACTTTTCAGGAGCAATGGAGAAGATGTGACATTAAGGCCCAACAGGTAGCTACAAACACCTACCACAGCTAAACTAAAAAAGACCACTTGTCAAGGAACTAGATTTGATTGTAATTAATGACATTACCAGCTTGATAAGGAATTAGACTCCTAATTGTCTTAGGTTCCTAAAAACTCTAGTTAGCAGTTGGTTGTATTTAATAAGTAGTTAAAGTTCAATAGGTGTCATGATAAGGATAATTTGAGTTCCCCTCATGCTTGAGGAGGAATCTCAGTTAGGTAGAAGAACTCTATATATAGGAGAAAGAGCAATGTAATAAGGGTTGGAAATTTATGAAAAAAAAGCTCTGATATTTGGCTTATGTAAAGACTTTATTTTTTTGGTAATTCAGTACTGGCTTATGCTTCTCAAGAATCATAGAGAGTTCAATGTATGAGTTTCTTTTGTTCTCATTTCATGATTATCTACAGTGTTATGAGTATTTGATTACTTAGAAATCGCTTACAGTGTTCTAATTTCCTTCATATACTCGTAAACAGCCTTTGTATGTGTTTGGTATGCTCTACCTATGTTGAAATCTGAATGCCTTGACTTTTATGCAAAGCCACCCCTACTGTTAATACTGAATCATATATGACTCCATAAGCCCAATGGATACTTGTTAGTTGTGTTTCCACCATTTTCATTTTTATTTGTTTCACAAAGAGTTAGTCATCTTGATCATAATCAAAAACCTTTAATCCTTTGAAAGAGCCCTCTCAAGCTAAGGAGGCTAAGCCTTAGCTAAAAGATTGGTTTGAAACAGTTACTTGGAGTCTTCCTGGTCTGCAGCCTTCCAGGGCTTGATTTTGAGATAACTCTTTGTATGAGCTGAAGATGGCTTTCATTCTGGGAAGATGATGCTAGATCAGACAGCCTGGTTGTAATCCTCACTTCTACTACTTCTATCAATAAAGCTATTTGAGTTTTCCTCCATATGCTTGTATATCTCTGAATCTTGTATTTGTATATGCATTTGTATGGTTAATGTACATATGATCCTACATTATTTATGGTTATAGATCTCTATGCTTTGATGGTATTTTGTTGCCTTGACTCTACAGGTGTTCTTTGAAGTAGGACGAGCAAGAAAGGAGTTGCGAAAGCTCTATCAAGGGAGAGAGGAAACAAGCAAGGAGACTAGAGAAAGACTGAGGTTGGTACTCTCTGCTTCTCTCTCATCTATCTCTCATAAAGGAAAACACAAGTGACTTTAGTTTGTTTGTTTCTAAGATATCTACCCATCTTAGTGGGACTAGCAGCTCTGAATGGACACTAGTTTTCCTGATAACAAAATGGCGACTCAACTGGGGAGTGAATAGTTTGTTTGTTTTGTTACTATTGTTTGCTTTATAAACCACAAACTGAGCCTGAAGTTAAGCCAGCTAGCCTTCGAACTGCTTTTTCTATGCAACTGCAAAGTAGATCAACGCTACTTCAGTCAACCTCTGGGTTGGTTTATGAACTAAACATCTAGCTAGCAAACATCTTAAGTGCCCTGGTGGTAGCTCAAATAACCTCATTAGATCAGCCCCTATACTTTATGTTTACTGACAATCACTAGCTCAGCCTAAATCCCTGAACTTTGCTGCAAACTGTGAGTGAAAACCAAGCACAGTCTTGTCCTTGGACCATCACACTGTCCCTTCTTGGCAACCTAGATGCATCGCACCTCTCGTGTGTTGCAGGTGAGATGCATCCCTATTTCCCTGTTTTATAGGTACGATGATTGAGTGAGACTATTTCTGCCTCCAGATTTTGGTTTTTTCTTCATTGTCTTCAGCTTTATTCAGTAATTTTGTTGTTTATGATCAGTATATCTCTGTTGAAACCATCTTCCTTTGCATTATTCAGCCTCCATCAGAAGGAATTGTGAATGTTTTTTATGTATTTTTCATCATTTACAGTTCTCCTTTGCAAATAATAGCTTAATCGAATGGTCGTATTTTGATTTGAAAGTGTCGCAAGTGTCGTTTTCAGTCAAGAAAAAGAGTGTCACAAAGCATTCCTCTTTTAGGTAGTCGATTACACTTTTGCCATTATATTTGATTTGAATCATTAGTATTTCAAGTGTCGAAAGCAATTTTAAATTCGAAATCAAAAAGTATCATCTTGGCTTTACTTTCGTTTTTTGAAAAGAAAATTGTTAGTACTGTCAATTTGAAAGAAAATAATTCAGATGTATACTTTGTTTTCTTTTTGTCATTCTCACATTAAGGAAACTAAAAAAACAATACATGCATGTGCATTTGCATTAAGACTGCATGCTGAAGTTGATTTAGGAAAAGTGCATCTAGTGTGTGCTCTCTGCTCTATGTTGAAAGAATTTCATCTCTCTTTCCTTAGTAGCTAGGATTTTCATTGCAAAAAGAAAGTAAATGATTGTTTATCATCTTAGATTGCATATTTAGTAATTTTATATCTACATCACGTGGTGAACCTTAAAGGCAAACTTCTTAAGAAAGATCAACTGTAAAATAAACTTCAATGAACATAAAAATGCTTTGGAACCTAATGCACAACAATTAGAAGTCTAGGCTAGAGACGTATTCCGACGTCGTAAAGCCTGGTAACTATCGCTTTCATCGTAGGTTGGGTGATTCCTCCTCTTTGAGACGACAAGTGCTAGTACATACTTGTGCTCCCATGTATCGTCGAGTATATATTGGGAGACCAAAATAGGCTACATCCTTTATCCTTAGGAAGCCGTATCTACCGCCCTATCGATCACAATGCACTGAACACAGCATTCAGGAAGATTGACTACCGTACAGTAAAAAGTATTCTGCAGTTTTTCGATTGGTTTGGTAATCCATCTGTCTAAATTTCCAGAGTAATCACTTTCATTCCTTTTAAGACTCCTTAAAAGAAAAGGTCCATCTGAGCACTTGTCACTTCAGGCTCATTAAAAATTGAAGGCGACTAGAGTCATCTTTAGCTTTTTCTCGACTCTTAAAAATTGAAAAAGCAAGTTGTGTCAAAGCGTCATAAAATTCATTTAATTCGGAATAACATTTTCCCATTTTTTATTTTGAGTTGATCAAGTAATCTGCAATCGTGGAAGAAAGTCAATCAAAACCCCGTCATTCGCAGAGACTAACGAGTCAACCGTCTTTGACTCCGGAAACGAAACCATTCCGGGCCAAGCGATCTCGTTTAACTGGGTCAAAGTCTCCTGGTTTGTTTGAAACTTGTGTTTCAACATCCTCAGAAACTCCAGTTACTCCAACTATTTCTGGTATCCCTACCTCTACAGAAGAAGTTCCACAATTACAAGAGGACATTAGGACTAATCCTACTGTAACAGTAAACACATCTATTCCTAAACCAACTCCATCTAGGACTGATTCGGAAGGTGTTAACCCTCCAACATCTATTGCTACAAAGTGTGTACCTTCTTTGACACTAGAAATATTTTACAGACCTAACGATCTGCCTCTTCCACCTGGACTGATTGCAATAGAAGATATTGTGGAGGATATTCCATCTAGTACCCCATTGCATTTTGGAACTGGGATCCACCTATATCCTTCTAATTCACAAGATAGTCAACCTTCATCGCAAGTTCCTATAGAATCGTTAGGAAGTCTTTGGATAGACTCAATATGTCTGAACAACCATCAACATCTAGGACTGTGTCACTCGATATAGCAGTAGCAGAACCTCCTGCCACTACTCCGACAATGTTCGCTGGTATACCATCTATCCTAACTAGCTCTCAACCGCTAGATGGAGTCCAACCAGGGACTGTTTTGACAGTATGGTCTGTTCCCGTTTGTTCATCCGGAATAATATCTGGAATTTCTTATGTTGAGTCTCAGCAAATTGATCCTCCACAACAGTATCAATTTGGGCAGTCCAGTCTACAAGGACCAATTTTTCCTTTGAACACTGGATTGCCACCATATGGGGGGCAATATGCCTTTTCATTGTTCCCTCCAGGAGAACAACCATATGAGAGTTCACAACAGAATTCAAGTCAAGCTGGAATTGCATCCAGTAGTTGGGTGCCAATACTGCCTCAACAGCCAAGAGTTGTATATTCAATGCAACCAAATCTACCTGTGTTGAATATTCCCACTACACCGGCTATTGTAACGGTGTCGCAAGTACAAGCGCTACCTATTGTATGTCAACCTCAAGTCTCTCAGGTCGTAATACAACAGCCTCTTGTCTCAACGACTCAACCACAATTTCCGATTAGTGGCTCCTTAACTGAAGTGACTCAGGCTCAAACGGGTACTATCACCCCTCATCTTGGTCAAGCATCCAGTATTGGACAACAGCAAATGGCTTCACAACCATGGTTGGTGCAATATCAACAACTACAATTCCAGCAAGCTTACTGAGGACCTGAGCAACAAAACTTTGCGGGTAATGGGCCACCGTATATTCAAAACGGTCACCATCAATCATATCATAATGGTTATGCCCATCAACCTTATCAAAGTTATGAGCATTAAATGCATTATGCTAGTATGCAAAGACCCACTGCTTAGGTGATCCCATCTTATCCTGGGTATGCTTCACCAAAACTGAATCAACAGTTGCCTTTCGTCGCAACGTTGGAATTACCATATCTGAATCGGCTAACAAATGATCCAATTGCTTATGCCCCTTGGTGGCTGGCGATTCCTCATAAACTTCTGTCAGATATTCCTAAATTCAATGGAAATCCGGGTGAAGATCCGTCAAATCATGTGATGACCTTTCATCTGTGGTGTTCGTCCAACACTCTCAATGATGATTCGATTAGGCTTCGCCTTTTTCAGCGAACGTTAACTGGTCCGGCAGCAAAATGGTACATCGAATTGCCTAGAGCTTCATTCGATAACTTCAGCGCCCTTGCCACAACCTTTTTAACCCATTTTCAGTTACCCATAAGGTATGAAACAGGAACGGAGCTTCTTACCAATTTTAAGCAGATGACAGCCACTCACATATCTGATCATATTCATGAGTGGCGACGTCGTCATCGAATGGTAAAAACATATGTTCTTGATCAGCTGCTAGCTGAATGGTTTATTAAGTCATTATTACCTTCTATTACAGAAGATGTGGCTAAGAGGGGGGTTGTCACTGAAGAGCAAGTCATTGCTCGTGCACAATATCTAGACTTGATCTATACTTAGTCTGGCATGCTCTATGACAAAATTCTTGATGCTCCTAGACTAGAGTTTTCCATTCCTCCTCCTCCTAAATCAAACAAAGACTCTCATGCCGGTGATGGCGTGATAGGTACTACCAGCACAAAAACCACAAAGGCTACATCTAATAAAGCCCGTATGGTTTCTGGTCAAAATGCAAAGGAAGAACTTCTTACCTCGGAGGTTAATTCTATGTTGACCAACAAAGGCAAAGAACCAAAGCAGCTAGGGGGCAAGAAGAAAGGGAAAAGCAAAAAGAAGAAATAGGATGATTCGCCTCCTGAAAAATCTTCTGCAAACCCTTCTGGACAAAGGAAACCTCCTGGGCCATGTCACATATGTGACGAGGACTATTAGACGAAAGATTGTTCATATAAATCTGAGATTAAGAAGTTCTTTAAGAATTCAAAAACCTCACTGGTATTGACTAATCTGTTTCCAAACCCATAAACCAATCTGGTTGCTAGCGACAATGCTTCCCCTTCCCAAGTGCTTATGTTGTCCATTTCGAAACAGCAAAATGATGCTTTGATATCGACAAGGAATAAAGATTACGGGAATCCACAGCTGTCGAAAAACAAGGCTACAGAACAACCCAGTAGTTCGACAACAACTTCAACCGAAGTTGTGCCACCCATCATTTCTGAGCTAACAATAAAGCCACCAAAGGGAGTAGTACACAAATCAACATTTAATCCTTGTGCCTGAGCAGCACAGAATCATAATATAGTAGAGGATCTGGACCAATCGTCATCCGCTATGTTGACACTTGAAGTACTGCAAAATTGCCCCTCCCAAAGCAGGCTCTATTATCAGAAATATGTGGGATTGACCCAATGGATTCCAATCCTGTGGCCTTTAATCATAAAGGATTTGAACCCCAGTTACCAGCTTAACTCGCTTTCCTCATCCAAGTGAAAGCCCTCAACAAAACTATTCATCGAACAATTATTGATGAGGGGGCATCTACCTGCATTATGTCAATGAGTTGCTGGAAAACTTTAGGATCACCACCCTTGTCAAGATCATCAACGACATTAAAAGCATTCGATGGACAAACATACACCCCATACGGGATTTTAAGTAACTTACAAGTTGAATTGGGGGGCAAAATAGTAGAAATTGACGTCGAAGTTATCGATGGAAACCTCGATTACAATATCTTACTAGGAAGGCCCTGG